>JAZFAV010000007.1:1373750-2735000 GCA_037954035.1 Rosalia funebris
TCGGGACTTATCTCGACAGGTTAATTTTTTTCCTTCTACATATTAATACTTCCTAAGAAAACACTTTTATACCGTAACATTTTACCGAGATATCAAAATCGTACATTGGAGGTTCGGACCTATGTATTAATTAGGAAATTTTATATTATCAATAAAAACATGAGAAATATATTTGTATCTTCCGCAATCGACACCAGAAAGGGTCAGTAACCTAGCGATTACCTGTGGTAAAAGAAAAGAGTCTGTGTTAGTAATTGCACACTTTCACTGTGAGATGTAACGAGTGCTCACTGAAGTATACTTTATAGTAAATTTAATTAACATTATTAATAGACTTAAAAAGTCGCGTACACTTTCTTTGTATGTTGTAGCGGAAATGTAAGTGAGTGATTTTCCCGAGCTGTATTTTCTGGCACCGAAGTATAGTGTAATGCAAAAAGAAAGACATTTTTAAAACCGCCGTCTCAAAGAAAATAATTTCAAGACGAATCGTCGAATACGCCGCTACCACCATAGCGTGTTGTGATGCGTTGGGGCACATGGTTAGAGACGGAAAGCTACTATTATGCTCGTTCTGATGATGTAAAGAGTGTGATTGGGAAACTGCAAATGAAGCACTCTTTATCTCATGCGTTCAATAACCCAACTGTTCGAGATTTAATATACCTTCAATTTTAAATTTTCATCATCATGAGGTCATCAGTTCTAAGACTGGTTGGACGCTAACCTCCAGCTTCTCCTATCTTGAACTAACCTACAGATTTCGCTAATTGTGCTACAACCTACATCCCTTACTATTTGCGAGCAGTAGTCTAATCTAGGCCTACCTACCTAATTCAGATGGAAAACTTATTTTTCTCATAATAGTTTATAACAAAAACTGCGCAATTTACCTAAACAAAATGTATTACGTATAGTAAAACGTAAGTAAAGCATTTATCCATAATTTGCCGCAATTTTATACAATACTAAATGATATTAATCATCTAAAAATATATCTAAATAATAATGTACTATTGCATATTTCAGGGAAATGTATCGAAAGTGTCTCATAACTTCCTTTCTTGATGGTACATCGAACTCAAAACTTATCAACATAAAAAAATATGCAGTTACAAACTTATCTCGCGAAACTTACACCCACATACGCAACAATGACGACAGACCAGACTTTTATATTCCGGCAAAACACCACTAAGGAAGTTGATAGTTCGACCGCCGCCTAACAAACCTCGCAATAATACTAATTTACCAGAACGGCTTACGTACAATAATGTTATCTGGTTTTTTATCTGGCGATGTATTTTGAATAATGCATGGCGTCACCCTTGCCGGGGTATTTTTCGTTTCGTTTCGTTTTAATAAGACGCATAAGTCCAGTTTATCCTACCATTGTTGCGAGAGAGTAAAATTAAGAACGAAAGTTCAAATCCGACGACGTAATTATTTGGGAAAGAATACAACGATTCTTAACTTATCTTATAGTCGCCAGTCTTCCTGCTGTTGTCTGGCCATTGAATAGTCTCGGAAATCAATAGGGTCTATTTATATGAAGAAAAAAACTTTGTCACAGACATATTGGTTCATATTACTGACTACTAATTTTGCAAATACACTATTTGACTTAGAAAATGCACTACCCAGTAGACCTTGCTTAATTCGATCAATATGAATGTGGATGTGCTAATAAGGAATAAGAAAAACCTTAGAATTGTCAAGTAAAATTCATTAAATTAAAGATTTTTTTAATCTCGAGTACATCGCAATAGAAATGTAACTTATTGAATATCTGTGCAATTGTTAAATTTGAATACAATTTAATTTCCTTTGCAATAATTATTTGAATAAAAAAAAATAATATACCGTTTTTAAAGCGGACTAAAAAGTATAAAATAATTTCTCCTAGGCCCATGCAGATTCCTAACCACCTACAGATAGTCCTAAGAATTTGTGATTGTGAATTTTTAGTAGCTATGAAAATAATTGTAATTAAGATTTAAAATGAAAAACGTGGAGCGCATGCAATAGATAATAGTAAGGAGTGTAGAGAGTAGCTATCATTTGCAGTGCAATAAAATTCTTAGTGACTTAGGTAAATTATTCATGCATCAATTATCTATTGTAGGCGCCCCAAATTTTTCATTTTAAATCTTCAAACATAAGTATTTTCACAGATATTAAATAGTCACAATAACAAATTTGTAGGACTATCTGTATAGAGTTATGAATCTGTACGGAGCTAGGAGAAATTATTTTATATTTTTTACTCCATTTTAAAACGTGGTATATTTTTTTATTCAATTAATCATTTTGTATTTCTTAGTCTTGATTGATTTTTAGATTGAACTTTACGGTTCAAAAGATACAGCCTTTTAAAGATAGGACAGACAGACGGACGGACAGATACGAAAGCGAATTAATATTGCATTGTCATTCAGTTCTGAACTAAAGATTCAAGTTTCTAGCTCATCGGGAAGTTAGTTTAAAATCAGTTACAAAGTTTGTACCGAACAGACAGACAGACAAAAAGAGAGTTAATAAAAACGTGGTAAAAAACACGACTGATTAAAAGATGAATCAATGCACTAAAGCTTGGAATAACAACTACAATTTCTCTTATGGAACGAAATTTTATGCTAGACGCTCTCTAGTAATTTAAATAACTCAGAGACAGTGCTAAAGGCCTTAAAGACACTTCAAAATATGAATGTGTGTCACGGTACTACAAGTTTGTTGCAAAACGAATCAGTCTCATACTTGCATTCGATTAAATTGTTGCAGTTTAACGAAAAACTTCGAAACACGGAAATTTATTTTCTTAAAAAATCGACTGGAGTAACAAATTTTTAGATATAATTTGTGATTATCTGGGTAAATTCTGCTAAATTTGTGAGTGCGGGACGTTTTGCTATGAACCTATGTTGATGAGGAAATAAAATGGGTTGACACCAAGATAAATATGGGTGTATAAAGATATTTTGAAACTATTGAAGAAAGGTTTGACAGAATAGTGATTGGGCAATAATTTTTATCACTTTTTGATATAAATTCCTATTCTTAAATTCGTTTTCTATTCCAGGTTTCGATTCTGGCATTTTGGAGAGTGGAAAGACGTCGTGGTAGACGACAAACTCCCTACGTACAAGGGCAGACTGGTCCATTTACATTGCTCGAACAATACGGAGTTTTGGGCGGCACTTTTAGAGAAAGCATACGCGAAGTAAGTAAAAAAGGGACAAGGAAAATTCTAATTGCATGTGTCCTAAGGGCAACGGATACAATTGGTTTTTCCCTCGACTTTTTTTTTTGGAAACAAGAACATGGCTCTTGCTGACATTCATCAAGCATCTGTTCGTTTTCTAGTTTTAGTTATCTAAATCTTGAGTTTAACGGAAAAATTAAGTCCGAGGAAGATAACATCTTACAAACATCTAAGAGTATTTATTTATAACACTCCAAGACTGAACTTTAACATATTTGCTTTTTTAGATTTTATGGCTGCTATGAACAACTGGCACAAGGATCAACGACTAGGGCTCTACAGGACCTTACGGGAGGCATCGTCCAAAGTTTTGGACTCACGCACCAAGACAGATGCTTGACCTTTCAAGTCCTGAATAGCGCAGTACCTAGATCTAGTCTACTAATAGCCACCATAACGCAGGTAAGCTAGATTAAATGGTTTGACAATGTCACTCTATAAGATATACATAACATACCAATCACTAACTAACATTATTCGGTATTATAATATATATGTAACATACCAATCACTAAGTGATTATTCGGTGATATATGAACTACTCAACATTATAATAGTGAAATGTAAATCCGAAACTACTTCCTGGACAACTAGCTTTGAATACGTGAACCATAGATGGCACTTACTAGGGCAAAGAGACTTACAATCCATAAGCTATACAAAACTCTATGGCATTCCCGGCTATACTCGAGGAGAAACTTTGTAGAAGCCGTCCATTGTCCTGTAAGGACTGTTTGGTTACAGTTACTGATAGTAACCCAGGACGAACTATTTTAATTTTATATAAAATCTTTGCTGGTAGTACCATCTTGACCAAATAAATATCCAGAAGATTTTCATTGCCAGTACAAAAAAAGGATAGGTAATGGATAACCTTAAAAAAAACAGTACAATCACATTTTATATACGCTAAAGAAAGTGAATGTCATAACAAAGGAAAACAGTCTAGAATCAGTCTTATCCCTTGGTTAGAAATATCGTCCAGATAATGTCAGCTCGCCCTAAATCCACCTTGGAACTTTATCCGAGATCTTTGTTATTCCAGAAGAGGAAGGTACTCGTAATATCTCTCTACCTTCATATCCTACTTAGAAGGGAGCTCTACCTAATCGATCATTTGGGTCTTCTGATTTGATCAACTAATTTTTTTTTCTTTCGAAGACCATGAAAGATTACTGTCATCACTAGCATTTGATGAAACATTAGCTAATTTAAGGGTGGCATAATTAAGAATATAAGGAAAGATACTGACGGAGTTCGTTGGTATACAATTAGAATTTCGTTGGAAACCCGATTTCTTCAATTTGTATATTATTTCGTCATAAGTATAGGTACGAACGAAGATGTGAGAAAATAGTGTTTGATATTTTCTTTATAAGAAAATTTTATGCTTTCGTATATAGTTTGCGTCACATATTTTCGACGAAAATAAGCACATAATTATGTCTACTAGCTACCAATACCAAACAGTTAAATTTTCATAGTCTGCTGTTACGTACGGCATCGAAAACGTGAACCGCATTCCACATTTTGTGTTTACCACTCAGTCGTTGCGTAAACTAATATTCTGTATCGGTTACTATTACTTCATCTGTGCGGTAATAATAGAGGTAAGCGTCTATTTTTCCCCAAACGCTGCCGTAAATAATAATTGCCATTACGATACGTTACTATTACCGTAAATAACTATGCCATTCGCGTCACGTATTAATATACAGTGAACATCAAAAGATTCACACCAATGCGCAATAAGTTATCTTCGTTAGAACAATTTTAATCGATAGAAACACAAATTCAAGTCTATGATATAATTTATCATTTACAGTTGTTTGTTTTCGAATGATGAAGTCGGGAATCGAGAAGGGAACCACCAAACCGCAAAGCGGTTATCAAGTGGTCCCCGAATAGCAACGCTACTCGTATTACATAATCGCTGTAGGAAACAATTACACCTCGGGCTAAAGCCCCGCCAGGCATTGAATTATACCTAATAGCGATCCTCGACCCCTTTCTCGTGTTTCTGCACGACCAGAGCTTTTTTGAAAAGGGACCCGCCACGGGTAGGATTCGATATGTGTCCCAGATGGAATCCGAACGACAGACAGCTATTTCGAACTTATTAGTTCTCAACAGTGTCGTACACGGTACAAACAAACCCGTCGGGTTTTCATCTAAGTCGATAAGATCTACTCGTATGTCTGAAACTCATAAGTCGGGAATCGAGAAAGGAACCACCAAACCTTTGATAACCGCTTTGCGGTTTAGTAGGTAATCTTCTATAAACACTATTACCAACCCTTCCAACTGATTGAATAATTATGCCAAACTTCACACAAACTCTTAGTTAAAAACTTCTACATCCGAAAGGTGATTAAACTTATTCTTCATTACAGGAGAAAGACAACAAACGCCAATTGAGACTACGCAACGGTCTGATTACACAACACGCGTATAGCGTCACGGGACTGGCGAGGGTGAGAGGAGTTAATGGGGAAGTACCCCTTGTTAGACTGAGGAATCCATGGGCTAGGGGAGAGTGGACAGGCCCTTGGAGCGAGAGGTCATGGGAATGGGACGGTCTTTCGAACAGGGACAAGGAGCTGCTAAGTGTCAGGGTGACAAACGATGGGGAATTTTGGTAAAATGAAATTTTATGTTTAATTGAACATTGTTAAAAGAGTTATATACTTTTGTGAGGGTTCGAAACGACATTATGTCTGTGAATTATTTTTTTACTAGCAGAACAGCATATGCATTTTATTAATTATATTAATACACTAGGCACAAAAATTAAGGGATGTAAAAAAATCACAAACTTTTAGGTTATTTTTAAAGGGCTGTAACTTGGATAAAAATAGTAGCAGAACAATTTTAAATAATGCTAGGTGAAGCTCCAAGTTTCTAGTTTTTAGATCTTGAGTTTATAATTTTTTATCTTTAGCAGTTTTTGAGTAATCGTAAGAAAACCATCGATAAAATATATGAGTTTTTGTTTGCCTTTGAAAAGGTTCACGGACTTAATCACGGAATAATAAATTTTTTCAGTGATTTCATCATAAAGCTGTTTTAGATAATTTTATCCTCTTTAATGTAAGCCTAAACGCCTTCTACGATGATTTTTCGCTGAGTTATTGGTATCAACTGATTTTTGGTACCAATTTTGCATACAGAATGTCCCTGAAGGATGGTGGGACGAAATTTGCAATTTCTTTTAAATCTATTGTTTCGCCTCACCAAAGATATGTAAGGCAGACATTCTAAAATGAATAAAACTCCTATAAATACATATAGTTGTCAAAATATGAGCTGTCAAACGAGTTTCAGAGCGACAATTTTTTTCAGAATACGTCATTTAATTCAGTACATGGTTACCAACACAATTAAACCCTATTTTATTTTGAATAAACACTGTGAATAATCAGCAGGATTCTAGAGGAAACTTATGTCTTTTCCTACAATTTCTAGGATGTCTTTTGAAGATTTCTCCCGTCATTTCACTCAACTGGACCTGGTTCATATAGGGCCAGATGATTGGATGATGGAAGGCGCTCTACATTCGAAACAACCTTGGAGAGCCGTATTGGCAAGAAGGAGGTGGAGAACCGGTTATAATGCTGGAGGGGGGCCAACTTATGTAGGTAAGAAATAGAATTAAATTCGATTAATCATAACGTAAATTAATTGACAGTTTAAAAAAATCTTAATCCAAAACCTTACTACATAGGATATTAATTTAAAAACAGTTAAAATCATTGACAGATTTAAAAAAATTAAAACCAAACTTTATTATATAGGATTCTTAAAAATTTTTAGACTTATTTTGTACATGAGATAATATACTAAGATTATATAAAACTTTATAATACGGGAATTTATACAAAGAATTATAAGTGGAATATTAAATATTTGCCGTGCATAAATATATGTACAGGTCATTATTGTATTATTTATAGACCACTATAACAACAGCAATATATGATCACTAGCGTTTTTACGGTCAACATTACACAATAACACCAAGACAAACTGTCAAAATTTTACTTGTAACACCATCTACTCATGCATTTTTGGTTGTTCAAGTTGATATTGACTGACCAAATCACCTATACCTTTATTAAAATCGATATCTTATTTTTCCCACCAAAAATTTACACTACATCACTTCTATACATTATAAAAAAATATTTTTACAGCAAATTTTTTGCAAGTAATTTTGAAATATAAAATAAATTCCCAATTTCATAAGCACCCTGTATATGTTTTGCAAATGTAAATACAATACAAAAAGTACCCTTGAGGAACATAAGTAATCGTCTGATAATTAAATAAATAATGAGAACATTTTATAAAACTTAAAGATACATAAACGTCCATTTGACAACTTCTATTGTTATTTTTTGATAAAATGTGAGGTCTCTTAATACTTTTCCGTTCATAATGTAAAAGTACACTTCATTTTAACACATAAATCAAATACTGTAAACAAATTATTTAACGCAAATACTTATCCAAGGGAAAATACAAAAAGCGATCAATCAAAGAGAGGTAATTAATGTTAATATTAAGGAAGCAAAAAAATATATAATCAATCACAATCGGTTATAACTATTATGTTTTTTATTGTAAATCGTGTTAATATTGTTAAAACTATTAGCAGACGAACTAATCTCTAGGTAAATACCTAATTATAAAATAGAAACGTAAATGACCTAGAATTGACTAAATAAGCGGGCCTTGGATATACATCGATTTTACAAAGTTAATATTACGATAAAAACAATATACCTACCTACCATATTATAAGGTGTAAGAGAATATAACCTTACTTATTTAAGCGTACCCTGCAATAAAATATAAACAATACTCACATCTCACATGATCCTGCACTGCATACTGTAAGGTAACCATAAATTATATTATTAAATGCCACGTAATAAATCAAGTTTAGTTTTAATTGATTTTATCGACACTTTTGTACACAGTATTTTAGACGCTTACTTGGGAGCACGCGAATAAACATCACATGATCACATTTTGTTTGGAAAGACTGCTTGTCCTGAGCCACGGCTGCCTGCGTTATTATGTTATGAATACGTTCACGCGTTATACTCGTATATGTATACATTTTGAATCATCTTAACCTCAGTTTTATTAAGTAGCTAATAAAATCAGTCGTATAGATATTAAATAATTATTTGTCGCCTAATTATATACGAAATTCTTGCAATAGAGGCGCTAGTTACATATATGTACATACAATTAATTACCTGTTTACATACACATATCTGTAGGGTTTTCTGTATTAAATTTATGTTGTAGGTACTTTTGACGATTTTAATTACATACATATATAAAATATACACTGTCTAAATATCTGAATGTTTTAATAACTGTAAAGTTTACCGATAGGTATTACCAGCGATTTTGCGGTAAATGTATCAATTATACACATACGTTAAGAAATTCAAAAATATAATGCAATATTCAAGTCACATTATACCTACATACTTATATATTATATACATACTTATAACCTAGAGATGAAACAGCCGTTCTCGCTAACACAATAGTATATAAAATATCACAGAAAATACAGTATTATTTCTTCAAACCGATATAAAATTCGCAAAGGTATACTCCCGAATGCTCCCGCATATGTAGTTCATGCGGCTTTGATTTTTACTTTGAGCGAACGGTTGGTACGAGGCGCAAAGGGTCGTCGGCCGTCAAAGCCCGGCTAGTACTTTTTTGAGTATTATCTATCAGATTCCTAAGATTGTAAATGATGTACAAGAATATCGAGCGTAGATATTATTTATGTTCACGGAATGGTTAACGAAGGAAAATATATATACTTATTGTTGTTCTACAGGGTGAGCTCCGAATGTGGAGAAAAATTATATTATATTGTCTGCGTAAACGTATATTACATTAATTTGTAGTGAACTGTTTTCTTTTTTGGTATTCATTATAAAAAATATTTTTACAGTCAACCCATGTAATTTAGGAATTTAAAATAAATCGCCAATTTCATAAACACTCTGTATATTATTTACGAAGCTAGACCTCTTTATACAATATAGAAGGGCCCTTGGAGGGCGTATGTAATCGCCTGAAAATTAAATAAATTAATGGCGAGAACATTTTATACAAACTTATAAATACGTAAACATCTATTTGGGACCTTCTTTTATTTTTTATGTAAAATATGAAACACTACACTTCATTTTATCACATAACATTCTGTAAGCAAACTGGTTAATGCAAATACTTTGCCATGGAAAAAATATTAAAAAAAATATAAAAAAGCATAAAAATATATACCTATAATGAATCAATTATATATATTTTTTAATTGAAGGTAGTGTTAATAACGTTAGAAGTATTAGCAAACTATCAAATGTATACGTAAGTAATCATAATATAGAAATATAAATGACCTAGTATTGACTAAATAAGCAGGCATTGGAAATACATCGATTTTACAAAGTTTATATTACGATAAAAACAATATACCATATTATAAGATGTAAGGCAATATAACCTTACTTATTTAAGCGTACCCTACAACAAAATATAAACAATACTCACGTAATCCTGTACTGCATACGGTAAGGTAACCATAGATTATGTCATTAAATCCCACGTAATAAATCAAGTTTAATTTCAATTGATTTTATCGACACTTTTATCCACAACTATTTTAGACGCTTACTTGTGAGGACGCGAATAAACATCACATGACCACATTTTGTTTGGAAAGACTGCTTGTCTTGAGCCACGGCTGCCTGCGATATTTTACGCATTACACATGTATGTACTTACATTTTGAATCATCTTAACCTCAGTTTTGTTAAATAGCTAATAAAATCAGTTGTATAGATATTAAATAATTATTTGTCCCCTTATTATAAGTATACGAAATTCTTGAAATAGAGGCGCTAATTACTATATACTTACATAGACATACATACAATTAATTATCTGTTTGCATACAAATATCTACAGGGTTTTCTGTATTAAATTTATGTAGGTACTTTTGGCAATGATAATTATATAAAATATACATTGTCTAAAGCTTAGAATGTTAATAACTGTAACGTTTACCAATATTACCAGCAATTTTGCGATACATTTATAAATTATATACATACATAAAGAAATTTAAAAAAAAAGAATGCAAAATACAAGTCACATTATACATACTTACCTACAAGTTAATTCAATTCACCATAACTTAAAGATGAAACAGTCGTTCTCACTAACACAAATAGTGTTTAAAATAAATATACAAAGTTTTTCAAACCGATACAAATTCGCAAATGTACTCCCGAATGATCTCGCATATGTAGGTCTACGTAGTTCATGCGGCTTTGATTTTTACTTTAGCCAAACGATTGGTCGAAGCGCAAAGGGTCATCAGCCGTCAAAGCCTACTAGTATTTTTTTTGTGGGTACTATCTATCAAACTCCTAAGATAGTTAACGAAGTACAAAGGTATTATACGTACTGATATTTATTTTCATGGAATGGATATCGACTGGAAATATATACACATTGCTATTCTACAGGGCAAGAAAAATTAATATTATTTTGTCTGTGTAAACGTATATTACATTAACTCTTAGCGAATTCTTTTCTTTTTTTGCATTTATTGTTTACATGGATGTTGGTTTGCATAGATTATGTGCAGTATATATTAAAGAAATATAAACCTACTGAATTTGCTTTAGGCAAGGTTATCGTTACATGTTATAAACAAAGGAAAGCTCGGCACAGTTTTTTCAGAAGATATAGAATTAGAAGATATAGGAGAATAATTGTTGGGCTTTCATTAACATTTTGGGACACAGTAAATAGTTGTTGTATGTATCTATTTCTTAGTATAAGTGCAAAATTTGAATATTTCCTATAAGGAATATAAAAAAGTGGACTCTACATCATAAGTCTTGTCAGAAAACTTCAATATAATACAGAATATTAGATGAAACTGATTATGATTACCGTTATCGTCAATCACGTTTTTTTTTTTTTTTATATATATAAAACTGGAAACTTTAGTAGTGAAAACCAACACTGACTGTTATAAAATACCTTATCTTGGAAAATGTGATATGTTGAAAAATCACAAGACAAATTAAATGTTTATTATATCATTTATATATAAAAAAAAGAGATGGGGGATGTCTTCACTGCATTTTCCATATATCTCATAGTTTGCCTTTTTCAAATCCTTACTATTGTCAAGTTGATAACTGTCAATAATTTTCTTCGTAAGAATTGTATTTTCTTTATACGCCCCAAGAAAAAAGTCACATGGATTATAGAAAATTGTTAGATACATAAAACTGACTTGTGTATGCCTATGTAGGGCTCTGTACAAATTCGTCAAGAATAGGAACAAGTCTCAAAATTAGTAAATAGACTGGTCTTTACTCAGTCGCATTGAGACATTTGCAAGGTCAATTACGATGAATATACGTATATTGAATGTGAATGTACACAGAGTTCTATCTGGCCCCGCGTAAAGTGCATCCTCTTCCCTCGGAATGCTGCCTCACTCTTTCTTCTACGCATGCCTAGAGAATCTCACACTTTTTCCTATTCTTGACGAACTTGTAGCTATGATCAACTGCTCTTGTTCGTACTGAATATTATGAAGAGTTAAATCGCGACTTATGCAACCAAACATACACCACTCTCAAACAAGTCTACAGAACGATACCTATTGGTCAATAAGACACAGATACAGTGTGTGAAGATGGTTTAACAATTACTTTCTGGTTGATAATTGTAGTATTACGAGGTAGGCCAGTGATACACATTTATATTATCAAACTAATTTACTACAAATAAACTTGTACATGTCTAAATGTTAATAGAAAGAAACAAATAAGTATAGACAAGGTTACACTAGAAGGAAACAAGTAAATATAGACAAGGTTACAGTAAAGTTGGTGAGTATGTTCCAATAAAGCCACGACGGCATTAAACGCCCGAAACCGTTTGTTTGTATATGTAATGTATGTAAGTATGTATCGTTTGTACAATGCGTGTGTCCGTGAGCGTACGAGCATCTAGCATCCACGTTGACAGCCCCAGACGTACTGAAGCTTCTCCACGACGTTCTGGACGTTCAGTGGCCTCTGGTGTTAGAATGCTGCACTAAACAGTGGCGTAGCACTAGGATGGTTATATTATCACAATAATATACTATTTTTCTGAGAGTAACCGTTATGTATATGGCAAATACCCCTTTGTTTTCGCTGTCATGATCTACAACATAGCAACTCTGGTTGCTGCTTTGATATCTGCTATGATATCGTGAAATGGTCTTCAAATATTTGCTCTTTTATAATCATTCTGTAAATCGATAATGCCCTTTTGATTTTGCCAGCACGATCTTCAAGATAGCAACTCTGGTTGTTGCTTTAATGTCTGCTTTAATGTTGTGGATCTCATAATTCTCAACAAATTAATCTTAATGATCAAAAACGAGTCACGTGGTCCCAAAATTAGTTAGCGCCAAGCTATTATTCTTCCTTTAAATCGCTGTATGTCCAATAACTAACCTTCTTTCTCTAGAAACGACGTCGATGAATCCCCAGTTCCACGTGCAGATACCGAGGACTTCCAGCAACAAGTGTCACGTGGTGGTCTCCATTACACAGTACTATGAAACAAACGTGACAGATGCCAAGAAACGGAGACCCTTGTATGCCATAGGTTTCGCTGTTTACGAGGTGCCGCATTCCATGCAGAGACTGACTCCGCACTTCGTCACAGAGCAGGTACTATTGTACATCATCAGTTTCATAAGTAACTGCCGTTTTAAAAATGATTCACAACACTTAAATACACCCTTTGTAGGTAAATCTGGTTTTAAAAATCTTGTTTTTAGAAACCCTTAGATGTAACTAACCATTCCATAGCGAGGGAGGTGGTGACTTTCTTCACGCTACCCCCGGGCGATTACATCGTTGTGCCTCAGACCAACATACCCAATCTGGACGGGAAATTCCTCTTGAGGATCTTCACAGATGAGCAGAGTAACATATGGTAAGAAATGAGGCTATTTCTATTGACTCTTCAGACCATAAATGATTGTTTTCTAGGGAGGTCAACGAAGACAACATGATAATAAGGAATATAGCCTCGGAATTTATGGAAGACTCCACATCTCCCGTGTCTGTAAGTGATAAGATGATTTTTAGGGTCAAAGTTGCGGTTGCTGTTTTAGTTTTCCCAATATACTTTCGATCTCAATCTCTCAATTTTTTCTTTACTTAAACTTTTTTTACCAAATCTATGCACTAACGCCATTGCTAAACATTTGTCAGTCTTTAGTTCTTTGGACTTTAAGCAGTCTTTATGTTGGGCAAAAATGAAAAAGTGAAGCTTTTTATACTTGTTAACTTGTATAACATACAGTGAGTCCAGGATTTGAGTTCTATATTCCAGGATTTCACCTATAGTAGGGGTACAATTAAGTGGGGACATTTTAGGAAAATCTAAGTGAAACTTGGATATAGTTTAAAAATTAATTTATCTATGGCTATCCACTGAACCAAAGTACGACGGAGTATCTAAAAGCAACCAACTGATATTGTAGTGGGCGGAGTTTTTTAGTACCGCGTTCTGCCGCTAGGAGCATATAGAGCTACCATTCCTGAGTCAGTAAGCCAAGCGTCGTTGCTAAAGAAGGTTCCATTCGTCTTGTATGAATTTCTTAGTGAGAGTTGTTTTGTGTGCTTGTTGTTTTTTTTTTCGATGTGAGAGGAGTTGTCCATTCAGAGTTTCTTCCACGAGGTTAGACAGTTAACCAGGCATTCTATCTGGAAGTTTTGAAAGGATCGCGCGGAAGTTTGTGGCGAAAGAGACCTGATTTGTGGCAGTCGGGCGACTGATTTTTTCACCATGATAACGCCCCTGCTCGCACAGCCCTGTCTGTGGGCCAATCTTTTACTAAAAATTTACACAACTTCGTCAATGGTATGTCGTCGATCTTCCAGGATAATTTCGCGACTTTTTTCAACATTTTCATCGGTTCAAGCCGTGGAAGTCTTACTGACTCGTGAGACGTGAGTAGTAGCTTCATACGCTCCTAGCGGCAGAACGCGGTATTACAAAAACTCCGCCCACTACAATATCAGTTCGGTTTCTTTTAGGTACCTTCTCGTATATATATTCTTAATAACATACACACGGCTTAAAACACAATGATACACGACTCATTTTCCGTGTTATTGACTTTGTTTAATCATTCGTGATCTTCCAGGCTGATGGAAAATCTGTATTAACGAAACTCCTAGTGAAGTACCCGCCAGAAGTTGATGCTAGTCAATTACAAAAAATCCTTAAAGCTCACTGGAGACTCTACCTATCGGAGAAGCCAAGCTTGGAACTCTGCAAAAGTCTGATCATGCTTAGAGACTGCAACATTAGTGGAAGGATAAACCTAATGGACATACCCATGCTGATGCACATGCTACAATTTTGGAGGGTAATTAGATACATGTTGGTTAGCTCTTGCGCAATCCCATTACCATAGTTTGCCAATCGATCTTAAAAATGCACGTGCTCGTTCGGTTCCCGTTTTACCGACACGGATTTCAAAATTATTTGCAGAATTATACAAAAGAAAAATATTGTATATAAAATATGTAGATATAAATCTTCGCAATAGTCTTTTAAGCCAATAGGAATAGAGGAGATGTAATAAAACAACGGTGCACTGATTTAAGTAACGATTTAAAAGGAGAAGAAACGTCCTAGGACAATATGTAGCTATCTCTAAATATGCGAGTACACACGGTTCCGGTCTGATGAACACACATATATACATGTTTGCCCAAATTACAAGTATAAAATGAGTTTGAGACTAATAGAGATCTTAAACCAAATGTAAAGTGGAGATCTGTTTTCAGTTAGCCTTCCAAAAATTTGAGAGGAGTCACAACTGCGGAAAAACGTCCAGTTATCACTTGAGGGCCCTTTTGTGGGAGGCGGGATGTACCGTCAGCAATAAGGTGCTAGAATGTCTGGTGTTGAGGTTTGCGAAGAATACCATACTTACCACAGAGAACTACATTATGGCCCTAGTGAGACTGCATCTCTCACATGGTAAGCCATTTTATATATTCACTTATTTTTTGATGTCTTATAAATCTTTAAATGTTTGATCTCATAAACACTTGAATTAAGAATAGTTTTTTAAGTATATAAATACTTCGTCCTTCTTTTGGCATTCATCGAACATCGTTTCCTTTCTCATAAATATTTTTTATTTATTTTTCTAGAACGGTATCATAACCTGGACACTAAGATGAAAAGCAACCCTTTATCTCTAGAGGAGGTACGTATTATTTTACTAACATTAAGATTGTTTATGTACTTTTTTTTTTAAATTGCAGATGATTCTGATGACGATTTACTCCTGAGATCGAAAGCGGTAACGAGTTGTCCATTGATAAGCCAAAGAGTTTAACTTAAATTTAATAAACAAAATTAGTCATCTAATTTAATTGAAATATCTGCTGTATAAAATTGTGTAAATAACATGGATTGTATTAAAGTATTTTTTTATTTATTTACAATGTGCAATATATAGAATATTAATTTTATTATTGTAAAATGAAAGACTAATATATTCGTACATAATACGACTTAATAAAAATGTGTAACATTTCACTTGTTTTATTCCCATATACAGTGCGTCCTCTTAAACAGCGCCACGAAAACCAACAATTAATTATAATGGAAAATAGGCCCAATATACTATATTTCTTCAAATACTCTGAATAATTTAATAACTTAAAAATGGGCAACTACTTATTTCTGATTATGTAATTGTGATAACTTGGCCATACTCTACTTTATCTGACATACCTTGACTATTTTGAGTAGTGCTACAAAGATAGTGATCCATTATAATGTAAAATAGGCCCAATAGACTATATTTATTCTTATTGGGTCTTTCAATATGGACGCTCGAAGTTTGTTAGGTTACAGCGGCCACGCTGTTAATATAACATCTGTCAAATTTACTGTGAATTGTTCAATAGTGTATGGCAAATCATTATGAAATATTGCAGCGTTCAACAACGTTTGCAAACCATCAAATTTTATTTTCAAAATCATTGCTCCGTTCGAGAAACGTTACGTGATTTTTATCTTCGCCACAACCGTCCCGCCGAGTCGACTATTCGATGTTTGGTAGCCAAATTCGAGTCAACCGGCTTGATAAATAATCAACCAACACCCGTACATCACAGATACACAAGGTCTGCTAAAAACATTGCTGCTGCGAGTGAGAATGTACGGGAAAACTCGAGGCAGTCAATTTCTTGTCGTTCACAACAACTCGGCCTTTCTGCGACTTCAACTTGGCGAATTTTGCATCGGGACTTGGGTCTGCACCCGTACCAAATCCAACTGTCCCAGGAACTTAAGGTAAACGACCACAGACAACGCTGTGTGTTCGGTAATTGGGCTCTGAGGCAGTTGAAAGTTGACCCAAATTTTGCCAAAAAATCATCTTTAGCGACGAGGCCCATTTTTGCGACGACGCTACGTGCTAGACATTCTGCACGAGTGATTTGAGGGCATGGTTATTTCTCGCAGCGGTGACGTGAATTGGTCACCGAGATCGTGCGATTTAACGCCTTTTCACTTCTCTCTTTTGGCCTATCTTAAATTGCAGGTATACTCGTATGCAAATAAACCATAAACAATTGGTGTCATCCATCCAGCAAATTTAGCCACATTTGTGTGACAAAGTCATTGAACCTCTTCATCATTGGACCTCCCGAATACGTGCCACTAAGGAAATCTGCGAGGGACATTTGAACAACGTTACATTCTATACTTAATGCCATAAAATATTCTTTCAAATAAAAAAAAACTGAGTGGATAGCTCACACACAACTTGTTTTATTTACGTTTAAAAATCGAGCGTCCTTATTGAAAGACCCTTTATATCCTCAATAATTTAGCACTTAAGAATGGGTGACTATTTTATGATAATACAATTAGTGCAACCTAGCCATACTCTACTTTATCTGACGCACCTTAACTATTTTGAATAGTGCTACAACAAAAGTAAATACTTGTAATACACTATAGGCCTAATATACTATTCTTCTTTCCCTATTCCCTTAAGTTACTAAAATACTAAATAAATGGTCCTCCTACGTCAATTAAAATTTATTAATAAATTAATATATAAAATACATACCATTACAAAAATAGGATAACAAAACGATCACATACGAATATATAGGAATACTATATATGAGTGCATTCTAAAATGGTTTGTTCATGTTTAGGCGGCGCCAGCGTGTTCCTCAATTTCTTCCAAAACACCTTCTGCTTCTTCTCGTCGGCATCCCATTGCAGATATATCCTAGTCTTCAGCAGATATTTCAGCATGGGAGTCATGTGTTTCTTGCTTACCGGCCCCAGCTTGATGAGCACCAGACTGTCGTCCACGTACTCCTCAACCTCGTTCTGGAAGAACAATCTGTGGTATTCCGCCATCTGGCTCTCCCATCTACACCACTGAGATTTAGCATAATTATCGCTGACAATCATCAGAGTTCTCCGGCTCTTGGCCACGCTCTCCAAAACGCTCTCGGAGATCATAGCGCCTATTTGGAAATCCCTCTCGTAGACGCAGAGTTTAAGGAAGGGTTCGTACTTTTCGAGCATCGACACCAATCGCACCACGAAGTTCCTGTCCTCGTTGCTGTACGATACAAAAGCGTCGTACACGTAGTTGAACTGCATCCCGCTCTTCCTTCTATGTTTGAGCTTACCCTTCCTAATCAGGTATAGCCTGGCCAAGAATATCCAAAACCCTATGTGCATGCGGTAGTAGTAAACGAAAATCGACATCGCCACCAGGAACAGCACGAGTAGCACCAGCGGAAGAACGACGATAAAATTCGAAGAGAACTCCCCAATATCACAGATTATCGTCCCATTGCGCACATTTCGGAAGTACTCTAGGACGGTATAATTGCTTACAGATTCCGGAAAAGCACAATATGCTTTTACTTCCACGAATTTCCCGCGTGGTCTGTGGAAGAACCATCGATCAAAGATTGAATAACTGCGACAGTCGCATGAAAATGGATTATGTTGCATCTCTAACTGAGTCAAATTCGAGAAATCCTCCAACATTGACTTACTGAGTAAAGTAAGTTTGTTTCCATTTAGAAGAACCACCTCTAATTTAGTGCTTTTTCGGAAAACCCTCTCGTTCCAAATCGTGAGAGCATTATCAGACATATCTATGGTGCGCAATTCAATTAAAGGTAAGAAATCGGTAGGAGAGAGGATTGTTAGTTGGTTTCTTTCCAACCCTAAGTGCGTTAAAGATCTCAAGTGGACAAACAGACTACTATCTTTGGGTAAATATTTTATTCTACATCCGCCCAACAGGAGCACTTGTAAATTACTTAGACCCTCAAAAATTCCCGGTTCTAACCGGAAGTAGTTATTTTCCAAGTTCAGCAACGTTAAATTGACTAAAGGCGTGAAAGTATTGTTCTGAATATGGTAAAGTGTAGAGTTTTTTAAACCTAAAACCTTGAGGTTACCAAGACCTATAAAACTAGTCTCATACAAACTATTCAGTCTATTAAAGTTGAGATTTAAGTAACTCAGCTGTTTCATATTAGAGAACGTCCCGTTCAAGACGGAAAAATATGATTGGAAATAGAGATTGCCAGAGTTCTGTTGGAGATCCAAATACGTGAGGTTCTCTAAAAGCACGCCCTCTGGAATCGTTGGCAATTTATTACCGCTTAATAAAAGTGTTCTCAAATTAGGTAAGTTGGCAAAAGCACTGTTGTGTATTTCTAGAGCTAGAACGTCTCGTAGATCGAGTACGTGCAAGTTCGGCATATACGGAAAGAAATCGGACGAAATCACTTCAAATTGGTTCCTCGCCAAATTCAAATTGCTGATGTTAGACCTTGCTATGGCTTTCATCAGTTTTCTAGGAGGGGCTTTCCGAAAACCCACCGAGAATAAGTTGAGCATTTTTAGAGGAACGCCGACATCGATCGTGGTTGCAATAAGATCAGTTATAGTGGAATAGTTGAAGCTATTTTCACCTAAACGTAACACCTCCAGTTTCTTCAATGGAGAAAAGCAACGAGGGTGTAAATAATCCAATCTACATAAGACCAAACTTAATTCTTCCAAGGACGAGTTTTCCATGGGGGCGAAATTAGTCCTGGAGATTTTGACGAAGTTGTTTTCGTTCAGGGATAATTTAAGCAAATTTGGTAATACTTTCGGTGACAAAGATACAGCGATGTCGTAGATGTTTTCTAAACCATTTTTGATTAGAAATAAATTGCGTAAATTGATCAGTCCCTGGAATGACAAAGGGTAAAGGTATTTTAAATTGGGGTTGTACGATATGGAAACGTTGGTTAATTTTGCCATATTCGCGTTAAAAGTCCCAGGTAGAATCCTGGACAGGTTCAAATTCCCTTCGATTTGCAAGGCTTCCAGTTGGGGGACCATCTCGAAATCTCCTTGCTTCAGCTCTAGGATGTGGGTGCCGGTCAGCTTTAGTACTGGCGTCGTTATATTTATTTCCTGCGGCATACTTCGGCAGACATTTCTGCCGAAACAAACTACGTACACGCCTGGAATTTCCCTGCAAATGCAACCGCTGCCCGCGTCCTTTCCCAGGAAAACTGAGTCGACGTCTATTTGTTCGTTCGGGCTAATTTTCGGTTTTGCCATGGACGGCGGACAGTAGTTCCCGTCACATGGCTCGAACGTCGAAGTTATTCGAATGCAGACGATGAGGACTAGCGCGAGTGTTGGAGAAAGTGGCATATTTCTGGATAGCAAGAGGCATGACTTCCGTTCCTGGAACAAGACATGATATATTATAAGAAATAGAACAACGATTAAAGATAAGATTGTTATATTTAAATTTTGTTAGATTCTGACTGTCATGTTTCGCAGTCCACAATTAGAAGGATATTGCAAACATTTCGCTGATATAAATGTATTATAAATCTACCTAAATATGGTAGGGAGAGGTAGCTAAATAGAACAATGATTGAAGATAATACACTAGGCACAAAAATTAAGGGATGTAAAAGAAATCCTGAACTATTAGGTGATTTTCCAAGGGCTGTAACTTGGCCAAAAATAGTCGCAAAGCAATTTAAAAAAATCAAATTGAAGCTACAAGTTTCTGGCTTTCAGATCTTGAGTTAAAAATGTTTTACCATTAGCAGTTTCTGGGTAATCATAAGAAAACCATCGGAAAAGAATTATTCAAAATTTATGCTTGTCTTTCAAAAGTTCCACGGACTTCAATAAGTCCGTGGATCAAATAATAATTGATCCTATTTAACTTGAGTAGCCTAAAAGCCTTGTACGATGATTTTTCGCTAAGCTATCGTCGTTCAAAGCAAAAAAGTCAGTTTGACTTAATTACTCAGGAAATAATTATCATATTATAATTAAATAATTATAATAATAAAATTCAAGTAGGGTTTTAAAAACTGCAAAGTATTCTTTACAAGTGGTATTTATTGGTTTTGATTTGAAAAATTTTTCAGTGCGAGAATGTTGATTTAAAAAGAGGTAAAAAATTGCGTATTTAAGGATACTCGCCTAAATTGGCATAATTTTGCAAAAAGTATCTCTCTTTAACGCGAAAAATCGTTTCTTTAAGAATCGTGTCTGAATCGAGTTGCTTAAGGACCCCAACCCTTCTCCCAACCTTGTGGGTACCGTACCTTTATTAAACCATGGCATGATAGTATCTGCGACATGTACAGCGCCATCTATCGGTAAACATTGGAACTACTGAAAAATGCATTCCACGAGATGCCGGTAGATGGCGCCACTTATATCTCACCGACACATATCGACCCGAAAATTTTCATTTCGCCTACAATGACTCTCACTAAGTTGACACAAACACAAGAAACCAAAAAGTATCTCTCTTTAACGCGAAAAATCGTTTCTTTAAGAATCGTGTCCGAATCGAGTTGCTTAAGGAATTGGCATAAAGGATAAACTAAGAATATTGACTGTTTCTTTTCAAAGTATTTCAAAGAAACTCTGAAAATTTCAAAGCGCTGCGATTTTTTTTTTCATTGTGTTCGCATTGATTGAATTTGTCGTTTTTTGCTAAAAATCAATTTTAAGTATGAATTTTTCATTTTTTATTAATTTTTTGAGGTTGAAAATGTCTTTCTTAGCAATAATACATTTTTTGGAAAACTGCTCTCCTGTTTTGTTGCTGTATCGAAGGTCTCTTCCCAGGATATATTTGTGGAATAAAGGAAATGTCCCCAGGTTTTCAGATAATTGTACTAGAATCGTTTGCATAATTCGTATATTACACCCATTTCCAAATCTGGGACCTAAATTTTTACTTTTCGGCACTTCTAAAAAGTAATGTAATAATCGTGTAAAAAAAATTGAAAAAACAAAATTTTTTTGGGATTATTTTTCGGTTTTCGGCCTAAAAACAAAAAAAATGGTTTTTAAAACTTTTTTGCTGTGTGTGTGTCGTCGTTGTCGTCGGTATTTATTTTCTTGTTAGCACGATGACTCAACTAAAGTCCTCAACTAAATTGGGGACGTTTCCCAAACGACACCTATTGATTTTGAGGTGGATAGAACACACTCTACCATGTACATGGGTCATGAGAGATCATAATGGTGGACTATTTGAGAATTTTTTTTTTTTAGCACGATCACTCAATTAAATAGTGTTAGATCAATCGAGCTTCGACTGATTCTGATTAGGGACGTCTACAAGACACCTATTGATTTTGAGGTGGATAGAACACACTCCACCCTGTCCATGGGTCATGAGAAAGCACGATGGTGAACTATTTGAAAAAAGTAAAACTGTTTTCTGGTTTATTTTTTCTCGGCCACTCAGTTTCGAGATAGAGATGTTTTACGTGCGGAAAAGTCCGTTTTAAGGTATTAAAACTGTTTATTTGAAATAATGAGGTACCATTACCATCACAACATTACCTGCGTGTACCACCACAAAAGAACATAGTGAATAACACATTTATAAACAATGCTGAACTACTTTTTGAACTAGTTATGCTTCTAGTCTGTAGACAATATGGCCATTCCGAAAACAAAATCGTAATTAACTCAATTTGATCTTGCTTGTATTTGATTTAAACGTATCGAATGTGTCGCATTATATTCCTTTTTGATAATACCTTCTAAATCGATTCCACTTTCCCGTATTTTTAATACTGCGATGATCAGCTTTAGCTAATGCTTAGCCAGTGGTAATTTCCACACCTTTAGTGTTTTCATTATTACGTGTAACGACGCCATTTTCACATCCGTAACTGGAGATAATCGATTAGGTAAATAGAGCTTAACGTCGTACTTCACACTATTTATTTTGCACATTTTCCTCGTGTTTACTCACAATTGTGTGTCTATTTGATGTTAAGTGTTAACGTTCTTATATTTTATGACATAATGACGGTACAGAACTCTAAAGAAATTGTTAGATTTGTTACATAATTCTAGTAAAACAGGATATTATGTATCCGAATGCTATTGCGTTTTAGGTGTGAAATGGATCAAACAATGAATCAAATGGTATAAGCAGCTGACTGTAAAATAAGAAAAAATTAATTACTTATACAAGACCGAAGTATCAACTATTATGTTGGTTAAAAGTTGTGGTGGATTTGAATTGACTGTTGTGCATTTGTCAATAAATTTTTGATTGCCAAAATTTGTCGAGCAACTCTGGCGGGGTTTCCTTAATTTTGCACAGTTTTGTATTACGGTTTTCACTTCATAGCATAAAATTAGGGTGGACATGATTATAAGTAGAATTTGGGAATACAGTCGTTTCTGTTTGGCCAGTTTTCGGGAGCACTTCCTTAGACTTAGTATGTGCCTTAAAAATGCGATGGTGCTCTTGGAAAATAGGTTTTGTGACCCATAAAAATGGTACTTGAAGATCAAGTTCATACAGAAGATATTTATGATATTTATTTTGTTTATGATATTTATCACGTATAGAACCCTTAGAACTTATAATTTTTTTAACTGTGTTCTCAAGATCCTAGACTTTGCTATAAAAAATACTGAACGATTGTAACGAAGAATTTGGACGTGCGTCCATTTAATATGCAATTATATCAAGCCTTTTTTCTGGTAGACCACCCAAGACGTCTTGCATATCGCAGGCAATTTGTTAATAATTTAATTTAGTAATAATTCGATTTTAACTCGGCGTTTGGTTCACTCCACAAAGACAGTTCTGTTTACTAAAGATGGCCCACTTGGCGCCCTGATTCGATTCTCCGGTTTTATTGGGAAGTGTATCCAGACAAGCCAGAGATCTCACTCATTTAAAATTTGAGGTAAATTCAGTTTGCTTCAACCCCGATGCATCTAATCATTTGTTTGATTTACTGGATGAAGCTCATCGAAAAATAGAGTGTCATTATATCCTTTCGACTGTAGATTTCTTTGTCTTTCATAAAATTTATAGTCATACAATTCAACTCATTTCATCTTCGTTCTTTGATGTTTTGGGGGCAAAATGATAAATGAGCCTTTTTTTTGCTCAACTTTACCATGAGTGAAGAGGTATACAGAAAGAACATTTTGATTAAATTTGTTAAATAAATGCATCATGGCTAGTTTCAGCAAAATGGAAGAATAACCAACACATATGACATGACCAATAGAGTGTCCTGCTAAAAAACTAGACTTAACCTCTCTTGATTATTTATTATGGGGATATCGTAAGAGTAGAATATACAACGAGGATTATTATATCTTAATTCTTATTATTAATATCTTATAACTTAATTTAATTACTTTATAACTTATTTACTTATTTTAATTAATTTTACTTATTATTAATTATTACTAATTAATGTCTTATTATATCATAAGATATAATAAGATTATAATGAGGATCAAAGTGAACGGCTTCATCAGGATATCCGGAAGATGGAAGAAAGGTATCAAGGAAGGTGGGATCGTCACAAGAGGGCCGATTACTATTGAAGTCTGCAGAGTGACTGCTTACAAGTACAGTACAACAGTACAAGAAAAGCTTTTTTATAATTTTTAACATTTTCTGCATCAAGTATTCTTTATTTACTTGTTAGATTTCATATATAAAAAAATTCAAAAGAAGATAAATTTCCAATTTTATTTTGCTTTTCTTGCTTTGCATCATGTACGTTTATTTCAGAAGCTAGAGCCAATCAAGAAAAAGTATTGCCCTCTTTTAACATCAGGGGCAGTGGAGTACTGGAAATCGACTCTTAAATTCCTGGCAACAAAT
This sequence comes from Rosalia funebris, assembly GCA_037954035.1. Classification (NCBI taxonomy): domain Eukaryota; kingdom Metazoa; phylum Arthropoda; class Insecta; order Coleoptera; family Cerambycidae; genus Rosalia; species Rosalia funebris. Next base: position 1,398,356 of record JAZFAV010000007.1, read on the forward strand.
TAACTGTTCCCCAGTGTAATCTGACTCTAATTATATTTCTTTTAGAATAAAACGTATAAAAACACATATTTCAATAAATATCGTGTCATAAATCATGCACAAATATGCTAGAGTATTATTTTTCTGTTATCAATAATAATCCACGGCCAACTTGTACGGCATGTAAAAGTTAAGTTCATGCTTTTCGCCATTATCAGATGGTTTATTACATCTGATACGCTGTCGAAATGTAAACACTTCCGACCTCGAAGATTTATTTGCTTTGCATATGGTAAATAAGCTGTTTTCTTGCAAGCCTGTTTTCTAATATTAATGCCATTAAAAGTTACCTTCGAAGATAATAATAAGGATTATAAATATTTTAATAGAAGGGGAACAGTTCAATTGCAAATCTTGACGTAACCCATCAACGTATATAATTAAAAGTGGTATTTCAGTAATTGATGTTATCCTGTGAGTATACAATGTGGCGCAATTTTATGCTACATGCATTGCTGTCTTGGGTATTATTAGATACATCGGGAATGTTTTAAACAATTTTATTCACAAAATTTACCTGTTTTCGTTTTTTAAGTAAATACAAACAAATGGAGTGATACATTTCTGTGTGGAGTCATGGGTTCGTGTGTAACAAAGTAAGTAAGCAGCTGAGAGTTCTTATTCAAGCTGCACAAATTGGAATTTTGGGCCAAATCGCCATTGATCCTACCACTTCAATTCCAAAGTCTGTGGACTGTGCGTAATTTTTTTGGAAAATAACATCGACCTTCTAATACCGCAGTCCTTAGAAAACCAAGTCGATGAAGAATAAAACTCACTATTGGATGAACAAAATTTTCATTTTCAAGAGGATCGCGACCCACGCCGCTACTCATTACATGTTACTCAACGACTGAATCAAAAATTTTTCGCTAAATAGATTCGCAGATGAATTGCTCTAGAATGGCCAGCGAGATCTCCATATATAACTCCACTGGAGATTCCTCCTCTGTGGATATTTGAAGACAACTGTATACAAAGTACTGCCCCAGAATATTCAAGACCTAAGAAATATGATTACACATAGACGCAGGATAATTACTAGAGACACATATTAAAACGTCGGACAAGACTTCGAAAATAGATTGTACTTTTATTTAGCAAAAAATGGTGGATATTTTAAGCACTTAATCCAGTAATACAGTTTCTCAAATCGTGTTATAAAAAGTAAATTTATTCCATTCATTTATTTTGTGTTTTATTTAAATTACTTTTGCTTCTACAGAGTGGGGCATAGGAACCTGATTATTTTTAATCGTAGTTCACTAGCAACTGCGTAAACTGGTCATATCCAGTGTGAAGGAGAGAAGAGCTCACCTAATGCCGTCGCCGTTTCAGTTGACATGAAGCTGTGGGCTAGGCAGTATTGTACGTTCGTGATAGAACACTTTTATTAGAAATAGTGAATCACAAATGGGTCCTGTTTGTACAGTGCAATAGAATCAGACAGAATCGACATTTTTATCCAGGAGGCAAGGCATTGTCTTACAAATTCCAAGCACTTTCTTCCTTATAAAATGATGGTCGTCCAACAACTAAGCGATCTGGATTAAACCCTTGAATTTTGCAAAATAATTCTTTGTAATTCCGGGAGACGAAGGTGTGGAGCATTTTCTGTTTATGTCAGACGTGGTTCACTTGGAATGATCGAGATGTGTCAATAAACAAAATATACGGTCCAGGGCGTACACCTGCGAATCTAAAAGTTCTCCGGAACTTCTTCGTGCCCTTCATAGTCAGAGATTGACTGTTTGGTATGGAGTTGGAATTAGCAACATTTGAAATCATTAGCCTTTACTTTTTTTGTGAACACAGCTCGGACAACAATGGTTGTCTTCCTTAAACTGTTCTCTGGGCGTTTGATCTCATGGCACTACTATATTCCATGACTTTTGTATTTTCAACATTCATTTCATTTCAAAAATCATCAGATTCCTATGCCCCATCCTGGATTACGAAAATAGCTCAACCGATTTCAGTTTTGTAAACGTAGTTGAACCAAAATGTTTAGGCCGTCAAAGGGATGTATTACATGGTATGAGTGTCATTTAAATGCCGTTAAAGATAGTAGTTGTTAAAGTAAGATGTAAATATTTTTATTGATACGTACATGTTCGATACTGAAAGTGATTTAACAATGCCCTCGAATCACTATTATCACTAACAGATTAGTTTATCGTATAAAGAATGCATCTGTTTGGTATTTCAACAAAATATGAAAAAATTCCTTTCAGATATTTTTATCAGCCAAAATATCGTAGTTATTTCACTCCGGCTCCATCTAATTTAATGAAAAATATTTCTACGATTAAATTCAGTGTAATTTATTTAAAATCGATGTTAGTTCTAATCCAAATGAATTATCAACAAGTAATTATTTACATGAGATGAGTGCATCCTTCGTTTATCTTAAATACACAAATTTGCTCATTTTCAAAATACAAAAGAAGAAGTATTGATAAATAATATGTTTATAACAATTAAAAATATATATTTCTAGTTGGATATATACAGGATGGTGATAAAATCTCGTACAATATTTATAATTTTGTTATATATTTCTATAGGCCATTTTATATATTTCTCAAAAAGTATTCTGTATCTTATAGACGGTAAACAAAGAACCCATAGGATAGGGTACTGTTCTACTCAAAAAGGAGGAGGGTGGCAATTTAAGAAATACTAATAATTCCATATAATAATATATAATAATAATTCCAATGATTTCATTATTGGGATTAAAGATATTCAGCGATAAAGATATAAAACAAAGAATAGCGCAGGGTCAAGTAGCTTTTAACAAAAAGAAAGCACTTTTATGCTCGGGGGTAGTAAACTTAGAAACAAGGAAGAGATTTTTGAAAACGTATGTATGGAGCACGGCACGATACGGTTGCGAAACCTGGACCCTAGGGGAAGCAAGTAGGAAGAAATTAGAGGCTTTTGAGATGTGGTGTTACCGAAGAATGATGAAAATACCATGGACTGATAAGGTTAGAAACGAAGAAGTATTGGAAAGTCGGCGAGAAAAGAAGTATCTGGAAAAACATAAGGATGAGAAGAGATAGAATGGTAGGCCACTTGCTGAAACATGGGGGAATAGTCGGCGATATTTTGGAGGCAGAAATAGAAGTGAAGAAAGGCAGAGGTAGGCCTAGATTAGACTACTGCTTGCAAATAGTAAGGGATGTAGGTTGTAGCACAATTAGCGAAATGCGTAGGTTAGCACAAGATAGGAGAAGCTAGAGGTTAGCGTCCAACCAGTCTTAGGACTGATGATCGCATGATGATGACATTAAGATTTGCATGAAATAAAATTGTTTCCAATTTAGTAACGGTTTTTATAACGTGAAGGGGCAGCCATAAGCCATTTTCAAATGTATATTTATTGAGAGGGAAGCTTAGAAGGCGATGGACTAGAAAATTGAGGTTCGCCATTTTGTGTTGATCGCAATGGTGGGAATCATTAGGGATATATCTGAGAGTATTGGTGTCTTTTCTGTATATATCAAATTATAACTTACACTCACTATTAACTCACTATTTCTAATAACTAGTACATTTAAAAATGATAGTTGCTCGTTGGTTTCAACTTGATATGTGAATTTTACTGACGCGAGACGGTTATTTAATTTGGAAATGAAGTTATCAATGTTCATGACTTTTTTGAGTCAAGTACTGCGAACGTATCATCTACGTACCTAAGCCAAACCCTAGGGAAGTACTTCAATTCCTCTTTTGCTTATATTTCAAATTTATTCATGAAGAGACTGGCAATGAAAGGTGACAAAGCTGATTGTTCTCACACAGCCGGAATTACAAAAACAAATTGAAATTGTACGACGCCTAATCCACGCGTAAACATCAAGTTCATTGCTTTCCAGGAACTATTCAAAACAACGCGGATTAATGAAATGCCTCGTACAATATCATGCTGTAACACCGAAACCTACTTCCATTAGCATTTAAAAACAATAATCTCAGTCTATAAACGGCCTAGGCACAACCGTTAATATTTAATGACACCGTATGATAGTTAATTATATTCGATTTAGTTAATTAAATTATTTATAAAGCATATCCTTTCTTTGTGCGTTAGGTGGTTTATGTTTTATTTATTGTTTCGTACATCAAGATGGCATTGGCGATTTGCATAAGAACGGGCATGATTCGGTCAGCTATAGTCCAATCAATCTGTGTGAGCCCCTATGTTAAATGGTCACTAATTGTAAACACAAAAAAAAAATTTGAGCATATAGAAAATAAAATTTCAAGAAACTTACAGTTTTTTGCTCTCAAAATGGCGGCCACTAACATAACCTATAAAATTCGTAAAAGTCAAAGAACGGTTTTTCGAAAATAAAAAATAAATCTGTGCTCGGATCGGAATAAGTTAAATGAGAAAGTTGTAGATAATGAAGAAATCTTTCGATTCAATTGTTGTGGGCTCGAATTGATTCATTACTTTTCGAGATATATCGAAAAACCGTTGAAAATTGCGTTTTTTTGTTTTTGCTCTAAAAATAACAATATTTGATGAAAACATTTAATAATTTCAGAAAATATAGTACTAAGTGAGACGAAAACAATCGATTTTGTACAATTCCAAGATATATATTTGTTTCAAAGTTATGGCTGTTTTCGTAAAAAAGGTGTTTTCGTAAAACGGCTTTTCCATCGAAACGGATGGTCCTACAGACTTGTTCGAGGGCTTATTTTCTTCATTGGGAGTTGTACTACAAATATATCTTCAGCAACAATCGATTTTTAAAATTTTTTATATAAAAAATCCCGCTTGAAAATGACGTGATTTTCGTACATCGGTTATATTACAAGAATTTATTTCCAAAAAACCGATGTACGAAAATTACGTCATTTTCAAACGCGATTTTTTATATAAAACATTAAAAAAATCGATTATTGCTGAAAATATGTTTGTAGTACAAACATATTTTCGATAGTACGAATTTTTTAGGTTATGTTTAATGGCCGCCATTTTGAAAGCTGTAAGTTTCTTGAAATTTTATTTTCTATATGCTCAAATTTTTTTTGCTGTTTGCAATTAGTGACCGGGTCATTCCCTATTGATTGGACTACTAGGACCTAACCACCAAGGACCGTCTTTATCGCCGTAGACTACATAATCAAGAAATATGGTATACCTACATACAGTGGGTCAATAAACTATTGGCAATTTACTCCAATTTTTTCTTAAATCTCAAAAATATAAAGATGAATTGTTTAATACTAAATTTATTTAAAAACTAGCATCCAACTATTAATTTTTTATTGCAACAGATTGAGCGAATTAAAAATAATATAAGAGTAATAAATAAGAATATGAATTTCGAAGGTTAAAAAAGTATTGGCACAGTAAAAATTTTTATTTAAACAAGTTCTTAGAAAAATTATTTACACTTTAATATTGTGTTACCATACCATTTGCTTCAATTATATCCTAAAATTTTTGTGGCATTGAGGATGCAAGGTGCTGGGTTATTTCAGGTCCAGTTTGATTCCACTCTTGTAATAAAACCATTTGTAGCTGCTGTTTCGAAGAAATTATATTTTTTCGGACCTTCAAGTGCAGCAAGTACCCCAAATGTTTTATGGGATTTATATCCCATACTGGAGTAGAGTACGTGTTTCACTGTTAGCCTGACATGACTCATTTCAAATGCAACGTTACGTTTTTGCAAGTGCAGTTTTTGGTTTCTCATTTTGCGAGTTTCATATTTTCGGCTCTGAACAGAAACTACAATGAAGCTACGGTTTAATCGAATGTATTATGAATGCAGATAATTATGTTGATATTTTGCACTATAACTTGAACAGCAGTACTCCAAAGATGGGCATTAGAGACACATTTATCTTCCGGCAAGATGATGATCCCAAGCACACCGAAAATAAAATAAAGGAATGGTTACTTTATAGTGTTCGTAGACAAATCAACACTCTACCCCAGTCCCCGGATATAAATCCCGTAGAATATTTGTAGTATTTGCTAGATTTGAAGGTTCAAAAAAATAAAATGTCTTCGAAACAGCAGCTACAAACGGTTGTATTACAGGAATGGAATAAAATTGGACCTGAAATAACCCAGAACCGTTTATCCTTCATGCCACGAAGACTTCACGCCGTACTTGAAGCAAATGATATGGTAATAGAATATTAAAGTGTACAAACAATTCACCTCTATATTTTTCAGATTTAAGAAAAGTGGGTTGTGCCAATATTTTTTTGACCCATTGTATAGTGTATCCCTAAATTATAATTTTAAAAGAAATTTGAAAGAATGTAAGAATAATTACATACTGAATATGCAATAAAAAACTACACTTTTTTAAAAATGTGTATTTCAAAATCGACTTGATGTCATCAATCAGATAGCTATTATATCTACGTAAATAAAACGGATTATAACAGTCAAATATCCGTATTTCTGCATACGAGTTCAACGATCTTACAGGGAATGATTGCGAAGTGTCACATTCCTATTATATTTTATAACTCCACACCCACACATATCACAGTAAATATAGAATAATTTTGTTTGTCCCATTGAAATTGTTTCTTCTTAACATCTCCTTAAATGCATCAGATTGAAAACAATATTTTGCACAAATTAGTTGTGGATGAAAGAGCTCCTTAAAAAAGACGTATACGAAACCACAAAAATATACAGGAGTCCCAGGTTTGTGCCTCCAAGGAGATACAGTTTTTTTAGTGAATGATATAGAATAAAATTTCAAAAAATAATCTTTTAGTTTATGACAAAATAACAACGCAATATGTAAAAAATAGTATACAGTGTGCTGGTTGTATTACAAAGTGGTGGTGTGTCCAAGAGCATAATTTTGTACATACAATTTGTATAATGGATCTTTGCGCGTGTATCGATTTAGTGACGACGCAGGGATCACATGCTACACCACTCGCAATTGTTACTAATATGCCACAATTATTACAACGTATGTCTAGCGACATATGTTTCAATCAACTACGTACGGCATAGACAGTTAATAATTTGCCGAACAAAATGCAATTATGAAGTCACGTCTTAGCTTTATTGTATAATTTGATTCATTAGCGTCTCAATATTTCTGTAAATTTTATTTCATGTTTGTTTCGTTTATTTTCATTTTTGTTGAATATATTTCATTCATTTTGATGGAAATATCACTTCCGTTGATTTTTTTTCTGGAAACCTTTTCATTGCTCTCTCAGGGGTTGACGGATTTGTATTGTACTAATTGGTACCCTAAAATGTGTTTTCGGCACTGTTCAAAAATGTCAATTGATTGACTCATACGATTCTTACCCGTGACGCACACGCAAGAAACCATTATACAAACTATATGTTATATTCTATGGTATTCTGTTGTACTCTATCATATCTATTGTATCCTATAGCATTCTATTGTTATATTTAATTCTATTATATCATACTGTATTATGTTGTTATATTGCATTATGTTGTCTATATTACTACTCTTACAATATTTTATAATTTAATCTTGCTTCAAATATGCGTTTGTATTTACATTCAAGACAATCAAAACAACTTTGATTTACAAGCCAAAATAAGGCTGTACCTACAGAAAAATACAACTTTCTTAAAAACAGTCAACTTTGGGACAGAAATTGTAGTTTCGAAAATTATCTTAAACCATATCCTAGGAGGTCTTGCAAGGAAGTTTATGTGTCATAAAAAATATTTTCCTCGAGATTTTCTATTAATTATTTCTGGTTAAAAAATGTCACAGTCCAAATTCTTTTATAAGACATAATCCAAATTTGTTTTAGTTATTTAGACTATATTTTTCGTAAACATAACCGTTGTTGGGAAAAATGCCATTTTTATAAGATGGTCTTTCTTAAGGTTTATTTACTTTTATACAGTAATTACAATTCTTAGCCTTTTCTATAGATCAGTTGTGATCTAGGATTTAATAGCAATTTTATCTAAATTCCTCATATATCGCGTATTTTTCCGAACTGATCACAAAAATCGCCAGACTTGAGTCCGCTTGATGAATGCTTGAAGACACACAAACATATACCGTACCTGTAGACAGCTTGCGCAATCTAACAATTATGATAAATTCCGTTAGCAGAAAATGTCCAAATATTGACTAGATGTTTTTATTAAATTACTAATTTGTTCAGTTACTTAAATGCTTCGCAAGTTAAAATTCTCATACAAGAACGAGTTTTTTTTTTTTTTTTATTAAATTACATCATAAGTTTCGGGAAAAAACGTCTATAAGCACAGGTACTTCGAATAAAAAAATTGGTATAACTATTAAGAAAGGTCAATGGATAAAAATATTCTAATACGAGTATATCTCTGTGTCCTACTCTGTCTTTGTGCATACAACATATATGGTGCATACAGAGTGAATAAAAATCTCGCTTAAAATTCGTTTTATTTTTTTTTTCCAAATTGAAGTAAACAGTATTTGCATACCCATAGAAAAAAATATAAATTCTATACAGAATTTATGTAAAGGGTGATCCAATCATAATGCACGATGTTAATTGTGAGTCACGCCTTAAAGTCAAGTTCTTTGCCCAACTTAATTTGACATTTCTTTGTTTCAGTGTTTGACAAATTCAACCATGGAGAGGTACACAACTGAGCAGCGCGTTAAGATTGTTGAAGCCTTTTACGAAAATGGGCGTTCAAATCAAAATGCATTTCATGCACCTCGTGACTTTTTGGTCAGCATAATCGACCAAATGTGTCTATAATCGGGAGAATTGTGCGCAAATTGTCCCCAGTTCGTGCTGCGGAAAACATTGCTGTTGTTCACGATAGTGTAGCAGAAGAGCCGTCAACCTCGACTCGTCGTCGTGCCCAACAATTGAACATCTCACGAACATCACTGATGCGAATTTTAAATAAAGATTTGAATTTACACGCTTACAAGGTTCAATTGACTCAAGAGCTGAAGCCTACTGACCATTTCAGGCGTCGTCAATACGCCGAATGGTTGGTTGAACAGACAGAAGTGAATGGAAACTTTACAAAGAAAATCATCTTCAGCGACGAGGCACACTTTCACCTCAGTGGATTCGTTAACAAGCAGAATTGCCGCATTTGGGCAAATGAGAATCCACGAGTGATTGTTGAAAAGCCGATGCATCCACAAAGAGTGACTGTTTGGTGCGGTTTATGGGCTGGCAGCGTCATCGGGCCCTACTTCTTCGAAGATGAGGTCGGCCAAGCAGTTACCGTGAACGGTGTTCGCTATCGCGAGATGATAACGGACTTCTTGTGGCCAGAAATTGAGGATATGGACCTGGACGATATGTGGTTCCAACAGGATGGTGCCACTTGCCACACAGCCAACGAAACAATGGCACTTTTGCGCGAGAAATTCAATGGCCGTGTTATCTCACGTCGTGGCGATGTTAATTGGCCGCCACGATCATGTGATTTGACACCGTTCGACTTCTTTCTTTGGGGATATTTAAAAGAAAAAGTGTACGTCAATAAGCCAAGAACAATTCAAGAGCTAAAGGATGAGATAATTCGGCACATTAACGACATTGAACCTCAATTATGTCTCAGAGTCATTGAAAATATGGACCATCGGATAGAGGTATGCCACCGAAGCCGTGGCGAGCATTTGGCCGATATTTTGTTTCACAAATAATTGTCATAGATCCTTCTATCATAATAAAAAATATTAAGATAATTCTCTGAAAACTTTTTGCTTTATTTACAATTAACATCGTGCGTTTTGGTTGGACCACCTTTTAGAATAAATGTTGAAGTTTTAGAAAAATTTATTTGTCTTTCCAGAGCAATGTAAAGTTTTTGATTTTTAAATAATTGCAAAATCAGACTTTGAAAAAATAATTGCGTATTAACAAAAAACAAATCTAGTCTCCTGTTTCTGAGAAGCTGGTATTAACTTACACATATTGAACATTCATGTGGTATTTATTATTGTTACCTTTTGTCGCTTCCTTGTTAATAGATTAAACATTATTTTTTCTAACATCTATATCCTGGTCTACTATTAAAAAAATTGAATAAAATTCACAGCCTCAAATCCTGAAATTTTCTGATTATGTGATGTATTTTTTTGTTAACACAGCTAAAAGTGAATTTAAGAAATACTTTAAGGATATCCTTACTGAAATGTCACAACATTTTCAGTTAAGAGATATGTGGTAGGCATCCTTGAAAATGCATCATCCTGTTTTTCTTTGCAATTATTGAAAAACGAAAATAGTTAGGTAAAATTTGATAATGTAGTGGAAAAACAAATAAAATTCTTCAAAACTTTCCCCATTTATCCGTATTCCTATCTCTGATAATATCCGAGATAGAAACGCATGCAAAACAAACTGGACCACACTGTATATTTACACTTATTTTCAGTATAATATCATAAAACATAAATCTACTGGAAACAGACGTATGCAGACGTGATATGTGACCTACAAAATACTTAACTCGATTAATTTAAAATGATAGTTTTCTGTTTATATTTAAATAATTTAATAATTCCTAATTTAGAAATCTGCGAATATATTTAATCGTTTAAACCCTCTTAGTAGGTAAACTTTCATTCTTTAATAGAAAGTATTCGTAGACGATAAATTTTTTTAAGATTTATATGCCTAATAAATAAATAAATATCTAATAATAAAAATAAGAAAACGTTATTTTAAAAACAATAGATGATTCGACGATTCTTCTAAAACAAATTATAATAATTTTATCACATTTACCATACATTACTTTCATGTGTATTCTGTATCTTAATTCAATCCTCAATGACTTAAATTAAAAACTAATTTTTAATTTTTAAAGGGATTTTTGTATTTTTGCATATAAAACATATGCAAACGTAAATTTTATTGGCATATCTTATGTACAGAAAGAATGTGATAAAAATGGCACAATAAGATGGAATACAAAAATCTGGTTACTTATTTTATATAGATACTAAAGCAATGTTACTTTTGATAAATGATAGTTGCTAAAAAATGATAGGAATAGAAACAAAAAAAAGCCTTTTATATATTCTATATTTTTATATTTAAAATATTTTTTACTCTTCCGCATTCCACTATACGCGGAAAAGTAATGTAATCGTGTAAAGAAAAAGTGAAAAAAATTTTTTTGCGTTTATTTTTCGTTTTTCGACCTAAAAATAAAAAAAAATGGATTTTTAAAAATGTTTGCTGTATGTGTGTCGTTGTCGTTGTCGTTGTCGTTGTCGTTGTCGTTGTCGTCGTTGTCGTTGTCGTCGGCGTTTATTCTTGTTAACACGATAACTCAACTAAATCGTGTCGGATCGATTAGGTTTTAACTGATTCTGATCGGGCACGTTTCCCAGACGACACCTATTGATTTTGAGGTGAATAGAACACACTCTACCATGTTCATGGGTGATGAGAAAGCACAATGGTGGACTATTTCAGAAATTGTTTTTGTTAGAACGATCATTCAATTAAATCGTGTCGGATCGATCGGGTTTCGACTTATTCTGATTAGGGACGTCTACCAGGCGACATCAATTGATTTTGAGGTGGATAGGACACACCCCACCCTGTCCATGGGTCATGAGAAAGCACGATGGTGGACTATTTGAAAAAAATAAAACTGTCGCATAAAACACATTCTGCATTTATGTGTTGGTTTATTTTTTCTCGGTCACTCAATTTGGAGATAGAGATGTTCTACGTGCGGAAAAGTCCGTTTTAAGGTTTTAAAACTGTTTATTTCAAAAAATATTACAGATAAGTATGGGAAACTCCAATGAAGGTCGATATTAAATTAATAGAATTCAGAATTATAATAATATACAGGTATACTATTCAGAATAAGAAAATTAGTGGACACTTCCGGTATTACCGAAAGTGTACTGGCCTTGAAAACAAAGTTGTTTAAACGAATATTAACATCTATTGACAATGCTAGAATTTCATCATTTTATATGCATTATAACATATACAACTTTAATTTTTTACTTATGTCTGTATTTTACTTATGTTACATTTGTTTAAATATTTTCCCACACTATTCCTGTGTTGACATTTTTCATAGCATCGTTTTCATATACTTTTACCTATAAACACAACAAATTCGTAGTTATTTGAATGTGGCACTTTAAAATATTGACACTTTTTTAAATTGCCCACACTTTCTTTACCTACACCACTGGCAAGAGAAGACGCGCCTACATATAAAAACGTACCAAATGGTCGGTATAGATAACTGTTGAAAAGCTAGAATACAAAATAAAACCCAACCCTAACCATTTACCCAACCCACGACACACTATTTGAACAGAATTTTTTTTAAACACCGACTACCATTTCTATTTTATTTCAGGTTTATATTATTAATATAAACATATTTATATATGTTAATGGTATGAAATATAAGTTCTTGATTGGAATTCACTTACCTGATTTGTTTAAGCCCCAAATTTAGTCGTTGCAAATCCTCACGGCCACCAAAAGATGCCGATTTTCATCCAGGTGCATCTTGTAAAATATAATTATAATAAAAAAAAACAACACCCAGCTTCACTGACGTATTTTGCGGACCAATGAAATAAACCTGGCGTAAAATTTGAATTTATTTTCCTCCAAACTATATTCACAAGATTTTCGAACTCAACTTGGCTCTAACACGCTTTTCCGAACAACACTGACTATAATCGGCACCCAATGTAATCAGTCAAGACTCGGAAATAAATATTTAAACAAACATAATTTCTCCAAATTATACTCGAGATGTTTTTACGTTCTCCAACACTCAGTTCGTCGTATCCACCGACTGCGTATAGACTTTAACTTCCTCGGCAGTCTTGAAGATTTCGAAAGGACGTCCAACGACGTGCAGTGCATAACAAATCACCTATTGTGGTATCACTACTTTATAAATTCTTTATGCAAGCTATTTGCCAGGTGGAATTTTTGTTTAATTCCTATTTGCTTTTTACTTAACGGACAGCATTTTACTAAAATTATTATGCAAATATTGAATCAGAGTCGAAAATAATTCGAATTGTAAAGTACAATAAGAGCTTGTCCCTGGGTTATATGCAACAGACGATTCTGCTTCTGATATTTTGAATCTCCTTAATTGCAAATATTTAATACGCATTTATCTGAAAAATAAATAGTTTGATACATTTATGGATTTAAAAATACAGCCTCCTTTCCTTGATATGACTGATTAATTCTTATAGGTATAAGTAGATCTATATGTGTAAATGGGTAATTATTTAAAGATATACTAGCGCCGTTCATGATAGGCAATTATTAATACAATGACCTGTATGTCTGGTGGCATAAGTATTTAATAATGACATTGCTAGTTTAATTATCGTTCGCCAGATGGCGGTGGAAAAACTTCATCAATCACGTGTTCCCAGTTATTTTCCTTGGAATTTCACAAATAGCCATTTTGAGGTGAATAAAAAAAAACATACGTTTGTAAAATACCGGTTAGCGCGAATGTACGCGTAATAACTAAGATAAGTAAGATACTCTTCCAGGTTTAAAACCTCGTCCGGATTGTTAAATAGGTTATCCCTTCAGATGTCAATGGAAAACGCCGATCAAAACTTTAATGATAAGCGAGGACAGAGGAAAACAGAGGTGCTCACGACTGAGGAAAGATGTGATACAAATTTAAGCACTAAACACGTTCCGGTTGAGAATGAGAACTTGGTAATATCAGACGTGTACGTTAACGCTGGTAAATCATGCAATAGTGAACAGACAATGGATCAGAATTTAAATACAGTCGAGGTAAAGCCTACAGATGGGACAGAAATTCCGAATTGTGATACTCATACTGCGGAAAATATAACGAATTCTTTAACTGAGAAAGGCAATGTGGAAGGTGGTCACCAAACGGATGATAAAAATCCAGCGCGGACGCACCCTGTGAAATCCGCAGAGAAACTGATACGAGACACGCTTATTCACAAAGTAAATGAGCTGGATATATCAGGGCGTGTGAATCAGATTGCATTGAACAATAAATCTACTGTCGTTCTAAAAAAGGAGACGGACTCGTTAAAAAATCTGATGGTTTATGATAACAGTTCTGATGATGACGATGACTTTGAAAAGAACTGGCAACTCTTGACCGTTCCTGATAGTTGCAGTGATAGTGAGAGCGATTCCAACGACTCCATAGAGTCCAGCAGCGATGACGATACGGATGATATTAGGTATATAACATTTTTCTTGTTTTATTTGAAATACGTGTCTATTAAATGTTTATATAGGTTCATTGACATGATTGGATCTTATTTTCTGGAATTCCTCCAACAAAATTACTATTAACTACTGGGAAATGATGTTTTAGTTTTATTAGTGTTTTGCACCACATATTTGAAAATAAAATTGAGTACAAGTTGAAAGAAGTGATGCTCAATATGACAATGAAGATCTACTTTTGTGAATACTGTTTGTCTTTAAAATAATTTTTAGTAGTACAATGTTAATATACGAGGCATGGTTACTTAAACTTTTACAAATTGTGTTGAAATAGCTACATTACCTAATTGAGGCCAAAAATTGCTGTATTTCATTCCAGAACGTAATTAATGTATGACCTGAAACTTCGTCATTATATTGACCCTTCTAAGAATTATTCGAAAGGGGGAAAACTAGCTCCACGTTTCCCCACATCACTTCGGATTTAATATAGGAGGAATTATAAGTAAATGGTGTTTCTTTTCTTCCAGTTCTCGTCTCATTTTTGGCCAAAAGGACAAAGGTGCAATAAAGAAAGATGCCCCCAAAACTGGGGGTATCGTCAGTGCCTGTGGGAATGTAAATATCCAGAATCTGCCTCCCCTGCCGGACTTGTCTACTCTAAATATAAACTATGAGAAAGAGGAGTTTCTACATATGGGCCACATTCAAGCCATCATCGATACTTTGGGTAAGTGATTTTAGGAATACTTCCAGTTCATTCTAATTTTTTTCCTGTTGCGTTTGTAATTTTAGGTTTTTCTTCAAAGCTAATTGAGTTAATAATATCTATTTAAATTTATTTCAAAGATAATTTGGAATGATATGATGTCCCCAGACATGCATTTAATTTCATACAATAAAACGAGACAACTCGATAATGATCAGTGATATCCTATTATATATATATATATATATATATATATATATATATATATATATATATATATATATATATATATTTAATTATCATTTTCCTGTAAGTACAGGAGATTATATTCAATCTATTTATTGATAAAATTGCATTAAACATGCTTTCCAGATAAGCAGAGAGATATACAGGATGGCCCAAAAAAAACTGTTAGATGTGACTCAATTTTTTTATAATCTAAATGTTGTATAAAGGGTTCGGCATTATATTTAATTCGTTTGTTGATAAGGCTGATTAAATAGACTTTCCAGATCAGCAGTGAAATATTTAGGGTGGCCCAAAAAATTGAGGGTAGTCTAAATGGGATATAAGATGTTTAGAATATCCAGTTCATTTATTGATAAAACTGATTAAATACACTTTCCATATCCGCAGTGAGATATACAGGGTGGCCCAAATAATTTTTAAATATGCCTAGAATGTGACTCCATTTTTTATGGTCTAAATGTTGTATAAGATGTTTAGGATTGTATTTAATTCATCTATGGGTAAAACTGATTAAATACACTGTCTAGATAAACAGGGATATACAGAGTGACCCAAAACGTTGTTAGATGTGTATACAATGGGGCTCAATTTTTGTATGCTATAAATGTTGTATAGAATGTTTCGAATTGAAGAGTGAAATTAAATAATGATCCAAGTGCCAGAACCACTAATCCGAGAAAATGCACAGTATTGTTCCATTAACTTTTTCTTTGCATAAATAAAGCAAAATTGAATTTATTTAGTTATTTTAATACCATTTAAGTATACAATAATGATTTTTACAAACAAAATTTTTATGTCAATGCAACTTAAATGTAAAGGTAACATCTTTTTTTTTTTGGGGGGTTTTGATAAAATCGAATTCAAAAATTTTGACACTTCCAGCCCATTATTTAAGCACATAAGGAAGTGCCAAATGACACTTCCAGCAATTTTGGCACCCCATTATTTAATTACACCCTTCAATTAAATTCTGCGGGATATACAGACTGGCCAAAAAAGTTGTTAGATATGTATAGAATGTGACTTAATTTTTTTTTTTAGTCTAAATTGTTTAATAAGGTATTTGGGGGTGTAATCAATTAATCTATTGGTATAATGATTAAATCTTTTTCCACTTTTTGTAGTAGTAGTAGTAGAACAGTAGAACAAGGGGAATAATGTATAAAATGACAAGAAAATATCTAGAATGCTTTTTGGTAATTCTTATTTCATAATTCCAAATATTTTTTCTACAAAGTCTGATATTCCTCAGGTAAAATTCTGAGGAAACAAACAGTAGATATTATTTCTTCATGAAATACCTTTTTAGCTCTAAATAATACAGGATACTTCTATTTATAAAAAATATTGTTCACGCTCGGAAGAAGGTATGGTCACTAATAAATATTATTTGCCCTATCAATCCTGCAACTAGTCACAATAACATTTGCCAAAACTTTGCAGTGACCGTTGAGGCTATTCCGGGCACTCCCACTTACGATCTCGACAGCTACCTCTTTATCGAAGACAAAACGTCTAAGAAACCCCTGGGGGTGGTCTATGACGTCATCGGTCCTGTTACGGGCCCCATTTATTGCGTACGATTCAATGCCACCAAGGACATTCAAGACCTCAACCTGAAACAGGGCCTAAAGGTCTTCTCGGCCCCTAAAAGTCAATACACCCACTATGTTTTCGTCAAGGAACTCATGAAGTAAGTTTCACAATTTTCGTTTCTTTAAAAGGTAGTTGAATAAATGTGAAAAGGTGCCTGGCAAATATTTTTCTATAAGATTGCTAATTTTCATTAAGAATCTTTTAAATTGTCAAAAATGTCTGGAACATGTGGCACTTGAACAGTGCACGTTAACAGATGAGTTGTCAAATGTATATTGCTACAATTGTTATAAGAAAAAACGGTTTCATTCGATAAAAACTTACAACCATTTTGCATAACACAAGGCATTTATCCAAATCTTATTTTCTAAACACACTGTATATTGATTAATAATTTTAACGGTGTAATTTACAGGACTGTTGACACAATTATTCATCTACACCCTTTCAGTAGTGTAGAACCAACATCTAACGTATACAGGATGTTAAAAAAATCCTGCTAATTTTAATTTTTTTTATTATGCTGCTCTACAATGCCGATTTATCTCCGTGTATGCTTCAGGATTGTAATATATTGTTATTGTTAGGTGCCGCTAGACAAAAATTTTGAATTTTGAAGAATGGGACTTAAGTTTTTTGGCAGGAGGGAAATTTTTATTTTTAAGTACGTAGCTGTGTTGTTGTGTCAGTCCATTTCTGTTGAATGTTGAGATCAGTGTTGTAAAATGTAAGGTTGATACTATGTTTACTACATTCACTTGCCTTTTTTTCTTGTTTTCAAAGTGTGTTTTCTTGCACAAAAAACTATTATAAGTACATAAAATAAAAATACAATACTATGTACGTCTCATGATTAAGTGAATATAATTAATAGATATTAATATGTTCTAAATGACCTTACTACACTTATTTCTTGTGAAAATTTGCTATAATGATAATATTCCTTGAGGTGTCTCATAATAAATTTGGCGGAATAATTTCACTCATATCATTATAAATCATTACAAATAAAAAAATCGTTGTTTCATCAAAAGTTTCACTGTTTTGTCACCTGGTTCTATGCGATATTTAAAAAATATATTACATTCAATTATAAAAAAAGCATTTTGTGTATCCAATATTATGTCTCATTATAAATCTTAAAATTTTGCAATTTTTGAATTATGTTTTTAGGTTCAATGAATATTTCATATTGCCTTATAACAATGTTTTCGTTGTGTAATGACATGACTCGTAATAATCAAAAAATGAAATGTAAACATTAGGTTTTTCTTCTAATAAGGCTGTTGTTGCTCTAAGTGTACTCACAATAAATCGTATGTAACCGGTAATTATGAATAATTTTGTCCTAATAGAAGGTACACGTACATGTTTGTGAAGATGATTACATAAAAAATATTTATACTTTTGCTAGACACAAATGAAAATAATTTTATAGTAAAAAGTCGTTGTCTCATCATAAATTTCATTATCTTGTCATGTTTCTATGCGAGATTTAAAAAAAATATTGCATTAAATTATGAGCAAATCTTTGTTACGTCGAAGATTAAGTGTCACAAATATTTTTTTTTATAATGGGGCATGTAATCTTGAATTGTCTAGTTTCGTAATTTTTCAGTTAAATCTTCAGCCTTAATAATAAATCCTATTTTGTCTCATGACAGAATTTGAATCTTATTATCAGATGACTCATAATAATGAATGTAAAAATTAGGTATAGAGACTTTTGTTATTGAAAGTGTGTTTTCTAATTATGTAGTATTTTGTCCTATTTGAATCTAAAGATAATGCGTGTGTGACGTGAAAAGAGAATTGAATTTTTTTCTCTTTTTTTCAGGAATAAGGGTTCTGACGCATCGTGGGTCGGCGACACCGAACTTCCCCCCGAAGTGGCCGCTGAAATATCGGACGAGGAGGATGAGCACAACCTTCAAGACGTCCGCAAGGCTCAGAAACGGAAGCACGGCAGCATGGAGCGACACAAGCAGTTCGAGAAGTCCATGAACCGCTGCAACACCCTCAACACCCGGGTCGCTCAATTAGTGGACGCCCACCGGCGTTTGCCGCGGCCCATACGTTACAACAATGACCACCCGCAGAGGTCGCTGGTGGCTCACCCCCAGAGGTCGCTGAGCGACGCCGCCAACGACTTCTGCTCGTTCGCCAACAGGCTGCCGCCGTCTTTCGACCCCACCGTCCCCCCGCCGGGCTTCCACGAGTATTCCAGGCAGAACAACGCCGCGCCCAACGTTCGACCGCCCATCCACTGGGGGTGGCTGCCCCACGAGATGTACCGCCCCCCGGTGGGGCCACCCAACGCCGCCCCTTTCATACAAGGGCAGAACAATTCCGCCAATTATTACACGAATAATGCTGGCAGAAACCACGCGGCCGGTCCCTCCACGCAACCCTATTAGGTTTTGTTGATTTATTTTTTATATTCCAGTATTTTGGTTTTGTTTTTTGGTTAAAGAATAATGTGGCGCGTTGGTTTGCAAACGTCTCGCGTCGTGAGACATTTTGTCTCATAATAATACTATAGAATAAACGCGGATGCCAGCTTGTCGGAACTTAATTATAAGACGCATGGGGTTAAAGCAGAAAGTTTTTTGTCTCATCATAAATTTTACAATTTGTAAGCTTCATAATTAATAGTAGCATCGAAAGAACGCAACAGGAAAGGTAAATGCGGAAGAGATAATTAATCATAGAATAGGAGGCATGAAATGACTCATGTCTCGTCATAAATATAATAACAACGATCATTAAAATTGTCAATAGTTTTTTTATAATTGAGAAGGATTTTTATTTCCGTATTTTGTCTCGTAAGTCTCATAATCAATAGGGCCAGCGTCTTATGAATTTCAAACTTGTCCACTTCAACTACATGAAAAATTATCTCAATAAAATTCCTATTTCGATATAAATTCAATTCAGAACCGTGAAATATTACGAACAAAGCGGTTGTGTAATTGTCTCATAATAAATATCACCTGTCTCATAATAATGTCCCATTTTGTCATATTGCTGTTACATGACTCAATGTTACAGATGCAACATTGAGTCATGTTACATCTCAGTAATGCCGCCTCTTTCATAAAATATATACATGGTTGTCTCATAAATTTACCGTTATATTGCGTTTTTCAACATAAAGTGATCTATTACTAAATTTTAACTGCCTTACACATTATACCGTGCGAAATACCATAAGTGTCTCGTAATAAATTTTGTCTCGTAATCAATATAAAGCGCAGCTTGTGTTTATTAACTCTACCGATATATGTCTCACCATTAATCCACTAGTGTTCTTTATAATTTATCCTATAATAATGATACAAAATGTTCCGTAAAAGTGTAATAAATGGTCTCATGATGAATGGAGAGTGTCTCATAATAAATTTACTATTATCAATAGATTTTTCTCTGCAATTTATTTATTACAGTGCTGAATGGTGGTGTCTCGTCATAAATGTGTGATTATTTTTTGTGAATCAACGCGCAATGTTCCATTTTATTAGCTTTAACGTATATGTTCGTGTTTCTAAGATTTACAGCACACTCTGTGCCATTTAAAAGACTGTCGATAGTTACTAGAATTTATAATTTTATTTTTGTCGAGATTGTTGAAGTTAGGGTTAAGTTTCCTACTGATGCTACGGCAGATTTCCCGCCGTGACGTTATATTGTTAACTCCTAGTTATTTTAGTTTGTTATCTTTTAATCGGCTTTAATTAACGTTGTCACAGAAGAATCGTATGATATTTTCGGTATTTCCCCCGCTTTTATTCTAGAGCATGATTTTTACTGTTATTTATAAGATGTTATTTTACTTGGATAGCGATGTTTGTTTATGTATTTTGTTTTCTTTTTTGCAAGGAGGTATACATTCTATATTTAAAAGAAATATTTGTTGTTAATTTTGATTGTATTCCCTTTGTATAAAATAAAGTACTTTTCTCAGATTTTCATATTACTATTTTTTATCCGGCTAGACTTCCCCAATTATATATTGGATTCATAGTAACTGTCTCATAAAAAAACATTTGTCTCATCATCATTTAATTACTTCGTTATATGTAATTATCACATTTCATTGATAAAATTAAAACGACTCGTAATAAATTTACTATTCCACTAATGTAAACTGAAAAAATAGACTGAGAGTGTTCAAATGTAAAAATGAGTCAATGTCTCATCTGTCGTATCAAAATTATTTTCGGTTCAGTTAAATCGCTTAATTGTATTCCCCTTGCATAAAATAAAGTACTTTTCTCAAATTTTCTTATTATTTTTATGCTGTTAGAATTACCCAATTATACATTAGATTCAAAGTAGGTGGTTTTAAGTGACTGTCTCATAATAAAAGTATATTGTCTCTTTATAATTTAATTCCTTTGCTATATTTAATTTTCACATTTTATTAATAAAATTAAAATGACTCGTGCAATAGTAAATTTATTATGAGTCATTTTAATTGTATTAATAAAATGTGACAATTAAATATAGCAGAGGAATTAAATTATAAAAAGATAATATACTTTTATTATGAGACAGTCACTTAAAACAATATAAACTGAACAATTAGGCTGAAAGTGTCGCAAAATGAGTCGATGTCTCAAAATTTTCATATCAAAATGCTTTTAATCGGTTCAGTTAAATTGCTGAATTGTATGCCCTTCGTATAAAATAAAGTACTCTTGTCTCACAATAAAATGGTATCTTGTCAATTATTTCCCGATATGTAACTGTGATCATCATAATCGAATTATACAGTAAAAAGTAAATAACAAACATATCATTTAATACAATTGTAAAATTATTAAATGTCTCATAATAAAACACCTGTTGATGAAGGTCTCAAAAAAAAAAACTCAAATGCGGCAGAAATGTTAGTGTATGTGTACTTTATACCAAACCATATAAATAAAGTAACACGTTTACAAATACACTAGTTTCTTTGTTACTATATGTCTCATTGCTATATGTGAGTGTTAGCACAACAGAAATAAAATTTGTAATTTTCTTTGATCAGGAAGATCATATACGTATCTCATTATAAATTTACTGCAATGTCATAAGGAGAAGTAGATGTCTCACGATAAAAGCGTTAAAAGTTTAGTGTAATATATCTGCTATAATTGTGCCGTTCTACAATAAGTTCATTAAAACACAATTTATTGTTACTGAATAGCACGATGATTTTTTTTATGAGATAAGTATAATATTTCAGGGAATTAAATTAGAAAATAATTCACCACATCCCAAGTAGGCTCTCTGTAACCTTGATATACTTAAGGTGCGTCTAGATATGCAACAACGAAGCGTATCGTATGCCGACGCGTAACTTACCATCGTGACACAATATCGCAACAGGACATATACTTTTCATCCACAACAGGACATCGACGCGTAACACAACGCCGTTCCATTCATCGTACTTGTTGTAGTCCCGTCCAGACATGGAGGGGGGATGCGTAACGCCACCGCGGTACAAGTCTTTCATGTGGTGCTGAAAAACCGACAAGCTAGGCCAATTTTAATTGGGTGGCGTAATGGCCTTGATGGGTTTTATCTGCAAGTCGAGCGAGATTACTGCTCTTTACTCGCCCATCGTGTATACCGGGACCATCGTACGAAGATAGGCCGAGCTTTGCTTCCGCTTTCTCGTGTCTACGCGAGAGGCAAGTGCCGCCCGTAAACAAGACCCGCGCGACTGACAGCTGTTCGCTCTCCTCGACCTCCTTTGGTCCTGGCGTTTTTAAGTCCCGCTAGCAAGGACTAAAAAAGGTCGCCTTGTTTTGCGGTATCGCTTCACCAGCGTCAGCCCTCCGTGGGGTGTCTTGTCGTGTCGGGAACTGGGTCATATCAGGTGATCTTCCACGACAATTCAGATGAACCGTCTCACTTGAATCATCGTGAGGAGAGTGAGTCTTGTTACTCAGGAGGGGTCCTTCTCTATTAGAAAAGGATTCCAGGATTTGGAGTCAGGTGTGTATGAGAGGGAAGTCGCGTATCTTTTCTGTAATAATGGTTAGTAGAGCAATGGGGCTTAGCTGTAATAAAAAGTTATGTTTGACCTGGAAAGGGGGTCTATGAGGTTATACTACCTGGATCTTGGGTCTCTTGTGTCTTCCGGGGTCGTAGTCCGAAGCTGCTTGGATGAGAGGTCGACAAGCTATGAAACGCTCTGATGTTGCTCGACGATGTTACGCTGTGAGGCCTATAAATTGTCACGGGGCGGCCGTGGCGCTTTCTTGTTGCGTGTTAGGACGCACCATTACGCTTCGTTGTGCATGTTTGGACGCACCTTTAGAGCTTGTACTCAAAAGTTACTCAAAGGATAAAATCGCCCTACATTTTCTTACAGGTGCTATGAATTTTTTAATGAAAAAAGTACCATATTCTTAAGGAAGAAAAAAAATCACGACACCCCCAGTAGGCTTTCTACGACCTTCATATTTTCCGCAGAGAACCCTTAGAGCTTCTAGTAAATTACTCTAAAGATAAAAGTATCCTAATATTTTTTATAGGCGCTAAGAATTTTTTTCATGAAAAAGTGCAAGATTTTTAGGGAAGAAAATGAACAAAAAAGTAACCACAACGCCAGTAAGATTTCCGCAACCTTGATCTTGATATGTACAACAGACAACCCCTAAAGCTTCTATTAAGTTACAGTAAGGATAAAACCGCAATAATATTTTTTATAGACGTTACCAACGTTTTTGTGAAATAACGACAATATTTTAAGGAATATAATTTTTAAAAAATTACCACCTCCCCAAGTAGGCTTTCTGCGACTTTGACATTCACAACAGACAACTCTTAGAGCATGTACAGTCATCTAAAAGATAAAATCACCCTAAGCGATAGCACTAGGATTTTTTTAATAATAAAAATAAGATTTGTAGGGAAGAAAATTAACCAAAAATTTCCATACCCTCAGTAGGACTTCTGCAACTTGAATATTTACAACAGACAACCCCTAGAGCTTCTATTAAGTCGTACTAAAGATATAGCTGCCATAATATTTTTTCAACAGACGTTAAGATTTTTCTTAAAAAAATACGTGATTTTTAAATCAAAAAACTTTAAAAAATCCCCACACCCCTAGTAGGATTCCTGCATCCTTGATATTGTCAGCAAATAAGCCTTGAAGTATTTACTAAGGTAGTTTAAGGATAAAAATGCCCTAATTTTTTTTATAGGCGCTACGAATTTCTTAATGAAAAAAGTACCAAATTTTTAAGGAAGGAATTTAAAAAATTACCACAGCCCTCAGTAGGCTTTTCCTACCCTTCATATTTACAGAAGATAAGCCTTAGAGCCTCTACTAAGTTAAACTAAATATAAAATGACCCTAATAGTTCTTTTATAGGCGCTAAGAATTTTTCTATGAAAAAGTGCAAGATTTTTGGTTTAGAGCAAGGATGATTGTTACGTTGATAAAACGTTTAAAAAAACCGACTTAAAAAAACCGACTTAAAAAAAAGTAACAACTAAAAAGCAAGAAATAAATGTTTTTTTTTCTACAACAATTTAATTCTTATTTGTGGTTTCCTTTAATGTAATTAAGAAATTATTGTTTATTATGTAATTATTATTAATTGTTTTATATAATTTTGAAGTCGGTGCCAAGTAAAATATAATTATAACAACCAGTTTACATTTAAAATTTTCGAGGGCCGGCATTCGCATTACTAATATTGTATGACACCGACTTCAAAATTATATAAAACAATTAATAATAACTACATAGTAAACAAGAATTTCTTAATTACATTAAACGGAACAACAACTAAGTATTAAATTGTAGAAAACATTTATTTCTTGCCTTTTAGTTAAGTTACTTTTTTTTTAAGTCGGTTTTTTTTACATTTATTATTTTACAATTTTAAGTGATCTTCAGTTACCTAATAGAACCGGATCCTCCGCCATATTTTACAAGCAATGTACCCAATAAGTCCAATTAAGTTAACCGTAATATGCGACGTATGCACACATTTTTATGCAATCAGCTGATTACGAAATATTCGACACCCTTCGCGACCTGTGTATTGCTGTTATCGACAAGCTATGAAGGCGTTTACTTACGTGAATGTTCAAATGAAGTGGAAACCGATTTCGAAACATAAATTTCTTCTGCCAAAAGTTTATTTTATTTAATCTGATAGGGACGTTGTTTAATTGTTTTAAAGAGAGAATTTACAATTTAATAAAGTGAATACTTTAACAGTTTCATATGGATAACGAAATTAAAAAAATATAATTTGGATTCCGTAAAACTTCGAGAGGAGACAAAAATTTATTATTTTTCAAATATGTCATTGACGATTGGACTACTGTTTTGAATTTGACGCTTCTTCTTCATCGACTATTATTTACATCCTATATGCATTTATATCTAACATATCAAAATGATTGGTGAACAAATCCGAAGGAAACAAACTTACTCTTTTCTTTTCTCAAGAATTTTCAACAAACTACCTACTGAGGTCTATTTGAAATTATTCATATATATTTAAGATATACTCTATCTCATCTGTGAGATGCAGGTGATTATAATGACCTTTTTAAATTGATCCATATTTAACAAAACAGTACAGCTGCATATCCTAAATTTTCGATATTGTACAATGATTTATTTCACATTGTTGCTTATACAAATCCGAATTGAAGCACGTGGCTATAGATGGCGCAATAAATATAGGAAATAGTTGTGTTACTTGGCAACAGATGGCCTCAGTTATACTAACAAACTCAGCCACGTAACTACTTTCGTGATAAAGCTTTGTATGAGGAAATAAATCGAACAACAAGGTACACAGATTTTCTACGTGATAATATTTTGCTGAAGGAGGTGAACACGACCAAACCACATTTTCAGTTATATCTCGGAAACCGCTTGAGATACCAACACGAGTCGGGAATCATAAAATTCGACTCGGAAAGGGTGTTGATAGGGATAAATAAAAATATCTCCATTGAAAGGGGATGTTTCACTATTTTTTCATCCTCTAACCCCAGGGTGCAATTTGAATAATAAGTAGGGGTGTGCAATTTGAAGAAAATGTTGGGGGTGGTTTCTTAATTATTGAAAAATCAAGATGGCTTTAAGATCGTAGTCAGCCATATTTCCTTATACAATTTAAAGCAGTTACAAAGTGCTGCATTTTCATGAGCCCCAAGCTACGCAACTGACTACGATGCCCACCGCATCGGCACACGCTGTATAATAGTATATTTTATTTTACGAATTACACAGACCTACAAATTTTGACATTTTGAAAATTGACTTGGGTTTAATAAGTGATTATAAGTCAGTTATTTACTCTGATTTCATATCTACCTACCGTTTTTGCCTATCGCGTAAGGTTTTTGAATTGAACAATCAGAATAAATTAAAAACTGAAAGAAAATTTACATTTTAATAAACATGATATCCAATAAACATTAAAAAACATAGTAAAAGCCAACAACACAAGAAGTTTTGAGTCGAGTCTCTATTTTCTTTTTTCTTTTGAAAATCTCTCCTCTTTTTAACAAAAATTTCGTTTTGTAGTTTTTCTTGTGTAATCATTCGTTAGATGTTGTCTTTTCAGCATCAAGTACTAATCTGCCATCATCGCCACATTTCATCCACCCTGGTACCTCCTTTACATCTTTTTTATGTCTTGATGGAACCTTTTACCTTGCTCCTCACTACAGCACCAAGATTTTCAGGAAATTAGTCGATATGAGCATGCAGATGCAGAAAATGAATTTTTATGCTCATATTACAACTAAGTTGCTTAAACTTACCTAGCATTTTGTTGACAACTTATAGACACTTTTAAATCAAAATAAAAACACACGACGCGATGTCACGAGTAAATGTCCACACATTAAAAACGTACTACAGCGACTACGTAAATACCCAAATAGTAACAGGAATATCCCCATACCAACTCTGTTTCGGTAAATCCCCCACACTTATGTAAGACGTAAGTTTATTTCCTTAGTCTAATTTATGGGCCCGCTGTCACACCGACGCCGGTGACACTACTCCTATTAAGATAAGACCGGTTGAATATGAAATACACAGACCAGGCAAAGAAATAATGCCAGCAGGCACATATTTTATAAACAAACGCCTGAAGCCAATAGTCCCTACATCGGTCGATTCATTATGTATATTGAGTGCCTTTGTGCGTGCAGCTAAAAACAAAACTGAATTGTGTTAAAAACTGTGTTTCTTTATAATAATTCCTGGATAATCATCAATTGGTGAGTTTATTCACTGAGCATATCTCCTAAATATCAAAATTACTATATCTTGACTGATTTTACGTTTAATCACTTAAGTATTTCATTAAAATATATAGGTCGAAATAGTATAACTTTAGGACAGCTGAGCTACGCAATCCTTTATTCTTATGTATCGCTATTACGGAGTGCTTGAGCCGTTTAGCGTGACCCTGGGATTTGTTGTGCGGAGTGCTTGAGCCGCTGTCATAACCCTTTCCTATTTTTACTTGACGGAGTGCTTGAGCCGTTCAGGTTGCTGTGGAGTGTTTGAGCCACAGTGCATTTTATATTTTCATCCGTTACCTCGCTTTCTATTCTATAAGTCTTTGCACAACTTAGCGTATCCTTAGTTTTGCACTAGTGGGTGACAGACACGAAGTGCTTTATAACGATAAATTAAGCTATAGAAATAGTATAACTTTTAGTGAAGATCTATGTGATCATAAGGATAGCTGAGCTGCGCAATTCTTTAATCCTATGTATCGCTATTACGGAGTGCTTGAGCCGTTTAGCGTGACCCTGGGATTTGCTCTGCGGAGTGCTTGAGCCGCTGGCATAACCCTTTCCTATTTTTACCTGACGGAGTGCTTGAGCCGTTCAGGTTGCTGTGGAGTGTTTGAGCCACAGTGCATTTTATATTTTCATCCGTTACCTCGCTTTCTATTCTATAAGTCTTTGCACAACTTAGCGTATCCTTAGTTTTGCACTAGTGGGTGACAGACACGAAGTGCTTTATAACGATAAATTAAGCTATAGAAATAGTATAACTTTTAGTGAAGATCTATGTGATCATATTAAACACAATTTTTGATAAAGAATACCTTATGGCGAATTGGTTGCTCAGACTATTGTTTTGTTCCAGGTATCTCACTTATCTTGTCGCCTTGCTCAGGAGTACCTTCATCTTTAGAACATTAATTAAGTAAATTTTTTTGAATATTATTACGCTCTGCTTATTCTCAAACCTGACATTATAATTTGTTTATTTATTTTATTTTGTTTTTACATTATTATTTAATTCCTCGGCTCTTAACGAAATATGGCTCACACTTATGTTTACGTTTGAAACCGATTAAACACAGGGGCGCCGAAAAGATTAGGACAAAATTTAATTTTATATCTCGGTTTTAAAAACTACATATTAATTAGTCTACAATGTACATTTACAAATACTGGTGCGTGATGGAGACAAAAAACAGTGTTTCTGTAGTTCATGGTATGTAACTAAGCCAAAAAGTCGCAAAATCTTTGTTGGCCTGTGTATCCACGAACACTTACCGAGAGTCCTTCTCCCTAAAAAAAGCGAAAGTGTGTCGCACAGCCGTTGCCCATAAAAAATCTAAATATACTGCCGGCATTTCTTCCTTCGATCCGCTGGAAACCGGTCGTCTTGCACCGTTAGGCAGTTGTCGAGCACCCGCCGGTCTCGGCAGAAAATGACGAGAGTGCCGGAGCGTGGCTCGCGAGCTTACAAACTCCTGCTACGCAACCGTACGCTGCCGCCGCCTCCTGCAATGAAAACAACACGACATTTTGTAGTAATGCCGCGAATATCAGCTGTTGGCTAGTGCCGTCAGATTATTTGCGTTTTTCTATCGTTTGTTTATTTGCTGGGACCGAAATACCCGCGTGGGCACCGCACAGACGTAGCCACAGGTGAGTCGATGCACTTTTTTTTTTCTCCCGCTGCCTTTACGTGTTCGTTTTTGTTGCCGCGAGCGTTGCTGGAGATGCCAGTTAGTGGGCCTCGAGTTACATGCGTCTCTTCAGCTGTCCCGCGTTCAGCAACGCCTCCTTGTCCACTTTGCATATCGCCAGGAGCGCTCAGGTGCTTTATCGAGAGTTTTTCTTCATATTGTTAGAAGTAGTGTACGAGGGTCCTTGTCGAGATACTTTCACAGGAAATGTTAACTACTAGGTGGTCCAACCAAAACGCACGATGTTAATTGTAAATAAAACAAAAAGTTTTCAGAGAATTATCTTAATATTTTTTATTATGATAGAAGGATCTATGACACTTATGTGTGAAACAAAATATCGGCCAAATGCTCGCCACGGCTTCGGTGACACACCTCTATCCGATGGTCCATATTTTCAATGACTCTGAAATATAATTGAGGTTCAATGTTGTTAATATGCCGAATTATCTCATCCTTTAGCTCTTGAATTGTTCTTGGCTTATTGACGTACACTTTTTCTTTTAAATATCCCCAAAGAAAGAAGTCCAACGGTGTCAAATCACATGATCGTGGCGGCCAATTAACATCGCCACGACGTGAGATAAGACGGCCATTGAATTTCTCGCGCAAAAGTGCCATTGTTTCGTTGGCTGTATGGCAAGTGGCACCATCCTGTTGGAACCACATATCGTCCAGGTCCATATCCTCAATTTCTGGCCACAAGAAGTCCGTTATCATCTCGCCATAGCGAACACCATTCACGGTAACTGCTTGGCCGACCTCATTTTCGAAGAAGTACGGCCCGATGACGCCGCCAGCCCATAAACCGCACCAAACAGTCACTCTTTGTGGATGCATCGGCTTTTCAACAATCACTCGTGGATTCTCATTTGCCCAAATGCGGCAATTCTGCTTGTTAACGAATCCACTGAGGTGAAAGTGTGCCTCGTCGCTGAAGATGATTTTCTTTGTAAAGTCACCATTCACTTCTGTCTGTTCAACCAACCATTCGGCGTATTGACTACGCTTGAAATGGTCAGTAGGCTTCAGCTCTTGAGTCAATTGAACCTTGTAAGCGTATAAATTCATATCTTTATTCGAAATTCGCATCAGTGATGTTCGTGAGATGTTCAATTTTGGGCACGACGACGAGTCGAGGTTGACGGCTCTTCTGCTACACTATCGCGAACAACAGCAATGTTTTCCGCAGAACGAACTGGGCGAGCATGCACAGGTGTTTTCACATTTCCTACAGACCCGGTTTGCTGAAATTTGCGCACAATTCTCCCGATTGTGGACACATTTGGTCGATTATGCTGACCAAAAAAGTCACGAAGTGCACGAAATGCATTTTGATTTGAATGCCCATTTTCGTAAAAGGCTTCAACAATCTTAACGCGCTTCTCAATTATGTACCTCTCCATGGGTGAATTTGTCAAACACTGAAACAAAGAAATGTCAAATTAAGTTGGGCAAAAATCTTGACGTTAAGGTGTGACTCACAATTAACAACGTGCATTATGGTTGGACCACCCTATATAACGAAAGAACAAGAGGACTTCCCTTTCTTCATGTTGTCTCTAAATTGTTTTAGAGACTGCTTCATAATTGTCTCTCATCATGTGAGATAAAAGATAAGATATAAGTTAATTATCAAGATAATAAAGTAAATTATTTTGTTGTGTACAACTAAATTCTTATATAATTACACTTATTATCTTAAAATCTTATCTTTAAATTTAACTGGCATTCCAAATGAACAGATATCTCTCAATAAAGTGACTTATGAGGAGCTTATATACTGTGTGATCTGCTAATGATCTGCCCTGATGCCAAATTTCAAGTTTCTAAGTCATCTAGGTTCTTGATGAGTGATTCAGTCAGTGAGTGATAAAAATAACACTTTTCGGACCTTAATAACTCGAGAACTGTAATAGGCTTATTAATAAAATATGGGATTCTAGGTAATCAAGGGGACATTATTAGACATGCAAGATTGCGAGCGTGTAACAATTTTTGAATTATGTGGAGGGGATATCGAAAGTAACTTGAAATTGTTCGTGTGATATTACATACTGCCGATGCGTCGCCCTTTTCTTTTCCGAGCTTGGCTGACACACTGCCGTGTGTCTAGATTTTATTCGATTCCTTATTAGAATCCCCTCTTAAAAACAATTCAATATTATTCAAAGCTAAATATCAATCAACTGTCAGTTGTCACAATATGCCTTTTTTGATGTTTCGCTTAAATGGGACAATCGTAGCGACCTCTTAGATATCCATATGCAACCCCTGTTGAACTAACGTATTTGTTTCTCAACAAAAATGTTCACGCAACATTTGTACTGGAGAAAAATAGTATATTGGATCTATTCTGCATTCCAGTAAATGATTTTCTATAACAACGTTGAAAAGAGTCAAGCTCTGCTGGTTAAACTATAGTTTGTATAATGATTCTTTGCGTGTGCGTCACAGATAACAATCGTATGAATCAATCAACTGACATTTTTGAACAGTGCCGAAAACACATTTTAGGATAACAGTTAGTACAGTACAAATCCGTCAACCTATGACAGAGTAATGAAAAGGTTCTCCACAAAAACATTCAATGGAAGTGATATTTCCATCAAAATAAATGAAATAAATTCAACAAAAATCAAAATAAATGAAACAAAAGTTAAATAAATTTCACAAAAATATTGAGACGCCAATGAATCAAATTATACAATAAAGCTAAGAGGTGACTTCATAATTGCATTTTGTTCGGCAAATTATTAACTGTCTATGCCCGTAGGTAGTTGATTGAAACATATGTCTCTAGACATACGTGCTGGTAATTGTGGCATATTAGTAACAATTGCGAGTGGTGTAGCATGTGATCCGTGCGTCGTCATTCAATTAATACACGTGCAAAGATCCATTATACCAATTGTATGGTATGGCCAGGTCGCCACAATTGCATTCTCAAAAATAATGAATGGGAAGAAATATAGCATAAAAATAGTATATATTTTGCATCCCAATTAATTGCCGCCTTTGTAGTCCTACTTCAAGAGATATAGGAGTATGTAAAAAACTAATTCTCTTGAATTGCGTATAGAATTATTGGTAATTGTATACAAGAAGTGTTCCTGGATAAATGCTTACGAAATTTTTCCTTCCCCCCCTATTTTTGAGGGTGCTGGGGATACGAATCTGGCTTCAGTTTTATCCGCTCGGACACGGTTTTCGAGAAAATGAATTTTCCACTTTTCCGCACGAGGCCATTTTTTCTATCAAATAACTTTCACTTCACACTACATAGATAGCTAATATTAATACCAATAGATGCTACAACACTTCCTTTACGCATATCATATATTAAACCGTCATAAAACCTATTAGAAACTTTCGATGTTTAGTTACTTCAAATGTATACAATGACTTGCAGTTGGCGTCGTCCACTGTAATCGTAATTTATCGTACGCCCTCCGTGTCGTTCGATGAAACTACATACATACAGAGAGGCTCCAAAAGCTAACTTTGAATATTAACAGCTAAATACGCTGTTATTTTGAAGGATACTAACCTAACCATAATAAGTAGACAGTCAGGTTAGGTTATGTTAGGTTAGTATCCTTCAAAATAACAGCGTATTTAGTTGTTAATATTCAAAGTTAGCTTTTGGAGCCTCTCTGTATGTATGTAGTTTCATCGAACGACACGGAGGGCGTACGATTACAATGGACGACGCCAACTGCAAATCATTGTATACATTTGAAGTAACTAAACATCGAAAGTTTCTAATAGGTTTTATGACGGTTTAATATATGATATGTGTAAAGGAAGTGTTGTAGCATCTATAGGTATTAATATTAGCTATCTATGTAGTGTGAAGTGAAAGTTATTTGATAGAAAAAATGGCCTCATGCGGAAAAGTGGAAAATTCATTTTCTCGAAAACCGTGTCCGAGCGGATAAAACTGAAGCCAGATTCGTCCCCAGCACCCTCAAAAATAGGGCGGAAGGAAAAGTTTCATAAGCATTTGCCCAGGAACACATCTTGTATACAATTACCGAATTATTTATATGTAAAAGCAAAAGTACAAAACAAAAATCTTCTCACAAGTGTGAACACCGCTTTTCAATTTGTCCCGTACGTCATACACACATCCTGCTTGTCCATAAACAGAAAAGCACCGACGACAAAAATCTGCATTTCATCTGCTTCCTCAATTAAGGAAGTCATTGACAACGGTTAAAATGTACGGCAACCTCCGCTGCCACCAGGAAGTCCACAAACCAACAAACATAACCTCCGCTTTATTCGCAATTTGGAACGATTAAAATGTACAAATCGACGCGCCTGACTCGCGTACACGTTTGGTCCGATAACCGACGCTACCGTAATAATTTTCGACAGTATTTTCCGGCGCATTCCTTCGCGTCCTGAGGTCGCAGAATCGAAAATAAGCGATATCGTTATCAGGCGTGCACATCTGGAAATCTTAAACTACCTAACACCACTGCTCAATGTCGTTGGTGGCTGGCTGGCACTTACCTGATTGGAATTTTGATATTACACGTGCTTTTGCAATGTTTAGGTTTTGCGTAGTCTACTTTTTACGGTAGCGCCTCGATGAGAAGCGCTGGTATACAATTCGCCCGCGAATTTAATATATTTTGCAACACAGACGGGCCGTAAAGGCCCCGGGGATCGATCGGAATGTATTAGGCAACAGTGTGTTTCTCTGTACAACACGAAACCTTAGGTCTCCTATTCCGCACGTGTGTATCGATGCTTTGGCTTCGATTATCACAATAGCATTTCCCACGTTTATTCGTTTATTATTTACATAAAAATTAAGGGATTTAGAATTAGAAGCAGTAGAATTATTTCCATCTGAATAGTCTGATACGCCCCTGCCTTATCTCGCGATTTTTAACGACCAGATTATATCAACGACCGAGAATTGTTCTAATTGTGACTAGAGCCATTAAAATTGTTTAGATCGAGATAAAGCGATAAAGGCGTTTGGCAAAATCCTGCCTTCCAATATATATAAACAAGCGATAAAAGGTAATCCGTTTTTATGGCCCCGAAAGTTTTCAGAAATTTAATTGTTTGTTTATGCGACGATCGTAAATAATTTTATAATCCTTTCGATCTTGAATTCGCTACAACGGAGGTGGCATACAAAATTGATTTGGGTTTGTGGTGGAGAAATGTCTTTCTTAATGTTGTATACAGCGACCACGGAAATGTTGAAGCGAATTCGATAAAGTCGTTACCCGGAAAGTGTGAAATATAATATGACAGACCTATTTAGATGTGCAATTGTAGGAAAACGTTTATTTTTTTACGTCCTCACTTCTGGATTTGTGACGTTTTCGATGGTTCTTTTTAAATATCTCTATTTAAAACATTTAATAGAGCACCCTTCTTTACGTATGAGGCATACAATTTTGTTGTAGGTTACATAATAATTGTTTTGAGAAACAAAACATATTTTAGCAAATAAATCATAACACTTTTATAAAAATAATTAGTACAAACTAATAATTAATACAAGCAAAAAATAATAATTAATACAAACAAAACCCATTAAAGTAAATGTTCAAATTGTGTCCCACTCACCCCTTGACAGTATGCAAGTCAAATCTGAAATTCCTTTTCTTTATATCCTTATTTAATATTGACATATTTCCGCTACTCTCACATGCATGTCGTTGGATTAAACTATATTATTAAATTGGTATTTACAGGAAATTTTCTTACTTGGATAAATTCAAACGTTTCTGAACGCGTTGTTCATGTAAAAGTCGTAAATACTTATTCCAACAATTATGTAGTCAACCTTGGGGTTCCACAGGGCTCGGTCCTTGGGTCATTAATATTTTCGCTATATGTTAATGAACTGTTATCTCATCTGGAAGGAAAATTCACACTGTACGCAGATTATACATTCGTAGTAGTGCCCGCATCAAACCGCGTGAAGCTGCAACACTCAATAGCAGAAATTATGGCACAATTTACCATTTCGTGTAGAAAACAACAATTTATTATAAACTTAGACAAAATAGGATGTATATATTTTTCAAAGAGAAGCATAGTGCCCCTGTTAAAGCCATTCAAACCTTTGTTATAAAAAATTTCGCCTGGGATCGTAATATACGAGGGGCATTCAAATATAGACGGGAACTTCAGACGGGCGGTCTTGAAAGAGGCAGGGTTGGGTTGGGTACTGATGGAAATTGTAGGAAGGGAGGTAGTGGGAGGCGGAAATTGTCGCAGATACATTGGTGAAAACAATTGCCGTCCTGAAGAAGGCCAAAACGCATTTGTCAGCGGGAAAAGGTCTCGTCGCAATTTTCTGGGATTTAGAAGGGGTTTTTGCTGGATTTTCTTCATAATCAGATAACAATTAATGCTGCTTATCACTGCACTCTCTTGGGTTAAGTGAAAGCCATTTGCCGGAGCAAAAGACGGCGACAACCCGTCAGTGACGTCATCTTGCTTCGCGATAATGCGAATTCCCCATATAAGAAACCAAGTACGTCGAAAAATTGAGTAACTCTTCCTTGAACGCCCGCCATACAGTCCGGACCTATCGCCATGTGATTTTCACATGTATAAACCGTTAAAAGAGAAGGGTAGAAAAGAAGAAAGGGAAGGAAAGGGAGAGACTATTGAGGGAAAATGTGTAAACAAAGGGAGAGACTATAAAGAAAAATAAGATGCTTTTAGTTAATTTTTTTTTCATAAATCTAAAAAAAATTATTTATAATTTAATTTAATAATTTACTCGTTTACATTAAATGCCCCTCGTATATATATATATATATATATATATATATATATATATATATATATATATATATATATACATATATATATATATATATATATATATATATATATATATATATATATATATATATATATATATATATATATATATATATATACTACTCAGGAAAGTTCGAAGAATTTTCAGTAATTTTTCAAATGCTCCAACTTCATGAAAAATAATCGTATCGAGAGAGAAAAGTTTTCTCTATTTTTTTTTAAGCTTGAAGTTTCTAGTTTTGCAATATTTTGGCAAAAAAGTTTTCTGAGCTATGGTTACTGCGCAATCTAAAGAAATATCGCGAGACAAACATTTTCAAAATTTTTGGGTTTAGGAAAAAGCAATATTCGTCATTTATAGAGCGTTTTTTCAAGTTTTCAAAACCATCCCTCGATTTTCTGTACGATTATTAGTTCCTGAGATATCGATGATCAAAGACAAAAACATAATTTTTAGTCAACCACCGATACCTCAGCAACAAGTGGTCGTACAGAGTCCGTTAAAAAACCAAATTAAATCTGAATAAACAGGCTAACCAGCTCTTACGTTGATTTAGCCAAAAAAAAAATCCTGAGCCTAGGGATGCTCGTAAAAAAAAGTGGAAAATTTTTGTCTCGCTGTATTTCTTTTAATTGCGCTGTAACTGCACCCCAGAAAATTTTGTTGCTGTCAAAATATTTCAAAACTAGAAACATCAAACTTCAAAATATTTTTATTCTATCTCGATACCACCATTTTTCATAAAGTTACAGCTTTTCAAAGATCACTGAAAAATTTTCCGAATTCTTTTGTTCCCTTAATTTTTTTCAATAATGTATATCTTTACCGAATCAACACAGGCCATTATCGAATCCGGAAACTCAAGAAAGGCGTCTACAAACACGAATAAAATATCCATTTGCTCTTCTTCTCGCTCACTCATATTGCTTTAATGTTTATTTCGCATTTATATTGTTATAAACTTTATTATTTATCGTTCTAGTGGTTTTTACGGCCGACATTACGTTTTCATGGCTTCCTTAATTATTCCCAGGGATTTAATGGGTTTTATTGCCGCTTATAAAAATCGCTAACACGACGCGTGTGACAGCAGGACATGATTCTACGATTAATATAGCAAATAAGCATTCAGTTGGCGAACATAACTGTTTTTATTAGATCAACGACCAAGGAAAAAAATGATTTTTATTATCGGCATGTAAAGAATATGTGTCGTTTCAAGGTGGGGAAGTTATACTAGAACACCTCACAGTGAGATCACCCTGTGTTTGAAAAAGGAAAGTTGTCTCTGGAATTTGTATACGTCAATTAATTGTATTGCCTGATATTTTTGTCACGCATTCAAATGTACTTTGCGCTAAACAGTTTTAATTTTTTTATGTTAGTGAATCACGAGTGCCAGTTTTTGTTAGTGAAGAAGATATTGGAAGTTTTTAGGCCCCTGAACACCTTCATAGAAAAACCCACGCAATTCCTAGAGGAAGCTTGGTTAAGTGGTTCGTAGTTCAATGATTTGGATGGATGTCTTCGATTATACTCGCCGACATTGCTACAAATTTTTGGCCAAACCTTTTTTTTTTTTTTTTTGACGCACCAAAAACAATGTTTCGTTCAGCAAACGTGTACCGTATATCCAACAATAATTTAATCACTGGAACGATGACAATTTGTTGCAAATTACAAAAGAAAAATGTGTGTTCGAGGTTTTTTTCAGGGGCGTAGCGTATATGGATGCGAGTGATGCGTCGCATGCTTAAAAAATTGTCAAATTAGTGTTATTTAATAAAAGTGCAATCGGTTTATTCAATTATTACAATTTTTTTATTATTTTAAACTGACCGCAAACATACATTATTTATTTTAAACGCTACCATCAACTTTTTTATTTCAAATCGGCCGTGAAGGCACCCGAAATTATTCTCCCGCGTTACTTGCTGCAGTGCTGAAATGCGATGATCCACGTTACATCCAAGGTACGCGTTAGATGGGCGAAAAGGTCAGTAATCTTATGCAGTCAAAAGTGGAACCTCGAGTGGGTGTTGTCGTTATTTCCGGACTCAGTTATGCGATAATGCGAACGCATCTTGGCGACTATCGCCATAACATAAGGAGGATTTGGAAGCGCTGTTTCAGGTAATTGTGGAAAATGAAAATAAGGAATGGGATCGAGAAACCGTTATTTGTGCCAGAAGCCTTTTAACTTTATTGTGCGACTTTGAATTTAATTTTTTCTTAGCAGTGTTTCCTGCAATATTCCCACATTCCGAGGGTCTATTTAAAATTCTACAGAAAAAAATATCAGATATTAGTTACCGCAATAAAAGGATCGCCGATTTCAAATCACATACTGAAAAAATGAGAAACGAGTTTAGTGACATTTGGGACCGTATGGACAGATTTGTGTTAGAAAATCAACCACCAAGTAAAAGAATGCGTCTGGATTTCATTCCTGAAGAAGATAAGAAACGCACGATTGTTTTATGAAATTTTGTACGTTCTTACTTTGAACATCAGTGAACGGTTTAGTGAAATTTATAAACTGATATTCTTAAATCTAGATTCCACACAATTTACTTCATTCGTGAAACGTTTTCCTGACGAACTTTTTTCTTCTTTAGTAGATACATATGGAACATTATTTGACGCAAATCGTTTAAAAAGTGAACTTTCAGTGATTTATAGTGATCCCGATATGAAAAATAGCATTGTGTTTGAGCTTCACCAATATATTTATGTCCCTTCAATTATCTTCTGTTTTCCCCGAGTCATCAAAATTGTGTGGTTTAATTTTGACTCTTCCTTCCAGAAGCAGTTCCGCGGAATGATCATTTTCATGTTTAAAGAGAATAAAGACTTATCTGCGAAATTCTCAAAAGCAAGAAAGACTGTCGAATGACACGTTGAATGTTTGCGTTACCTGGCTGGGTAGCGTACACTTTTCCATTGACATAATCCCAAAGAAAAAAGTCCAGTGGTATTAAATCGCATGATCTTGCAGTCCAATTGATGTCACGCATTCCGCGAGGCAATATGATCAGGAAATATAGTATACACGTGTTATGGTTGCACTACCAGCTGTAGGAGTTTCACATTATCCTAACTTTATTCGAATTTTTCTTAATTCAACTGTAAGTGATCGCTCACTCCTATAAAACAATTATACACAAACTATTCGTTATTGAACTGTTAATCGCGGCATGTTTGTGGATGACAGTCGCTAAATATCGACGTTCTATCTTTAACAGAACACAAATGGCGCGCAATTCAAGTCCTATAGCCCCAAATGAGACACTGTACAATAAGAACAGTAAAAGGTGTAAAATTGAAATAAGGGTACATCAAGAGGTGGTGAAATTTACACGAGACGTCGGCGTCGTCGCGTTATTTTTTATCCATTACTGGTATGAAAATTCACACCAGGGAATGGGACACACCGAACTGGTATGTCCCTATACGTACTCCATTCGGTATTAAATTGGTGTCAAATTTTACACCACGCTTCAGATAGCGTACGAGGCACACTTCACCAGAGTATCTAGGACGGTTTTTAAAGATCAAGGAATTATATGTATACCTACATATTAATAATTAAAAAACTGTTGAAGGTTACAATAACAAGAAAACTTCGTCAAGACTGCTTCAAGAATTCTGACAATCAAAAAACTATTGACAATTATTTTAAAATCCAAAAACACCTTTGACCAATCCCATGTTTGATATCTCGGTACAATCTGGATTATTTTTTATCTCGCTATTGTAAGAAATAAGTCATGCGGTTTTAAACCCATAAGCTATAATTCGACATGTTGGATATGATTAGATTATGTATTCCTTCCTCTGGAATTCCTCTGGAGGCCGCCGATGACAAACCTGTCAGCGTCCGAGAATAAAAACGGACGTACGATATATCTAATAATCTCCCATTAATTATATACTTTACAAACGGTATAATTAGTCTTATTGCGTCTCGGAGACATGAATACATTAAAAGACGGCTATTTTATCATTTCGCACTGCAGGCTATCGCCCATTTGCGTACGTTATTCGCACTTACTGTTCACAGCCGCCTCGTACCATATTCACTTTTTATTTTGATTTTTTTTTCTTGTTTTTTAAATAGGCGTGAACTTAACAATGTGAAATCTGGACTATTCATTTCATCGCTATTTGCCAAATAGATATCTCTCTTATTTTGCCGATAAACGGAACAGTCTATCTGAGCCTAGTCATAAAACCAGCCACAGTGTGTTTTGAATTTTTTTATTTGGCAAATAGCAATGAAATAAACTATACATTCTTTTTTGATCTGTACATTCTTATAATGGATAGTTAATGACATATTAGAATATTTTTTATTTTTGCCATGGGAGACCAAATATTTCTTCCAAAATTTCTCCAAAGTTTCTCATTAAAACGGAGATTGCTATCCTGTTCTGGAGATTTATTTACGTCATATTCAATCAAATTTGCGTCGATTTTGAAACTTTCGTATCTTCTACAATATTTCCTTATTATATTAGTCCATGGATTTTCTTTCACAAAAGAAAAACGTTTTCTCGAGACAAAATCTGAAAGAATTCATGTGGACGTAAGAGGGATTCAACGGTATGTTCATATTTGCTCTAAATGGATCCCCGATGTTCTCTAACCTTTTCAGATTTACGGAAAATATCGACAGTTTCTCATTAAAGCTGAGATTAACATCGTATTCACGAGATCTATTTACGTTACATTCAATCATATTTATGTCGATTTTGAGACTCTTGTAGTATTATTTATATTTTGAGTCTAATAATAAAGAAACCTTAATTCGTGATTGAATCTTTATCATTTTTCAAAATATTGTCCTTCATGATCTACACACTTTTGCATGAGTTCGAACCATTTGTGAAAGCATTTTTTCCATTCCGCTTGAGATATCTCCAAAACATGGTGTTTGAACGCATCAACGACTTCTTCTGTCGACGACAATCGTTGTCCACGCAATTTATTTTTGACGTTCGGGAACAGAAATAAGTCATTGGGTGCCAAATCAGGCTGTACCTGATTTTATTAATTCGATTTTTTGAGTGTTTAAACATTCGATTGTTAGACGAGATGTGTGAGAGCTCGCATTACCATGATGAAGAATGATTCCACGGCACTTGTTTGTTTTCCTTATTTCACTGAAGACTTCCGGCAAACAAATGTTTGTGTACCATTCAGAATTAACCTGTTTACGTTTCACTAAAGCCACTGTTGCCACATGACCAGTTTTTCCGAAAAAACAGGCGACCATTTGTTTCGAAGTGCTTCGAGCGCGAACAACTTTTGTTGGATTTGGTTCATCTTGAAGCACCCATACAGTCGACTTCTGTTTACTTTCCGGCTCATACGCATAGATGCATAATTCGTCACCTGTTACAATGTTATATACATCTTGTATGAATTCCCGCCGAATGTATAAATTGAAGCACCGCCATTGTATTTCTTGAGCACCAATCGAGACGAGCATCATTTTGAGATTTTTTCAAATTATGTCGGATCCAACGAACTAATGCCTAAGGTTGCCTCAATCTCACAGTATGTCACATGACGATCTTGCATTATCAATTTTGCACAGCATCGATATTTTCTGGCACAAAAACTGATTTTGGACAACCTCCACGACTTTCGTCGGTGAGCGAATGGCGGCTACGATTAAACACATACCAGCGTTTCACAGTGGCAAAGGATGAGGCTTTATCGCCAAAAGTGGAAGTAAGTTGATCGATGCACTCTTGTCTTGATAATCCAAGTCAAAAAATAGCAATAAATCATCGCATGAAAATTCTATTTTTTCGCTAAGATACAATTTTTAAATAAACAGCACAAATCGCGCTTAAATGATAAAATATTCTGAAGAAGGTTATTGTCAAAAATGTCAAACTTTCCATTGGAAACGTTAGATGGCGCTTGACAACACTTAGTGTTGCCAAGGCTCAAAATATAAATAGTGCCCCTCGTATTTTCTACAAAATTCCCTTTCTATAGTCTATCGATTTTTTTTCCACAAGAAAATGTTTTCCCGTGCAAAAAATTTGTGTGCACCTAACAAGGACAGACAAATTTAACTGTGCCTTTGAATTTTCTCTAAATTCAGAGGTTGTCTAGGTATCCACCACACCTCCAGTAGACTTTTTGTGTTACTGATTATCACAATATATAACCCCTAGAGACTCCGCTAAGTTATTCTAAAGGTAAACGCGGTAATATTTTTGTAGACGATACGAAATTGTTAATGAGTACAAGGCTTTTGGGGAAGGAAATTTAAAAAAAATCGCCATATCCCTAGTAGACTTTTCGCTACCTTTGCATTGTGTAAAGGATTTGCAATTGCTGAAAAGGGGCTCGCACCTTTTGGGCTAAAACATGGATAAATATCTTCGTGTATCATCGTATTCTATTGTGGATATACTAATTTCAAAATTGGAATTATATGAATTCAGCAGTAATCTTCTTCACTTAGTCAAATCGTATTTATCCAGACGTACACTATTTATTTCATATAATAGCTTTAAATCCGAAACCTTAGCGTCCTCTGGAGTACCTCAAGGCTCAAATTTGGGACCATTATTCTTTATCTCGTTTATTAATGCTTTGTCTCTAATGCTTATCTCACATCATCTTATTTTGCGTTAGTTCGTTCGATATTAGAATATTGTTGCCTTGTTTGATATTCTATTTGGTATCTAAGTCAACTAAGTCTAATATTTGGTATCACACGAATCAACTTGAAGATGTCCAACGACGTTTTGTTAAAGTATCTATCATTGTGCACAGATAATTAAGTGGTTATGACCATACTCTGCTTCTACAAAGATTTCACATCCAGTCATTGACTCACAACTCTAGAAGGGTGCTTACTAGCCCTCTCATTTTTATTTAAATTGTCTATCTTCCGTCCATAGCGATTTGACCTTGCAATCGATGTCGATGGTTCGCCTGGAGCTACCCATGATCTTTTACGCTTAGGATTCTCGAAATGTATCCAGTTTTCATCGCCAGTCACAATTCTATGGAAGAATTACTTTCTTTTTTACCTGGCGAGCAGCATCTCGCAAATTGTTTTTCAGTTTTCCTGCTGTTTTTCATTCAGTTCATATGGAACCCATTTTCCCCATTGTTTGGATTTTTCCCATGGCTTTCAAACGGATGGAAACGGCTTCTCGTGTCACATTTAATTGATCCGCGAGTTCTTGTTGCATTTGAGCGTTAGTCTCATCCAACAAGGCTTGCAATTCGGTATCTTCAAACTATTTCGGTGGTCTTCCACGTTCTTCGCTTCTCACGTCAAAATTGTCACTTTTGAATTTTGTAAACCATTCAAAGCACTATAACTTGCTTTGAATGGTTTACAAAATTTAAAAGTGGCAATTGTGCTTGTTGAAGCCTACGGTGCTTCAATAAGCATTCGATGCGATTCTGCAGCAGTTTTCTTCAAATGGTAACAGAAAATTAATGCTATCCGCAAATCGTAGTTGACAGACACAAAATTCGACATGTTCAACGCTATTAAAAACGATGATGTTGTATGAAACCTGTATTGTTGTGAGATAAAAACCTTTATCAGATGTCAAAACAAGAAAATGGCGCCAGTGACGCGGTATGGACATCTGGGGGCAACTTCCGGCTTCAGATATACACACCTGGTATATTTATGTATTTGTATTTCATATATTTGTCCTATAAGCACTTCTGTGTTGGATATTATTTGACACACATAATTTCCGAGATATATAATCCGTCTTCAAACTTTAGGCCTACCCTGTACATGCCTTATCTAAAATTATCCCATGATCTGCCGTTCGCCCGGAAGGCAAACTCCCATTCCATGCGTCCGCGAGGCGCTCGTTCATTTGTTAGGCAAATCAGCGTTTAATAATGTCAAACATGGAAATTATATCGGTTACTGGGACTAATTAAAACTGCATTTCTGCAATTTGCAGGAGCTATTTTTAAGGATTAGCGCGGCTAGTGGTCGATAAATAATTTAAAATATTCGCGGCGCGACTACGATTTGAATAATTAAACGGCCGATAAGAGACGTGGGTGTATCGCGATTGAAATTAATTACTGGCAGTTGCGGCCTTACATCGAAAGGCGATAGTAGCTTCGGATTTCAGGTTTCAGGATTGCCTCTCTCTTTCGCGGGCTGTTGCAAAAGGTCGGGGGAACAGGAATTGTTGGGTAAACAGATATTGTCGGGGGTCTTTGGATTGCCGCTTCACAGTGATATCGAGATGGGAAAAATTCTGGAATCAAAACTAAAATTTTGCTACCAAGAATTTTTCAGTTGTCTTTTAGTCATAATAAAGTGCTTTAAAGAAAGTAGTATCCTGTAGTATTTGTTATAAAATGCACTACAATGTTTCGATTAGTTGAAATTGCCCGATTTAAAGTTATTAAAGAATATTTTATGACGAAGTTACCATATATAAAAGTTATCATATATATGTATGTCATGGAAAAAGTGTACGCCACCCAGCCAGCAACAATCAATGATCTCAAAGAAAACATTCAATGTGTTATTCGGAAAATAGAGGAAGTTTTGTGTGCCCGTGCTAATATATGATAAAAAAAAACGGAAGTGCTCACACGACTCAATAATATTGATCAATAAAGTGTCAGTTTCAATTGTGCAGTCAAGGAGGATGGATCTACCGGTTCTAATCGCATCTGCTTTGGTCCTTAAGAAGAGGAAAAGGAGGCGAAAAGCGGTGTGGACAAAAAGCTGGTTAAACAGACGTACGAGTCATGGATATGGGGAAT
Organism: Rosalia funebris; assembly: GCA_037954035.1. Lineage (NCBI taxonomy): Eukaryota > Metazoa > Arthropoda > Insecta > Coleoptera > Cerambycidae > Rosalia > Rosalia funebris. The sequence continues at coordinate 1,442,742 of JAZFAV010000007.1, forward strand.
TGCTTCGAGAACTCAACAGTGAGCCAGATGACTCCATTTTTTGTAAGAATGGATGAACAACTGTTGCATTAGTTTCACAATTTATAATAAAGCAGGATACGATTATGAGGAAGGCCATTTCACTTCGGATCGACTTGCAGTCACATTAAGATTTCTAGCAACAGGCAACAGCTTTGAAGATTTGAAATTTCTGTCTTACATGGCTGCAACAACCATAAGTAAAATAGTTGAAGAGACCTGTGATGCACTGTGCTGGAGTGTCAAAGATTATATTAAGGTAAGGAAACAATAAACTTTGGTTTTATCTACACAACTACATAAGGAAAATGCTTTCAAATAACTAAATTCCAAAAGGATCAGTGGACATACAACTTGCAGCAACTGGAGAAACAGTACTTGGCTCTTGGAGAAACGAGAATTTTGTAGTATACCCACTAAATGTTAACAGAAATGTACATGATCACTCTACTAGTGCTACATCTATCAGAGATAGCTACTCAGAATATTTTAACGGGCCGAGACAGTACCTTGGCAGTGTAAAAAAGTAATTTTATAAATACAAAATAAAAGTTTTACAACGATATAAATGTTTTAATGAAATTGCAACCTACCTCATGTTCATCATCAACAGTGTTTATTGAATCGCTTGGAGTTTCTCGGTCGACGAGGAAGCTCATAGCGTTAAAATACCACAACGCAGGTACATCTCCTCTGCTCCTGCCCCTGATTTTTTTGAATCCTTAATTTTTTTCAATTCCTTCCTAAAGTTGGTTCGGCGGGAGTTGAATCTTTTCTTTACATCCTCTGTCGTCGCATTGGGGTTTTTTCTTGATAAAAATGGAGGAACCGTTCCATTGGTTGAGCTTTTTCTCTCTATACATGTAATCGACCGATTTAATTTTCCATAAAACCGGCATGGTCTGATCTAACTAAAACAAACATTAATAAAAATTATTACCCCTTTTGAAATGACAAAATAACCACTTTTATTATTATATATTATTTTATTTTCAAACTTAATTTAAATATGCATCTTAAAATGAATTTCCTCTCTTCTTCTTTATCTTGCGGCTTCTTTCGCTTACTCATTTCACCACCTGCACGTTTATCAGTTTCCATCTCAAAAGGGGGGGAAAATACAAACAACTCAAACAAACACTCTCTACCGCGTCTCTAGAATGACTGACGTTTTATTGCACAATATGGCAATATACCTCTCACACGTGTCAGTAATATTGACGCCGTCTCAATATGTTAACGGACCTTCAATAAAAATCGAACTAATTTAATTTTTTTCAATATTATTGCCATCAATATTATTGTTTCAATATATTTCTTACAGTTCAGTTTTATTAACAAGTCACATCCTATAGTTTCAAATGATAAACGAAAATAAAACGCTTTGAAATAGAATACACTTTATTATATTTTTACGTCGATGATAATGAAGAAAATCCTTGAGAACCAGTTAAAGGGCATAAGAAATAGTAAAATTATCCATGCACAAAAGTCATCTTTCACCAATAGAAACAGTCTCAAGCTATAATAATAATAATATATATATAGATTTTTAAAAATAAAAATTGTCTTTGAGACTTGTTTTGTAGTAAATTTAAGTGGACTAAAACCTAGAGATTTTGACTTCAGTTGAAAACGTTCCAAGTGGATATCAACTGCAAAAAACATCACGAATAGTTTTAATTCGGTCTTCGTTTGTTAAATTTAAATAGTCTGAAACAATTTCTTTTGTGAGCCTCCTTTACATGACGTTTATTTAAATTCTAATCCATATGTCTTACCTCTTATGCATTGTATGCACCTGTTCGTCAGTCTACGCCTATGTCGATGCACTTATCACCGACAGCATCGTCAGAATCGTTCCTTGGTGCTATACATAATCCATCAGCTAGGAGCAATTTGTCACGTTCCACAATATGGGACAAGGAAAAATGCAACTTATATAAACATGCTACTTTTGATTTATTCACCCCAGGTTCGACATGTGCAACGTATTCTTTATCGAGTTGCGGATCTGGCCTTATTGTAAAAGCATACCAATATAAAGTGGCTTGAAGAATGCCTACCGGAATATTCTTGAGCATTTTGATATATCGGATGTGCAAATTCCGGTGTTTGTATACGAAACCTCGTTAACTACAGGCGATGTGAAAAAGTGGATCGATAGTCGATCTCCTTTTTCGAGGGAAATTCAATGGCGAGTTAGAATTGGCGCGCAAAGAATATTAATATCTGGAAAATCGACTACTTTATGTAAAAACTGATATTATTGTCAAATTCTCCAATATTTTCTACACGAGACACGTAATTTACGAAGACCTAATTCTTATTAGAATTATTTTAAAGACACCTGGAACTGACCATTGTCAAAAATATAATTGTTACGGCACATTCCCCGTCTCTCCTGGCCATCACGTCTTCTACGTTTCTAGGATCGAGATATATCCATGCTATTTTATGTAAAAGTATGCTATGAATCGGTTGACAAATACGAGAAAAATGTACTTTATTTAGTTGTCATGATGCGTTGCTCAGAATCACTACAAACGAGAACCTAAAACATCTTACCCGAAAGAAATTTAAGTCTCGAAAACCGACCACTTCACGTAAAAACTGATATCATTGTTAAGTTTTTCATTATTTTCTACATAAGACACATAATTTACAAATACCTATTTCTTCGAGAATTATTTTAAAAACACCTGGAACCAGTGGCGAAGCGTCGATTTAAGCCACTGTCTTAAAGTGGCGTAAAGACACTGTCTGTAAGTCTAATTCAGGACAACCTACCCTCAGGTTGTCCTGAATTAGACGAGGGAGGGGAGTTGCTAATTCTTAATGCAACATATATTGAATAATTGAATCGCAAAAACAAATTACCTATATTTTTTTGTATATCGATTCCATTCGCCGCGTTTTATTTTCTGCAAATACATCTATAGTTCTTGAAATAAATCCTTGTTGAGAAGCAGATATCTTGAAAAGTCCTTTTTAAATTGCTAACTTAGCTAAATTAGAGAGGCATTCATTTGTCATACTGTTACGCAGATACGTTTTTATCCATTTTAGGGTACTCGTACTTCTTTCACAAGAAGCGGTTGTGGTCAGAATACACGGAATTATCGATAGTAACTTAACTATCTCGGGCAACACATCTTTGAGACTATTATTTATTAAAAATTTAAAAAGGTCTTTTGGGGGCATTTTTTTATCTTCACTCCCGTAAATAAATATATCGGTTTGCCTTTCAATTTTAACTTGTCGAAGAAGGAATAGCAGTCTATTAGTTTTTTTATAATATTGTTAGGAAAGTTTTGTGGTGTACTATAAAACTTAAATTTTCCTTCATTTAAAATCTCTAAGAAGTCCAATTTATGTAATTCTTGAAATCTGGTTTCCATATTTACTATAACACTATCAAGAATTTCAAATGATAGAATTCTCATTTGTGCAAGCAGTCTATCATTAAATTTCAATTTAACTCTCTCTGTATCTTCTTCTGTTTCGCCGTCTTGATCGACATCGACACTTCTATTGCTTTTTTCAGATAATAATTTTTCAGTCTCTTCGGCGCACATCCGTACAGTTACTTGGTTTCTCAATTTTATAATGAAAGATAAACAGTTTTGCACCTCTATATTTATTGCATCGTCTCATATGGGTATTCTTTATTTGTAAAATATCGAATAAGACAGACGTGTATTCAAAAATTTTATTATACAGTTGTTTGTAGCAAAAATACAAATTTTATATCGTTTAAACTTCTTTCTAGACCAATCGCTAAACTTATAGTATTCCTGTCCCAACTATCTTTTTCTAAAACATCCTGCATCGAGGCTTTCAACTCGGAGAAATGTGCAAGAATAGTTGAGACACGTGGATGAAAATTCCACCGTGTTTCCACCTTTCCTTTCCACCTTTATGTAAAATTCCACCTTTATGTAAAAAATGATATTATCAAGTTCTTCATTATTCTTTACATAAGACACATAATTTACAAAGATCTATTTCTTCGAGAATTATTTTAAAAACACCTGGAACTGACCATTGTCAAAAATATATCACATCTGTCGCTGGAATAAACAAAGAGGCGTCAGTTCAGTCACTATTTTATTAGATATATTAAAAACTTTTGTACAATACAGCTGTATCAAGAAAAAGAATATAGTAAAGATTGGAACAAATTTGATAAAATGGTTATTTATATATTTTATACCTATACTGTTCGTCGTCATCATTGTTGGAGTTATGACACTTTTTTTTACCTTTATTACACCTTTATTACCGAAGTAGGTTGGAACCTTTGGTGTGAAGATAGCATTGACTTAGTTTTCTGCAAAACACCAAAACACTACACTCGACGTGCGTTTCACGAACAAAGTTGGCATCATCTGGGGATGACTAAAACAGTTTTATTCATCTTCAGATGATGCCAACTTTGTTGGCGAAACGCGCGTCGAGTGTAAAATTTTATCGTGTTTAAGTTAAAAGTTTATACATTGTTTTATACCAATATTTTCTTTAATAAAATACAATAGTGTTTAGAGTGTTATTACTTTTATTTAAATACAATATATTAGTTGCAAAATTATGCCTGGCCGAGCTATTGTAAGCCTGGGCTGGCAGATATTCATGTGAATGAAATATATGTATGTATCTATGTATATAAGTAAACAGGACACAAAATCGATAATAGCAAATAAAGGATACACGCAGAGTATAAATAGACCTTAATAAATATGATTAGCTCAAGCCTGCTAATAAAAACAAATCGAGAGAAGCACTGTTAGATACCTGAAGCTGCATTGCTATTCTACTTGAAGGCTATTATTATTAATACAATAGCCATTATATTTTCATAGAGAAACTGTCACAAAGTACAGTGTTTTGATATACGGGTACATGAGTAACTGTTCTAAGAATTTTTTTAACATCCACAGCTGGGACTGGCCGATCGAGGAATCAGTGGCATCACACTGGGCACAGGAATAGGTAAAATACATCTGCAATTAAAAATTATTAAAAAATAATTGTTCCATATACAATGAACGTGGACCAAATTCAATAAAGAATCTTTAGAACCATTTCATTAAAAAAATTGTAAATTCGATTAAAAAATTATTTCAGCTGTTTTGCCTTCAGAAGATCTTAGCAGAGATCTAAGGGATGTTTGTGCGGAATATCGAAGTTGCACAAGACCTACCATGAAAGTGGTGGTTTTGTAAATGTTTTTTGCTAAAAATCGTGTAGGTCTTCCTTAAAAAAATTCGTAATGCCTATTGAACCTATATTTGAGAGGTTTTCCCTTGAGAGGGTCTTAGGAACCATCTCTAGGAGATGTTTGTAGAGTATCGAAGTAGCACAGGAACTGTTGTGGAACCGCCGTTTTTTAAAATTCTCTTTACTAAGAATTTTATACTGTTTCCTTAAAGAAATTCGTAACGTCTATTAAAAAATATTCAAGCGATTTTGCCTTCATAGGGTCTCAATAGAGGCTCTATAGGATATCTGTGCAGAATATCAAAGTAGTACAAGAACTATTGTGGAAGATTTCTTTCACTGAAAATTTTGCATTTCCTTGAAAAAATTGGTAGCGTCTATAAAAGAATTATTTAGACAATTTTCAACAAGAAAGTTTGTGGAGATTGCCGACGTTGCAGAAGAAACACTGTGGATGCGGCAATATTCTTAATATTTTCTTCACCAAAAGTCTTGTAGTTTCTCTTGAAAAGAAATTCATGGAGACTATTAAAATGTCATTTAAGCGGTTTTGCTTTTAGAACATCTTAGTGGAGGCTCCATGCAATGTCTGTCTGTGGAGAATTTCAAAGCAACAGGAGAACCACTGTGCAAGTGACAATTTTTTTACATATGCTTCACTACAAATGTACTTTTGCTAAAAAAAATTCGTAGCGTCACTTAAAAAACTATTTAAGCGATTTCACCTTCAGAATATTTTAACTGAGACTCTGTTGGATGTCTATGGAGAATATTGAAGTAGGTAATAAAAGAACCACTGTGGAATTGGCAATATTTTGGATATTTTCTACACTAAAAATTTTGTAGTACCTATTCCTTGTAGTAAAAAAAATTGATAGCGTCTATTAAGAAAAATATTCCAGAGATTTTATCTTCTAAAGGTCTTACTGGAGACTCTATAGGATGTCTGTGTAGAATGTTCAAGTAGCATAAGGACAACTGTGGAAGTGGTATTTTCTGACATTTCCTTCACTAAAAATCTTGTACGTTCTCCATAAAGAAATTTATAGCACCTATTGCAAAATTATTTAAGTGATTTTGTCTTCAGAATTTCTTAACAGAGGCTCTATGGAATGCCTCTGTAGGATGTCGAGGCGACAAACGAACCACTGTTGAAGTGGCAATTTTGACATTGTCTTCAATAAAAATAATACTTTTTCCTTAAAGAAATTTGTAGCATCTATTAAAAAATTATTGAAGCAGTTTTACCTTCAGCAGATCTTAATAGAAGCGCTATGGGATGTCTGTGCGGAATTTTGAAGTAGCATAAGAACCACTGTGGAAGCGGCATTTTTTCTTGACATTATCATCACTAAAAATCTTGTAATTTTTCCTTAAAAAAATTCGTAGTATCTATTAAAAGATTGTTTAAGCTATCTTGCCTTCAAATGGTCTTAATGGACGCCCTATGGGATGCATGTGCAGTATATTGAAGTAGCATAAGAACCACTATGGAGGCGGCAATATTTTTGACATTGTCTTATAAGAATCCTGGTACTTTTTCCTTAAAAAGATTCATAGCGCCTATTAAAAAATATTTAACCAATTTTAGCTAGGAGCTCTACGGGATGTTTGAATAGAATATCGAGGTAGCAGAAGGGCCACTGTGGTCTTTTTTGGCAATTGGCAATTTTTTTTAACATGGTCTTCACTAAAAATCTTGCACTTCTTCTTTAAAGAAATTCGTAGCGTTTTTATTTAATTATTAGTATTTAAGCAGTTTTGCCTTCAGAATGTCTTAATAAAGGCTCTGTGGGATGTATGTGTAGAGTGTTGAAGTAGCAGAAGGACCACTGTGGAAGAGACATTTTTTTACATTGTCTTCACTAAAAATCTTGTACTTTTTCCTTAAAAAATTCGTAACGCCTATTAAAAAATTATTTAAGCAATTTTGCATTAAGAAGTTCTTAATAGAGGCTCTGTGGGATGTATATGCAGAATGTTAACGTAGCAGGAGGACCACTGTGGAAGTGATAATTTTTTTGACATTGTCTTCACTAAAAATCATGTACTTTTTCTTTAAAAAAATCGTAGCGTCTATTAAAAAGTTATTTACGCGATTTTGTCTTCAGAATGTGTTAGTAGAGGCTCTACTGGATGTTAGTGCAGAACATGGAAATAGCATAAGAAAACTACCATAGTGGTAGTGGCGATTTTGTTTAATTTTCTCCACTAAAAATCTTCCTACTTTTCTCTCAAAAAAAAAAAAAAAAAAAATCGAAGCATTTATTAAAAAAATATTTAAGCAGTTTTTCCCCCAGAAAAGATATAACAATGTGTGGGACTGGTTTAGTATTTTTCTTCAAAATACTCGGCCAGTTTAGCGAACAAGTTTTTGAACTAATGTTTGGATCTTTTTCTTACTTCATTCCGCAGTTTTCCTAAACCTTACTTGAACTTAAAAAATTTGAAGTTTGGACACACGGAAATCGATATCCCTTCCCCTAAAGCATTAGGCTGTGGAGAGAAGGATTACACATAAAAGAAAGGGAAAACACGTCCCTGCTCTGGGAGTGTTGACAAACTCCCCCCCGGGGATTCGAACCGAAACTTATAATGTGCCCCAATACTGGACCTAGTCCTGCACCCCGGACCACAGCACGAATGATCTCATCGCAGCCACCTCTAGAGGAGGATACAGTAGGTCGCCCATCCATGTAGTAGCGGAACAAGCTCCAATTTTATATCTCCCGGTCTGACAACTAATCTGAGCGACCATCGTATTCTAATCATAATTCCGTATTCTAATGTTGATGGTGACATATTTTCTGACCGCTGAACAAAAAAAAAAACCGCGCATGGCCTTCATCCACTTACGTACTTGTTGATTCTTGTAATTTGATTCAATTATTTTAATATCGATACAGAAAAAATTAAAATACGTCCTTGTTTTCTCGATTTTGCACCGCAATATGCATTACTAATTCTGAATATTGCCTCATGGGACGCGGCGCGTCAATAGGGGACTTGTTTACTGTGCCGGTAAATTAAACAATTTGTGTTACGAGATGTGGGTGTCGCAGATTGAAAAATAATAGCGTACACTGGACATTCATTTATCTGAATATGGTTCTTATTGTCCACTTTGTTTTTTTTTATCTCCGTCGATGTGAAATAGTCACCATTTGCATTCGTGTATTTCGACGAATTCTTGCCCGGATGTACCATTGGGAGAAAAAGTAGTGAGACGCGTTCGGTACGTTCCCCTGGAATGTAGCTGGAATTAATTTTAGTGATGTGTCGATTGGAACCTCTTGTGCATAACTAACCCTAAAATTAACTCCTTATTGCCTATAGTTCAGAACAATTTATCGAAAAGGTCTCATTACTTTTTGAAGTGAAACTTCTATAACGAGGTAGTGAAAATCTGAAATGGAATTCAAAGTGAAACACTTTGGTGGATACACGCAGTGCATGCGACTGAACGAGAGTGGGGATACGTGAGGAGTGTAGAGGGGATATGCGTAAGCTTGTGCTTCCGTAGTGTAGGCAATGAGTGGCTGTGCATTATGAAGCACACAGTGTAGTCAAGAGGTGTTGTTAGGAGCCGTACATATCTCGAAATCAATCTATTAAAAAAATAATATCGTTTCTCCACCCAAAGCTACTTCCAGATTCATCAGAAGTAGCTGAACAAATTCCGATGATCTTGAGGGAGATTTCAATATATATCTGATAATGTCGAGTGATCCTGCGACATCAACAACGAAACATGGAACAACAATGGACGCTATTTTAGTCGATATTTATATATAGTAGAAACGCGAATATTTGTATCGAATTTTAGTTATCATAAGCCACTTGTGGCTTATGATAGTTGTAAAAGAAAATGATCCAATAAAACAACAACATTATAAAACGCAACTCAATAAATACTTTGAAACTCAATTCCTAATATCTCCTTCAGAAGTTTCACTTCAATTGTGTGCTTATAAAGATGAGACGCACTATTTTTTTTCTCGATGGTACATCGGAACAATAAACAAGTAGGTTGCCAAGTTGTCGTACGTTAAGTTAAAATGAAGTGTAAATCCTAAGGAAGGACCCTTAGGGTTCATTCAAAAGCTTGCAGAGAGTAATGCAAAGGGATCGATAATTTTTCGAGATTTATTTTGGTTAATTATCATTGACTCGAATAACTTTATACATAAAAAATTTTGAACAAATAGAAGGAAATAAAAACATCAGAATTGTTTCAATAATTTCGACATAGGAGAATAGTCAAATTCTCTTCGATTCAACTACGATAAGTAAGAATTTTAAAATACAAGACCACTTTTGATGGCTGACTTACTACAGTGCGTTCGTAGTGTAGTGAATAAATTCATTAAAAATTCAAGGAATAACTGTTGGGAAAAGCGTAGCGTATACTGAATACTCATTTATCTGAATATTGTTCTTATTATCCACTTTGTTTTTATCTCTATCGGTATGATATACGCACCATTTGTGTTCGTTATTTGCCCGGATGTACCATTGAGAGAGAAAGTAGTGCGCCATTTTAGATACATTGTCCTGAAATGTAGGCAATAATGATTTAATTTTAATGATCTGCCGTGAGTCAATTCTGCCCTCTTGTGCATAACTAACCCTGAAATTAATTCTTTATTGCCTATAATTCAAATGACATTTATCGAAAGTGTCTCATTACTTCTTTTCTCGATGGTACGCCTAGAGTATACTCGGGAAAACAAATGAGTAGGTTACCAGCTTGTTATACATTAAGTTAAAATGAAGTGTCTCATGGCACAAAGAAAGAAGTAGAAGTCTCATAGGAGAAATCTCATGGGACATAGATCTTCGGATAATTTTACTCAGAAACAACCTGTAAGGTTCATTAGTCTCATTTCATGTCTTAAGGTTTGAATTCAGACCTGCCTTACCCGGAAAAGACGAGTGGCAAGAGGAAAAAACGTAGCTTTTCATCAAATCCATATTGTTCCAAGAAACCATCAGTTTTCAGGAAATCCGAGGGAAAGAGCTTAGAAAATAGTGATAAAAGGAAAGCACCAAGAAAGAAAAAAATGGAAAAAAAAGCCAACGGTGCACAATTTGAAGAATTAATTTAGCTGATTTTTTAAATAACCATTGGCATTAAATTTAGTATTTCGAAATTGCACAATGGTTTTTCTTATTTTTTTTTTATCTAACCTAAACTCATGCTAATATAATTATTACAGTTGTCTGTGTTAAAAAATGTACTGCTTTTGTTTTACATTTCGAAATAAAAAATGAGGTTGGCATAAAACGAAATATGGATGACGTCATATCTATTTCACGAATCACCCTGTATGTATTAATTATATTTTGAAAAATGCGTAACTAAAAATAAAATTTGACGGGTCCGAGAGTTTTTCCCAAAAGTCATTCCTTGAATTTTTAACAAATTTATTCATTATTTATTCGCACTGTATTTTTGAAATCTTGATTAATAGCAAACTAAATAGCTAATGATATTTCAAGCTGACCCTTATGAATAAAGAATTCTATTACAATTTTAAGATATCGATTATATCTGACATCCACGTGCCGAAAATAACGAAGGAATGCGTGCGAATATTTTTTTTCGACGATGTTTTCGCTGTCGATTTTTAAATCAAAATACGTTTCATAAAGTAAAGGTCCTTCAAAAAGAACATAATTCACTCTTAGGCTCGCGAAGATAAATAAAGCATAAAAAAATATGTTTATTTTCGTTATGAAAGTCGAAAATATGTTTATATATTGCATCAAATAGCTTTATAGTCGTCGTATATTTTTTTCCTCCGGGCCATACGTATACGAGTATAATCGATAAAAAATAAATAACTTCCGTTTCCTTATTAAAACTTCTTAATTGGCGTTTACACGCGTAATTCTTAAAAATAACACGGTGTCCTTAAATCAACTGAATCAACTGAATCAACTGAAAATAATTACTTGTTTGATTACCTATGAAGATAATTAATCGGGGCCAGGTATAGTTTGCAAATTTATTTGGTTATCCATAGCAATGGACGACATTAGAAGCATCAACAAGAGAAAATCATCATGCAATACCGTCTGCAACATTAAATATCTGTAGCGACTCTCACAACCATTTACAAGCTTCTTCTGAACACATCCTTCTGCGAGAACAAGGCAAGATTAAAAGCCAACTATATATGATATTATGGCAAATGGGGCATTATTATGAATGACTGATATGGCACAGTGCTTTACCCCATCGAAGAAAAGCTAGATAAATCACTTCAAAGCAATGACGTTTATAGTAAATATTCCTAAATACAGGACCGAAGCTGTTCACGAGTGAGGTGGAAACATTCCATGTTTACCGGTTTGAATCATATATTTGAGTCGTAAATTAAAGGCTTAAATTTGGCGTAAATCAAATACCGCACGTGTTTATTTATTTACATGGCAGAAATATTAATCGGGTGTTATTTGGCTTCATTAAGAAATGAGGAGTAGAACGGAAAAATCTCGTATATGTATAACCTATGTAAGAACGTATGTTTTAGCAGAAGAATATTCGTGATTTGTTGTTGTGTCCCAAATAAACATCTACCAAAGAACTATTTTGTGCAAATACAAATACGACGGAAAATTATGAATTCAACTCTATATCCATATTCTCATCGCTAAGTAGAATCCTTAAGGATAAACATGTAGGACTAAAACTAAGCCTCAACCTATATTCTTTCAATACTTATATTAACACTGGAGAACACTCAATTTGTTGCCAGGAATTTGAGAGTCGATTTTGAGTGCATTGCTGCCTCTGGTTTTTTCTTGATTTGCTCTAGTTTCAGAAATAAACATATATGATAAGTATTCAAGAAATCCAACAAGAAAATGAAGAATAATTGATGCAGAAAATATTACAAATTATAAAAAAGTTTTTTGTGCGATTTTCTTTAATTTTTTTGCTGTAACCAGTCCCTCCGCAGACTCCAACAGTAATCGGCAATGAATATGGTCCTTGATACCTTTATTAAGTCCTTCTTTTCTTTTATTAGGTCCTTCCATTATTCGGATATCCTGATTAAAGCATTCACCTTGTTCCTCACTATAATCTTCTAAGTTAGAAGGAAATTCAAGTCCCTTAGTATGCCTTCTGTTTATGATATCAATAATGAATCTTCTCACTAATGTATTGTATCAGATATTTCTTCTACAATTCATAAAATACGACAAATAACATTAAAGTTTCACTAAAAACATGTCACAATACATTTCTGTGACAAAAAATAAAAATTCTCTCACCCTCCCCTTTCCGGTTTCACTCCTCATTAAACTTAACCCCAAACATTCTCCAGAACACAAAACCTTCTGCCGCATACAAAGAGACTACGAGAAAAAGCCGAGCAGGCAAGGGCATTGCATCGGGCGTTCCGGAAATTTATTACTTCGTCCTCAGAGTACATTTAGAAACTAATTAGGCGAGATAACAAAATAAATTGTCTTGGAGAAAAGGCGCTCGATAGTTGCGTGGTGTGACGTCAAGGGACCAGCTTTCTTGTTCGTCATATCCTGAGAGTTATTCCATTCTCCCGCATTTTTTGCGACGTTAGAAGGTGATTATTATACATGTTATTAGTGCGAAGTTTAATCTAGTTTAAACGAGTAGACTATAATGAGGCAGAGTATACAAGGTAATCAAATTCGATGGAATTTGAACAACTTGTTTTGGGATAAACGTTCAGACGCGCCAGTTTGCAATTTTGATTAGGATCCTTGCACTTAGCAATAGTAGTAATCATCCATTTTGATCACGTTTGAGAGTCGCTCGAAAGCTGAACACAAAATATTCTTAAAGATCTTGTAAATATCCAGTCACACATGTTAAGATTTAAAGAACTTTCTTGAGATTATTATTTAGTAAGGCAAACGGTATCATAAAGTCTTTGGCTCAAAAGTACTCCAAGTATCCTTATAAAATGCACTTGATTGCATGCATGAATTGCCAAAAGATGAATTTGATCGAAGAATTCTCGAAGAGGACGACCGTTCCGTCTGAATTTTCGACAAGAGGCAAAATTGCAGCTGGTTTCAATACGATAGAGCCCTTCCTCGTCATGTAATCGTTGTTTCCAGATCTCTAGATGCAACATCAATAAATAGACGGATTAGGAGGCGGTGACCACTAACCATCTAGGTCACCTGATCTAACTGCTGTGAATTTTACGAATGGCCAAACAGGTTTTAATATTTAAAAGACAAAATAAGCTAGACAATTCAACTAATTTCGCCAGAAATGTTTCATAATGTGCAAGAGAAATAATTCGATAGTGATTAGTAATAACTAATTAATTAATAATCTCTACATATTTCTAAAATAAAGCACCTTGTATACCCAAGGCGCAACTATTATCTCCGCAAAATGCATAAAGGAAACTCCTTTTAAATTGTTGTTTAATTTAAAAAATTCAAAATGGGTTATCTCCGGCAATCCAGTTGGCCACTCCATTGATCTTCATGTACCAATTCATCAACGTGTTACATGAAATAGCGCACACATAGAAACAGAAGTCCCAAAACTATTAACGTTTAACTAAGGGTCTTTCAATAAGAACGCTCGATTTTTAACCGTAAATAGAATAAGTTGTATGAGACACCAACTCATTTTGTTTCTTTTATTTGAAAGAATATTTTATGGCATTAAGTATAGAATATAAGGTCGTTCAAGTGTCCACTGCAGCTTTGTTTGGTGGTACGTATTCGCGAAGTCTAATTCTCGATGACTTTGTCGCATAAGTTTGCTGGATGGCGTTCGTTATGTTAACTTTGAGGGCATCAATTGTTTGTGGTTTATTCGCATAGACCTGCGATTTTAGATATCCCCAAAGTAAGAAGTTTAAAGGCGTTAAATTGCACGATCTTGGTGGCCTGTTCACGTCGCCGCTGCTCTCAAATCCCTCGTGCAGAATGTCCATCGTGGCATGTGCTGTGTGGCATATAGCGCCATCCTGTTAGAACCACATGTCGTCGGTATCCATATCATCCAGTTTAGGTCACAAGAAGTTGCTTATCATCGATGTATAGCGCTCGCCGTTGACGGTTATGGGAATGCCAGTTTCGTTCTTAAAGAAGTACGGACCGATGATATTGATGACCAAAATCCGCACCAAATAGTGACTTTCTCGGGATGCATTTGGTTTTGGTGAATCTCGTGTGGATTGATATCGCCCCAAATCTGACAATTTTGCTTGTTCGCATATCCTTTCATCCAAAAATGGTCCTCCCCGCTAAAGATGATTTTTTGGCGAAATTTGAGTCAACTTCCAACCGCTCCAGAACCCAATCAGCGAACACACGGCGTTGTCTATGGTCGTTTACCTTAAGTTCCTGGGTCAATTGGATTTTATACATGTACAAACCCAAGTCCCGATGCAAAATTCGCCAAGTTGAAGTCGCAGGAAGGCCAAGTTCTTGTGAACGATGAGAAACTGACTGCACTCTCATGCACAGCAGCGATGTTTTCAGCAGACCTTGCTTTTCGGTGACGCGCGGGTATTGGCCAATTATTTATCAAACCGATTGACTCGAATTTGGTTACCAAACGTCGAATAGTCGACTCGACAGAACGGTTGTGGCGAGGATATAAAACACGTAATGCCGGAACATTTCTCGAACGGGGCACTGATTTTGAAAATAAAATTTGATGATTAGCATACGTTGTTGAAGGCTGTAACCTTCCACGGTGATTTACCATACACTACTGCACAATTCACAGCAAATTTGACAGATGTTGCTTTAACAACCTGGTATAAAAAATTAACGCGGAAAAATGTATACAAAAAATTGTGCTCTTCCACGTGGCCTATAAAACTAGGGGGTGGCCTATAAAACTATTTAAATGAATTGTCGATGAGACTGAACTGTGACGTGAGAAAATGAAAGTTATGAACATACGCGCGTTTGAAATATCTACGAATTCACTGCCGCCACAAGGGGTAGTATTTAGGCGGGGTTAATTGGTTAAAATTAGTAATTTTGAGGAATTTAACTTCATATAATGACAATGAAACACTGCCGACTTAATTTTGAGCGTTGATCGATGTTTTATGGTGTAGGCTGGGTTAGAATTTCATTTTGGGTCTCTAACGGCATTCTTGAATGGTGAATGAGGCGCCCTCTGTATCCGAGGCGCGACTTTTATCTCCGCGAAACGACAAATGATAATTTCTTTTAATTGCCGCTCACAGTCTCGCGATACAGACACATTTTTAACGTCCCTTATCATCGTAATGTGTATTATCGTGCGCTTCACGCTCGTATAATACGTCTGTCATTCATGTAAACGCCAGGCGTTAGCCATAATTAAGTTACAACATAACCAGTTCCGCGGCACGAACTTGAGGCGCAAAGAAAAAACGACGAATAAAAAAATTATTCGAATTGCAATATTTTTCGCAGTTGACCGTCTTCCGTACCGCCGAAAACCGCGGACGGATTCCAGGAAACGAAATACTTGGTGCTCCCGGAGCCGCGGCCGTACGTGTACAACATACAGAGTGTTAATCAAACTGTACATTTGGAAGTAAACAAACCGTATGCAGTTGGAATTCGTGAGTTGGTGTGTATGTAGCGCGGATGTTGCGAGCGACAAACGTCGGTGTTTCTTTTTCGCGACGATTTTATTTTAAGCGTGACTTATGTCTTGATGGACTTAAAATATCCCGGCTCGTATTGAAAATGTGTCTACGTGAAAAGGTCGTAGAGGTGTGAAGTTGGCGAGAACATTATGTGTGACTTGGGTAAGCCTGAAGGATTGAAGATGATGCAGTGGAACGGAAAAATTCGGAAACTCCCGCCACCTTTAATAATAGGTTAGTGGTATAATAATAAAAGTTGTGCGTAAACTACACGACAAAATTGCGGGCCCCTTGGCATAATTGAAAGTTGCATATTTTATTAGAACAAATAAAGATGACAATACACGTCGGAATATTACTTATTACTGATTAAATCGCTGAGATAATCACCTTTTTAACTATTTTTTTATCCAGATAATGTATCAGCCGATATAATACATTTTTTAATTGGAACAGTCTTCAAATTTAAAGTGAACATACGAAAAGTAAATAGGTTTATTATGATACATATATTATTAATTATGATTTTTTTACAGTACTCCCTAGTTCCATTTTGCATAAAATTTACATAATATAATGAATCTAAACTTTCGACATTTCCGTCAATTATATAACAATAATATAATAAAATAAATATATTGAAAATACATTAAAAATTATACCAGGTGTCCTTAAATGTTTTCCTCATTTATTTGTTGAACATGTCGGAGAGTGGTTGAGATAAATGTGGGCACGCATATGTTTGTAAAATACCAGACAAAATGGGGCTACAAGCCATACTGCAAATTTATCAATGAAACCCGTTAGAGCCCTGGAAAAGTGATAGCTAAGCAAAGGGACATTAATTGGCCACCCAGAAGACCCGATTTAACGCCGATGGATTTCTTGTTATTATTTGAAATATAACGTGTACACTGATGCTCTTAGGACTTTGCTTCAATTAAAAGCCAGAATACGCCAGGGAGAAAATTCACAGAATTGAACCAACATTATGTTGCTGAGTTATCGCAAATTTTAGGTCGCGCCTTGGGGAGGTACAGTGGCATGAAAGAAAGCACCTTGACCCACTTAAATTTCCTTACATTGTAAATTTAAGTAAAAAATAGTGAACGTAAATATCTTTTTTAATATCAAAGTTTCATTTGCCCAAAAAAAAAGGAAAACATTGCAGTACATCTGTTGTTATGGTTGAGCTTTTATATTAGGGAAGAATATTGAAGCGAATATTATTAGAGAAACTCGTAAATAATTTTTTCCTGACTTTTAGACAATTTTTTTTTTCAAATAATAATCTCTACGTTTCCGTCCCTACAGATATCGTTATAGTATAATCTATAAAATAATATAACAAATTTCATTGTAAATGAGTGTAGAAAATAAAAAAAAAATTTTGGTCTCACGAAATAAAAAGTTTCAGGATAGTTCCTAAAAAACTTTAGCATGAGAGTAACCCTACTACCCAACAGAAGGTCACTGGGTCAATAAATTATTAGATTCAGGAGGAATATGGCTAGCGCAGCTGACTTTGATATTCCGTGTCCTGCCGACTATAGTTTTCCACTAGTGTCAATAATTGCGACGGCTTTCTTTGGCATATGAAAAGTGGAATTGTATGTTAATGTCTTATTTTGATAGTAACTTAAATTTTGATAGTTAACGCAATCAGGTTAGAGTGAAATGTACACTTCAGTTACAGTTATTTTCACAGCGTTGTCTTTTTTTTTTTGTGAAAAGGAAGAACCACCTTCTCTCGTATTTATTAAATACAGACTTAAGACTGCCAAATTTAAATCGCTGGCATGTTTTAAATCGGTTAACGACTTCTATTTTTGACCTCGCTAAACTGTTTTAATCTGAGATTAATTTAATATATGTTAAAAGTATGTTACTATCCTGACGAGACAAGCGAATAACATCTACAGTATTTTCATTACATAGATCATAAACTAACATTCTTCATATTCCTGATGAGTAAAATCTGTCATTTTTAATATTGCTAAGTTTGAGTTGTTATAATATGGCCTACTGTTGCACTCTAAAAACCTTAAGGAATTCATTCATGTTAAGGAATGAAGTTAATGTTGCAAGACATTTTTTCATAGCGTTATATGTATATACCTTTCCATGCAACTCGCAAATCTGCTTTCTGAATTTTTATGTTAAGTTCTATTCAAAATAAAATTATAATGCCAATGTATATCAAATAAAATCCTATTAAAGTTAAAATACTTACATACGTAAATGAATATATACTACTTAATAATTCTGTCTACTTATTGTATGTAAAATTCTTTATTGCAAATAATAAAAGACGACTTTTATACGTTTATTTGTTTGTTCTATTATTTGAGAAGAGATAACCTTTATTTTGACACAACTTGTAATCGGTGTAGAACTTGCTTTGTAAAACTATTAGCGAAGTTTAGAAGTATTAGAATCTATCCTTCCACCTACCGCCTAGAGACATATTATATATAATTGCATACACACCATCTAAGCCAGCTCCAGGCGATTGACATCTTACCTGATGCCAATTCAAAGAACTTGGATTCCTTCTGAGAGGTAATCATGGAGGAATTTACCCTCAAAAGATCTATAAACGCCCATGTCAATCTGGAACATGCGAAAAAAATTCTTGTTGCCAATTGGTATTAAACCTAATTGGTTACACCCACTTGACCAATGATAAACAGAGTTTCAGTAAACTTAAATAGTAAACTCAGTAAAACTCATATATTTTACGACGGAACGCTTCTGGGTCGGGTCAATAAACTGTTAGGTTCGCGGCAAATACAGCTAGTGCAGATGACGTTGATATTCCGTGTACTGTCGACTATTGCTTTATTTTAATTTCTCTCGCTTTTATTGAGTGCAACAGCTTCTTTTTGGTATGCGAAAATTGTGAAATTTTAAATTAGTGTTTTATTTTCACCTAGTTAAAGCAATCATATTAAAATGAAGTGCTACACACTTCAGTTATTTTATCGGAGTTGATTGTTTTTTATGAAAAGAGAAACATGCTTCCTCTCACATTTTCAAACACGTGCTTGAGACTATCACCTATTTCGATAATTAGCATATTTGGAAATGGTTAAGGGCTTGTATTTTTGACCTCGCTGAACATTTGACCTTGAAAATCATGCAGATATTTGGTAAATAAGCTAAACCAGTTTGGAATAATTTAGCACTAGAATAGATTTGTTTATATCCACTCATATGTTTTAACTTAAAATGTTCGAACTTAATTTTTTGATAAAAAAAAAATAAGTTATTCTATTTAAAATTGTAAAGGGGTCTGTCCAAATGGTTTGAATGGATATAAATTCCTGTCTAATAACGTAATTTTAAATTAAAAAAATAGTGTTTTTTAGGATTGTATTTAATAATAACAAATTACAAAGAAAATAAATGTAATATTTAATAACGGACAACAGGGTGTAACACAGTGGGTATCTGTTTTATGAAAGGAAGATCGCTGTCTATCAAACTCCACCCGTGCAGATTGGAAAAAAACATTTTGAAGCATTCACACAGTAATTCCATTATATGTAAATAATAAAAACCAAGGTCAAATAAAAAAAAATTACACAACCGACCATTTTTATTACCTCGTCGGTTAAAAAAAATATATATTTCATTGCCAATATTAACGCAATTATATATCATCGTTAAATATTATTTAAAACCACTTATTATAAACTTACATTATATTCGCAAACAGTGCATTGTTGCTGCATATTTTACTTTTTTTTTAGAACATAATATGGCGTATATTTTTGAATAATATGGTAGAACGATGTGCGTCGTAATATATTTCAAACAAAAAAATATTGTATTTATTTGTTATTGCGTATTTATTTGTCTTCAACATAACATTAACAATGAATAAATTATTGTTTATGTGTACACAATTCTTTAAACTTCCTGCAAATGAAAAAATCACACCAGAAATCGAAAATGATTTAGTAAATCATATACAGGTACTGTATCATGTACATGTACATAGGTTGTTTATGTAACATATTCCTTAAAGGGTTTTATGTACAGTTTTGGGGATTTGGTATAGGAATGAGTGTGCTTATATAGACCTGTATAATTTTGTAGTGGGTCAGTAGCGTACTCAGTAGCTCATACAAGGCCATAAGGTACATTTATATAAAAATTACTTAAAGGTACTTACTACTCTTCAAGAATAGGAAAAAATGTGAGTTTCTCATGTATTCGTAGAAGAAAGAGTGAAGCAGCATTCGTAGAGAAAAGGATGCACATCACGCGCGGTCAGATCGAACTCTGTGTACAGGGTGAGCGAAACTCGATGTCTCAGCTCTATTATATGAAAAGGAAAAACGATGGAAAAAATTTTAAAAGTGCTTCTTAAATGGAATTGGATAAGGTCTATTTTAAGCCGAATTACACAACGAAGGAGTCGATATGTTATTAGTTTATGGGGAATCTCAAAAGAACCCTAGAAGAGCAGCTCAGTTATACGTCCAGAGGTACCTCGAACGTGTTATTCCAATCTTAAAAATATTTGCAAGATTGGAACGCAACTTACGTGCAAATAACGAGGCATTTTCTTCTCGAAAGGGAAGAATCAATTGAAGAGTCTTCTTGAAGGGTCAATTCTGACAATACTGTTGCCACTGTTTTGCAGTATTTTGAAGACCATCTAAGGAACTCGATTCGGCAAGCCTGTCGTGAATTGAATTTAAAGTATAGTTCGATACGAAAAATTTCAAAAGAAAACAGTTATCACAATTATAAAATTCATAACTTAGAACACTTGTCAGATCAACATCAACAACGAAGAATTAATTATGTTGCCCAAGTGATGGTAAACTTAGAGATCAATGACAATCGGTTTTTTTAGCATCTGCTGTGGACGGACGAAAGCCTTTTTGTTAGTAACGGTAAGCCCAATAAAAAAAATTTACATTTTTGGGCTACTGAAAATCCACATTTTGTCGATCCGATTGAAAACCAAGGACACTTCGGAATTAACGTTTGGTGTGGTATTATTAATGGGCATTTGATTGGTCCATATTTTTACAAAGGAATAGTGAGCGATATTTGCAGTTCCTTCAAGAACAACTTCCTGTGCTTCTCGAAAATGTGCCATTACAGCTGCGAGCAAACATGTGTTTCCAGCATGACGTAGCTCCACCGCATAAAGCAAGAATTGTCCAACAATATTTAAATGAAACTTACGGAGAAAATTGGATGGGTATAAATGGACCGATACAGTGGGCGTCTAAATCACCGGACTTGATTCCACTAGACTTCTTCTTGTGGGGAACTTTGAAAAATAAAGTTTACAGAACAGCATCTGTTAACTTAGAACATTTAAAAGAAAAAATCAGAAGTGCTTGCAATGAACTATCTAGAGAAATGTTTCGTAAAGCTTCAGCGAGAGAAGTAAAGCGGAGATTGGATAAGTGTTTAGAAGTAGGAGGTGATCACATTGAAAATTTGTTGTAGTGATTGCCTACATACTTTTTTTCCTTCTGTGGTAACAGTTGTAACATGTTATGTGTTTTGTAATGTTAAATTAATAAATAATACTAATTAATAATGTCTAATTATCGACAGATGCGACTTTGCTATTTGTTTCCATTGTCTAAATCATGACGATTGCGAATTTTTTACAATACTTTTTTTTTACAAATTTACTTATAGTTTTTTAACGGAGAAAGATAGAAAATTTTTTCTGTACAAAATGTATTCAGAAATATTGTCTCTTCTTAAATATGCCAAAATGTAGGTATGTTTCTGGGAAAAAAATTCGATGACGCCATTCCTTCAGTTTACAAATATGGAAAGATATGTAAATTCAGCTTAAAATGGACCCTACTGAATCTCATTTAAGAACCTGTTTTCAGAGTTTTTCTATCGTTTTTTATTTTCTGATAATAGAGCTGAGACATCGAGTTTTGCTCACCCTGTACATTGTGTACACTCGAAATTCACTCTGCTAAGGTCGACTCAGTAAAGACAAGGCTATTTACTTCGCACCTCGTGAGCGATCCGATATCGCAGTTTTGAGATTTGTTCCTATTATTGGCGAACAGTACCTTTTACAGTTAAATTATGAATGCTGACGAAGATAAATTACACTATAAGTCAAGGGCGTACAATGTGTAGCATTATTATCGCTTCCAAGATCGCTTTAACTTCTGCGAGATAATGAAAGTAAGTGTTTGTGGTGGATGAATAACCGGTCTACATCTAAAGAAGTAATATTTGTGAATATAATAAATATATTTCTTCGCATTTTTTGCATGATTTCTGTCAGAAAAGACCTCACACTTAGCTCTTACAAGAAGGCTCTGCCTATAAGGTTCCCACAATATATACACCATAACTTCATACGCAAATGTCAGTCTTTTAGATTTGGGTGTCATTCTGACAACCCAATGAAGTCGTACGAATACGTCCACTACCTACCTACGGCACCATGTTATCTGCTTCAATATTAGCGAGAAATTGGTTAGGTAATGGATTGATATACCGTCGTACCCCGGACCCCGATGAAGAACCGTTGGCTACGCCTAACGAACGTGACGAAATTGACAGCTCTCTTACGATGGTTTTAAATACATTTTTTAAACATGTGTGAATTCCGATCATATCGGACGTTGCCTCTAACTTCGTTGTTTTAAATCCAATTACTTTTTTTGGAGTTCCATGTGATTCATTTAACATGTTCCGTTATCAAAAAAAAGTATATACAGGGTCGTCATAACTACAAAGTCAATATTCAAAGTGGTAAAAGTATTTTCAAATGGAACGACTACGTGTAGCGTCCTGTATATTTGTGAACGATATCAAGAATTATTAAAAATTCATTATCGTAACTTATTTTTTAGAATTACTGACACTTATATTTATGTTTTTAGTGCAAAAAACATTTTTGGCTAACTCAAAATTAATAAATTATTATTAAAACACGGATTAGAGAATGAAAATAGAGCACCAATTATCTCCAAGAGCAAACACGATAGTATAATATTTGCAAACACAAAAATATCAATTTGATATAACGTAAGATGGATCATATATCGTATGCCCATGGATATTTGCCAGGAAATTAGAAAATTATGTGATGTATTTCGCGGTAAAGCCTGTTTACTAATGTTATCTATCATTTCCATTAGGTAATTAATGCGTTAACTCTCCCGACATATGGTCCTGGAATTAGATGCATGTATATTTTGTCGGATACGGAAGATAACAACGTTGGTCTGCTTTGAATGTAAAAAATTGTTCATCATTGAATAATTTTCCACAATTTATCAATAGTCAAATTAGTCCTTCATGTTGAGAATATTGACGATGGTATGTCCGGTGTAGACAAATTTACTTGAAAGCCAAATAAGTAATTATTATCTGAGATCAGGCTATTAGAGAACCGCAATACGGGGGTGTTATTAAGGTTAGAATATACCTTAGACGACCTTATTCATCATAGAAACGTTCATAAGAGGTTCATATTCGGGTATAGCGTGTTTCATATTTATTTAACATAAAAAATGTTATTTCACTGTCAGTACAAGTCACCGATTTGAGCAAGACGTGCGTGTTAAACTAAGCAGAACCGTACTTAGATATTATTCGACTATTATTCGATTATACTCGTACTATCATTATTTCCCGAGAAATTAATTACCAAGTCAATATTGACTTTTTTGCTCCGCGAAGAATCGCCGTACAAGATTTTTAGACTACTCAAATTAAATAGGATAAAAGTATCTAAAAAAGCTTAATGATAAAATCACTGAAAAAATAATATATTGGAGTCCGTGGACCCTTCGAAAGGAAAAAAAAACGGCTATAGAATACAGACATTTTATCGGCCGACAATGTATTTGGTTACTTGTTGTTAAAATCAGAGGATCTTCCTAAAACTATGTACTCTGTAAAATTAAATACTGATTACCTTGAGTTGGTCCTCGAAATCTGAGATACTCTACCATTAAAGTTATCATAGAAGCAAGCAACCGACTAAATGTCGGCTGATAAAAAGTCTGTCTGTGGCTGATTTTATGATTACTCGAAAACTGCTGATGGAAAATTTTGATGTCAAGATCTAAAAACCAGAAACTTGGAGCTTAAAATTTCTTTTCTAAAATTACTCTGCCACTATTTTTTTCCAAATTACAGCGCTTTGAAAACCACCTAAAAATTTAGGATTTTTTTACATCCCTTAATTTTTGTGTCTAGTATATTAGACAGCTGTCTTAGGGCTCTGACGCGCCCAGGAGTTACACTTAAAAAAATAGCTTTTTCTATAAGCTGAATAAGGCATACTGGGATCGTCGCTCACAATTTTGCAAGTTCATATCTGACCGTATTGGAGAAACCCACATTTGGTTTACAAAATCTATTTTTCAAATGGGGGCACTTTTCCTTTGACGGAAGCTGTCAGCAGACACAACTGATCATTTTAGTGTGATGAAAACTGTTATCTTTACAAGGAACATCACACCCAAAAACCAGAAGAAATGTCTGGGTGGATAATCTGGAAGATCATTTAACTGGTCCTGTTTTATCTTGATTATTAGAGAATAGTTAGATCAATTACAGAATTGATCCCACGATCACCCAAGTATTGGCAGAGGATGGTCTATGAAGATGACTGACTATTCCTCCAATAGGATGAGTCGGAAGTAAGGGAATTGTACCAGATATTTCCCCAGCAATGGATCGTATGAAGAGGTTTAGTAGAGTGACGACCAGATGTGACACCACTAGAATTATATCTAGGGATAACCCTATTTATGTTATTAAACCTCATAATCTAGATGAGCTGAGGGGGATGATTTATAGAGGAGTGTCAACGAGTAACGCCAATAATAAACCTTAAATTCTTGGACCTAGTAAAGTATACGTTACTAGGTCCAAAAATGTAGAAGATTTAAAATCAAGAATAAGTCACCAAATACAACGTATACATCCTGAAGTTACTGACAATGTTCAAAAATAATTCATTAATCGTGTTGGCTACTGTCAGGTTGCCAACATTTAAAAAAATACGCAACTCAAAATAAAATTTGACGGGTCCTATAGTTTCTCCCAAAAGTTGCTCTACCATTACTTTACTATAGCTTTGTAGATAAATGGACAAGTCGAAGGGAACGCAGTGAGTAAGCACCACGATTAGCAGATCTAAATCTGCTAACTAATTTATTCATTACTTTTCGAACGAACTGTATATTTGTACTACTCGACCAATAAAATTATGTCGTATTATTCTTCGAAGATTTCCGCCTAAAACAGTCATCTATAACAGTTCGTGTAGGAATCTCTGTAGATGGAACCTCTCCAAGTGCCGAACAAGTACCAAGTGTTTTGTTTGGCGGCAACTGGCGTATGTTACTATGAAACATCGTGCCGTACGGGTAAAATTGCATCCAAAGTCAAGGGCCTCTTTGTTTTCATGGAACTCGAATAGCAATATGCGATGCATCCCGAAATGTCAAATGTCGCAAAAGGTTTTTCACCCTTGAACGAGAAGTGGGAATACACAAATTGGGTATTTAAGCGGATTGTCTCAAAATACGAAAAATAAATAGGAGGGTGTTTTGTTAACAAGGTTTGGCTTCGGGTGATTTGGATTGGGTAAATATGCTCGGAGATCATGTGGTATTTAAATCAATTTCTCTTGCACTTGAACAAATAATAAATAACAGAAAAAAACATAGCTGGACGATATTAAAAATCTTCATACCATTTTTCTACAGACTATGAATTATTTTTAAGTAATATTTAATTCAAAAGACTAGAAGAGAAGATAATTATTTAATTGTTCGATTGGCGAAATTATCAACAACGAAATGCATAGGGTGGAAACCACTTATGAATTTATTTATCGTAAAGGCATGTTTTATCCAGTGTTCAAAACAACCACCACCAGGGTTCGTGTAGTAGTAGAATTGTTGTTAGAACTCTACGCAGCACTGCCTGTAACATTACTGACGTTTACAACAAAAAGTTTCCAGATGGTAGTTTTATAAAGTGTCGTGAGATGGAGTTTTGTTTATACTCCAATCCATCTGTAAATTCCTTAAACATTAAGGATAAAACAAATTAAGCCAAATCAATTATTCCCCCGACTATATGCCGTCGACGGGCGCTGAATTACATGGCGAAATTTGTCTTATTTTGTTCTAACGTAGAACTAAAAATACAATGATTTGGATTGCTCGAAAATCACAGGGAAGTTGCAAAGCGTCTTCTATCTCCGGATACCGCTAACTGCAGACCGGGTAACGCCAATAATAAACTTTACTGCCTCTCCCAAGGTATGGATTCCTTCCTAGTGTAGGGCACATCTGCTGCCTCCCTCATCGTTTTCAAGGGTAACGTCTGCTGGTAGCCTCCCATTCTTTTAGCTACCAGCTTGTACGCTTCCCCCCCCCCCCCCCCCCATACATCCCTATCAATATATTGGCACAGCTCGTCCCATTTCTTCTTCTTCTGAGCCTTTATATTATCTCGGAGTTTCCTCCTTTCCTCCTTATATCTCATTTCCTCTTTCCTTTCTCCATCCTCTGGCGCCCGCTTTCTCCGTTTCCACCTCGTATATCTCCTACGAGCCGCCATGCATCTTCCGACCACCAGTATATGCTCTTGGCTCTCCGCCCAATCCCGATCCTTCTGGGCATCGCACGCCCGAGCGACAGCCCTCGCCAGGGTATCCGGGTCCAGAATCTCCCCCCTTTCCGCCTGCGCCCCTATGGGCGCACGAAATGCCCCTCTATCCCAGCGGTTTAAGCTCCAGCCTGTGATCCTAGCTATACTGGTGGCCTGCATCTCCTCCTCTCTCATTTCGTAGAAGATATACCTGTGTCACTGAGCGTCTCTTTTGTTGACACCCTGCACCCTTCCACCATTCTGGCCACCCCCTCCGCGACGAAGGTTATGTCTGGGTTTAACGCTGCTCTCTCCCTCTCGAATGTGGGTGCTCCTCCAGTATTCATCACGACAAGGTTCGTCCGTGCCATCCACTCCAGCACCAGATTCCCCCTGTTGTTCGTGGTGTCCGACCCCCATTCGGAGGCCCAAGCGTTGAAATCTCCGGCAATTATAGCCTTGCCATCCACGTGCGCCATCATCTCCTCGAGACTGTCTAGGGAGGCCCTAAGCTCCCCTAAGACCGCAGTCCGGGAGAAGTAGCAACTAATGGTCACTTGCCTTATTCTCACCCAGACATATCCCGGATCCGTGTCTGAGTCACTCCATGTACATCTCCTTCCTAGGATTCTGGAATAAGTCGTTCTTGTCGAATGGGAGACTATTCCTCAGGAAATCATGCACTACTTGATCAATAGCATGCCCAAAACGAATAAAAACAGTGATAAGAGTTAAAGTTTAAAGGTTAAGTTTTTCATTAATTCATAATCATATTCCTTCCTGTTATTTATTCATGTCTTCCTTGATAATACCATTCTAATTCATTAAACATTAGTTGAAATCATTTAATTGTAATATCACATAGGTACTCTGATTTAAATCTTCGAAAAAACAAAGTAATAATGCGAAGTTTCACTGATTATCCAGGAATTTACTTAAATAAAGTTCATTACAACAAATTAAAATTACTGTTGCACTTGCTCAATTAAAAAAAAAATGCTAACTGATTAAATTCTTATTTCGAATTGGGCGCCCTGTATATATCATCCCCATACACCAAACATTCCGTTAAATCGTTATTTCTACATTTCTCCGGTTACCAAAGGACCCGGCACGCAAAAAAAGCAATTTTCATTCCGTCCTTCGATCAGCACATGGCCCTTGCGACACATTTCCGCGGCCCGGGAGGGTGGAATGGGGACTCGTCGGAGTCGAGCGACGTCCGGCACGCCACCGTCTCGGGCGTCTCTAACCGTCGCCATGGCGACCACCGCTTGCCGCCGTCAAATATGAAATAATACAAATTCGTGACATATACGAGCGCCCTTCAGGCGGTCTCGGATTTGATAAGAGACCCTCCACAATGCAGTTTCACGGCTCGTAAAGTTCGGAGAGGTACCTACTCCCGTTTACGGTCCCAGTTAACTCGAGGAATGAAATGTTTTAGGGGTAAGTAAAGTGTTTAGTGGTGGTATTTCGTATTTCGGCTTTAGGCGGAATTTAATTCGTGAAATGTTGTAAGAATTTAGATAGAAATTTCGAGAACCCGGAAGCTCGACACTTTTTTTCTCGCAGAAAGAGGGTAAACAATCCGAGTGCAATCAAACTTATTTTACCAATGTCTCAGAGTTGCCTTTCAACCAGAATAGGGACAAATTGTAAATTATATTTTCCATTTCCACCCCATTTCCTAATAGATAACTAGTTAAACTAGTAACACAACTTTATCCTCGTTTCAAACAGCTCTCCGGTTATCATAAAAACAACGGATCCTAGCAGAGATCAAACACAATTACCGCCAGGCCAGAGATCAAACGATACCTATAAAATCTGACATTGTAGGAATTTCCTGCTGTAGTGGCCCAATTGGGTCGCAGGAATTTTCTCGGTACTCCTCGGCTTTTCGGTCCACTGGTCGCTTGTAATTTTATTGCCGTTGCCAATCTATTGACGGATGGTCGCCCCCGTAGGTGGTAGCGACACTACAAGGACTATAATGGCAGTACCGAACAGAAATTACAACTAGAAGGTTTACTCTAAGTTCCGCCAGCTAAATTTCCCTCCTTAAACCATCTCATCGTCCAGCGAGAATTAGCTAATTAGCACGTGGCGCATGTATGGCATGGCATCATAGGAAGTATTCTCCATATACTAGAGAATGCCGCCGTTCAAAAGCTGCATGTCGACATGTCCTTTGTAAGCGTAAGATGAAAGTACCGCCGGAGAGTGAGCCTTCTAGTTGTAATTTCTATTCCGTGATGAGAGGAACAGTTCAGAAAACTACAGAAAGATCCAAATCGATTGGTACGACGGTAATTCACACAGAATGTAGGATTCGCGTATGCACAGACGGTGATTCACACAGAAAGTGCAAGTTATTAAAACTGATTTGTATTTTATTAGAACTACTCTCATCAGAGTCAACAATCTGATGACTTGAGCCCTAGATTTTAGGCATCTTTAAAATGCAATATTTCTCAAAAATTAACGTAATTTGCGTTTTACATTGAATTATTTAAATTCTGAAGGTTTAATAGTGATTTTTGTCTATATATACCAATTCGAAATACTGCCCATATTATTATAGGTCAATGTTTTCAACTGCGAATGTCACTGGTTTGTGTTTTTAAATATCAGTAAGTTTTTCAAATCTAGAAATCAATTGATTGTCAACTATGTGATAAGTCAATCAATAAAGGAAACCGGATTTTGTATGTATGTTGTAAGTGACAATATTTAAACTTAGAATAGTTGTCTGTTTAGAAATCGTTTATAGAAGGCGAAATTTATAGACGAACAGTAGATGTAGTGAACAAGATAAAAATGATTGGAAATACTCTATCCTCTACCCATTCATGTTTCTTGAAATTTCATGAAAAGTTCTCAAATCGTCGACGACGACATTTTTGCACATCATCCAGGAAACATTGTTTACATCAAGTAAAAAGATTAGACACCCAGAAATCGACGAACATCCTAAAACACTACTGCTTGCTCTGAATCCCCACCATTCAACAAATCATAAATGAAAGATTAATACAAAGAGCACTTTACGAAGACCATATGCTAATCGAGCACATTTGCCTCTGCGATTTTGATATAGTATATCCAAGATGTGTTCTGATATATAAACGTTGGAAACCATAAGCCAGTTAAATAATAAACGTAAAAAGTTGGCTTTTAGTCACAAAAAAAACATCTTGTCACTTTGGAAAAAATGATTATAAAGAGACAGAGCTTCATTATACAGACTCTTTTGAAAAAGCTTGATATCCATTTTCATTCATTAAAAATTTATATATTTCCTATTTTTGTATATTGGCTGTATTATGCTATTATAAGTTATACGTTATCATATTCTCAAGATAGCCCTAGTAAAAAATTACAATTAAACAAATGGCAACCTAAGTTGTCAATTGTAAGTAGTTTTCGGCCTACATTCTTTTGCTAAAGATTACCTCTTGTTTTTCTTATACTTAATACTGGAGTAGGTTAAAACCTTTGATGTGAAACTAACACTGACTTAGTTTTCCACTAAACACCAAAACACTATACACTCGACGCGCGTTTCGTCAACGAAGTTGGCATCATCTGGAGATGATTAAAACTCAGTTTTAATCATCTCCACATGCCACTTTGCCAATTACCAACATTGTTGGCGAAACGCGCATCGAGTGTAGCGTATAGTGTTTTGGTGTTTTGTGGAAAACTAAACTAATTAAGGAAAACAATGTAATACCACATCATAAGTACAGATCTATACAAGTCTATAGCATCTCTTGTGCCTAAGTCCATATTAGCCAGACAAATTGACTTGTTACCAGAATGACAAAACATGAGTATTGTATTCGTTTCTTAATATTGACAGTTTGCGAGGGCTGAACATAACTTCTGCGAAAGGTCGAAGGTTATGCAATCCTGTTACATCAAATGAAACCCCTAGTTCAAGCCCCTTCCTACAATAAAAAAAATTATTGGTAAAATTGTATACAATTTCCTATATGAATCCATTTTCACCTACAAGTACAAGCAAGACAATTACGCAAATAACTCCCTGAGGATCTCACTTATAATGGCTGAAGAAACGTTATCGCCAGATTCTGTCCATCCTGATTAGACAAATAAATAAATAATTAATGTAAATAAATTAGTTGTACTGACGATTCGATTAAACGCCCTACTGATGTCGCTACCATTTGTAGGGTTCGACCCCCTGACAGCGATTTGATGAGGATAGTGAGTAAAATGATGTCACCAAACGTCCCATTATTGAAATTGTGACACATTGGATCAAAGGCACATTCCCAATGGATCGAATCAACACTAATAAGATTCCGAATATCGATTTTCTTCAAATTCATAACCGCGTTATATCACACAAGTTTATCTCGTTACGCTCTACATTGCGGGGTTTACGGAATACGTCCCATATTTATAGTCAGTTCAGCTGCGAATATAAAATCTGTCCTAAATAGTATCCATCTCCGTAAAAATCTGTTTGTAATATATTTTAAATAAATCCGAAACATCCTTCTCGTTTTTCTGAAATATTGATTTCAATCACCATTGCAAAATCGTTTAAAAAAAACAATGATAAAGAGAGATTTGGGTAAATCTCCAGCGAAGCTGCGCTGAAATAAATGAAATAATTATTAAGCCTGCCAGTACTATCCGTCATTTCGTATTTGTTTTGTATAATTGATTTTATAATTATATTTACTTTAGACAGTTAACTACATGCGAGATCACGTATTCGTAATTACGAAGAACAAAAAACAAGAATAAATATTACGAGAATGTTAGTATTAGTTAGCGATAAATTATTTCGTGTGCAAATAAAATGCTCATCACATATGTGCGGCCGCACGCGTTGTCGTAACGACTGAAACTTAGCAACTCTCTAAAACAGTTCATAAGAGGTCAAAATACAAGGCCTTAACCAATTTTAAATACGTCAGCAATTTGAATTTGAGAGTCTCGAGAATTTGTTTTAAAATATGAGACCAAGTGGTTTTTTCTTTTCACAAAGACGCTTCGAAAGCAGCTCAAGTATGTACTTTGTTCTAATGTGGTTGCCCTAACTGGGTAAGTGTTATCAAAATTACATTAAAATATCACTTTTTACAAACAACCGGTCGCGGTTAGTGAAAGAGAGAGATGGGTGTAAAACAGTAGTCTACAGCACATGGAATATCAACATCAACTGCGTTAGCTATTTCTTCGCTGATCTTTGAACTAGACTATTTAGCGTTGATAAGTGGTAGGAACCTGGGGATGATTTAGTAAACAACTAATAAATCTCCACGTGAGATTTCGTTTCAACAGGATGAAGCTCCTTTTCATTTTATGATTTATCTTTATGTCTGGGTATCTCTTAACGACATTTTCCCTCACAGATGAATAGAGTGATGAGGATCAATTGAATTTCCACCAATCTCACCTGATTTGATCCTCTGATATCTCTTCTTATAGGGTAATTTAAAAATTGTGTCGCACTCGGTACACAAAATATTGTCATTATAATATAATAATCATGCACTTAAAACAAAACTATTGCAAAAATTACGCTATCTACATCTTTAATAGTATCATCAGTTAAAAAAATAGAATGTATTTACTTCAATGGTTTGTAATAATAAATCAAGTACGGTGCTGTCTCTAACAATAGATCAGTTTCCTCAGTCCAACTCTGCCTAGCAGGACAAAGCACCGCGACAATTTCAGCGATCTTTACCTACTTCATCTGACAATCGCTAGATGGCGACACCATACACAAGCGATGTGTATCGTCATTAATTATTAATATCGTTTTAATTGTAAAATCTCTTCAGTTTAACTTTATGAATAATTAAGTAAACATACAAAACGTTAATAAAAACACCATTAAGAAGTCATTATTTTAACGGGAAGATTCGACAGTCGCAATTCCGTTTATTTCAATGGTCTCTCGGCTTGGCGAACGTAGGTGTTTACTTAAACATTTTAGTATGTATCTTAAAACTATTTTTGTGGCAATTCGCGATTGTTGGTAAACAAAATACGGCGATCCTGCGCAGTTCGCCCGTAGTGCTTATAAACATGTTTCTAAGTCTAACCTTTTCTTGTTGATTGTTGAATGAATTATTATGCAAAGTTTAATAATGTACATACCTTCCGTTCGGCAGAAAAAAGTGAGTAAAGTTTTAATGAACGATGTTGTGATGTGTGCGTGAGATACCAGGCAATGAGACTGTGGGAATTATTTAATGATTTATGGTTAACATAAGGTCTATTTTCGTTGGAGTCGGTCCCAGTGCGGTTTTTGTAAAATATTTCAGTAAGTTTAAGGTTAAGTTCGTTTACCCTAACCAGGACGTAAATTGTTGTAACATTTTTTTATCGTGGTAGCGTTATCTGACCCAAATAAAATTAACAATTGTATTTTTTCGCACGTTTTTACTGCTCCGTGGGCAATAAGTAATAACGCTTTCCTATTTGTGTAATTTTATCTCGGAGACGTAATTTTTCGTGTTATCATTATTCATATTGCGCTGATAACGAGCTCTAAAAATACTGATTGTCCATTATATTAAATTGTTCGGTCAATATTTGTGAATTTTCCGAAATTAGGTACTTAAATAGTTTGTGTTTTCTCTCTTGATGAAACTGTTATACAATATACACGTATTTCAGTGCGTGGAAAGTGCGTGGAAACGTTGGAAATTTTAATTACCCTCTGACGACGACCTGTATGATATGAAAAAGCATATGAGGAACTTTCGTCTTTGGCTGTAAGTATCACTTCAGTTAATATGTATGCCTACTTAAAGGACATACCGTGTACAATTTGTACACAAACAATGATGATAATGAAATCCGTTTATATATAAATTCATTTATACGATATTTTATGAACATATTAGGTATACATGTTTGAAAACACCAGTGGCGTATCAGGTTTTTCGGTATCGCAATTTTAAGGGAATTAAATAAATTAGTAAAAGGGATTACTAGAAGAATAGCTTTCTGTTATTAAAACTATGCAACATAATGACAAATAATTTATAGCATTAGTAACGTATTTATTAACTACCATAAAATTGGCACTATATTTTTGTACAATATCGTAGACAAATAAATTTAAATATACGTGAAGGATATCCTTA
Source organism: Rosalia funebris (assembly GCA_037954035.1). NCBI lineage: Eukaryota > Metazoa > Arthropoda > Insecta > Coleoptera > Cerambycidae > Rosalia > Rosalia funebris. The sequence goes on from JAZFAV010000007.1 coordinate 1,476,373, forward strand.
CTAGCTCTAGACTTTTTCATAACATTGATCTTCACTATTTCTTAACGTCTTTTTATTGATCATTCGACTGTTTCTGGTTTATTTTTTTTCACTAAGACATACGTGGGTGGTCTGAAAAGTTTCCGACCTAACAAAGATACAAGACATTTTTTTTCAAATTTTTTTTTATTTTTCTATATAGTCTCCTTGTAAGTCTACACACTTCTCCCAGCGATGCTCCCATGTCTAACACGTCCAAATAGTACTCGACGTCTTTTGCTGCAAAATAATTGTTTACGAAGGTGATGGCCTCCTTATTCGACGAAAATCTCTGTCCTCCGAGCGCAACTTTTAGTTTAGGGAACAAAAAAAGTCACTTGGGGCTAGATCTGGTAAATGAGGAAGGTGGTCAAGCACTTCAAACTGTAATTCGTGGATTTTCGCCATGGCTACCGCTGAGGTGTGAGACGGGGCATTGTCTTGGTGAAAAGATTTTTCTGCAAATGTGGCCATTTTTCCGCAATTTATGGCCTTCATCTTGTTAAATAATGATGCTCCTGTAATGGTTTTTCCTTTTTGAAGATAATCGATTAAGACAACTCCATGACTATCCTAATGAACAGTCGCTATCACCTTTCCAGCCGAAAAAAAATAGTTTGTGCTTTTTTTGGAGCCGATTCCTGCTTCGCAGTCCATTGTTTAGACTGTATTTTTGTTTCTGGAGTCTAATGGTGTATCCAAGTTTCATTTACAGTAGTTAATCGGCGCCAAAACTCTGATTTATTGCACCTAAACTGCGAAATGCAAAAAATCGATTTTTCAAAATTCTAGACCAGAATACTCGCTTCAGTAATTTCATTATATAATAAATATTCCAATCTAAACCGAATAGATCCTTCGTTTATCTGTTTTGTTACAGATTATACCGCATACAAACACCAAGAGCGTTGATCTCTGGTTATTTTTAATGCTGATCCGATTACTAATAGTTCACAAATAAACTAGAAGAATTTTCAAGTTATTCGAAATTAGATAAATATAAAAGGTGGTCTCTTGCATCTTCTCTGACTATTCTGTTCTTGTAAAGAACCTTGTTCTTGTAAAGATCATTGTCAACGTCCATGTATTATAGTAATCATGGCAGTAAATAGAAATGTGTTTAATTGGAATCGATAAAGATTTGCGTTGTAATTCTGAAAGAATATCCTCACATTTTGGAGACGTAACTCTTATTGAAACCGATATATGTACATAGTTACATATCGGTTGCTTTACAAACACTATACAAATATACCAGGGGCGTAGCGTGAGAAAATAATCTAGGGATGTGATAAACATTTTATAAGGGGAAGAGGTATAGTCGGATGTATAGTAGGCCATATGAAAATGGTAAAAATAAAAAAGACACGAAGCTAAAATGATTATGCCGAGGTATATATCCCAATTTTTAAAATGAAGATCAATTCTTCGGTTTTTGTGTTCAGCGAAAACGTCTATCACTGTTTATTCAAATGTTGGAGACGATCTCATATTTTGTAACAAGGCACTTTCAATATTTATTAATACTAAAGCTGACAGTCTTTCTTGATTTTGATAATTTCGCAGATAAGTCTTTATTCTCTTTAAACATGAAAATGATCTTTCCGCGGAACTGCTTGTGGCAGGAATAGTCAAGATTAAACGACACAATTGTGATGACTCCGGGAAAACAGAAGATAATTGAAGAGACATAATATATTGATGACGCTCAAACACAGTGCTCTTTTTCATATCGGGATCACTATAAATCACTGAAAGTTCACTTTTTAAACGATTTGCGTCAAGGAATGTTCCATATGTATCTACTAAAGAAGAAAAAAGTTCGTCAGGAAAACGTTTCACGAATGAAGTAAATTGTGTGGAATCTAGATTTAAAAATTTCAGTTTAGAAATTTCACTAAACCGTTCACTAATGTTCAAAGTAATAACGTCCAAAATTTCATAAAACAATCGTGCGTAGGTGCTTTTATCTTCTTCAGGAAGTAAATCCAAACGCATTCTTTTACTTGGTGGTTGATTTTCTAACACAAATCTGTCCATACGGTCCCAAATATCACTAAACTCGTTTCTCATTTTTTGAATATGTGATTTGAAATCGGCGATCTTTTTATTGCAGTAACTAATATCTGATATTTTTGTCTGTAGAATTCTAAGCAGACTCTCGGAATGTGGGAATATTGCAGAAAACACTATTAAGAAAAAATTAAAATCAATGTCGCGCAATAAAGTTAAAAGGCCTCTAGCACAAATAACGGTTTCTCGATCCCATTCCTCATTTTCATTTTCCACAATTACCTGAAACAGCGCTTCCAAATCTTCCTTATGTTATGCCAAGATGCGTTCACATAATCGCATAACTGAGTCCGGAAATAACGACAACACCCACTCGAAATTCCATTGTTGACTGCGTAAGATCACTGACCTTTTCGCCCATCTAACGCGTAGCTTAGATGTAACGTGGACCATCGCATTTCAGCACTGCAGCAAGTAACGCGGGAGTCCAATAATTTCGTGCGCCTTCACGGCCGATTTGAAATAAAAAAGTTAATGGTAGCGTTTAAAGTAAATAATGCATATTTGCGGTCGGTTTAAAATAATTAAAAAATTGTAATAATTGAATAAATCGATTGAACTTTTAAATAACACTAATTTGCCAATTTTTTAAGGATGCGACACATCACTCGCATCCATGTACGCTACGCCGCGCCCCTGAAATATACAGCTTAAATAAATCAGAACCTGTATTCATCCCTTTTAAGAGGACTTAAACCTAACTAACTTTCGTTACGTAAACATAACAGCAACAGATTCCACTCATGGCTTGATTACATTAAGGCCGAATCTACAAAACTTGTCGCAAACTTTGGAATAATTAGCAGCGATTCTGTGAGTCACTGCAGACATTCTCGAACGCCGCTAATTGAATCAGGCGTATGAAGAATCGCTTTACTAATATACTTCGCGCTCATATCTCAGTCAATAATTAAGTAATTTAATGATGTTAGGTCGTCAGATGTCGCGGCTGTGACGCAATCCGGTTCATTCTTATTCTCGGATAAATTCCAGAAATTCATTGAGAATTCCCGTCGTGTCAGATGTGCTGCGGTATTTATCGGGCAAACACGGGAAAAATTTAAAATGCCAGATATTATCTGTTCTGTAATAGGTTGTAAGAAATAGTCCAGTCGCTAATAAGAAGCTATACGACAAGCGTTTTATTTTAATACTCGCCTTAACTTGGACGAATAATTTTGGAATTATTTTTGAAGGGTTTGACCATTTTAGTGCCAATTAAATTAATAGCTCTCTCATTTTTGTTTCTCAAGAATGATTTATATGTTACTTACACTGGGGAAATTGTTAATATCTCGAATTCGTCGTTAGAATATCAAGTACAAGACTCGATTTGTCGTGAAAGAATTGACGTGGATTAACTGTACTGTGGTGCAAAAATATATCGCAAAAATATCATCATCATCATGAGATCATCAGTCCTAAGACTGGTTGGACGCTAACCTCCAGCTTCTCCTATATTGTGCTAACCTACGCATTTCGCTAATTGTGCTACAACCTACATCCCTTACTATTTGCGAGCAGTAGTCTAATCTAGGCCTACCTTTGCCTTTCTTCACTCCTATTTCTGCCTCCAAAATATCGCGGACTATTCCCCCATGTCTCAGCAAGTGGCCTACCATTCTATCTCTTCTCTTCTTTATGTTTTCCCACATACTTCTTTTCTCGCCGACTTTCTCTAATACTTCTTCATTTCTAACCCTATCAGTCCACGGTATTTTCATCATTCTTCGGTAACACCACATCTCAAAAGCTTCTAATTTTTTGCTACTTGCTTCCCCTACCGTCCAGGTTTCCGTATAGTGCCGTGCTCCATCTCCATACATACGTTTTCAAAAATCTCTTCCTTGTTTCTAAGTTTATTACCCCCGAGCATAAAAGTGCTTTCTTTTTGTTAAAAGCTACTCGACCCTGCGCTATTCTTTGTTTTATATATTTATCGCTTCTTCCATCCCAATTTAATTTACTTCCTAAATAAGTGAAGTCTTTAACTTCCTCCAATCTTTCATTATTAATTTGTAATTTCGTTTTTGCTCTGCTCTCGCGCCCTCTGCACACTAACACTTTAGTTTTATTTTTATTCACCCTCATTCCGTATTCCTGTCAACACTGCCTCCATTTCGTTCAACGCTGATTCCAATTCCTCTTTACTAGGTGCTAATACTTCTATATCATCCGCGAATCTCAGCATTTTTAGTTTCTGTCCCTGTACTTTAATCCCGAAATCCACTCTATCTTTTACGACATTAATCGCCTCTTCGATATACAGATTAAAAATTAGTGGTGATAGTGTACATCCTTGTCTTACTCCTTTCCTAATACCCACGTTCCTTCTTTCCCCTTCTACTTCTATAACAGCAGTTTGCTCTTTGTATAGATTGTGTACTACTCTCCTATCTCTATACTTCATTCCCGCGCTCTTTAGTATCTCGAATATTTTTTGCCATCTTACATTATCAAAAGCTTTTTCTAAATCTACAAATCCTATATAAGCGTTCTTTCCTTTTTCTATTGTTCGCAATAGAATATATATATATATATATATATATATATATATATATATATATATATATATATATATATATATATATATATATATATATATATATATATATATATATATATATATATATATATATATATATATATATATATATATATATACAAAAAAATGTTCACTTCCACAATAGTTCTTCTGCTACTTCAACATTCTGCAAGGACATCCTATAGAGCTTCTACTAAGACCCGTTTAAGGCAAAATTGCTTAAATATTTTTTTAATAGACGCTACGAATTTTTTTAAAGAAAAACTACAAACTTTTTATTTAAAAAATGTCAAAAAAACTGCCATTTCTGCAGTTGGTTGCCCTTCTGCTACTTTGACATTGACAGACATTCCATAGAGCCTCTACTAAGACCTTCTGAAGGCAGAACTGCTGAAATAATTTTTTAATAGACGCTACGAATTTTTTTTAAGAAAAAGTATAAACTTTTTATTGAAAATATGTCAAAAAAATTGCCATTTCTGCTACTTTGACTTTCTACACAGACATTCCATAGAGGCTCTACTAAGACCTTCTGAAGGCAAAACTGCTGAAATAATTTTTTAATAGACTACGAATTTTTTTAAGGAAAAAGTACAAAATTTGTAGTAAGAAAATGGTAAAAAAATTGTCACATCCACAGTGGGTCTTTTGCGACTTGGACATTCTGCATAGACATCCCATACAGCCTCTACTAAGACCTCCTAAGGAAAAGCCGCTTAAATATTTTTTTAATAGAAGCTATGAATCTTTTTAGGAATAAGTACAAGATTTTATACTTATATCTTCTGAAGCCAAAACGGCTTAAATAATTTTATAATGGACGCTATGAATTTGTTAAGGAGAAAGTGCAAGATTTATTGGGAGCAAAACGTTAGTGCGCCTTCTGCTACCTCGATATTCTACACAGATATACCATAGAGCCTCTACTGAGACCTTATGAAGGAAAAACTGCTTAAATAATTTTTTGTTAGACGCTATGAATTTTTTTACAGAATAAGGAAGATTTTTAGAAAAGAAAATGTCAAAAAAATTCCATTTCCATAGTAGTCATTCTGTTACTTCGACGTTTTGCACGGACATCCCATAGGGCTACGAATTTTTTTAAGGAAAAAGTACAACATTTTTAATCTCTAGTTCCTTCATATCCAGCTGTTTCTCAATTCCTTCATATTGAAGATTACTCTATCTAGTAGTAAGCTACATTGGTGAACAGCTATGGAATTGAATTCCATAGACGAGGATGATGGTCATGACCCCATGGAGAAAACAACTCGTTTGAAATTGTCAAACGAAATATCATAAAAGCAACAATTGCTCTTATCTAGATCAGGTTCACAACCTGATTATACCGACGCTACTTTAGTGTTTTTTATATCTAGAAAATGCGACGGCTATACGATAAGCCGAACAATAAAATCTTTTATTTTCTAGTTTGAAATGAATTTTCTTCGGAGCGGAAGCCCTTGTCTGCTTTGTATTATTAAATGAAAGTTGCCGGCACATATGCGGTAGTAAAATATCTTCCGGGGGATGATAAACGTTTTTTAACATTTCCACGACTTGAACTTCTGACAACCTTTGACCCTCTGCACGCTCTCACCGGGATATGAAAACAAATGGGAGGGAAAACAGGAATAGTTGATTAAATGGCATCGTTTTTCATTCTACCTACATGTTTACGCAGCCTTCCCGGAATCAATCCTATAAATGAACGTGAGACTCGCGATAGAATTGGACAATAAAATGCGGATGGCCCGAAGACTCTACCCTATATTTAAAGAAATAAGTTCGTTACACCCTGCATACGTCTTTCGTCCGGAACTAACAAACACGCACCGGGCGAGCGAAAGGTCGACCCTTTGCGGAGTATCTCACATATTCATACTACTTACTATGTAAATAATTCATTTTGATTTTGTTGCCGTTCCAAGTTCTGCCGCTCGCCGAATTTCCGGGGAACACGCCATCGGACGAATAATCAACGTCATAGATATATCATACTTGCCGCCGGATTTGATCTTTATAGGGCAACGGGTAAAGGGCGACGAAAGCGAAAGGTCAAAAGGAACACTCGATCAGAAACGCGCGTAACAGTTAGGAAAACGATGTGGGATAAACTAAAATTTTCATATGCAAATGTTTGACGTCACATGTTCATTAAACGGTAAAAATTAGCTCTAAAGCGAGTAATGTTGAAGTAAAAAGGAGTGTTCTCATTTATCAACGTATCCATGCGAGGAAGTATATTTCAAATTCGCGAATTTACATGCATCAGAACTTCGTATCAGGCACATTGTGCTACCTCTAGCAGAGCCCCCATTTCGCCAACACCATAACACCTACTTCCTCAACCATCGCATCCCGTAGGTTGGCTATTTTCAGTTAATAATTCTCTAGTATAATTCAAAGTATATAACAATATTCGATTCAATATTCAAGCAATAGTTTTCCAGTTTGCAAGGTGTAGTTAATGACCTGTCTCACCTGCCATTCTGTCGTTTAAGTCTTGCATAGTGTCGTCATGGATTTACGAGATTACTTCACAAAGCGCTATTTTGATTTCAATCCCAGTGAAGATCCTCAAGTCACCAAATGCCTTTCGTGTATCCTAGCACATTCAATGACTTTCTACAGTAGAGAACCAGATCGGGATTAGTCCTATTATTATCTAGGGTCATCAAAATGGCCTTACAGTCTGTAGGTACATAAAGGGGTAACAAGCAAGGCTAACTGTAATAAGCTAAAAAAAAGGGCTTTTTTGATAATTTTTTTTTTTTGATGGAAGAAAAGGTAATACGATAATAATATTTAAGGAAGTTACTAGGCATATATTTAAGTATAATACGAAATATTATTATCAAAAAATAGTCAAAAATGGCGATACCGCAGCCATTCTCGTTGAATTTAAGGCGCTCTGCTGCACGCAGTGTAACTGGTGTAAATTTATTTTGATTTTTGTGTAGCAAGTATCTAAATAAAAAACGTTAAATTTTCGACAAAAGAAGGGCAATTTGTTAATAAATAATATTTAAATTAATTTATAGAAATTTATTCGTATTCAAAATGTTATTTTAAAGATATTGTTAAAAGTTCGCATGAAAAGAGTGAAAATTGAAATATCATGTTTCGAAAAAAACGCGTTTAAAGTTTTGAAATGTGTTAGAGACATGAAAAAATTAAAAATCCGACTGTTTAAAAATGATTAACATTAATCTGATATCCCAGGAACATAAAGCTGCCCTTCTGTATTTAAATATTCGTCCTCATTCTCTTTCCTTCGAACATTTTAGTCTCAGCGTGCTTATTCCGCTTATTATCGACTTCTAGACAAAAATTGTATGATTGGACGCCAATATCCATTTCCAAAACTTTCATAATTCGAAAGAAGATCAGTCAGACCATCATTAAAAGTGTACACAGCAATAGCAGTCACTATATTGAAGACTTTTTTGCCACTTGAATAAGATTTTGGAGCCAATTTCCAAACAGTAGCATTGAAGCATTCGTTGCTAATTTGCGTGTACCCTCCCAAGCAACGGTTTAGCAACTCGTCTCGGCTCAGGTCCTCATAAATCGGTTTGATGGCTTTAAAAACTTCCTTAGGAAACGCCGGCTTATGATGGAACGTATCTAAGGAATCCACTGTTTGCGCCTTTCTCCAGTCACACCAAAACTCTAAGCACTTCTCGTGCTGTGGATTTTTGTGGGTTGATAAATTGAAATAAGGTCGTCCAGATTTCATTTTCATATTTTCTAAGGAGTCCGGATTCCGACGTATTGCCAAGCCATAATATATTGTTAATTGATCAATTAATTTGGCAGTTAATTTACCTGTTCCTCTGAGGCCATGCACGTTTTTTAAATGCTTCTGACTAAACATAAACATATTTTAACGACGTCTGCTGTGTATTGGAGAACTTAGAAATCACAAATAAGGTAAAACTTTAGACTGTACCTTCCCAGCAGGTATTTATTTGACGCAGATGTCGTTTTGGAGCAATATCATTTTCTGCCGCATTTTCTAAAAAGTTCAAAGAATTTTTTAAGCTAATAGAAAAAATCGATTTTTTGAAAAATTTGAATGTTACCTCTTAATAATTTTCCTCTTGTGTGTCCTCTTGTGTGTGTGTAGTTCCTCTGCAGCCTCCGGTTTGGAATACAGTGGCATGGGCGTCCAGTAACTCGTGAGTTACTGGACGCCCAGAAGATCAAAACCCTGAATCGTGATTCAGGGTTTTGATCTTCAGAGAATATCCTTTATTCAGGCCTACCAAGCAGTATTTAACCATTAGGCTGAGGCTAGACGAGCTACACATTTCGCCGGCAGTAAGCAGTAAAATAACGCCTTGTTAAATGGGTTACCTAGGAACAATAGAAGATGGCTAGATAATTATATAGTAGAATTATTTTATAAAGACCAAGTCGGCAATAAATCGTGCGACAAAGACAGATGCATGTCTGACTGAATAAGAGATACAGACCTGCCTATAAATCATTCGCGCGCGTAAAATTCTTTTACTGCATTGGCGTGGGAGAAGGCAAGCTATAGTAAGCTATACATTGCTCTTTGTCGCACGGTTTATTGCCGACTTGCTCTTCATAAAATAATTCTAGTATAGTAATGTACAGCTTACTGCCGGCAACATTTATAGCTCGTCTAGCCTTAGCCTTAGTGTCAGTTGAGATGTCCAGCGTCAGAGTCATCGAAATTCAGTCTAAACTGATATTTTTTTAAATAAAAAAATGAGGGGGGTCGGTCGACGCTCGCCTCCAAAAAGGGGAGTTAGATAGCTTACTTGGTATAGTTGTCTGGCATTCAAGGACTGTGTACTGATACAGCTCTCTTCAATATTTTTATAAGTCATTTCGTCGCTATTTGCCAAAAAAAAAAATTTCTTATCTTGCCGATAAACCTAAGAGTTTACCTGAGCCTAGCCATAAAAGCAAGGCAAGGTTATGTTTTGAGATTTTTTATTTGGCAAATAACGATGAAATAAACTACACATTCCCTTTGAGCAAATGTTTATATCCCCTTTGAACAACACCACTTGACAGAATGCTACAACGTCCCAAGCTTAACCAAATTATCAAGTCTCCAAGTTCACTTTGGAGTATCACCTTGTATTTAAGGAGTGGTCTCATTCATGAAAGGGAGAGAAAAAAATCTGCATTAACACCACCCGCCAGATTTAGCAAAAAAAAACCGATCCTATCGGGGATAACGATTTATTACAACAGACAAAACACCGTCAATTTAGACACGTCCTCGTGGCAAGGTTACACTCCGAAACACGTACTGCGAGGGAATTAATTGGTAATCATCTTGTTTCATTTTACCCTAAACCGTGTATTACGCGATAAATGAACGCAAAAATGCGTAATGAAGCTAATTGGGTTTCTATTGATCCTCCAAATTCGAGCCGTTCTTGTCGGGCATACACGCAGTAAAGGTCAACTCGCTTTACTCGTTGATAAATACAGTTTTTGCGTGTTGATTTAGCCACATCAGTGGATCTTACCGTTCCCAAATAAGCGCGAGAGTTGTTCTGGAAGCGACAGAGTTCGTGTATAATATGGATTATGTACGAGGGGTACCCAAACAAAAAACGAGAATTGTTTTCTGTAGACGAGTGTGTTGGCCGTGCCTCTCCCGATAGGTACGTTTGCTAGACCCCCCCCTGCTCAGTTGGTCAAGTATCGTTCAAGCCTGCCCCAACACTTTTGGCGATTTTTTGATGGAAAACTTCAAGGAGCAACGCGCCAACATCAAATTCTGTTTTCTGTTAAAGAAAACAGCAGCAGATACAGTCTCAATGCTTCGGGAATCTTATGAGAAATAAGCTTTAAGCCAGGCAAGAATTTACGAGTGGTTTGCCCAGTTCAGAAGTCATAAAATATCGCTTGAAGATGAACCCCGTTCGGGTCGCCTCTCAACGTCCAGGACAAACAAAAATCAAAAAGTGGGCGATGCCATCATGTTTGATTGTCGCAGAACACTCCACGAATTGGAGAAAATAACTGGAATTTTCTGGTGTTTATGCCAAAGAGTTCTAACCGAAGATTTGAATACGAGACGCATTGCGACAACGTTAGTTCACGACTGCTTTCCGATGACCAGAGAGAGAACCGTCTAAGAGTATGTTGAGCATCTGTTCAGTATCAGGAATTGAAACAACAGGCACAACTTACCTTGACATAATGTCAAAAGTCGTTAAAGGAGATGAATTTTGATCGCTAGGACCCCAAGACCAAACTAGACAGCCAGTGGAAGACACCTTCATCGCCCAGACCAAAAAAGGACGACAATTGAAATAAAATGTGAACTCCGTGATGGTTTATTGAAGTGAAACTTCTTTAGGCGCGATAGGGCAAATAGAAACGCCTCCCCTTCTCCGACTTCAACCGGCAGTTTGAAAGAATCGTTTCCACTCTGTCACGCTGCTCAGGCACACATGAAGAGGTTTCAGGCCGTCGAAAACGTCGCCCTCCGGCGTGCCGTAGACGCCCCGTGGTACGTGAGGAACATCGACATCCGGCGAAACCTCGACTTCATCACTGTGACGGAGAAAATCCGAGCCAGGGCTCGGAAGCTCTACGATCAAGCAGGTGCCCATGACAACCCCCTCATCCGAGCAGCTTCGGACTAAGACCCAGGAAGACACAAGAGACCAGGTAGTATAACCGTATAGACCCCCTTTATAGGTCAAACATAATTTTTTATTAAAACTGAGCCCTATTGCTCCACTAACCATTTTTTATGTCAGGGAGCGGAACTTCCCTTTAACCATTTTCTGTTACAAGGAAAGGCACACTACTTCCCTCTCAGACACACCTGACTTCAAAGCATCTAATCGAGAAGGACCCCTCCCGAGTAACAATCACTCTGCTGACGGTGATCCAAGCGACGCGGTTCGTCCGCATTGTCGTGGAAGATCGCCTGATATGATCCAATTCCCGGGCGTCGTGCTGGTCGCGGCGTCCACGACAAGACACCCCCGGGGGGCTAACGCTGGCGAAGCGATGCGGCAAAACAAGGCGACCAAAAATTAAGAAAAAGCCTAGAAGTCCCTGCCAGTGGGACTTAAAGGCGTCAGAACCAAAGGAGGTTGAGGGGAGCGAACCGCTGCCAGTCGCGTGGGTCTTGTTTGCAACCGGCAGTTGACAAGAAAGAGAGAGAGAGAGAAGTATTTCTATTTTCTCTGTCACATACGTCATAGACAGTCTACGCGCATTGAACACTGACAAAGGTCAGTCTACGACCAGATCAGGCACTACCATCGACGCAGTATTCTCCCGTTATTTAAAAAATTTACAGACATTGTGCACAGTGTCGGTCGTGTGAGTGCTAACCTGCGTTTCCATATTAATTTTCTACTCTCCACTGGCGACGACTTTTCTGTGGTGCAATGTCGTTGTAATGTGGTACGTCTGAGTTAAGTCTTAGAGTATGAATTAATGAATTAATGGAGATTGATGAATAAAAGAAGTATTTCAATTAATTGAGAGAGATATTCTTCAATTAAATTCCACATAACTATTTCCTAATCCTGAAATAAAAAAATCGTTAACAAATGCAAAGGGAGCAATGCATAAAATCATGCGACTCTCGCATTTTTTCGTCGTTCAGAAGAAAGTGCAAGAAGTCGTTCGCGTTGAGTTTGTTCCTCAGGGCACCACAGGGAACCAAAATTATTGTCTGGAGGTGTTAAAGCGATTGCGTTAGGCAGTGAGAAAAAAACGACCTGAATTGTAGACATCGGGGGACAAGTTTCTTCATCATGACAACGCCCCTGCCCACACAGTGTTGAAAATCAACCAGTTTTTGACAAAAAACGGCATGATAACGATTTCACACCCCCTTACTCCCCCGGTCTAGCCCCCTGTAACTGTTTATTATTATTATTCCCAAGAATGCAGGAAGGTCTAAAGGGAAATTGTTTTCAGGACGCAGAAGAGATTAAGAAAAAATTGCTGAAGCCATTTAACAGTATTGGTTCAGAAGAATATAAAAAATGTTTCTAATAATGGAAAAATCGTTGAGACAAGTGCATATTATCCAATGGACAGTATTTTGAAGGAGATTGATGTTTTGAAGATGTTATCTTAGATTAAAGAAATTAAATAAATAATTCTCGTCCCAAGATTTCAAGTTTTTATCTGACAGCGATAAAAAAATATCGGTCGCCAAGACTACCGTCAGGCAGCCAACAGTGCACGATTTGAACATTTAATTACTACCGTAGTGTATGTAAAAAATGTATTCTTTCGCATTACATAACAAAAAAGAGGGTTGCCATTAAAACATATCGATGACGTGTTACTCGAATCGCCCTGTATGTATTAATTATATATTAAACAATGCACAGCTAAAAATAAAATTTGACGGGTCCGAGAGTTTTTCCCAAAAGTTATTCCTTGAATGTTTAGCGAATGTATTCATTACTTTACGAGAACCCTGTATATGCTTATGCCAGCTTGATGCAAGGCCCGTCTAATATTCTTACAGCGCCAGGCATAATCCGGTATAGTTACACTAATATAAGGATGAAACCGCCATCTGCAGTTCCGGTACGGCCTGGTGTCTCAACTGAGAATCAATTAGATAACAATAATTCCTTTCATAATTTAAGTATATTATATTTATATAACACAACTGTAAACGCCACTTTTTTGTAAGTGAGTATAAGTCAATCATTAACTTCTACGATTTTTCATTTGTAATAATAATAATAGTAGTGAAAGATGAACGCGCTGGACGTGATTGCGTCTTATTGGAGTGTACAAGGTCTGTTCAAAAAGTAACGGGAAATTTGTAATTTCGCGAGTTGTATTAGTCCGATTCGCGCGATTTTTTCGTTGTCGTGTTGGTGAACATGCCTGAAAAGTATTTGTACATTGTTGGCCATATGGAATGATTAGTCTTTTGTCAGCTGTCAAAAAGGTTGCATGTGCTTTGGTGCGACCGGCGATGATTTATTTATTTAAAAAATGGATCAGAGAATTTGCATCAAATTTTACTATAAGAATGGAATAAAGTGCAGAAATGTTTTAGAAATGTTAAATATTGCTTTTGGTGAATCTTCTATGAGTAAAACAGGGGTTTACGAGTGCTATAAGCGTTTCCAAGAAGGCCGTGAAGACGACGAGCGCCCTGGACGCCCCAGCACATCAACAACCGGTGTCAACGTGGAAAAAGTGAAAGAAATGATAATGAACGTTCGCCGAATCACAATCAGAGAATCGCTGATGATGGTGGCATATCAATTGGCTCATACCATGATTTTTTTTCTGATGTTTTGGGTATGAAACGTGTGATAGCAAAATGTGTTCCAAAATTGTTGCATTTCGTACAAAAACAGCGACGAATGGAAGTTCCTCAGGAGTCACTAAATGAAATCAACAGCGATGCAGAACTACTGAAACATGTCATAACAGGTGATGAAACATGGGTTTGTGGATATGACATCGAAACTAAGTCTCAATCGTCCCAGTGGAGGCATTCTAAATCGCCTAGACCGAAAAAAGCTCAACAAGTGTGTTCTTCATAGCGCACCATGAATTCTTGCCACAAAGTTATTATTATTATTGCTTGTTCGTGAATTTTTGGCCAGAAACAGCACTAATGATGCCCCAACCTCCATATTCGCTAGATATGGCTCCGTGTGACCTATGTTCCCAAAAATAGGGAGAATCCTAAAAGGCCGTGGTCTTGCAAGCATAAATGAGACTAAAAGCACATCGCTGAAGGAGCTAAACAGTATCCCAAAGATTGAGTTCCAGAAGTGTTTCGGGAATTGGAAGAAGTACTGACATAAGTGGATAATATCTAATGGGGATTATTTTGAAGGGAATAACGTTGATGTAAAGTTTACATCAATATTATCCTCTTTTATTTTATTTATTCGTCTACATTGTAGACGAATAAATAAAATTATTCCCAAAAAACGAAAGTTCCCGTTATTTTTTGAACTCACCTCGTATTCTCTACAATCAGGTTCTGCTCTACAATCAGTCAATAAAAAGTTAATTTTTCTTGAAGCAAACGTTAAAAATGTTTTTATACGCTTTTAAAATAACAATAGCAAGATAATTGAACTAAAACTGCGTGATAATTTTTCTTTATCTCGGTATCAGCTTTTATATCAAGATAATTTTTATATCTCCTACAATTATAATTATCAAATCGAATCGTGACGCACAACAACGCCGTATGCGAATCTATGCGATATTTAGAGGAAATAGAACGAGGGGAGACATTTCCAAATATTTTAGGGTCCTTAGACATTCGAATGTGTAATGAATACATTATCAGGTTTGCGCACAATTACTTCGTATACAATCATTCAAACAGCATATATTATCACATTATTGTATGTGTCAGTGTTGCAAATATGGAAAAATTTAGTTTCTACAATTAGATGTATATTAGTTATTTTTTGCGTTGGATATCGTTGTTGTTCACGTCCTCATTAGAGCTCTTGGTAAATAAAATTAATACAAATAATAAGCAATAATTTACTTCGCAATTGTTACGCGTATGACAATTTTGCGACAAAATATAATTTGCGAGGTATTTACATCGGCGGAGGGCGTGAATTGGCACTAAGACATCGCCACTAGGTACTGCCGAATGGAAGATTTCTACCAAAATATTTTTAAGTAATCACCGATGATGATGAAGCTCCACATTTAGATTGTGACATCATAAAACCATTGTATTTGCATACATCCTGGCTAGGAATTGTTGAGAATATCAACGAAAATAGAGATGGTCAATTAGGCATTCTGGTTTTTTTTTGTTTTGAGAAAATGCATTTTTGCATCCCTCATACCCACAAAAATGTCCCTGTAAAAAGATTTTTGCACCCTTGCCGCAGGGAACCCTTGAAAGTAATTCTTACGGTGAAGAGATTGTTGTAAAAAAAAAGAATGTGTCGGCCACGTGGAGAAAAGAATGGGGATAAGATTGCCTAATGAAAAAATAGCGTGAACAAAGCCATTGGTGAAAATGGGACATGAAACCTTGCTGTATTATGGTCTAGTGATTGTAATTCAAATTCTGTGGAAAAAATGAAAAATGAAGCTACTAACTCTCTTTCCGAGTACAAGCGCGAGACTCCTCTGAATGAGACGGTGTTAAAAGCCATTAGGCCAATTTACGAGAATTTATCCTCGGAAAAGAGGTACTTGGTAGCCCATGCGCAAAATAACTTGGTGGCCAGTTCACGTCGCCACTGCGCAACATAACCATGCCCTCAAATCGCTCATGCAGAATGTCCATCGTGGCATGCGCTGTGGCGCACGTAGCGCGGTCCAATTGCAACTACATGTTGTCGGTATCGATATCATCCATTTTAGGCCACAAGAAGTTGCTTATCATTGATCTGAAGCGCTAGCCGTTGACGGTTATCGCAATGTCAGTTTCGGTTTGGAAGAAGTACGGACCGATGATTCCGCCAGACCAATATCCACACCAAACAGTGAGTTTCTCGGGATGCATTTGGTGCTGGTGCATCTTGTGTGAATTGGTATCGTCCGGAATTCGACAATTTTGCTTGTTCACATATCCATTCATCCAGAAATGGGCCTCATCGCTAGAGATGATTTTTTTGGCAAAATTTGGATAAACTTCCAACTACTCCAGAGCCCAATCAACGAGCACACGGCGTTGTCTATGGTCGTTTACCTTAATTTCCTGGGTCAGTTGGATTTTATACGAGTGCAGATTCAAGTCCCGATGCAAAATTCGTCAAGTCGAAGTCGCAGAAAGGCCAAGTTCTTGTGAACGACGAGAAATTGACTGCCTCGGGATTTCCCGTACACTCTCACGCATAGCAGCGATGTTTTGGCAGACCTTGCGTTTCGGTGACGTACAGGTGTTTGCTGATTATTTATCAAACCGGTTGACGTGAATTTGGCCAACAAAGTTCGAATAGTTGACTCGGCGGGATAGTTGTGGCGAAGACAAAAATCACGTAAAGCGTGGAACGTTTCTCGAACGGAGCACTGATTTTGAAAATAAAATTTGATGATATGCACACGTTGTTGAACGCTATAACCTTCCGTGGTGATTTTCTATACACTATTAAATAATTCACAACAAGTTTGACAAATGTTGCTTTAACAATATGGCCGCTATAACCTAACAAATTTTGAGCGTCCCTATTTAAAGACCTTATAGACTCCTATATCAAGTATATCGTTACCGTAGTAAATATATACGCATTTTTTTTATTAGAATTAATATACTCACCATCAGAACGGTTTATATCAAGAAATGTACACAACCAAACAAAAACAAATAAGCCTCCCTGGAGATTGTAATTTCTTTTTATCCCCTCAAAACCAAACTTCGCGAATCGACAATTTAGGCACGATTGCTTTCTATAAGCCATAAAAATCACCTTCTGTCGTGTTATGAATTTAAAATTAGATTCCTGTTTATTTTAGCTGTAAAAAATGCCTTACTTATTCCCCGGAGCGATATATATCAACTCTAAGAGACCGTGCCATACGCTGGCCGAAATATAAGTTTACTGGGACGAAATAAAAGTAAGACGTCGGTTTGGCCGTAAAACACGTATAAAAAGTTTGGGGCCAAGGGGTTTGCTCGTGAATACTTCATGAATTATGGTGCTGGAGCGTTTAATTATTTGTATCGCAGCGACAGGGTATTTCTAACTGCCGGAGCGAGACTCGTTTTCTCCTACAACGCACTGCAATGCGTTAATTCGCATTGCAGTGGTAATTCGTTGATGGTTTGCTGATATATACGTAGGACCTAAAAAAGTTATATTTTTTCAAAAATAGTCCCCATTCCTTTCAATACACTTTTTTCCAAAACTCATATTGAAATTTTCGCCCCACTGCTCCTGCTCTAGTTTCCTGCATGCGTTTTGCCAGGCCCCGATTAGCTCGTCATCATTGGTAAATCGGCGTCCTTTGAGCTGGTCCTTAATCCGAGGAAATAATGCAAAATCGCAGGGAGCAAGATCTGGACTGTATGGTGGATGTCCTCACACGGGTAACCCTATTTGGCCTAAATAATCCGTGGTAAGGCCGGCGCGATGTGCTGGTGCATTATCATGATGGAGCCTCCATGTGTTTAAACGTGACTTTGGTCTCAACTTTCGCAACTCCTCGACAAGATGGGGAAGACATCTCTCGGTGTACCATTTGGCAGTAACTGTTTGTCGCTCCTGTAATGCCACGGTCTTAATTAATCCCCGTTTTGCAAAGAAAACCACTATCTTTTTTTTTTGACTGACCCTGATTTCTTCACGCTTATCGGTGGACTCTCATTTTCAAAGAGCCACACTTTGTTACGTAACTTCGATGGTACATCAAAATAGTACAGCCACGTTTCATCACCGGTTATGATATTGCTAACGGCCCGAGAATTTCCGTCTTGATATTCGACGAGCATTTTGCTGCACCAATCCACTCGCAAAGCCCGTTGTTCGTCAGTGAGTTCGTCAGTCATATGTATCATATTCTAACTTACTTTCACTATTTCTAGTAACTAATACATCTCAAAATGGTAGTTGCTCATTGGTTTCAACTTCATATGTGAATTTTATTAACTCGAAATGATTATTTAATTTGGAAACAATGTTATCAATGTTCATGACTTTTGTGTCAAATACTGCGAACACATCATCCACGTACTTAAGCCAAATCCTAGGGAAGCACTCCGATTCTTCTTTTGCTTCTGTTGCCTTCTGTCGCAAACAATTTTGTTGGCAAAATAAACGTCGAGTGTAGTGTATAGTATTTTGGTATTTTGTGGAAAACTACGTCAGTGTTAGATACAGAGAGATCTACCATAGATTTATTCCAAGTGATATCGTAAAAAGAGTCATTAAAACTGATTTTATACTCAATTTAAAATCTGATCAAACTTCTTTCCGAAACGTGAGACGTAGCTCGTTTGTGTAGAGACTTGTTTGTGTAGACATCGCAACACCTCATGAACTGGCGGCCTGAGCGTTTCAAGAGAATATCTCGCTACATGAATCAGCAAAGCATCCGTTGACAAATGCAGCCTGACTATAAATGTCCTTGACGGAACACAAACTAGCAAGTCCAACAACCTTGGATATAAACTTGGCTCCGAACTGGATGTTTGAGTTGGATGCATTTGGACGGTGGCCAAACAATATTCAGTTCAAACGTGTCGGTTAAACCGCACAGCAGATTAGGGGAGGGAAGGGGAAGAGGGAGCGTCGAGGATAGTCTTCTTCTATAAGGAGGCGCGTGATTTTTCACCGGATTTTATTTCGTTTAAATATAGTAGACGATTTGTCAGTTAAGTTTGTTTGTTTTGTCTTAGCAGCGACGCCCGTGAGATGCTGATGGAGAGAGGTGACGCGACTGCTCGATTTATCCCCGACGATTTCGACGACGTTTCAGATTTTCGAGCATACGTTCCGAATTTATGTGCACTTTGTCATTCCATAGTTTTCTTGATGCCGGTGATATGATGGGTCTTTAATAGTCTCAAATAAAAAGCAATTATTTTAGCTGTTGTTTCTGTTTCTGTGGCATTGTATCGGTTGAAACAGGAAACGGGTTATTACGAGCTACCAAAAACGTCCTCAATTCATTTCCATGTATGTAATTTAGTGTATTATTGTTATTAGCCAATAAAGGCAAAGGAATGTTCGGAAATGTGCGGTGTTTTCAATTAAATGCAGTATTTATTTGTGTATATAACTACAATAAATTCAAAAAATGAGCTAAAAGAAATACTAAACAATGAAAGAAATGTAGTAATTCAAGATTACTTAGAAGGGCCAACTCCAAGACGAGCTAAGGCGACATAAAAGATACAAAAAACACAAAACAACATCCCACCAATCAGAATACACGATAGTACATGGACAAAAACAGACGAGGAAAAGGCTGAAACATTTTCGATACACCCATATAAAGTTTTTCAGGCTTTCCCAACAGATATTACGCAGATAGGAGAGGAAAAAGTCATTTTTTCATATCGAGACAGACCATTCCAGCATAACAAAAACAATAGCTACATAAATATCCGAAATTAAAAACATCAGACAAGTTTTGACCCTAAAAAAGTCCAGGTTTAGATGTTATATCTGGACTAGTCATAAAACGACTCCCAAAAAAAAGCTTTGATTGCTCTAACTCAAATCTATAATATGATACTCCGAGTAGGGCACTACCTATCCCAATAAATTAGGTTAATCCTGTTGATCCCTAAACGTCGAAACCCAGTAAAAGATGTATCCTCATGTAGACTCATCCCATTATTGTTTATCCTATCCAAACTGTTTGGGAAGATATTCCTGAAGAGAATGATACCACTGCTAGATGCACTTAATATTGTCCCAGAACGCCAGTTTGGGCTCTGCGACAGTCATTCAACAATATAGCAGAGTGAAAGTTGTAAAAAATATATTCGAATGCAAAAAATACTGTTCTGCTGCATTCCTAGACCTAACGTAAGCAATCGATAAAGTCTGTCGATAACATCCTGGATTGTTATATAAATGCTGAGCAGTTCACTCGTGAATTCCCCTTGATTCAATGATCCACCTAGTAACTTGCCGCCTTCTGTATATCACCGAAGATTTTCCAATAACATACTAGTAGATCTGCGTTAAGACCAAGTAGATTGTGTCAACAAATAAAACTGAGATTTGTATTAATATGTTTGCCCATCCTTATTTATTTAAAATTTAATAAATATCGTAGTGATCCAATCCCGAAATCAAGACCACCTCGTACGCGTATACGAAATTAGTTTCTTCCTTAAATTGCTGATGAACCAGTGTAATTGAGTATGCAGGTTGCCCGGATAGACCTTCAGGGATTGCCTACGAATCTGCGGCCCGGCCTCATCGGGGACTCGTGTAATTTTTTTTGCGTTGCGTTAGCGGAAAAATTCCTCCGCTCGAACGCGTTTTCAAATGGCTTTAATTTAGGCCCGCCTAAATTCGCCTGTTTTATTAATTCGTCGAAATTAAACCGGCCTCCAGAAGAGCCTGAGATGCAATTTTGAACGGGAAGTAATTTAACGTAAAAATGGAGAATTTTTTACTTCCGCCCTTTTGGGCCGTGGGCGCTATTTGCTTTCGGAAATCGAGCCTCGACTGCCCTTTAACTTTTACTTCATTTTATGTGAAATAGAACGTTGAAAAAATTAATTCGCCGTGATCGATACTGCATTCATTTTTATAGTCCAGTCACTTTAGATTTAACTGTGGTAAATTTCCCAGTGAGCTCGATTTTCACATAGACCTTCATAATAGCATTATAAACAACAAATCAAAAATCGACATTGATACCGTCTTGGCGTTGTGAGATATTCAAGGTCACAGGTCGCAAAAATCAATTTTTCGTAAAGATCTCACTTCCTACTGATCGTAGGTCGATACAGGTTATTAAAAAAAGTGTAGATTATAAGATTGTCTACAAAAATGTTCTATAGTTTTTTTTTTTGTAAAACTGACCGTTTTTGTTGTATAGCACGGAGAAAATTGGCATATAATAACTACACAGTTTTTCCACACCACCCTGGAGCTACAATGCAAGGCGCGTTTTGTTTTACAGAGTTTCTCCATTTAACCTATTATATTGGTGTTGTGGGCACACGTGGCTCCACACACACCTATTGACAGCCATGATGGTATTTGTATATAGTAGTTTCAAGTGTTGTGAATATTAGAAAGTAGATTAGAAGTAGATTAGAAAGTAGAAACCCTTGTACATTATGCTAGTACTCGGAACCAGGACACATCTATTTCTTAGGGGTAAAAATTCGATCATCCCAAGCAATAAGTTACATACTTTACTGCCCCAGGCATCCACATGTTAAAACCCTTGCAGATTAGTTAGTGCCAAGAGCTACCACGCACCGAATTTTAAAGAAAGATCTGCATCTGTCAGCATACAAAAGTCAGTTGGCGCAAGACCATTTATTACATCGTACATTTGTTGATTGGATCTTGAGAAAAGAAAGAAGGTGATGCCGATTTTTGCAACAAAGTTTTGTTCAACGATGGAACACATTTTTATCTTGACGAATATGTCAGCAAACAAGATTGATTATTATTAATCCAAATTGATTATTTGGATTTGAACAACATCGTAGTTTCAACAAGACGGTGCAACGTGTCTTACAGTAGGTGCAACCATAACTCTGTTGAATACCAAATTTCCTGATGATGTTGTCTCACGGAATGCTGATATCAATTGTCCTGCAAAATCATGTGAGTTAACACCACTGGACTTTTTTCTTTGGGGTTATATCAAGGGAAAATTGTACGCCACCCAGCCAGCAACAATCAATGACTTCAAAGCAAACATTCAACGTGTTAGTAAGGGAAACAGAGCCAGTTTTATGTGCCCGTGTTATGAACAATTTTTCTAAACGAATGACGTGCCAGATGAGTCAAGACGATCATATGAACGATATTCTTTTCCATTTGTAGGCGCATCGTCTCCATTTTATGTTGTATATAAGAATGAAAAATCTCAGTTTGTCAAGGGTAGAAGTTTGTATAGGACATTTTTGTAGACAATTTTATTATCTACAATTTTTATTATAATCTCCATCGACCTCCGATCAATAGGAAACAATATTTTCACGGAAAACTAATTATCTGACATTTGACCTTGAATATCTCACAACGCCGATATCAATGTCGCTTTTTGACATTTCGTTTATAACGCCATAACGAAGGCCTATGCAACAATCCAGCTCACTGGTAATTTTTCCGCAGATTGCCTATCTGCGATCTGAAATGACAGGACTATTAAGTCTAGCTATATCGATCCAACTCCGTTCCAATAAAAAAAAAATGCTCCCAACAACGTGTAGCACAAACAAGTAATGGCGTAACACGTTTAGTCTGTTTATATTGGCAGATATTTCGTATGTTCAACATTGAGTAGACGTAGATACTAAAATATATGTTATTTTGATCTGTCTAACAGACGACTTGAGCCAGTTGACGTTCTGCCACGCTGTTGCATCGGTAACGTTTAACATTGATTATAAATTTCCACATAGTGACTCTATCCCTGCTTCGGTAATAAGCCGCACGAGGTCAGTTTTCAGAATTAGTAACTTAATAATAATAACAATAATAATAATACTTTTATTGTCCAACAGAAAAAAATCATTTATAGCACAGGAATATGGAATACAAATGTATACCTACCAGGTATGTATGTATGAAACCGGAATTTGCCCATAGATGGCCTAGATGTTAATTTACTTACCGTCATACCGCGTCATTGGCGCCATTTTGTTGTTTTGACATCTGATAAAGGTTTTTATCTCACAACAATACAAGTGTCACACAACAACATCGTTTTTAATATCGAATGTTGTGCCTGGAAACTATGATTTGCGGATAGCGTCGATTTTCTGTTACCATTTACCATAAGAAAATTGCTGCAGAAGCGAATCGAATGCTTGTCGAAGCCTACGATGAGCATGTTCTCTTGGTAAATTACGCCAATTACGCAATACTTTATTGAAAAACTTTAGAGAAAACATTTCTTGTAACCTTCCTGCCACCTCAGCGACAAGAAGGTTTTAACTACAGAAATTCTCTAATAAGCATTCAGTAATTCTCGAATCAGTATTTAGTAATCATCAAATAAGTATCAAGTACAATAGAAAGAGGTTACTCCTTTTTCGACATAAATAAATGTAGAAATCGTAAAGTGGAAATGAAACATTTAAAAAAAATTAATTAAATAAAGATTGATACAAAATGCATTTACAATATTTATATATACAGTTACAACATTTATTTAATAGATACGCTATATTTTCCTTCCTATTCAAATCAGGAGAAACGCAGATATTTATAATTTTTGCTACTAATCGGGCGCGACGAACCGCCACTGATAATATCGAAACAAACGACGCCGTCCTTCTTAACAGCGTCAGTAATACAAGATTACGTCGCCCGCGTAATTTACTCTTCCATCCGAGATTCACAACTTCAGTTACTCGACCAGATTAATAGCTAATTAATTTTAATTGGAACAACTCTAATTAAATAACATCCCAACGACGAGGAGATGATAATCTCGGTGTCATTTTTACTTTTGATTTAGGGTTTTGTATCGCTCCAGCGTAGAAGGCTGCTCGAGGTGTAGATTTTGCCGAACCGAAAGTGGCGGTGAAACGCCCTTGTAGACGGTTCTTATAATTATAAACCGTAATTAATAGTGCAATTTGTTTAATTAATTTAGGTGGTCTACTTTGTGGATAACCCCCAGATTTAAAGCCGGAGCTGTTGGAGAGAGGGTTATGTATTTGGGAATTCGTGGACGACACCCCATTCGTTACCAACACCTTCCAAGTACGTTAACAGTGCCTTTAATTTCACCCCTCGATCTACCACTAAAATTACGGTTCATTAAACTTTTATTACTTCTAATAAAGAAACTGTTTTCTTTTAAATCTTCAAGTAACTATATTTTAATGGTTAGTAATTTTCTATGTTCACCGTTTCACCAAGACCCTATGGCTCTAATATAATAGGAAATGCCCTTATATATGTCCATTTATGTTCTGTATCAATGTCCTTAAATATTTGAGGTTCCTAAATGACTCTCGGTGCCAGAAAATATAAAGGGTGGTCCCCTTCATTTCTCCAAATGTGATTTTGCATTCTGCGTAAGAAAATA
Organism: Rosalia funebris; assembly: GCA_037954035.1. Classification (NCBI taxonomy): domain Eukaryota; kingdom Metazoa; phylum Arthropoda; class Insecta; order Coleoptera; family Cerambycidae; genus Rosalia; species Rosalia funebris. The sequence goes on from JAZFAV010000007.1 coordinate 1,500,689, forward strand.
GTGCGTAACGTATTACTTCATTCAATTTCGTTGTGTGTAGTGCGAATTCAACTACATTGAAGTGGTTAAGTATGCAGTGGAAATTGTTTAATTTAGTTCAAAGCAAAACAGAAGTGTCAAACCTCCTCAAACTTGAGGAGCAAGAAAGAACCTTGAATTTATTTAAAGTCATCGGGGAAAATCCCATAGTTTAAGTTGTTTTTAAAGCGTCTATTCCGGTGAGTCACGGCAGAGTCGAACTCAGATCACTGTTATTACACAGCCATACGTCCTCCTCGTATATCTACAAGGGTGAATCAAATATAAACGAGCCTTTTTTTTATTTTTTTTATTTGAACTTGAAAAAAAAAGAATAACAGCTCATTTTTCCACATAATCTCCTGATCTGGAAACACATTTTCCAGCTTGTAGGTAATTTTGTAATGCCCTGCTCGTAGAAAGAAGTTTTTTGTGTCTCCAGCCAATTACGCACGTAGGCCTCAACCTCTTCATCGTTGTTGAATCTTTGCTCTCCCATGGCTTCTTTGAGAGGACCAAAGAGATGAAAGTTGTAGGGCGATAGATCGGGGCTATAGGGAGGGTGTTCAAGTGTCTCCCAGCCCAATTCCTCCAATTTTTCTCTGGTCAGGACTGCTGTATGAGGACGAGCATTGTCATGGAGAAGTTTCACTTCTCTCATCAGTAAGTCACGTCGTTTGCGGCGATATGCAAGAGTAACCTCGCTTAAAATGTCGCAGTTGTACGCCGCATTAATGGTCCTGTGATCATGCAAAAAATCGAGGTGCAACAAGCCACGTTGGTTAAAAGAAACTGTAGCCAAAGCCTTGCCTGTTGACAGCCTTGACATGGCTTTCACTGGCCCAGCCTCGCCTTGACGTCTCCACACCTTGCTCGCTTGTTTCGACTCAGGGGTATAGTGGTGCACCCATGTTTCATCGCAGGTGATAACGTGAGTGAGATACGAGTCTCCCTTTTCCCGAAATTTCGCTAGAAGGCGCTCACACACCTGAAAACGATGCAATTTCTACTCAGTTGTCAGAAGGCGAGGGGCCCACCTTGCACACGCCTTACAAAACCCTAGCTCCTCTGTGATGATCGAAAAGGTGCTTCCATAATTTATTCCAACCTTAGATGCAGTCTCATTGGTAGTCAGACGCCTGTCACCCTCAAGAAGTTGTTGAACGCGGACGATGTTGTCGCTGGTGGTGCTGGTGCGAGGTCGGCGGTCATGGCTCTCATTTTCAACTTTCTCACGACCCTCCACAAACTGTTTATGCCATTTAAATACTCTAGCTCGGGACAGTGTCTCTTCCTTGAACTGCGCAGTCAATCTCGTCAGGATTTCACATGGTTTTACACCTTCCGTGGCGAGAAACTTGATGATAACACGCTGCGCACTTGATGAAGGTACCTCCTGCTCAGACATTGTCACGTCGGGTACTGAAAGGAATGAGCGAGGTCACCCATCTTCTCTCCCCCTCCTGGCATCCCTACCCAACACCCCACGAAGGGGGAACCCTCACGCGTTACTATTGCATGCCCAGGACCAAGAGACTCGTTTATATTTGATTCACCCTCGTATATTAGGGAGTTTTCGGTTCATATATTTTTTTGTAGAAACTTGAGACTTATTTATTATATTACTCTTTTTAGACGAATTCATTTGTTCACACACATAACAATATACATGTAGATCATTTCCTCTAATACACATGTCCGAAAACAACTCTGAGTCACTAATGACCCAAGTTTGCGTTAATTCTGGTCTGGATTTTTTGTTTTGTGGCATGTTAATTTTCATGTTACCGTACAAATAAAAATACAGAAGTACAAACACGGAAGGTGATCAAAGCCGTGTAAACAGCGATGAGTTCAAAACAAACCCGTAACAGGCCTCTGTGTAACATGCGTTGACAATGTCGTTGCTATAGAAATGGACAACGGCTGTGTTGCGGCTCTCCAGAATAGACGCTTTATATTTCAAACAATCCATCCTTGAAGTAATTCTTCGTTATGCGACGAGCGTTTCTCCCCGTTCCTACCCCAACCCCGCGGCAGGCAGTGCCTAACGTTCATCCTTTAAGCCGCAATAATTCCGAATACCCTATGGCATTCTGAGCCAATCGTAAATCATCCTAAGTACATACCGCGCATCGGAATATGAATGTAAACTATTATAACCCCCTGCCAAAAGCAGACCTATAAATCTGGAACGGCACAGTAGTAAATCTTCCACTAAAATACGCCGTGATTCGAGCTGTGTTCTTCCTGATATAATAAAATGTGTATCGCGATATTTGGTATGCGGCTGGGGTGATAAATAGCCAAATAACATCAGTATGAACTTTGAAGAATGGAAAAATGCATAGGCTCATTATTTGCCGTTAATTAATCGTGAAAAGACAATTTAACCGTTTTTTATTTTTAAAAAATTTTTAGTGTTCTGCTAACTTCACATAAAGTTAACAGAACATCTATCAAAAATGTTTTTTTTAAAGTAAGTATATAGTAATTTGCCGCTTTTTAACCGTAAACAAGTTGTGTAAACGAAATTTAAAAAAAAAACCAAGGCAAAAGAAAAAAAATATATTTCAATATCAGTAAAATAACTCAAAACTTACATAAAGAAAATACATAAACACGAAAGACAATTGATAATTTACATTTCCACAAAAGACCAGAGGATGAATTAATTAAGATTACCTAATAGCTGTTCTGCTAAGTTGCGGGAAACAAAATAAAAAAAGTTGAAAAAAATTGCAAAATGTGACGCGGCGAATTCGAAGATGTCACGATTAGATAAAAGAAAGCAAACGGTAAATTCCTGAACAAAAGCTGACCCCCATAAGGGATTTTAAAACGAGATTAATGGCAGTTCTGCTAAGTTCCCAGGGAAAAAATCCAAAAATCGGAATAATATAATAATATAATCTATACCTCTCCTACCATTAGGTGTAGAGGCTAAATACACCTTTCTTTAAACAATTAAACTAAATACTACAATTACAGTTACTTAACTAAATACCCCATTCCGTGTTAAACAACTTAAAAGAACTTCTACAATTTCATCCCACCCTATTTTACTCTGTCCCTATATCTAAACTCCACTCTGTTTGTGGTATCATTTGTCATTTCACTACTCCTTCCCTTATGCACTCCTCTTTTCTCCTCTTTCTCATCCCAAACCTATCAAGTATGATGAACACCTGACTTCCCTTCACTCACATTTGCTTCCCCACTTTCACGGTTTTCTTCGCTATTTTATCATTAGTCTCCATCTAACCAAAATCGAAATAAAAAATTGCAAAATTATCACTGCAAATTCGAAGACGTCACCCTTAATTACATGAACGAGAACGCTAAATTTCTGTAGGAGGAGTGAGTCGTAAAAGCCATTCTCAGACGAGATTCATGGCTGCTCTGCTAAATTCCCGGGAAAAGAATTTGTAAATCCTAAGGAAAAATTGCAAAATTATCACGGCGAATTCGAAGACGTTACGATTAATTAAAATATCGCGAACGGTAAATTCCTGAATTGACTCCCATAAGTCTTTTTCAAGCGAGGTTCATGGCTGTTCTAAGTTCACAGAAAAAAAATCCATACAACGCAATAAAAAATTGCAAAATCATCACAGCGAAATCGGAAACGTCACGATTAATTAAGGGATCGAGAACAGTAAATTTCTGAACGAAAACTGACTCCCAACAGACGTTTTCAAACGAGATCAATGGCTCTTCTGCTAAGTTCCCGGGAAAAAGATCCAAAAATCGTAATAAATAATAGCAAAATCATCACGGCGATTCTAAAACATCACGATTAATTACGAAAATGAGAACGAAACTGGAAGAGACATCCCATACACGCCATAAATGCGCCCATTTTAGGTCCGGCTTGGGCTCGTTCACGCTCATTTACATTTCTCTTTGTCTCAATTGGACCCCACCTGCTATTCAGTTACATCCCAATTTGATATTTTAGTTGTTAATTTGATCAACCGATTTAAAAGTGAAGCGGAGACAATTACAATGTCATCTCACCTTTTGGTTACACTTCGAAAATGAGGGGTAATTTTTGAAGTGAATACTTCTTTGGCGACGTTCTGATATTTGACGAGAATCGAGAGTGAATTGGAAAAAATGTAACGTTTCGAGATTTCGTTATACGAGAGAGAAAAAGATATAACGTAGAGAGAAGGAGAAAGAGAGCTACACATTTGGTATACCTAAAACACAGGCTTCATTACAAGACAGAGTACACAGATGTATACTCTATATAACATAGAGAGAAAGAGAAAGAGAGCTAGCTATACATCATATATATCAGTTTAGGCTATCCGCGTCTCCTTTTTGTGCGATACTTCGTCTTTAACGCCCACTCATACGCTAAGTCCAAGGTCTAAGTTGCTTGACGGGGGAATAGTTTAGGAAACATCGTACGAGCAAGAGAGAGAGCCACGTATTCATTGAATACTAGGCAATAGAAGAAAATATAGTGTGACGCGCATGCGCGCGAGTACGTACAACTCTGACGCCACACGGGAGTGGAGCAAGAGAGAGCGATATAAACTCAGTACGAAGCGATAGAATAGGATAGATAGACTGTCGCGCATGCGCGCCTTATAGATGTACGCGTCCAGACACTATATATTAACAGCTGAAGCAGCACGCGTGTGTACCGAATATTTATCATTGTGTTTTGTAATTATTTAACGTTATTTACATCTGTGTTCTGTGATTATTTGATAATATCGTTGAACCGTTTAAGTTGTTAAAATCTAGAAGATATAATATATTTCATTCACCGCTCCCTACTGGTTTACAGCCACACAGGTGCAAATGCACTTGGAAGAGGCGAAGACAAAATCCCTTTAATTCTCGGGGGAGATTTCAATGTAAATTTCGGATCCAATGATTCTTTGACGTTGATTAACTTTCTTCGAGAAACATTTGATCTGCTTATAAATAACAATCCCAAAGAATCAACAACAAAATCGGGAACAACAATAGATGCAATTTTTACACGTTATCTAGAAAATATCGAATCACGAACATATATTTCATATTTTAGTTATCACAAACCAATCATATCAGTATTACCAATTGAACCACCAGCCGATGATAGTGTAGATAATGAATAAACCGAATATTTTTTACACAAATTTTATATTGTTATGTTTCTTTTGAAATTATCCCTCTCCCTCTCCCTCTCTCTCTCTCTCTCTCTTTCAATCTCTCACTCTTAATCTCTCTCATTCTCTATTCTAAAGAAGTACTCACTTCTATCACGTGTACTGTGCTGCACATGATATTTTTTTATAAATAATTTATCAGTAACTTGTTATTTTGTGATTAAGAACTATTCATTAGAATAGTACGTAGCTCGCCCTTCTAATTAACGCTATCAAAAACAAAAATAAAAAACAAACAATAAGTTCGAACCCGAGATCTGCAGGGTTCTTGCCTAGTCCAGTTGGGACCATTTTTTTCAAATTTCGTGTATACCATTTGTTTACAGTTAAAAAGGAACAAATTCCTATATACTTTACTTTTAACAAAAATAATTTTTTGATATATGTTTTGCTAACTTTTGTGTTTAAGTTAGCAGAACATTAATTTTTTTTTAAAATCAAAAACGGTTAAATTATCATTTTCACGAAATTTAACGGCAAATAATAAGCCTATGCATTTTTCCATTCTTCAAAGTTCTGCTAAATTCATTCTGATCGAAATAACGTCCGGAATTGGCCATGGCGTGTAATTAGATGTTTTGAGAGGTCGTAGATGATTTGGCGAGGGACAATAATCCCCCGGGTCATCGGAGCCGCAACCTCTTCTCAAAGTCGAATGGAAAATCGATCCATTTGGCCGTAATTTAACCTATAGACAGATTAATCTTTTCCCTTGTCATTGTATAATTACTGAAGTCGTCGTTTGGCAAGAGGAGCACGTTACCAAAGGGCGACTACGGGACTAGCGCCTTGTAATTGCGTACGAATCCTCCCGTTATAGTTAAAGCCGAAGGCCATGTTTGTAATTTGACAAACGTTACACTCCAGAGGATATACCCATTATATTTTCCCGACAAGGGTAAATAGGTTCTTAATACAGCGACGCCTAGAAAATACTTAACAGACACATTGGTGTAACACTGATTTTAATTGACCAATTCGAGATAAAATTAAGAAAGAGTTGCGCAATGATTCTTTTATTCGAAAGAATATTTAATGGCATTAAGTATGGAATATAACGTCGTTCAAATGTCCACCGCGGCTTTACTTGATGGCACGTATTCGGGAGGTCCAATTTTCGATGACTTTGTCGCATAAATTTGGCTTAATTTGCTGGATGGTGTTCGTTATGTTGACTTATATAACCTTCCATGATGATTTGCCATACACTACTGAACAATTCACAACGAATGTGACAGATGTTGCTTTAATAACGTGTCCGCTATAACGTAACAAATTTCAAGCGTCCCTATTGAAAGACCCTGTAGCAACAAAATCGATTTTCCCACCGACTACAGTTATTGGTCGTATTTAAATTATAACACAGGATGATCTGTCAGGAAGATCAAATAATAATCGTGTCACAAATAAACATGACACCTGTTATTGGCCCAAAGAGAGCCCAATGGGCAATAAAATACGATTGTGAAAACAAACCCCCAATAGATTCAATTTCTCTCGCCTCTCCTCTCTTCTATTCTCTCTTCTTTCCTCTCCTCTCATCGTTTCCCCTCTACCTTTTTCTTCTACTATTTCTGTTCCTCCCTTTCTCCTTCTCGGTTCTCTCTCATCTCATCGCTCACTTCCGTTATCGCTCTTCCATCCTTTATTCCTCCCTCTCTCATCCTTTCCTATCACTCTCCTCTCGCTTCTCTGTCATCCCTCCTCCCCTTTGACCTCCCTCCTATCTCTCTCTTCCCCTCACGCTTTCCTCCTCTTTCCTCTCATATTTTCTCACGCTATCCTCTCTCTTCTCTCTCTGCTCTTGTCTCTCCACTCTACTCTTTAGGAGATAAGGGTCTATTTAATTGGTTTGCAAAGTCCCCAGACCTTACGCAAGTAGATTTCTTTTTGTGGGGTTGTTTCAAAGATCTCGTATATTAATCTGAACCTTTGGAAAGCAGAATTCATGAGGCTCGTCATTTGCATTATTCGAGCTGCGTGTGCCAGGGAACTATTACGACGTTTAGAGGCTTGTGTGGAGTATGCAGAAGACAATTTCGAACATTTGTTGTGATTCCATTCCAGTCGTGGCCAGAACCAGGGATTATCTTTAATTTATTATAAAAGAAACGAAAGTTTAATTTAATGTACCCAGTTCAAGCAGCACTCGTCAATCTAAAAAGTAATTACGCTTAAGACTCAATTTTGGTTATTTTCCCTCGTACGTGCAAGAATATACTCCTCATCAAGAATAGGAAAAAGTGTGAGATTCTCTAGGTATGCGTAGAAGAAAGAGTGCGGCAGCATCTGGAGGGAAAAGGATACACTTTACGCGCGGCCAAATCGAACTGTGTACATTCACATTCAATATTTCTTCATCGATATTCACTCAGTAAAGGTCTCAATGCGACTGAGTAAAGAGCAGGCTATTTACTGCGCACCTCGTGGGCGGTTCGATGTCGCAGTTTAGAGACTTGTTCCTATTCTTGACGGTCTGTATGTATGTATATACTACAAAGAGTGAGAGTGACATACGTTTAAGATAAGTTTAGTTGAAAGATTGGGTGAAGTCGATCCGGATTGCAGAAGGCAATTTTGCGACAGTTTTAAATACCTTTCGGATCCATATACGCATTGGACGATAGAATCATCCAATCGAATAAGAGATATGTTGTTTGTAACATCTTAATTCTGGGACACCGTAGAGTGACAACTGATTTCTCAGATTTCCGCTGCTATCTATTGAAACTAATTGTAAATGTCCAGAAACATGTAACGGAATGAGAATAAGTTCTTGTAAACGTCTACAAGTTCGCTGAAGGGAAAACCGCCACATAATATCCTCTCTTACTTGGGCTGAACGAGGATGTGGTGTCAATATACAATCTCACATACGACCGCAGCAATTTTCGTTGGAAACCACTAAAGAAAAGGTCGCAGGCGATCTAGTTTTCTGACGCGCTCCGTCTGTTTCTATCCGAATCGTAAAGTGTGTATTGGCCGGCGTTTCGTTCGGAATGCCCTAAATCAAGTTCCCGGTGTTTTATAGCATTTTTACGACGGTGCGCCATGGGGCCTTAATACGTCGTCGGTGTTGTGGGTTTAAAATGAAATATGTACACGTAGTAATTACCGCAGAGACAAAGGAAGTATCTTTATCGAGTATTCGCGTGAGTAGGTTGTAAAGGTGGCTACACACGTAACTGCAAGCTTGACAAGCATGCATGATCGATCTCTTTTTGTACAAGCATACTTGAGCGTCTGTAGGTATATGCATACATACGCAACATTTTCCTACAGACGCTCAAGTATGCTTGTACAAAAAAATTGATCATGCATGCTTGTCAAGCTTGCAGTTACGTGTGTACCCACCTTTACCGTTACTGTTTAGTCTTAAGGAAATCCTGAATCTGTTTGAAAAATGTGATTTTTATTTTTAAATTATAATGTTTTGGCATAAAAACATTCTCTCCACCCATTTTAATCCTCTCTAAATTACGACAATCTCCCCCCCCCCCTCCCGGGGGTTTTTTAATGCACTAAAAACTAAGAAAATTTATTTCGAAATATTTTTAAAGGCGTTAATACCTTGTGAACTGATTATAGAATTTTGTTCCTATACTGGTTTATTATTGTGTTTTAAATTTGTAATACCAAATTGTACCTATCTCCACTCTTTACATAGAATAAACGAGCATCAAACAACATTCAGGATTTTGAAAATCTATTTTATTAATCATTCAAAACTTGTTTTAATTCCCAATTAAATTAAATTTTAAAAAGAACCACTGTTAATCCGTAGACAATAAGCAAAATGGTAGTGAAACTTAATCCGTTTTGAATTTATTCCGCTATCCTATGTCTTAACCTTCAATATTTTCTGGTCGATTAACATTTTGAAACTGGCCAAGTTATAAATTCAATATTAAAGAACCTAACAAATTTTCTTTTAAATCAGTTGAAGACTGTTGCAAGTTCCTGTTGTAAGTTCCTATGGAACTTGGCACACGTTCAGATCTCAACTCTTTTATCGGCGAAGTCGACAACCCCGAACATCGTTTGTACCGAACTTGGCCCCCTGTTCACATTTATATTTTTGGTAAAATATCATTAATTTTTGAAAAGTTTTACTTAATACAGGGCCCGTCAGGGAGGTATGGTGTTTTTGAATAGAATGACGTAAGCTTATTTAAACGAATTTTAAAATTTATTGTTTTTATACATTAATCGTGTATTGCCATTGAAGAATACGTAAGTCAGCTGCGAAAAATCACATCAGTTAGGTGGCGTCCATTTTTGTCGAGGCATATTTGTGGACGAGTGGCAAAATCATCATACTCCTTTCGAGCATGGCACGAGGAATCCTTTCAATTTCCCGCGTTATGGTTTGGGAAAGAGCTTCAAGAGTTCGCGGTTTGTCTATGTGCATTTTAGATTTTAAGTAGCCCCGTAAAAGTAGTCACAAGGTGGCAGGTTTGGTGACCGAGGAGGCCATTCCACATCCCCACGCAATAAAATCGGGCGTTCAGGGAAACGTTTCCTTAAAAACCCCATTGTTCTCTTTGACGTATGCAAGTCGTTTTGGAACGCGACCATGCCGACCAGCATTAAAATGTTTTCGAAGTCCTGGCTGTGTGAGCACCACAAAACAACCAGTTTCAATGAAAGTGTTGTAGATAAACACACTATGTGCCACAGATCACGGCTCCGTAGCTACTGGAGTGGCATCCCGCAACGGGTAGATATCAACCATCCTGAAAACATTCGCGCCACGCAGGCACGCATAAAAGTCGTCTCAACAACACCATATCTCCCTGGCGGGCCCTGTATAACTCTGACACTTTTGACCTATTAATAAAGAAGAAACTTATTATACAATGATGTTAAGGATATTGTTCCATAGCCCTCTTCATAAATCTGCGAAATTTATTTTCTCAATTCTGCGTGCACCAAAAAAAATATTTATTAGACCACTTAAAATCCATGTGTCGAACGACACCCTTTCGAAATTAAAATTTCCGAGGACTAGTCGTAATTTAGAGGAGGTTCAATCTTTTCACACCAAAAACTAATAATTTTAAAATAGAAATCGAACTATTTCAGGACTTTCCTTTAAAAATTAACTACATCGCTAGCTTATTGAATGTGCTTTCAGTCACGTCTACATTATTATTCCACGTGAAACTTGCACCCATCAAAACATTTCTTCTAAAGTTCAAAGTTGCGTAACTTTGTTCGTACATTTAGTGGTACTCCTAGTGCCTGAACTAATTGGCCTTAGAATGAATTTTAATACGGATATAATCGGGAATGTTAGTTGTGTTACGACTCTCGAGTAACGGTTTTTTTTCCTTAATTAAGAGTGCATTTTCGGCGGATAGCGATGATGATGTGCTGTCAAACACGTGCGTTATTTTTAAGAGATATTTTGTGAGGATATTTTATTTCCTCACAATAACATAATATTGTAATAACAGTTATTTTATTTTATGATTGCAGAAAATGCCACAAAGCGAAATGCGACTAAATTTTCATTTTTCCAAATATTCTTTGTCAATCCGATTAAAGAAGTAGAATTAATAGAAGTAACAATGAAAATTAAATATGAATTTGTAAAAAATAACCAAAAATATTTCAATTTATATATGTAGATACAGATACTAAACTAGTTCTCAAAAATACAACAACTTTTTACTATGCTAAAATATGTAATAATTTCGAGTGATACAAGAATCTGTTCACACAAGAATGTGATCATGTTGCTTTTTTTTATAAAGCCTTTATACACTAGACATAAAAATTAAGGGATGTAAAAAAATCCTAAATTTTTAGGTGATTTTCAAAGGGCTGTAACTTGGAGAAAAATAGCCGTAGAGCAATTTAAAAAAAAAGCAAATGGAAGCTCCAAGTTTCTAGTTTTCAAATCTTGAATTAACATTTTTTTACCGTCAGCAGTTTTTAAGTAATTATAAAAAACCATCGGAAAAAAAAATTTACAAATTTTTTTTGGTTTTCTAAAGTCCACGCACTTCAGTAATTGTTTTTCAGTGATTTCATCATAAAGCTTTTTTAGATACTTTTATCCTCTTTAATTTGAGCGGTCTGAAAGCATTGTCCTATGTTTCTTTATCGAGTTATCCTTGTTTAAACCAAAAAAGTCAGTTTTGACTTTGGTAATTATTTATTCGGGAAATAATTATCGTACAGAAAATTCAAGTAGGGTTTTAAAAACTGCAAGATATTCTTTACAAGTTGTAGTTATTGGTTTTTGATGAACATTTTCGGTGCGAGAATATTGATTAAAAAATAGGTAAAAATTGCGTATATATTTAGGGATATTCGCTTAACTTCGCATAACTTTGCAAATAAATAGACTAAGACTGTTGACTGTTTCTTTTCAATCTCGAAGTATTCCAAAGAAACCCTGATAATTTCAAAATGCTACGCTGTTGTTTTCATTGTGTTCGGGATGATTGAATATTTACGGTTATACTACATATGAAATTACAATTTACGCCTGTTCCTTCTGTTCTTCTCTGCCATTATCCAAGTATTGTAATTCTGCCGACTCAAATCTATTTAGCTACATACTCGTTTAGGAAATATTATTATTCTGATCTAGTAGCCCGCTCATGTCACCTGGCTTAAACAATCGAGTATGACAGAAAGCAGAGTGGCGTCTGCTGTAATTAACATCTCTTCTCTAATTCTTGTTATAATATCGGTGAAAACCTGTTGTAATAATTGTTATTCAATTATTTGTACATTAAAATAGTTGTAACGTTATAAATTAATTCGCGATACAATAAATAGAGCGGTGGAGATTGATTAATATATTATATAATTAAAGTGTAGTGAATATCGACTTAAAATGTGTATCTTCCACCGTGATTTTATTAATAGGATGGTCATTAAAGGTGAGTTTATTTAATATACAGTACAAATACATAAATATTTATATAAGGAAATAAAACTATTATTCGTCAAGTCATTCAGGTCATAAAACCGATATAACTAACGAATCGTACAAAAAAATATATTATTATTATTGTTTTACTTAAGAAAATCCAACAAATATGGTTTATTTTGTTATCTTATTAGAAGTAGAAATATTTAAATGCCATAGATTAAAGGATACCATAGATTAATTTCATTTTCAGTATATTTTATCGTGATTTGTTTGATAAAAACCGTATATAACTGTATGTAAAGTATTTTTTGATGTATGAATCCATCAACAAATGAAGAAATTGACACATTCTACCATTGTTTACTATTATACTTGTAAACAAATACAATTTATCTATCATCATAGAAGTATCCCAGTTCTGCGTCCACAAATTCAGTGAATCGCACCGCACGCGGGTCGAAAATATTCTGATCTAGCCGGCCGCACTACGCCTTCCAGCCTGATTGGTTAGAACGAGCGCGTATGACATAAAGCAAAGCGGCGTCTGTTTCGGTTAGTATATCTACTCGAAACGCTTTTAATGTATCGGTAAAACGTATTACAGTAATTGTTGTGAAGTTATTTCGACGTTCAAATTGTTGTAACTCTGTAAAATAAATCCCGGAACAACTATTAAAGCATACGTGATTGATTAATAAGTGTGTAACTCGTATGTGTATAATGAAGGTGTTAAGTTATGAATATCGACTTAAAATAAGTAGTATTTTAAGTCGATATTCGTGATGGTTTTCTAAAATAACAGCAGTAATGGTGAGTTTATATTTGATACAATTACAATGTGTTTAAATAAGTATTTATGTAACAAATAAAAATTAATTATGAAGTTCGTTAGGTTTTTTAGGTTATGAAATCAATATCGATTACTGATAAACAAAACTGTATTATATATACGATTTGTTTTGAAATATCAATGCCGTAGGTCACAAATTAAGCCTGTTTAATGTACAGTACGTTTTACTGTGATCGAAACTGCCCATTTGTCTATGATATAAGCTTTAATAAAGATTTTTTGCGTTAAGCGATATTCACAGAATACTTTTACCTATAGATAATTAACTAAACCATTCCTAATGGGTATTATACAGCGAGCAGGTAAAGGCTGGAACAATTTTTGGTAATTATTTACTTTAGAGTAAAACTCAAATCCTCAAATATTGGTTACCCCCTATTTTTGGAGGTGCTGGAAACGAATCTGGCTTCAGTTTTTTCCGCTGGGACACAGTTATCGACTTATTATTCATTACGATTTTCTTAATTTACTGCAAACGTTTTCAATTTCCATGCAGTCGTCGTCGTTCATTTGCTATCGTGGCTTCCTCTATGAAACTACATGTGAATCAACACCATGCGTATCTACATTTACTCCGTAGTGGTCAGTATACAGGGGCTCCAAAAGTTAACTATGAATATTATGTATGTGTAATATAACTAATCGAAAAATCATTTATAGGTACATATATATATATATATATATATATATATATATATATATATATATATATATATATATATATTATGGTTTTAATGAATACTTAGTTAGTTTTTAAACTAATCAGATACCTTGTAAACTAACTAAATACGCTGTTATTTTGAAGGAATCAGGAACTGAACTAAATGCGCCGTTATTTTGAAGGAACCTAACCTAACCAGAATAAGTAGACAGTTTAATGGCAAAATTATTATTTGCTGATGCCATTAAAGAGATCACATTTTTCTACGTATGATGAGTCAAATTTTGCGGTTAGTATTTATTGCGTTATAATTTATTTTTTGTGCGGTCCTTTCTTACTAAACGTATTTTTTTTTATTCTGAGAACATTTTCACAGTTTAAGTCTCTACTTAACATAAATAATTGTCCTTGTAAAAATAAGCGATTTTTAAGTACAGATAACTCATAAAAGGATTTAGAATATTGTTTGTATAATTTATTAATAATTGCAGCCATTTCTCTGATTGTGGTGATTAAAACCGAAACGTAAAATTAAAAACTTTTTTATTTATTTCGTCGATCGAAATCTCAACAACTAAGACGAGTGATATGTAAAATGCTTATTCTAAGAACTATGATTCGAAGAAAACATATTTATGACGATCGATTAATTACTTAGGGCCTGTGGCCTGCAAGCTGGCCATATTTGACCCCTCTCGATTCTTTTTATTTCGGCGTTTAAGCAACGATATTTAAAATTTCGACCAAATCGACATAACTTTGATTAAGTTTTATATACTTATGTTTTACAATTTTTTTTTCAGAGCCCGACACCTTGAACAAGCTGGCTCTCCCGATTGGTAGCGCTTCTCCCCCGGTCCTGTGGGGATCACGAAGGAAAACAGGTAAAATTTTTTTATATTCGTCCTGTGTGTTGTACGACATGCGAATTGTTTTTAAAGAGATAAAATGGAAACGTCTCTGGACGAACACCATCCAACGGTATTGCCGCAAATTAATACCTTCGTCTTAGCACGGAACAGAAATTAAGATCTAGTCTTAGATTCACTCTAAGTTCCGACTCGAAAATTTCCCTCCTTACCCCGTCTCGTCGTCCAGCGAGAATTAGCTAATTAGCACGTGACGCGTGTATACCGTCAGTCTCGACGCCGAACCAATTGCCGTAGGCAACTATTATACCAGTGGAATTTTAGATTGTGAATTTTATTAATTTGCGTTTGAATAGCTAAAAATGGCGCTGTATTCTGCTGATGGCTGTAACAGTAAAACAAGATCTAGTATCTTATTTTTTCGGTATCCAAAAAGGTAAAGCTAATTAAAATAATTGATTACGTATTTAATAGGGTACAGCTCGGATTAGATACATAAAATTTATGTCGTATAGATATGTATAAAGTGCTCTTTAGATGTCAGAGTTGGGAAAAAAATCATTAGGATTTGTTGGCACCCATAGATATACTAATCTTACACCGGATCAATGTAATAGTAGAATACAAGTTTGCAGTTTACATTTTCCTGAAGACCGTTTTATTAGAATGCATGAATGTCATAAATGAAATTTTATTATAAGGCCCCTACACACGTTCCGGTTTTCACTCCGACTTGCCTACGTGAGCAAATACGCTCGGATTTGCCTGACCTCTGAGTTGTCTCCACACTGCACAGACGTTTTTCAGTTGAGGCTTCAGCTTTTTGTTGTGAATAACAAACTCAATACCGCATCTCTTATTACTTACACTGTTGCATACAAATTTTATCTCTAACATCATAAGAATCGGACAAAACACACAACAAGTTCTCCTCTTAAGCATTTTGGCTTTTGGTTATATTAAAATAAGCAAAAAAAAAAAACAAAAAACAAATAAATGGGTTTAAGATTGGCTTTTGAAGAGACAACATTTTTCTCATATCAATTTGCTAGCCGAATTAGAGACTACAAAGGCTGATTGGTTTAACTACCTCCGTATGGATTAAGAAACATACATATACAAGGATAGCTCCGGTACAACTCTATAAACTCCTTAAGAAAATCTCTTGAATCATTTCTGGTGTTCATATTTTTACTTTAAATGCAATAACAACTTATCCAAAACTGTGGTATTGGACTGAGGCGTGTCAATACACATGCCGGCTTGCCTGCACACACATGTCGGCTTGCCTGCATACACATGTTCGTTCAGGCCAAAATATCAGAACCGAACAGACATTACAGAACTGTTATTTTTGTTCTTGTTCAGTGCAAGGTTTCAATTTAAAAAACAGGAAGGGCATTTCATACCCAACCAACATACGTTGGGCTATTCGCCCTGTTCCTCATGGACCTGACTTGCCTATTCCTTCACCTCCGGATACCCTGGACAATATTTTAGACGATTTAGACCAAATGTCACATAGTAGCAGCGATAGTGAGGACAGCTACGATACAGGTACCAATGACCCTAAACTTTTCTCTCAATCAGACTTGAACGATTTAGTACGAGATATGGGCCTCCCAAATGATTCAGCGGAAGTTTTAGGGTCTAGACTTAAAGAAAGACACATATTAGCCTCCGGTGTTTCATTTTCATGGTACCGATTTAGAGAAAAGGAATTTGTCCCTTTTTTTTACACAAGAGGGTGACCTAGTTTTCTGCAACAATGTACCTGGAATCATGGAAATGTTCAAATCACGTATGAACCAGAGGAATGGAGACTTTTCATCGATTCATCAAAAAGGAGTTTGAAAGCTGTACTTCTTCACGATGGTAACCGATATGCTTCTGTGTCTGTTGGACACTCAGTCCATTTGAAAGAATACTACGAAAATCTTGAGTTTGTTCTTAATAAGCTCGGCTACTCTGACCATAAATGGACCATTTGTGGGGATTTGAAAGTTCTTTCCATGTTACTAGGCCAACAAAGTGATTACACAAAGTTTCCATGTTTCCTCTGTGAATGGGATAGCCGTGACAGGAAACAACACTATGTCAAGCAGACGTGGCCAATCAGAAAGGCTCTTATTCCTGGAGTTAAAAATGTTGAAAGACAAAGTTTAGTGGATCCTACAAAGATCTTACTTCCACCACTTCATATCAAATTGGGGCTAATGACACAGTTTGTGAAAGCATTACCCAAAGAAGGAGAGTGTCTCAAGTATCTTTGTGAACAGTTTCCTGGTCTATCCGATGATAAGCTGAAAGAGGGAGTCTTTGTTGGGCCTGACATCAGAAAACTTTTAAAAGATGAAAGCTTTGTCACTAAAATGGAAATGGAAGAAAAACATGCCTGGAATTCACTTAAACTTGTTGTAACAGGCTTTCTTGGAAACAAAAAAGACTTAAACTACAAAACTTTGGTTGCTGAATTGTTACAAAACTACAAAATGTTGAGCTGCAACATGAGTGTCAAAGTCCATTTCCTTCACTCACATCTGGACTACTTTCCAGAAAATCTTGGGGCTGTAAGTGAGGAACAAGGAGAACGTTTCCATCGAGATATAAAAGAAATGGAGCGCAGATACCAAGGTCGATGGAATGTCCAACATGATGGCAGACCACTGTTGGATGTTAAAAAGGAATTCACAAGAACACAGCCGAAAAAGTACCAAAAGAAGCTATGATGGAAAAAGAAAACGTTTTTACAAAGACTTATAATAACTCTGCAACACATGTGCATCACTATTATGCTCATTTTAGCTAGGTATCGTTAGTTTTTTTTTTGCTTTTACTTCATGTTAAAATAATAAAGACAAATCCAAAATTTTCCGTTTTTTGTACTTTTTCCAAAAACTTCAACTTTATTTTGTAGGCAAGCCTTACGTGATAGAAAAAAAACAACGTCATTTTTGAAATCAGCGCAAAAAACTACATAAAGATCAGTTAACTAAATCAAAACAATTTTTAAAAAAGTTTTTTTGGAAGACCTGTGTAATTTTAATAAATTAGCTTGTTACGATTCAATTGGGGCAAAACTAAAAGATATATTTAAAATTGTACCTTTTACACATCCGTGAATAAGTTTTCCATTAAATTATTTTTGTCCCTCTATACTAGAGCACAGCTTACTCAATACAGTATTGCGTAAGCTGTGACTAGAGTGCGTCTTTGTTATACCATAACAAAGTTGTGTTGTTATACCATAAAATTTGCGAATCACGATATAAAAAACAAAAAATTACAAAAGCCAAATGCGAAATTAACTGTATTGAAAAATTTGTGAGAACATTTGTTTATTAGCTTGTGAGTCTAGTTAGTAAATAATGCGATATTGTTAATATATTCCTAATATTAATATTTCTTCTTTTGAATAATATTATTTGTAGTTTATGTACCGTTTTACCTCTATTAAATGTCAATAATTTATGTAACAAACGTTAGTAAAGGCGGCCATTCAACAGCTGCGTGGCGGCATGCCTTTGTAAGCGCGCGTTCAAAGTGCCGACGACAAGTGGACCTTCTGGTCGTAGTTTCTGTTCAGTGGTGTTAGTACCATTCCAGCTTCTGGCGGTAATTAGTTGCGTGGAAGGCAAATCACGTTTTGGAAATTAAATAATGCGGATGGCGTTACATAATCTCGAATCAAAATATTTATCCGCGACAGCATTACCAGCTGAACAATGGGTTATTAAATTAATGGACAACCTAAGATTACGTGGGCTCATATAAGAATGTGGTACATATTAGATCGTATTATTTAATCGTTAATGTTAATTATATATCATTATCAAACCGCCACGAGATAACATGTGTTTAGTAATGTATAATTAATCGTGTTGATCTCGCTTGGCCGTGACTTTTATTGCCGTTCGCCTACCTGACAATAAAAGGCAATGGAATGATACTACACTAGGCATAAAAATTAAGGGATGTAAAAAAATCCTATATTTTAAATGATTTTCAAGGGGCTGCAACTTGGAGAAAAATAGTCGCAGAGCAATTTAACAAAAAAGCAAATTGAAGCTCCAAGTTTCTAGTTGTCGGAGCTTGAGTTCAATTTTTTATCATCAGCAGTTTTTGAGTAATCGTAGGAAAACCATCGGATATTTTTTTCCAAATTTTTGCTTGCCTTTCAGAAGATCCACGTAATCCAATTTATTTTTTTCAGTGATTTCAACATGTTTTAGATACTTTTATCCTCTTTAATTTGAGCGGTCTAAAAGCCTTGTCCGATGATTTTTCGCTGAGATATTCATTCAAACAAGAAAGTCAGTTTTGCCTTTTTTTCAATATTGTTTCCATTTCTTTTCTCACAATAGTTAACATTTATTGATTATTATCATCAACAATTTTTGAGTAATCGTAGGAAAACCATCGGATTTTTTTTTCAAATTCTTGCTTGCAGTTTAGAAGGTCCACGGAATTCAGTACATTTTTTTCAGTGATTTCGTCTTGAAGTTTTTTTAGATAATTTTATTCTCTTTAATTTGTACGATTAAAACCCTTGTACGATGATTTTTCGCTTAAAAAAAAATGTTAAAACTGACTTTCTTTTATTTGAATGACTATAACTCGTCATTCAAACAAAAGAAAGTCAGTTTTCACATTTTTTTCAATATTGTTTTCATTTCTTTTCCCACAATAGTTAACATTTTTGATTTTGCAAAAAAAAAACATTTTAAATTTAAAAAAAATAAAATTCATACTTAAATTTATTTTTAACAAAAACAACAAATTTAATCATTCCGAACACAATGAAAACCAATTCGCAGCGCTTTGAAATTTTCAGGGTTTCTTTGGGATACTTTGAGGTCGAAAAGAAACAGTCAACGTCCTTACTCTATCTATTATTTGCAAAGTTATGCCAAGTTAAGCAAATATCCCTAAATTCGCACATTTTTACCTCTTTTTCAATCAACACGCTCGCATCGAAAAACGTTTCTATCAAAAACCAATAACTACGACTTGCAAACAATACTTTGAAGTTTTTAAAACCTTTTCTTTTAAAAAATTTTCTGTACGATCATTATTTCCCGAGTAATTAATTACTAAATTCAAAACTGATTTTTTTTGCTTTGATCGACGATAACTCATCGAAAAAATCATCGTATAAGTCTTTTAGACCGCTCACATTAAAGAGGATGAAATTATCTAATAAAGCTGTATGATGAAGTCATCGAAAATAAATTATTGAAATCTGTAGACTTTTTGAAAGACAAGAAAGAATTTGGAAATTCTTTTTCCGATAGTTTTCTTATGATTACTCGAAAACTGCTGATGATAAAAAATTTTGAACTCAAGATTTGAAAACTAGAAACTAGGAGCTTTAATTATTATTTTTTTTAATTACTTGCGACTACTTTCCAAGTTACAGCACTTTGAAAATCACCCAAAAGTTTGGGATTTTTTACATCTCTTATATTTTGTGACTAACGTATTTACCATTTTTTATTGTGCACGTACCTATTGTTCAAAAAAAGTAGGGGTGCATTTTGAAAAAGAAAATCTGGGGGTAGTTTCTTAAGTTAAAAGCAAGACGGTTTTAAGTTTGCTTTGTACCAAGGTTTTTATAGAATTTAAAATGGTTTTTGTTTAATCTTTTTACGTTTCCAGTTAACAGAGATATTGGCTGTAAAAACATTTCGGAACACCCGGTGGTTACCAAATGATAAACGCCTTGAAAATACGTTTGTTAACCCTCACTGTAGATGCAGATTGCGTCTTTTACGGCCCTTTGTGTTCTCGGAAGGCGAGCTACGTCCATCCCCAATCCAAAGCCAGAAAATTCTCGGGCGTCTTTTCATTTGTCCTTTATTAAAATATTCCTTATTACGCGGGCGGCTTCGGGCACGTTCCTTTTTAATATCGGGCGATAAGCCAGGATCCCGGCCATGAGGACGTTATCGCGCGGACCTATATGAAAGAACCAAGAACGTCCCCTCCCTCCCTGTCTCCCGGTGACATTCCTGCGATCCTGCGGGCTCCCCATCGTATACCTATACGTGCGGAATCCACCGCGTCTAGACCGCAGACAAATAACGGAAAAAGCAATTTGAATCCAGCCCGTAATATCCGCCGTCCGAGAACATCAACTTAATCGCATTTCCTACTAAATTCATAAAACGGGGCGAATTACGGCGACCCACACATATTTATCGCTAACAGTTTTGTGTAATTCGTTTTACGACTTCTTTTAATCAATTAAATGCATCGGAATTCTCGCATTAATCGTATGCCGGGATGTTGCGCCACATTCTGTTTCCTCTATGTCATTTTTTTATTTAACGCCGGAGGATGCGCGTCGTTGTGCAGGCGCATCGATGAATAATGATAATAAGTCGCAGAAGTATTCAACGTGCACCGTCCGTTATCTGGCGATTCGTGGTCGACTTTCGGGTGGGTGTTCCTCAAGGGCGCCCGTTCGGACCGCTGTAAATTCGAGTCACTCAATCTTTCCAAGCCACTCAATCTTGCCGATAAACGGAATGGTCTACCTGAGCCTCGCCATAAAAACAAGCCACGGTATGTTTTGAGATTTTCTATTTGGCAAATAGCGATGAAATAAACTATACAAGTATTTACTTTTATAGACATAATCACAAATTCTGTTCTCATAGATCGGCAAAATATGAATCGTACGACCATTGATACAATTATATTTTTACATGTGTTTTCTTCTCTCCTGTAAAATTTAGAAAATTCAGTTACGCCTATTCTTGAGGAAAGGGACGATATGCAGACAACAGTGATAGTATACCTATAGCACTGATAGGTACACTTTTAACGGAATTTTTATGATACCTGTTACGATAAATTTCCATTCACCATACAAAACCAGCACTATACATGCCTTCTAAATGAATAACTTTGCTATTAAACACTGTCTAACATAGAAATACGACGACAGCGCCAGAACGTATTTGCCTTATTTCTTACGAATCGGCGCACAATTTTTATTTTTACTCTCAACTTGGCAAAAAGCGGTAGGAAGCCGCAAGGTCGCTGGCGAAAAATAAATCCACTAATTATCGACGTCCCGAATGCGCGAGAATTTCTGTTTCAATGGAAAATTATGGGTGATTATGTTGGCAGGTTTCGACTGATTTTGAAAAATCGGTAAGGGTAAACATCAGATACCGGTGAATTACGCGTTCAATGAAACTGTACCCGTTAATTAGAATGTTGTAAACAAGAAATATGATCGATGTGCGTGGAATTTTCCCGTTCGGTTTTGGTTTTTTTTTTAAGTCACATGGAGCGAGCGGTGAATATCTGGAATTAGTTAATTTTCTGGAAATATAAATATCAGGTATGTAAATATGAAACAGGAATAATTTTTTGTATAGAAAATACACGTTTATAGTATAAAAATGATAAAACATATATTATTCGAAGTATTGTCCATTGCTAGCTATACATATTTCCCATCTCTCTGACAATGTGTGGATTCAATGGATTCCAAAAAAGAAAAATACTTGCTCTTTTGAGGTAAATCAGTCATCGAGCCATTTTCGTAAGAAGTGAAGCCCTGCTCAGCAAATGCGTGTCCCATCGATGCAAATAAGTAGTAATCGAACTGAGCCAAGTCTGCGCATTATTTTAAAGCAAAATCACCTTGTGTTGCCTTTTCTGATGTTATGGTCGTTCTTCACGCAAAGCTTCATTCAGATCGGTCATTTGCTGTCGATAGCGTTCAGTATTAACGGTTTGGCCAGGTTTTAGCAGCTCATAATAGATCACACCTTTCTGATCCCACCAAGCACAGAGCATTGTCTTCCGTCTATAGCGATTTGGCCTTGCAGTCGATGTCGATGGTTCGCCTGGAGTTACCCACGATCTTTTACGCTTAGGATTCTCGAAATATATCCACTTTTCATCGCCAGTCACGATTCGATGGAGAAATGACTTTCTCTACCTAAACCTAAATGGTTTTTCCTAAATGGTACCTGGTTTTACCTAAATGGCTTTTAGGTTTTTGCTGCTGTCTTTCATTCAGTTCATGTGAAACTCATTTTCCCTTCTGGATCATTTCCATAGCTTTCAAACGTATGGAAACGGCTTCTCATGTCACATCTAATTGATACGCGAATTCTTGTTGGGTTTGAGCGTCATCCTCATCCAACAATGCTTGTAATCTTCAAGCTTTTTCGGTAGTCTTCCACGTTCTTCGCTTCTCACGTCAAAATTGCCACTTTTGGCCACTATGGTTACAAATTGAATAATACAATTCTAAGCAGGCCTGAATATATTTCGGATCTTGGCATTTACTTCAAATCAGACTTAAGGCTAACTTTTTTTTATAAATCATCAAATATCCACCTGTTTTTAATAATGCGCTTTAATGCAGTTTTTTCTCCGGGACAAATTTCGTTATACCGCCATAAAAGTCTTCGTAAAAGTCTAAAAGTAAATTAAGAATGGATAAAAGAATTGCATAACTTCTTGAGCCCTGTCGGAAGATATCAAAGATAAACGACAGTTTACAACCCCCTGTCTCAGCAACCCTTGATATATGGGGGTATTATACACCATGGCTGGGCTTTTATTAGGCCTCATTGGGTAAATAAATGTTGGAGGTTAAGTGTAGATTTCATTTTTTCTCTAGCCGGGGATTAAATTCCTCGGATGTGGTATGAGGGGTTGATATAATTTTATTCAATTGGCATTTTGAAATCCTAATTGGTAAGCGGTAGTCGGTAAGCGAGATAATAAATTTGTTTAAAACGCCTTTGCTAATATATTTTTAATATAATGCAAAATTTTACTATCAGAGGGTAACATTCAAACTACAGAATTTATTTCTGTAATATATTTTTATCAAATTTTTCATCGAGTTATCCACTACCAAATAATCCCCAGACAATTTTTGAAAATTTTACACGTGCTACCATAGCGCACATTCAGTTCAGAACGTGTCTAACAACCCTATGCAAAGATGATTTCGATATATTCAATGTTTTAACAGCTTTTCGAATAGAACCGTTCGGATTTTTTTTTAAATATTCACCAGTCAAGTTCTCATCTGTAGTTATCAAGGTAGATTGTGACTATGGTCTTCTAGAGTACTGTATTAGACGAAATGGTCGATGACTCTACGAAAAATAACGCGAAGAATTATTTCTTCTATTTCTAATACCAGCAAATGTTATCAAACAGGTTGTCAATAATAGGAAAAAGTGTGAGATTCTCTATGATACGTCGAAGAAATTTAGGCAGCATTCGGAAATAAAAGGATGCACTTTATGCGCAGCCAAATCAAACTCTGTACATTCACGTTCAAAACTATTTCATCCCGACTGAACAGTAATGCATTATATGCTTTTACAATTTACACAAAAGAATAATATGCTATTGTTTATTATTTATTTCGTAATACTAAGTTGGGATTTCTATATTTGTTGAGAAATAAACGTAAGGAATGGAATGATATTCACTCTGCAAGGATCTCAATGCGACTGAGTAAAGACTGTTTACTGTCTTTATCAGATATCGCAGTTTTGATACT
This sequence comes from Rosalia funebris, assembly GCA_037954035.1. Lineage (NCBI taxonomy): Eukaryota > Metazoa > Arthropoda > Insecta > Coleoptera > Cerambycidae > Rosalia > Rosalia funebris. The sequence goes on from JAZFAV010000007.1 coordinate 1,524,700, forward strand.
TGTTCCTATTCTTGACAACCTGTATATTAGTTCATCATACGGTAGATACATGTACACTATTGAATGTTTTGGTCATATTTCAATTACTCCAAAACCAAACTACCCTTATCAAAGGGAAATTCGTTAGTACACGAATTTTGATACACTACTCTTTTTCCAATTATATATGTATAGTTGGTATTGTTCTCGTAACACAAAAGGTATTTATCGCTCCTATCATCCGACCCCCGTCGTTCAGATTTTGATAATTAAACGTCAAGAACATTCATCGTGGTCAATACAGCAGAGGGTCGTATATTCTGCACCGTTTTTATCTAAAGTGGCCGTACAAAAAGAGCTCCTGTTATCTGCGTGTGCTTTTGTCTAAACGACCCTCGATTAATTTTCTTTTTCTGCTCAGAATTGTGCGTAGAAACTGTTGATGTTTGGTTAATACCCGAACTTTAAATAATATAACTCTTATCAATTTATTATCTGCGTAACTGTCATATGTATGATTAACTTAATTTTTTTATTTTTTTTACGAGGCGCACTATTTATGTTTTGAGCCTTGGCAACACTAAGTGTTGTCAGACGCCATCTGACGTTTCCAAAGGAAAGTTTGACATGTTTGACCATAACCTTCTTCAGAACATTTTATCATTTAAACGCGATTTGTGTTGTTTACAGTGATTTGAAAATTGTATCTCAGCGAAAAAATGCAATTAACTAAATGGACATTTTCGTGCGATGATTTATTGCGACTTTCGACTTGGATTATCAAGACAAGAGTGCATCGATCAACTTACTTCCACTTTTGGCGATAAAGCCTCATCCTTTGCCACTGTGAAACGCTGGTATAACGAGTTTAATCGTGGCCGCCATTCGCTCACCGACGAAAGTCGTGAAGGTCTTCCAAAACCAGTTGTTGTGCCAGATAACACTGATGCTGTGCAAAAACTGATAATGCAAGATGGTCATGTGACATACTGTCAGATTGAGGCAACCTTAGGCATTAGTTCGACTAGCATATATAAAATATTGTATGATCATTTAGCTGTAAAAAAGGTTTGTTCTCGTTGGATAATTTGAAAAAATCTCAAAAAGATGCTCGTGTCGATTCATGCAAACAAATACTCAAGAAATACAATGGCGGTGCTTCAAAAGACATATACATTGTAACAGGTTACGAATCTTGGATCTATGTGTATGAGCCGCTAAGTAAACAGCAGTCGACTCTATGGGTGTTTCAAAATGAACCAAATCCAACAAAAGCTGTTCGCGGTCAAAGCACTTCGAAACAAATGGTCGCCTGTTTTTTCGACAAAACTGGTCATGTGGCAACAGTGCCTTTAGAGCAACGTGAGACGGTCAATTCTGAATGATACTCAACCATTTGTTTGCCGCAAGTCTTCGGTGAAATAAGGAAAACAAACAAGCGCCGTCGGATCATTCTTCATCATGACAATGCGAGCTCTCACACATCTCGTCTAATAACCGAATGTTAGAACACTGAAAAAATCGAATCAATGGGACATCCGCCGTACAGTCCTGATTTGGCACCCAATGACTCCTTTTTGTTCCCGAACGTCAAAAATAAATTGTGTGGACAACGATTTTCGTCGGCAGAAGAAGCCGTTGATGTGTTCAAAAACCATGTTTTGGAGATATATCAAGCGCGATGGAAAAAACTTTCACAAATAGTTCGAACGCATGCAAAAGTGCATAGATCATGAAGGAAAATATTTTGGAAAACTATAAAGTAATTTTCAATGATAGATTAATGTTTTATTATTATTAGACTCAAAATATAAATAGTGCGCCTCGTAACGTCTGGCATCAACCTTATTTCAAAATCGGAATTTTTTCCCTATTTTGTTCGAGCTATAGCAACTGAACCCATATTAAGAGTTCCGTGTTATAACATATTTACTATTTACCGTCTTCTTCTTCTTCTTCATCCTTTTCTTTTTTCTTATACTCTTCTTCTCCTTCTTCGTCTTTGTCTTGTTCGTCTTTTGGTAGCAACATCACAACGATGCGCTGTTGATTCCAGTATATTATAAATAATACTAGCATTTTGGCTATTATGATTAGTGAATATTTTCCTATGGTTTCATCGTCCTGTATAATATATTGCCGAAATAATCGTTATAAATTATAATAACACACTTAAACACATGTTACTGGCCCTCGTAAAGACCGGAATCGATATTGGCGGTAATAAATGGCTGTCTCCTAAGGGCCACATTAATAATGCCAGCTAAGCGCAGAGATAGGGACAGATGGCCGGCCGTCTCGCCGTCACCGGATGTCGTGGGTACCCTTCCGGGTCGCATAGGCGCGCCTTAAGTCGTGGGAATACCGTATTAGCTCCGCTCTTTTGAGCGTGTCGGTGGTCTCCGTTCTCCATTCATATTCAGCGGCTGACTGCATAATAGTTAACTTTTAGAATGCATCGAGATCGCGACCGGCGACTTTCTACTCGTAATTATTTTTAATTGGGTTGGAAGAATCGGAATTTCACGATCGTCGGTTAACCTATTCTGCGGAATTCTTATCGCGTGCATCCGCCGATCCCGTCTTATCCGTGTATATAACTGCGCGTATTTTAATAGAAAGTGGACCGAATAAATAGCGGTCATCGAAATAGGTCAAACGATAACATCACGATTGAAATTTTGGCCAGTAAAAGCAAATAATAGTGGAAGAACGGTATGGCAACAGATGGCGCTGTCGCAATAGTCCGCGTCAGCGCCATCTACCAATCAATATCAGAACTATAATGACAGTTGAACAACGTTGCATCTCTGCTAGTGAAAATAAGCGTACACCAGACCTCTTGACACCTTTTATATAGTTATTTTGTTGTTTCCAAATTGGTTGCACTTTATCTAGTAATTTTCTGAATCTAAAGAAACATGATCACAAAATTACAACCTTACAATTTTCTGTCCTAACTACCGTCCTTGTAAAAGCGGTGATAAAACATAGCGAAAATATATAGAATGCTTCCATAACATTTTACTTATTTCACATTACTGTTCATTGTATTGTTATTCTTCATTGACGTTTCTTGCATCTGGAATGGATTACGTTCATGCGTCATTGAGTTCTTTTCAAATTTACATAAATGGTTCGTATTATTTTGTCATTAATAGTTGCAGCAAAGTACGTCTTTGAGGTTACTATTCGACGTTTGGTGGCCAAATTCGAGTCAACCAGTTTGATGAATAATCAAGCAACACCCGCACGTTACCGAAACTTAAAGTCTGCTGAAAACATGGTTGCTGTGCGTGAGAGTGTACGGGAAACCCGAGGGAGTCAATTTATCGTCGTTCACAAGAACTTGGCCTTTCTGCGACTTTAACTTTGTCGACTGTCGAATTTGGAACGATATCAATCCACATGAGATACACCAGCACCAAATACATCCCGAAAAAGTCACTGTTTGGTGTGGATTTTGGTCTGGCGGAATCATCGGTTCGTACTCTTCCAATACGAAACTGGCATTGCCACAACCGTCAACAGCGAGCACTACAGATCGATGATAAACAACTTGTTGTGGCTTAAACTGAATAATATGGATACCGACGACATGTGGTTCCAACAGGACGGCGTTGCATGCCACAGAGCGCATACCACGATAGATATTCTGCGCGAGCGATTTGAGGGCATGGTTATCTCACGCAGCGGCGACATGAACTGGCCACCGAGATCGTTCGATTTAACGCCTTTAGACTTACCAAGCAAAACCGCGACGGACATTTGAATGACGTTATATTCCATAATACCATCAAATATTCAAATAAGAAAAATGAAGGGATATCTCACAACCAACTTGTTTTATTTACGTTAAAAAATCGAGCGTCCTTATTGAAATACCCTTTACTAGAGCATTGATTAACAGTCTTTTTGACAGATCTAGTATTGTATTTTATTACCCTGCAACTTGGACTGCATCAGGTATGGGGAATTTTCCATTTAATTAATACCAATAGCGAAAATCCATTCCTGAAATTTGATGGTCACGTGGCTTGTGAACACGAAGTCGCCGTACCTATCACTTCCGTCAACTGTCACACATTTTGACGTTTTGCAATGATTTTGACTTCTTAGGGGGGTGTTGCAGAAATTTACGTGGCAAAATTTTGGATACTAATCGCGCACTAAAATTTCCGTAAGCATGTCCCTGACCTTCAGAAGCGTTAAGAAAATATCCAGGAAGAAGCGCAAGGGTGGCAACAAGGCCAAGAAGAAGGCGAACTTCAGAGATCCGTTCGAGGACAACCCCTTGAAATTTACCGTGGAGGGTGAAGAAGCCAACTCGGATTTTCCGACGTTGAATTCCGTCTACAATATAGAGATTTTCGGCACTCCTGTGACGTTCAAGAACGGATACGGCTCGGACTGCATGAAGTTTCTCAAAATTAAGACGAGATTACAGAGCATCGTGTTCATGAACGAGTACACGACCAAATCCTTCGAAGAATTACGTTGGGAGGACTATCAGAGCAACAGGAAAGGCTCTCAGATCTTCGAGGAAATGAACTATTCAAAGTGCCTATCGAAAGAGTCGGAGACCAATAAATGGAAGACCATTTTACCGCCAAAGAAATACGAGCTTATCGAACCCGTGACGAAGAACGTTTTCGGAAAATTTCCTGCGCTAAGTAAACCAAGTTTTGCGATTGTAAACAAGCCAGAAAAGGTAACGCCAGAAAGGACGTTGCTGCCGAAAATTCTTGAGGAAAACGTGGAGGCTCCCAAAGAAATCGCTCTTAGATCCTCTAAGGAACGATCGATTTTAACTAACGTAGACAAGTATCATCCCAAGGAAAATTGTGGAAAGGAATTAGATCATAATAGGAGAGAAACGACAGTGTTTAAGACCAGCAGCGAGATAAACCTAAAGTCTAACAAGGAAGAAATGGTGAAAGAAAATTTGCAGAGATATTTTTCCTGTGCGTATAGCGATGCGGCTGTACCGTACGAGTTTTTCCACCAGAACAACAACAACTACTACTTACCTTGCACCAATATAAGCCTGGCGTACAAAAACGCCAATCACTCGAAACTGATCGGTAAATCTCAGTCAGGATACCCGTGGGATGCCCTGAGGACCAACCCCTTCGGGTACAATTCGATTTTCAACAATATACTCGTAGATCCCGTTATCGAGAAGGGTAGTTTGCATGGGAAACTGTTCGGGTTACATTGTTGTGGCTTCCAGAAGCAGCCTCGCGAAGTTGTCACCGTGAAGTATACGTCTGAGAACTTGTTCAGCAGGAGTTATTTTTGGAGCAGGTTCAGTCCCTACCCCTCGAATGGGAGGTGTGCTGTCTCTAATAGGCATAGGCGTTTTGGTGTTGAGAGGTTTGCAAGAGCGAAGAATTTCTGGATGGGTCTGGATGTCGTCGCGTGATGCTTGCGATTTTTTGTTACTTATAAAATGTTCTTACTGGAAATAAATTGTCTGATGAAAGGGAATATTATTCGCGCTGAACTAGGATGCTTGTGGAGCATCCAAATGTTTATCCAAAGACTTCGTTCTTATTACCAGTTATGTTTAAGGGGTAAAACCAGTGTAATAAACTAAAAAAGGGGCTTTTTTAGACAATTTTTTGGATGGAAGAAAAGGTAATAAAATAATATTTAAGTTATTTCGCATATATTTAAGTATAATACAAAAAATTATTATCAAGAAATAATCAAAAATGGCGACACTGGAGTCATTCTCGCAAGACGTGTCGAATTAAAGATGCTCTGCAGCTAAAGATGCAGTGTAACTGGTGCAAATTTAAATTAAAAAAAAAATAACTTAATCTGCATTGTTCTAGCTAGTGAAATACGTAGGGGATTTTGAAAATATTAATATTTTTGTGTGATTAGCGAGTATCAATATAAAATACGTTAATTTTTCCTATAAAGCCATAATAAATTGTTAATTGATTAATTAAATTGGCAGTTAATTTACCTTTTTCTTCGACGTCATGCACGTTTTTTTAAATGCTTCTGACTAAATATAAACGAAAGGTTCGAAGAATTTTTTAAGCTAAAAAAATCGATTTTTTTTCCGAGAGGTGAATTCCTAGTTTTTCAAAATAGTAAATTTTGAGGAATCGAAAATCGTTAATTTTAATATCTGAAATATTCCGTAACCCATTTGAGACTAAAACCATCTGAAACGGAATAATGCACGGTTGATCATCGACCTGTGAATTTGAAACTCGTACATCTGACCTCGCCAGTAGATAAATTACCGCGAAATGCTTTTAGAAGAAAGCATGAGAACGCGATGCTGCCTACGACAGTGATTTATAGTTTAATTTGCAAGCGTAAATTTTTACTTTTGTTCAGCGATAATCACGCTACCTAGGGAGGTAGCGTTTAACCGCTCCATCAAGATGCATTAATTCCTGTGTTCTAATGATCCCTTCTCCCACATTTCTAATCCAGGTCGTTATCCCAAAGAAAGAACTATTTGATGGAGAGCCTTTTGTGTTTCGTCGTTTCCTCGATATATCTAGGCTTTTTGTTCCCCGGTTCAATAGGAAGTGTACACAAATAACGACAATAATTTTACCACAGACTCTTGAACGGTAATTTTTATTCGTCTATTTTATTGGGAGAGTCCACCGATTTCTGGAGATGATTGAAGATCTAGCAACTAAAGATCAGACAGTAACAATGTTGAAGGAGTCTACTATTTCAGTAAATTGCAAAATACCGGGTATACAAATATGAAACCGGAATCTGACCATAGGTGGCCTACCTGCAAATGTAGTTACCGTCATACCGCGTCATTGGCGCCATTTTCTTGTTTTGACATCTAATGAAGGTTTTTATCTCACAACAATACAAGTTTCATACAACAACATCGTCTTTAATAGCGTTGAACATGTCAAATTTTGTGTCTGGAAACTACGATTTGCGGACAGCATTGATTTTCTGTTACCATTTAAAGAAAACTGAATCACATCGAATGCTTGTCGAAGCCTACGTATGCTCATGGTAAATCACAGTGCTTTGAGTGGTTTAAAAAATTCAAAAGTGGTAATTCTGACGTGGGAAACGAAGAACGTGGAAGACCACCCAGAAAGTTTGAAGGTAGCGAATTGCAAGTATTTTTGGATGAGAATGGCGCTCAATCGCAACAAGAACTCGCGGATCAATTAAATGTGACACGAGAAGCCGTCTCCATACGTTCGAAAGTCATGGGAAAAATCCGGAAGATGGGACAATATGTTCCACATGAACTGAATGAAAGACAGCAAGAAAACCGAAAGACTATTTGCGAAATGTTGCTCGCCAGGTACAGAAGAAAGTCGAATTGTTACTGGTGATAAAGAATGGATATATTTCGAGAATCCTAAGCGTAAAAGATGGATAACTCCAGGCAAACCATTGACATCGACTGCAAGGCCAAATCGCTATGGACGGAAGACAATGCTCGGTGTTTGGTAGGATCAGAAGGGTGTGATCTATTATGAGCTGCTAAAAGCCTGACCAAACCGTTAATATTGACAGCTACCAACAACGAATGATTGATTTGAATTAAGCTTTGCGTGAAAAACGACCAGAATATCAAAAAAGGCAACACAAAGTGATTTTGCTTCATAATAATGCGCCATGCAGAGCAAAACCGGTCAAGGTAACAATTGAGGCGTTTAGTTGAGATATATTTCGCATGCAGCTTACTCACCAGACTTGGCTCCGTCCGATTCCTACTTATTTTCATCGATAGGACACCCATTCGCACTTCACGCAGTTCACGGTGCATGCACGGCTTCACTTCACTACACGAAAATACTCGATGACTGGTTTGCCCCAAAAGAACAAGAATATTTTTGGCATGGAATCCACAAATTGTCAAAAAGATGGGGAAAATGTATAGCTAGCAATGAGCAATACTTATAATAAAATACTTTATCATTTTCATACAATAAACATGTATTTTCTATACAAAAAATTCCTGTTTCATATTTACATGCCTGGTATTACATATTATAAATAGTATTTAAATAGTTCTTCCTCTTTGAAGATATTTCGTTGTTTTGTGTTAAGCTTTCTCCAGTTCCATAGGAATGTTAAAGAAATGACAACAAGAGTTGAAAAGGTTATTTCTCTCCGTATGCTTTATTGTGACACTCCACCAGCCTCTGGAACTGATCGGAGAACTAGAAACGAGTCGATTCACTAAAATGCCAGACACTCTTTGCCAAAGAGTTAAATTTTCAAGTAATTCTTTCATTGGGAAACGATATTTCGTTGTATTGTGTTGTTTTTCCCTATCCTCCAGGAAATAAATTAGTAACAGGGCTTTGGAAGTCTATAGAAAGGTTGCTTCTCTTCATTTACTTCGTTGTTAATTTCCACCAGTCTCTGAAGTTGATCAGGGAACAAGAAACGAGCCCATCTACTAATATTCAAAAAGTAGTTGAAAAAATCAACTACTTCAATAAGTTGCAAAATAATAACGTTTTATAAGCGAATTAAGACTGAATACATCATATAGCGCCCACGCAATGCACGTTATCGGATTTGGTATATAGTATGTGATTACTTCGTAAGATAAAACTTCTACAGGTCATCCTGTTTCAAAGGTTAATTAAAGCAGCAAGGAAACTTTCGACCTCGTCGCGAACGTACCGCGTCTTTTCTTTCGTAAAACTTTCCCCAATGTAAAAATAGAATGTAATCCTCTACCCACATCTCTAGTTTACTCCTGTGGGTGGATTCGTCCCTATAAGTTCTATAATTTACCTATGGTGCGACCTACTTTTTAAATAAGAATTCTCCTTCTCTAAGACTTTCTCGAATTTGATCAGTGAAATCATTTTAAAGCGTTCAGAAGTTGCAAAGCTTTTATCGTTTCTTGATTATATCGACCGTTGTTTCTGTTACGCCTTGCATTATACTGCTCGTCAATAATAGAAAAGATTGTGAGATTTTCGGTGCATGCGTAGAAGAAAAAGTGAGGGCAGCATTCGGCTATTTACTTAGCAGTGGCGCCTTTTCCTTATGTGCTGCTCAGCTGCAGAACCACCAAACCACCACAGTAAATCTTAATTATGAAATAATAATTAATATTAATATACTTTTATTTTAAATCTGCCATATTAAACATTAACTGCTAATAATTTCACAACAACGATGATTAATATTATTTTTTATTGGGCATTTGCTTCTCATATCGGCATGTAAATTTGTCTACGTATTGCTTTTCTACCACAAGCACGATAGATTACGTCGAGTACAACCGAAACACTGGCAGCTCTAAAATGCATTTACTAGGCAAACGGCGAACTTAGCCGATATGCTTCGGGTGCACTGTTTATTAACGGCCTCGGAAACATCTCTTCGAGCTGCAGTAGACTAAAGATATTCGGCAATTAGCTTCTTGGGTGGTTGTTGGCCGGTGCATATGAGGTGATTGTAGTATGAAGTTTTATTCCTGCGTGATTAAAACTATGGAGTTTAAATTTAAATTGGGTGTAGATAAGTTTCAAGAACTTAACTATCAACAACAGTTGATTATAAAATAACGTGGCCGTCCTATACCTGACCTTAATATTGAGGTGGCCGGTAAAAGCCGTGCAAAAACATATACGCGAAAATTTAATAAAGAGATATATTTACGAAATCAGTGGATTTGTGGATGTTCCGAAAAAGATGCTTTTTCCTGTTTTCCGTGTGCATTATTCGGCACAGATAAAGAAGCAAAATTGTGGCGGGAAACGGGAGTGCGGGATCTAGCGCATTTAAGTGAAAAAATAAAGAAGCATGAAAACACGCAAACTCATATCGACAATCAAATGCGATTTACATTATTTGGGAAACTTAATATACAGGCCCAACTTGATTCTGCTTATTGGGTAAATATACAAAAACACAATGAAGAGGTGACAAGAAACAGGTATGTTTTGTCAAAAATAATTGACTGTATAAAATTTTGTGGGGCTTTTGAGCTCGCATTACGAGGACACGATGAATCTGAAACATCAGATAACCCTGGAATTTTTCGTGGTTTAGTGAATTTTTCTGCAGAACTTGATAAAACTCTTAGTGAACACCTTACAAATGCATCAATTTTCAAAGGTACCTCAAAAACAATACAAAATGATATTTTAGATTGCATGCTAGAAGTATACGCTGAGGAGATATTACACGAAATCAATGAAGACCCATTTTTAGCAGTGATAGCTGATGAGACAACAGATGTTTCTATGAAATTTCAAATGGTCATTGTTTTTCGTTGTGTAACAAACGGTAGCCCAGTTGAAAGGTTCTGGACTACTATTACTATTTTGAATGTTATAGACCCAATATTAAAGAATAACAAAAATAAGCTCATTGCACAAAGTTACGACGGAGCAGCGGTCATGAGTGGAATACATGGAGGAGTGCAAAGAATAATTAAGAGAACATATGAAAATGCTCATTTTGTGCACTGTTACGCTTATCAATTGAATCTAATAATGTCAAGAGCATGTTCTATTAATTCCCAAGTACGCGTATTTTTTGGAGATTTACATGATATACCCGGATTTTTTAGTCATTCACCTCAACGAATAGCTGTCTTGAACCAAATAGTTGGGAAAAATATTCCACGTTCAATTCCTACACGCTGGAATTTCAATATTCGTACAGTAAATGTTGTTTATGAATATAGAGACTCTATTATTGAGTGTATGGAGCAACTGGAAGAAGAGTCAAATGATGTTACTTCCAAGGAAGCAAGAGGGCTTCGACGTATTCTGGAAGATCAAAATTTTACCTTCTATCTGACTGTTTTGCATTATATTATGCCACATGACGTTTTGTATAATAAGCTTCAAAAATAGAACATGGCCCAACCGAAGCACAGAAAGCTATACATGTTTTTGAGCAAAGTATTAACAATGTCCGAAATAAAATAGACCCTATCGTACATCAAGCTTCAAATTTAAGTACGGTGTCCAAAAAAGAAAGCGACCAAATAACAGCCCACAGGATCATCGTATTGCCTGTATAGAAGTTTGTGATGTTATTATAAACAATGCAAAAGAACGGTTTGCATATACAAATCACCTAGTTGCACCAGGGCTCTTATATTCAGAACATTTCAAAAATATAATAAGTTTCCTGAAAATGAATTGGACTTAACTTGTACAGCTTATAACTTTTTTGATAAACAACGTTTGCGAACAGAGCTATCAGTTTTGTATTCCAATATCGAGTGCAGAGCATTAGAAGGTGCAGTGCCTTTATTAAAATTTATAATTTCTAATAATTTAGAGGATACATTAGCAGAAACCAAAAAATTGATACAAATTCTGGTGACTACGCCAATGACCACAACAGAAGCTGAGCGTAGTTTTTCAACGTTAAAACGGATAAAAACATTTTTAAGAAATTCAATGTGCGAAGACAGATTAACAGCACTTTCCATGCTCTCGATAGAAAAACAGTTCATCGCTTCAATACCGAACTTTAACAACAAAGTAATCGAAAAGTTTGCGGCAAAAAAAGACCGGCGTATTAATCTCCAATTTAGGAAAATGCGATAATGTAAGTTGCTCAGATTTTTATATTATGCCATTATTAATAATTACTATTAGAGCTAATTTAATTATTTTTGGTTTTCCTCTGTTATTCTATTTCTATGATTTTATATATTGGTCGTGATTCATGCAGCACACCCAATAACAATTGTCACGAGCCACCACTGTTACTTAGACCAGGCTATTTACTGCGCACCTCGTGGGCGGTCCGATGTTGCAGTTTTGAGACTTGTTGAGAGTGGATGTATTATAAACAACCCGTTCCGTGCCACCCCTCCCATAGGATTTCACTAACGAGCTCAAGTGAAACATGCAACATCTATATAAAGTCCTAATTAATTCCAAGTTACATCTAGATATGCAGGTATTAATAGGAAAAGTAAATGAAAAGTTATTTGCGGAGTTGTATGGCAGGTCGATGATCGATGGCGTCTAAAAGTGAACACCGCCTGGTAAGGTGTGTTAATAACGGCATTGCCAAAGGGCGTATTTATAGGCGATGCTTTCGCTTTTAGAAAACTTTCAGGAAAATTGCCGTTAAAGTAAATATGTATCGGGTGTACAAGGATACACCAAGATAGATATAGGGTGTATAGGAAAAAAGAAAAAGGTCTCGGATAGGTTTTGTTGCAACGACGTTGGCAAATTTTTAATGAAATTTGTTTCAAAAAATAAAACCCGCCATAGGCAGGATTCGACATTTGTCCCGGACCGGAACCGAACGACATACAGCTGTTTCAAACTTGTTAGTTCTCATCAGTGCCGTACACGGTACACCGATTCAGCACAAATGCCGAATGAACTTTATGGCGTATACATCTTTATCGATACGATCTCTGTCAGTAACATATAAGTAACATATTCCGATTTATATGTTACTTACCAATTTTTTTCTAAAGTTTTTTATTAACATCATTTTTGAAGTGAATACTTCTTTGGCGGCGTTCTGATATTTGACGAGAATGGAGAGTAAATTGGAAAAAATGTAACATTTCGAGATTTCGTTACACGAGAGAGAAAAAGATATAACGTAGAGAAAAGTAGAAAGAGAGCTATACATCCATAAAGAGAGCTTCCTCCATATATATATATATATATATATATATATATATATATATATATATATATATATATATATATATATATATATATATATATATATATATATATATATATATATATATATATATATATATATATATATATATATATATATATATATATATATATATATATATATATATATATATATATATATATATATATATATATATATATATATACCAGTTTAGGCTATCCGCGTCTCCCTTTTGTGCGGTCCTTCGTCTTTAACGCCCACTCATACGCTAAGTCCAAGGTCTAAGTTGCTTGAAGGGGGAATAGTTTAGGAAGCATCGTACGAGCAAGAGAGCGAGCCACATATTCATTGACTACTAGGCAATAGAAGAAATATAGTATGACGCGCATGCGCGCGAGTACGTACAACTCTGATGCCACACGGGAGTGGAGCAAGAGAGAGCGATATAAACTCAGTACGAAGCGATGAAAAAATATCGTCATCGCAGCCATCTGTATCTCACCGAACCAAAATTTAGAAGATATAATATATTTCATTTACCGCTCCCTACTGGTTTACAGCCACACAGGTGCAAATGCACTTGGAAGAGGCGAAGACAAAATCCCTTTGATTCTCGGGGGAGATTTCAATGTAAATTTCGGATCCAATGATTCTTTGAGGTTGATTAACTTTCTTCGAGAAACATTTGGTCTGCTTATAAATAACAATCCCAAAGAATCAACAACAAAATCCGGAACAACAATAGATGCAATTTTTACACGTTATCTAGAAAATATCGAATCACGAACATATATTTCACATTTTAGTTATCACAAACCAATCATATCGGTATTACCAATTGAACCACCAGCCGATGATAGTGTAGATAATGAATGAACCGAATATTTTTTACACAAATTTTATACTGTTATATTTCTTTTGAAATTATCCCTCTCCCTTTCTCTCTCTCTCTTTCAATTTCTCACTCTTAATCTCTCTCATTCTCTATTCTAAAGAAGTATTCACTTCTATCACGTGTACTGTACCATTTGACATTATTGTTCCTTTCTGTTATTTATTCATGTTTTTTTTCTCGATAATACCATCCTAATCTGTTAAATAGTAGTTGAAATCATTTAATTATCTAAGACTTGCCCAACAAGTGTTGTAAATATACCTTTTTGGAAGATGACTGTTAGGAAATCACGATGTCACCAAAGTGACATGATTTCCAGCCAAGTTCCATGATTGATTACAACAATGTATGTGTATGAGAGTGCGTCTGATGTGCTATCGTTCGTCCCAGATATACTCAGTGTCATAACAAATATTTGTCCCAAGAGCACTAGTACTGCTCAACTTAAACCCAATTATCTCGGGCCATTATCAAGCATTCAGAATGGGCTCACTTGTCCCAGTATTTCTGGAAGGAAACAATGTGCACCCTCCTGTTGGTAAGATTCTAGCGTTACTTGCATTTACTAATAACTGTTCCTTCTTCTATTAGTGATCATTTGATCAACATCTGTCATCGAATTTGAGAAGCTAGTTACTCAAAAGGAGACATAAATTGAATTACATTTATGTTGTATTTTTTTTAAGTTAAGAGTTGTTATGTTTTGTTTTCCGTAGCTGTATCTTGAACCAGAGTGTGACCACTTCTTCAGAGCGTAACCACTTGACAAATACTCTGTTATTTGTAGATTTGTGCGCTGTCGTGTAGGTGAGATCCCTATTCGGAGCTAAAAATTCAGCATTACTCGCGTTCATTAACAATTGTTCCTGTTTCTATTAGAATGTTGTCATAGCTGTTTATGCAGCTTCCTCCATGATTAGTTTACGCCAATTTGGACCCGTCACTGCGATATGAATATGCAGCCCACAAGCACCACGTAATTTACGAGGTATGAATTAATTCCCGGCTCTCCATATTCCACACGCTGTCAAACTAACAGCCCGTCGGAGTGCTATCCGAGAGGTCCGGCAAATACAGCGATTCCACTCGGAATCAGGAGGCGATGGCTTCGAGCGGCTGGCAATTATCTAAATCGGTCACCCACGCATCAATGCCGATGTCTATCTTGTCACTTCCATATGGGACTTGGTGGTGGTTCAGCCTCCCACTGGCGAAATTTTATGAATGAACGCCCAGTTGCCACTCGGTAAACAGCCGGTCGCGGCCTTAGTACCGATTAGCGGACGGACACACATGTTCGTTGGCTGGGAAAATCGTCCGTATTAATCAATTTATTCGTACGCGGTGATCCAAACCAGACGCGCGCCCACGATGAGGATTTTACACAACAGATATACAACCCCGTTCGGTGCCAGATTTGACCTTTCGCCTTTGTTTTAAATAATACGAATAGAAGTACACCTAACTCCCAAGGATAGTCCAGATATTAAACGGATTTGGCATATAGAGAGTCGAGGAACGTTTGTACTCCTACACTGTTCAAATAAACTTCTTATAACCTGAAATGTGCGATAAATCTGAGCCGAATACGATCATGACCTACACTCCACTTGGCTACAAATGCACATGCGCATTACATATATGTAGTTGTAGACGGTATTTAGTGTATTATAGGTATTCAGTGAATATTTCTGTGACGATATGCAAGATGACTGATTGACGCCTTTTTTTAAATTGATGAAATAACAATAAGAGCGCACGATATGAATTTTAAATAAAACTTCGTTTTCTCTAGCAAAGTATTGAAATAGTTAGTCATTTAGAATGTAGATATTTGGGAATTATGTATGGAACAACACATCCGGTAAATGGCTTTGGTGGCACGCGAGTACTCTTCTGACGAAATTTTCAGCGACGGTTTTGCATAAATGTGGCGATATTTCGTTGATACAGTGTTCAAATTGGGCCTTCAATGCTTGGGTGGTCGTTGGCTTGTTGGCGTAAACCTGAGACTTCATGAAGTCCCACAGAAAAACGTCCATAGGTGTTAAATCGCAAGATCGTGGCGGCCACTCTTGGTCACCAAAACGGGAAATGACATGACCAGGAAAGGATTCGTACAAAACCGTCAATGTTTCACGGGTGGTATAGCAAGTGGAATTGTCCTGCTGAAACCGCATGTCTTCAAGGGCGATATCTTCTAATTGAGGCACAAAGAGCTGGGTTAACATGTCATGGGAAGAATGGTCTAATGATTCCTTCAGACCACAGTGCACACCAAACAGTGACACGTCGAGGATGCATTATTTGTTTCTCATGAATCATTCGTGGATTTCCTAAGCCCCAAATACAGCAATTTTGCCTATTAATGAAGCCATCAAGGTAAAAATGGGCCTCGTCACTGAAGATGATTTTGTCCACAAAATCGGCATTCACTTCTTGTTGTCCAATGATCCAATTGGTGAACTCTCTTCGCTGTTCATGGTCTGTTGGCAGAAGTTGTTGAGTCAATTGAACTTTGTAAGCATAGAGATGCAAATCTTCAGTGAGTATCCGGTGAAGTGTGGCTATTTAAATGTCCGATTCTTGTGCACGATGACGAAACTATGTCCCTGGACTCTCAGGAAGAAATACCCCATACCCCGGAAAATGGAGCTAATCAAAGAAGAATGTCGTCGAAGTATTCTTTCTTATAGAGAATATAACCTCATTTCGTTTTTAACTTCTAAGCGTGAGCATATAATTAAAGTATTAAACCAGGAATACCCTAAAATATCACTTAAAATCTGGTATCAGAGTTGGAACTTCGACTCGGAGGAGTTGACGTGCAACCATATGAAGAAGATATATTAAATAGCCACCAATATCGCCAGATTTAAGTCCTATATACGATTTTCTGTGAGGTCATAAAATACGGTTTCATCAATTCTCAAACTCAATCTCAATCGTTAGAAGAGTTGGTCAAATACCATAGTGTATAGTGCTTTCGTCAATTAATGAAGAAATTAAGAAAAACGATTGCGCAATTTCAAAATAGTAAATTTAATGACAATGATTATTTAAAGAATCAACTAAGCTAAATGTTCAAATTGTGCATAATTGGCTGCTTGACAGTATCCAAGACGATTAATAAATACTGTTTGAACATTATCAACCACTTCAGCAGTATACGGTTGTACTTAGTGATGAATTCTTGCTAATAAATCTTCCAAATTCTCCCGCCTAGTAACGTACACTTTATTTTTTTAAGTGTCTCACAAAATTAATCTAGTGGTGTCAAATCTAGTAATCTGGCTGGCCACTCAATCGATCCCCTTCTAGCTATCCAATGATGTTTTTGATTGTGATCTTGTTTCGTATCACTAGGACGTACTATTGTACCACATCTGTTGTTGTTGCCTTAAGGGTTGTGAAATAAACAGCGGTGTTTACTTCAATACATAGATTTATTAAAACTAAGCAACAACGGTGAAAACTTTAAAGAAAACGTTCTATATAATGTTTATAAAACTGATTAATGCCTAAGTTACGTGTTAGGCAGTGGATGTAGCAATGCATCTGGTCGGTTTTCGGTTATCTGTTTTGTAGCCTCTCCCTAACATCTGTTGTGACGCGATGGGGGTGGTTTTTGTGTCACTTTTTGATCATTGAATATGCTGGAACAGGCTACTATTAAAAAATACAAAATTAAGGGAAGTTAAAGTGCAACATAGTTCCGCACAGTAAGAAAGGATTCCGAAATAAATACAACCGACCGTTCCCATAGTAAGTACGTTTTTAAGGGAACGAAACTATTTACTGTGACCCTAATAAATCCACTTCCATAAACTAATAGAAGTTTTAACAAATGATAAACATTAAGCTGATCGTCTTCCGATGGTGAGGATCGACCAGATTTAGGCGAATCATGCCCAAACTTGCGGTATTTAGACTCAACATTGATTACCATGCTTTGGCTAATGCGTTGCCGATATGACGAGTTGCATAACAATTCACCTACTTCTCTTTGAAGAAAAGAATTTCAATATTTCTCGTTCGGTTAATTTAATCATTTTTACAAAATGACTAAGATACTACACAGTGAACACCAAACCCTGTATCATTGTCATTATGATAGTTGCTCAAAAAATATCCCCTTTTTATGTTTTAAGCTACTTCACCCCTCCCCTGTTTTAATGAACAAAGGGAGGGGAAGGTTTTTCTTAGATGAATCGCAGAATCTAAAGATAAAGATGTAATAACTGTAGAGTATGTTCTTCAATATTCCGCGTTATGAACATCAGGTGGAGACTGAGAGGAGGCCGATCGATAGCGGGGCTTCTGTAAATGTTCACGTGAATGTACAACAAGGAGATATTAATAAAATACCCTCCTCACCCCCCACCCTCAAGTAAATTAACGTCGCCCCTCTAGGCTAACTCAATAAAGTATTAATGGGAGTTTTGCGTTTAAGATGGAGATAATTAAGAAATACAAGTTAAGAGCTCTATTATACAGCATAATTAAACTCCCGTAAGAATAACTGAATATTAATGTGTAGTGGTAATTTGTAAGCCAACGGGATCGGTTTCGCCCTCGGTATTTTCCCGCATTCTAGTGACTGTTTGACGTCGGTATTTGGCGGAGTTCTAATTATATAAAGCGTTATTTCAAATGATCCGCCGGAGTCGGCTTCAGCGCCTTTGAATCGCCGAGGAGGCGTCCCCCTTGTGATGGGAAAGAGATTCTTTAGGTTCCCCTCATTGTCTTGTAAGTCTCATTGAGAAGCGGCCTTTGTGGCGTTGAAGAAGAAATCGGTTTTTAAATGCTATTACGGAAATGAACCAGTCGGCTTAAAGCAACAGACAGGGAGTTCATTCGGTGTTTGACTTATTCGATATTTTGTTATAATTCGATTTGGAATTTGGCGAAATTGAATTTGTCTCTAATTTGGTAAATGAAATCAAATTCGCCAGAAATATTATCTTCCTGAAACCGCTGCGTTATTGAAGTAGACACCAAATTTATATTTTGTAAGTAAAATTCTAAAGTAACCGATTTTTAGTTTAAATATTTCATTTTAGAATTATGTTCACAATAGAATTTGTTCACGTCAAGAATGCGATGTTTAAAAAAAAATATTTTTATGTAGTACGAAATTAATTCATTAAATCACCAGTGTTATATTGGACAGAATAACGTAAATACACTGGAGAATAGTCAATCAATTTATTGCCAGGAATTTAAGAGTCGACTTCGAGTAAATTACTGCTCCTGATGCTGAAAATGGCATTACTTTTTCTTGATCGGCTCTAGTTTCTGATCTAAACATACATGATAAATATTAATGCAAAGAAAAACATTATAAAATAAGCAATTTCTCTTGTTTTGAATGTTTTTATAATGGGTGATCCAAATTGAACTTCAGGATTTGAATTACGCGCCATTTGCCTTGTGTGAACGTTGGGAGTTTGCATTTTTATAGTTCGTATCGAAACACATGGCAAATTCAATCATGGCGCCGTACACTGTGCACCAACGCATAAGTATCATACAAATTTATTATGAAAACAGGCGATCAGTTATGATTACATTAAGAAAACTTCGACCAGTTTTTGGACGAAATAATATGCCAAGTGAGCGTGCAATTCGTGATTTAGTGCAAAAGTTTTAAACAAGTGGTATGCTTATTGACAAACCAAGGTTGCTCGCGTAAGTGATAATGTCCGTGAAGAACCAACCACGTGAATTCGTCGCCGTTCGCAGCAATTGATTCTTTCATACGTCACTACGCAACAAATTTTAACAAAGGATCTGCGTTTAAAGGCGTATAAAATTCAATTGACACAAGAACTTAAAGAAACGGACTACCAGAAACACCGTTCATTTGTGAACTGGGTTTTAGGGAACACAGAAACTGATGCTGTACTACCTGGTGTGCACTATGGGGTGGAGGAATCATTGGCCCATACTTTTTTGGGGACGGAGGTGGCAACGCCGTTACTGTCAATGGTGTAAGCTATCGGTAGATGGTAAACGGCTATTTTTTCAATAAAACCAACGATTTGAACTTGAGTGACATGTGGTTTCAACACGATAGAGCCACATGTCACACAGCACGTGAAACAGTCACTTTACTTCAAACCAAATATCCTGGTCGTGTTACCTCTCAGAAGGGTGACATCGATTAGACTTTTTTCAGTGGGGCCATTTGAAGGAAAGGGTTTATGTCAACAAACCTGCTACGATTCCAGAGCTAAAAGAGAACATCAGACGTGCAATTGCTGAAACATAGCCGCATTTATGCGAAAGCGTTATGAAAAACTTCGCTAAAAGAATTGTATCATATCAGCGGAGCCGTGGAGTCATTTGACTGACATTATATTTCATATCTAACTTCTAAGTTTGTACTTTATACTGATAGCAATAAAATTCGGATTTTCCCAATATTTTGATTTTTATTCAGAAAGCAAATCCTAAAGTTCTATTTGGATCACCCTATACATGAAATCTAACAATAAAATAAAGAGTAATTGATGCAGAAAATATTAAAAATTATAAAAAAGTTTTTTTGTTCAATTTGTTTTATATTTTTGCTGTGAACAGTCCCTCTGCAAACTCCAACAGCAATCGGCCATCATGTCACAATCCCAGCTACCTTGACACCTTTCTTCCATTATCCGAATATTCTTATGAAACCGTTCACTATTCCTCACTATAATTTCCTAAGTTAGAAGTAAATTTACCTAAGGGACTACGCAAAAAATGTAATAATGCTCATATTGGCTCCCGATTTTTCAAAACATTTTAGCATTTTATGTACTAGTTCTTGGTGGTTATTTGTCTTTTGATTACCCAAGAAATGTTTAATTACAGATACATAACTAAACCATACATCAAATTCTACAACGATTATATATATATATATATCTGTTAAATTTGGATCTTTCACCAGTTTTCGAATTTGTGGACCGTCAAAAATCCCTGCTTTTAATTTTTCCATACTCACAATCAGTGCTGGAAATGCTTAACAAATGCTTTTAAAACAATCACCTGAGTTGTCCAGTGCTTTTACAAATTATTTCATTAAACCCAGTTTGACGTGAAAACGTGACAGTATTATTTTTTCTCTCTTTATTATGGCTCGTGAACAATGTTGGCTTTTCCAACGATCATAGCACCTTTCAAAGGCCAAGCAGTTTGCTGCCAATACTTTTCTTTTGTAAAACTCTCCCATATCACGAGGTGACAAGGATATTTGGTATATCCACTTTGCTGTCCAAGTATGGTGGCCATTTTTAAATCGATACAAACAAACCACTGATGCAGAAAATAAACATTTTTTTCTAATACCAACTTAATTTTTTTCATATTGTTCTGTAAATTTTGTTGGATGACCGATTGGAATCGACACAAACGTATTTACATTGTGCAGTAATACACATCTCGAACTTTTTTTAGAATTAACCACGAAAAGCCGCCAATCATCTGGTAAATTTCAGGAGTCTCCATTATTTTAACAAACGTAGTCAGTTTACCTAAAATGAAGATATAATGTAAGATTAAGGTCCTCGAGTACTCAGAAACCAATCTTAAATTTGTGGCAATACCATTTTTGTTTCTTGTTGTCCAGTGTAATTACTCGTATTACAAAGTTACTCTAATATTGAAACAAACTTAACAAAGTATTTTATATTTTACGCACAACATATGAACATTTTGACGATAATTTTATGTTCCAATTCTTATTTATACGATACATTTTTATATATATTTAGAACATCCTATATAGATATTAATTTAACACAACTGATAGTATAATACGCCGTTTTAGTTTATTCTGAACAAAAAAAAAAAAAACGCAACTAGATGAACTAAAGGATATCCACCAAAATTTTAAAAAACTCTCTCCTGGCATAACTTTATAACAGCACAACAGTAACCTCATTACCAGACACATTGCTGACATGTTTAAAACTGGCTAAGGGCTTGTATTTTTGTCCCCGCTGAACTGTTTTAATCAGAGATAATTTAATCGATGGCATACAGCTACAAAATTGTCATTACATAGACCGTAAACTAACAACATATCTGCATATTCCTGGTGAATAAAGTCTGCCAATTTTAATATTGCTAAGTGTGAGTCGTTACGACAAGGCGTGCGGCCGTACAGATGTCGCTTGTCAAACAAACTAAACTCGGTTTGTTTCTGGGATTTAATATGGACACGACCCATTACGACATAGAGATGTATGTCTGTTCACCACGTGGACAGGTGATGAGACTGATGAACTAAATGTCCCATTATGAACGTACAATGACCTACTGACTGTCTGTGACTTCGAGAATGTTGCTATGAGTATTACCATTAACGTAGAGATGCAGCTAATTAAAACTTTTTTTATTTCGTGAGGCACTTTAGTTATTTTTCTGTATTGCTTTGTATATTAGGTGTGTATTTCCAGAGTTATGCCAGGAAGTATCCTGAAATCCTATATAACTTCAGTGTACATTTTTCAAAAGTTGTACTGAATATATTCACAAAGAGTCGACAAATCCTCATATTCCCCTGCACAAGGTAAATGAAGTTTAATTAATGTTTGATCATTAGTTTCATCCGATAATTTCAAATATCAAAAGGAAGAATGAAAAAATTTAACGCTCGTGGTAGACTTTTATTGTTTGTTTAAATAATTCATTAAGGAAATCACTTTTAGTTACGGAAATATAAATAATAATTATAATTTAGAGGCATAAATCGTTGTTTTTGCTGTCAAAGGATTAGCCTCGAGTTTTTTTAAGATATCGAGGAGTTCACACATAGAAGTGGAAATATTTATGAAGCAATTTTAGTTATTGTTATATTTTTACAGAGGACATCTTAAGTGGAATATTGTAAACAATATAGCTACAAAGTTTTCACTTAATTCTGTTCTGTTTAAGAATTGTCATGGCAAGGACTAAGCCTTAGATCAGGCGCCACGGCAGACATTAAGGCAATTATCGTCAAATTAACGACATGGAGACAAGTTATAAATCTCAGGAGGTGCAAATTATAATTTCAAAGCGCCATTAACGGGCGTTTTTCTCTAATAAAATTAAATGGATATTTATGCAAGTCCTTGGCAGTCTTTTTCAATTATTGCAAATTACATAGACGAAATGGCTTTTATATTATTTAACGATCGATCAAAAGCGTGCTTAAATGCGTATGTTCATGTTATAACGTTCTTCGCTATTAGATATTTTTTTATGTTTATAAAATTAGTATAATGTCCGATATAATGTATACGTTTAGTGGTACCACAAGGAGCAATTTTAGGCACTAGCGTGAAGTGTACCTGTTTAAAGTACAGCTAACAGCAGTAGCCTACTTGGATTGCGTGATATAAAAATGAAGATTACTTTATTAACATATTAGAATTTATATTTTTTGACATATCGGGAGCAAATATGTTTATTGTCCTTATATTGATCCACAGTTTGCAACAGTGTTTTCATTATCCTGGTTTTAATCGTAAATTGTTTCCCTAATTTTTTTTAATCACTTGTAATCGTAACCCTCATAAAAATACACTGGGCACAAAAATTAAGGGATGTAAAAAGATCCTAAATTTGTAGGTGGTTTTCAAAGGAAACTTGGAGAAAAAATAGTCACACATCAATTTTAAAGAAAGCAAATTGAAGCTCAAAGTTTCGAGTTTTCATATCTTGAGTTCAAATTTTTTTACCATCACTTCTTGCCTTTCAAAAGGTTCACGGGCTTCAATAATTTTTTTTCAGTGATTTCGTCACACATCTTTTTTAGATGATTTTATCATCTTTAATTTGAGCGGTCTAAAAGCCTCTTAGATGATTTTTCGCTGAGTTATCGTCGTTCAAAGCAAAAAAGTTAGTTTTTACTTTGGTAATTAATTACTCGGGAAATAATGATCGTACACAAAATTCAAGTGGGGTTTTAAATACTGAAAAGTATTCTTTACAAGTCGTAGTTATTGGTTTTTGATAAAACACACATTTCGATGCAAGAATGTTGACTGAAAAAGAGGTAAAAAATTGCGTAATTAGGGATATTCGCTTAACTTGGCATAACTTTGCAAATAATGGATAGACCAAGGATGTTGACTGTTTCATTTCAACCTCAAAGTATCCCAAAGAAAATCTGAAAAAAATTTCAAAGTGTTGTGTTATTTTTTTTTTCATTGTGTTAAATTTGTCATTTTTACTAAAAATCAATTTAAGGAATTTTTTATTTTTTATTCATTTTTTGGGGTTGAAAATATATTTTTAGCAATAATCTATATTTTTTATCAAAAAATGTTAATTATTGCAAGAAAAAGAGATTTAAAAAAATCAAAACTGACTTGCTTTGAACGACAACTCAGCGGGAAATCATTGTACAAAGCTTTTTCACCAGTCAAATTAAAGAGGATAAACCTATCTAAAAAAGCTTTGTGATGAAATCACTGAAAATAGTTTGTTGAAGTCCGTGGACCTTTTCAAAATCAAACAAAAATCTTGAATTTTTGTCGGATGGTTTTCTTATGATTACTCAAAAACTTCTGATCGTAAAACATTTTGAACTCAATATATATGAAAACTAGAAACTTGAAGCTTCAATTTGCTTTTTTTAGAATTGCTCTGCGACTATTTTTCTCCAAGTTACAGCCCTTTGAAAATTGCCTAAAAATTTTGGAATTTTTACATCCCTTAATTTTTGTGTCTAGTGCATATCTAAACGTGTTCAAATGGGGCTGTTTGGTGGTCATAGGATAAGTGCAACATTACGTATGTCTCTACACTCGATTAAATCGAAAATAAATTATAAATACCCAGGCTTCGGGTATAAACCAGACATCTTTGAAGTCCGTCATATTTTAAATCGGGAAATTTACATATAAATCGTTTCACTTGCGTATTACGAACTTTCGGGATATTTACGCTATACGAAAATCTGACTTCTACCTCACCGGTTAAATTATCTCAAGCGTATACGACGGCATATCGGCTGCCACAACAGTAGACAGCTTTAATAGATGACAACGATTACATTCTGTGTAAGTGGCCATTATTAATTTATCACCCTGTCAATAACCGACCTTAGAGCTTTGTTTGTTGTGCACAGTTGTGTGAATTCAATTCATAAATCAAAGCCTGGAATTATCAGTTCTAAAAATTTCGGCCGCTAGTCAATAACCATCAATTTATGACCTAATACTACGTTGTGTAAGTAAAATATCGGTTTCTAATAATTGGCGTCCGTTTGAACTTTAAATATGCATTTGACGTCACGCAGAATTAGGTAAATATTTACAGAAAAATTTACGTATTTTTTTCGAATGTAAATGGCTATCTTTCGCGCGAATTGCGTAAAAGATGTTAGCGAAGATTAAGGAGAGAGATGGAGAACATTTCTCGTTAGTGGGAGATATAAAGTTAATCGCGAAGTCGTAATTGTCCTGTATTTATGACCCCTGAGATGTCATGTGGCGATTTACTTTGATTTATCATATCTGTTTTAAGAACCGTCTTGATTCTGTTCGGTTGATAAAATCAACCGGCTGATAACCTGACATATCCATGGGGTGATGCACGATTTACAACTTCCAAATACTCGTATTCTTTGATATTTACATAGATATTTTTCGATTTCTGGACCGTGTCCCAATATTCCGTAAATACAAGGCCTTTCAATAGGGACGCTCGAAATTTGCTAGGTTATTGCGGTCATTTTGTTAAAGCAACATCTGTCAAATTTATTGCGAATTGTTCAGTAGTGTATGGCAAATCACCATGGAAGGTTATAGCGTTCAACAAGGTGTGCAAGTTGTCATATTTTATTTTCAAAATCAGTGCTCCGTTAGAGAAACGTTCTGCACACTACGTGATTTTTATCCTGTCTACAACCGTTCCGCCGAGTCGACTATTCGACCGTTTGATGGCCAACTTCGGGTTAACCGGTTTGATAAATAATCAGTTAACACACGTACGTTCCCGAAACGTAAAGTCTGCTCAAAACATCATTGCTGTGCGTGACAGTGTACGGTAAAACCCGAGGCAGGTAATTTGTCGTCGTTCACAAGAACTTGGCCTTTCTACGACTTCAATTTGGCGGATTTTGCGTCAACTTGGTCAACGCTGGTCGTGTGTTCGCTGATTGGGATCTGAAGCAGTTGGAAATTGACTCAAATTTGGCCAAAAAAATTATCTTTAGACATTTTTTGGATGAATGGATATGTGAACAAGCAATATTATCGGATTTGGGATGATACTAATCCACACGAGATACACCATAACACATACAGGCATTGCCATAACCGTCAACGGCGAGCGCTACAGATTGATGATAAGCATATTCCTGTGGCCTAAACTGGATGATATGGATACAGACGATATGTGATTCCATCAGGACGGCGCCACATGCCACACAACGCATACCACGATGGACATTCTGCACGAGCGATTTGAGGGCATGGTTATCTCACGCAGCGGGACGTAAACTGGCCACCGAAATCGTACGATTTAACGGCTTTAGACTTCTTTTGGAGGTATCTCAAATCGCAGGTCTATGCGAATAAACCACAAACAATTGATGCCCTCAAAGTCAACATAACGAACGCCATCCAGCAGATTCAGCCAGATTTATACGACAAAGTCATCGAAACTTAGACCTCCCGAATACGTGCCACCAATCAAAGCCGCGGCGGACATTTAAACGACGCTATATCCCATATTAGTGCCATAAAATATTCTTTCAAATAAAAGAAAAATTGAGTGGATATCTCTCACACAACTTGTTTTATTTACATTTAAAAATCGAGCGTCCTTATTGAAACGCCCTTTATGAAGCTACCTTATGGTCTTGAGCTTAATATACATAAGTCGATTTTACAAATGTATATCTCTTATACTAAATTGCTTCATTTAGTCGGTAGGAGCATTCGCAATTTTGTTCTTTGGAAAAATTTCAATAATCAAGAGTTTTAATTTAAAAAAATAAACAGATGACAAATTCTTTAGCATTTTTTGCGAAAATAAAAAAAAAATAATCGCAATTCTATTGAATTCGTACCACACTTTCGTGACTCGCCGTATACAAAAACGCGTTACTGTCACTTTGTCTCACGCTCACCGCGGGTAAGTACTTTCACAACGTGAAAACGAGGAAAAAATCAGGCAGCAGCACATGAATAATTGCGTAACGAGCGTTTATCATTTTATAATTGTTATTGCACGTTCATGCTGTGTACACATTTTTATGTTAATTGTTGTAATAATTCGACAAGGCGCCGGATTTTTTATGCCGCATTAATTATATACGTTCTCGCGACTTTTTTTTTTTGCTCGCGGTCGATCGGTGGGCAACCGACTACCTAAATCAGCGGCTCTCAACAAGTCGGTGAGCGGTGAGCTGAAAATGTATACACTTTAGTTATTTCCGCAACGTTACTTGTTTTTTGTAAAAAGGAAACAATATTTCCTCTCACATTTTAAATACACATGCTTGAGACAGTCAGCTTCAAATTAAAATTTAAAATGGCGCATTTAACATTGGTTAAGGGCTTGTATATTTGACCTCGCTGAACTGTATTAATGATAAACTATACGCGATATTGAGTATGTTACCTATGAATGTTAGCGTAGACGAGAGGCAGAAGGGTATTAACTATAACTTTTTTACTTCGTGAAGCGCTTTAGTTTTTTATAATATGCTATATCAGTGAAAAAAGAGAGCGATTAAAATTTATGTGTATAGTTTATTTCATCGCTATTTGCCAAATAAAAAATCTCAAAACATACCGTGGCTTGTTTTTATGGCTAGGCTCAGGTAGAAATGAATAGTACAGAGTGGTCCGAATTCCATGAAAGATAAATCTGGTGGATATTAATTTAAGTCGACATACCAATAACCCACAGCATTTATTACTATTTAATCTCCTTTCAGTTATTTCTTTCAAATATATAGCTTTCGAAATGGCTGAGGGTCCGACGAGGCTACATGTGGCGTATATAAAAATTAATTAGTTAGTCCTAAGTCCAGTTTATTGTTTTTTTTGCAACACAACCAGGCGTAAAACCTTGCTGTTTGAAAAACCATGTTGCAACGTGTTTCTCATTTACGTTTGTCCCTTGAATAATCAAACCACTTGTTTAATTATTCTGTGGCGTATGAAGGACAATGACCTTCTTGGTAAAGAAAATAATTGGTGGTAATAATTCAAACATTGCACCACTACTGAGTTACTTATGATTCTGATGATTCTATTAAAACGTTTTCCTGATCTCTACTATGACGATACCCAAGAGTCAAGATAACGCTAATAAAAATAATGTATGTATGTATGCTTCGTGTATGAAATGTGCAGAAGTGGAACTAAGAAGGGTAACGTTATGCGACGCATTTGACTTTGCTGTCACAGTCTCCGCCAGCTATCGAAAGAAAATCGAAGACGATTCAGTGATTTCACAATTTTGATACACGGAAAAGGCGTCAATCTCGGTTATGGGTCGTTGTGTCCAAACCTTGTTACGTTTATGCCGACATGTTGACGGTCCCTGGTTCAGTGGGAAGAGGAAAGAAGTAAATAAACCGTTTTTTGTTTAATAACAAACTGTTACATAACAAATAATTTCTTGGCAACAAAACGGTTTTGGAAAAGTTTAGTGTGTTGACCTTGGCACATTCTGTACCGGCGCTTGGTATCAATGGAGTTCTTCGTCGCCGTTTTTTTTTCTGTACATACTAGAAGAAACCTGTTGTTACAGAATGGTGTTGTTACAGCGTATACAGTGCTATTCAAAAGTCCCCTCCCCCCTTCTTATCTTTGGAACGATTATACATAAACTAGTGGAATTTGGTAACTGAATATTAAGGGTTGTAAACTTCCCTACTAGTGATGATAGATGACGTATGCGTCAAAGATGATGTCACAAGGTCATTGTGACCAATAATTTTAAATGGAACCCTATGGCAAGCGACACCTCTTTTAAAAGGTATCGAGAAAACCTATTCAATGATACTAATATTGTGTCTGTTTACGGCAGTTTTGACAACTGGCTTTCAAAAACCGCAAAGCTGTGATGAATTAAATCAGTTAATAATAAAATTTAAAATTCAAGCTCCGCCACTGGATAGTTGGATAGTAAATAATCTGACGTTTTTACAAGTCTCCCCAATTTGATGTTTTTTTAGCTGCCAAAGTTTTTATACATTTAATAATTTGTGTATTGTTGATCGAACGTTTAACTGTTTTAGTACCTTGTGGTAATTTTAAAATATTTGTACATTCAATAATTTGTTAAACTGTTGTGAGCTGAACGTTTAAGTGCTTCAAGAAGAGAAATGGTACGTGTTTTAGGTGATAAAGTAGCAGCGATCCTAATACTTGGTGAAACTGAAGAAAATATTCATGCAGCAGAACGCATTTTTAATGAAAGGTTTCCCGATCGCCCAGTTTTGAGGACTTATTTGAGAGAGCTTCTTCGTAAGTTTAAAACAACGGGTAGTATTAATGATGCAAAACGATCTGACAGACCACAAATTTCTGATGAGAAAAAAATTGATATACTGGCAGAAGTAATAGTAAATCCTACTTCTTCAACAACTCAAGTTGCATCAACCTGTGAAGTCAGTCAAAGTACAGTGCATAGGGTGTTGAAAAAAAAACAAATTTCACCCATACAAATTAAAAATGGTTCATCAACTCTCAGACGACGATCCAGACCGAAGACTGCAATTTTGTGAAAATATGGAGACTAAAATTAACCAACAGCCAGACTATGTCAAAACAATTTGTTTTAGTGACGAAAGTACTTTCTATCTAAATGGAAATGTAAATACACAAAACGTGAGATATTGGAGTGACGCAAATCCTCACATGTTTCGTGAAACACATACTCAGTATCCCGAGAAGGTCAATGTTTGGGCAGGTATACTGGGAAACCACATCGTTGGGCCTGTTTTTTTAAATACCAACTTAACCGGTGAGGTGTATCTGCAGATGTTGCAAAATGCAATAGAACCGTTAATCCTTGAAATTTTGGAAGATAATCAAGATGAATTCGACATTTTGAAAATAACATTCCAACAGGATGGTGCTCCTCCACACTATTACGGTGCAGTAAGACGGGATTTGGATGAAGAATATCCTGGTAGATGGATTGGACGACGAGGTTCAATGGAATGACCGCCTCGATCACCGGACCTCACACCTTTAGATTTTTTTCTGTGGGGGTATCTTAAATCGAAGGTTTACGCCACTCAGCCTGACAATATTCATGTTTTAAAACAACGTATTGTTACAGAATGTAGGGCTATTTCCGCAGACACATTTGAAAAAGTACGAGAAGAGTTTCGCAATAGGATGTTTTACTGTCAGGAAGTAGATGGAGCTCACTTCGAACAATTACTATAAGTAGGTACTGATTCTTGAATCTGTAATTAAAATTATTATCCAAGTTTACTGATTACTGATTTAATCCATCAAAACTACCATCAATACAAACAATATTAGTATCATTGAATACGTTTTTTCGATACCTTTTAAAAGAGGTGTCGCGGGTTCCATTTAAAATTATTGGTCACAATGACCTTGTGACGTTATCTTTGACGCATACGTCATCTATCATCACTAGTAGGGAAGTTTACAACCCTTAATATTCAGTTACCAAATTTCACTAGTTTATGTATAATCGTTAAAAAGATAAGAGGGGGGGAGGGGACTTTTGAATAGTACTGTATGTATCCAACGCCTACAATAATGATTATTCCACGCCTATTTTCGTTTGGAAGAGGTTATCTTCACGAAAGGGTGTTTATTATCGAAACGATTGTGTTTACCGGTTTGTAATTTTGCAGGTTGTTATTCCACTGTTACCAGAGAGGTGCTAACGATAAATTCCAAGTTGTTTGCTCTTTTGGAATGTCGTTTGCCTCTGACACATCTCAAACCTATTAAACGTGACTCATGGAAAAGTGAAGTTCAGTCCTCCAGTAGGACCAGTGTTACTTGTTATCGATAGGCAGAAGATAAATGACTACGGCAGTTTATCGCACGATTTTGGTTCCACCGCGGTCAGATTTTGGTCTAGTCAGTTATGTTGATGGCGTTTAATTAAAAACGATCAGATACGGGTTATGGTAAAAATAAAAAAGACACTAACCTAAAATGATTATGTCGAGGCATATATCCTAATTTTTAAAATGAGATCGATCGATTTTAAAAGATCAATTCTTCGGTTTTTTGTTTGAGCATAGAGTACAATCACTGAACAAACATAATGAACACTAGACTACTTATATTCTAACGGGTGATCCAAATTGAACTTTAAGATTTGCTTTCTGAATAAAAATCAAAATATTGAAAAAATCCGAATTTTATTGCTATCAGTATAAAGTACAAACTTAGAAGTTAGATATGAAATATAATGTCAGCCAAATGCCCTCCACGGCTCCGCTGACATGATACCATTCTTTTAGCGAAGTTTTTTCATAACGCTTTCGCATAAGTGCGGCTCTATTTCAGCAATTGCACGTCTGATGTTCTCTTTTAGCTCTGGAATCGTAGCAGGTTTGTTGACATAATCCCTTTCCTTCAAATAGACCTACATAAAAAAGTCTAATGGGGTTAGATCGCAAGACCCCGGTGGCCAATCGATGTCAACCCTCTGAGAGATAACACGACCAGGATATTTGGTTTGAAGTAAAGTGCTGTGTGACATGTGGCTCCATCCTATTGAAACCACATATCATTCAAGTTCAAATTGTTGGTTTTATTGAAAAAATAGCCGTTTACCGTCTCCCGGTACACCATTGATAGTAACGGCGTTTCCACCTTCGTCCTCAAAAAAATATGGGCCAATGATTCCTCCACCCCATAGTGCACACCAGGTAGTGCATTTTTGTGAATGCATTGGTTTCTCTTGAATAATATGGGAATTTTCACTACCCCAATTGCGACAATTTTGGCGATTCACAAAACCATTTAAATGAAAATGTGCTTCATCGGATAATATGATTTTTACCCAGTTCACAAATGTACGGCGTTTCTGGTGGTCCGTTTCTTTAAGTTCTTGTATCAATTGAATTTTATACGCCTTTAAACGCAGATCTTTTGTTAAAATTCGTTGCGTAGTGCCGTATGAAAGAGTCGATTGCTGCGAACGGCGACGAATTGACATGGTTGGTTCTTCACACACACTATCACTTACGCGAGCAATAGTTTCATATGACCGACATCTGCGTTGATACCGGACCCTTGGTTTGTCAATAAGCATACCACTTGTTTCAAACTTTTGCACTAGATCACGAAATGCACGCTCACTTGGCACATTATTGCGTCCAAAAAGTGGTCGAAGGTTTCTTAACTGATGTAGGGCACCACGATGAATTTGCCATGTGTTTCGATACCAACTGTAAAAATGCAAACTCCCAACGTTCACACAACGCAAATGGCGCGTGATTCAAATCCTAAAGTTCAATTTGGATCACCCATTATATATTTTACGTTTACCCAGGCATTTAATTTTGGACCGAACGGTACCAAAGAAACTACCTTAAGAGTATATAAAATGTAAAATCGTTATTAATACGAGTATAACAAATCGAATAAAAAAATAATTTCCTTTAAAATAACAAACAATTATGTAATTCCTTATATGGTTACGTTAATGAATAATTCGAAATATTTTTAATATATGTATGTATAAACAAAATCGGTTGTTTTTCCTAACATATCCAATTAAAGTCGCACTTTAACTCCAATAATGAGTGATTCTGTTAACACGTAGATCCGAAACAGGCCACTGCGTACGGTTAGCAAACAAACAGTAATTCGTTTCAGCCATAAATAAATCGTAAAAGACAATGTAATAATGTAATAAATAAATAAATAGTAACATTGTATGACCTAAGGCAATGGATAGGATTTAATTGTTTACAATAACAACGTTTATGGGCTGGAAATACTAGGAACACGGCGATGAATGCAAATAATAGTGAATTAGGTCAATGAAACCGTTCGTGGGGGCGTGTTAAAATTGTATATTCAATTTATTATATAAAAATTGCGTGATTCATTTTTACGCGAACAAAAAAAAAATTGTGAATCGTTCGGTGTTAATTCGCGAATGCCTGAAAGATGCCTAATGATTCTTGAACTTTTCGACGTGTTTGATGAGAGAAATACCGCGGTTTTTATTCCTCGAGTTAATGGTAATTTTTTATAGCCGTCTGACTAATAGAAAGCCTTTGTATGTGTAGAAAGTATTATGTTTACTCTTCTCGGCTTCAAACGTTAGTATTAGTAAAATTGATTGGTATTCCATAATATATAGGGTGTCTCTGTTGGAACTATAGGATTCGAGTTGCACGCCATTTGTGTTTTGGCAAAAATAGGGCCAAGGTTGTCTACAAACCATAGGACCTCAACATGCCAGACAGCGTTCCCCATTTGTTGTGACGTTTCCAGCTTCATTTTAAAAGAAGTATCGTCTAATTACTCCGCCATTCAAAAACACGCACCAAACCGTTTTCTTTTTCATGAACAGCAGGAGCGTAGCGTGAGAGAAAAATCTAGGGATGTGATAAAAATAGTATAAGGGGAAGAGGTATAGTCAGATGTATGGTAGGCCATATGAAAATGGTAAAAAAAAAAGACACTAATCTAAAATGATTATGCCGAGGTATATATCCTAATTTTTAAAATGAAGATCAATTCTTCGGTTTTTGTTTGTCCAGCGAAAACGTCTATCACTGGTTCTTCAAATGTTGGAGACGATCTCATATCTTCTAACAAGGCACTTTCAATATTTATTAATGCTAAAGCTGACAGTCTTTCTTGCTTTTGACAATTTCGCAGATAAGTCTTTATTCTCTTTAAACATGAAAATTATCTTTCCACGGAACTGCTTGTGGCAGGAATAGTCAACATTAAAAGACACAATTTTGATGACTCCAGGAAAACATAAGATAATTGAAGGGACGTGATATATTGGTGAAGCTCAAACACAGTGCTCTTTTTCATATCGGGATCACTATAAATCACTGAAAGTTCACTTTTGAAACGATTTGCGTCAAACATTCTTTGACGCAAATCGTTCCATATGTGTCTACTAAAGAAGAAAAAAGATCGTCAGGAAAACGTTTCATGAATGAAGTAATTGTGTGGAATCTAGATTTAAGAATTTCAGTTTAGAAATTTCACTAAACCGTTCACTAATGTTCAAAGTAGTAACGTCCAAGATTTCATAAAACAATCGTGCGTAGGTGCTTTTCTTATCTTCTTCAAGAATTAAATTCTTTTCTTTTCCAAATGCATTATTTTTCTTGATGGTTGATTTTGTAACACAAATCTATCCATACGGTCCCAAATGTCACTAAACTCGTTTCTCATTTTTTGAATAGGTATGTGATTTGAAATCGGCGATCTTTTTATTGCAGTAACTAATATCTGATATTTCTGTTTGTAGAATTTTAAACAGATTCTCGGAATGTGGGAATATTGCAGAAAACACTACTAAGAAAAAATTAAAATCAAAGTCGCGCATTGAAGTTAAAAAAGGCCTCTAGCACAAATAACACCCACTTGATGTTCCACTGTTGACTGCGTAAGATCACTGATCTTTTCGCCAATCTAACGCGTAGCTTGTATGTAACGTGGACCATCGCATTTCAGCACTGCAGCAAGTAACGCGGGAGTCCAATAATTTCGGGCGCCTTCACGGCCAATTTGAAATAAAAAAGTTGATGGTAGCGTTTAAAGTAAATAATGTATGTTTGCGGTCGATTTAAATTAATTAAAAAATTGTGATAATTGAATAAATCGATTGAACTTTAAATAACACTAATTTGCCAATGTTTTAAAGGATGCAACATATCACTCGCATCCATGTACGCTACGCCCCTGGTGAACACCATGTGGCTTTCCAGCATTCCAAATTCGACAATTTTGTTTGCGGACATATCCGTCAAGCTGAAACCGTGTTTCATCGTTGAACAAAATTTTGTTGCAAAAATCAGCAACACCTTCTTTCTTGTTTAACGCCCAATTAACACATGTATTATATTGTAAACGCTCTGTAACTTTTAATTGTCGTGTCAACTGAATTTTGTATGCTGACAGATGCAGATCTTTCTTTAAAATCCGATGCGTGGTGGCTCTTTTGAAGATCTGAAAACTAGAAATTTGGATCTTCAATTTTCTTTTTTTTTAATTTCTCTGCGACTATTGTTTTTTAAGTTACAGCCCTTTGAAAATCACTTAAAAATTTAGGATTTTTTTACATCCCTTAATTTTTGTGCTTAGTGTACAAGCAACTACGAATAATGATTCATATTTAAATTGGCTCGGTTAAACATCTATACAGCGTTGCGTATATCTTTAAAGTCATTTCCCTGAAGGTGAAAAAATATTCGTATACAAGATGGCGCAGAGGAAACGCCACCAAACGGCGGTTCCCAAGAGTTAACTATTTCCCCACTCCAGTTTTGAACAACTGAGGAAACGCAGATTAAGTAGCCATGGCATCGTAGAATGTGGAGCATTCTAAGTTTTCCGTCGAGCAGTTTTTCGAAAGAGCGATTCTGTAGTTACCGTTCAACGGCTTTTCCATCGGCAGTTCAACGTTGAGCGTCGAGGAGTAATCCCAGATCGCAACACGATACTTCGATGGATGGAAGGAGTCAGCAGGAAGTCACCTGGCCTTCCCCGTTTCATTAAGGCACCAGAAAATCTTGAAACTGAAAGCCTTCGTACATCTCGTCGATATCTACAAAACATTCTGCACAACGAGTTAAAATTTTATCCCTACAAGATAATGATTTGTTGGCCCTCACGCTCTCCAGATTGGTGGGCTTGTGACTTATTATCTAAGTCTAGACAATTCGCAAATAAACCCCGGAAGATACAAAACCTAAAGGATGCCATGAACCAAGAAATCGCAGGAATACCAGGAGAAACATTTGTGAGAGTTATGAAACACTTTCGAGAGCGTCTCCAGGTTTTTGTCCGGGAAGAAGGGCGACATTTCAGTGACATTATTTTTCGCACCTAATTTAAAAATGTTATATATAAAATCTGCACTTCAAAATGTTACTTCATTTTGCTGTAATAATATTATTTTAGTCTTGAATATAAACAATGCTATGCTTAAATGAAAAGCATCAGTTTCCTCTGCGCCACCGTGTATATAAACAACGACCAATCGGCATCTAAAGATGTAACATTTGCATCATTCAGATGGTCTCTGAAACTATTTAATGGATATATATCAGCACTGTTACTATAAATATGTTATAGTCTTAGAAAATCCGAATTTGTCCTTATTACACTATCAATTTGGTCTAACACCAAATTGTATGTCCCTACATTGATTCAAATATCTGGATAAAAACTTTTCAATAAAATATGAAAACCATAAAGGATAAAATCACAAAGAAGAGAAATTGGTGGAGAATGGCCACAAGTTACAATCCACTCTATTTCAGCTGTATCTAGTTATATTCCCAATTATACCAAAACGCTATATATCCAACAATAAAAGTTCTATGCAAATTGGGCCGTTCTCTAGGATTACTACGTTCCTTATTAAGCAAAAACGAAACGAGAAGTATAGTGGCGACCGTTTCAGCTGCGTCAGATGAGATCTACTGATTATCCCATTTTTCTTTCATAAAATATCCCATCTTTTACGCTGTTTTTTTTATGTGGGCTCCACCCCCTTGAAACTAACGATAAAGGCGAACGACAGCATTTACGAGAAAGGTTCGTCCACAAGAAACGGTCATTAACGTAGGCTGCGTTTTGCAGGGAGATTACTTCATTGGCATTGCATACAGGGCGATTTTCTCCGATGCGATTTCCCAAGCAACGTTTAGTAGGATTAAACTGAAAATTGTGTCAGGTATTAAGCGAGTTACAATTTGTATAATGGATCTTTGCGCATGTATCAATTTAGTGAGGACGCACGAATCACATGCTACACCACTCGCAATTGTTACTAATATGCCACAATTACCAGCACGTATGTCTAGCGACATATGTTTCAATCAACTACGGACGACATAGACAGTTAATAAGTTGCCGAACAAAATGCAATTATGAAGTCACGTCTTGGCTTTATTGTATAATTTGATTCATTGGCGTCTCAATATTTCTGTAATATTTATTTCATTTATTTTGATTTTTGTTGAATTTATTTCATTTATTTTAATGGAAATATCACTTGCATTCAATGTTTTTGTGGAGAACCTTTTCATTACTTGTCATAGGTTAACGGATTTGTATTGTGCTGTTATCCTAAAATGTGTTTCCTGCACGACACTGTTCAAAAATGGCAGTTGATTGATTCATACGATTGTTACCTGTGACGCACACGCAAACAATCATTATACAAACCATGTATCACAAGTCTTTAATCAAGATAAAAGAACTCCTTTCATTTCCAGCTTAAGAGAAGACTCTTGCGCATATTGTCGCAAACTGTAATCACCGTATAATTATTAATCATGGTGATCTTGCAATGTTCTCCATTAATTCATATTTGAGATGACCTTGCGACCTCTGATATGTGAATTAACGACAACAAAAATTCCTTATCATTATAAACATACAAATTGTAATGCTCGATATCTAAATGTGACTAAATAATTGCTATCTTATCGCGGTTCAGCTATTATTTAGTTTTTTCGTTTACACGCTACTTCTTGTGATAAACCATTTCCAGCCTGCTCCAATTGTCTTGTAATCTCGTGCTTTCGACGATGATTTTGCGCGAGGTCAAACATCATTTGTTTTTGACAGTGATAAAAAAAAACGTACTGGATTTAGTACGGTATATACCATGCTTTCATTTTAAAACTGTACATAGGTTCCACCGTTCGGTCCTTCTCGAAAAATTAGCCGCCGCTGAGGTGGGGAGTCCGGCCGTACGCCGACCGTGATGATGGACGACTTAGATTTCACATTTACCGTCGCATACGTGTTTGGCATTTAGACGAGTGAACTTCGCAGTAATACGTGTAATTTTAAATAGATTCTTTTAATTCAAAACTTAGTAATTATGACGTACTCACTTGAAGAAAAAATTGATTTGATATCATGGTCTCTTCAAGGACATTCATTACGTGCAATAAGGGACCTTTTCTCAGTCAAATATGTAAATCGTCCGATCCCTGCCTTGAACACAATATCGACAGTAGTGGAAAAGTTTAAGTCAACGGGATGGATTTTAGGTTGTAAATACCACAAGACACCTAGAATTAACGAGGATGCTGAAATGCAGGAATTAATGGTGTGTGCAATGGTAGAAGAAGATTCAAATATTTCTATCCCAAAAATTTCCGAGGAGACTGGTTTTAGTGTGGGTAAAATTCACAAAATTTTAAAGAGAAATAAATATCATTCCTATAAATACGAAGCCCATCAAGAAATTTTCGATGAAGACCAGTACCGTAGAATGGAATTTTGTAACACGGTAATGGAACGTGCAAATGCGGATGACAATTTTATTTATAACATCGTGTTCACCGATGAATCCACGTTTCCGTTACATGGTAGGCACAATCCATCAATTCTAAGGTATTGGGTTATTGAATATCAGTATCGCCTATTAAGTACAAGGACACAATATCCCGAAAAATTGAATGTTTGGGCTGGTATTTATGGGAATGATATTATTGGACCATTCTTTATTGATGGAAATTTAAATGGGGAGACTTATTTGAATCATCTTCAAAACCAAATTGTTCCTGCATTGGCAAACATTAACCCCAATTTTGACAACGTTTGGTTCCAGCACGATGGGTGTCCGGCCCATAACTCAAGAATAGTCATTGACTATTTGAATACGATATTCCCCCAAAGAATTATATCTACGAGAGGCGTAATTCAATGGCCACCAAGATCGCCAGATTTGGCCCCTAATGATTTTTTCTTATGGGGGTATATTAAATCAAAGTTATACGGGCATCCTCATGAAAGAGCTAATAGTTTAAATCAACTGAGGGCTAATATTGAAAATTTATTTCAAACTATTAGCCCTCTTATGCTGACCAACGTTCGATCAGAATTTTACGACAGGTTGGGTTATTGTTTGGCGCAAGACGGAGGCATCTTCGAAAATTTTCTTTAGTTTTTTTTTTCTTATTCAAGGGGATATTTTTTAAGTTTTAAGAGTTTGTATTTTATTTTTAATTATTTTAAGAGAATCTATTTATTTTTAAACGTTTTATTAGAAGGCACTTTTTTTAATGCAAAACCAGTTATAAAAATAATGCAAAAAAGATCATAGTTTGCTGTTAAATATGGCCAAGATATTTTTTCTTTAAATACGTTTATCATCTTTTAACAGTAATCCCATCAACATCACTTTCCACGTAAAAGTTTTTCCCCGTTACAAATACGATGTACACACCCTCACGTGTAGAACGTGACTGTCGTAGCGCCGCTAATTGTCGACACTAGACAACCTGAAGCAGGGCATACCGTACCGCGTCCCCTCCCTACACATTATACGAAATCGACCGATTGACTTGCTGTCTAGTAAAAAAATGGTAAATTATTTCTATGGTAAATTACACGAACTGTATATTTTAAAGTGGTATTTCGAAACGTTGTTAAGAAATGCTGGGTGAATTATTTTAGAAATATCCCGTGCAATTGATGTTAACTCAAATTTCATACCTCACTCGTCCAGTTGACTTCGACCTATTCTCAAATGAGAGCTTTGAAATCCATATTTACCTGATGTTTTTACCTATTTTTCTTTTTTTTTGTTTTAAACATTCAGAATATGAACTACATCAAGAGATGTTGCCTTGCGTCATTACTTTTGCTGTTATTAAACTTCGTTAATTCGGTTTTATCATTTTTGTGTTGCTGTACATATTCTACACATTCTCGATCCTTCAGGAGCGATCTTGTAGTAATATTCTCCTTGAGAATGTAAATTAAGGAGGTGACTATTTAATATTATAAAATTCATTTCTCACATTTTGATGAGCCTCCAACAAAATGTAGTAGATTTATGTCAGGTGCTACAGTTTTAGGGGTCTTTAAAGTTCTCCCATATAAAGAAATATAATAGTATTAGGTCATGCAATCTAGGTGTCTGTTCCACTAGATCCTTCCTGTCCACGTCCCTCTTGGATGGAAGAAATGTTTAATGACAAGAACGACAGATGATCTAGATCTATCAAGAACAGACCAAGCCTCTTGAATATATCTGATCAAAATAATTGTGACTCAAGTCATGTCTATTGCTTGTAGTCGAGTTTAATGTGACCGATGAGAAGGGTTAAAAACTCGATTTTTTCTGCCAAACTTGTTTTAGAACTCTTAGAGGATGAGAGAAATTTGGTCATCATCCAATAGTTATAAGATCAAATCAACAAAGGAGGAAGTTATACCTGATGATCACCGATGGATCTCTCCTTTTTATTACTCCCCTAGATATATATTCTTCTATATTCGCATTGAAATAAGTCATCCCATATAAATAAGTCCATTAGGTCAAGGAATCTAGGTGGCTGTCCTACTGGATAACTAGATCCTTCCTATCTATCCCCCTTGAATGGAAGAAATGCTTTATGACACACAAGAAAGACCAATCATCAAGATATGTCAAGAACCGACCAAGCCTCTAGAATCTGATCAAAGTAATTTTGACTTAGATCATGTCTATTGGGTGTAGTCGATTTTGGTGTATGTGATCGATGAGAATAATCGAAATCTCGCCAAACGTTATTTGGAACTATTAGAGAATGAGAGAAATCATCCAATAGTTAAGAGATCAAATCAACAAAGATGGGAATTATACCTGATGGTCACCAATAATGCTCTTCCTTATTGCCCCCCTGGATGATCTAAAATGCGTTCTTCTATATTTGCACTGAAGTAAGTTCTCCCTTATCAAGAAGTCTAAAAGCATTAGGTCAGGGATTCTAGGTGGCTGTTCCATTTATTTTGATATGGTTGCTGCAAATAACGTCGTAAAAGGACAATCAAAGATGGATTGTCGGAAACAGAGTCAACGAGTGATTTTCTTACTTTGTCTTAGAAGATACTTATGATGTCATATGTTCTATACCATTTACGATTTTTAAATAAAATCCCAAAACAGTTTTCGCTAAATTAAATAGACTCGAAGGTTTTCTGATTGCATGTGTGAGTTAGTTTGATTTATGAATGAATCATCGATAACGGCTACCTAGAAATTATACGACTAGAAATGCACGTAAGAGCTCTCGATAGCGGTTTCTGCGAAAAAGTGCTCGGATTGCGATAAGTACATAGATGTACTAACATTCGTTCTCAAGAACATCGGTTGTATTTATCTATGATATTATCTGGCCGAAAAATTTTAGGAACGCAGATAAACAAGAGATACGGTTTTCCTATTGATTCCAAGAATTCAGGTAATAAATAATAATATTGATGCGTTAAGTAAGATAAACAAATTTACGTGCAAGTACTTGAAATTGTTTGATAATGATAAAGGATTATATTAGAATACTTTTACTTAAGCTGCGATTGCGAAAACCCTTAGAACCCATCTGCTGTATTCTGGATTTTTATTCAATCGGTATTTTTTGGTTTCCTTGCTATTGTAATCTTGGGCAGTGTTTGAATTATAATGTTCACCAGGGTACCACAACATTAACATCGTGTAAGCCTATTTTCGAAATCATATATCATGTAATGGAATTTAATACAGTCACCATTTATGTATATCTGAGCAATTTTTGAGTGCACTTAGACTAGACTTATAGTCTGGTTTCAAAATTGTAGGCAGTAAGTAATTCGCAACATGTGGACCAGACAAGGCGCGTGCCTTGTCTCGTGCGGGACTAAAGAGATCAGAGATCACAGAGTGCAGGGAGTGGTCATTACAATTTACACGTAAAATAGACACGAGAATTGTTGAATCTCATCTCAGCTCATAAAAATAGTGTTCTATACCTTACTGCCCACTATTTTGAAACAGAGTATAGCAGTAATACTAAATGATTTATATGCATGTCTTAAAGACTGTGTTGGTGTTTCGTGAAAATGGTTCAGTCCAGTCCAGTC
Organism: Rosalia funebris; assembly: GCA_037954035.1. NCBI lineage: Eukaryota > Metazoa > Arthropoda > Insecta > Coleoptera > Cerambycidae > Rosalia > Rosalia funebris. The sequence continues at coordinate 1,566,247 of JAZFAV010000007.1, forward strand.
CTTAATGAAAAACAGTCCCTTTTAAGCCAGGACACACGGCGTCTACCAATATTCTTTTTTCCCCTTATCTTTCCTTGAATTATCAATAGGTGAAGTGTATATTTGGAGCCTTTTATTATGTGACCTAGATTTTGAAGCTTTCTCTTCTTTAAACTATTAATTAGTTCGCACTCTTTCATTTTATTAGTATTATTAACCCTATTTGTCCAGGATAAGTGCCACATTCTGCAGTAGCACCACGTTTCGAAGGCTTGCAATTTGTCCATGTAATTATTTTTCAGAGTCCATGCTTTAACTCGATAGAAAAGCGTGGAGAATACGCAACAACCCGGCATTCTCTTCCTAAGTCTTATATACATATCCCGACTGGTGGAAAACTTTTTCATTTTCATAAATATTGATCTGGCTACTTCTATTCTCACTCTTATTTTATAAAAGACAGATAAAAACCAGCTCATAGTACCGATGATATTCATCGAAGGAGGAACAGGTCACAGACCTACTTTAGAAGAAGAAGAAGACTCTTATTTTGTTTGTATGATCACCCGATCTTCTACCCAGATTCCTGGTGTGCAAATGTGCAGACATATAGATATCTATATGTCTGCACATTTTCTATAACGGTCTTCGCTACTGTCAGATTTATCTTGTTTTGTTTCTATGGAGTTTTGTAACCACCATTAGCTTAATTTTACTAAAATTGATTTTTATACCGTATTCTTTACATCGATCATTTAGTTTTTCTAGAAGGTCATGTCTCTAAGATTATCAACAGAATAGTGTTGATAATCTTCAACAACACAACTTCTCCATTTGTAACTGTTCCTACTGACACTTCTTTCTGGGTTTCTTTAAACATAGATTCACTATAAAAGTTGAATAGGAGTGGCGATAGAATGCACACTTGCCTTACACCACTAATCTCCATTTCCTCCGTTAGTTGGTTTTCAACTTTTGTATTAGCCCTTTGGTCACGGTATAAGTTACTGATTACTCTCACGTTGTCTGGGTTAATATCTTTGCTTAGAGTGGATGTAACTTATCATGCTTCACCTTCTTAAAAACCTTTATCAAAAACCTTCATCAAGAACCTTTATCAAAATCGATGTAACATGAAAGCACATCCTGCGTGCTTACGTGCTTTTCTTATCTTCTTATCAGGAATTAAATTCAACTTGGTGGTTGATTTTCTAACACAAATCTGTCCATACGGTCCCAAATGTCACTAAACTCATTTCTCATTTTTTGAATATGTGTTTTGAAATCGGCGATATTTTTATTGCAGTAACTAATATCTGATATTTTTGTCTATAGAATTTTAAGCAGACCCTCGGAATGTGGGAATTTTGCAGAAAACACTGCTAAGAAGAAATTAAAATCAAAGTCGCGCAATGAAATTAAAAAGCCTCTAGCACAAATAACGGTTTCTCGATCCCATTCCTCATTTTCATTTTCCACAATTACCTGAAACAGCGCTTCCAAATCTTCCTTATGTTATGGTGACAGTCGCTAAGATGCGTTCACATAATCGCATAACTGAGTCCGGAAATAACGATAACACCCACTCGAGGTTCCACTGGTGACTGCGTAAGATCACTGACCTTTTCGCCCACCTAACGCGTAGCTTGGATGTAACGTGGACCATCGCATTTCAGCACTGCAGCAAGTAACGCGGGAGTCCAATAATCTCGGGCGCTTTCACGGCCGATTTGAAATAAAAAAGTCAATGGTAGCGTTTAAAGTAAATAATGTATGTTTGCGGTCGGTTTAAAATAATTAAAAAATTGTAATAATTGAATAAATCGATTGAACTTTTAAATAACACTAATTTGCCAATTTTTTAAGGGATGCGACGCATCACTCGCATCCATGTACGCTACGCCCTTGTCTTCAAGCTATATAATATTCCACTATTTTGTTGTGAATTTGGCTAAGTTTAACCATCATCCTATTCGTGTGCATTGAGTCCGTGTTTCTCTGGACAAAAAAATGTCCTTCTGTCGCTATAATTTGTCGGAGAACAACACAACAAGTCTTTTTATTCAGTTTGGTGAAAGGTCTAATCCATCAGTGCGGACTCCTCTTACGATGAATTTCAACACCATTAATAAAAGTCTTTTTTGGGTCGGCCCTTATATTTCGGTGCAGTTACTTACTAGACATATCGTCGGAATATGTACGGCTATGACATTGTGTGTACTGTATTGTGATTTTCCTCATTGATTTACGAGAGGAATCCAGATTAAAATTTGTGCTCGTAAAATCGGAAAATCTCCACGGGCTACGATATATTCAGATTTAGAATTATGTGCTATCCAGGGATGATTTATTGCGGGATGGCACTAGGTTTATGAATAGTGCAGACGCTTACTACTCAGGCTGTAAAAGGAACTTTTGTCTACATATATGTGTACACCAAATTTGTGGCTAAATTATAGTTAAATAAAATTACGTTATTGCCATATTATTGTTATTGTAAAAATAATGAAATATTTTAATCTACCAATCAGATAAATGTGTGACTAATCAGGTGAATTCTAAGGTGCTTGCTTATCGGCAACACTGCACTTCGTCGACACGAAAAACTAAATTAGTACTATTCATTTCATCACTATTTGCTAAATAAAAAACTGTCTTATCTTGCCGATAAACGGAAGAGTCTACCTGAGCCTAGCCATAAAAACAAACCAAGGTTATGTTTTGAGATTTTTTATTTAGCAAATAGCGATGAAATAAACTATAATTGAGAAGGAAATAAATCATTAATGTCGTTGCTACAATTAGTAATATCAATTTTTATTGAAGTAGCAGTTTAACACAGATGAATCTTCTTCTATGGCCACCATGAGCCCCCGACCTCACTCTAATTTAATATTTATGGGATATTATAGGCAAAGTACTGTTAAATATCCTCCACGAATATTTTCCCTGTAAGGTTTAGGTTGTTTACGTTTTTATTTTGTTTTTTTTTTATCGATTTAGCACAGTTTAACAGACCAATTCTTCCACCTCCACCATGATCCTCTAATTTCACACCAATTTAATATGTATAGGATATCATTCATAAGTACGAGGGGGTACCCAAAGGAAACCAGAATTTTTTATTTATTATTTTTTATTTAAGATAACATCTTGAAAACACCATATCTCCTTCAAAATACTGTATACTCTCTTGAACTAATTCTGTTAAGTGCCTCCAGCGATTTTTTTTAACCTCTTCTACACCCTGAAAACGATTTCCCTTTAGGTTTTTATTAATTTTTGGGAATAAAAAAAAAGTCCCAGGAAGTTAATTCGGGCGAGTAAAGGAGGTGCAAAACCGTTATCATGCCGTTTTTTGTCAAACACTGGTTGACTTTCAACGGTGTGTGGACAGACGCTTTGTCATGATGAAGAAACTAGACACCTGATCGCCACAATTCAGGTCCTTCACTTCAGGTCCTTCACTTCCTTCAATTTCGATCACTTTAGCACCTCTAGATAATAATTTTGGTTCACTGTGGTACCCTAAAGGACTTATGAAACCGTGATTTTTTTGGTCTGGATCATGAAGGTGTCTTCCAGTGGCTGGACTGTTGTTTTCTTTTGGGGTCATAGCGGCAACACCAAAATTGTTCTCCTGTGATGACTTTTGACACAAGATCAGGATCAGTCTCTGCCTGTTCCTTCAATTTCTGCAACTTTCAGAACGTTCTCTCTCAGGACATCAGAAGGCAGTCATGGAACAAACTTTGTGGCAACGCATGTCATGTTCAAACATGTCATGTTCAAGTCCTAACATCGGTTAGGATTTTTTGATGGTATTTTTTTTGTGAAAGAGACATGATAGATAATACATATAGCCAAAGATGAAGGATGATTTTTATACCTACCAACATACTAAATTCATGTACCAAATTTGTATAAATACCTCAAGTGGGTTAGAAGTAAAATTTAATTTTTTTTTTTTGACAGCTACAAGTTGAAAACGACCTTTAAGGCCCCACGTTTATATAACTAAATTTCCTTAATTTTAGCCATAAAGTACGTCCGTGTATTTTCTATACGTACTTATAAAACAACCTGTATATTTTAAAAAATATTGTGGTTTTAGTCGTTTTAGGAATGCCAAGTAACAAATTGTGGTTTTACCTATAATATTGTACTGTAAAAAAATAAGATAATTATCTCTATGTGTATACTATGAATCATTTACACGAAAATCGTATAATAGCTTTATTGGGAATCTCATTTGACTAAAGCTTTAATAATATAATACCGGTATTTCTATCTAGCAACTCACGTTTATCGTATTCGGCTTAAAAGGGTTTAAATAAGTAATAGGTAATTATGGATTTTCCGTTTCTGCTTTATTCAGAGTAGGATTATCAGCGAGATGTGTGCGTTAAGTCTGTATCTAAACCAAACATTAGATTCTCCATTAAAAATTATTTCGATCATAAATATTTAACACAGAAATTTAGTCAAATATCGGGAGAGTAACATATAGTTATATATAAATATAAATTATCATTTATATATATATGTTAATTAATTCACATACTGAGTATATTTTTTAATTGTTAATTTCTTATTTGCATAACGGTGATTCTGTCAAGTTAACTCTTTTTATTAATGCTAATGGACGTAATAAAGTAACAGGTGATGTTTTTATTTGTTATTCTTAATTGAATCTAGCTTGCGGTTCTTAAAAGTTGAGTAAATTTGAAAAAAAATATATTATACAGGGTGTTGGGATAGTTTCTGGCATAACTTTGTATATACACATCTCAGATACTAAGCAATTAAAAAAATATTACTAAAGCGCTCCACGGCGTAAAAAAAGTTGTAATTAACATCCTTCTGCCGCTCTTCTACTTTGCTTATTGTACCGCGTTTCACCGCACCTGGAAAAATTTCGAAAATTTCGTCTTTTTCGTAATATTTTAAAAACAGAAGATTTTCTAGAAATCCCTGAATTCAGCATGTCGAGTTCGGAGTATTATACCGTTTTCTAGCCCTCTCTAGGATCTCAAATAAGCGAAAGCTTAAAATGTGTTTTGAAGAAATTATTCTTATCCATCCACAATTTGGTAACTATCTACTTTAGAGTAAAAGTCTCAAATCCTCACCAAATATGGGTTAACCCCCATTCTTGGGGGTGCTGGAAACGAATCTGGATTCAATTTTTCTACTCAGATATAGTTTTCGAAAAAATGAATTTTCCACTTTTCCGCACGAAGCACCACTTTTTCTGATTAAATAACTTTTACTTCACACTACGTAGATAGCTAGTATTAATACGAGTAGATGCTACAACACTTCCTTTATACATATCACATATCATACATTAAAACCGCCACGAAGCTTATTATTTATTACTATTTTCTTAATTTACTCCAAACGTTTACATTTTTCATGCAGTCGTCGTCGTCCATTTGCTATCCTCGCCCTCTATGAAACCACATGTGAATCAACATCATGCGTGCCTACATTCACTACGTAGTGGACGTAGTGGTCAGTATATAGGGACTCCAAAAGTTAACTATGAATATTATGTATGTGTAATAACTAATCTGAAAATAATTTATATATGTGTTACGGTTAGAATGGATAGTTAGTTAGTTTTAAAACTAACCAGCTAGTTTATAAACTAACTAAATACGCTGTTATTTTGAAGGAACCTAACCTAACCTAACTGTTTACTTATTCTGATTAGGTTAGGTTAAGTTAGGTTCCTTCAAAGTAACAGCGTATTTAGTTCAGTTCCTGATTCCTTCAAAATAACAGTTTCAAAGTACATAGTAACACTTACAAAATACATATTACATTTAAGACAATTATTAAAATAATGTAACACATTTACAAAAACTTTTATTCAAAATAACTTAATTATACATACTGTCACGAAAGCCTCGAGCGATCCCGAACGCCGGGAATATTCCAAACATCAAGAGCGTGTGGAGTTGACTTCCAGTGCGTTCTATACTAGAAGGTTCGCCAAAGTTCTTTATCTAGAAACGTCTGGAGAGACGTCTCACTGCCTATATAAGAATTGTGTCGGCTAGCCAAGAGTTAGTTAAATCTGGACCGCGATAGTGAGCGAAGTGCGAAGAAAGTGACCGCACCGTTACTTCGCACCGCGATACGGTGCGAAGAAAGTGACATTATGTAATACAGTGCGAAAATTAGTTAAAGTATATAGAGAGTTAGTTAGTTGGGCTTGTAAATAGTTGATTTGTAAATAAGTGTTCGAAATAAAGAACTTTCTAGTAAATTAGTTGCAATATATTTAATGTCCCTAAATGATTTTCCGATTAATTATATTACATATACATAATATTCACAGTTAACTTTTGGAACCCCTGTATACTGACCACTACGTAGTGAACGTAGGCACACGTGGTGTTGAGTCACATGTGGTTTCATAGAGGATCAGGATAGCAAATGAACGACGACGACTGCATGGAAATTGTAGACGTTTGAAGTAAATTAAGAAAATCGTAATGAATAATAAGTTTTATGACGGTTTTAATGTATTATATGTATAAAGAAAGTGCCGCAGCATCTACTCGTATTAATATTAGCTATCTACGTAGTGGGAAGTGAAAGTTACTTGATAAGAGAAAGTGGTATCTCATGCGGAAAAGCGAAAAATTAATTTTTTCGAAAACTGTGTCCGAGCGGAGAAAAGTGAAGTCAGATTCTTATCCATTTGAGAGTTTTGCTTCTAAAGTAAATAATTACCCACACTTTTTTTAAAAACCTACCTAGAGTATCTGTGGTTAGTGTAAAGCAATTGTTGTCAAAACACGGAATATCAACGTCAACTACGCTAGCTGTATCCATCCTAAACCTAATAATTTATTGAACCGACTGAGTGGCGCTCTGTCGTAGGGGATGAGGTCTTTATTTTTCATTGGATTGCTTTCCAGTTTAAGTTTTAGATCCCTGGTAGTGGGGCTACTACCCTGCTGCAGTTATGCCAGGAACTATTCTGAAACCCTGTATTTTATAACTAATTCGTAGGTCAATTTGTCTTCATAACCAACAAATTATAACAGTGGGTATACATCTGCGCACCGCTCCGTGTGCGCGCCGTGCGTGTGCAGCAATTTCTCTAGATTAGTACGGGGTTTTCGAGTTGCGCACGAACCGCACGCACACGGCACATCATGATCCACCTCGTGTCGGTTTTTTCGACGAACGCTGTGTGTGTTCGCAGTACAGATTTGGACGGGGGCGCGAGAGGCTCGTTGTTTTTGTTGCGCGTCCATTCAGCGGTAAAAATGGAGTGGTCGGATGAAAACGTCCAGTAAAATTTTTATATTGACCGCTTATTTATTGCGACTTCAAGTTCATAATAAGCTCGGTACCATTCCGTTTTTTAAACAGGTTAGTTTGCCACCAACGTTGTTTCCTTTTCTTTTTGCACAAACTTGCCATTAACAAGAAAGCACCACTCATCATCAAAACGGCGTAATTTTTACCGCGCGACAGAGACATGATTATCTATAATGCAAAATGTCTACTAAATGTTCGTCGGTTTCCTCTGGATCGCGGAAGGTTCTTCAAAATGAATAATTTCAACGAACATCGGACGAGCAACGAATGCGCGGCGCGCAGGTTTATACCCACCTTAACAATATCAAGCTTGTAAAATCAAGGTTATAAAAAATTTAACTGTCAATTACAGAAATCCTATACTCATCTCTAAAACACCTTGTATATTTTTTGGGCTTCAACGGCGAACAATACTTTGATGTGCAATAAAACGATAACATCGTTGCTTGAGATATATCACTCTCGATATTAAATTATCGTTAATTCTATTTGCGTCGCGCAGTAACTTACGACGTATTGTCTTCGTCAGTAATAAAGCATTATTGTTATAGTTCTGTGCACGCCATAATTCCATCTTCGCCCGTACCAAACTGATTAAATCAAGCACCGACTTATTTCATTACATTCATTAGTTAATTTATTGCGCCGATTCGGCACAGTGGAAAATAAATTAACGATGGAAAAAAAAACGAGGAACAATACCTCTTGTCGCTAATTTGCATATACAGGGTGTCGCATTTAAATCGAGACATTCGCAATAACTGTTGAAATTATTTTTCGTATTTTTTGGTATAAAACGCGTTACTGTCGCTAACGCCCTCTTCCCCAATCAACAGCCCTCTTTTAAAATTCAAATGGGAATAAGGTCGAAGGTCTTTTTATCCTGATAACGGCGATGGTTTATTTATGCTCGCTAGAAATTAATGTGTTCTATATGACTCTAAAAAAGAGCAAATGACGACTATGCTCGCAATTTTCCTTTGGGACGATATCAATCCACACGCGATACACCAGCACCAAATTCATCCCGAGAAAGTCACTGTTTGGTGCGGATTCTGGTCTGGCGGAATCATCGGTCCGTACTTCTTCCAAAACAAAACTGGCATTGCCATTACCGTCAACGAGCGCTACAGATCTATCGATGATAAGCAACTTCTTGTGGCCTAAACTGGATGATATGGATACCGACGACATGTGGTTCCAACAGGATGGCGGTACGTGCCACACAGCGCATGCCACGATGGACATTCTGCACAAGTGATTTGAGGGTATGGTTATCTCGTGAAGTGGCGACCTGAACCGGTCACCGAGATCGTGCGATTTAACGCATTTAGACTTAAAAGCATAAAAAGTGAACATAGAGGCCGACGAATATTAAATTAACAATTAATTATTTACTTGTTTCCTTGTCCCGTTCAACACGAAAATTGACGTGTGACTGAATTATCCAATAAAATAATTACTTCAACAATCACTTGGTATTAAATGAAACACCCTGTATGTAGACGTGCACCAACATTGAAAACCGGTAACTGCTGGTTATAATGAATAATGATAGAGTACGGGATTATATAACTAATTATTTCGCGGCTCTAACGATAAAAACAAATAAAAAAAAAAATGATGAGCGTAGTAGCGCTAGTAGTAAACAAAAACAAGCGCTTTCCTTGACGCTTTTGGGCTGAAAGGTAACGTAACGCGTACTCCTTTATTAGCGCTCTTGTTTGATGCCGCGTCTCTGGGGGGATTAAGGGGTGTTTCCACTTCGAATATAACGAGGAGGAGACGGGCTGTTGGCCCATCCAGATTATGCTAATTAAAATTCTAATGAACGGTAGCGAAATTTCGTTTCGTTCACAGACTGGAAGAAGTTCGACAATATCCAATATTAATAAAGTAATAATGAATATATACGGGGTGGCCCGATGTAAATGAGACACGCATGTTCGAACTGAAAGCTCAAAACACCAGAAATCCAATTTTTTTATCGATAATCTCTTTGATGTCTCAATTATTTCCTAAAATTAAGAAAATCGTGGCATAAAAAGAACGTAATACAAAACTAAAATACTGAAGATATCAACAGACATATTTCGTTACATGAAAAGTGCCGCTTTCTTAGAAATTATTTACTTGAAAATTAGTGCTTACCTACTATAATAGTTTGGGCTATTAAAGCAGACCCGCGATTTTAAGTAACCCCACAAAAAGAAATACTAGTGGGATAAATCGGGTGAACGTGGTGGCTATTCAGTTGATTCTTGTCGCTTTATCAATCTGCTAGGGGAAATACGGAGAAATCGCAGGATGTCAATTCCAAAATGGGGAGGAGTTTCATCGTGCTGAGGCTCAATTCTTTGATGGAGAACATTTTCATTCTCATTGGTTGGAATGAAGAACTGCTAAAGCTGGAGCTAATGTAGAAATTCTGAATATCTAGCAGGTGATGGATTTTCTTCAAAGAGACGACATATTATTTCCTTTAAAGCCAATCACCAAGTGCATTTTGGTGATGTGTTGTTCGTTCAAAGAAAAAGTAGTACGCCCAGAAAATTTTTAAAAAGTTGAAATTGTATGAGACGATCTGGATTATCCTCATTTAACTCGTGTACCAAATGTAATTGGAGCTATTTTTCTATTGTTTAATAATTTTCCAACTGTTGTTGGTCAACAAGATTATTAAAACCCAGTTTCCTATAAGTGTGAGGATATTCTTGTAATTTGCTGTCTGCTTTGTCAAAGTAAATCTTTTATGCTACCTGCTTCCTCTATTTGAGCTACTTTATTTACTGTTGATTTTTAAATTGATCGTATATCAGGAATGTTCTTGATTAAATAACAGGCAAGCCTCCTCGTAAGATATATCTACTCCGCCACCATATCCAACCACCACTGTATATTACAGTAATTAAATCTCAAGAGTATGGTATGTAGTGGTGCAAGTTTAGGACATATTTACATAGATATTCGCGAATAACGCACCCAAAACATACTTGAAATACTACTCGCTTTTGCACGTAATGTCTCATTTATTGCAAATAATAAATCAGAAATGGCAGCTATAGAATATTCGTCTATATTTATTTCATTGTCGTAAAAGACAAATAAGTTAAGTACATACCTATTAGATGAAATCTAGCAGTGATTTTTTTATTTAATACATTTTTACAATTGTTTTTAATAAACCTGACCGACACTGTTAACTTTTGTGCCTTCAGAGATATTATTCAATTCGGGTATAATTAGTTATTCGGACATCAGGAAGTTTTAGAGTCAATATGAAAGCAACGTACATTTTCTATTGAAAAAACCGCCACTTCTACATGGTTAAAATCTACTACAAGCAAGGTCGATGTTGAACGAAACCACCACACCATTATTATTGATCACCAAAGTCACCAAACATTAAACTTGTCGTACGTATTCAGTGGATCATCCTGTATTAGAAATTTTTTCCACAAACAAGCTATTGCAAGGTAATTGTCAACTGATCATCATGTTCATTTATCATCAGTCCGACACAAATCTTGTATCCGCGTAGGAAATATCTAAGGAGTAAAGATCAGGTGAACGTGAAGAATACACTATCTTTGGATAATAAAATGCATGTGAAAATAACGAGTACCATACCTTTACAAATCAAAAATTCATAATGAAGTCAACAAAAATAATTTTTATAGACTTTTATTGCTGCGATCAAAAATAACTAAAACCCCCTCCTTGGTGCAAATTAAATACTCCTAGCTACTAGCCGCAGGATATTTTCTAGTATGGAACTACTAAACTGACATCGGCCGTAAGAAAATAACCAATTAATAGATCGTTACATTACGGCATAATAAATTTCAGGTCCACATTGTGGCCAGGACGATAAACACGACGCGGCGAGTCGCCGGACAACGATGTTATTTTTTTTCGGTCTTGTTTTTGTTGTCTATTTTGCAAGATCAACGGCTTATAAGTGGATGACACCGTCGTACACGTGGTTTAAGGTTTTTAAACATAAGAACATAGGCGTAGATTGATGGGGGTTCGTTTATTTTTGTTCAGTCATTTCTGAAGTTTCGGCAAAAGGTGACCGATTCAAAATGTTTTTTCTAATGTCACGTTTAGAGCATAAAGAACAAAAGTCTAAATAATTTTGAATATTTATTCAGTCGGTAGGGTGTGATTCTAAGAACTATGGAGTTTCATAAGATATTCTTACGATAGCCGGTGAAAATAAGAATATGTCTTGTAGATACTGACGATTTCAGGTCTATTTATTATTGTCATAACCTAAAAGTATGTATAATAGCCCTATATTAAATAACAAACCTAAACTTTGGAAAGATTATACTGTAAAAATGAAAATCTTGAATTGGAGATTTCCGGTTTAGAGTAATCCGGTGGTGGATTCGATTCTCGCATAAGTCGGCTGGGTGTGTTTGTGCGTATCGCTGTTATTGTAGAAGAGGATTAAGTAGAAGAGAAGCTCTGTTGTTTTTGGCGTCTTGCCAAAAAGAAAATAAAAATGTAAAAAAATGTGTAGTGGGTCTTGGTCTTTCTTGAACTGAAAATCAACTTCTGACAAATACTGAACGGAGAAATCTTTTCCAGAAACCTCAAAAGCAGAAAGATGACGATATTTTACTAACACCAAGAGACAGACAACAAATAATTAACGCTCGATAGAAATTACATTGGCCTCAGGATGAATCCTTGAGGCACTCCTGCTTTTAAGAGCATCATCGCATTAATAAGTTTAGATAGATAGTACGTAGATACTGATAGACGTCCAGCTTGTGTAGACCCGAAAAAAGCATAAATGTCGCCGTGTAATATATTTTACAAATCAAAGAGTGAAAAAAATTTAGAAGACAAAAAAGATCTTGTATAATACACTAGGCACAAATTAAGAGATGTAAAAAAATCCTAAATCTTTAGGTAATTTTCAAAGGGCTGTAATTTGGAGAAAAATAGCCGCAGAGCAATTTTAAAAGAAGAAAATTGAAGCTCCAAGTTTCTAGTTTTCAAATCTTGAGTTCAAAATTTTTTTGGATTTTTTTACATCCCTTAATTTTTGTGCCTCGGATACATTTTGCACGAGGATGATCCGAATGTTCATTAGAGTGATTAAAATAACATCGATCCGCTCAATTAGCCATCGCAGTTGCCCGATCTGAATACGATTGCAAATTTTTGGATATATACCGGGATATCAAATATATCTCTGGAGTAACTCGAGAGGCTTTGATTGAAGAAACCTGTTGCGAGTGATGAGGTAAATGTACTACGCAACAATTGTATGCACTCATAATTTTTTAACGCGCCTTAAGCGCCAGTCTTAGACCGATACCGTCCAGCTAGACGTGTCAATTTTTTCGCCGTTTTGACCGAGCTAGACGCGCGGCGGTCAGATATCTGCAGTGTGATCGGTGAGACCGACGCGCCAGAGGCAAGGTCAGGATTATGGCGCCACAACGAACTGTAAACTCGCACACACCGGGGACGGCAAGAGTTAATTCTCCCAACAGCTGATTTTTTATATCTGCCATTATCCCAGTAGGAATAATGGTGTATCTCCACTTAACGAGCCCGTCAAGACAACGACCTTACGAGAAGGAGGAAAAATACGTTCTTTGGATCCATTCCTTAATGACGCGGACAGATAGTTTGCAAGATGTATGGCGATGTTTTGCGCTGGAAGCGGGAATTTTTTTGCGTTGATAGGCTTTCTCTTTGTTTTGGTTCATAGGCTTTTAAATAGAGAACATCAATAGATAGTTTGATGTCCATTAAGCTAGATCTAGTGGAACAACGGACACTGGGATTAATCAAGCAGGGAAAGACTAAGAAACTAAAGAAAATTTAGCTACTAAATAAGGTAAGCACAGCCATAATTCATCATAAGAATAGATATTCATAATTAGGTGTCCCATCAACCATAATTAGGTATTCCATCGATTGGAGACCCTTAGCCCTTTGACCTATGTTAAGCAGCGATTACTACCACCAATTTTCATGAACCATGTTCAAGAAGTTAATCTTTAGATAGTATACTACCTCACGAAGAATATAAAAGACTTCTACTAATAGATACAGGTTGATTGAATTCACAGAAGCGACCCTAGAGCTATTAAAACTGATTTCTACTATATTAAAATTACCTTCGTATAGTAGCAGTTGGCGCTTTCATCGACTTCGCCAATATTGGAAACGCTGACCATGTCAATTCAATGGCTTTCAGTTGCTAATGGCATGTATTTCTCATTTCATTCGATTAAATTGGAGATATTCGATCACAGTTTCGATAATTGTTTCCAAATCGTGAATAAACGACTACGAAATTGCCCATGTACAAAATTTAGTAGCAAGATTATAAGAGAAAATAATATCAAATGGAATTGCTAAATAGAGATCATCATATTGCTGAACGCACTAACTTAGTTTTCCACAAAACACTAAAACACTGTATACTACACTCGACGCACGTTTCGCCAATACAGTTGATATCATCTGGAGATGATTAAAATTGAGTTTTAAAGTTTTAATCGTCTCCAGATGATGCCAACTTTGTTGGCAAAACGCGCGACGAATGTAGTGTTTCGATGTTTTGTGGAACACTAAGTTAGTGTTATCCTCACACCAGAGGTTCCAACCTACTCCAGCATATTTCTGAAATTGTCTAAAAATTCTTTGAAATAATAGCAGTATTAGGGAACATATAAAAAATATTTCCTTTAAGAAAAGCCAATCAACTCCCAAGGCAACAAACGTCACTGCTTGAAGAAGAACTAGAGCTTCATCGAAAGGATGTCCATATTGTCAGAAGATTTAGATCCTGCTATAACTGGCGTTAATAATTTAATTCTGTCTTAAAATCAATTCTCTGCTAATTGAGGAGTAATACCACTATAATAAGCTAAAAAAAGAGTTTTCTTTGACAGTTCTTTTTAATGGAAGAAAAGGTAATAAGTTAATAATATTTATGGAAGTTATTAGGGATATATTTAAGTATAAAAAAATTATTATATAGAAAAAAAGCGTTAAATTTTCGAAAAAAAAAACGACGATAATTAATAAATAATGTTTAAATTAACATCGAAAGTTCCGAATGTATTTCATTTCAAAATGTTATTTTAAAGATAACGTTAAAAATTCGCATGGAAAGACTAAAAATTGTTGGAGTTATGCTGCGTGCCGTTTTGAAAAGCCATGTTTCGAGAAAAACGCGTTGAAAGCTTTGAAGTGTATTATAGGCATAAAAGAATAAAAAATCCGACTGTTTAAAAATTGTTACCATTAATCTGCTATCCCAGGATCATAAAGCTGCCCTTCTATATTTAAATATTCTTCCTCGTTCTCTTTCCTCGAACATTTTATGTTAGAGCGGGCCTCTATCGCTGCATCTACATCTCGACATGCTTGCTCCGCTTAGCATCGGCTTGTAGACAAAAATTGTATGATTGGACGCCAATATCCATCTCGAAAACTTTCATAATTCGAAGAATATTAATCAGACCATCATTAAAAGTGCAAACAGCAATATCAGTCGCTATTTTCAAGACTTTTTTGCAACTTGAATAAGATTTTGGAGCTAATTTTCATACAGCAGCATTAAAACTTTCATTGCTATTTTGCATGTAGCCTCCCAAGCAACGGTTTAGCAACTCGTCTCGGCTCAGGTTGTCATAAATCGGTTTGATGTCTTTAAAAACTTCCTCAGGAAGCGGCGGCTTATGATGGAACGTGTCCAAGAAATCCGCTGCTTGCGCCTTCTTCCAGTCACGCCAAGACTCTGAGCACTTCTCGTCCTGCGGCTTTTGGTCGGTTGATAACTTATGAAATAAGGTTGCCCAGATTTCATTTTACATATTTTCCAAGAAGCGATAACTATTTTGAAACCTAAGCCTCGAGGACTTCTTTCATGGAACGTGATGTCTGAATCGTTTTACACTTCACATGTTGCTAAATAACAGAGAAACGGCAAGGCAAATTATAATTCTAATGCCGATTTCATAATTAATATCTAAATCTTCATCAGAAACTTTTAGTTTCTTGGCAGAAGCACTGACTTGTTTCGAATCGCTCTCAGCCTCTTTATTCGACGGTCGTCTCGATGACGTATTGCTTCGACGCCGTATTGGGTACCACTTTTTTGTACCTTTCCTGTCCTGGTACACTTTTGCGTCACTCATTCTAACTTAAAAGCACTTTGAGATTTAAAATAAACTGTTAAAAATTAGCACTACACACAAAAGCCGTGATTTCAAGCGAAGAAATTGTCTTTTTTGTAGATGTACAGGCAGTATACTGACGTACTTTTATTTTTAAATCCTGCTGACTGAACATAAACATCTTTTAAAGACATCTGTTGGGTATTAGAGAACTTAGAAATCATAAGGTAAAACATTAGGCTGTACCTAGACTGTACCTTCTCAGCAGGTATTTATTTGACGCACGTGGCGTTTGGAGCAGCCTCATTGCTTAGGAGAGAGTGCGAAATTAAAAAAAAAAAAATTTTTTACGAAAATAAATTCTGACCCATATTCTAAAAGATCCAAAGAGTTTTTTAAGCTAATAAAAAAATTAATTTTTTGAAAAATGTACAGTGTTATCCCTTAACGTTGTTTCTAATAAGGAAATAAAAAAATTTGATCAAACGAATTAAAATACTTTGATCTTCATTATCCATGAGGCATATCTTGTTTCACGCTCCCCACAAACTTTAAAACATGCATCGTGTCACTTTCTAGACGTAGAAAAAAATCAAACGTCATTCGGAATTCTTTAACCAACTACCTTACCACGAGGTCATCCTCCCCAAACTTGTCTTATTCAGATTCACACATTTATTTTTCGTTTCCTAGTACGCTGATTGTGAATGAATTATATTAGTGTAAATTTTATTCCTGTAAAGACAAGATTTATGCTATCATATACAACGTAATAAATTAAAAATGTTATTTATGTTAAAACTTGAATATATAACGTCTCACGCATCTACTTGGCGAAAACATTTATCTTGCTATTAACCAAAACTACGACGTTAATAATTTATGGTTACAATCAACTCTTATCTAAAATCAGTTTTTTTTTGTACTAGAATATCAATTCACTTGGTATGATATCTGTGTCCTCGCTTAACGTAATAATGTATCTTTTAGATAACGTTGCTTAGCTCCACTTTAAGTTGCATTCACTTAAGCCCTCTAGAGCTGTTATCGTTAATCGTTGTGATAAAACTGTCAAGTCAGAGATTCACTGCAGATTGACTTAGCGGAGGCTAATCAAATATATATCGCCCGAGGGTCAATAATATTATTACAAGGCGTTATTTTGCCAGCCAGCTTAACGATGACTGCATCGCGTTTTTTTTTTTTTTTTGATAAGATGTAAAGATATTATTGTTACGTTAAATTGACTCGCATTCGTACACTGTGGAATATTGTTTGATTTCACTTAATCACACAGGCTAACAAAGATTTTGTGATCGGACTTTCTTTGACTTTTTGGCTTACAATTAGTTACATACCATAAACTACAGAGACACTGTTATTTTGTTCCCATCACGCACCAATATTTGCAAATGCACATTGTACAATAATTTGTAGTTTTTAAAACCGAGGTTTTAGAAAATTAAATTTTGTCTGAATCTTCGCGGCGCCCCTGTGTCTAATCGGTTTGAAACTTACACACAAGTGTGGAGGATTTACCCAAACAGAATTGGCCGATGGGGATATTTCGGTTTTATAATATTCGGGTATTTACATAGTCGCTGTAGTGCATTCTTAAGTGTGTACGTTTACTCGTGACATAGCGTCGTGTGTTTTTATTTTGTTAAATTTGGTTGATCCGCAAAAAATTGTTTTGCCGCCACTTCATATTAAATTAGGATTAATGGAGCAATATGTGAAAGCTATAGATAACAATAGGAATTGTTTTAAGTAGTTATGTGGCAAACTTCCAACTGTGTGAAGCAAAATTAAAGGGAGACATAGGACTACATATAAGAAAATTAATACAGGACCAACAATTTGAAGAAACAATGACAGGAATTGAAAGAGAATCTTGGATATGCTTTAAAAATGTAACATAATTTTTTTCAGGAAATTATAAATATCCGCAGTATGAGAAAATCGTCAACAAAATCCTGAATAAGTTTAAGCAACATGGTTGTAATATGCGCATAAAAATTCATTTCCTGTATGCTCATCTGGATTACTTTCCAGAAAATCTTAGTGAGGAGCAAGGTGAACGATTCCATCAAGAGTTAAAGGAGATGGAAAGGAGGTACCAGTGTCGATGGGATGTGGCGATGATGGCAGATTACTGCTGGATGCTGAAAAGAGAACATCCAACGAATGATTACACAAGAAAAACTACAAAACGAAGTTTTTTGTTAAATATCACACTCAATATCCCCATAAAGTGAATGTATGGTGCGGCATAGTCAACTGAATAGTTCTGGTCACTATTTCTTGGATGTGAACCTAACTGATGCAAGATATTTGGATTTTCTTTGAGATGACCTTATTCCTGACCTTATTACATCCATATATAGAATAACCTGATCTTCCGAGGCATGACTTTTCTAATAGTTTGATTCATAATTATCAGGCGTTTATATTGGCGCTTTCTTTCTTTCTGAAAATTGGCATTTCGTTTTTTTTTTTTTTTCATAAAAATATTCTATATATGTATAGTATATAAATAGTAAATAAGTAAATATTCTTCTATATATGTATATATTCGTCGTATTATGGCTTTACCACTTCGAGAAAAGACGGATGGCAGCTAAGTCATTTCGCGATATCAAAGAACTTTTTGGCGAAGGAATAATTAACGAAATTCTATGTCGGGAATGGTTTACCGATTTGCCCTCTTCAAATCATACCAGCTTGGAGCACGCTTGGAGCAAGGAAGAGGTTAACCATCGGCTTTCAACAGTCGGGCACTTCTGGGAACCATGGAAGAAGACGAAATCATGGCAACTCGAATGCTGGTTGAAGACTTCAATGTCGGCCAATTCACCGTCGTCCGTCGCCTCGAGAAACTCGGAAAGGTATGGAAATTGGCTGAATGAATCCCTCATGAACTGTCCCGACATCAACAAGACCGATTGACGAAAACGCCACGCAAGAGAGAACAAAAACGTCTTCCAACATGATAATATATACACGTCCTCATGTTGAGGGTCATGTCGTCGAATCTATCGCCAATAAGGGATGGGATCTACTCCCACATCCGCCATACTCACCCACCGAAGCTCCCACAGGCTACCACGTCATCCGCTCGTTGAAAAACTGGCAATCAAACGAAGTCTACAACTATTTGGATGAGTTGGTATACGACATCAAAGCGTGGATTGGCTCTAATAACCGCGACTTCTTCGCCCGTGGAATCGACCGTCTGCCAAGCAAATGGGAAGCACTTATTGAAGTTGAATGTGAATATGCTCCAGAAGAATCATTTAAACATGTTTCTGTTGAATTTTTATGTTTATTTTTTCATAATAAATGTTGTTTAAAAAACGCCCGATAATTATGAATAAACCCAATCTTAACAACATTAAAGAATAAAATTTAACATGCTCCAGAGTTTTTCCCGAAAGTTCTTTGAATTTTTAACGAATTTATTCACTATATAAGCACTTTATAAGCTAAAGCGGAGGATAGTACTAATCCTTCCCGTTAACAACTGAATACGTCCCTTCAATAATTCTTGATATTCATCACGAATGTAAAACAAATTTAAAATTAAATTTATTACTTTTCCGCACTCAACTATACCAGAGCGGAAAAGTAATGTAATCGTGTAAAGAAAAATGGAGAAAAAAAATTTTTCTACGTGTTTTTCGGCCTAAAAACTAAAAAAAAAATTGTTTTTACAAAATTTGTCTGTGTGTGTGTCGTTGTCGTCGGCATTAAAATTTCTTATTAGCACGATCTCAACTAAATCGTGTCGGATCGATCGGGTTTTGACTGATTCTAATTGGGGACGTCTCCCAGACGACACCTATTGATTTTGAGGTGGATAGAACACACTGTACCATGTTCGTGGGTCATGAGAAAGCACAATGGTGGACTATTTGAGAATTTGTTTTTGTTAGCACGATCACTCAATTAAATCGTGTCGGATCGATCGGGTTTCGACTGATTCTGGTTAGAGACGTCCACCAGACCGACATCTATTGATTTTGAGGTGGATAGGACACACCCCACCCTGTCCATGGGTCATGAGAAAGCACAATGTAAATGTTTATGTTCATCCTGAGATTTAAACATAAACATTTAGCGCGTAGCTGATTTTACATTGAACCGAAAAAAACATATATTCGGCTTGTATCATATACGAATGAATAAGAAAAAAATAATAATTTCGTTCGATCACAAACGTATCGATACGGCACTGAATCAGTCGCCAATGAAAAAAGTAAAACTGTCGCATAAAACACATATTCTGCATTGATGTGTTAGTTTATTTTTTCTCGGCCACTCAAGTTCGAGATAGAGATGTTCTGCGTGCGGAAAAGTCCGTTTTAAGGTCTTAAAACTGTTTATCTTAATACAATTTGGTATCGAGATTTCATCGAACTCGTACGACTGCGTTTTTCTCCATTGTCGACAGTGCATACAACTTCTAGTCTTAAATTCCCAAAGGGAATATGTTGTCTAGAATGTAAGAAGGTAAAAAAAAAGTCTTGATAATAGGCTATCAAGACGTTGAATCTGTCTGACCGTTATCTCACGTAACGGAAGTACAATAACCAGCCCGCCCAATTCGGGTTGGGAAATTATTAATGGTTTCCCGCTTTTGTGGTCGTCTATCCGTGTCATTATGTAAAGTAGTGGAATGTACTAATTCAGAGCAACGTGTTTCGACCGCATTGCACTATGGTGTAACACAACACCTCTACAGCGGTAGTATATTATTCAGAATGTTCCTGCAGGGTTTGTATCCCCCTGGATAGCCCTCGCCGTTTACTGCAGTTTCTTGGCGTTTATCGTCGCCATTAAATCAATTTGTAGAATTCAAAATATGCAACAAGGCATAAGTATGTACCAAGCAAAATGACGGAACTATCCTTCTATTTTGATAACATTTTGTACTATTCATTTCATCGCTATTTGCCAAATAATAAACTCTCTTATTTTGATGATAGACGGAACAGTCTACCTGAGCCTAGCCATAAAAACAAGCCACGGTATGTTTTGAGATTTTTTATTTGGCAAATAGCGATGAAATAAACTATATATAGGTAGAGCCTCGAAGACTAAGACGCCTATTTTTGGTAGCTGTCCATAAACGGTTTAAGGAAAGGCCCTGCCCCCTTTCCTTAAACAAGCTACATAAAATAAAAATAACCTGGGGTGAATCTTCCCCCTCCCCCGTGTATCTTTATATATTAGTTAAAAGTCCCTTTTGGCTGAAATATTATGGTTTTTGTTCCATATGGATGTCTTATACGAGGGGCACTATCTATATTTCGAGTCTTGGCAACTCTAAGTATTGTCAGACGCCATTTGACGTTTCCAATGGAAAGTTTGACATTTTTGACCACAACCTTCTTCAGAACATTTTATCATTTAAGCGCCGTTTGTGTTGTTTACAGTGATTTGAGAATTATATCTCAGCGAAGAAATAGACTTAACTCGTGAAAATTTTCGGCCGGAAAAAAATGAGCCGGATAGTAAACAGCAGTCGACTGTATGGGTGTTTCAAAATGAACCAAATCCAACAAAAGTTGTTCGCGATCGAAGCACTTCAAAACAAATGGTCGCCTGTTTTTTCGGAAAAACAATGCCTTTAGAGGAACGTAAAACGGTCAATTCTGAATCGTACACAACCACTTGTTTGCTGGAAGTCTTCGGTGAAATAAGGAAAACAAACAAGCGCCGTCGGATCATTCTTCATCATGATAATGCGAGCTTTCACACATCTCGTCTATCAACCGACTGTTTGAACCGCTTATGCGTTCAAAACCATGCTTTGAGATATCTCAAGCGGAATGGAAGAAGTGGAATGGTTCGAACGCATGCAAAAGTGTGTAGATCGTGAAGGACAATATTTTGAAGAACGATAAAGTAATTTTCAATGACAAATTAATGTTTTGTTTCTTTTTATTATTAGGCTCCAAATTTTAAAGCGTATTGTTCCTGATATATAGCCAAATATGCGTTTTCGATGAGTGAATTTATCATTGACCTTGATTGTCCAATGTGATCATCACCATAGGTCATTTTGTTTTTAAGTTTTGATAGTGTCTGACCAATGTCGGTTCCTATAAATTTTATGGAAAAATATCTAGCGAATCACTTTACAATTTTATTTGGAGCATCGAAAAAGTCCTCGCCCAAAAAAATCGTTGATGAAATACGCCTGGAACTTTTCTTACTTTGAACATAACACCAAAATCCTCTGGGGTCGCAAGATTTGTTGAATTGACGTTAAGTAATAAGCGACTTCTGAAGAAATTTACGAAAAAAATATATCTCTTATTTTCCGATCATATGTCGTTTATTTGTCGGTAGTGTGAAGTGGTAATTACTGAGGACTTTTTTGGGGCTACCATCAGCCTTATGATCATGATTCTTCAGTAATACTTACAGGTGATTTAAAACTAGATCAAACCTTCTTTTAAAGAAGGAATTCCAAATTGGTTTGGTGTCAAGAATAACCGGCGGTCACTTCTGATCATCAACACGGTAAATGACACGACCAGGAAAGGACTGGTGTAAGACCGTTAATGTTTCAGGGGTAGTTTGTAAAGTGGCACCGTCCTGCTGCAATCACATGTCTTCAAGAGCAATATCTTCCAATTAAGACACAAAGAACTGGGTTATCATGTTACGGTAACGTTCCGTTATCGTAACATGACGTAACGAATTTACTGTTAATGCATTACCTGCCTTATTTGCAAAGAAAAATGGTCCAATGATTCCTTCAGACCGCAATGCACACCAAACAGTGACGCGTTGAGGATGTATTTGTTTCTCATGAATCATTCGTGAATTTTCTGAGCCCTAAATGCGATAATTTTGCCTATTAATAAAGCCATCAAATGTGAAAATGGGCCACATCGCTGAAGATGATTTTGTTCACAAAATCGGCATTCACTTCTTGTTGTTCAATGATCTAATTGATGAACTCTCTTCGCTGTGCATGGTCTGTTGGCAGAAGTTGTTATGTCAACTGGACTTTGTAAGCATGGAGATGCAAACCTTTAGCGAGAATACGGTGCAGAATATCTGTTGAAATGTCCAGTTCTTGTGCACGATGACGAACCGAGGTCCCTGGACTTTCGGCCACACTCTCGCGAACTGTCGTGATGTTTTGTTCTGAACGACCACTACGGGCTCGTGTCGTGTGTTTCACATCAATAACTGAACTTTCGAATTCTTTTCACGGTTTCCAAATTTGGAACATTATTTCTACCGAAAATTGGACGCACATTACGAATCGTAGCAACCAAACTTTCATCATTTTGATAGTAATATTTAACAATAAAAACACGTCGTTGTATCGTGTAGCTTTCTATGTTTACTAACTCGTATCTATCTCCTATCGAATTATCACAATTATTGACTTGTCGCATCCTGACAGCCAAAATGGCGCGCAATTCAAATCGCTCATTCAATTGTTAGTCATTTACGCGTGGAATAGTAGAGAAACTTTCAGAGGAACAATTAATTTCAATAGTAATTGGTACTCAACGCCTTGCGCCCCTACCGCGCCGCCCATGTCGCCCCGTCGGCTGGAACGAGATCGCAATATTTTTCCTTGATTGCGTGATCGGCCGGAGCTGACAAAAACGAGGAAATAACGTTGAAATAATTTGTTTATTAATTAACGATTTAGAGCTGCTAGTGTTGTGCATTACATTTAATGAAAACATTCTGTTATTGTCTAAGATAAGTGTATTTATTAACTAGTTATGAATTGTGATTTTCTAGGCCGCTAAATGTAAATGTTTCAAGGCGAAAGTAAAGCGCCATGCGTAACAGAAATCTTTCCCTGTGGTGTTGTACAGAGTGATTAACTTTAATGTTGATGTTTTATCACATTCAATAGTTCTAAATTATTCAACAAGAGGTAAATGTGTCCTATTTCAATAAGGCCTTCTATTCCACTGGAATTTAATTTTCAATGCCTTGAGGGAGATTTAAAAAAATCCAACCAGTACTCTTGATGTCTCGATAGAAGTTATTTCAAACCTACAAACGTTGTCTATTTAAACCCTAATTGGTATTAACAGAAAACTACAAGGGTGATCCCTTAAAATATCAATAACTGATTGCAAAATGTTGTATAAAGTATAATACAAAGTTTTACTCCGCAGAGGGTAATATTGAAACTACAGAAATAAGGAGATTATACTCCAATCCCTCTGCAAATGCCTTATTTAATAAGGACTAAACAAATTAGGTCAATACAGCTATTCTCCTGGCTGACGAGACCTAAGATAAGGTCGAAACCGGTCTGCAGTTAACGATATTCTGAGATAGGTGACACTTTGCATCTTCCTTGTCGTTTTGAAATAATCTGAATCACTGTATTTTAGTGTTAAATCTGTTGGACAAAATATGGCAGATTTTTCTCACTGTGCATGAAAAGTTATATAACGCAAGAATGCTTCGACAATGAGTACTTCTTCAATACAAAGGAAAATGAAAATCTTCTGAGAAACTGAGCATGCTACATGAATATCCTAACCATATAGTTAAAAATTAATATTAATCCCTAGCGGAAACTATCGAGAAACTTTAAGAAACTTTCGAAAGTCGTTAGAGGACGTAAACACTGGCAAAAAGTTCGCGCTTAGCTTGTTCTACGACTTCATAAATATTCATTAATGACATTATTATTTCAAGTATACATGCATGTTTCATACTGTAGCAGATTAAGTACGAACACATGGTTGTTGAGGGCGTTAAAGTCCTCTAACGTTTCCTATATATTTTAAGGGTAGGTATTTATAATTCTTCAGTTATTTATTTATTTATTACTATGTTTCTGGTAAATATTTCAGTGACTTACGTGAGAGGAATTTACAAAATGTTTGACAAAATCAGTATAGTTTATTTCATCGCTATTTGTCAAATAAAAAATCTAAAAAAATCATCATCAACCGTGGGTTGTTTTTATGGCTAGGCTCAGGTAGACTGTTCCGTTTATCGGCAAGATAAGAGAGTTTTCTTTATAGCAAATTATATTCTTTATAGCGTTGAAATGAATAGTACTACGATATTAAAATTGTTAACAAAATCGATTCCAATAACTGAATATTATGTAAAATTGCATGCTACAAATGCCTAAGAATAAATAAAGTAATAAGTAAATTCGTTAAAAATTCAAGGAAGAATTCGGGTTTTCATTAAAAAAAATATATCGATGGCGTCATACCCCCTACACGAATCACCCTATATGTATGAATATTTTAAAAAATGCACAACTAAAAATAAAATTTGACGGATCCGATAGCTTTTAGATAAATAGATAGATAGATAGTTTTTAGGGTAGACCGAAGATTTCCGTATTAAAAAATATACTGAAATTAATGAAATAATGAACCAAAAAGTCTAAAATTATAAACTGACGTTTTCTAACTCAAGCGTATAATAAATTGGTAAATACAGGATGTATTGTGTAACTCTGTTATTGTGTAGCATTGAAATTTGTAAAATTGCTGTATATTATGTACATATGTTCATAAACAAATTCAATTCAATCTTATAGAAATGCATTGTTATAAAGCATTTAACATTTAGAAAGTAACAAAAAAAAAACCTTGAATACAAACGCTTTTGTTACAACGGAATGAAGGTAAAATCGACATCGTACTATGACATGGTAAACTAGGTGACGATTTCTTCCATAAGGAAGAAACCTTGATTAAATTACGCACCAAGAACAATACAACCAAAATACGTATGTTAATACAAGCACCGCATGCTGCGCAAAAGCCGAAAGGATACGTCCCACGTCTTCATTTTTTTTAATTCGTCCGAGGCGAACTGTTGACTGCACCGATAGAGAAACGACGTGACCAGTATATTTTCGTTAATCGTCGAAAGCTATCATCTTAAGGTATGACTAAAGGTATTCTTCAAAAACAATGGTGGCGAGATAAAATAACTTGACGCAGCGGTTTATCGTAACAAATGATTCATAAATCACAATGTTGATACAGTTGGTGTCTGTTTGTGGAGGATTACTTGTGACATGCGATAAAGAAAATGAAATGGCTGTGTTTTGGTAACAGAAGGAGATGTAAGAGAAGTGTATAAATGTATTTGTATGTCCAACTTGAATGGTGTTTCCGGTAATAGGACGAATTGATTTCCAGAATCTACTAAACGATTTATTCGAGTAACTAAGACGTTGGTTGCATGATTCAGATCAGAACCGTCATGCCATCATTAGAAAGACTAATCGTTTATTCGTACCCGCTTCCGTCTGGCGGGTTTTAACCTCTAGATGTAGCCTCTGGTCAGTGTACGTCCACCTTGTGTCTACTTCATGACTCACTGATACGATGATGTTGAATTACGCATTTTCATGACGCAGCAAGGATTGTCTCTTCCGGTTGCCAATTCGTAGACGGCCTGTAAGCAGTCAAAGAAGCTGCGATGATGTTGGATGATGATAACTACACTAGGCATAAAAATGCAATAAAAAAAAATGTAAAAAAAATCAAAAGTTTATCATACGATAAATTTATGATTAGTACGATCATTATTTCTCGAGTGATTAATTTTACCAAAGTCAAAACTGACTTTTTTGCTTTTAACGACTCAGCGAAAAATCATCGTCCAAGGCTTTTAGACCGCTCAAATTAAAGAAGATAAAATTTTCTAAAAAAGCTTTATGATGGAATGACTGAAAAAAAATGTATTTGAAGTCCGTGGACCTCTTGAAAGGCAATCAAAATTTAGATTTTTTCCGATGGTCTTCTTATGACTCAAAAACTGCTGACGGTAAAAAATTTTGAACAATCAAATTCATCAATCAAATGTCATGAATATCTGAAAACTAGGAACTTGGAGCTTCAATTTGCTTTTTTTTAAATTGCTCTGCGACTGTTTTTCTCCAAGTTACAGCCCTTTAAAAATCACCCAAAGATTTAAGATTTTTTTACACCCCTTAATTTTTGTGTCTAGTGTATTTTGACTAAATGATGACTGACATCAATACGGAGTTTATTCATGAACTGTTCAATTGGTACATATATAGTTGATTTTCCCTCCAGGTTTCATTTTTTGATCATAATACACTATTTTATGTTCTGTATTCGTTACTTAAAGGATTTTACTGAGACCGTTTTTGAAATCTCGGTGCCAAAGTTGATTTTTAATAGAAATTTTGGCTGGACAAAAATGGTTTCGTGTCAGATTTTCAAGACAAATTTCAGCCTGTATCTCGCTTATTCGAGGTCATAAGGGGCTGGAAAATAGTATAACACTCCCAACTACATACGCCGAATCTCCCATTTTGAAATCAAAAACGCGATTTTAAAAAATTTTGATTGGAGAATAATAATTTTTAATGTCAATTCTTTAAAATACATTTCGACCTATATCTCGTTTATCTGTGGCTAGTGGCGGCTCGTGATGAAATGAAACGGGTGTTCTGCACAGGGCCGATTCTAGGGTATTGGCCACCCGCGTGCAAATTTCAAACGTATCCAAACTACTGGCGCCGTAGGGGTCGTAAAGAAATTGTGCCGCGGGCGAAAATTTTCAAGGTCACGCGTTTTCCTGATACTTCAGAATTTTTATGTAAAATCCGTTTATACAAAAATATAGACTTTCACAAGAAAAATTTTTGGGTTTTAATACCTTTTTGAAGAACATTCATGTTTGCCGTCATATTCTTTGGTTAAGAATATGACCGCAAGTAGGCTTGTAAGGTGAATTTTCTACTAAAGGGTCTATAACACTTAAAATGTTTTCCGAAATAGTTTCAGCGTCACATTTTGTAGGTTTCAGGTATGTCCAAAAACGTTCAATCGGTTCACCATCGAGAATATATCTTAAAACTACCACTAACTGGTAAAATTTATCAAAACACGAAATATCCCCGGGTTTTGAGAGGTTTCAGCTTCGTCATGTTCTCGCAGCGCCAGTTCAAAGGCCCCACAAAACTTTATGCAGTTTATAATTTTTGACAAAACTTATCTTCTTTTTTGTCACATTATCATTATGCTTTTGCACATTTATCCAATAAACTGAATCTAGCTGCGCTGTAATATTAGTTGTTCCTAATAAAGCTAATTCCATTGTATTATGTAGATGGCTTTTGGAGTTGTCGTGCTTTTTTATTTTTTCAGTTAAGTGCACCAAACTGTCACCCCTACCTCCGTCCATGCTTTATCACCGCCAAAAAGTAAACAAGGAAAACAAAATAAGATGCTGGTTAGATGAAATCTAACTAGCAAAAGTTTTAATTTTGTCCCTTAATTTTTGTGCTTAGTATATATAGTAACTACTGACGCGGTTTTTAACGAATGCTCACATTCCATAATCTGCTTTCAGAATCCGTGTGTTGACATTACTTTGATATAAATATAAAGAAACAAACATTATTTAACAACGAGCTTACACCATTCCAAATGATAATTCGTATTGTTTGGATCTATCTGTATACTTTGTATTCGTCCTGTCTTAATGAGTCCTGAGTTAATACCGAAAACTTTTGTGTTCCATGTTTGATAATGTAAACGATAAGACCGTAGTAAAAGTGACATCTTTTGAGATATTATTTATACACCATTGTAACCGTCGTTACATTGTACAATAACGTGGAGAACACGATTCCGTGTTTCTCTGGCGAAGATTAGATTAAAAGTTTCTTGTCGAAGTCTTTTGGGAAATTACATTCCACGCCTTCCAACAGAAACAAGGGAACTGGAAACGCGGACCAATTCGTCATAATCTGGGAATAAATATATGAGAAATCCAAGCGAATACCCTGTGGTGTATGTGGGCAAATATGTGTTTGTTTTCTGATCAAATTAAATCTTATTTCTCTTGGAAGGTTTCTTACTTTTCTATCGAACTGAGTTAATATTTAATGAAACAGTTAGTACACAGTAGGGGCTAATCATCCGTTGTGAGACAATAGGTGATCAACATCTTGTATTCAATTTATTGAAGCTGTAGAAAAATCGTCTTGGTTATTTACTGCAATGTTCTATAGCAACTTAAAATGGTTATTATAATCAATTACCAACGAAGGAATTACCAACTCAGCTACCGTCACGGTAGCTGAGTGGGTTAGAGAGCTTTATGTAGCAACTATGAGTTTTGCAATCTTGGTTCTATTCCAAACACTAACTAATGGTTGTAAGGGTCTTTCAATAAGGACGCTCGATTTTTAAATGTAAATAAGACAAGTTATTTGTGAGATATCCACTCAATTTTTTTTTTATTTGAAAGAATATTTTATGGCATTAAGTATGGAATATAACGTCGTTGAAATGTCCGCCGCGGCTTTGCTTGGTGGCACGTGTCGGGAAATCCACTTTTCGATGACTTTGAGGGCATCAACTGTTTGCGGTTTATTCGCATAGACCTGCGATTTGAGATAGCCCCAAAGGAAGACGTCTAAAGGCATTAAATCGCATGATTTCGTTTAGCAATTCATGTCGCCGCTGCGCAAGATAACCATGCCCTCAAATCGCTCCTGCAGAACATCCACACATCATGACATGGTACGTAGTGCCATCCTGTTGGAACTACATGTTGTTGGTATACATATCATCAAGAAGGAGTAATCCAGAGTGTCAGATCTGGACGCCTGGCTGGCCATAAGATTATTTTATCGCGAAAAACTAAGCAATCGTGTCTCAGCTGGTTTCCACCGTTTCATTCACGCGGACACACCACATCGTACATGTGTATTGAGCATATATATTCCGTAGGTGTTAATTACAATTGTGGCACAGGTGCTAGTCGTAGTAGGCGTAGCTTTATGAATGAAAATTTAAATTCACCGGATACGGCAATGGCTATTTAATTAAGTGAAACATGAAAAGTCGATCTAAACATCACGACCGGGGAGCGACGTAAAAAAACGCACATTTGCTTCTAATGTATTCAAATTTATTTTAATTCGTCTCAATTCAACGTAAGTACACCCGTTGGATGTGAATGTTAATGTTCGGCCGAGTGTTATCTTCGATTAGATCTGAAGACGTTAGTAAAATCGTCTCCATCTTAATTGCGGGGATTTTTATGTATAGAAAGCAAAATAGTGATGTCGGATACAGTGGTATACAAAAGTCGAGCAACTATTATATTTCTTATTTTAAGGAAACATAATATCCAGACAGAAATTATCCTAATTTAATACCCATCAATTCATACTCTTTCAATAGGCAACAAATAATTATCCAATCGGGAATCCCCTGAAAGTAAGGTATATTAATGAGCATGTGAGACACGCCCCCATTACAAAATAGTGCTAGCTCTATAAACAGCAAATGCCCTACAACCATGTTGCGGAAAACCTATTCTAACGATGTAAAATTAGCAATTGTAAGAATGAATGAGCAGGATATATCACAAGCAAGTATTAGTAAACAATTTAATATAAATAAATCAGTATTGTCCCCTATATTGAAACGTTATCGGGATAGGCAAACAGTCTCAACTTTTTTTTTAAGGGAGACGTAGCCGGTGCTTGCGCGAGCTGGACAAGTGGCCCCCCCTGATCTGTGTTCCACCTACCCCGGAACCGCTTACGATTCTCATCGAGGTAGGTGTCAATCATTTTCTAGATGTTGTAGTTTTCTTCCATTGCCCTGCATCCCCCGTCCGTCAAAACGATTAGGGGTTCGTGCCTAGCTCCCTCTCTTCTTCCTCCTTCTTCCTCATTATATTAACTATCATTCTCTCCGCAAGCATCCAGACATTCACACTTTTCACCATCCCACTCACTAATTCCCCCACGTTTTCATGCCGACCAACTCCTAACATATATTCTTCCCTCTCATCCGACTACATCGGGCATTTGAGCAACGTATGCTCGGGGTTGTCCCTTTCTCCACAGTATACACACTCATCCCCATCCACTTTCTCTATCCCACGCAGGTACTCTCCGAAGCATCCATGGCCCGATAGCACCTGCGTGAGATAGTATCCTATCTCCCCGTGTTTCCTCTCAACCCATGGCCGAATGGTTGAGGTAATAGACCTAGTCCATGCCGCAGGCAGGGGCGGTGGGATGCAGAGACATGCTCTGCATTCCACCGCCCCTGCCATCTCATCCACAGCCTCTCCCTAGCATCCCGCCTCTCAGACCCCCGGTACACCACCTCTCTATCCCTCGCGAGAAGATCGATCAGAGGCATACCGGCAATAATCTGCACCGCGGCCCCAGACACCGTCCTATAAACACTTGCCACACGCACCGCCGCCCTTCTTTGCATGCTACCAACCATTCTTCTCCACTTATCCACATCCAAAATGTCAACCCAAACGGGAGCGGCATACAATAGGATATACTGTGCCGCTCCCGCAAGGACCCTCCTCTTGGTCTCTCTGGAACCCCTCACGTTGGGCATAAGTCGCCTCAGAGCCGCCACTGTCCTCCCAACCTTTGCCATTGTATTTTCTAAGTGAAGTCTGAAATGCAGTCCCGGGTCCAACCACACTCCTAGATACTTCAGTGCTGTTCCTGGTTCAATTGCAGCTCGTCCTACTCGAAATTCTTTGAGCGGTGGCTTTCTACGTCTGGTGAGGAGGATGGCCTTCGTTTTTTCACTAGCCAGTCTTAGCTTCCTTCCCTCCACCCAACTCCTAATTCTCTCAATTGCAAGGTTTCCATCCTTCCTGATGACCAATCCACTCCTCCTCACTACCAAGACAGCCAAATCATCGGCGTAGCCGAAGATCGTGACCCCATGCGGAACCCTAACACGGAAGACCCCGTCGAACATCACGTTCCACAGAACCGGTCCAAGCATCGATCCCTGCGGAACGCCACACGTGACCCTCCGTGTCACCTCCCTTCCATCAGCCGCCTGAATTTTCACCGCCCTGTCCCCCAGGTAACAGTCGTAACTGCCCCGCGTTCTGGTTGGAGAACGCAGGGTCTGGTTACCCCTCGGAGAACAAGAGAAGATACATTAATTTCTCCGAAAAGTAAACAGGATCCATTTGCAACTGCAGCTCAAATTAGAGCAGATATAGGACTCAACGTGTGTTCAAGAACTGTCAGCAGACGCCTAATACAAGCAGGCTTGCATGCCCAAAAACCTGCCAATAAAACCATTATTGTGTAAGAAAAATATAAAACCTCGACATAAATTTGCACGTGATTACTTACACTGGACTGCTGAAAAATGGAAAACTGACAATGAAACGCAGTTTAATCTCATATGAAGTGATGGTTTGTGTTATGTACGACGTCCTTCTGGCCAGAGATTTAATACACGATATTGTATTAAAACGGTGAAACATGGAAGAGGTCATGTATTAGTGTGAGGCCGTTTCTCATGCTACGGGGTAGGACCATAATTTAAAATAGAGGGTATAATGGATCAGTTTAAGTATAGAGATATATTGCAGAATATTATGATACCTCATGCCGAGTGGAAAATGCCATCATCTTGGATCTTTCAGCATGATAACGATCCAAAACATACATCAAAGCTCACAAAAACTTGGTTAAGGGACAATAACATATGTTTTACAATGAAGGCGAAATGCCTTATCGATAATATATCAATGGAGTTAACGTCGGGGGGAGAAGGTGGGCAATCTACGCCCTTGAAACAAACAATCTTTGAAACAAGAATAAACCGTAAGTATCTAGGGTTTCAAAAGATTTTTTGCTAACTGAATTTTGTTTTAGTTTTCTTGTTGTATTTTAAAATTTAAGTATAATTTGAAATAATATAAAGCCGAACTACAAGAAAGATAATCGTTATTAGTTGAGTCATTTGAATCACGAAATTATCTAATTATTTTTTATCTATTTGAAATCTAATTATGTTTACGATATTTCAATCCTTAATAGACAAACTACATAGTCTGAGGAAGAATTATATATTCTACTTAGAATTAGTTACAATTTTTTAGATTGCAATTTTAAAATTGGAATTGACAATTACAAAATAAAAAATGGTTCTCAAAAAAAAAGTTATATTTCCTAAAACTTTAAAACTTATCTAGAATTACACTTTTTGAAAACTATTCAAGTCAAGTGTTTAGAGGGGAATCAAGATGAATTGTATGTTTTTATTAATTATTTTAATCAGTTACTGAGAATTAGTTAGTCGATTTTGTTTACAGCTGAAAAAGTTTTTTAATTTGTTTCCTAAACACTATGATTCCTTCACGCAATTTTGAACATTATAAAACATACTTTTTTCTATTTTTTTTTAATTAAGGATTTATTATTTTACTGAGTCAATTGAGTTACATCGAAAAATTTTCCTGATGATACAAAAAGAATAAAATTTATATAAGAGAAAGGCAACTTTATTTTATTATATTTGTATTATTTTATAATTAATATAATGTAATAAGTTAATTTGAAATATCTTTAGGATTTATTCCATTTATTACAATTTGAAAACATGATTTTTTTCGAAAAATATTTTCACAATCTCAAACAGCACAAGACAGAATTTTAATGACCAATTGCATTTCTGTATTCAATAATGACTGTAAATTTTTTTTTAAATACGGGTAATAAAAAACATCTATAAAAAATCCAAGGGCGATCACCTCAGGGAAACGGGGTGGCTATTCGCAGCTTCTTTTATCCAATATAGTGTGCAAGAAATAGAAGATGTGTGCAAGATAGAAATTTGCTTAAAGTAATCATCATGAACATTAGAAGAAAATATGTGACAGAATTCTACAACATTGAAATCCCTATATAACGTGCGATATTTTATAATGTATTTATTTTAAGTATAATAAAATGAACAATTATTATTACATTAATAATTAAATTTAATAAGATTATTATATAAATATATACCCAAATTACATGTACACGTCTATTTAACAAACTCCACATTTTTATGGAAATGTATTCATAATAAAATTCCCTTACTATATAACTATCAAATTTAGATAGAAAAAGGTTCTGCGTCTATGGTTACGACATTTTTTTAAGTGGTTTAATAGAATACGATTATTACTACTCACGGTCGATGACTGTTCTTAATATATTTGTTAAATATGTCAAACCAGTACTTTGCATATGAAGTTACAATACATATCAATTGGTAGCATACATATACGATGATAGCGACACAAGGAACTTAAAAACCGTAGAAGAGATATGCAGTCTATGCAAGGAATACTATTCACAAAAGGTGTTACAACACGACCGCAAGGTGTGATTTAAAAAAAAAACATTTCTGGACTAAAAGTATCAGAGAACGTTAGTTTTACTTTTTGACACACAAAAATTTCCTTCTCCTCCCCGCTCCGAAAAATATCAGACTACGGGAGGGATATTACACATAAAGACGACTACAAACGCACCCATACGTAAAAAGAGACGCCCAGACTCTCACCATTAACCTAATATCCTTGCGCAATCGCTGAATACTAAAAATGAAGAGGCCAACTAGTCCACCCGACCTAACAACCTTTGATTTTCCTTTAACGAAGCACTAGAACAATCGAAGAGAACTTCAACGTCCTTTTTTGCTACATATTATAACTCCTTACCGGACTGTAATTCGGATTAACTCTGAATTACCATGTGGCGAATTAATAAAGTCAGTAGTGTCCAAAGGTTTTTTATTTCTGTTTTGCGAACCACTAATTGTTGTTGACAGGCATTCAATTAAGATACGTAAGAGGAAATGTAATTGGCAATTTATTTATCAGCGAGATAGTTGTTGTGAGCCTGTAGTTGTTAGATTTGTCCCCCGAGGTGTCAAATTCAAGTTTAGGGTCGCTATATTTCACGTGGACGAGAACGCGAAGCTGTTTGTGCCGGGGATTGCGTAGAATCACGTTTTAATTCAATTAATTCTACATAAATCATTTGATAGGTGTTTTACTTTTTATATTTAAAAAATGTGTGAGAGAGAGAGAGAGAGAGAAATCCACCTTTTGAGATATCAAGAATTATCCAAGATCATTTTTGATACATATCTGAAAAGGTGGAAAAAACAGAATTCTCTATTAATGATTGAAATATCGTAAAAACAATTAGATTTCAAATAGATAACAAATAATTAGATAATTTCGTGATTCAAATGACTCAACTAATAGCGATTATCTTTCTTGTAGTTCGGCTTTATATTATTTGAAATTGTAATTTAAATTATCAAAAACAAAATAAAATCAGTTAGCACAAAAGCTTTTGAAACGTCTAGTTATTGTTTGCTTATTCTTGTTTTAAGGCTTATTTGTTTCATTGTTTGTTTCGAGGGTGTAGATTGGCTACCTTCTCAGCCCGATATTAACCCCATTGATCGAGAAGCACTTCCCCTTCATTTCTCAAATCAAATGTAAATTATGTGGCGTTAATTTGCGTCATAGTCCTTCGCTATACTCGTAGTTCATTGCTATAATTCATGGAATTTTTCTATCTAAAAATCGTTTTCTTGAGAACAATTCCGCAAAATTTCGCGTAGATGTAAATAAGCCTGATGAATGCAATGGCTCTCTCCGTTTCCCTCTAATGTTGAAAGTTCTCTTGGTAGGACAGTATTTCCAAAATGATGTTTATTAATCTCAACATCTGAAGAATTTTTCTCGGTTTACGAGAAAACCGTGCGTTTTCCCTTAAAATGGAAGCTACTTCCGTGTTCAGGAGGTTCTTTTACGTGGGTCTCGATGTAAATTGCGTTGATTTTTTAGAAATTCCCTTACTACTTATAGTTTATTTCGTCGCTATTTGCCAAATAAAAAATCCCAAACGGCTCTTCGTGGCTTGTTTTTATGGCTAGACTCAGGTAGACGTTCCGTTTATTTATATTAGTTTTTTATTTCCCAAATAGCGGTGAAATGAATAGTACATCAAATCTTTCTCTCTAAAAAACGTTTGGTAAACATTTTACTTTTCATATCTAAAAAATGTATGTGAGAGAGAGAGAGAGAGAGAGAGAGAGAGAGAGAGAGAGAGATATAGTGAGAGACAGAAAGTCCACCTTATCCAAGATAATTCTTGATATGTCGGTATACATATTTAAAGATTAAATTAAATTAGAAATAGTTAACTTTCTCCAATAAGTGCGAAATATCATAGTATATTGTGGAACAAATGTTGAAAACGCCATTTTTTTACACTTTGATTTTTGTCCTTTTTCCACTGTTTTTTTATTATTAAATTCTCGGTGTTGATTAACATTCTTTTAATTAAAATATGTATTGTTTTCCGAAACTTTGACAAGCGAGAACTAGTATATATTTTTTAATATACTGTTATTGCAAGGGAACCTGGTATATTATTTTTTGTATTTGTTACTTCATTAAAATCGCAGAATTTATATCGCCTATGCTGTTTCGAGTTAATTAACACAGTTCATCCCTTCTAAAGGCTCCAGCAAACCCAACAGCATTGCAATTTACAAATAAAATGACTTATACTCTTATTATATCCGGTGTTTTATGGTTAATAACCTTTTTTATCAATATCATAGCATAATTTGTGACTTCAAAGAAAATTAAACTAAAGTAATGTTACAGATTCTTTTTTTATTTTTAAAAATTTATTCTTTTTAAAACCTTTTGTTTGTCAATGTCATTACATTTTGTGTCTGTTCAACACAAAAAAAATGAAAATAAAGTAAAATAAGTTACAGGTTATTTTAGTTTTTTTTTATGTTTAAAAATTTATTCAGATGACAACTTCTTTTTATCGACATCATTACATTTTCTGTCTATTCAACCCAACAGAAGTAAACTAAGTTCCAGCTTATTTTCTTTCCTTTTTGAATTTATTCTGTTGAAAATTCGACGCAAAACTCTGGTTTCATCCGATACTAAAATTATTAACTAAGACTTAAATTCTTAAGAAATTATTCTTTAGTTTAATTTAAAATTTAAAAGTAAATCATAATAAAGTTTTAAATATTATGAAAAATTATTTTTTTTATTTTCTGCACATATGTGCTACAAAAACCTGGCCTGCCCAATTTTGACTGCTTATGCAATTTTGAATTCTTATATCGAAATTAAAAAACGTGTTTGCAAGGTGCCCTTTTTTGGTATGTATAAAAAAATTACAATAACTTTACCTGATCCTGGTTTTTTTATTTTTACAATGGCATACTGCCAACTGTATTGCACACCAAATTTTATTAAATTGCTGCAACATACTTGGAAAATAATCGTAGGCATTGAAAGTCTCAATTCGAATTAAAAAATCACCTTAAATACACAGAAGGAAAAGTTCGTGAACATTTATATTGATCATTCTTAATCATGATCACCCAACAAGACCGTATCTATAATGTGGAGTTACTAACATTCGTCATGAATCAGTTTGTATATATATATATATATATATATATATATATATATATATATATATATATATATATATATATATATATATATATATATATATATATATATATATATATATATATATATATATATATATTAAATTTTACTCAGTTAATCAATTTTTAAGACCAGATTATAATCAGATATTTCGTGGTAGTACGTCAACATATTCATAAAATATCTACATTTACTGGGTGTTGCATTTACCACGTCATTTAGTATATTAACTTATTTCTTATTGTACATATGTATACCCTACATTTCCACAATATTTTACACGAAGCCACATTACTAGACAGTGCTAGGCATTTCCACCCTTCGGGGTTGAAATCTTTGGCCACCCACGTTCCTTTACTTTATGGCCAACGCCTAGACCTTCATTTAGAAGTGAATGGGGGTTCAATGAGGGAGAAATGGATAGATTGTGTGTGGGCGAGAGAAAACTATTACTTAAAATTAATATATTTGAGCTTGTCACTGACCTTTGTATAACAATTTTTTATGTAAAAATATCAGACCCTTAGGATATGTCGCATTTTAAACATCATTCCAACCCGTACTTTCTTTTACCCACAGCGTTATTAGTGGGTTGAACGTCGATTGTCTCGCTGTCTTTGACTGCACGCGGAAATTAACTTAATTCGCATGACACCAGGCCATTACTTCGCTCCGAAAAAAAAAATCCTCCGCTTTTTTCGTTCTCATTATAGTGTTTTCTCGTACACACAGCTATCGTGCCCCCACCAGGTATAACTGTAAACGTTTTGTAGTTTCTATTACTCGCGGGGAGACAGGTGTTTCTCTATAACAATCATTAAAATTAAAACCATTTATTGTGTTCGTGGAGTGTTCACATTCATCCACATTTCATATAGGCGAGACCGTGTAACAGTATAAGAAAATATATTAAGATAATACAGATGTAGGTGACTTAGGATATCCTCTGCCACCATTGACAAACAATTGCAATT
The DNA here is from genome assembly GCA_037954035.1 of Rosalia funebris. NCBI lineage: Eukaryota > Metazoa > Arthropoda > Insecta > Coleoptera > Cerambycidae > Rosalia > Rosalia funebris. Next base: position 1,604,015 of record JAZFAV010000007.1, read on the forward strand.
GTTTGACAGATGTAAAGTGACGTTTTGTAATCATTTGTTAATAATACATTTGTGAAAGGGGTAACTCTGGTTAACGAGAGACTTAAACAGCGAAATGGGAGTAATTTGTTAGGAGTTGCACAATCAACAATTAGTTGAACAGCTAAACGTTTCAATGAACTTGTATGTTACTGTAAAATTTCAGGACAAGGTCATAATAAGTCTACAGATGCAAGAGATGAAGATATATTCTGCAAGTCGCCTTAAGGAACAGGCATTCGACCAGTTTAGAGCTAAGCAAAGCTCTAGCGGCATAGCAGCTCGAAATGTACCAATTTCTGGACGAACGGTCTGGAGAAGGATTAATGAAGAAGGATTGGACAGTAGAAGACCAGCTATTGCACCACTGCTCACAAGAGTACATAGAGTTATTAGACTGTGTTTTGCAAGAGAACACGTATATTGGCCCATTGACAACTGGAAGCGATTTTTGTTTTCAGACGATACAAGAGTCGTCAGTCTTTATTCACCAGATGAATGTCAACGAATCTGGCGGAGACCAGGAAAGAGGTTTGCTGCCTGCAATATCTCTCCGAGGATCCCTTTTTTTGGTGGGCCAATAATGTTCTGGGGAGGAATTTGTTTCGATGGTCACACGGATTTGGTTCCTATATGGACGAGATCCATGCACATTTCTACGTAGAGAACATCATAGAAGAACATGTGACGCTATTTGCCCGATTTGTCGGGAACAATTTCATGTCAATGAATTTCTTGAGGCTCTTTTCTAACTAGAGTCCAGTGACCTAGAATCCATTAAGAACCTGACATGGGTTGCAGCTTTGTAAGCACTTTGCATTGCTTCCTCTAAATGATTTAACTTATTAAGGTGTATCCGCGATTGAAAATCCCAGGTGATCACATCAAGTGAACGTGGTGGCTATTTAGTTGGCGCTTATCGCCCTATTCACCAGGGAAAGTACCGTCAAGAAGAAGAGATCAACACCAAAATCGGGAGGAGCATCTGCTTGTTCAAACCAAAATTTTGGTACTACTTCAATTCGCTCATATTCAGTTTTCTTTCAAGTCAAGAAGTGATTAGACATCAACACCAAATCGAAGAGGCGCTTCTTGTTGAAACCAAATTATTTTGTGAGGAACACTTCAATTATCTCCATCTTCAATTATTCATTTTGTATTCAATTCGCTCATATTCAGTTTTCTCTCAAGTCAAGAAGTGATTAGACATCAACACCAAATCGAAGAGGCGCTTCTTGTTGAAACCAAATTCTTTGGTGAGGAACACTTCAATTATCTCCATCTTCAATTATTCATTTTGTATTCATACTTTATTAAACGCAATATTCGAAACTCTGCGCCAGCCAAAGGTCACTTGGCAGTAACGATAACAGAATAATGAATCACTCTAGCGATTTGATTTCTTCAACAATTTTTTTATTAGACATGAATTTACCTTTTGCATTCACAAACTTGTTTTTCAGTACAATAGAAGCTTTTAAGAAACCAAAATTGTGAGAAAAGTGACATTTTATTTCCCAGAATATATTTTAATGTATATAAAACATACAATAACAAATAGAAAACCTTATCACTATTATTTGTTTCACTGTTTTCTTTAATTTGACTGGAATGCTAAAAAATATCCTACTGTATAGACGCTCGAAACTACTAAACACTTTCACCTTTTGATACAAGCAGCTTTTTTTCAAAACCCGTTCCTTATGGTTAACCAAAATTTTCCATCGCATTTACAACAATTGTGGGTGAAATGAGTGTAATTAATCAGAGTTCCACATACTGGTATCGCGCATAAATTAAGAAATGTATACAATTTTTTTTTAACTTGTCGGAGATAAATATCAAGGACTAACCACGTCGTATTTAAGAAGTAATATTTTATCCTTTGTTATCTGAATATATTACTATTACAAAGAGGCTGTCGCTTGTCGCTTTTTTATTTGTTAATCTCTTTTTTATGTGGACGCTGGACGCCAAACAGAAACGTAGTGAAGCTCATCTTGTTCGACAAATTACATCACGAATATAAGGTGGGCAAAAGTGGTCGAGTAGGTTTCAGTAAAAGAATAAGGAGTAAAAAGAGGAATTTATCTGTAGGGGTTGCCATAATGTAGTGGATTGCCAAAGTTTTTCACAGACTGACACACTACGTTTCAATGCTAAATTACACTTCCCTTTGAAAATCACCTAAACATTTAGGATTTTTTTATATTCTTTAATTTTTGTGCCTAGCATATCATAATAAAGCTGATAATAAATCAACATGCTGATAAGAATTTTAAAGCTTCAGTAAAGTCGGAAAATCAGCTGAATAGGGAGAACATAGTAGAGGCCCCAAAATACTTCCTTGTGGAACTCCTTTGTCGACGCCTAAAAAGTTTAAAATAGTAGACAGGGTGAACTGATCAAGAGTATCAGATATTGTTGTAGCCTGAACGAACTAAACAAGTATTCTTCTTGATATCACCCCTGCTCTGCTAATGCTAATTCTATTCGTAAAACTCGTATTGTTAGGAAACCTGCAAACATTGACAATATTCTATTGAACACGATGGTTATCTGGTGAGCTAAGATGTTCCAACAGAAGATTTACTTGCTTGTAAAATCTTTGGTGCTCTTATATAATTCTCCTGTATGAACCACTATGTTGCGTTGGTCAACTGTTGCGCTATTTTGGAATGCTTGCTTACAATACTGGAGTAGGTCGAAGAGGAGCAAGAATTTTAATTATCTCCAGATGCCAACTTTGTTGGCGAAACGATCGTCGAGTATAGCGTATAATGTCTTGGTGTTTTGTCAAAAACCAAGTCACTGTTTGCTAATAATAATCACATTTCCATATACCTCTTTCAATTACAGTTTAAATCTTCTTTAAACCTGCCTAATTTCAATTCATCCACCCCTCCAGTATTTACACATTAATATCCCTAAAGTCACTACGTCGACATTACCCGATAATTTATGCTTCTTCTATTCAATTCCAACGTGAAATCGTCCCCAGCCTTCATCGATTTCCAACTTGGCCAATAACTAAAGTCTCGTTTGTGTTTTTGTTCCCAGAACTTTGAGGTACTTTGAGGTTTGATTTAGTTTGGGTGAGTTCTACGAACTATATTGTTGTGGGGCGATCTATACGAAGTCGGGCGTAAGCAACTTGGGGCTGTGGGTGGTAAGGATAGGGTGTCGGTGACCAGCGGGGGTGGGGGAAGAGAACAACATCATCAAATCAAAATCACCAGTATAATGACATATTTTATTAAAACAAAATATATTATAAATACTATCATCATCATTAGGTCATCAGTCCTAAGACTGGTTGGACGCTAACCTCCAGCTTCTCCTATCTTGTGCTAACCTACGCATTTCGCTAATTGTGCTACAACCTACATCCCTTACTATTTGCGAGCAGTAGTCTAATCTCGGCCTACCTCTGCCTTTCTTCACTCCTATTTCTGCCTCCAAAATATCGCGGACTATTCCCCCATGTCTCAGCAAGTGGCCTACCATTCTATCTCTTCTCTTCTTTAAGTTTTTCCACATACTTCTTTTCTCGCCGACTTTCTCCAATACTTCTTCGTTTCTAACCCTATCAGTCCATGGTATTTTCATCATTCTTCGGTAACACCACATCTCAAAAGCTTCTAATTTCTTCCTACTTGCTTCCCCTACCGTCCAGGTTTCGCAGCCGTATAGTGCCGTGCTCCATACATATGTTTTCAAAAATCTCTTCCTTGTTTCTAAGTTTATTACCCCCGAGCATAAAAGTGCTTTCTTTTTGTTAAAAGCTACTCGACCCTGCGCTATTCTTTGTTTTATGTCTTTATCGCTTCTTCCATCCCAATTTATTTTACTTCCTAAATAAGTGAAGTCTTTAACTTCCTCCAACCTTTCATTATTAAATAAATACTATAAAAAAATAAAAAATATGACTTCGGTATTAACTATTGATAAATAATTTTTTCAATGTTTCTGTTGCGATCGACATAATTATCTAGTTTTAATTCGCTCTTAATGATGCCAACTTGGTTGGCGAAACGTGGTTGATGTCGAATAACTTGTAATCTTTCGGTGTACGTGGAAAACTGATATTTTGTTTCAAATACACTACTCAAAAAAATAAAGGGAAAAAAAATTACGAAAAATTTTGAGCAATTTTTGAAAGACTGTAACTTTAAAAAAAATGGTCGTATCGAGATGAGAAAACACCATTTTGAAGCTTAAAGTTTCTAGATATGGAATATTCTGGCTTTTTTTTTAAATTTGATGAATATTGTAAACGAAATTGTAAGCAAAAGAATGTTTTTCCATCTTGCTGATCATCGTCGAAAATGAATTCGCCAAAAAATACACAGAGTAAACAGAATAAGTTCGAAGGAGGTCTCTATTTCATTCTAAATCAAAAGAACTACAATTTGAACATGGCTTCAACAAGGTACAGAGCTGAGACTGCTTAGGGTTATGTTATATGCGTTTGGGACCAACACTTCCGTATATTATAGCTGTTAGATGCTTTTGTGGTACATTTTTAGTACATGTTCTTTGCACATTGTACATATATCTGATTTATTTTCATTGTTTTAGGTAAGCTACTAATCCTGAAGTTGAACAGTTACCCATGGTGGTAAGTTATAATTAATTAAGACTGAACTCTTCAATCAAGCAAGTGTAACCAAGTTGAACTCTTGATATAAGTCATCTTTTGTGCCCGAATTCGAATCGAAAGACGAATATAACGAGTTGGAACAAGTTTGAACTTGCTTTATTAGCACATCAAGATACAGATTTCCTAGATTTCGAAATATTTCGCTATTGTTTCTGTGGGAACAAAACAAGAGATACAAAAACACGATTAGCCTTTTAAGTAAAACTCACAGTTAATAAGTAAGCTCCAGTATTCTGATTTATTAACGACGAGAAAAAAAAAAGAGGAAACATAAATTTACGCGGAGCAGTGAGCAGCCCGTAAGGGCAAGGCCAGGCGCGCAAGGTTAAACAAAGCCTCCTAGATCTGGTCGTCAGATAACGACAGTTGAATGGATGGCTAGTTTACATACATAGTATAGGAGTCGGATGATAATATGGAGTGATAATCGAAGCAACGTCTGAGTGACTGTTGAACCCGATCAAGTATTACATTCCTCTGCTGATTAGTTTTGGCTGTGACGGTGCCTCCGATGGCGCCCGATTTCCTCTTTGAAGCGTGGAATCTTTCGGACGATAGCACGTTTGTTATTGCATAAGGTTGGCTCGATAATCGGTATTGTTGTGGTGCTTTTGGGTTTCACAATATTTGCCGCATTTAAATCGTATTTACATGCAATATTAGTGCGTGTTTGATGACCTCTTGGTTGCTTTTAGGTAGCTATCTTGGTGCCTCTGAATTGGTCTACTTAGTCTTAGTCTAGTTAGTAAAGGCTCTTTCAATAAGGACGCTCGATTTTTAAACATAAATAAAACAAGTTGTGTGTGAGATATCCGCTCAATTTTATTTTGTATTTAAAAGAATATTTTATGGCATTAAGTATGAAATATAACGTCGTTCAAAGGTCCGTTGTGGCTTTGCTTGGTGCCACATATTCGGGAGGTCCAATTTTCGATGACTTTGTCGCAGAAATCTGACTGAATTTGCTGGATGGCGTTCGTTATATTGACTTGAGGGCATCAATTGTTTGCGGTTTATTCGCATAGCCCTGCGATTTAAGAGCGCCCCAAAGGAAGAAGTCTAAAGGCGTTAAATCGCACGGTCTGGGTGGTCAGCTCTCATCGTCGCTGCGCGAGATAACCATACGCTCAAATTAGTCATGCAGAATGTCCATCGTGGCATGCACTGAAGTTGCTTATCATCGATCTGTAATGCCGGGTGGGTCCTACAAGCTTCGCTATTTATTCCCTTGGCGAGGGAGCGAGACTAATCGGGTAAAGATCGGTTCACACTGCTTCCAAACATCGACAAGTGTCATTAAAAACTGTTGTACGAATGGTTAGTCTACTAGGTCTTCAAGGCATGCATAAACATCCTTTAGAATTACTGCTAAACCTAAAAAGTGTTCCTAGAAACATCCAAACATAAAAAACGCTGACTGTACCACATCCAGAGGTTCCGACGGGGTACCGAGTCTACCCCTTGTTATTTCAATGCGGTCCCAACATCAATAAAACACTGAATGGAACAATATAATTATTATATCGTTAGAGATATCAGAAACCCGACACCAGACTGTTCGTTCTCCGTTCCGTCGCTTCGACGACCCCGTTCCGCGGTACTGTTATTTGGTACAAAAAAAAATTATGAGGCGTAACAAAAACATCGCAGCAGGCTTTGATTACGCCTGTGCGAGTTGAATGACAGCTGGCGCCATGAAAACAAACCAACTGTGTGATGCGAACTTTTTTTTGGGCGTCTACGTTACGAATCTAATAGAAGACATAATGGGGGGACTTCTTGCGAGGCGATTTGGCAAGGTCAAAGTAGGAATGCGGCGCGATTTAACTGGACTGTAATGGTTAATGTAGGATTCTGCTTTATCATGTCGTAGATTGAAGTTTTGCTAATATGGATGTGGGATAGTTATACATATAGGGTCTTTCAATACGGACGCTCGACATTTGTTAGGTTATAGCGGCTATTTTGTTAAAGCAGAATTTGTTAAATTTGTTGTGAATTATTCAGTAGTGTATGGCAAATCACCATGGAAGGTTATAGCGTTCAACAACGTATGCAAAACATCAAATTTTATTTTCAAAATCAATGCTCCGTTCGAGGAACGTTCCGCGCATTACTTGATTTTTATCCTCCCAACCGTCCCGCCGAGTCGACTATTCGACGTTTGGTGGCCAAATTCCAGTCAACGGTTTTGTAAATAATCAGCCAACACCCGTACGTCACCGAAACGCAAGGTCTGCTGAAAACATCGCTGCTGTGCGTGAGAGTGTACGGGAAAACCCGAGGCAGCCAATTACTCGTCGTTCACAAGAACTTAGCCTTTCTAAGACTTCAACTTGGTGAATTTTGCGTCGGGACTTGGGTCTGCACCCGTATAAAATTCAACTGACCCAGGAAATTAAGGTAAACGACCATAGACAGCGTCGTGTGTTCACTGATTGGGCTCTAGAGCAGTTGGAAGTTGACCCAAATTTCGCCAAAAAAATCATCTTTAGCGACGATATCCATTTTTGTAATAATAAAACAAGGTTCTGTCTCATCTGACCCTCCCGGTATATGTCATTTGGGACGGCCGAGTCCATTACACTACCATCCATGTGCGCCTTTTTGCGGCAAGATGGATGCATGCAGAAGTTGAAGGACAAACGCCCGGTTTTGGTGGACATCGCGGCCGGTACATTCCGTGCTGTCGTTTCCCCTTGAAATTTCAGAGGATATCGGCGAGCCGCGGCGCTCAGCTGATCGTCTACAAGCGGGTTGTGTCAAGTTGGCCGCGGATTCGGTGCAAGCTCCTCGGCTGTCCGTTGCGCCGCTCGTGTTTCGTGTCCCACAGTTTCTCAACCAACAGTCGCCGTCTCACCAGTCGCCAGTCAGTTGTTTCGTAATGGTAGGTGGCTGTCGGTCGAGGCATTGCAGAGATCGCTAAGCAGGCCATGCTCCGTGTTGTTCGTACGCTATCGAGTCGCGGAAAATTTTTCCTCGTTACGATGTGAATGCTGGTGAAATTTACTGTTATTTTTTGTGTTCTTTTTTTCCCTGTTAGTGACAGTGCTTTGTTTTCTCGAGTTTTGGATTATTTCTGGTGGTTTATGGTAATTTTTTGTTGTCGCCTTTATTTCCGACGCTGGGAACGAGTGTGGATGATATTTATAGGTTTGGACGGTTTTATTTCGACGGTGATACACGTTATTTTGTAGATTAATAGCGAAATGAACGCGTCCTCAGTTCAACTAATAAAAAAATATACAAAATCTTCGAGACAATTACAACACAATATAATTATACGGCAGCCATAAAAATGATTAAATACAGAAAAAACAATATAAAATAACTTCACCCTAACCAATCAAACAGCCTTAAAGACTTTCAATTAATGTCAGACGACTATTTTTATAAATTTCCTAGAATTATGGTAAAACTAATAACTAATAACGGTACCCAAGCATCTATCAAAAAAATAATTCGGCAGTCGATCAGGAAATATAATTGGTGATTTCCAATGATTTGCAGTTCAAAGAATTTTACCGCATTTGTAAACAGTAATGACCTTGACTTGAATTACATCGAAAAAGCAAAATTAGCCCCGGCGATACCTGGCGACTAAACATTTTTTCGAATGCCAGGCAACGTGTAAAAATAAATAGCCGATAGACGAGCACCTAATTTACATTTTATTTGGGGCCTAACCCAGCCGTCGAAATAATTTCGAAATAATCTGGTCGTAAAAGGGCAATTAAGGCACTTTCTTAAACAAAGTTGGCTTTGTTGTCGAGCTAATCTTATAAAAAGTTTATAACATTTGTCTGATTTTATTAGTTTAACCTCTGGAGAGAAGTGTCGAGCGATGGGGGAGAGCGGGGCAAGAAGAAACGACAAGCGGGTTTAACACTATATTTAATAATTTCGGTCTATAAATGCCCAGAATGACCATAATAATATAATAAAAACGTTAAACACTTTTATTTTCTAAAGAACGAAAGAGATTTCGAAAAGGTAACTAGAGCATTTTGCAGTTTAATATTGTGGAGGTATCTCCACATAAACGTCAATTGAGTCAAATCTGGGGAGCGCATAGGCTAGTCAACAGATTATATTCGCAAAAGTGATAAGATGGTTATTACCGCATTAGAATAGGTAATTAATTTTTTGAGTCATTGCATAATTATTGTTGTGTTTTTGAAGTTGCTATAACTCTGAGGAGAATTGACAATAATGAAATCTAAAATAAGAGTTTTATAGACCATCGTTCAAACTTTTTGCCGTCTTTCGGCGATTTTTCATTCGTCTCTTTATCACTGAGAAAATTTGCTCGAAATTAGCAAAGCCGCAACCAACAATGTTTGGAAAGTTGATAAAATGGGACAACTATTTCTGAATGGCAATATTATTTAGAAGCGTTATTATCGTGTTAAAGTATTTTATCTGTTTATATTTCTTAGGTTATTGCATAATTATTGTTGTGTTTTCGAAGGTGTCATAACAGTGAAGAGAACTGACGAAAATGAAATCTGAAATAAGGGTTTTGTGGAGCATCGTTCAAACTTTTTGACGTCTTTCAGCGATTCCTCATTCGATTATTAATCGGTGAGAAAAGTTGCTCCAAAATCAGCAAAACTGCGAAACAATGTTTCCATATTTTCACTATCTGCCAAATAAGCCACACCATAGTCTGTAGATTTTGTCACCCAACGGTTTTTTTAAATCGACTTTTTTATACGAAAATTTAAACTAACTTTATGCCTCGACAAGATAAGTCCAAAAATGGTAAAATTGCAGGATTTTGAAGTGTTTGGATATCGACCATAAGGTCCGTTTCGAAAAAACTTTGGAAAACAGATTTTGCACTACAAAATCTTTCTTATCGTATTTATTTTCATGCAGTGGGGTCAGGTCATAAATATGTAGAATTTATGTCGCCAAACGGTTTTTTTTAATTGAGTTTTTCGTATGAAAATTTAAATTAACTTTGTGCATCGACCAAAATAAATGCGAAAATGGTTGTCAGCGTAAAATTACAGGATTTTGCCATACTTTGAAGTGCTTGATATCGACCATAGGCCCGTTTCGAGAAAACGTTAGAAAATACAGACTTTGCGCCATAAAATCTTTTTTATGGCATTTCTTTTCATGCATTGGGGTCAGTGAAGTCGCTCCTGGCAAATTTAAGATGACAAACTTCCCTTGCTCTTACTTAGCGATATGCTCTGTATAACCCTTTTTACAGATTTCATTTATGTCAATTTTTCTCGGGGTTACGGCCCCTTCGAAAAAACGACGATAATTACGCACAACCCAATATTGTATCTTCAGTTGTTCAATGTTGTTGATTAATTGCGGTGGACGATAATGTTTTAAGCTTTAAGGCATCCCCACATGAACTTTAATAGACTCAACTCTGGGAAGCGCATAGGCTATAGTCAGCAGACCATATTCTGTAAATATTCCACATCCAGTTCTTTACCATTCACCTCGTATTACACTAACGACCCGTTATCTGTGAGGTGCTAGATTGGCTTTAGAATTACATCGGAATTAGGGGATTACCCATAATTACCTAGACTTTACTAGAATCATTAAAGGTTGCCACAATTCGGTCACCTACTTGACTGATTTGATTCCTTAATAAAATTCTCGAAATTTTCTAGTATAATCCCATATCTTAAGCTTTATTTACAGAAGCCTGGAGGAAATACAATTACTAAATCAGGTAGATCGGAATTAATACCGTTGATGTTAAATCGAATTAACAGATTTACGTGGAATTGTTTTTATTCCGGAAATTGCAAGTCACTGATAATTTTTTTGATAAAGTTAAAGCCCCCCTAGGGGTAAATCCGAGATAAATCGCTGGGGAAACCTGGTGTACGCGAACGAAAAAGTGGGGAGAATTATGAGGTGTCTTGAAAATATAAGATGTAAGGAAATAAGAAGCGCCGTAGAGATGTGGTATTAAAGGATGATACGTGGGGGAGGGATAGGATTTTTCATGCAGCAACAATCATAGGAGACCAATATTCCATAAACGGCGAAAGTATATACGTCGCTGAACGCGCGATTCGCCGGACAAATTGACAACATCAGGAGGTGAGTAAGACTCGTCGAGTTTTTATTTGGTATACCCAGTTCAAGCAGCACTCGTCAATCTAAAAAGTAACTACGCTTGGTTATTTTCCCACGTACGTACAAGAATATACTGCTCATCAAGAATAGCAAAAAGTGTGAGATTCTTTAGGTATGCGTAGAGGAAAGGGTGCTGCAGCATTCGGAGGAAAAAACTTTACGCGCGACCAGATCGAACTCTGCGTACATTCACATTCAATGTATATTCATCGATATTCACTCTGCAAAGGTCTCAATGCGACTGGGTAAAGACCAGGTTATTTACTGCGTACCTTGTGGACGGTCCGATATCGCAGTTTTGAGACTTGTTCCTATTCGTGATAAGCTGTATGATATATATACGTAGAAAATACATGGAAAATGAACAGTGCTACAAAATATACGCAGTGGTAATTATGGCCTAGGAGATACGTTAGTTTTTTAGGATATTTCTTTGTAATTCCGCTCTGGTATTTGTCATATACCAAGCTGCATCTGTCACAAACAAAAGCACTTATTGGGAAGCAATGCTTATGTTTAAGATAGGAAGAATTTACGAGCGGTTTGTCTGGTCCAGGAGTGATCAAATATCGCTTGAAGATGGACACGGTTCGGATCGTCCTTGAACATCCACAACAGACGGAAATGTTCGAAACGTTCGCGATGCCATCACGTTTGATCGTCGCAGAACAATCGACGATTGGAAGGATTTGAACATGAGACGCGTCACGGCAAAGTTTGTTCCACGACCGATGACCAGGGAGAGAACCGTCTGAAAGTATGCCAGGAATTGAAAAAATAGACACAGACTGACCCTGATTTTTTTGTCAAAAGTCATCACAGGAGATGAATTTTGGTGTTGCGGCTATGATTCCGAAACAAAACAGCAGTCCAGCCAGTGGAAGACACCTTATCGCCCAGACCAAAAAAGCATGGCAAGTGAAGTAAAATACCAAGTCCATGATGGTTTGTTTTTTCGGCACCAAAGAAGTTGTTCTCGTTGAATTTATTCCTTATGGCACCGCAGTGAACGAAAGTTACTATCTGGATGTGATAACGCGATTGCGCGAGGCAGAGAGAAAAAAATCGCCTGAATTGTGGAGATCGGGGGACTAGTTTCTTTATCATGAAAACACGACTCCCACACAACGTTGAAAATCAACCAGTTTTTGAAAAAAACCTGCATGACAGCGGTTTCCCACTACTCTTACTTGCTCGACTAGCAGGGGCGTAGCGTGAGAAAAGAATCTGGGGATGTGATAAAAATTCAAGGGGAAGAGGTATAGTCAGATCTATGGTAGGCCATATGAAAATGGTAAAAATAAAAAAAGACACTAACCTAAAATGATTATGCCGAGGTATATATCCTAATTTTTAAAATAAAGTACAATTCTACGGTTTTTTGTCCAGCGGAAACGTCTATCGCTGTTTCTTGAAATATTGGAGACGATCTTATATCTTCTAACAAGACACTTTCAATATTTATTAATGCTAAAGCTGACAGCCTTTCTTGCTTTTGAAAATTTCGCAAAAAAGTCTTTATCCTCTTTAAACATGAAAATGGTCTTTCCGCGGAACTGCTTGTGGCAGGAATAGTCAAAATTAAACGACACATTTTTGATGACTCCGGGAAAACAGAAGATAATTGAAGGGACATAATATATTGGTGAAGTTCAAACACAGTGCTCTTTTTCATATCGGGATCACTATAAATCACGGAAAGTTCACTTTTTAAGTGATTTGCGTCAAAGAATGTTCCATATGTATCTACTAAAGAAGAAAAAAGTTCGTCAGGAAAACGTTGTCACGAATGAGGTAAATTGTGTGGAATCTAGATTTAAGAATTTCAGTTTAGAAATTTCACTAAACCGTTCACTAATGTTCAAAGTGATAACGTCCAAAATTTCATAAAACAATCTTGCTTTTCTTATCTTCATGAATTAAAGCCAAACGCATTCTTTTACTTGGTTGATTTTCTAACACAAATCTGTCCATGCGGTCGCAAATGTCACTAAACTCGTTTCTCATTTTTTGAATATGTGATGAAACCGGCGATCTTTTTATTGCAGTAACTAATTATCTGATATTTTTGTCTGTAGAATTTTAAACAGACTCTCGGAATGTGGGAATATTTCAGAACACACTGCTAAGAAAAGATTAAAATCAAATCCTTATTTTCATTTTTCACAATTACTTGAAACAGCGCATTCAAATCTTCCTTATGTTATGGCGATAGTCGCCAAGATGCGTTTACATAATCGCATAACTGAGTCTGGAAATAACGACAACACCCACTCGAGGTTCCACTGTTGACTGCATAATATCACTGACCTTTTCGCACATCTAACGCGTAGCTTGAATGTAACGTGGACCATCGCATTTCAGCACTGCAGCAAGTAACGCGGGGGTCCAATAATTTAGGGCGCCGTCACGGCCGATTTGAAATAAAGTTGATGGTAGCGTTTAAAGTAATAATGTATGTTTGCGGTCGGTTTAAAATAATAAAAAAATTGTGATAATTGAATGAATCGATTGAACTTTTTGATTGAACACTAATTTGCCATTTTTTTAAGGGATGCGACGTATCACTCGCATCCATGTATGCTACGCCCCTGTCGACTAGCCCTCTACGACTTTTTATTATTCCTAAGAATGAAGAAAAATCTAAAGGAAAAACGTTCAGGAAAAATCTGGACCTAGAAGAGGTTAAGAAAAAATCGCCGAAGTCATTTAACAGCATTAGTTCAGAAGAATATAAAAAATGTTTCCAACAGTGGAAAATCCGTTGGGGCAAGTCCATATCATCTAACAGACAGTATTTTGAAAGAGATTTTTGTTTTCAAGATGTTATTTGAAATTAAATAAACAATTCTGAATTTTTTTGGGTAAAACAATAGCATCGTCTCGGGCGGAATACGAAATTATTTGCCCCGCTTGCCCCTCCATCGGTATCGTCCTTTCAGTCGGCGTACACACTTAATTCACCGCATTTGTTTTCCTAATTGTATTAAATCCGATCGAATATGCGTGACGCGCACTTTTTCTCGGGTCGTACCGCCGCGCGCATTTTTCCCATTTGCGAAACGCAGCTTACCGCGAAAGATGTGTTTTAAATTCAATGAAACCCGGCCCGGCCAAGGCCTCGCAAAACAAACAGCATTAACCGCTAATAGCGAAGGCAAACACGGGTCGAAAAAAATCAGCCGCATCTCGCGCAAAGGTGATAAGAAGACGGAGGCAACGGTTTCTGAATGGCAATTTATTATTTAGAAGCGTTATTGTTATTATTGTGTTAGAGCGGTTTATTTGTTTATTTTTCCGTTCGGTTGCTCAATGTTGTTGATCAATTGCGGTGAACGATAACGTTTCAGTTGGCTCGGGGTACGTGTTTTGTTATGTCTGCGTTGGGTCGTGGCTGCTATCGCGCGCCGCTATTGAATATTAATCAAATCAGTCTGGACTGCAGGCACAGTTTTTTAACGCCCGTATTTAAAACAGCGTCGCACAGTGTTTCCAAATCCCGATTCTGTGGCCAAAAGCTCTTTTGGTTATCGGAATTTAATGACAATTTGGATACTATGGTTTTTCGGGTCGCTGATTTCAAAAATACAATTTGTTTTTTAAAATTCAAAATGGCCGCCATATTTGTTTAAAAATTGTTTATAGCAAGAACGGTTCAATGTACTAAATTTGTAAACAATGATTTCAAATATGAAATTTCATATTTGAAATTTCAAAATGGCGGACATGTTAAAACTAGTTTTCTTCTTCCTCGCTTTCGTCAATGAGGCACAATTGACAGATTACTGTACGCTGACTATGCATTTTACAAACACAGTATTTACACTTTTCACAGGTAACGTTGCGTTGGTTGTACTGTTTTTGTAAGAACCACATAAGAGCAGGCGGTTCGTCCTGTGCGAGCTGAAATGTTAAGCTACTTCTTGGGGGTTACTCTGTATTTGGAAAGAAAAATTGACACATCCTTGGGTAGACACCAGAGTAAAGCCCTTTGTATCAAATATTGTCCCGTCAAGGTCATCTTTGGGACTGAACTGTGATCCACCTACTGACTAAATAAATACGACACTGGCGCAATCTCATGCCAAAATTCGTAACAAAAGCATGGTACACAATCACATCTGGCTGTTTACTTGCATATTGTGGCTTTTAACTGAAGAGTAAAGTCCTAGAAGCATCAGTATACACCTTAGATTTCAAATATCTCCATAAAAAGAAATCTATCGGCATTAAATCGGGACTTCTGGGTGGCTAATTAATGGCGAGGTGTACGTGTCACTGCTGCACGAACACGCTCGACATTTTCGACACTTCTTGGTCTTCTGGGCCGACCCGTTGGTTTCTTTTATTATTGGTAGTGCCATCTTTTTCAAATTTGGCGACTCACGATTTAATTCATTTTGTCGAAGGAGCTTGATTAATGTCGTAGATGAGGCTCGATGAGAGAACGATGATTCTCGTAAAAGCTTCTGACACACACGGCGCGTTGCTCACCGGCAAAACGATCCGTTGCAACTAATTCCAAAGTGTGGTATCAAACAAACACATGCGCGCGCACATTCGCCGCTACTACTTTCCGATATGTGCAACAAACAAATGAGGTAAACATTTCAGGATACCTTGTACTACGGAATCTAATGAAACTCTTCATTTATCTTGATTATGATCTTGTGAATCAGTTCTTATAAAACCTATTTTTAATTTACCATAAAAAGCAACCAGACATTTCCTTTACATATTTCCATTTCTCAAGAAGATACACTAAAGCCGCACCTTCCATATTTGTTTTTCTAATAAAATATTTAAAACTACCGCGACTTTTTAACTTGGCTTGGCTTGGCTTTCCCTCGTCTTCAAGCACCTACGCTTTCGTTTCCTTAAGAACAATACCTTCTCCGTACCACAACGGTTTGTACGTTTCTCCAACACAGTGGGGAAACACCGCAATGCAAAACTACGGGAATCCTTTCCCAAGTTCATCATAAAAATATCCCATTGCGGTTAGTGACCACGACTACGGTAACTTTTTTTGTTGTTGTTGATGACGATCGTTGCATATACGAAATACGGGACTTTCGTCAGAAAAAAACGCATACGTCAAGCTTTATAGGCGTATCTTTGCATAGGTGGAGGTATATAATCCACTAAGTAGCTAGTCGAGATCGTAAGGGTAAGGGACAGAGGGTTTGGCTGCGCTTTCTGTAGTGGTCCTTTGATCTTTATATTTACAATAAATATCCAACGCTGTTCGAGAAGTCGCAGAAAGAAATAGTTCAGGAGAAATGCTGAAAGAAGATTTTAAGAAAGGGATAGCTTACGAGTAGTAAATTATTTTAAATTTAATGGTGTACATATAAATAAGTGCAAAAACAGTAAAAATCTAATGGATGAAGCTTTTGTTCTTTTTCTATTAAAACATATGGTGTTTTTAACATCTAGAGTGATATGCAATAAGTGCCAATTATATAAAAAGACAAATGGCCAGAGATAATTGTTTCTGGTTAAAGAAAAAGTCTAGTGCCAAACTCCCAAATGGCTCCAGAGCTATTGCTTTGAAAGGATTGGTGGTAGTCTCTGAGAAGGCCAAATGGAAGAAAAATTATGAACAGGCACGAATCATTATCATAAGACAAAGCAGTTGGTTCTTTAATAACCAACAGTTTTGTTATGTCTTTGAAAAGAAAATTGCACTTGGTTTAAATGCCACATTCTTTTCCACTTATCGCAAGCTACAATGTGATTCTGCAAGTTGTTCGATGAGGATTTCCGTGACCAATACATTCTGATGGGCTCATGTATCTAGGTTGGTTGGGAAACAAGTCGTCACACCCGTTATATTTTTCCGCGAATATAATTGGGAAACACTGCCACTCGCAGACTAGATTGCTGTTTACTCGTAAATTGAAAAAGAAACCTAATTCTGTCACATTATTTATTAAGCGCTTTATCCTATTCGTCGAAACGAGAACAACCGCGTCATTTTTCCGTGTACACACCGGAAAATCAACGGATTAATTAAAAAATATGCAATAATAAAAACCCATTTATGCAATCTAAATCTTTTGATTGTTTTGAGGAATCGGGCGCCGACACTTTTTGTTCTCTATCTGCCGGTTCTAATATCGCTCGATAAAAAGGTGTTGCGATAAGATCAATTAGAATTGATCCAGTTAGTTTTACGCTTTTCAGAGTGTGAAAATTCGTTGTCGGCTCGATAAAGCCACGATTCGTGTTAACCGTAGCTATTAACTTTTTTCCACTGGTATTACGAAAACTATGTAAAAACTGCTTTTTGCGTCTCGTGCAGTTTGCTTCATAACTGGGAAGCACGCAGAAATATTGCGACATTTTATCAAAAAATGTATTTAAGATTGATTTGGGCTCGAAGCCGAACAGTGCGATTTGGTGGAAATCGAGCGAGATCACAGACGTCTTCGGGATGGAGGACGGTCACCTGATTTTCCTCCTTTTCTCTCTAGTAAGATCTCCCCCAGAATATTTGCAAACTTGATTAAACTCCTGCATAAAAAAAACAAGAATTCTGCTCTTTCTAAATGTATTAACCCTTCGTTGCACCCCTTCTTAGTCATGACATACACCGCACGTGGAAATTTGCACAACAACCTTCTGCCACCGGAGAGTCGAGGAGACCGAACTCCTTACCTGTGATGTTCTAAGCACAGTAGAAGAATACTAGTGGTTCTCCCTGGCCCTAGAACCGTAGTTCCCACGCCAATTCACAGCGCTTTCGTGAAAATGCGATCCTGGGGACCGCATACCTACAATTCTAAACTGAACAGAGCCTACACCTTGCCAAAAATTCCCATTTTCAAATTAGGATTAGAGGCTACTGCTTCATTTGATGATTAGAGACGTGGTTGCGTTGGTCGGTCTGCTAGTGTTATCCATATACCATTCATTTGTTTGAGTTTTGCAAGGCTGACTTTAGTGCCTCCGCTACCGGCCATGTTGGAGCTCAACATACTTTAGCTAGAAAAAGCACAATATGTATTACATGATGTATCTGTGGCACCTATCCATATAAAATCACGAACCATCAGCCTCTATCCGACGGTTTTTTGTTGAAAAGAAGATTCGTTGCTCAAATAAACCCTATACTAGAAAACAGGGAAATTGATTTCCACAAGATTATCTTCTGTAATGAAACTCCTTCCTGGTTTCCTGTTAAGACAAAATTACAGAATTTGCAGATGAGAATTCGTTTCTTCTAAAACCGTGCTGTTGCTTCTAAAGCCTTATATCCTAAAAAAGAAATGTTACAAACGCTGTAGCAGCAGCCAGAAAGTTTTTACGCAAGACAACATCGCTCGCAAGGGGTATGTCCCTTTGCGAGCGATGGGACATACCCTTTGCATGGGCACTAAATTTCTAGCCGTTTTCGGAATAAGTGGAACCATAAGACGTGGTTGATGTGGAATGGAGTTCGACCTCCATTCAACCATGGTTTATTAGTGACATAGCATTCGTAATATCACTAGATTACTTAAGTTTGTCGGTAAGAATGTAGGCAGAAATTTATCCTTGCGAAAGATGGTGCACTATAACTAAAGGGTCTTGCAATAGGGACGCTCGATTTGAAAGAATATTGGGTTTATCCCATTAAGTGTATAATAATAAGTAAGTCAATTATGGCATTAAGTGTGTAATATAACGTCGTTCAAATATCCACCCCGACTTTGCTTGGTGGCACGTACCCGGGAGGTCCAATTTTCGATGAATCTGTCGCATAAATCTGGCTGAATTTGCTGGATGGCGTTCATTATGTTGACTCTGAGGGCATCACTTGTGTACGGTTTATTAGCATAGACCTGCGATTTAAGGTAGCCCTAAAGGAACAAGTTTAAGGACGTTAAATCGCATGATCTCGGTGGCCAGTTCACGTCGCCGCTGCGCGAGCTAACCATGCCCTCAAATCGCTCGTGCAGAATGTCCATCGTGGCATGTAGCGCCGTCCTGTTGGAACCACATGTCATCGGTATCCATATCATCCTGTTTAGGCCACAAGAAGTTGCTTATCATCGATCTGTAGCGCTCGTCGTTGACGGTTATGGCAATGCCAGTTTCGTTTTGGAAGAAGTACGGACGGATGATTCCGCCAGACCAAAATCCGCACCAAACGGTGACTCTCTCGGGATGCATTTGGTGCTGGTGTCTCTCGTGTGGATTGGTATCGTCCCAAATCCGACAATTTTGCTTGTTCGTTTTTTTGGCGAAATTTCCCAAAACTGTTCTAGAGCCCAATCAGCGAATACGCGCCGTTATCGTAAGTTCCTGGGTCAGTTGAAACGAACCCGGGATTAATCTTCTGTCCTAGAACTCATCGAAGAAAGTTTACTAAAACGTAACACGAGAAATGTTTCCTTACATCTGCGTTATCTTTTAATCTCGACATAAACAGCTTAAGCCAAGTCGAATTGCGCATAGTTCCCAAAGTTTTCAACCGTGTCGTAATTCATTGTATGGGTACACAATCGCAAGAACAATCACCTGCGATTAACGATAAACCAGAAGTTTATTATCGAAGACGGCGCGGAAATTTTTGTGGGTCGGTCGACTTAAAAATTTCGCAACGTTAACGTTTGTTGATTTTGGATACTAAATGAAAACAGAGGATAATTTTATCTTGCGCAGGTATGCTGCATCATCGACGTTGATGAATATATTACAAACTGGAGTTATAATGGCTTGTTGTCGAATAATCTTGAAGGAAAATTCCTTGGAAAAAGCCAGAGACTTTAATAGCATGTCTCTTGGACTAGAGACTAATCACGTTTTCCTGTAGCCAAGATATTAAAGAAGTAAACGAACTAAGAAATTAGTTGGGAATTATGTTAAGTTAGCAAATTAATTTAAGGCACCCAAATTCGTTTGGCAACACGAATGCCGTTACTTTTGGCAGAATATTTTCAAACACCAACACTTCGTCAATCATATTTCTGTGAGCGACGATATTTATTCTAAAGTCGTATCTGTAATCTTCATACCAAGTTCTATTGTTCCATTGTATTGTTTTAATTCTGACGTACATTACTTGACGTAACAAAATATACAATTCGCTATAAAGAATGTTGTCACTGACACAGGTTTTCTTAATTTCGTAATGTGGTATAAATGGCATTTTTAATTTATCCAAATTCTGGTCGAAATTTGTTCGTTTGGTCAAATTCGAAAGGCTGTATCTGATATGGGATGGATGAAGCGAACACTGAATGATTCAGTGGCTAACTGAATCATCATATTTCCGTTGTTTTTTTTTTTTTAATACATGCGAGGTGCATGTGATACATCATTTAAGTGGGTTCAGTAATTTGAGCTTTATGAATTATATACACTAACAACAAAAATTAAAGGGATATAATAAGTCCCAAATTTGTAGGTGATTCTGAAAGGGCTGTAACTTGGAGAAAAATAAAGCCGAGCAATTTTAAAGAAAATTGAATCGAAGCTCCAAGTTTATAGTTTTCAGATCTGAGTTCAAAATTGTTTACCATCAGGAGTTTTTGAATAATCATAAGAAAACCATCGGAAAATAATTCTAATTTTTGCTTGCTTTTCAAAACGTCCACACACTTCAATAAATGTGATTTCAGTGATTTCCTCATAAAGCTTTTTTAGATAATTTCATCCTCTCATCGTCGGTCAAAGCAATAAAGACAGTTGTTTATGTTAGGTTTTAATTTTATATATTATGAATTTCTTAAAGGCTGGCCTGTATTACAAAGCTTGGGTTTTTTCATTTCTTTGGTATTTTTTATTTTCCGCTATTCATATTTATGATTTCCGTTCAAAATTTATGTAAGTATATAGTTCTAGGAAGGTAAGAAACTTTGTATTTATAAGTCTGTACCCAAATATTTATAGGCCAATTCTACTATAATAGTATAATAGGGTATCTTGTAAATCCTAAGTTTAATTAGCTATTTGAAATAGGGACAATATACTGTGAAATTCCAATATAGATTAATAGCGTACCCCTGGTAGGTAAGGCGACCAGGAAAGAAAAATGTATGTTTTATTGTTTTAACCAGTTCGAATGTAGAGGTGCTACGGAAAGGTCGTAGTTTTCTACTTTGTGCTCCATGTCATGGAGCACAAAGCAGGTATCATTAGATGCCTTCTCTGTGAAATTACCGTTTTATAAATACTTGTAAACAGAAAATGTAGTGTTTAGTAAACTGTTACTTTCATTTTTCTACAAGTTAAAGTTTACAAAGAAGATGTGGTGCAACAGCACCACATCTTTGTCTTTTTTTTTTTTCGTACAATAATTAACATTTTTTAGAAAAAAATTGATTATTGCTAAAAAACCAGTTTCAACCCCAAAAAATGGATAAAAAATAAAAAATCATCCTTAAATAGATTTTTATTAGTAACGATATATTCAATCATTCCGAACACAATGAAAAAAATCGCAGCTTTGAAATTTTCAGTTTTTTTTTTTGGAATACTTTGAGGTTGAAAAGAAACAGTCAACATCCCTAGTCTATCCATTATTTTCTATCCGATTTTTTTATGATTACTCAAAAACTGCTGATGGAGAAAACTCAGAGAACTGAGAAGTTTTAGTCTAGTAGTATGCCTTAGTCTATTATACCGAGGTACCAAAAATTCTCAAAACAAGTGGTATTTTTGCTCCGGTTGCCCCTGCTCTTCTCGCGTTCGAGTTCGGTGTCAGGCCCGGTCGCCTTCGGCCATATTTAAATGTTTCAATTTACTTTCAATTATTGGGATTTCGAGTGAAAACCCCTAGGGCACAACATAAAAATCGTGTGATTCGTCGAAATACCTCATGGCATCATGAATACGAAATAACTTTAAAAATGTCAACGATTGTTACGAAAACGATTGTTCTAGCGCGAACGAAAACGTGTTTTTTATCTTTCCTAATATATTGGAATCCATATGGTAAGGTCAATATTCGAACGAACGCAGTATTGTTGAAGTTGAACGACTAACGGCAATGACAATGACTGTGAGGTTTCTGACGTTTTTGCTTTAAAGACGTCGGTTTCACTATTACTCTTGTGGTACCGGGCGTGGTGAACAGTTTTTCAGGCCTGAGTACGCCATATAAAAACACAGCACCAAAGACCGGAAGGACCACTTCAGTCTATCGAATAAACTAACCAACGATTTTAAAAATATCATTCAAAAACCAAAAACATACAGATATACTACTACATTATTACTGATATTTTCGTTAACTACTATCGATGTCAATAATTACCTGACTTTTTTGGAAACGTCTGTCTGCCGAATAGACACTACATTTGTTTAAATAAAACTCAATAATTGAGGTACTCTGTCGATTAACTGTCCGTACATAGTAACATACACCCAAATGTTTTTAATGGGATTAAGATCAGGCAAGTGTGATGGCCAAGAAAATAGAACAATATCCTTTTTTGTTTTGATAGTGTATACAGACCATTCTGGTGTTTTGTATTACTAATACCCTTCAAAATATTCCTTTTTGTTTTAAATAGAGGGAAATGAGTCATATTGACTCAATTCACAATAATATAATTCGCTAAGTAGCAAGGTATCTAAAAATGATTTTGGTCAAAGATTTTCATCTAATTTGATGATGAAATTTTGGTCCTAGACCTAATATTAATACTAAATAATTTATTTATATACTGGACAAAATTAATGCATCAGCAAAACTTTTCATTATTTCCTGTAATAAAACTTACAAGTTGTAATGCTTAAACATTTTATGTAGATGGCCTAGGATATCATCTGTCACTACTGATAAAGAATTGCAACTGTTTGTACAACAACATTTTGTAATTGTTCGTTAATAATAAAAGGCAATGAATTCAGTTACTCTGGTGATTTTTTTGTTTAATATAATGGCATCAAGTGAATGGAACACTTTGTCCAGTAAGTCTTAATTCACCAGATGGACGTCAACGAGTCTGGCGGGGGCCAGGAGAGAGATTTTCTGCCTTCGATATCTCTCCCAGGATCCTATTTTTTGGTTGATAAATAATGTTCTGGGGAGAAATTTGTTTCGATGGTCTCACAGATTTGGTTCCTATGCAGAGGAAATCCATGAATGCACATTTCTACGTAGAGAACATCGTAGAAGAACATATGATGCCATTTACCCCCTTTTGTCGAGGGCAATTTCATTTCTATATAGGGTAACTCTAGGCCTCGCGTTAATGGAAAGGAAAACTACCTTCAATTTGTGAATATTCCAACTATACACTAGTCAAATTGGGATGGAAGAAGCGATAAAGATATAAAACAAAGAATTGCACAGGTTCGAGTAGCTTTTAACAAAAAGAAAGCACTTTTATGCTCAGGGGTAATAAACTTAGAAACAAGCAAGAGATTTTTGAAAACGTATGTATGGAGCACGGCACTATACGGTTGCGAAACCTGGACGGTAGGGGAAGCAAGTAGGAAGAAATTAGAAGCTTTTGAGATGTGGTGTTATCGAAGAATGATGAAAATACCGTGGACTGATAGGGTTAGAAACAAAGAAGTATTAGAGAAAATCGCCGAGAAGAGAAGTATGTGGAAAAACATAAAGAAAAGAAGAGATAGAATGGTAGGCCACTTGCTGAGACATGGGGAAATAGTCCGCGATATTTTGGAGGCAGAAATAGGAATGAAGAAAGGCAGAGGTAGGCCTAGATTAGACTACTGCTCGCAAATAGTAAGGGATGTAGGTTGTAGCACAATTAGCGAAATGCGTAGGTTAGCACAAGATAGGAGAAGCCGGAGGTTAGCGTCCAACCAGTCTTAGGACTGATGTCCTCATGATGATGACACTGGTCACCAAGAAGCCAAGATATGAACTGCATAGAGCATCTATGGGATGCATTAAAACGATCAGTTATGTGTCACATACCGGCCCCTATGACTCTTAGGGAACTTGAACAAGTCCAATGGAATAATATTCCACAGGAAATCATCACTTGATCAATAGCATGCCCAAACGAATGGAAGCAGTGATAAGAGTTAGAAGAGGATCCTATCATACATGCTACTAAATTTAAATTCTTACGAATTAATTTCACTTCCATTTTTTTCCAAAGTTTTCAAGCACCGTTTTCATTGCATATCACATTATTGTTCCTTCCTGTTATTTATTCATGTTTTCCCCGATAATACCATTCTAATTCGTTAAACATTAGTTGATCAATTCATTTTAACATCATGTAGGTACTATGATTTAAAACTTCGATAAAATAAAAGTAATAATGTGAAATTTCGCTGATGGGTTAATTTTGTCCAGGAGTTTTTATAGTGTGGGACAAGAGCCTTGAAAACCTTTCAGTCTGAAAACGCCTGTCTAAAAAAATGGAGATTTCTTGTGGAACATGCAGCCGAACGATTGGGTGTCATTCCGTTACAATGCAATCTTATCAATCTCTTTTGCTTGCTGGCCATCCCAGGTGTCTTTCCTACTTCATTAGATTATTAGGAAATCACTCCTAATGATCTAATTAGTGGTGATCTGCAAGATGTATTTTTTTTTAACGAACCGTTTTTATTTTTCGAGTTATTATCATATTCTAACAACATGCGAACATAATCCACACCATTCCATGAGCACCTTTTAGAGAAAAATAATTTTCGATATACCGATACTATTCACGCAGGTACTGCTTATCAAAAATAGGAACAAGCCTCCATCGGACCGCCTGCCTGCGAGGTACGCAGTAAATAGCCGGGTCTAAATAATAGCCGAATCTTTCTTCTACGCATACATAGAGAAATCTCACATTTTTTCTATTTCTATTATTGATACGCAGTACATAGCGATTTTTGAGAAAAGGATAAGGTTTATAGGACTAGTTAGGTATTCTCTTTTTAATGTTTACCGAAACCTATTATAAATACCTAAACTCTATGTATATATGAAAGAATAATTCATTAATGCGAGTTTCGATATAGTTATTGAAACGGAATATATGGAACAATTAAATTTGTTTTTGTTTGTGTTCTGAAATAAGTGTGGCATCAAAATATTTGTATAAGCGATTAATACATGCACGCTATTTGAATTGGATAAAAAATAATTAATAGGAAAGCACTTATCAGTAAACAAGTGCGCCGAGGAAAACAGAAACATATGAAACGAGAATTGGCATTGCATTTAATTTATTGTTCCGTCACCCTCATCGTCTGCTGCCCAATTCTGATCAGAAAGAAAGTTTTGTTTTAGTTAATAAGACGACTCAGATCGATTTTGAATTAACGTGAAATGTTATATTGTGGATCATGCATTTATGGACGATATAACGCGGTTTTGATTGCATATACGAGGTCTGTTCAAAAAGAAACGGGAATATTGTAATTTCTCGATTTGTATTAGTCCGATTTTTTTCGTTATAGTGTTGGTAAACATGTCTGAAAAGTATCTGTACATTTTTTGCTATA
Source organism: Rosalia funebris (assembly GCA_037954035.1). Lineage (NCBI taxonomy): Eukaryota > Metazoa > Arthropoda > Insecta > Coleoptera > Cerambycidae > Rosalia > Rosalia funebris. The sequence continues at coordinate 1,629,237 of JAZFAV010000007.1, forward strand.
TCGGATGTTTAGTCTGTTCTCAGCTGTCAAAAAGGTTACATGTGTTTTGGTACGATGACGATTATTTATTCCTTTAAAAAATGGATCACAGAATTTGCATCGAATTTTGCTATAAGAATGGAATAAAGTACAGCGATGTTTTAGAAATGTCGAAGACAGAAATTTAATTCCAAGAAGGCCGTGAAGACGATGAGCGCCCTGGGTGCCCCAGCACATCAACAACCGATGAAGACGTGAATCGATGAAGACGAAAAAGTGAAAGAAATGATTATGAACGATCGCCGAATCACAATCAGAGAATCGCTAATGATCTTGGTATATCAATTGGCTCATGCCATAATTTTTCTCAGGGGTTCTGAGTACGAAACGTGTGGCAGCAAAATTTGTTCCAAAATTGTTGAATTTGCGGTGAATTCAATAAAATTCGATGTTCAAAAACACCGGTGAATGGAAGTTGCTCAGAAGTAGCTAAATGACGTCAACAACGATGCAGAGCTACTGAAAAGTGTCATAACGGGTGATGAAACATGGGTTTATGGATATGACGTCAGAACTAAGGCTCAAACTAAGGTCCTAGTGGAGACATTCTGGATCGCCAAGACCGAAAAAAGCTCGGAAGTGCGGTCGAATTAGAAGGTTATGCTCACTGTGTTTTGGATAGTGCACCATGTGTTCTTGCAACAAGGTTAAACGACCTACAGGGTAAACCTACAACTTCAACGCTGTTTGCGTGAAACAATTCGAAAAAAACGCCCAGATTTGTGGCGAAACAATTCATGGCTTCTACACCACGATGGATGCTCGTTCGTAAATTTTTGGTCAAGAACAACACTGTAATTATGCCCCAGCCTCCATATTCGCCAGATATGGCTCCGTATGACTTTTTTCTGTTCCCAAAAATAAACAGAACCCTAAAGGGCTGTCGTCTTGCAATCATAGATAAGATTGAAAGCACATCGCCGAGGGACTAAACACTATCCCAAAAATCGAGTTCCCGAAGTGTTTCGGGGATTGGTAGAAGTGCTGGCGTAAGTGTATAATATCTATTGCAGACTATTTTGAAGGGGTAACATTGATGTAGACGAACAAATAAAATTATTTCTAAAAAACGAAAATTCCCGTTATTTTTTGAACACACCTCGTATATTCGTGAAAGTAATATTTTCATCATCCTCTCCAGCATGAGACGACTTCCGCCGGAATTCCGACGTGAATTATGCATAAAGTATTCAGTAATTTTAACAGAGTCTATGCCACACATGAATGAATTTCATTTTAAAACGGTCGCCGAGTGCAAACCATTCATTTTTCGGTCTCTCCCCTGTAAAAGCTATTTGCTTTGTAAACAACGCCGACAGATGTTCAGGTAAATATTTACCAATTGTTCGTGAACTTTTTGACGCAGACGGGCGTTCGAGAATTACTTCGTTTCTTGGAAGAAGGCTATTTCCATCGGACGTTGCAAAAGCAGTTTTGGACTTGATCGTTAGAGAAAATCTCCCGTAGGATACGAAATTCTGATTTCCACTTCAATCGGGCTCAGTATGAAGCCAAACACATTCGGGCGCAATGGTTTTGAGAGATCCCATAATCAAATCTTACATAATTTAGATTTTAATGGGGTGGAGACTTAATTAAACGCTTATTTTAGTTAATACAATACAATAATAAATATTTCACACTAGCTCTTAATCGCAATAATTAAATTTACATAAAGGAACTTATTTAATGTTGTAAAACAATAAATTTGGAAGATTTTTTAAGAGAACCAGCTATTAACAAGTTTTTTTTCTGTTTTAAGGATAAAACACAAACAAATTAGTATTGAACAATATTTTGAATACAGAAAAAATCACCTATTTTTAAAGGTTGTGTAAAAGTCATAAAGTTATGAATAGTTTTTAAATCTAAAGATTTATTTTTTTATATTGTGAATAATAAAGCGCCGCCTCTAATTTTATTCCACCTCGTATAAGAATCGGCTGTGGAGGTTGGTCATGATCAGACAGGTGGCCAAACACGATCTCAAATCTACGCGACGGCATTTCGGCTGCCGCGGATTTACCCGCCTGTAACGCCATTGCCGCAGCTTTACTAATATACCCTGCAACGTTACGTACATTACTCAGTCGTTCTAGATGACACGTCCTGACTACTACGGAGTGATTAATTTTATCTGCCCCCGTTATAAATTACAAATTAACCTGGTTACCTAAAGAGACGCGTAAAAAACCGTTATTAAAACCTTATCGGGACGATTAACTACGCGATCCCCCGTCATTAAGGCCGCCCCCATTGTCTGTGGGAGACCCTGTATGTACGTAGGCTTCCTTAAAATTCGTTCCAAATAAACCTACGACCGGCGACCGAAACAGATAAAGCGTTTTTACGTTACGCAAATGATACGAGCCGGCGCCATACGTTGGGTTATCGTAATCATTTTAATTTCCTTTGCCTACCAACAATTTTTGTTGTGTTACTTGGCGAAAACATTGCAAGCGGACGCGATCGACGGGCGGCAGCGTCGGGGATAAAATAAATGTGATCAGTGGCGGCGGTTTACGCAGTGCTTTCTTAAAATAATGAATAAATTCGGTAAAAATTCAAGGAATAACTTTTGGGAAATACTCTTGGATCCATAAAATTTTATTTTTAGTTGCGCATTTTTTAAAATATATACAGGATGATTCGTGTAGGAGATATGACGTCATCAACGATCAATTCACCGGTATATAGGTAGGAGCCTATTCAAAACATAGAAACAGGCATACATTCGCTTTTATGTACTATATAGATTGTTATTTCTTAGTGATGGCCCCAAGTTAATATTTTTACGGACCGTTCCCATACAAATGTTTGTCCCAATTGAATACATATTACAATAAAAATGATTCGAAAATATTATCCGGATATAGATGCATTAGTAACCCATACCAAAACGGTTTTTCGCAAATCTCCAAAACGCATTGGGCACTTTAATATTTCATGTTCTAGCATTTTAAAACATCCACCACCGATTATTACACAAAACGTTTTATTATTTACAAAATGTTAACAAATAAATAGGTATATACCTTACCTTAAAACTTGCAATATTATATAGTGACATCTTTTTTATTTTGAACAGTATTTACAAGCGTTGTATTTGGAAAATACTGCTGCTGGTAGCAATAATGTGACACATGAAGTTTCACTGGTAAAGATGTAGGTAATTTAATATAGATTTTATGTAATACCAAATAAATAAGAATAAATATAAATAAATAAAAAGAAATATTTATGAAGAATTATAAGAATTAATATTGTCTATTCATAATAAATGTTTAACTATTTTTTTATTATATATTTTTTTTAATTATTGGAGGTTGTGAATTTACTAATACAAAAGAGAATATGTACAACGTCATATTCTCTCATCAGCGTGGTTAAATAGATGATTTGGAATTTTATTTAAAATCTTATAAGTTCTTAGTCTTTGCATTATTCTCTCGACACGAATTCTGACACAGGCAATATTATACTATTCATTTCATAGTTATTTGTCAATTAAAAAACTCTTGCCGATAAAGGGAACAGTCTATCTGAGCCTAGCCATAAAAACAAAGCACCGGAAGTTTTTGAGATTTTTTATTTGGCAAATAACGATGAAATAAACTTATGAGTTTCTTGAGTTTCCTCTCTTGGAGAATTGACCTTTGTCTTGACTATAAGTGACTTGTAAGTGACTATCCTCACTTGCTTCCGGCTTCATCCAAAACTCGTCTTAGTTCTGGAAACCCTTTATCCGTCAAAATAATGTCGTCATCTTCCAAATAATTTATTAACCCAGATTCTACAGTCATTTGTGAATCGCCTTTCCTTCCACCTGCCACTTTAGACTTAAATGAAATAAAGCCTCCAGAAGTAATATCAATAAGCAACTTCTTGGTAAACCCCTTATTGTCCATTTCTATCCATTTCTTGCATCGTTCTAATTTCCAAGCTGCCGTAGGAAATCGATAGGATTTGCATTTAATATGTCTTCCGGTATTATTACAATTTACAACACAGCAACTATAATGGCCCATTTTTAGATTAATTTACGACGAATTAACTTTTATAAACGCATATATGACCTGACAGCCTATTTTGATGCAATCTGTGTCCACTGCAAACGCTGCCATCGACTTCTTTACGTCTACTATATACTCTACACACAGCGAATAGGTTAGATAAAAGAAATGAAGATAAACGATTTTGCAATTTCAAAATACTAAAAATGGCAATGATTATTTAAAAAATTGACTAATTTAAATATTCAAATTGTGCACCGTTGGCAGCACATTTTTCTTTATTTTGTTTATCTAACCTATACTCAGGCTGATGTAATTATTACCATAGCGTATGTAACTAATTTTGCTCTTTCACATTCCATAAAAAAGGAGTTGTCGTAAAATAAATCGATTACGTGATACTTCCTACGCGAATCACCCTGTATGTAGTAATTTTATTTAAAAAAATGCGCAACCAAAATTAAAATTGACGCATTCGACAGTTTTTCTCAAAAGTTCTTCCTTCAATTGTTAATGAATTTATTCACTAATTCACGAAAACACTATTCAAAACAAGTGTATAGCGCCATCTTAATCTCAAACAAGTAACACTCAATTTAAGCCCATTCGAAACGATCTGAAAATTTTATCACAAACACCTGCATATACAATTCACTTGGTGGGCGTGAATTTCAATACGACGAATTTGTAATTGTAAACCTATCGAATACAAATCGCTTCATTCACCCAAGTTCAGGAGACCTACTTATTTTTCTACGGAATACTTGAAGTTATGCAATACGGTACGCGGTGGCTAAATTTGACGACGATATCGAGAATACCACCCGGCTTCTATCTGTTTCACACGCCCAAATGCGCCCTTTCGAAGGCTACGCGCACGCCGCTGCCCATATTAATTATAATTTAGGAAAACAACCGATACATCGGAACTCGGGCTGGCGCCGTTGATAATTATGCGAAACCGGGACTTGTGAAAATCGTATTTCCATGACTTGGTTCGCGTCCTTGAGGGCGTATTTAAGAAAAACGTTGATGGCGCGTTTATAGAAATCGACCGAATCTTTAATGAGTTAGCTGGCGTTTTTAAAATTATACAATGTGAACAGCGGGGGTTTCCGCTGGTGCCGTTGTTATCTCTTTCGGTTTCCGCCATTTTTTCCCGTATCCGGCGTACTGGGTGCTTTAAAAAAAAGTCGAAAACAATAAATAAGGGAAGACAAGACGTCTTCTAAGGACGTTCTAAGACTGGTATAATTAACCGTCTGTCGGGCGCAGTCTGAATCCAAACACATTCGGGCGCAATGCATTTGAGAAATCCCATATCAAATCTTACACAGTTCAGATTTTAATGAAGTGGAGACTCAATTAAACGCTTATTTTAATTAATACAATACAATAATAAATATTTCATACTAGTTTTCAATCGCAACAACTAAATTTACATAAAAGAAACTCATTTCATGTTGTAAAACAATAAATTTGGAAGATTTTTACAGGACAACCAGCTTTGACAAGTTTTTTTTTTCTGTTTTAAGGACAAAACACATAAATTAGTATTGAACAATAATTTGAATACAGAAAACAAACCACCTATTTTTTTCATGTAAAAGTCATAATGTTATATATAAAAAAATATTGGACGTGAATTACAAAGAAAAGTTATAACTAACTGCCTATTTTAAGTGTAAAGAATGATAAATCCTCTTCATCATTTTAGCATGTCCCAAACAAAAATAAACGTCACATTGTTTGTAACGATATTTAGTATAACCCACTAATTTACCGCCTAAATGTGTTAATTTTGAATAATAATACCATAAAAAGCCAGAATAAGTAAGTACAGATATCCCAAAAAATATTATTAATTTAAACAATAAAAGAAATCTAATAGAAAAATATAAAAGTAAAAATAATTACATAATCAGGCGCAATGCATCTGACAGATTCCGGCGGTCCATACTAGGCCAGGGATGCATTAAGAAAAATCGCCACCATTTCGAGAAGTGTGGTTTGGAGCTAGGAAGCTATGAGGAAGTTCGAGTTAATATTCGTAATACACACGAAGGGGCAAAGAAAAAATTAACTGCCGGACCTCTACGGCTGATTTTTGCGCGATGAGGAACATAGTTTGATTCAGACATAGAAACATACCTTAGAGACACCAAATTCTGCAGATGTTTAGCTAGAAACTGTTACTTAGATATTATGTAAATTATTATAACATATACATAGTTATAATACTTACACAGTATATAGTAAAGTAATGAATATATTCGTTAAAAATGAAATGAATTGGTTTCTTTGCATGATCGAATTTGGAGACAGGATGCGCATCCAAAGAGAAGTAGTTGAATTGTTCAGTGCAACTCATCCTGATCGGCAACCCATTAGCAAAAGCATGGTTTGTATACCGCGAATTTGGGCATGTTCGCGATCTTCCTAAATCTGGTCGACTCTCACCATCAGAAGACGATCATCTTAAGCATCACCCAACGCTTAACCAAGTGGCTTCTGATTTCAATAGGGCAGTGTCTACAATACGCTAAATTCAGAAACAAACAGAACACCACCTTGTCCGTGAGCTGTCTGAAGACAACTTTGATCGGCGACATCAATTCTGCGAGACGATGCTCTATTTAAACGGCCATGTCAATCGGCAAAACTACGGAACCGGAGTACTGAGAATCCCCAATAGATGATGGAATATCACACTCAAAGTCCCCACAAAGTGAATGTGTGGTGTGGCATAGCCGACGGAAGAATTTTGTATCCCTATTTCTTTGACGTGAACGTAAGTGGTGCAAGATGTTTGGATTTTCTTCGAACGACCTTTTTCCTGGTCTAATAACTTTATATCCAGATGTAAAGGAACCTGACCTTCCGCGAAATTACTTTTTCTTTCAACAAAATGTTAAACCTCCCCATTATGCAACACCTGCTCGCGCTTCTTTAGATGATATGTTCCCGAATCTACGAGAAAAGGGCCAAGTGAGTGGCCAACCAGATCACTAGCCAGATTTGACACCTCTAGAGTACTTTTTGTGGGGATACTTAAGAAGCAAAGTATACGTTTCCAGACCAAGGAATATAGAAGATTTAAAATCCCTTCAATGTGACATATTTCTAGATCCCTATTCCCTATCATAATTCGTGGAATAGGTAGCCACCCTGACCAAAGGGATGAAGTTTGCATCTGAATTTGCTATACTGAGACAAACGGCTCGTCCAAAGCAATAATAAACCTGTTTCAGGGATTTGTCTTTAAAAATCAAGAACAGAAGTTTTCATGGTCGGTTCTTTTAAAAAAATCACCGTTATTAGGTACATTAGGAAATTATGGAAACTATGTTTAATCAATGTAATTCCAAATAAAAACTTAAACATGCATTTATGTTTACGTAATTTTTTTAACTGAAATCAGGTTACGTAAACATCGCGAAAAAAAATTAAATATTGTAATGTAAACAAAAATATTTCGATTCTAATATTGCACGTCAAAAAAATAAAATTGTTATTGTTGTTTATACGTGACTAACAAAATAAATACAAATATTTTCACCGCCGTAATTTTAATTAGAATACCATGTTTTAAATACGCAGAAGTTATTCAGGAAATTGCGTCTGAGCTTCCTTGAACTTATATATTTAATTAGAGTACTTGAGAGAATTAGAAAAGCAATCGCTTAATGGGATTTTACGGGGTATCCACGTTTTTGGCGTGCAAAATAACGGACAGCAATCGTATTGTATCGATCTGTATTTTGAATAGCGGATGGTTAATACAAAATCCTGATTTCATCCGTCTAACCTTTAACAACATCGTTTCGTTTTATGGATGTTTGGCACTTGATTTGACAGGCATTTATTTGGTTCATACTTTATTCTTGAGGTAACATCACAGGAAAAATCCAACTGCGTAAGGTCTGGTGATTTAGTTGACCACCCAATAGCACCTCTTCACCCAATCAATGTATAAGGAAAGAGTTGATCTAAGTACTATCTAGTAATTACAGTGTAAAGGGGTGTTTCCCCTTTGTCTGATCAAACGTTAATCTTCTGAGAATGTTGTGTATGTGTCCCACAGATCCAAGGAGGATTCTCCTGTTTCTAGGGGAGATGAGGTAGTTCTGACAGTTTACTTTGTCTAAAATGTGGTGTAGAATTTTACACCAATTCCATACCAAACAGGATACATATACCCTGGTGAATTTTCATACCAGTAATGAAATAAAATCAACACGACGTCTGGAGTAAACTTCATCGCCTTTCGGTGTAAGCTTTATTGCAATTTTACACCTTCTGTCCATATTGTACAATGAAGGAAAATGAAACGCCTTTGAAATAGAATACACTTCTTTATATTTTTCTTTTTCATATATTCATGATTTTGTACGATATGAGGTTTTCCAAAGTTCTATTCGACGAGTTTCTGTTAATTGTTTTGTTACTTCTTTTCAAGAGGCAATTGAATTTCGTTTATTATTTCGTTTATTATGTCTAGATGCCAATGTTGTTTTTGTTTCGGTGCGAAATTGTAAGCAAAAACGCCTTAAATTCGATTTATTGCTACAGTTTTTACACATATCTCAAACTGCGAAGAAATTGTCCAGACTTCCAGGCCCGATTTCCTGTATTATAGAAATTCCTGTACGAAGAATGTTTGGCATATATGTAAGGCTAAGACGGTCTTGCATTCCGCATTAAATGAAATGCCACCGAGATGTTGTCGGAATTGAATATTAACCTACATAGTACGGTTCAGCCGACGCGAGAGGAGACTCGTTGTTCTAGCTCGAGAAATCCCATATTTTTTGTAGATAAAATATAAATTGCATACGAGTATGATGCTGTAAATTTACAAGTGGTGCCTAAGAAACCTCTGTGGTCAGGAAACCTCTGACGACTCCATTTATTGCAATCCATAAATTTCCAGATTGTACAGGGTGCGCAAATTTCTATAATGAAATCTCGTTAACTATAAGTGGCATGGTAAAATTTATTCCCTCTTCTAAAGAGTATTTCAATAAAGACGCTCGATTTTTAAACGTAAATAAAACAGGTAGTGTGAGATATCCACTCATGTTTTTTTTTTATTATTTGAAAGAATATTTTATAGCATCCAAAACGAAACTGACATAAGTTTCGTTTTGGGTGAAGTGCGGACCGATGATTTCGCCAGACCAAAATCCGCACCAAACAGTGCCTTTCTCAGGATGAATTTGTGCTGGTGTATTTGGTGTGGATTGGTATCGTCCCAATTCCGACAATTTTGCTTGTTCACATATCCATTCATCCAAAAATGGACCTCGTCGCTAAAGATGATTTTTTTGACTAAATTTGGATCCAAACACCTGGAAACATCCAACTGCTTCAGAGCCCAATCAGCGAACACGCGGCGTTGTCTATGGTCGTTTACCTTAAGTTCCTGGATCAGCTGGATTTTAACGGGTGCAGACCCAAGTTGAAGTCGCAGAAAAACCAAGTTCTTGTGAATTACGAGAAATTGACTGCCTCGGGTTATCCCGTACACTCTCACGCACAGCAGCGATGTTTTCAGCAGACCTTGCGTTTCGGTGACGTGCGGGTGTTGACTGATCATTTATCAAACCGGTTGACTCAGATTTGGTCACCAAACGTCGAATAGTCGACTCGGCGGGACGGTTGTGGAGAGGATAAAAGTTACGTTCAAGAAACGTTTTTTGAACGAAGCACTGGCTTTGAAAATAAAATTTAATGATTTGCACATGTTGTTGAACGCTATAACCTTTCACGATGATTTGCCATACATTACTAAACAATTCACTATAAATTTGACAGATGTTGCTGTAACAACATGGCCGATATAACCTAACAAATTTCGAACGTCCCTATTGAAATACCCTATAGATCTCTTTTCCAGGGAGACAAGTGGTGAAGACTAGTATCTCTTCGTTTCCGAGCTGTGAATGAAAATTATTTTTTTTTTGCATACATGTCGATAACTGAGTTGTTTATGGAATTAAAGAAAAGTTATTTGTATTATATTAAGGCGTTTTTTGAGCAGAATAAGATGCTTCAAAAGATTTTTAATATCTACGAGTATATTATCACTTGTTCATTCTATCTATATAGTTGAGATCCGTTAGGGCTTACTAAAACATCGCATATTTTAAATAAATCTCGTCAAAAACTGCGGGTGCCTTGTCCGGACATTAGATGGCCGTGATCCATGAACTTGATCCGTCCTTCCTTCCATATCCTAGTTCCGCAGTACACGCAAAGTGCAAAACGAAATATCGGAATATTATGCATGGACCACAAGGCGTTATTGACATTGAAAATTGGATACGTTCCAGAGTAAACAAGGATATTTAATAAAATCAAGATATGCGCTAAAGGACGCAACGGTTATAGTTATAAACGGCACAACACATAAAATTGTAAATATTTTGTATATTTTAAACGTCGTAGATAGAGATTTAGGCGTTTTGTTGTGTGTCTATGAAAATAATATGAGACGTATAAGAAAAACAACTAGATCCAAGTATTCGTGAAGATTTGGATTACATACGAGGAACGTTCTTTAGAAGAGTAACGTTTCAACGCTGATGCTGGGGTGGAGGCATTCGTGACCCCAAATTTTGTTTGTTGACGTATCCGTCAAGGTGAACAAAATTTTGTTGCAAAAATCAGCACTACCTTCTTCCTTTCCTAACACCAAATTAGCAATTGTACGACGTTGTAAATGATCTGCGATTTTTAATTGTGTATGACAATAGATGCAGATCTTTCTTTAAAATCCGATGCGTGGTGGCTCTTGACAGATTCAATTGTTGTGCACGACGTCGAATTCATATGATTGAATACTCCCGTACTCTTTGTCTCACTGCAGGAATATGTGACCGACCACAACGAGGACGTATTGGTGTTGCCTGATCAATAACAGAACTCGTCTCTTCAAATTTCTTGATTGAGTTACGCGCTGTTAAGTCTGTAGGCGCTTCATTTTTTGCGAATTTTTCGTAGTGCAACTGTAAATAATCGTTTACTTTCATAAAACAGTTATACACAAACTATTCGTTGTGAACTGTCAATCGCGACACGTTGGCGTCATATGATTTGTAGATGACAGTCGTTAAATATCAACACCCTATCTTTGACACGATAGAAATGGCGCGCAATTCAAATCCTATAGTTCTAACTGAGACACCCTATATAAACTAAAACGTACGTTCGTCATTTCATGAACATGAAAAATATTCGCCGAAATATTTTTTGATATCTCGGTATAGAAGTGGGTCTGTCACGATCGCATACTAATATTGTGGTTTGGTTGTCCCAATTCCCGATATAATGGCGACATGACAGCGCGTCATCGTAACAATTCCAATTTGTCGATGTTTTATCGTTAAATCGTTATTAATGTTATTCCTTTCCGTTCGTGGGAAAAAACCCACGGACTACGTCCACGGCCAGTTCGCGGGCCTATCCCGCCCCTGTGTATTTATCGCCCGTCACGCAATTCAAGTCCATTGAAAATGTACTCGTAAACTCGTTTTTATATAAGCCACCATTAGGTTATAATACATTATATTATCGGAGGTCAGTAAAAATCACAATTTCACAGCAAAGTTCGTTACGTAAGGACTGTTTTCTATTTCACCGATATTCTTTCTTTATAACAGTGTATTACTGTGAGATAAAAAGTATTTCTTAACACCGCTTTGTGTTCTTAAGATTGCTTTGCGTTGGGCAGTGCGTTCTGGGTGTTTTTCATTATTTTTTTACGTAACGATAACACAGCGCTATTCACGAATGTATGTACGTCATTCGAATGTTTAGTGAATGAAACAAACACGAGTACAGTCGTGGCCAAAAAAAGGAACGGCATCGATTTATTTAAGTTATTGCGCTCGATAATAAAAATCTATCAGCATAGACATAATAAAATCCGAAGTATTTATTAACGAATAAGTGAGAAAGTGTGTATCAGTTTAGACTTGGATATTTTCCATTTTACTGAATCGACAGTGTGGAATCGTATGAATATAAACAGTTCTTTTTATTTAAAAATAAACCACCTGGAAACCATTGTTATATATTATAAACTGTTATAAGAGACGGTGCGATTTATTCTGTGGATATACGGGGTATCTCACCAGGAACTGCATCTATCAATATAGGGAAAAGTACGCACCAGAGAATTTTGAAAATTTGGGAAGATATTAATGGCAGTGTGGCCAATTTAACTAAAATTACAAGCATCTGGTACTTCCGGTTGTACCGGAAGTCGATACCAACTTGCTTATTTTAAATGAGAATGACTGACATTACTGATTGTTTCTAATCATGGCTAATTTGATAAAATTTCTATTAAATATTCTTAAATTTCTAAGAAAATCGCAAATATTTCAAAAATTTGTTACTTAAACCCCCACAATGCCTATATTAGAAAAAAAGGAATTTAATTTTACATAACTTGATATGAAAAACATAGGGTGTTCTATTTGACCTAAACAAATTTTCGCGGTTTGAAGTTTAAAAAATGGAACACTTGGTATACTATTATTGAATGTAATTCAATTGTAGAGTGCAGCTCTCCTTGTGTTCTTTCTACATGCCAAAAAGCAAATTAGCATCTTCTACACGAAGAAAGTTATAAAGGTTACTGTAAACCATTACATCTGTCAAAAATTTTTTTAAATGTAAAATATCTCTAAAACGGTTGGGTTTAGGCATAGGGTATCCTACATGTTTTTGACTCAGAATTTTAGGCTCTTTTCGAAAACCCTACAATATATAGGGTGTTCCATTTCAAATAAACAAGTTGGTATCGACTTCCGGTATAACCGGAAGTGACAGATGCTTGTAATTATTTTAGTTAAATTGGCCACAATGCCATTAGCATCTTCCTAAATTTTCAAAATTATCTAGTGCATACTTTTCACCATATCGATCAATGCAGTTCCTTGTGAGACACCCTGTATATTCCGTTTTCTTGTGGAAGGAATCGATGGACTATAAGGAAATTTTGTCAAAAATACAAAAGTGTATAAATCGATGCAAATTACATTAATTTGCCGTACATATGTCGATCTCTTCATCAATCTCCGTGTTCTATAAGTGGTAATGAAAACTTTACCCAAAAATTACAAAACAATAATTAACATTATATCATCTTATAATTATAAAAATTGTAACTTTGGATTTTTTGAATTAGTGCAACAACTTTCCATTAAACAAAAAAAATAACAACGGGAATGTATCTATAGATAGCAGTAAGTGTAAGACCAACGATAATAAGTTCTTAATAGATACAAAATTTAATGTACAAAAAATGTACTACTACACATAGATACATACCTATATTTTATTGTTATATGGAAAACATTTTACGCTGTTTTAAAAATTCCAGATAAACAATACCTATCCACTATCAACGATCGATATTGACAGTTCGTTCTTGATTAAGCTGAATTAAAAGTTTTCAATAATATTTACGTTATCGACTATCCGAGTCTACAAAAATCTATTACAATTAATTCCAAACTAAATGAATAATAAACACGATATCCGTATGAACGGAATCGTGTATTCTTCACGATTAGCCTTATCTAATCTGTTACGAGAGAGAACAATAACCGTCGTTTTGATAATTTCGAGAGGGGCTCTCGACAAATCTCCATAAAACGTCGCCCGTATAACAGTTTGTCGTTGTTTGTATTCGGAAAATACGTTGATAATATTGTTAAAGGATGCGCAATTTTAATCTAGTATGTAATAATAATAATATTTATTTTCCTTAAAGTAGTTTCTCCGGAAACCCGCGTTTTCTATAGGGTTTCATCAAATTTCGAGTACGCATAAAGAATAAACTTCCCGAAGAAAATTGCTTAAATAAAAAATGTTTGTCAGTACAATAAAGGATATACTCGTATTCACCATCAAAGTTAGAACTTTTTGCATGTTCGCGTTCCCATTCTTACGAACCGTTGTTCGGTAACCCCCGGACTGTAGGGCGATGGATAGGACGGGAATCGAATCCGCGAATTTGAGATGTAAGGGAGGTTGCATATACTGGAACAAATCACATCACGTCGGGGTCACCACTTTGGCGATAGCAAGGATAAAGAGTGCTTATGCCTTGACCGGGAATCGAACCCGGCTCTCCCAATTTCCGGTTGGTTGCTTTGACCGCTGAGCTATTGAGGCACACTCATTATCCTTGCTAATGCGCCAATTTAACGCGTCGCTACACATGCAGTGTCTGAGTGTAGAGTACAGTCTCTGAGCAAAAATAATGAACACTAGACTACTGATATTCCAAATATTTTACGTTTACTCGCACGTTTATTTTTGGACTGTACGGTACCGAAAAAACTACCTTAAATCTTCTAAATTATCCAGCCTAGTGACATATACTTTACGTTTTAAGTATCCTCATATAAAGCAATCTAGGTGTGTCAAATCTGGCGGTCCGGATGGCTGCTCGGTCGGCCCTCTTCCCTCTATTTAACGATTCGTGAACATATCATCTAAAGAAGCGCGGACATATGATACATAATGGGGAAGTGCACCATCTTGTTGAAAGAAAAAGTCATTTCTCGGAAGATCCGGTTCCGCTAGCTCTGAATATAAAGTTTTTAGTGCAGGAATAAGATCGTCTCGAAGAAAATTCAAATACCTTGCACCAGTTAAGTTCACATCGAAGAAATATGGACACAATATTCTTCCGTGGACTATGCCGCAGCACACATTCACTTCCTGGGGATTTTGAGTGCGATACTCCGTCATCCATCGAGGGTTCACGGTATAATTTCAAGTTTTTATCTGACAGCAGCAGAAAACCATATCAGTCGCTAAGGCCACTATCAGATACCCAACGGTGCGTAATTTGAACATTTTATTTGATTGATTTTTTAAATAATCATTACCATTAAATTTTGTAGATATTTTGAGATTACAGAATCGGTTTTCTCCTTTTTCTTCATCTGAGATATACTCACGCCAATGTAATTATTACCATAGCATATGTAAAAAATGCGCTTTTTCACATTCTGTGATAAAATAGGGGGTTGCCATTAAAAAATATCAGTGACATCCTACACTAATCTCTCTGTACGTATTAATTAATACATTTTACTGCTATACTTCTGTTTTGCATATTTAGTTAATGCTACATTGACTAAGGCTACCATAAAACAGAAAAACGACCAGTCGACAACACGCCTTTACCATCTAGTATCCACTACCAGATGTTCCAAACGTTAATCTGTTAAGTAACACAGCTATACGCTGTGGACCGATACTAGTTTCTCTATTATTCATATAAAAAACTAGTATTTCCACGATATTGTAATTTGCAAGGAGTTCGCAATGTCTTTGTCATTGCCTCGCGAGATAAATCATGGTAAGTCGATACGGGTTTTCGGACGTAAGTCTGCTAGCCTGAACTCTGGCCTTGGTAGGAGTCAACGCGACGAATCGTTTTGGTTCGATTCGATGACCCCGTAACCAACTGGAACTATTTTATGAGACGTACACTGCATTGAGAACTCGTATTTTTATCTTCTTAAAGTTGGGGCTTTATACTCTTTATAATGTACGAGGTAAACAGAATTCTTAGATATTTTAAAATTTTTGTGTAGTACAGTAAGAGTTAGAACTGGCCTCAAGTTAAGGCCTTGTGGCACACCGCAGGCTGCGTTTTTGAATAGACTTCGAACAAGAATATCATCCACACAAATCTCCTAGCGCATTATATTATCCAACCGCTTGCATTTTACATTATAATCAACTATGGAATTCCAAATAGGTTGTGGTAATACTACGAGGGGCAGTATTTATATTTTGAGCCTAAAAATAAAAAAAAAAACATTAATTTGTCAATGAAAATTACTTTATATCGTTTTTCAAAATATTCTACTTTATGATCTATACACTTCTGCATGCGTTCGAACCATTTATCAAAACATTTCTTCCATTCCACTTGAGATATCTCGGGAACATGGTTTTTGAACGCATCAGCAGCTTCTTCTATCGGCGAAAATCGTTGTCCACGCAATTTATTTTTGACGTTTGGGAACAAAAGGAAGTCATTGGATGCCAAATCAGGACTGTACGGCGGATAACCCATTAATTTGAGTGTTCAAACATTCGGTTGTTAGACGAGATGTGTGAGAGCTCTCATTATATTTATGAAGAATGATCCGACGGCGCTTGTTTGTTTTCCTTATTTCACCGAAGACTTCGGGCAAACAAATGGTTGTGTACCATTCAGAATTGACAGTTTTACGTTCCTCTAAAGGCAGTGTTTCCACATGACAGTTTTTCCGAAAAAACAGGCGACCATTTGTTTCGAAATGTTTCGAGCGCGAACAACTTTTGTTGGATTTGGTTCATCTTGAAACACCCATACAGTCGACTGCTGTTTATTTCCGGCTCATGTTACATACCTCTTACACCTGTTACAATGTTACATACCTCTTTTGTAAGCACCGCCACTGTATTTCTTGAGCATCTGTTTGCACCAATCGACACGTACATCTTTTTGAGATTTTTTCAAATGATGTGGGATCCAACGAGAACAAACCTTTTTTACAGCTAAATGATCATGCAATATTTTGTATATGCTAGTCGAACTAATGCCCAAGGTTGCCTCAATCTCACAATATATCACATGACGATCTTGCAGTATCAGTTTTTGCACGGCGTCAATGTTTTCTGGTACAACTGATTTTGGACGACCTTCACGACTTTCGTCGGTGAGCAAATGGCGGCCACGATTAAACTAGTTACACCAGCGTTTCACAGTGGCAAAGGATGGGGCTTTATCACCAAAATTGGAAGTACATTGATCGATGCACTCTTGTCTTGATAATCCACGTCGAAAGTCGTAATCATCAGAGAATTTTCACGTTAATTCAATTTTTTTGCTGAGATACAATTCAAATCACTGTAAACATCATAAATCGCGCTTAAATGATAAAATTTTCTGAAGAAGGTTTTAGTCAAACATGTCAAAATTTCCATTGGAAACGTCAGATGGCTCTGACAATACTTAGTGTTGCCAAAGCTCAAAATATAAATAGTGTCCCTCCTATATGAACCACACAAAGCTGCAAAACCGTCGTAGATGTTATCAACAACCTTGGACTTATATAATTGACTGTGATGCAAAGTAGAAGATCGTAAGCTAACTCCAAATTTTTTTCCAATAGATTTCGTGACGGCAGAAAGTGTTCCAAAGTGTTCGTATAGATATGAAAGAAACTTTTTCTTTTGGTTTACGGTCAATCGAATCCAAACGAACCGCAGCCTTTCTATCGTTTCAAAGAGTGGTACGACAAAGAAAGGGAAGTTAACCCTCTTCTAAAGCAACGTTTGGTTGCCGCATTCTCCTCGAACACCAAGAAATACACCAACTATATTTAGACGTTCTGTACTAGTGGATACAGGTGCATATATCTGGTTCAAGTGTCGTTGGAGAGATCCTTCTTGGTCAGGTGCTCCGAAAATCGCCCAAAACGGCTACCCAAAAATTCACGCGCAGACATAACGATAGAAACCTTCAGCTGAGCCTGTTCAAGATACCGTCGAGGGGGATAAAGAGCCAGTGGAAGAGCGACAGCGCCATCATAACTTCGTCCAAGAACAAAAGCATAATTGGGAAGGCGTCAGGTGTAGCAGTGACGTTAAAGGGGTGGTGGCGCGATGTGGGGCTATGCCCCCGGGTGGCCTCCCCGTCGGTAGGCTCCCACGCGACCCCCCGCCATCGCTGCTGTCACCGGCGGGGCTCCCTGCGCTCCATGGGACAGTCCTTCAGTATGTGCAAGTTTAACAATTGCAGACACAAGAAAGGTAAGTAACTCTTTACCCAAATACGTTTTTTCTCCGTATAGGGCTCAGATCTGGCAGTCTTGTAGGCGGCTGCAAAACATTTTACAAATAAAATACTATTAATGCCGTCAATTGAAGCTGTTTCCTAAGAACAGAGTTAAATTTAAGACCATAAATTAAAATAATAAATTTATTTGACGTCGACTTAGTACCTTAAGCCTTAATAACTAGTTATAAAAGCATAATTCTCTGGCAAGTGGTGCGTTCCGATGTAATGGATCTTGTTAAGTCTAAAGCCATAATTCCATTTTAACTGCCTGCTTAGAAAGGCATTACCTAGCAATAAAAGAGACCCTTTCAACTGGGCCTGTTTGCGTTTCATTCGTATTCAAATAAGCGGTTTATGATTTGTTTTTGTTCGATTTGTGTGGAGGCGAAAAGGCAGTTCGCAATTAGTTGTACAGTGCCGTGAAAAAAATGCATTTGAGAGCTATATCATTTGTGTGATTTTTTAAATTCGATTCATCATCATTTTTTGTTTAGAAATGTTACAAAAATTAAGTGATGAAAACCATTACTTTACGTTAACAACTGTGAACCATTGAATTTTGAAAATTGGTACCAAGTGTCCTAACGTTAAGTAATGATAAAAAGTGCTAACAATATAGTACGAAGCTGTCTGCCATGGTAAAAGTTATTTATTTATATATTTTTTTTGATTTCGGTCGAGTTAGTTACAAAACAGATGTGCAACTGCTGATGCAATGTATAACAAAATATACTTCTTGAATATATATGCATTCAAGGTCATTTTAACCTTGAAGGCAACATCTGGAAGTTGTCTTTTGAGGTCTTGAAATTTCAAGGTCACTTGAGAGTAGCCATTTTTTTATAGAAATATAGACATTATAAGCAAAGTTTAATGGCTTATCCATACACTATCCAGAATAAACTTATAGTTACGTTAAAATGAAAATAAAGTATTAGATTCAAGGTCAAGTCTAGAGGTTGCAAGGTTATTTGGGAAAAATAATAGAACAACTTGCTATGGGATTATGCGCAGAGAATAATAATGTTCTAATATCCACAATATCTTTCCAAAACGTTAAAAAAATCAAGACGAAGTATTGCAGTTTCAAGGCCACTTGAATATTCAAACCTTTCAGTTTCGAGATCACTTGAAAACAACTTAATTTCTACACAGAATTTAATGATGCTTCAATGGTCAGAATAGAATATCACAATTCTATCAACAAGAAGATAGTGTATTAGTTTGACGGATAGGCCTTGAAATTTCAAGGTCATTGAGGAACTATTTCATCTTAATTCAGAACGGTTTGTTGTTGTTTCCTAAGTAAAGTTAATGTTTTCAATCCCCAGGAGAAAAATCAAGAACATTTAAGCATTTAATATTCAAGGTCAACACTTTCCATTTCACACAATCAAGGTCATTTGGACATTAAAGCTTAATCTAGTAAATCTTAGGTTGCAGGTAATTTAAAACAGCTTATTTAAACGCAAATATTAATAATATTAAACGTTCAAAACAAAACGTCACAAATTCTATTGATATGAAAATCATATTTTAAGAGCATGTCTTTAAATTCAGCCGTTTGAAGGACAACTTTAATTGGGATCATTTTGTTGTTGCTTCATAGACAAGGCATACCGATATTTCAGTGTTCAGAATAAAATTTCATAGATTTATAAACATCAAATCAAATTTTAATGTCAAAGTTATTTGAATATACAAGGCCAAATCTTCAAGTATCAAGGTCATTTTGGAGTCTTAAGGTCTCTAGGTCTCAAATGAAAAATTGTCGATCGTGTAAATTATAATTTTATGGTCCCATACTTTATATAATTCATACAAATGAATTAATTGCCTTTCAAATGTCCTTGACACTACTTTCTTTCAGAACTTAGTAAAATTGCCTTTCATTGAGACATCGCGGGTTAAAAAAATAGGATGAAAATAATATGTATGGAATATTTTAAAGATAAGGAAGGAGCCTTGTTATAATAAATATAATGATGTTTTCCCAGATTATTCTACAGCTAAAATATGATTTTTTTCATTTCATTTTCATTGTGGCCGTCAATAGGTTATGGTTGAAGTTATTGCTCAAGTTCGTGGTCTAGAAGGTTCCAATGTTTAATATTTCTAGTGTCTTAATGTTTGTATTATTCTAGCTCTATAGGGTGTTTAATCCGTATAATATATACATGAAAATATACAGGGGGGTGAACGAAAGACGGCCACCGCCATAACTCTGTTGTTTATCATCAGATTTTCCAAATCAAAAAACCAAATTAAATCACTTGTAAAATACTACAATCTGGGCCAAATAATTTTTTTTCAAACTCTGTTTTCTATAACATTTCATAGCCAACTTTTGATTTTCAAATGAAACCATATGGTTTTTTCTATGCTATATTAAAGAGTATTTTTTTCCGAATCCAATGATGTATAGAAATCTAAATTTTGTCCAACATTAGTACCTGAAAAAAAAATTAAACAGTAAAATGTGATAATTTTATTAAAATAACATTTAGACAGTTGGTTATTAATTTTAAAAAGGCATAAAAAGAATGTTGAAACACCAAACAACTATTACAACAATTGTTCAAACTGACCACCATTTTGTTCAACACATAATTGACATCTCCGAGAAACGCTGGAAGTGGCATTGTATAAACAAAATTGAGGAATTTCACGGCAGGCCTCAACTATTTACCGTCTGAAATCTTGTTCGTTTTCGGGTGGTGTTAAGTACACGGTATCTTTTAGATAAAACCCCATAAAAAGAAATCCAGTGGCGTCAGGTCTGGACTACGAGCTGGCCACAGAATAAGTCCGTTGTTCAAAATTTCGAAAAGCTCGTTCAGATTTCTAAGAGGTAATTCATCCAAAAACATTTCAAATTCCCCAGAAAGTAAATTATAATATTTCTGTTGGTTTAAATTTTCATCAATAAAAAAATAGTCCTATTAGCCTACTTCCCAAAATACCACACGACACATTCACGCTAAATCTTTGAAAATTGCTCTCCACAACAACGTGAGGATTGTCCTGAGACCAATATCTATGATTTCTTCTGATAAAAATCCCATTCTTCCTAACAGTACATTCGTCAGTCCAGATAATTTTTTGATGAAATGCTGAATCTGCCCTTGACATGTCCAAAAAAAAATTGCAAAAATTTAATCTTCGTTGTCTGTCGTTGTTTTCCAATGCATGGATTTTAAGGGGAATGTACGGCTTGAATTTATCATTGTTCATAATTTCTATCACTATTTTTTTGTTAGAAGTTCCACAATTTCGCGCTACCTCACTTGTGGATGTATTGGGAGTTTCTTCTGCTTTAATAAAACATTTAGTTCCAAGTTTTCATCAGATTTGCGCTCTAGAGATATTGGTTTTTTAAAGGCACCAAACTGCCGCAAATTAGCTTCTAATCGGCTATATTTCTGGTGATGAGGGCGATCTCTATTGGAATATCTCTCCGCGTAAGCACGAGCAGCCTCGGGAATTTTTTAAAACCTCAAAATAAACTTATTATCAGTACATTCATTACTGGTCATTGTGACAAATAAGGCACACTCAGAATTCAAAAGACTGGTGTTTGACGTTTATCAAAATATTGCGCTCAAAATTTCATAGGCAGTTTGATGTCGCCTTTACAAAATTATTTCTTTATAACATTTTACTGTTTCTATAATTTTTTCTTAGGTACTTATGTTAAACAAAATTGGGTTTCTATACATCATTGGATTCAGAAAAAAAACTCTTTAATATAGCATAGAAAAAACCATATGGTTTCATTTTAAAATCAAAAGTTGGCTATGAAATGTCTTAGAAAACAAAGTTTGAAGAAAAAATTATTTGGCCCAGATTGTAACAATTTACAAGTGATTTAATTTCGTTTTTGGATTTTGAAAATCGAACGATAAATAATAGAGTTATGGCGGTGGCCGTTTTCGTGCACCCCCCTGTATATGTTAAACACAAAGCACGAATATAACATTTACTTATACATATATCAAATTTATCCTATTTACGTGAAGCGCGAAATATTTTCGTAATGAATGGATTTCCGAGCATTTTCTTCAGTGACGTACCATTCCAAGATTTTACCACAGAGGTAAACATCGGGGCGAAAGAAAATCCTGTACAAATACCGACATTTTCGTTCGATTTCCCGTGTACATCGATGTAAACCGTCGCCTACTGGCGGAGCGTCAGAGCATCACAGTTAAAAATACACCGGAGACAAACACATCGGGAAAAGTTTATGTGCGCCTCGTAAAGTGAGAAGAATTTCCCGTGACTTTTCGCTGATGTATTTATTTATATGTGGATTAGTTCATTCATGATTTTAGCGAATAAATTGAATGCAATTTTGGAGTCGATTGATATAAAAAGGAGTACCTGATATTTTTAACAATTTTTTCACTGCCTTTAACCTAAATAGATCTTTCGAATTATTGACGCTTTTGGTCAATTGAATTGCACTTATTACCACACCATCTTCGAACTGGTTGGCTAACTGATGAACTTTGGAATACAGTCAATGTGTAAGCAATTTTAGGAGCACTTGCTGGTCATACCAGTAATGCCAAAGAATTTTTAAGTGTGCCGTAAGAATTTTGTCAAACGATTTAAAGAACTTGAACATGCTTCCGTGTATGATACATGAATGAGATACTTTTATAGACTATGAAGGAGATTAACTGTTTTGTTCTCTATCATCCAAAGCCTGCCCTGTCAAGAGGCATTCCTAGTCCCGCCTCCAGATATGTAAAAATAGGACCCCGAAGAGGCTGCACTAAAGCAAATAAAGCGAAATCCCTGACATGCAGGCGAGAGCTTTTCGGGAGCCAGGGTCTCGTCTTCGATCGGATCTGTCATTATTGCAAGGGTGCTTTCCGAAAATAGAGAGCCTTCAAAGTAATTATTGGCTCACGAACTTCTGGTTTGATAAAAATAGATGCGCTTTAATAGTGCGTCCTTACATACCTGTGAAATTGTTTATTCGGATTCTTTCAATTTGCTCGTATTATTAGAATATTTGGTTCCGTTTCCTTTGGCTGGCTTCTTGTGAAATCTGATATAGGGTCTTTCAATAGCGACGCTCGACATTTGTTAGGTTATAGCGGCTATGTTGTTAAAGCAGGATTTGTCAAATTTGCTGTGGATTGTTCAGTAGCGTATGGCAAATCACCATAGAAGGTTATAGCGTTCAACAACGTGTGCAAATCGTCAAATTTTATTTTAAAAATCAGTGAGAAACTTCTCACTGATTTTTAAAATAAAATTACACGTGGTCTGCTGAAGACTTCGCTGCTGTGCGTGAGAGTACGGGAAAACCCAAGGTAGTCAATTTATCGTCGGCGTCGTTCACAAGAACTTGGCCTTTCTGCGACCTCAACTTGACGAATTTTGCGTCGAGAGTTGGGTCTGCACCCGTATAAAATCTAACTGATCCAGGAACCTAAGGTAAACGACCACATACAACGCCGTGTGTTCGCTGATTGGGTGCTGGAGCAGTTGGAAGTTGACACAAATTTCGCCGAAAAAATCTTTAGCGACGAGGCCCATTTTTGGATGAATGGATATGTGACCAAGCAAAATTGTCGAATTTGGGACGACACCAATTCACACGAGATACACCAGCACCAAATGCATCCCGATAAAGTCACTGTTTGTTGCGAATTTTGGCCTGACGGCATCATCGGTCCGTACTTCTTCCAAAACGAAACTGGCATTGCTATAACCGTGAACGGCGAACACTACAGATCGATAATAAGCAACTTCTTGTGGCCTAAATTGGTATGGATGTCGACGACATATGGTTCCATCAGGACGGCGCTACGTGCCACACAGCGCATGCCATGATGGACATTCTGCACGAGTGATTTGAGGGCATTGTTATGTCGTTATCTCGCGCAGCGGCGACATGAACTGGTCACTGAGATAGTGCGATTTAACGCCTTTAGACTTTTTCCTTTGAAGTTATTTTAAATCGCAGGTCTATGCGAATGAACCGCAAACAATTGGTACCCTCAGAGTCAACATAACGAACGTCATCCAGCATATTCAGCCAGATGTATGCGCCAAAGTCATCGAAAATTGGACCTCCCGAATACGTGCCGCCAAGCAAAGCCACGGCGGACATTTGAACGACCTTATATTCCATACTAATGCCATTATTTGAAATATTATTTCAAATAAAAAAAATAGAGTGAATATCTCATACACAATTTGTTTATTTACGTTTAAAAATCGAGCGTCCTTATTGAAAGACCCTTTGTTATAGAAACAATTGCTTAGTTTTTGAAAATTAATTCTATAGCTATCTAGCTGGCCTGATTGATTTTCATTGACGCGAAGAATTACCTAAATTCACCAGAAATATTTAATAATCCTATCAGAGGAATAACGATTTTGACTTCTGGAAAACGAGGACCTTTCGTGACCTACGAGTCGCCTAATACTTTCTTCCAAGCAGACTCGGTCCTTACCCAACCATTCCCACACATAATTATAAAACTTTCGCTTCTCTCGTATTTACTTTTCATTAACTGAATTCGTTAGCTACGAACGCTCGCTCTATCGCAAATAGGCAGCTCGAAATTCAAGCCGATATGACACGGCAAACACGCTCCAGGCGTATGTTTGGATAGGCGTAAGTAAGTTTGACGTTTGAGCGAATGGAGGAAACAATAGGTCGGTGATGGTTCGATGAGAGACTGAAGTTATCTTTGGTACAATTCGACTCGTGTTACAGCTATCGTTAATAGTACATGCGGGATCCGACGGGTTCGGAAGTGAGCATATGATACGATTATCGGCCGCCACAAACGTGGCGTTTTTACGAATGGGTTGCTCTGATCAAGATCCCCTGTCGTAGTTTCCTTGAAATTCGAATTGGAAGGGCTCAAATCGATGTTTAATGTGGTTAAAATTGGTTTTGGAACTATATGACTGTATCCAATGAAATAAAAATATAACTGATGATTTATCATGAAATTAAGGGTATTATATACAGTGCTGATATAAAATAAGGAATAGACTACACAAAATGCGAAGAAGTCTATGATTTCTGGGAAGAACCTCGAGCAAGGATTTTTATTTTCAAATATTCAATCATTCACTTTTTTATCATTAATATCAGCACAAGAATTTCCTTAAATTACAACAAAGTTCCGACTTCAAACAAAAGTATCAATTGTGTACGCCACGTAAGTGCTACAGAAAACTACAAAGGACTACCAAAGTGTCGTACAAAATGCACATAAGCCTACATAAAACTACAAGTCAAATTGTAGAAACAGGACGTACATATAGAAAATGAAAAAAGATATAACTTGTGAATTATTTATCACAAAATTAAGGGTTTTATATTATTATGCGGCATCTAGAACAGTTTTATCGTGCCCAGTGGCGGCTCAAAGGGGTCACCTCAAAATTTTTAAATGAGACTTGATGATTATATTTTTCGCAGTTTCGGTAGCGATATCGTATCTCTTAACAGAGTAGTGAACTTAGAGCAATTTTAAGTTGAATAATAAATGTGTTGTGTTTGCTGCTTCATTTTTAATACTCTAGTCAATAATACCTGTCGTGGTTTCCCTGTGCGAAATTTGAGGTCCTAGTCTCAAATGCATTTTTAAAATTAGTCTGAGAACTACCTGAATTGTGTTTAATACGGGAGGAATTAAAGTATCACTAGAAATTTTCAAATTGGGTATATTGCGCAATTGCTACAAACAGCTACAAGCGCCTACCAAAGTATCCATATAATATACATATAAATCTACAACGGACTACATTAAACTACAACTGAAAATTTCAACGTGAACGGTGGAAAGAAAACAGTATAACTACTCAATTATGTAGTATAAAATTAAGTTTTTATTATCCACGGTGCGATAGACCATCAAGCAGTGAAATTCAGTGAAATAGATAATAAAATTCGCAAAAGACTTGATTTCTGGTTCAAGTTAATCCGTTTTCTATCATCATAAAAAAGATGGCGTATTGCCATCCCCCCTCCCGCTTCCCCGCGCCACTATTGACCTAGAAATAAAACTCGTCATGTCCAATGTTTTATAAGTAATAATAAAGGAATACTGTACAACGAAATAAATTTCTTATTACATAAATGCGTTATGTAAACACCCCATTTTCAATTTTAAGGGTTGCCGTATGCGAAAATGATTTCGTTGCGCGTATATCGTAATCGCACATGGAGAAGTGTACTGTGCTGGCATTGTTAAGTTCGATTAAGTACACCTAAAAATAAACTATCGATCCTTTTGTGTGACGCGGATTCGCAACACCCTTGTAATTATGCAGCTAGCGGACGTCATGTTACTGGAATACGTTCACGTTCGGAACATCCAGAGAGTTGGAGTGTCAGTGATGACACACGTCGTTTTTAATCCCTAAAGTCTTGTAATCCACTTTATGATTTTGAAGATAAATTTATTTTTAGCAAACAACACTTAGGTGTTTGCAAAACTTATAGCATCGTCCTACTTACCGTACCTATAAGCCTCTAATTAGGAAATTTTGCAATTTTACATTATTAAAAATTATCTGTTTATATAAAGAAGTGGTAAAAGGTGGTTGTGGAACGGAAAACGTGTGTCTTAACGTATATCATTCTATCTATCTATAGAATACTAATTTTTATTATACGTTTTTATTATCAATATGAAAATGAAATCATTTTGAGAAGATTTGCTCAACATTTTGAGAACCACTGATTTATTAGATCCAGTATATCTGTGAGATAAAAGCTAAATCAGGCGTACAGCATCCAGTCACCTTTGATGTAATAGAAATTTGAGAAAGGTCTTAACACGAGCGTGAGATATCAACAATTTTTTGTTTCGTTGTAATTGACATTGTAAAATGACGTTTCTTGTATTTGTTATATTCCTTATTTATAAAAATTCACAGTGAAATAATATACCTACAAACGAATTTTTTTATATAACGATTTTTATTATAAGTGGGTTGCACTTATAATAAAAATAATACGTAAAAAAATTAAAGAATTTATTTTGGTACTTCAAACACAGATTTATCAACTGGAATAGTAACGGTATATGGCGCGCTGGGTCAGTGGTAACCAACATGTGACGATGAAAATTTGGCAATATTTAATTTTTATTTAAAAAAAAATGTCGTAGTGTATAGTGTCATAAGAATCTGTGTATTCTGCGAATTCGGTCAAATCGGATATAAATTGCTATAAATACTGCTTGTCAATAATAGGAAAAAGTGTGAGATTTCTCTATCTATGCATTGAAGAAACATTGAGTGCAGCATTCGGCTATTTACTGCGCACCTCGTGGAAGGTCCGATAGAGACTTGTTCCTATTCTTGACGAGGAGTACTTAGTTTTTATTTAAAAAAAGTGAAATTATCAAATAATAATTCGATCTTCCTAGAACTATAGATCTTTATAGAACTAGAAATTTGGCTGTATTACGTATAGCAAGGTTCCGAACCGAACCTATCTTGGTAGTAGTAATCTCACTACGTTTCGTTTCTTTATAACAACCTTCAGATTTTTTATGACAGTCATATTGTTTTATGTCACCGGCATATCGTCGCCAACGTTACGAATGCCGCAGTTTTTTAAGCAGTGTTCGGCTGATGTAATCAATGTAGTCTTGAAAACAAACCACGATCGTGAACAATCAATAACTACTATCGATATAAATATCTAAACAAGATAATATGCAAAATTAGTACTATCAGCAAAAATAAAAACAAAACCTTGGAATAATTGCGAATGTTCTAAATGTTTAAAGAAAGAAAGAACGGTTTTAAAAAATTTTAAATTATTTAAAATTTATTTATTAATTAGAAAATAAATGTAAATTTTTTTGTAAATACTCGGAATATGAATACTTTTTTATTTTTCACTAAGCAAAATTGTAATAATTATGTCTAAACATTTTTTAAAATAATGCAGCTGTTTTAAGGAGAAAAACGCTTTCTTATAGATGTATGTTATTGATATTGAAAATTTCAATGTAGATTCAAACGGAACCCCGAGGTTTTTTACAACACTAATTAAAGCGATTACTTCATCATTGATTTTAATATTTAATTCATCCGTGTTGTGAACTTGATGAAGTGTATCAAAAACGATATTTTGATTTTTATTAATACTTATAAACAATGAATTTTTTAATGTTTAACTTTAGGAGCATACTGTATAATTAAAATAATTATCGATCACATTGAATGTACACTAGGCACAAAAATTAAGGGATGTAAAAAAATCCTACATTTTCGGGTGATCTTCAAAGGGCTGAAACTTGGAAAAAATAGTCGCAAGGTAATTATAAAAAAAGCAAATTGAAGCTCCAAGTTTCTGGTTTCCAGATATTGTGTTTAAATTTTTTTACCATCAGTTTTTGAGTAATCATAAGGAAACTATTGGAACAAAAATTACAAATTTTTTTCTTGCCTTTCAAAATATCCAGGGACTTAATAATTTTTTTGTAGTGATTTCATTATAAATATTTTTTAGATAATTTTATCCTCTTTAATTTGAGAGGTCTAAAAGCCTTGTACGATGATTTTTCGAGTTATCGTCTTTCAAAGCAAAAAAGTCGGTTTTGACTTTGGTAATTAATTAATTACTCGGGAAATAATGATTGTACAGGAAATTCAAGTAGAGTTTTAAAAACTGCAAAGTATTCTTTACAAGTCGTAGTTATTAGTTTTTGATAAAAAAAAAATTCGATTCGAGAATGTTGATTGAAAAAAGGTATTGCGTATATAGGAATATTCGCTTAACCAATGTCAAACAAAAGAATCAAGTTATGCCAAACTTTGCAAATAATGGATAGACTAAGGATGTTGACTGTTTCTTTTCAACTTTAAAGTATGCCGGAAAAACTGTAAATTTCAAAGCGCTGTTTTTTTTTTTTTCATTGTGTTCGGAATAATTGAATTTGTCGTTTTTGCTAAACATCAATTTAAGGATGAATTTTCAATTATTTATTCATTTTTTGAGGTTGAAAGTGTGTTTTAGCGATAATTTATATTTTGTTTTTTATAAAATAATCTTATTTATTCTAGGAAAAAAATTTAAGAAATCCCAAATTAAAGTCAAAACTGACTTTTTGCTTTCAATCACGATAACTCAGAGAAATATCACCATACAAGGCTTTTAGACCGATCAAACTAAAAGCTCTATGAAGAAATGAATGAAAAAAATTAAGTCCGTGGACTTTTTGAAAGGCAAGAAAAATTTGGATTTTTTTTTTCTGATGGTTTTCTTATGATTAATCAAAAACAGCTGATGGTAAAACAAATTTGACTCGATATCTGAAAACTAGAAACTTGGAACTTCAATTTGCATTTGCAAAAATTACTCTGCGACTATTTTTCTCTAAGTTACAGCCCTTTGAAAATCACCTAAAAATTTAGGATTTTTTTACATCCCTTATTTTTTGTGCCTAGTGTAATAATTAATTAATAATTCAACTCGTACCACGACTTTTTGTATTTCATTTTTGTAACGAACTTTACAAATAATACTTTTTTCGGACTTTGAAATAAAATTTTGTTCGTTATCTTCTCTCCTCTCCTAATTATTCCCCCTAAACGGAGAAAGTGGGGGTGTTAACCTAAAATCAAACCCACCAAATTATTTTAGCGCTTCCTCGTTTTCACTTAATGCCGACAATAAAAATCTTCGCAGCCTCTCATGTTTAATTCAAATTCAGCGGACAATGAAATGTAAACGAGTTTTAAAAAAACAAACCGCTTCATTACTATCCGGAATGCGTAAATATATAATATATATAAAGCTAATAAATATACAAGAGTTGTGAAAAACAGACGGTGTATTTCAGTCTCGCTGCAAGATTAAAAATGTTTTTCAGCGTTCGCCTGAGGCGCAATTCGTTGTTAATTTGTCTCCGAATGTTCCCGATCAAAAACGCTTAATTATCATTCCGGGAAAAGATTTATAGGTTATTTTTTGCCAGTTATAAAATATTCTTTAGCTCCGCTAACGATCAGAATTATGTAATACAACTTCAAAGGAATGATAAAATCCCGAATTCGTGTTGTATAATAGCTCTCGTAATTTTCCAATGCCAATTTCGATTTTATTTTCGACCTTATTGGTCTGGATTTTGGGATATTGATGCGCCCACAGATTTCATCAATTTCGGGAATCTACTAGTACCAATTTTATTTTGATTTACATAACATTTATACACATATGATGCTTTCGTAAAGTAATGAATAAATTCGATAAAAATTCAAGGGATTACTTCTGGGAAAAACTGTCGGACCCGTAAAATTTTATTTTTAGTTGCGCATTTTTTAAAATACAATTAACACGTACAGGGTGATCCGTGTAGCAGGTACGACGTCATCGATATTTTTTGGGTACATTTTTTATACCCTTCTGCAATAACTACTTTAACGTGAGTTTAGATTAAATACAAAAATAAACAAAAACGAGTTTGCAATTTCTCCTTTTTAAAAAATAAAAAATTCTAAATAAAATAATAAATTCTCCTTTAAATAAACTGGACAAAATTAATGCATCAGTGAAACTTCACACTTCACATTATTACAGTTTGTTTTTTCGAAGATTTAAATCATAGTATATACCTACGTGATATAATTAAATGATTTCAACTAATGATTAACATTTTAAAATTTTATTTTTGGGAAAAACATGAATAAATAACAGAAAGGAACAATATCAAATGGAATGAAAAGTGTTAACGAAAAACTATAGAAAGAAAATTGAAAGTGAAATTAAAACCTAAGAAATTTAATTCAGTAACGTTTAGATCCTCCTCTAGCTCTTATCACTGCTTCCATTCGTCTGGGCATGCTATTGATCAAGCGGTGAATGGTTTCCTGAGGAATATTCTCCCATGCGACAAAAACGACTCGTGCGAGTTGTCTAAGAGTCATAGGGGCAGATATGTAGCGCCTAACTGGTCGTTTTAATGCATCCTATAGATGCTCTATGGGGTTCGTATCTGAGCCTCTTGGTGGCCAGACCATAGTTGGAATATTCACAAATCGAAGGTAGTCCAGTATCTCTCTAGCAACGTGAGGTTGAGCGTTATCTTGCATAAAAGTATCTTCGATAAACGGGGAAAATGGCATCATATGTTCTTCTACAATGTTTTTTTACATAGATATATACGCATTCATGGATTTCCCCTGTATAGAAAGCAAATCCGTGCGACCATCGAAACAAATTCCTTCCCAAAATATTATATATCCACCAAAAAATAGGATCCTCGAAGAGATATTACAGGCAGCAAACCTCTCTCCTGGCCTCCGCCAAACACGTTGACGTCCATTTGATGAATTAAGACTTACGTACTCTTGTTTCGCTTGAAAGCAAAAGTCGCTTCGAGTCGTCAATGGTCCAATTTACGTATTCTCTTGCAAAATGCAGTTTAGTAACTCTATGTTCTCTGGTGAACAGTGGTACAATATTTGGTCTTCTTCTATCCAATTCTCTTGACCGTTCGTCCAGAAATTGGTATATTCCGAGCTGCTGCTAGGCCTAGCTCTAAACAGGTAGAATTCCTGTTTCTTAAGGCGACTTGCAAAAGTTATCGCTCATCTCTTGCATCTGTAGACTTCTTACGACCTTGTCCTGGAGGTCTACAGTAGCTTCCAAGTTCATCGAAACATTTACACTGTTCAACTAATTGTTGATTGTCTACCTCTTAACAAATTAGCCACATATCGCTGGCTACCTCCTTCATTGACCATATTTGCCGCTTTTACTGCTACTGCTACTGCTACTTTCTTCTCTTAAGTTACGTACGATTCATTTCTTCTACTCTAAGTGTGCTGGACGAATTGTTGACTTCATGACATTAAATTAAAAAAATATCACTAGCATAACTGAATATATTGCCTTTTACAAATTACTTTAAACAGTATTAAATGCATTATTAACTAACAGTTACAAAATGTTATTTTACATCTGTCAAAAAATTGCAAGTGTTTATCAGTAGAGACAAATATCCTAGGCCACCTACAGAAAATGTTTAAAGCTTGGAAAAATTATAAAAAATAATGAAAAGTTTTGCCTATGCGTTAATTCTGCCAGGAGTATGCTAAAAT
This sequence comes from Rosalia funebris, assembly GCA_037954035.1. Classification (NCBI taxonomy): domain Eukaryota; kingdom Metazoa; phylum Arthropoda; class Insecta; order Coleoptera; family Cerambycidae; genus Rosalia; species Rosalia funebris. The sequence goes on from JAZFAV010000007.1 coordinate 1,661,259, forward strand.
TATTAGCAATAATTATTTAAAAAGTCAACCACACTAGACGTTCAAATTGTGCACCGTTAGCTTTCAACAATGATTTCAATTTGATTGCATTTGATGATGCAGTGAAAAGGTAAATAAAAAGCCCTAATTATTAACAATTAGCTAATTCATCCTAATTTAATCTGCTTTTGGATGATCAAATTTTATAATGTTTTTCCTGGAAACATTTTTATGTCTTGAAATATTTATTGCGTTTTTTCCCCATCTAATCTGCAAATGTAATATTCGGATGAATTAATACATATAATTTAAAATACAATTTAATCGTTTTACGTATTTAAGTATGCTATTACGTCAACCTCGTATCTGTCTATCGTTTATCAAAATTTGAAGTAATTCTTACGTAGTTATGATGTCATCTATATTGGACTACTAGAACTACTAGCGAAAAAGTCGATTTTCCGCTAGTTCCTCTGCATAATTTAAATTCCAAGTGATTTCTGAATTACATATCTCTTCTATTCCTCGAACTGCATATCTAAATCGTTCGATAAAAGCTGACCTTTCCCATGGATACAAAATTCGTTTGACAGAGATATCGATGACGCGATAAATGACAAACAAAACATTAATCAACCTGTATTTACATTAATTAAAACAATATCATATTACTTTAAGAACGTATCCATCAATGAGGGATTGATGGAAATCGTTTAGCACAAATATTTTTGTTTACTTAAGTTATTTGATTATCTCTAAAAATCTAGAGGTAATCCGACCGAAAACGATACTTTGAGAAGCACCTGAACTTCGGATAATTACTTAAACCTACTGCTTAACTGGTCTTTAATTATTTTTCAAATTATTTTATTTCGAGAAAGGCAAGGAACAAACAACAAATTTTTGAAATTACAACTCATCCTTTGTCACGTCACTTAAGTCCGCGTTTAAATCGTCGCCATCCCATTCCTCCACGTCGACTATCTTCGCAGCTATGTCTTCCTCGACGCTAGCCGCGTTTGCCTTGGCCAGCTGCACCAGGAACTCGTTGATGTTATTCTTGGCGAACGCGCCTTTGAACACCGTGTACTTCTTCTTGGCCGGATTTAACACCACCAGACTAGGGTAGCCGAACCCCCCAACGTCCAAGAGCGTTTCCATTGCCTGCTGGGCGCCCCCTTCGCTCCACATCCAACCCCAATCGTGCCTTTTATACATTTCACCAAGACGGTTCAAAATTGCTAAGTAATTTCCGCGACAGGTCGTTTTGCAATCCAATATGTTAGGTAGAAAGGTCACGATGCACAATTTTTTTAACAAGCAGTTCCTGCGGAATACATCTTGGTCGGTTATTTGGACTACTTCAGGTGCTGGTAGCATTTCCTGTACCCAGTTGACTATTTCGGTGACGGAACGTTCCTGGGCGTAGTTCAATGCGTATTTGGGCGATTTATGATCGGGGGGTAAAAGCTTTACTGTAGGGTACGCCTTTGTATCGTATTGCTTCGCTTTGATTTTATTGACGGTTGCATCTACGGACGCAAGTCTAACTCTTCCCTTTAAATATACCGCTACTTGTTCCCAGATTGGTTTAAATTCTTTGCAGTGTACACACCAAGGCGCGTAGAATTGTACCAGCCACATCTCGGGGGAGTTTGTTACGATTTGGTCGAAATTTTTGTCGTTAACTTCAGTGACTAGGTTTTCCGGCAGGATTTCGCCGAATTGGCTCTTGATCTTCTCCAAAATGTTGGTTAATATAGAATCTACCAAGTCCTTAGCTGTTTTTGATCCGTCATAGGTGATGGGCTCATCATCGTTTGATATTCCAAAAATTCTGATAAGAGGTAAGGACTTCGTGTCGACGTTGAGGTTTTTAGCCAACTCTGTACTATTTTCCACGTTCACAGCTCCAAATTTGACTATGTTCTTGAGAACGTTGGCTGTTATCAGGAACTCCTGTTCGAAATTTTGGCAATCGCGACTTTTGTAGGAATAGAATTGTACCACCCAGATTCTGTCACTGTAGACGCTTTGGGCGAAGTTTTCCGAAGTCAGTATCGTTACATTGGAACCACCTCGGTAGAACCCACAAGTTGATGTGATTGACATAAAGAAAATGAATAATAACACTTTAAACAAAGCCATTTTCAACACATTCAAGTAGCTTTTCACACTGACACAGCAGTCACTTTGACAGGCCACCTGGCAAACTGCCAATTTGGTGGCAACCAAATACACTAGGCAAAAAAATTAAAGGATTTAAAAATTTTCTAAATTTCTAAATTTAGAAGATTGAAGCTAGTTTTCAGATCTTGAATTAAAATTTTTTTTACCATTTGGTTTTTGAGCAATCATGGACTTTTTTCCCCTGAACGACGATAACTCAGCGAAAAATCATCGTACAAGGCTTTTAGATCGTTCAAATTAAGGAGGATAAAATCATCTAAAGAAGCTTTCTGATGAAATCACTGAAATAAATTTATTGAAGTCTGTGAACTTTTTGAAAGGCAAGCAAAAATTTGGAAAAATATTTCCGGATGGTTTTCTTATGATTACCCAAAAACTGCTGATGGTAAAAATTTTTATTTCAAGATTTGAAAACTGTAAACTTGGGGCTGCAATTTGCTTTTTTTAAAATTGCTCTGCGACTATTTTTCTCCAATATTTTTTCCAATATTTCCAGGATTTTTTTACATCCTCAATTTTTGTATCTAGTGTATTTGGCGATACGCACATCGCTGAAGGACTTACATATATTCCGGATTGTGTTTATTTAATTGTGGTTCACGTTGTTTCAGGCCTGCACCTACGCAGTAGTGGCGACGAGGGGCGAATGCCTGCCGATGGAGGCACTCCCGGATCGGAGTCTGCTCATCGGCTCCCCAGGCATAACCACAGCAGTCATGGGGGCCACTGCTACGACCCCGAGTACGCCAAAATGGAGGCCTGGCTGGACGAGCACCCCGACTTCGTACAGGATTATTTTCTCAGGTAATGAGCGCTAGTTTTGGTGAAAATTACGTATTTACGACGTTTGGGCTAGTATCATCAGTTGTTTAGTGTTACAGCAATTCAATCATTAAAATTCTGTTTTTCATCACCAAATATGTTCATCCTGATTTATGCGCTGACCGATCCGTCCATGATTGATAGTGAGAGACAGTTGGAGTCGGGTTATGCGTTCGCTCATCTGAGAACTACCAAACAAGCCAGACCCTGACCATTCGGCGATCTTTTGTCTAGCGTATATACGAAGTCTGATAAAAAAATACTGTAAATAATTTTATTATAAACAAAGTAATAAGTTTACTTCAAATTTGAACTAATCTCCTTCAAAGTATTGTTCTTGGCTAGCGATGCAATTATTCCAACGTCGTTTCCATGACGGGAAACATTTCTGGAAGGCTTCTTTCGGAAGGGCCTGCAGCTGCTCTATCGTGACCCTCTCAATGCCGGGAATGTCAAAACGTTTTCCTTTTAACACGGCTTTGATTTTTAGAAAGAACCAGAAATCGCATAGTGCTAAATTCTTCGTTTCTAACCCTATCAGTCCACGGTATTTTCATCATTCTTCGGTAACACCACATCTCAAAAGCTTCTAATTTCTTCCTACTTGCTTCCCTACCGTCCAGGTTTCACAACCGTATAGTGTCGTGCTCCATACATACGTTTTCAAAAATCCCTTCCTTGTTTCTAAGTTTATTACCACCGAGCATAAAAGTGCTTTCTTTTTGTTAAAAGCTACTCGACCCTGCGCTATTCTTTGTTTTATATCTTTATCGCTTCTTCCATCCCAATTTATTTTACTTCCTAAATAAGTGAAATCTTTAACTTCCTCCAATCTTTCATTATTAATTTGTACTTTCGTTTTTGCTCTGCTCTCGCGCCCTCTGCACACTGATACTTTAGTTTTCTTTTTATTCACCTTCATTCCGTATTCCTCTGTCAACACTGCCTCCATTTCGTTCAACGCTGATTCTAATTCCTTCTTACTAGATGCTAATACTGCTATATCATCCGCGAATCTCAGCATTTTTAGTTTCTGTCCCTGTACTTTAATCCCGAAATCCACTCTATCTTTTACCACATTAATCGCCTCTTCGATGTACAGATTAAAAATTAGTGGTGATAGCGTACATCCTAAAACCTACTTCCCTTCTTTCCCCTTCTACTTTTATAACAGCAGTTTGCTCTTTGTATAGATTGTGTACTACTCTCCTATCTCTATACTTCATTCTCGCGCTCTTTAGTATCTCGAACATTTTTTCCCGTCTTACATTATCAAAAGCTTTTTCTAAATCTACAAATCCTATATAAGCGTTCTTTCCTTTTTCTATTGTTTTCTCTAACATTACTCTTAGCTCCAGAATGGCTTCGCGAGTTCCCCTATTTCGCCTAAACCCGAATTGGTCTTCTAGTATTTCCTGCGCTCTATTTTCCATCCTCTTCTGCACTACTCTGGTTAAGATTTTTGACGCATGGGAAGTTAGGCTAATCGTTCTAAAGTTCTCGCATTTGTCGGCTCCTCTCTTTTTCTGTATAGTAACGATAATGTTCCTCTTATAATCCTCCGGCACCTCGCCCGTTTCGTATATGTATTTTACCAGTTCAAACATCCTATTTACTACTTTCTGTCCCGCACATTTCAAAATTTCCGCCTGTATTTTATCTACACCCGGCGCTTTATTGTTCTTTAGCCCCCTTAGTGATATTTCAAATTCCTCTCTCAATATAGGTTTTCCTACATCTTCCCTATCGATGCTAGATTCTTCCTCTAATATCTCTCCTAATTCCTGACCCTCGTATAAATTTCCTAAGTACTGCTTCCATCTATCCGCTTTCTCCTCTCTTCCGATCAGTATGTCCCCCGATTGACTCCTAATGTTTCTACTTATTGGTCCTATATCCCTGAAGTTCCTCTTAATTATTTTGTAAGCCTCATCGGTCTTACCTACTTGGAGCTTATCTTCTACTTATTTGCATTTATCCTCTATCAATTGTTCTTTCGCTTTTCTACACTTTCTAATGATTTCCCACTTTATTGACTTATAAGTTTTCAGATGTCTTCAATTAAGAAATATAAATTTATTTTAAAGACAATGAAACATTCTTCGTACATAAGCATTTCTTTAACACTTAGCAACTTGTCCGACCAAAGTATTTTCTCTTTCTTTTGTGACTTCTACCAAGATTTCATTAATTTTAAAGAAATAGAAAGGTTGTTATGATACAAATGTCTTAAATTAAGAAATATAAATGTCTTTTAAAGACAATGAAACATCCGTCATACATAAACATTCTTTAGCACTTACCAAATTGTCTAAATAAGGTATGTTCTCTTTCTTCTGTAACTTCTACCAGGATTTTATTAATTTTGTTGAAGTATAAAAGTTTTTATAATACAAATGTTTTAAAATAAAGAAATATTAATGTATTTTAAAGACAATGAAACATTCTTCGTACATAAACATTTTTTAACACTTCAACTTCCCTGACTAAAATATTTTCTCTTTCTTTTGTGACTTCTACCGGGATTTTATTAATTTTGTTGAAATATAAAGGTTTTTGTATTCCAAATGTCTTAAATCAAGAGATATAAGTGTCTTTTAAGGACAATGAATGTTCTTCAGCACTTACTACTTCTCTGAATAAAGTATTTTCTCTTCCAATGGGAGATTTTTATTAGTTTTGTTGAAATATATAACACTAGATACATACATGTGATCGGATACGTTTCAGTCAACATAGATGTGTATATTGCTTCCATTTTTTTCACCCACACGTTTCCTCTATTTTGTTGCAATAAAGGAATGTATCTCGCTGTGAAAAAAATCTTCGCGTATTTAAGCGAAACGCGACATAATGTGAATGAAATTCGCCATTTAGGACTTCTCACCTTCAATATGCGAATGACCAGCAAAGACATAACAGTCCACCTGTCTGTTCAAATCCGTGTAATTTATACAAAAACTGGAATCAGTTGGGAGTCGCGCCTTTCGCGAAATTCTATAATATATAAAGACATAAATAAACCTTCTCACATTGTGCGCGAACTGTCGCGAGCTCTCGCAAACTTTCGGCATATTTGCCCCATACGATTAGTCACAGGGAATAGATAGAATATGAATATTTGCAGTCAACGAAAAAAAAACACAGATGGTAGTCAAACACGGCGACAAACCGTTGTTTCTTTAGGACACTCTGTAAACTGCAGGAAATGAACCTGACAAAGACAACGTGCAGGCCGGAGTAAGTATACCGGCCTACTACCAGGCGGGAGCCTAGCCCGATTGTGACTCACATCGTACACAAAATACAGACCATATTAAATGTAAAATAAATTATGTAATGTAAATGTTGTTGTTCTGTTAAATATGTAATTAGGCGGACAAACTACATCAGCTCATTCATTGATGCAAGCGCGTGCATTCGGCTATTTGACCCCTAACATCAAGTGTACGACAATGTGGAGCGTCGAGCGGAGATTGTTCCATTCATTATTTCTGCGGCACTTTTAATTTCATTATCACCCTTCGCGAGGAATATGTGTCAGGATGCCGTGAATGTTACGTAACGTTGCGTTATATGCGGAAATCGAGCTGGTCAAAAACATGGGAAGATCGAGTAAGCCAAACGTGGATTTATTATTATACAGTATGTCCTGAGGTTGAAAATAAACTTGATCGAAATAAAATGTTTTTGAGGAACGTTTTTTTTGGAGACACTTCTCTACATTTTCTCCAAAAAAACTACTCCCCCGGGGTTGTTTTCAACTCGTCATCACCAACCCTCCAAGTCCCAATAACCCCAAATTTAAAATTTCAAACATGATGCAAAATTCTTCTGCCGAATTCGAGAAGCAAGAATGTCGAAGCTTGGTTGATAAATAACGGAAATAATTTTTCGATCTGATATCTAAGCTTCTATGCAGGTCTAGTAATTAAGTGGAGTTAAATGTAATTGCCATATTTCTTCAAGACTTCAAAATTCAAATATTTGAATTTTTTACAATTCGAATTATTGCCCGCTTTGATCATTTTGTTGCCACATAATGGTGGGAAACATCATTCATAAATATATTTGGCTCCACTCCACTCATCTCCCGACATAACCTCTATAGATTTTTATTTTAAAGGTTACAAGAAATGTTACAACAAATAATTACTTGATAAAATACGCTATCGTCAACCAGTTGTGGGCAACCAAACAAATATATAGACAAAATTCCATTTCCAGTCAACGTTTATTAACGTATGTTTTACGTGATGCCTTCTTTTACCAAAATATATCTTCCTAAAAATAAATCTCCACATTCGCTGATATCAAACATCGTCACTGGTCTGCCTCGGGTCCGCGTCTAGCCCGTCTCCAATCCGTCTTGCGTCTCCGTTCCGTCAAAATTCCTTGACCATCAACTTTGTAAAGGTTGAATGGCTCCCATTATCTCCCGACATAATCTCTCTAGATTCCTCTCCAGTCCGTACTGATCCGTCTCTGGTCTGTATCTGGTCTGGTCAAATATAATCATTTCTATAGTAGTGAGAAATGTATTCATTTCCGCACACTAGAGAGAAATATTCTCTTTCTCACTTCACTTAAAAATTCTTTGAAAATCGACTATCGAAATCTACAAATCAATCAGAAAATTCGCGTATTTGAATTACGTCATAGCGTAATAAAGTCAAAACTGACCGCTCAAATTAAAGAGGATAAAAATATCTAAAAAAGGTTTATCAAGCTTTTGATAAGCTCGATAAAGCTTAGAGTAAAATTTTGGAAGACATTTTTTGCTATAGTTTTCTTATGATTACTCAAAAACTGCTGATGGTAAGAAATTTTGAAAATCTGAAAACTAGAAACTTGGAGCTTCAATTTGCTTTTTTTAAATTGCTCTGCGACTATTTTTCTCAAAGTTACAGCCCTTTAAAAATCACCTAAAAATGTAGGGTTTTTTACGTCTTTTAATTTTTGTACCCAGTGTATTTCTGTACCGGCCTGAGTTAACGGTAAAATTGAACAAAGAATGTATCCCAAATAGGCATCTGCGAGAAACGCCAATTTTATGGGGATTCAGAGGAGATTGAATAAACACATGTAGATTATTAATGTCTCTCAGTCATATATTTTGAGAATTAGCGTACCCCCAAAGACATGGTCTGTCAGCAAAAGGACTTCATATATGATTGCTTCGTATATGGATCTATATATATCCAAGTTATTTACAACCGTTCAAAATCCTGAGGCAGACGTTTGAGAGGCTTCAAGTTCTTGTTCCACGCAGTGACGAACGTCATTAAAACTTCTGTAAAGACCGTTCGTCTATCAGCACACTTTTTATGAGTCGGAGAGGATCTCCTGTGATTACTGCTAAATCTAAGAGGTATTTTGATGCGTTCAGGATTCTTTGGTATTGCTGCTAAGTTTAGGAGATCTGTTCATCCTTTGGATCTGTTCAAAATCATTTGGCATTACGCCAAGCGCTCTCGACATTTCATTCATTCATTTCTCGGTATTATATAAACGCTGGATGTATTTCCCAGTCCAGTAATTCCAGTTTCAGTTAAAACTTTATACGCAACTGTGAATGTGCTACAAACATTAACTCTACATCAACAAGAAAGTCTCCTTGCTTCACCAAAATCTTTGACCAAGTTCGACGATGGAGAAACAATTATTTTAAATATAATGCAAAGTTTTACTACCAGAGGGTAATATTCAAACTACAGAAATAACGAGTTTATACTCCAACCCATCTGCAAATGCCTTATACAATAAGGACTAGACGCCCCAAACGCCATCTCTTGGTAGTTTCGAACAATCTAAATCGAAGTAAAAACTTGAGATCATCAATATAATGCAAGTTTTTACTTTGGTACGTTCTACTGCGGTGGAACGTAGCAACGTCTACTAGATGTGAGCTTTATCTGTCGAAGGTATACTCGTTTACACTGCACTGACGAGACCCAAGAAAGGTCGAAACCAGTCTGCAGTTAACGATATCCTGAGATAGGTGACTCTTTGCATCTTTCTTGGTGGTTTTGGAACAGTCACTGTATTTTTAGTGCTAACTCTTGTTAGACAACAAAAATACGACAAATTTTGTCATGTAATTCAGCGCTCGGCGTTTGGCATATAGCCAGGAGAATAGCTGTTTTGACCTAATTTGTTTAGTCCTTATTATATAAGGCATTTTCAGATGGGTTGGAGTATAAACTCCTTATTTCTGTAATTATTTTAAATGATACTAAACTCCATGACCACCTTTGACGAAGATAACTTTCGATATCCCGATAATACTTTTTCCAATTTTTAAGGGTACTATATTGATAATGTTAATCATTCGTAAGTGTTTAGAATTACAGCCTACTCTGTCTAATAACACGGATTTAATACGGCACACAGATTAGATTACTTGAGAAAGTAACAGATTAACCTATTATTCCTTCGTGTAAGGCCTCAAATCCCACGATTACCCATAAGAAAATAACATTACATTCTGTTTACCAGTGATTGACTTAATTAAATGCTCATTTGCATATTTTTAACGTTAGATAATGGTACTTGACATAATTTCATCAAGATACGGCTTATCGGTAATCTGACGGTTTATAGTTGTTTTCGTAATATCCATTTTTTTTTTTTTTTCGTTATTGACGTTAACGAGGAGATAAATCGATAAGATCGCCCGTGTATCTGGCAGGATTACGTGGACGATATTGCATTTGTTTATCATCGTATAGGCTGTTAAGAGGATGTCCGTTCTATTGTTCTCAGCGAAAAAATTCCATCCCCGATCGCGAAACTCGAACCCTCGTCCAATGTGTGTATATGTATTTGCAGTTACTTCAAGTCTAATATCAGTTTGAAAGTGATTTCCGGAAAATTTCCTAATAAAATACAAATCGAAGTGGTTAAGGGTAACACGGCAACTCTAAAGACGAGCTGTTGCAGGATTTCTTATGTTGATTATAATTTTTTTTCAAGAGAAAATTTTTTGGAGAACAATATTCGATGTAAGGGAGTAAGGGAGTTTTTCAGAAAATCTGAGAGTTCAAATCGACCCAAATTACGTAACAGAAGCCTCCTTAACACGGGAGCAACCACAGTTTTACTGGAAAACGCACGGTTTCCTCGTAAACTGAGAAAAACTCTTCAGATGTTAAGATTAATTAACATCATTTTGGATATTCTCTCCTGCCAAGAAGACCTTCGGCTTTAAAAGGAAACGGAGAGCGCCATTGCATTTATCAGACTTTCTTATGTCCACGAATTTTTTCGTATTTTATCTCTAGAGAACGCCTTTTAGAGAGAAACATTCGATGGGCTATATAGTAAGGCAGTTTTTAAATAAGTCAAAAGCTCTAATCGACATAAATTACAACGAAAGCCACTTAAAGAAGCCGCCTAAACACTCCAGTGACTTCTGGTTTACTGTAATACACGGTTTCCTCGTAAATCGAGAAAAACTCTTGAGTTGTCGAAATTCATCGGCCATTTTGGAAATTGTGTCTTACCAAGAAAACCTTCAACTTTAGAAGGACACGGAGAGCGCCATTGCATTCATCAGGCTTTTTTACGTCTACATGAATTTTTGCGGCTTTGTTCTCGAGAAAATGTTTTGTTTTTTTTTTAGAGAAAAAAAAATCGATGGGCATGGCGATTTTTTTTTTTTATCTGAAAGGCTCAAATCCTCGTAAATGACAGGGAAGGCTACGTAAGAGACCCTCCTGAATTCAACAGTAACTTCCGTTTTACTGTCAAACGCACGGTTTCCTCGTAAACCGAAAAAAACTCTTCAGATGTTGATATTAATACATACATAATTTTGGAAATTCTCTCCTACCAAGAAAACCTTCAACTTTATATGGAAACGGAGAGCGTCCTTACATTCATCAGGCTTTTGCTGCAAGTAGTAGGTATGGGGGCGGTTGGGCCTGGGAACTTTTTGAAGACCGTGGGAAAATTGAAACTTGCGTTTCTACCTAATTCACAAAAATTTGAGGCGCCGGCACACGTCATATTGAAATCAAAGGATGCCGCCAGACAAGTGTTAATTACAGGTATGTCGCATGCCAGGGCCCCCATTTAGGCCTTCGTCCTAGGGCCTCTCTGCCCCGCGGCTCTTTAGGCCTTCGCCCAATGTCGGCCTTCGCTCCAGAGCCCCTTCGCCTTAGGGCTCCCATCGCCCTCGTGTACAGGTGTTTGACGGCGTGCTTGAAGCCGATCGCGAGAGCGATACAGAGTCTCCGCAGCCAGCCGCGGTCGGTGATAAGAAAAGAACAAAAGGGAGTGCGCGTGCTAATCTGACAGTCGAACTTTTTTCCGCGACCCAGCTTACCCAAGCTCATAGTCAGATAGGTAGGTTGGAGTACCACAATAAAAATTAGGTACAACCTATTGAAATAGCAAAATAAAAAAGATGTATAAAAAGTTTAAAAATTATCCACTTAAACGATAAATAATAGCATACAATTTACTTAGTATTTCTTGGTCCTGTATTACAAAAATAGCTGCTTATAAATGCTGATTAATTATTTTTAATATTGATAAATCACTTGCATGACAATTTTTAAAAAATCTGAAAGGCTCAAATCTACGTAAATTACAGCGAAAGCTACGTAGAAAAGCCTCCTGAAAACGGTACAAACTTCCGTTTTACTGTAAAACGCACGGTTTCCTCGTAAATCGAGAAAAACTCTTCAGATGTCGAGATTAATAAACAGCATTTTGGAAATCCTGTCCTACCAAGAAAACCCTCAACTTTAGAAGGAAACAGAAAGATTCATCTGGCCTTACTGCGTCTACACGAATTTTTGCGGCTTTTTTCTTGAGAAAACGTATTTTATAGAAAAAAATTCGATGGACTATATATGATAAGGCAATTTAAAAAAGAATCTGAATGTCTCAAATCGACGTAAATTGCATCGATGCCCACGTAAAAAAGACCTCCTGCGGTAGTAAATAACAGCAGTAACCTCCGTTTTACTGTGAAACTCGCGGTGTCCTGGTAAACCGAGAAAACTGATTTGGATTTTTGAAATTCAATCGTAAAAAGAAAACCTTCAGTTTTAGACAGCTTCCTGTATAAAATAGACGAGCTTATTTTCCCGTGATATAACATACATACATATGACCTAGAAATCACACTTATGATACTTTCGAGCCTTATTTTCTTATTTTTCGAGCCGCCCGGTATTTATTCCTCATAATCGATTTATCGAGACACGTGCGTATATCCATAACATGTAGCGAATTTCATTGTGGAACCTTTTATTACACTCGTACGAGGAACACGTTTCAACTAAAACACGGATAAAAACCAGTGAATTTCCCGGCGCAAATTTACAGACCGCACAAAATCGACTTAGCGCATGCCGATGAATATAAATTTAAATTTTCGTACGAAAACATCGTGTCATAGCCGGGACGTGCGAATTAACGTATTGGCAAGAACATTGTTTCACTGGCACTAGTTTTACTCGATTCCGCTCTGCCTACGAATAAAATACTATTTTTCTTGCTAATTATGGTAACATTGTTTGTTGTTACGACTACAGAAAAACTATTTTTCGACTGGTGTTTCCAAAACAGTCTTACTATATACAGGGCGGTGTAAAATTGCGCTCAAATAATTTAATGAATTTCCTATTTCACGATTTCATTCGAACATTGAAGTCGTGCAATCGATGAGGTCATTCCCGAGGTCGTCTTCGACAAATCAGCCATCCAGGAAACACTGTCTGGGTATCGCCACAAATTTCTTGCATAGTGCAATAGCGCTTCAACACAGTTCACGGTTCAACCGTTCATCTTAATTCACAGTTCACATATATGTAGACCTTTCAAATGATGTCAGTTTCTTCCATTTCTTTACATTTGAAAAACAAGATTGCCAAGTGTGAGGAATTAAAATAAAACTTCGACCTGTTTCAGGCTTTTTTTAATCCTCTATTTTCGAGTTACAAAATTCTGTCGAGTTATTATCGTGTATTTTCCTTGGGAAAAATATATTGTTGCTATTTAAGAAGTAATCGATGACGTTATGTCCGGTATTCGAATAATACCATCTACATTATCAGGTATGTAAATATGAAACAGGAATTTTTTGTATAGAAAATACACGTTTATTGTATGCAAATGAAAAAAAGGTATTGCCCATTGTTAGCTATATATTTTTCTCTCTCGATAATTTGTGGATTCCATGCCAAAAAATTCTTGCTCTTTTGAGGCAAACCAGTCATCGAGCCATTTTCGTACATTTTCGTAAGAAGTGGAGCCCTGCTCAGCAAGTGCGTGTCCCATCGATGCAAATAAGTAGTAATCGGACGGGGTCAAGTCTAGTGAGTAAGCCGCTTGCGAAAGCATGTCCCAACTAAACGCCTCAATCGTTTCATTGACCGGTTTTGCTGTGTGTGATGGCGCGTTATCATGAAGCCTTTGTGTCGCCTTTTTTGATAGTCTGGTCGTTTTTCACGCAAAGTTTGATTCATATCGATCATTTGTTGTCGGTAGCGTTCAGTATTAACGATTTGATCAGGTTTTAGCAGCTTATAATAGATCACACCTTTCCCATCACAGCAAACACAGAGCAGTGTCTTCCGTCCATAGCTATTTGGCCTTGCAGTAGATGTCGATGGTTCGCCTGGAGTTACCCATGATCTTTTACGCTTAGGATTCTGAAAATATATCCACATTTCATCGCCAGTCACAATTCGATAGAGAAATGACTTTTTTTTGTACCTGACGAGCAGCATTTCGCAATGGTTTTTCGGTTTTCCTGCTGTCTTTCATTCAGTTCATGTGAAACCCATGTTCCCATCTTCTGGATCTTTCCCATGGCTTTCGAGCGTATGGAGATGGCTTCTCGTATCACATTTAATTGATACGCGAATTGTTGTTGCGTTTAAGCGTCATTCTCATCCAACGATGCTTGCAGTTCGCTATCTTCAAACTTTTTCGGCGATATTCAACGTTCTTCGTTTCTCACATCAAAATTGCCACTTTTGAATATTTTAAACCACTCAAAGCACTGTGATTTACCAAGAGCATGCTCACCGTAGGCTTCGATAAGCATTCGATGCGATTCTGCAGCAGTTTTCTTCAAATTATAATAGAAAATCAACGCTGCCCGCAAATTGTAGTTTCCAGGCACAAAATTCGACATGTTCAACGCTATTAAAAACGATGTTGTTATATTAAACGTGTATTATTGTGAGTTAAAAACCTTTGTGAGATGTCAAAATAAGATAATGACGCCAATGACGCGATATGACGGTAACTACATTAACAGCTAGACCATCTATGGGCAAATTCCGGTTTTATGCATATCAAGATATGCATAAAAAAATCAAATCGACATGTCAGAAGATACTGTTCAACAGTGCACGTTATTAAAAATATTGAATTCATTCCAAACCTTTCTGACGCACGGTATATGTCCCCGCCTCTTCATCACACGCTGTATGGTACGTGTCTCGACTAAAACAAAATCGGTAATCGCGAAATGCGTATACAGAAAATGCCCTCGAATTTTATAGCAATTGTGGCGTTCGAAGCTATTTTCGAAGGAATTTTGAATACGAAATAGAAATTCCGGAATATCCGGATTATACGATGCGGTTTCATTGGGGTATAAACATTGCGAAATTACGTACATTCTTTGGTAGCGGATTATAATGAAAGAAAAGGGGAAGTTTGTTGAGAATAGAAGCAATAACGCAGGGAAAGGCAGATTTAATATAAATATATCGTTTACGGACTTATGTTGATAAGATTCGATTTTATAGAACTGCCTAGGGGTTGAAATCGCGTTTAGGTAGTGTTTTAACAATAACACGATCAAATACATAAGCTTATCTATCTGAATGCGAATTTCTGAACGGCTATCTCGAGTAATCAAGACCTACTGCGATTTTTTTGGGGGGATGAAATCGGTAAATCATATTAGCGATTTTTTTTATCAAATATTCGAACACACTTTTGCATCAGCGCCCTCTTAGATGGGTGCGTACCAAATGGCGGATAAAAAATAGATACAGTTAAGAAATAGGGTGTCACAGTTGCAAATATAGGATTTGAATTGCGCCCTATAGAGTTAACAGTTTGTAACTTAATCAAGAAATTTGAAGAGACGGGTTCTGTTATTGGTAAGGCAACGCCAATGCGTCCTCGCCGTGTTCGGTCATGTTAAAATGTTGCTGCAATAAGAGAAAGATTATGAGAGTATCCAAACACATCAATTCGACGTCGTGCACAACAATTATCTGTTAAGAACCACACCACGCATCGGATTTTAAAGAAAAATCTTCATTTGTCAGAATACAAAATTCAGTTAACACAAAAATTAAAGGGTACAGGCCATTTACAACGTCGTACATTTGTTGATTGGATGTTAGAAAAGAAAAAAGGTGATGCCGATTTTTTGCAACAAAATTTTGTCCAGCGATGAAAGACATTTTCATCTTGACGGATACGTCAGCAAACTAAATTGTCGAATTTGGAGCCGTGAAAATCCACATGCTATTCACGAAAAATAAATGCATCCACACAGATGCACAGTTAAACATGTTAAACAATTTCTTTTTCCACCAAATTGATTTGAACAACTTGTGATTTCAGCGAGACTGTGCATTGTGTCATACAGCACGTGCAACCATAACTATGTGGCATACCGAATTTCCTGATTGTGTTGTCTCGCGGAATGCTGACATCAATTGGCCTGCAAGATCATGTGATTTAACACCACTGGACTTTTTTGTTTGGAGTTATGTCAAGGGAAAAGTGTACACCACCGAGCCAGCAACAGTCAATGACCTCAAAGCAAACATTCAACGTGTTACTCGGCAAATAGAACCCAGTTTTATGTGTCCGTGTTATAGACAATTTTGCTAAACGAATAGCATCTGTGACATGATGCTATGATTTGAGGTCGCCATGTGGATTATATTCTTTCCATTTGTAGCCCTATCGTCTTCATTTTATGTTAAAGAATAAAAAACCTCAGTTTGTCATAAAAGGTGGTCCAACCAAAACGCACGATGTTAACTGTAAATAAAACAAAAAGTTTTCAGAGAATTATCTTAATATTTTTTATTATGATAGAAGGATCTATGACAATTATGTGTGAAACAAAATATCGGCCAAATGCTCGCCACGGCTTCGGTGGCATACCTCTATCCGATGGTCCATATTTTCAATGACTCTGAGACATAATTGAGGTTCAATGTCGTTAATGTGCCGAATTATCTCATCCTTTAGCTCTTGAATTGTTCTTGGCCTATTGACGTACACTTTTTTTTTAAATATCCCCAAAGAAAGAAGTCCAACGGTGTCAAATCACATGATTGTGGCGGCCAATTAACATCGCCACGACGTGAGAAAACACGGCCATTGAATTTCTCGCGCAAAAGTGCCATTGTTTCGTTGGCTGTGTGGCAAGTGGCACCATCCTGTTGGAACCACATATCGTCCAGGTCTATATCCTCAATTTCTGGCCACAGGAAGTCCGTTATCATCTCGCGATAGCGAACACCATTCACGGTAACTGCTTGGCCGACCTCATTTTCCAAGAAGCACGGCTCGATGACGCCGCCAGCCCATAAACCGCACCAAACAGTCACTCTTTGTGGATGCATCGGCTTTTCAACAATCACTCGTGGATTCTCATTTGCCCAAATGCGGCAATTCTGCTTGTTAACGAATCCACTGAGGTGAAAGTGCCTCGTCGCTGAAGATGATTTTCTTTGTAAAGTCACCATTCACTTCTGTCTGTTCAACCAACCATTCCGCGTATTGACGACGCTTGAAATGGTTAGTAGGCTTCAGCTCTTGAGTCAATTGAACCTTGTAAGCGTGTAAATTCAAATCTTTATTCAAAATTCGCATCAGTGATGTTCGTGAGATGTTGAATTGTTGGGCACGACGACGAGGCGAGGTTGACGGCTCTTCTGCTACACTATCGCGAACAACAGCAATGTTTTCCGCAGAACGAACTGGGCAAGCATGCACGGGTGTTTTCACATTTCCTACAGACCCGGTTTGCTGAAATTTGTGCACAATTCTTCCGATTGTGGACACATTTGGTCGATTATGCTGACCAAAAAAAGTCACGAAGTGCACGATATGCATTTTGATTTGAACGCCCATTTTCGTAAAAGGCTTCAACAATCTTAACGCACTGCTCAATTGTGTACATCCCATGGTTGAATTTGTCAAACACTGAAACAAAGAAATGTCAAATTAAGTTGGGCAAAAAACTTGACGTTAAGGTGTGACTCACAATTAACATCGTGCATTATGGTTGGACCACCCTATTGCAAATGAGACTCCCTGTAGTTCTTATATTGCCAGCAATTTTTTAGTTGAAACATTGCCAATTGAGATACTACGAATGCAATTGAATGGTCGCTTCGGTTACCGGATTTATCGCCCTTCGATTTTCTCCTTTGAAATACCATTAACGAATATGTATATAAATTAAGACTTTAGATAATTTAGTTGTATATATACTAAGTTAAGAAATGCATACACCAAAATCATCTCTACAATTAAAGAAAGCGTCAAACAGTTATACGAGTAGCGTAGATCCGTGAATATTTGAATACGTTCATCGCCGCTTTCATTTGACTTAATTTCGTTTCGCAATTTTTTTCCTTCGACTATTCGAATTGTGTAAACTCACAACTCAAACAAATTTATTTGCAAAGTCAGTATTTGAATTTATTAAATATTTAATAAGCGTCACAAAGTAATCATGCTATATTTACTGTGTTTGCTGACATGATTTGGATTTTTTCATTCAGAAGTTTGCTTGTAAAACGACGGTGCCTGGAGCCAAAAAAAATCTTCGTTTGTAATTTCTCATGGCAAAAAATCGGACGTTAAATAGCCTAAATTTACCTTAATTACTAACCTTATTCGTCTTGTCGATTATTTATTATACAGCGGAGTCGAAAAGTAATATAAAATTTGTTTTTTTCTTTTCAAAAAATCCATCGGATGTTGCAAAACTTCGCACAGTTTCACAATTTTGTTATAAAATGATGCAAACTCTGGAAACCCCATTTTTAAAACGACATACAGTGGGAAAATCATTTAGGAGGTGAAGAGGTCAATATCAAAATTGTTCAATATGTTCATACTGACAAGAGTTCATATTGTTATCAGTATGAACATAGCAGAACAACTATGAAGAATGGAAAAATGCATAGGCTTATTATTTGCCGTTAATTAATCGTGAATGTGATAATTTAACCGTTTGTGATTTGAGTGTTCTGCTAAATTCCATTCTTCAAAGTTGTTCTGCTAAGTTCTTTATTGAATGTAGGTTGTTTGCTATGATAGTAGGGAAGGTCCGAAACGGCGTGGCTCGCGTTCAAAGATAGTTTGTAAACATTTGGGACGAGTTAAAGTCATGATCTGACAATTGTGCGTTCTCCCGCATTATGGCCTTTTCGAGCCAGACTGTGGCACATAATTACTTGCAAGCAGTGTGTTTTTTATAATTTTGTATTTTTGTTTCCTAACTTCAGAAGAAGAAAAAAAGTAACAATTTCCAACCGTTAATTTTGTCCCTCTCCCCTCCAAGAGAAAAATCCAATGGGGCCAAGTCAGGTGGACGTGGTGGCCATTCTGGTAATCCTTGTCATATTACTTCGTCCGCAATTTTACGGGTGCGAGTTCAATTAAATAATTCCTTCGCCCCCCAGTCAGGCCTTACAGGCTATCCGTCTGCGTTACATAATCGTTCTCGCGAACTCCACCGCCCTTTGTAATAACCTAATTTGATCTAATTTATTGCTACCGCCGACATATGCTCCGCCGGGGTGGAATTTAATAAAAAATAGATAAAGGGGGAGACGAGAAGCGTTAAGGGTTCTCCTGCTTGCAGATGCTCAGCAGAAGTGATAATATATCATATATATCTACATTGTATTTAATGGACGAGCCGAAGCTCACTCACTTATCATTTTATCCCCCTCGACCCTATTTTGTTGGAAAATTAATATTTCGTCTGAGGGTTTGTTTTAGGATATAGGTTAGAAATATTGGGGGCGAAAGAGGCTTGCTGGAAATTAAGTACTTCCCAAGTGATTTCCCAACAAACTCTTTATAAATGTCGACTTGACACGACCCTTCTCTATGGTCGAAATTTGTCCAAGATATTTTATACAAAAGTGTGCAAGGAATCGATTAGTAAATACGAGAAAAACGTACTTTATTTAGTTTCAAAGATACATTACTCAGACGGGAATCTACATCTTGCCCGGAAAAAAATTAGTATCTCGAAAATCGACCATTGTGCGCCAAAACTGATTTCTCTCTCCTCGTCGTCACATCTACCACGTTTCTAGGATCGAGATGTATCCATGGTATTTTATGTAAAAGTGTGCAAGGAATCGATTGGTAAATACAAAGAAAATGTACTTTATTTAGTTTCAATTACACGTTGCTCAGAATCAAGACAAACTCGAATCTACAACATCTATCTCGAAAACCGACCACTTTATGTAAAAACTCATTTTATTATCGAGTTCTTTAGTATTATCTACATAAGACACATAATTGACAAAGACCCATTTCTTGGAAAATTATTTTTGAAGACACCTGGAACTCACCATTGGCAAAAATATAATTGTAATAGCGCATACTAAAGATTTCCCATAACTACCCATATTCTTATCAGAAATTCGTGATTCATTTTAAGTATACGAATCACCTTTATTCCTGAAAAGTAAAGCTATAGCTAGCTTTTACTGGGCTGAGAAAAGGTTAGTTTACTTATTGGAAGATAGTTGTAGGTTCCGGAGCTTTCTTAACTTCATGAACGTAGGAAATTTTAGGCAATTTAAATGTTTCATTGGAAAACCCGAGTACTATTTTTCAGCACTAGTAAATTTGTTTTAAAACTGAGTCAGATTGTAAAAATTTACAGCAATTTTGGAAGCCCAAAATCAGCGAAATAGAAAATGTTTTTTTTTCTTATGTTTTTCGCCTCGATCGTGTGGTAGCATAGAATGGGTGGCTTAGCAGATTGCAGACCCCTCTGGTCAATACATACTTCCCGTTCAGAAAGTAGGATTTTAAATTGTGGAGGAATAATTTAACCACAATCCAACAATGTCAATTGCTTTCCCTGCCTTTGTAACCCCAAGTAATATTTTCCCTTTGAGATGAGGTTGGCGACAAGCTATTTGCCCCGTCTGAGCCATATCTGAAATTTTCTATCCTTCACATTTTCCACATTTTTTAATCCATATTTGATATTTTCAAACTTCAAGTCTTATGTCGTTATAGCAAAATATTGGTACACTCTCCATCATCATCATACTGACCCAGAAATAGCGGCAACGATTTCGTTGAATACATTGTCACTGATTGTGAATACATACATGTACGAACCCAGTGACGTTCTTGCAATTTAGATAGAGAACACAGGTTTTTGGACTTGCAAAAAAAAGGGAGCAATAAAATTGCGTTGCACAAATGGTTGACTAGTTTCAAAAATGTTTGAAATCTTTTGTAAAACGGGAACGTTTGCGCAACGCGTTGTGTTGTGTATGTCGTGTACTGTTTCGTTGCACAATATTTTTCAATTGTCGGCCAATTCTCTTGGTAGAACGGTTTACTTCTAACCATGACGACTATTCAGAATAGATAATTTTGGAGAGAATTTATTAGAGAATTATATATATATATATATAGAGAGAATTAGTTGCCCAATTTGTTAGACAATGTATGGACCCCTTAAAAACAAGTACGAATTCCTAAATTGAATAAAAAAGTATTGCTGGCTAGAATAAATAATAAATAAAAAGAAAGTTTGGAAATAAAATTACGTATAGGTAGTTTTTATTAAAAGTAAAATTTAGGATGAAATAATCTTGATTTAATTTCTACGTTTGAGAACTCTCATTAGTGATTCCATTGGGGCTATTGTAGTGGTTCATTATAACAATAACAAGCTGATGGCGTTAAGGTGCGTATACATTTGCGAACCGAACCGTTCGCGAACCATTTGATCGCAAAATTGGGACGGGGTTTGGAGCGCCGAACGAACCGCTTGTAAACTGCTCGTGGCGAACCACTCAACACAAAAGCATTTGCAGTTCACATTGAGACGGCGTCGTGTACAGTTCGTTGTTTTTATTCTGCTCGCGAACCACGGGGCTGGCTCTATTTATTTCTTGTGTCTTTTTGTGTGATTTTTTTCTCTCTCGGTTGTTTATTTAATAATCTGCCTACCCTTATAATCTTATTTAATAATGTTTATATTATAATAATTATTATAATGGAGTGGACAGACGAAAATGTAGTCAAACTAATTGACATTTATAAAACGAAATTGTTATTGTGGAATCCTAAACACAAGGACCATTATAAAAAAAAATTAAATGAAGATGCTTAGAGGGAAATAGGTCTTTCTTTCCTCTTCTTTTTGCGCAAACTTTCTGCTATCATTAAAACCACTCATAACTAAAATCGTATAATTTTCCTCGCACGAAAACATTATTTATTATCAGTAAGCGCCCCAAGCAAGACTGCTGGTGGTTCGTGGTTAGTTCCTTCTTTCCCATGGATCGTGTTTAGTTCAGTTGATGTTAGCTGTTAAACTATTTTTAACGAATGGTTCACAAACGATTCGGCTCGCAAATGTATACGCACCTTAACATATACATTGAATCTCTTCTTCTGCAACCTTAGAACTCGTTTAAAAAAAATTAGTTTTATTTTCTGATTGTTCCAGGAAAGCCACGAGACAGGTCGTGGACTCCTGGCTGGTGTCGCACGCGACGCCGACGTCGTCCAGCGTCGAGCTGGCCTCCCCGACGCACAACCAGTCCAGGGCCGGCTCCGGCGCCACCACCCCCGTCAGAAAGATATCGGCGCACGAATTCGAACGTGGCGGCCTACTTAAGCCCATGATAAGCACCATCGATGGGCAGCCCACCTTTTTGACCAGCGAGAACCAGACGCCGGGCGTGACGAGCAGCCCGACGCCCGGCAGGAGGCAGAGGCGGTCCAGGCACGAGTTGAGGCAGATGGACGAGAAGGACCTCATCTTCGAGTTGGTAAGTAAAAAACCTTGCTTTGCGCATAGTATCAATCGACGACACAAGCGAGACGTCCGCGCTAGGCTAAGCAGGGCCGTACTTAAGATATTTATATTACCACGTATGTAAATATGAAACAGGATTTTTTTTTGTATAGAAAATACACGTACATTAAACAGTATTAAAACAAGAAATAACAGGAAAAAGTTTTCAATTGTTTTATGTCACAAAATAAACATTGCCGGATATAAAACATTTCTGAAACGTTGAATTATCTCGTTGCATCTCCCCGCCTGCCTCGGGGAACTGGGGAAACACAGCAACTGACCCAATTAAAGGAGTTCCATAAAGAAAATCCCCATTCACTCGGGCGGTTATTTTTCCAGCATTTCACGAAATCCAGTTGGCACAGATTCAACCGTCGATGTAGATAACAGATGGGCTATATTTAACGGGGATCTTCTTAAGTCTAGAGCGGTCATCGGGACGTTATGTATTACGGAAAAGGTTTCTGGCCGAATGAACGCGATGCACCGCCGGAACGGGCTGCCCGGAAAAACCGGAAAAGGTCCCGTATTTATTGCGGTTTTTTTTTTGTACGCGGGAACTATTCTGTCACTGGGGAAATGCGTGTAAGGGGTTATTGTATGGAAAATATTGCCGTAAATCGTTCCGATGCGTATGCATGGGTTTCCTCTGTGACCAAAGTTTTGGAAATGCAGTTTTTAGTATTACAGCGATTGGAGAATATTTTTTAATTCCAAATATGTTATACACCTAATTATAACGACAAAGTATCAAAGCTAAATTCTACAGGGCCTTATTAAAGGTCAGATAATTTATTATGAGCCTTGGCTCGTATATAATTCAATAAAATAATCTATTTTTTGACCTAACTAAAGTTATACAACCCCTTAACTTCAAATTAAATTACAAAATCAAAAACTACTACAGTTTCTATGTAATGAAAAATAATACAGTAAAGTAGTGCTTGTCCTTGGCTTGTCCTTTTGGCTTGGCCAAAATTATACAGGGTCTCAGGATACTTTCTGACATAACATTAGCAGGATATTGACCCCATTGCCAGAGACCTGAAACTTGTAATTGAAACCTGTGATTACCTGAAATGTAAGAAAATCTAATAAAAACAAATTTAAAATCGGTCTCCTACGACAACGCCACTGAGTCGAACTCCTCGGGCATACCAGGGTTTTGATTTCATAATATATAAGATTGATAAACATATAGAAATAATAGTATGTCCTTTTCGCGGTCCTGGTAACAAATGGCATTCACGTTCAGTTATTCTGGGACGTTAATTTTTTTTATAAAAAGGAATAACCAACTACTTCCTATCACATTTTAAGACACATGCTCAAGACTGTCGGCTTCAAATCGCTGGCATGTTTAAAATCGGTTAAGGGATTGTATTTTTGACCTCGCTGAATTGTTTTAATATGAGATTAATTCAATCGATATTAAGATTGGTAATATTCTGCCAAGATAAATGACATAATCGAAACACCGATTAAGTCAATTTAACTAGCCCTGAAAATTGTATTGCACTATTTTCATTACATAGACTATAATCTAACAGCATATCTGCGTATTCTTGGTGAGTAAAGTCTGCCATTTTTTATATTACCAGGTGTGAGTCATTGCGACAACGTGTGCGACCCTACAATGTAATTTTCCAGGCTTGTGAGGTGCTTACCCCAGATTTGTGGGGCACTTTAGTATTTACTTTTTTTGTTACTTAGTGTTTGAGGTATGTATATATAAATATATGCCAGAAACTGACACCCTGTATAAATAATAGAGTACAAAAGGCAATGCAA
This sequence comes from Rosalia funebris, assembly GCA_037954035.1. NCBI lineage: Eukaryota > Metazoa > Arthropoda > Insecta > Coleoptera > Cerambycidae > Rosalia > Rosalia funebris. The sequence goes on from JAZFAV010000007.1 coordinate 1,685,131, forward strand.
TATTGTCACATATTTTCAATTATGCTTATTTTTTTTTTAATAAATAAAACATCGAATCCATTTTGGTTCCTACACAAAAAAAAAGTTGACTACATGACCAATTTTTAATATTAAATGGAACTATTTTTTAAGACATGATACAAAATAAATGAATTTATTTGACAATTTTAATTTAAAAATATTTTTTATTAATTAAAAAAAGAGAATAATATTGTCTTAAAATAGTACAAGTAAAAATTAACACACTGTACAAAAATAAATAATTCTTTAGGGGATTTTCCCGATCCTATAAACCCTTTAAAGCATTAGAGCACCCTTGTCGTTTCAGCCGACACACGTCTTAGATGAAAATCTCGTTCACCTAGTTTACTGTTTAGGGAAAATCGTCACAATCTAGATTGTCAACGACCGGGGGCGGCGAAGAAAAACCCTGACAAGGGATTACTTCTCGCATGTGTTCGAGGGCGCCTCGGGTTATTTCTTTCTAGTTATGTACGAGGTGTTTTTTAACAATTCGTATCGCCGAAAAATGTTGGAAATTGTTTGTTTGTTTTAAACTTTATCTTGGTCAAATGTAGTCATATTTTTATCCTGGTATAGTGAGATTTTGTCTAATAGCCGCATGGTTGCATCAAAAGTGGCCTTCTTTACTTTATACGCGTCATTTAGTCACAATTCAAGTTTCACTTTGACTCCCTCTAGGAGACCGGATCTCAGTCCAATTTAAATTATTTACAGACTAATACCTGGAGAAATGTATACAGCGTTTCAGGATATTTTCTAGCATAACTTTAGCAGGATAAAGGCCTCATTACTAGAGACATAAAACTTAAATTTTAAAACAATTCAATAATGAAAAACCTCATGTCCCCTACGACAAAACGCCCCTGGGTTTGGTCAATAAATTGTTAGGTTCATAAGGAATACAGCTAACGGAGTTGATGTTGATATTCCGTGTCCTGTCGTCTATTGCGTTACACTAATCGATGTTACACTAATTTAAGGATGAATTTTTCATTTTTTATTCATTTTTTGAGGTTGAAAATGTTTTTTATTTTGCAATAATCCAATCAAAAAATCTTGCAAGAAAAAAATTTTTAAAAAGTCAAAACTGACTTTTACTTTAAATGACGATAACTCAGCGAAAGAGCATCGTACAAGTCTTTTATACCGCTCAAATTAAAGAGGATAAAACGATCTAAAAAAGCTTTATGGTGAAATCACTGAAAAAAATGTATTGAAGCCCGTGGACCTTTTGAAAGGCAAGCAAAAATTTGGATTTTTTTCCCGGTGATTTTCTTATGATTACTCAAAAACTGCTGGTAGTAAAAAAAATTCAACTCGAGATCTGAAAATTAGAAACTTGGAGCTTCAATTTGCTTTTTTTTTTTAATTGCTCTGCGACTATTTTTCTCCAAGTTACAGCCCTTTTAAAATCGCCTAAAAATTTAGGATTTTTTACATCCCTAAATTTTTGTGCCTAGTGTATTTTAACTTACTTTAAATTTTCGATGGTTTCTGGTATATTATAATTATTTGGGAGAGAACAGTTTAAAACAAAAACTGCAAATCGTGATTTTGTCCTAGCAGGAATTTAAAAAAACGTTACTACTCAAAAAACGACAAATAAACAAATATTTACAGATTTTTTTATAATAAAAATCATTACATTGGGAAAGATTTACAACTATCACCTGGCTAACTACCCTTTGAGCTGCCGTCCCTACCAATAAAGTCGGGATAATAAGCAAATGAGTACCCAAGTTCAAATTAAATCAATTAGCCTACTACAATATGCCCCGTTATCTAAAACGGCCACTTTATCAACCCGCCCTTGCGTATGTGACGATTTATCCCCATCTCCAAGCCGACACGTGTACCCTATCGCAACCCATCGCCGCAGAGATTGGGATAATGGCCCACCCTCATGTCCCTTATGGTCCTAAAGTACCTCACATTATCGCTGAAGGGAAAGCATAGTGGAACGTTAGTTTAAAAGCCAGGCATTTGGCGGTGGAGGCGGCGTATATAACGAGGGGTGAAAACTACTGAATGTTGTTTCAATACTCGATGAAAACTGAGCAACATTTTTATCTTGCGTGGTCGGTCTTATATCATTCTGTTACGTCAAAAAAGAAACACGCCAATCAGAACCTTAACAGCATTCATAGACGTTGCTGATAGTAATTGACGTACCAATTACTATCATTGGAACTTCAAAGGTTCTGTCACTACACACATACAAGCACCTGAATCCTACTTATTATGATATTAACATGGATGTTTACTTAATTGGTATTTTGTGCGACCGTCACAAGTGTGCTTCAGTCGTGATTGGTGTAGATACGTAGATTCTAACTTCCATTATACGTATTGTTTTTCAGCTTTTTCTTTATTTTGTATCGTTGACCATATACCCAGACTTTAAAGTCATAATTACCGTAAAGTAGAATAGTTCACAAAGTTCTGGAACTTTTTAGTTGCTGTTACTACAGATCAGAAACGTCTCCCGGATTGTGATTCGTTGTAAAGAGCGTATTAATTCATTGTGTTAAAACTGACTTTGTTCTTCTCGCTGAACAGTATTAACCTTAAAACAGTCGGGGCGCTATTTAATTGCCACTGGAATAGTCCCCATAACTTCATAGTAATTTTTAAAAATGATGTGAACTGCATCGTAATTTTGGCATCCAGCCAGACGTAACAGTTACTTTGAAGTATAATCTGTCGGTTACACAAACATTTTTCACTTTCAATTGCTATTACATGATTGACAATTTTTAAGTGAAAAGTAAATAACAGCCCACAGCTATTACTACAACGGTATGCTACTGGTAATTATATAACCTTCACAATCTGGCAAGACTTTTTAACTATCTTCTATATTTTATATTTTAGCGCTCTTTAACTATCATTGTGAAAGTCCTCGTAACTTAATAGTAGCTTTCAGTAGTGATTTTATGGTAATTTTGGTGACTTGTAAGAAGTAAAAATCACTTTGAAGAACTTTTACACGTCCAGTTACTACGATATAGTTTGATAACTTTAAAGGCTCTATTACTGCCCCTAGAAATCCCTAGAACGTTACTGCTACTTCGGATCTACTTCAAAGTAGATAAAATTCTTACTTAAACTTAAGTAATAACTTTATAGTAATTTGATAAAATGACTATACAATTTCCTAAATATATAAAATAAAACACCCTTCCAGTGACTGAAATTATGTTTAAGCGACCTCCAAGAAACTGGTGGTCATCACCGTCTTTTGGAGACCCAGACATATTTCCAGTGCAACGGAAATATCGAGGACTAATATTCCTCTTTCTTTTCCAGGTAAAAGACATCTGCAACGAGCTCGAGGTCCGGTCGCTGTGCCATAAAATCCTCCAGAACGTGTCCATGCTGCTGCACGCAGACAGGGGCTCGTTGTTCCTAGTCCAAGGTGAGAGGGGGGGCGGGTGCACCCCCCTACCACCCGGCCAAGCGCCCCGTGGCCGTTGCTTAGTCTCGAAGCTGTTCGACGTATGTTCGAAGAGCACCCTGATGGAGATGGAGAAGAAGGAGGAGATCAGGATACCCTGGGGCACGGGGATCGTGGGGTACGTGGCGGAGAGCGGGGAGCCGGTGAACATCCCCGATGCGTACCAGGTAGGTTCTTTTTTTTTTTATTTCCAAAATTAAATGGCGGCAAAAAAAATCGCATTTTTTGTGCTGTATTTTGCGCAAATCATCCTGTATAGGGTATCCCATTTCCGCGGGGGCATCTATTTATATAAAATTCGTTCCTGTCGCTGACAGTCCCTGTCGCGAACAACTACCCCATGAAAACATGCAAATGGGAACTAAAAATAAATACAAAAGAAGTTCTAAAAAAAAAAAATATTTCTAGTCATACCGAGTGTTTCGTTTGGGTATATTTAAAAAGTTATCTCTTGTACAAAAAAATCCATTTAGAAAATGATTGTTAAATCGTCAAAACAGCGCGGCATAAATTGTATCCCGGAAAGCGGTTCCCACCCTGTATATGTGTTACACATAGAGCCCCCGATAAATATTTCCGAATAATCGTCGGACGGACACATGGGAAACGTTATTCGCATGAAATTAATACAAGTAATTTCTATTCTGAACGATTGCAAATAGCGGCATTCGAGCCTTGCTCGTTTTACGACTGAAAATATTCGTTTCTTAGTACATCCAGCCTGTTGTACGGAGAAATCATATTTATTTATGTAACGTTATGTTTCATGTACGATAATAATACGTGCCGAACCGATTTGAACGTACATCGAATCTAATCGGGTCACTGGATCGGCAGAAATGGGTATGCCTTGTTGAAAAAGATCGGGCGTGCCGTAAAAATTGCTCTTATTTCCTTTGATACAGAGGAAATTGGTGCGAAATCGTGTGGTTTCTCTTAAAAGCTTATATACAGGGTGTTCATTTTACACACGTACAAAATGTAAGAGACGATTCCTTGTAAGATTTTGAGACAAAGAATTCGTATAAACATGTAAATAACGTACAGGGTTTTAAAATTGTTCTGGTCCATTTAATTTAATTTTAGACAGTTCTAATGACGGTTCATTCCTTTCATTAGGTGGGTAATTATTTTAACCAAAATAAAATCAAATGAATCGAATGTTTACTTGACTGTTATTTTTATGTAAACAAAATTGTAAGGCCTGAAAATTTTATATATTCTGAAAGATTTTATATATTTTATGTATTTTTTATATATTCTGAAAGATTTATCTTTATCAACTTCAGCATCACCGCTCGCCTACAACTTGAATTCAAGTTATCCAAAATGAATTAGTTTTGCGTACCCACAATTTTTACGCCCTCTGTATAGCCGTGCCCGATTTAACACGCAACCTGCCCCTTTTATTTCGTTAAAAACATCCCACCGTGATACTTAAATCCTCCCTTTGTATTCAAAACACAATAACGACAAAGCATTATGTGCAAAAAACATATAATTCCGGACAGCCTGACATTCGACCCCGTTAACAAAATTTAACAAGTTCTCTAATTCCTAACCCCTCCATCCGGCGACGGTTACGCTTAACATTTACTGACTTACGTCCTCGCCGTCACACCTTCGCCCATAACGAGTACAATGTAATGAATAAATACCCTTAAAAAATGATAAAAGGGAATTTGAACACGTCGCCTTTAACGAAAATGAGCGTTGGCGTTCGTTTATGCGACGTAATGTCACAAGGTTTACAGTCACAGCTTAACGTAAATGAAAAAAAGGTGCATACAGTGTCACCCAAGAATGTGGAGTAGGATTGGTGCTTTTCGTTCGGTTTATTTTCAAAAATCTCCAATCTACAATCCGTCGATGGTTTACATTCATTACACCTTTTAAATGAACCCATAAAGGAAAGTCTACTGGATTTAAATCAGAGGAAAGTGGTGACCACTCGACGGCCCATCCACCCAAACCTGGAGAATATAGAAGTAGTTACATCGAAATTGAATAAATGCCCTTCAACCTACGTAGGATCACGTGGAAGTAATCGCTATCATTACATCCAAAATGAAGAATTCCGTTGGGTCAACGGAATAATTTTCTATACCACAAGTCGTCTACAAAAATCTCCGGACTATATTGGTTGGAAATACTATTAATAATGCTATTACTTAAGAAATAGTATCGACGATAGTATTAAAAATACATTTCAGTTATTCAATTGCAGCATTTTCCTGGAAATAACACCAAGACCCTTCCTCCAAAAAATGAAAGTTACCACGATACTTTCCCGGCAAATACAAGATGTTAAAGAAGTATGATTGCCATATATGGATGGGGCAATAGATAAACTAAATAAAGTACAGGGTCTTTCAATAGGGACGCTCGAAATTTGTTAGGTCATAGCGGCCATGTTGTTAAAGCAACATCTGTCAAATTTATTGTAAATTGTTCAGTAGTGTATGACAAGTCACCATGGAAGGTTATAGCGTTCAACAGCGTGTGCAAATTATCAAATTTTATATTTAAAATCAGTGCTCCGTTCGAGAAACGTTCCGTGCATCACGTGATTTTTATCCTCGCCACAACCGTCCCGCCGGCGCCGAGACTGTCTGACTCGAATTTGGTGGCCAAATTCGAGTCAGTCGGTTTGATAAATAATCAGCCAACACCAAAACGCAAGATCTGCTGAAAACATCGCTTCGGTGCGTGAGAGTACGAGAAAACCCGCGGCAGTTAATTTCTCGTCGTTCACAGGAATTTGGCCTTTCTGCGACTTCAACTTTACAACAAATGGACAGCAAATGGACATTCTGCACGGGCACTTTGATGGTTATCTCGTGCAGCGAAGACGTGACCTGGCCACCGAGATCGTGCGATTTAACGCGTTTAGACTTCTTCCTTTGGGGCTGTCTTAAATCGCAGGTCTATGCGAATAGACCGTAAACAATTGATGCCCGCAAAGTCAATATAACGAACGCCATCCAGATTTATGCGATAGAGTCATCGAGTCATTCGACCTCCCGAATATGTGCCATCAAGCAAAGCCGCGGCGGACATTTGAACGACATTATATTCCATACTTAATGCCATAAAATATCCTGTCAAATAAAAAAAAAATACACACAACTTGTTTTATTTACATCTAGAAATCAAGCGTCTTTGTTGAAAGACCCTTTACAAGGTGTCCTGAAATGTTTTTCTCATTTGTTTGTTGAACATCTCGGAGACTGGTGGCGATAAATATGCGCACGCATGTGTTTGTCAGACTCCAGACAAGATCGAGTGCTACAGCCCATACTGCAAATTTGTCAATGGAAGCCGTTGGAGCGATGGTCCTTGGAAAAGTGATATCTAAACAGGGATACGTTAATTGGCCGGCTAGAAGTCCCGATTTAACGCCGATGAGTTTTTTTCTTATACGATTATTTGAAATCTAAGGTGTACTGATGCTTTTAATACTTTGCTTCAGTTAAAGACTAGAATATGCGAGGGATTGAATTCGAGATTGCGAATATATTCAAGAGGATTGAACCAGCGTTATCATCGGCCAGTTGTCGCAAAATGTAGGTCACGTCTTGAGGAACGTGTAGGAAGACAGCTTGACGATGTATTTTTGCAGGATGCAGGACACCTGTTATAACGCAAGGAAAATATAGGTGTGCATTTTCGAACAAGCTACAACAGACACGTCTTTCAGAGACGTGGACACTCTTCCAGAATTATTAATGAAATGTGTCCGTGTACAAAGAGCTATATTAATCAAAGTCTGAAGCATCCCCTGCAGAATCCTGAAATATAAAAGGCACACGGTGACAACCACGAGGCAGCCTTAAAAAGTTACTTCATCAAGAAGACTTAAGTAGTTCAAATCGATAACTTTATTCAAGCGACGTTTCTTATCCCCGATTACATGCCTACGCTACACGTTACACCCCCCTGCTTCTTACCTCGTCCATCTGGCGTAATCTCTTCCTGAAAGCCCCAAACGACAATCTGCTTCGCGTAATAAACGAGCCGGCAAAGAAAAACATTTGTGGGCGTAGGAACGCTGAATGGATCTTGGTCCGCCCTCGTCGAGCGCGCAACTCATCAATTTTCTCCTGGATGACAATTACCACTTGATAGATTATCGTCCTAAGGTCGCGACGACCTCTACAGCAGTCGCTCTAATGCACTAACGAAGTTATTGTGGACAACGACGGCTTTTAGTCCGCTCCAGATAGGGGCGATAGTCGATTAGCCGTATTGTTATTAGTGTAATGGTGGTTGGAGTCGGTTTTGATTGATCGCTGACTGACGTGGATAGCGTAAACAAGCAAATGAACTTGCAAATAAATGGAAACTGCATGTGCAGTCCTCGCTAGCGCTGGAGTGAAGGTCGTAGTTCTTGGAAAGTAGGCATAGCGGCCATACAGCCATTCGATCACCAAAAGATCAATTTTAAGGGTCCTAAAAAGTGCATCGACTGGAGCTTTGCCTTACAAGTTGGTAGAAATACTATTTTTCAGATGTAGAAATTTTTTTTTAATGGCAAGTAACATTGTAACAATTGAAAATAGTTGCTATGGTATGTTGTTGGCACAGCGACAATTTCCACACTTCTATGATTAATGATGATTGGAACGGAGAAGCTTCCAATATATGTATTTGGTTATTTAGGATTCGACTCTTTTAGGAAGTAGCGTCCTTAGGAAAAGCCATTTTTGAATCATTCTGGATAAGAGTCTGAAGTTTTTTATCACAATCTTGTTGAATCAGAGAAATAGTAGTATTTTCTTACTTATAACCACTTTATCGTTGGCTCTAAGAGACTTTAAACAACCGCCTTCAATCTTGATAAAAATTTGAGTTAGAAGAAACTCAAGTTAGCTTTAGTGGACAGGTAATGCGTCTAGCTACTAGCACAGTATCCCTCCCAACCGGTACCTCTCAGTGGCATCAGAAGGGATTACCAAGATGTGTCCAGGGATGATTCAATACGATGAAGAGGCCAGAACAAGATTCTGACTTTTGAAAGAACCAATTATTTTTCTCTGATGGAGGTTAAAAAACAGCCATGCAACATAATGACTTGGGGTCAAGTCTAGAGGTTTAAAGGGTCAGAGGGTTAGTAAATTGACTGATTACGTCTGTCTGGACTATAATTGGAACCGACAAGCTTCTAATATATTTGATCGCTTAGCATTCGACTGAGGAGGTAGAGTCCTTAGGAAGGACCATATCTGAATCATTATGGATAGGATACTGAATTCTTTGATGACAATCTTGTCGGGTCATAAGAACCCTAGTATTTTCTTGATTTATCTTTCTTATAACCACTTTATCGTTAGCTCTAAGAGACTTGAAACAATCGCCTATTTGACAGAAATTTGAGTTAGAAACAAATCGATATCATAAGAGATTGCAAAAACTCCTTCGCGAATGATTCAATGCGATGCAAAGATCACGCCAAGATTCTGGCCTTTTAAAAGAACCAACCCCCCTTTAAAAGCGACTTAACAACCATGCAGGGTATTGACTTGGGTTAGGTCTGCAATTTGAAGGGTCAGAAGGTTAGTAAATTCGCTGAATACGTCTCTCTGAGCTATGATTGGGAACGACAGACTTCTAATACATTTGGTCGCTTAACAATTGATTGAAGAAGTACTGTCCACAAGAGGGACCATATCTGAATCATTGTGGATAGGATACTGAAGTTTTTGGTGACAATCTTGTAGAATCATAAAATCTCTAATATTTTCTTGATTTATCTTTCTTATAACCTCTTTATCGTTAGCTCTAAGAGACTTGAAATAACCTCCTTCGATTTTGACAGAAATTTGAGTTAGAAGAAACAAAGTAACATCAGAAGATTGGAAAGCTATGGGTCAGGGATGAATCGGTGCAATGCAAAGGTCAGAACAAAGATTCTGATCTTTTGAAGGAACCAATTCCCTTCTCGGATATATGTTAAGAAAACAACCATGCAGGGTAATGAGTTAGGGTCAGGTCTAAAAGTTTGGTTTAGTAAATTGACTCAATACTTCTCTCTGGACGATCTTCGTAACCACTTAGATCGCAAGTGATCCATTCCCGCGTCTCCTACGAACAAGGACGCCATAATTAACCTTGGTAATATACTTGAAGACCTTCATACGGCGCCGCTCCAGCCTCAAATTCCACCCCTTTTGGCGGCGGACGCCGCCACTATATTACACCTCCGACTGGGGTGTGTGTATCTCTCGCAAGGGCCCGGAAAGGGCCCTGTACGTCTTCAAAAAGCAGACACTCGACGTTTTATTACATTAGCTGCGACCCGTTTTATAACTCTCCTTAGTGTAGGGAGCGATAACGTGGCCCTCTTTGATGTTTGCTCTAAATATAACTTGTACATTCCATTATACTAGCGCTCCGTTTCAATTTCATTACTGTCGAAATCTGCCCTCGCAAATAGGAGGGAGAAAAAAGTGAAGGCAATTGGAACGTGCCCCGTTCGGACGAATTATAGTTAATTTTAATTTAGACTTGAAATTGGCCTGATGGAAAACAGAATGGAACTGGATAATGTGGGTCGAGGGAAAAGTGTAGATCTAGAGATATTCGTGACATTACCCAATTGGTGTGAAGCTATCCACGGTAGTTTCTAGCAACGGTCCAAGGATTGACCATTTTAATAAAGTCGTGGTCAATCGAACGTTCTAAGCGTTGCTGACTACTTCACATCTATCAACGATGAAACCGACTGAATAGTTCTGTCGTTAGTGCTTATATTTTCAGTTAAATAACATTTATTTCATTTCAATTAGGTATAGAAAGCACATGAAGATAGAATAGAATACACCAAAGAAGATTTTCCTGTGCACGACATAACTATATTATTTTAATAATATTTTTTTTATTTATAATTGGCACAGAAAACTAATGTCAGAACACTGTTGGTAACTAAGTCCTTGAAGCTTACAAAGGACCAAAAGCCTTTGTAGCCCCGACACAGTGGCGTTGGAGATGATAACATAAAATAAAAAATTAAGTCTAATTTTTCCTATAATATCTATTTGTCAGGGAAAACTCTTTATAATAAAGCTCTTGAAAACTCGCATAGGCCCAAAATATTTGTCGCTTTGTCACAGTGGCGTAGGAGACGATAACATAAAATCAGAAAAAAGAAAATCATACTATTTTTATATGTATTTGTCGCGGAAAATTGTCGAAAAAAAACTGTATAATAAACCTTTTGAGGACCTGCGTTGAGCCACATCTGTCGCTGCGTCACAGTGGCACAGAAAACGATAACAAGACAAAAATAATCATATATTAATAATAACTATTTGTTGCCGAAAATTAAAGAGGTAAACTTTTCATAATAAGACCCCTTGAAGACTTACCACATAGTCATAGACATAGGGTCGCAATATTTGTCCGTCGCGAATAACTGGCAAGAAAAACCCCTTTATAATAGACGTCTTAAGGATTTGCATAGAGAAAAACATGTCCTTACATCACAGTAGCGTAGGAGACAATTTAAAATAAAATCATATTTTTCCTATATCTACATATTTGTCACCGAAATTTATTGAAGGAAAACTCTTTATAATACAACCCCTTGATGATTTGCATAGGACCACAAAGTGTGTTGCTTTGTCACAGTGGTTATTTGGAACCTATTCCTTTTATGTCCGTTTAAAACAACGATTCCAGTATTTGGTTCCTCTTCTTGGAAACACCGCTTGGGGATGTTCTCATCCCCAACCGTTGTACAAGTTTGTAGAACCGCATTATTGAAGGCAATAATTAGTGGTTCAATTGCCCAGTCCATCTTCAAATTCTCATAGACACTACGTGAAAGTTTTCCTTCGTTGTTTCAGTCGCGTCACCTTCTATATACGAGGTGTGTTGAAAATATAACGGAGATTTTCATTTTTTGGAATGAATTTTATTAATTCGTCGTATGTGAATGTATTCCCCTTCAAAAAAGTCCCCATTAGATATTATATATTTATGCCAGTGCTTCTTCCAATCCCCGAAATACTTCTGAAACTCGATCTTTGGGATAGTGTTTACCTCTCTCAGTGATGTGCTTTTAATCTCATCTATGCTTGCAAGGCGACGGCCCTTTAGAGTTCACTTTATTTTTGGGAACAGAAAGAAGTCACACGTAGCCATATCTGGCGAATATTTAGGCTGGGGCATCATTACAGTGTTGTTTTTGGTCAAAAATTCACGAACAAGCATGCGTCGTGGTGCAAGCGCTATGAATTGTTTCGCCACAAATCCGGGCGGTTTTTGCTTCGAATTGCTTCACGCAAACGGCGTTGAACTTGTAGGTAGGGTGCTCGTCGCCTTCACAGCCTTCTTGGAAACGCTTATTATATCACCCGTAAACCCCTATTTTACTCATAGCATTTATTCCATTCTTATAGCAAAATTTAATGCAAATTCTCTGATCCATTTTTTAAATAAATAAATCGCCAATCGTACCAAAACACATGTACCCTTTTTGACAGCTGACAACAGACTAAACATCCGATATGGCTAACAGCGTACTATTCATTTCATCGCTATTTGCCAAATAAAACACTCTCTTATCTTGGCGATAAGCGAAACAGTCTACCTGAGCCTAGCCATGAAATAAACTATACAGATACTTTTCAGACATGTTTACTAATACAACAATGAAAAAATCGCACGAATCGGAGTAATACAACTCACGAAATTACAAAATTCCTGTTATTTTTTGAACAGACCTCGTATATATGAAGTTGCATCTGTCACAAACAAAAACACTTATTCAGCAACAGTACCTACAGTGAGCTACAGTGAAGATGTGACATACCGTTTTCTCCAAGAGGGCACACAAGAATATGTGGCATTCAATTTAATCGTTGGTCATTTATTTTATCCGCAATTTCTACGAGTATGTCCTCACATTAATACGCTCACGTATGCGACGAACAATACCTTAATTTTCATAACGTAATTATTTTCAGGCATGACTTAACGTAGCAATAAAATAAACATTTACGTCGGAGACCACCCAGTACAGCTTGTGACCGGGCCGCACTAATAAAAATATGACATAACAGCTGGACAATTGAGCAAATGGTACTCCGATATGAATTTAGAGGGCACGTAAATGTAATTTATAGTCACGAACCGCCACACGGCAGTATCGGGGGTAATCATTTTTTTTTTTTCCAAGCGATCGTAAACCGTTTATGTCCTAACGAATATGTACAGGCTTTGATAAACAAATTAATGGTGTTCTAATGTTGTATTGAGTAATATGCGAGCGGTAATTAATTTGTCGTAGCGTTATTGTGGTAAGTGGCTTTGGTCGGGATTTATTTTACTTCGTGGACTCTCGGAGAAGAAGAAGGGTAGAAGAATGTAAAATAAGTTTGAAAATCTTAATGTGCGGATATTTTAGAGACGAGGCGAGGAAAGACTGAAAACTTATAAGGCAATAAAGTGGGAAATCATTAGAAAATGTAGAAAAGCGAAAGAACAATGGATAGAGGATAAATGCAAAGAAGTAGAAGATAAACTGCAAGTAGGCAAGACCGATGAGGCTTACAAAATAATTAAGAGGAACTTCAGGGATATAGGAACAATAAGTAGAAACGTTAGGAGTCAATCGGGGGACATACTGATCGGAAGAGAGGAGAAAGCGGATAGATGGAAGCAGTACTTAGGAAATTTATACGAGGGTCAGGAATTAGGAGAGATATTAGAGGAAGAATCTAGCATCGATATGGAAGATGTAGGAAAACCTATATTGAGAGAGGAATTTGAAATAGCACTAAGGGGGCTAAAGAACAATAGAGCGCCGGGTGTAGATAAAATACAGGCGGAAATTTTGAAATGTGCGGGACAGAAAGTAGTAAATAGGATGTTTGAACTGGTAAAATACATATACGAAACGGGCGAGATGCCGGAGGATTATAAGAGGGACATTATCGTTACTACACCGAAAAAGAGAGGAGCCGACATGTGCGAGAACTTTAGGATGATTAGCCTAACCTCCCATGCGTCAAAAATCTTAACCAGAATAGTGCAGAAGAGGATGGAAAATAGAGCAGAGGAAATACTAGGAGAAGACCAATTCGGGTTTAGGCGCAATAGGGGAATTCGCGAAGCTATTGTAGCGCTAAGAGTAATGTTAGAGAAAAGAATAGAAAAAGGAAAGAACGCTTATATAGGATTTGTAGATTTAGAAAAAGCTTTTGATAACGTAAGATGGGAAAAAATGTTCGAGATACTAAAGAGCGCGGGAATGAAGTATAGAGATAGGAGAGTAGTACACAATCTATACAAAGAGCAAACTGCTGTTATAGAAGTAGAAGGGGAAAAAAGGGAAGTAGGTATTAGGAAAGGAGTAAGACAAGGATGTATGCTATCACCACTAATTTTTAATCTGTACATCGAAGGGGCGATTAATGTGGTAAAAGATAGAGTGCATTTCGGGATTAAAGTACAGGGACAGAAACTAAAAATGCTGAGATTCGCGGATGATATAGCAGTATTAGCATCTAGTAAGGAGGAATTAGAATCAGCATTGAACGAAATGGAGGCAGTGTTGACAGAGGAATACGGAGTGAGGGTGAATAAAAACAAAACTAAAGTGTTAGTGTGCAGAGGGCGCGAGAGCAGAGCAAAAACGAAAGTACAAATTAATAATGAAAGATTGGAGGAAGTTAAAGACTTCACTTATTTAGGAAGTAAAATAAATTGGGATGGAAGAAGCGATAAAGATATAAAACAAAGAATAGCGCAGGTTCGAGTAGCTTTTAACAAAAAGAAAGAACTTTTATGCTCGGGGGTAATAAACTTAGAAACAAGGAAGAAATTTTTGAAAGCGTATGTATGGAGCACGGCACTATACGGTTGCGAAACCTGGACGGTAGGGGAAGCAAGTAAGAAGAAATTAGAAGCTTTTGAGATGTGGTGTTACCGAAGAATGATGAAAATACCGTGGACTGATAGGGTTAGAAACGTAGAAGTATTAGAGAAAGTCGGCGAGAAAAGAAGTATGTGGAAAAACATGAAGAAGAGAAGAGATAGAATGGTAGGCCACTTGCTGAGGCATGGGGGAATAGTCCGCGATATTTTGGAGGCAGAAATAGGAGTGAAGAAAGGCAGAGGTAGGCCTAGATTAGACTACTGCTCGCAAATAGTAAGGGATGTAGGTTGTAGCCAATTAGCGAAATGCGTAGATTAGCACAAGATAGGAGAAGCTGGAGGTTAGCGTCCAACCAGTCTTAGGACTGATGACCTCATGATGATGATTTTGGAACATTGTCCTATTATAAATATCGGCTTGTCCAATGAGTTCGTTCGGTTTTTCCATAAGTATTTATTATTAACATTATAGGTATTACAAATTGTTTTAATCAATAATGTACGTTCCTCCATTTTCAATAACTTTCTCCGATCTCTCAGTAAGCTTCATAATACCATTTTCATAAAAACTTTGCGGTTTCCTCGCAAAAAAAAAACGTTTTTAAATAATTCCTGACTTCCTCGTCATTGGCAAATGTTGTTTCGTAAACTGTTATCCATGGAGCGGAATAGGTGAAAATCCGAGGGCGCGAGGTCTGGAGAATACGGTGGAAGGGGTAAAACATCCAAATTTCCTCCGAGTCTGCAGAGAAGTGTGAGGTCAGGCGTTGTCGTAATGGAAGACGATCTTCTTACGATTTACAAGTTCTGAGCGCTTTTCCTGCATGGCTTGAAACGTCCGAATTTATTGTTTCGTTCCTCGGGAGTAGCTCAAAATAAGTTATTCCTTTGAAATCCTACCAGACGGACAACAAAATTTTCCTGGGGTGAAGCCCTGCTTTTGGTGTGAACTGAGAAGGTTCACCGGACTTTCCCCACGATCTTCTTTGCCTGACGTTGTTGTAAACGATCCACTTCTCATCTCCAGTAACCATATTTCTAAAAAAGGGATCGCTACGTTGACGAATCCTTAACATATTGCAGATGTTGATGCGATCCATTCAATTGGATTCGCTGAATTCGTGAGGAACCCAAACATCGATTCTACTGACAAACCCAAGTTGTCTAAGGTGATTCTGTACACTAGATTTTGACGTCCAGATTTTTTCTGCAAGCTCACGTATGGTTTGGCGAGGATTTGCCTCAACTAAGACTCGTAAATGCTCGGGAACAACTTCTTTAGGTCAGCCTGACCTTGGGATGTTCGTGAGGGAAAAATCACTAGATCGAAATCTCTTGAACCACTTTTAACACGTTCGATCTTGAATAACCTTTTTTCCGTACACAAAACACAATTTGCGGCACGTTTCAGCGTTTTTTTTTTATTTTTTTATAATTAAAAACCATTAAAGTCGTGACTGCCATTTACCGAATGTGTTGTTTCATACATAATTCCCAAATATCAAAATTATAAATCAATAAATATTTTCAATACTTTGCTACAGAAAACAATGTTTTATTTAAAATTGTAACACATTTTACTACTCATTTCATTTAATGGCGACTTTGCACAAAACTGTCAGGTAAATATCAGTTTGAATTAAATAGTGTCAAGTTACCACAATTATACGATAGAAATATTTTAAACTTGCACACGATGGTGAAATGGGAACATAATTAACCTAAAAATATCTTAAAATAACCTTTATACTATCTAATTAAGTGCTTTAATAGCGACTGTCAGGTACATGTCACTTTGAATCAAATAATCAGATTGTGGCAGTTATGCTACAAAGAAGCAATTACAGCTTCAACAACAATACTATAACGAATTTAGTAGAAAGTTCTTTATTTCGAACACTTATTTACAACTCAACTATATACAAGTCTAACTAACTAACTAACTAACTTTCTTTCTACTTTAACGTTATAAACTAACTTTCGCACTGTATTACACAATGTCACTTTCTTCGCACCGTATCGCTATCCAGATTTAACTAACTACTGGCTGGACGACACAATTCTTATATAGGCAGTAGGACATACGTCTCTCCAGACGTTTCTAGATAAAGAACTTTGGCGAATCTTCTAGTATAGAACGCACTGGAAGTCAACTCCACACGCTCTTGATGGTTTCGAATATTCCCGGCGTTCGGGATCGCTCGAGTCGTTCGTGACAATACGTAATGGTGAAATACACCTACTTAGTTTTACCATTTATCGGTCTCAATTTTGTGTTCGCGATAATTAAGAAAATCGCGTTTTTTTTTCACATACTGTGCCTTCCTGCCTTTGATTAGCAATATACGCGTTTTGACTGAATTTCCCTTGTTACAGGACGAAAGGTTCAATCACGACGTCGACGCCTTGACGGGATACAGGACGAAATCCCTCCTGTGTATGCCCATTAAGGACACCAATGGCGACGTGATAGGAGTAGCACAAGTAAGTAAACAAACAGTTTTCTAAGTAATGTGTCGTTAGCAGTAGCAGTGGCTATACTGTCATTAATAGTTTCTGACATTACACAATAATGTAGAGGCACACAATAAGAAAAAAACTTTTCTTTAATTGCTTGTTCGTTTAAGATGGTCCACGTGAAGAAGTTTACTTCAGAATGATTAATTTTATTAAATTATTTAGTAAGGTACGTGAACAGTCCTCAAATGGTGTTCTTTGTTGTAAACAATATTTCCCAATTTATTTTTAACCAATTTTTGGTTAAAAATTGGTTAAAACCACAAACAAACAAAAATGTCCGCGAGTCTCTCGCAGTCCTTCAGCTGCGTTTTCTCTATGAAACTATTAACATTCTTGTCGTTCCAGGTGATCAACAAGGTGGGCGACCAGCCGTTCACGAAGCTGGACGAGGAAGTATTCTCGAGTTACCTCCAGTTCTGCGGCATCGGCCTAAGGAACGCGCACCTCTACGAGAAATCCCAGTTGGAGATAAAGAGGAACCAGGTGCTGCTGGACCTCGCCCGGATGATATTCGAGGAGCAGAGCACGATAGAGCACGTGGTGTTCAGGATTTTGACGCACACGCAGAGCCTCATCCAGTGTCAGAGGGTTCAGGTGAGTTTTTCGTCAATAGGATTAGGTTCCGTTAGAATAGAAAGTTATTTGGAACCACATTGGTGGTGGTATCCCAATTTTATGAACATCTCCGATATCTTTGTCTTCAATAAACATCCAGCTTAGTGCGTCCTTCCTGAATCTTCTGTAGTTCCAATCACCATCGTAGCCATAAAATAATTTCGCGAAATTTCCCTCATCCTTTTCCATTTATTTGTAGTCATCTTTGGTCAACGCTGTAGCTTTTTGAGTCAAAACTGTGGGTATCAAAAAAATACTATTGAATGTATTGATCCCACGTTTTAGACTAGAATATCCTTTCCAGTGATCTCTAACATGATTCGGGCAATACAAAGAACTTCTAAAACGATTTCAACCGTATTAATTGGGATCTTACAGTAATTCAAACGTCGACCGTTCGGAAGTGTTGGCTTTTATAAACCCTCCAAGATGGATCCCCACGTTCTTCGAAGAAGCAGTCACCCGCAAGGTGTACTAAATAAGAGGGCGCTTAATTCAAACAAAGGGTTAATCCTGCAGGACAGAAAACAATAGACGTAACCCCGTCCTCTCGAAACAAATAAACTACGCCGCCCGAACGCGGCGCATAATTGGATCGCAATTTGGACTGTTTAAATTTACAGGGGGTTGATTGTAAGACCAAACAATACATTTTTACGGGAGGCCGGGTGTCGCCTAACCACGATCTCCCATCAATCTACTGAATTCATTGTTTGATACGTCAGTAGCCGCGTAACCATTAATTTTAACGGCTAATGCCTCGCAGTAATTTCAGCGGGGTACGTGTCGAGAGAATTAAGCGGACTGGGAGGAGCGGGGCGCCGGAATTATTTTATGGATATCTGGGGAGAACCTCGGCCGATGTTCTCAAGTGCCGTTTTTAGTCATTGCAAGAGACCCGGCGCCCTGAAATTGACTCTAGGTTTCCCTACATTAAAAGTTCCCATGAACGTCACAGTAGATCCAATATGGCGACTATGGGCAAGCGTTTTCCACCGTAATTCACCTAAGAAGACTCATATGTAACAGTGGCCCGATTATTTTCCTACTACACGTACATTTTCGGGTTAATCCTAATCTGTATTTCATATGCAACATTCAGTACATTATGCGTTGTATGAGCATCACAGTAGATCCAATATGGCGGCTATGGGCAAGCGTTTTCCACGGTAATTGGCTTAAGAAGGCTGTCGTATTTAGCAATGGCCAATTATTTTACTACACGTACCTTTGCGGGTTTATCCTAACGTGTATTTCATATACAACATTCAATAGATTATACGTTGTATGAACATCGTGGTAGATTCAATATGGCGGCTATGGGCAAGCCTTTATCACCATAATTAACCTAAGAAAACTAACGTATGTAACAATTACGTATTATTTTACCACACGTACGCTTTTAAGACAAGAACTATTTCATTTTCTTGCTGATAAGTCTGCGATATTGCAGTAACAAGAGATGTCGCAGCTACAAGGAAACGCACCAGGCTTTATCAGTTTCTCTATCCGTTCAAGCAGAATCCATCGGAAATTGCTATACATCCCTTCAGCAGCCGGTTATTATTAGAAGAATTCGCTTAGTTGCATTTAGTTAATGACAAATCGATCTGCCGATCTCACGGGGGTGGCTCACTGCGACGTACACGGGGAGACAAATAATTTCCGTCGATTAAAATGGCATACGGTGTTTATCAAATCCTTTATTGGTTCTAATGGTAAAATCTGACCTGTTTGAGTGCCGTTTTAAGGCGTAGAGGCAACAGTGGTCTGTAGAGCTAATTCTGGAGAAAAAGCTGGTTGGAAGTTAAAATAAGGTTAGTGACACTACGGGGGTTATGCGTCCTGATATTCTCTTGATGGCGATGGAAGGTTTCAATGATGCGTCAGGCTCGCACTACTACCCCGCCAAGACGTCCTTAAAAGGCAGGCCACCTTTATACACGTGCGTTTTTGAATGAAGTGACCTATTATTTATACCAGTTTTCTTTTGATGTTATTTAAAAATTAGTGTTATCTAAAAATTCAGGTTAAAAGTTCCGTGATGTTATTTAAAAATTATCACAAACTCTGCACTCTGTCGTCCGCACAGCATGATAATCTAGTAAGTGATCGTCTGTTTTATTTCTCTGGCGTCAGGAAATTGCATCACTTTATTTACAAACATTTTGAACGTTTTGTCAACCTTTTCGGTACGTTTAGATACATTTTTGGTCCCTTCGGATACACATAGAAATTATTTCGCGATTTTTTCGAATACTATTTGCCTCACTGTGTGCACGATTTACGTGCCTAAATATGTATGTTGTTTTTTATAAATAATTGTTAGTTAAAAACCTTCTGAGATTCGCGTGCCGTCAAAAGAGAAACAAACGCCACCATCCGCCTTTTTTGATCACCGTATACGTGGCGAGAGCTAGGCGAGATAAATTATACTAGGCAGGATAATTGATACGGCGTGTTATCGGCCCTAAGGGTGTCGCCATATATTTACACGTGGAGCTGTGCCGTTGTTACCAATTAGCAGTTACGCAAACACGCTCCTCCGCTCTGGCGAAATTCTAAATGCATACTGGGACGCCTTCGTATGGACGTGCCGTTTGCAGCTATCGAATTTAGCGCACTAATGGAATTGGCGCGTTATTTGCTTAAGGAAAATATTGTTTCGCTTTTTTCAGTGTACGCTCGTTTCCGAAGACGCACCCGTATGACTGACAGTTTTCTCATAATCGTTACAGGTTCTACTGGTCCACCAAGGGTCTAAAATAAGTTTTTCAAGGGTTTTCGATTTTGAAGCCAATGATTTGAATGCTGTAGAAGAGGGTTGCGAATCTAGAACAAGGTGAGCATATCTGAAGGTAGACTGTATGTCATACAATTGTGGTGTCATTTTAAATATGATTTTATTTTATTTTATTTTTTTTTTCAGTCCGTTTGAGAGTCGGTTTCCAATTAATGTGGGCATCACAGGTTATGTTGCGACAACGGGCGAGGTAAGTGTTACTTTAATTTTGTTTATTTTAGTTCGAAATAGGTGCGACACTAATGTTCTCCGAGTTTTATTTTTTATTATTATTTCATCCAATAAAAGACATGATATAAGCCTGACAGTCTTTTCACTAGTAATTGGTTAAATATTTCTATATTTACGCCTCTATTTTACCCCTTGGAAATTTTTATTGTACGCCATTGATTGGTATCCGATATCGCTTTTATTTTCTAGTATAATTAAGGCATTTTCATTATTTTTAAACGATAAATATGGAAATTTTTACAAACTGTTTTTTATTTATTTATTTAAACTGAAATTTAAGATCGTTTTTGTCTCTTTCAGAAAAAAGAGGCACTATTCATTATTTTTACCTTTTGTATTGTTTAATCACAATTAGCTACTGAATAAACAGTTTTTCGTTATATTTCGTAAAGTTACTTTCTTATAAAAAAAATTATAATTTGCATTATTAAAAAAAAATTGATATACATGCATATTTAACATTTAATAGCGATTTTAAATAATTCAAAGTTCTTTGCATGAATAAATGTAGTTATAAATTTTCAAAAACAAGTAAATCCAATTACATATTTTTTAAACATCTTATCCATGATTATGAAATGAGTACCCCAAGGAACAGTATTAGGACCTCTTTATTCAGGGTCCGTTCTTTTATTGTCCACAATCCCATCGAAAAGGTATATTTGATGGGATTTTGAACTTAAAATAAGTGTCTATTTAAACGTACGTGTCCTATTTATTCTTTTTCTACGTCCATCTTCCTATTAATAGTGTCTTCAAGCAGTTTAAAATTAAAATGGCGTCGTTTTCAGACGGTGAACCTCATAAATGTGGAGGAGGACCCTCGTTTCGACCCGAGCGTCGACGAGGGCACCACCTTCAAGCACAAGGCCATCCTCTGCATGCCCATCAAGAACTCCTCCGGCCAGATAATCGGCGTCATCCAGCTGATCAACAAGTTCAACGATCTGCCGTTCACGAAGAACGACGAGAACTTCGTCGAGGCGTTCGCCATCTTCTGCGGCATGGGCATACACAACACGCACATGTACGAGAAGGCGATCGTAGCTATAGCCAAGCAGAACGTCACGCTGGAGGTGCTGTCGTACCACGCGACCGCCAGCCTCGAGGACGCGCAAAGATTGAGGGTAAGACATCAGGTGCTGTATTCGATTTTTTCTAGTAAGGTTTGCTTTCGGATGAGCTTTATTTGCTTGCTGGTAGAGACTTGCACGCCGATTTCGCTCAATGGCATGTACTTTTTTTTTATTAGTACAGATTTTTTATATTTTCGATCACCTTATTGCACGAAATATATAAGTGTAAATATTGTATCACATTACATTTCGTTTATTTGTACCAAAATCCACGTTTTTCGAGTTGCTTTTTCGATATGGTTCCAGGCCCACAATATCAATAATTTCCAGGCAGGTTTAATTCAATCGATTTAACGTTGGAGTTAAATTTAAAATATTTGTTCGCATTTTATATCCGATTAAAATGTAATTCTTAAATTTATTAATCTAGTAACTTTAACATTTTTTAAGCTCATTCTTTTAGCATTTCATTATAATTTTTGGTAGTCAATCAAGGGATACATTTTGGGATACACACCTTAGTAATCTGCAAATATCACAATTCACAGCATACTTAAATAATGTAGCCACCTATATGATAATTTGGTTATATTTTGCTTGAATTTAAGAATGTTACCTAATACTAAATGCAGATATGAATTACATTTTTATTACAGAGTCTGAGGGTGCCTTCCGCTGCTCACTTTCGCCTCCACAATTTTGCATTTGATGACATCCACATGGATGACGATGAAACTCTCACTGTAAGTACACTTATTTATTTAATACTTAATAAACAATTTAGAAACGTCTTAATTTAATCGCACACAACATTATTTCACACGAGATTGAGCGCCTCGAATACTACGAAACGGGAACCGAACGAGCACGCGCATCTCATTTCGAACAACGCATTGGTTCACATGGATTTAACGTACTTTTTCTTTCAGGCCTGTATAAGGATGTTCCTCGATTTGGACCTTGTGGAGCGCTTCCACATGGACTACGAGGTGCTATGTAGGTGGTTGCTGTCAGTTAAGAAAAATTACAGGAATGTTACTTACCATAATTGGCGGCACGCCTTCAATGTGGCGCAAATGATGTTCTCCATATTAACGGTGGGTTTTCGCTACTTTTTCGTTATCAAAAACAATAATTTAATTACCTTAAGAATTACTAATATTTTTCTTCCTAACAGGCGACGCAGTGGTGGAACATTTTTGGCGAAATAGAATGTCTGGCATTGATGATTGCCTGCCTTTGTCACGACCTGGACCACAGGGGCACAAATAATTCCTTCCAAATAAAGTAAGTACTCATTATTGACGATATTTTCAAAAAATCAGCTTTCGAGAACCGTCAGAATGTTTTCATCATTACCTCATACACCTTCCAGAGCCTCTTCTCCCTTGGCGCAACTCTACTCGACTTCCACCATGGAGCACCACCACTTCGACCAATGCATAATGATCCTAAATTCGCCGGGGAACCAACTTCTGTCCAACATCTCCCCCGACGAATACTCCAGAGTCATCCGGGTCCTTGAGGAAGCTATACTGTCAACGGATCTAGCCGTGTACTTTAGGAAACGCGGGTCATTCTTCAAGGTCGTCAGCGAAGGGCCGTGTTGGGTCTTGGAGGAGCACCGGGATCTTTTGCGCGCCATGTTGATGACAGTGTGCGACCTCGCAGCCATCACCAAACCCTGGGACGTCGAGAAGCGCGTGGCCGAGCTGGTGTCGTCGGAGTTCTTCGAACAGGGCGACATCGAGCGGGAGAAGTTGAAAATTACACCAATAGTAAGTTTTTTTTGTATTTTTAGGGGAGTATTTTTTTAACAAAAATGTGTTGACAGGATTTAATGAACAGGGAAAAAGAGGACCAACTACCGTTAATGCAAGTCGGGTTCATCGATTCAATTTGCCTGCCTATTTATGAGGTAAGTGTGCTAATCATTTAATTATTTTCCGATGATACGGTAAATAAATTACCTGTAACATATAACGCAAAAGAAATTAGACGAAAAATGCCCACTTTTTGACTGAAAAACTTTCAAAACATAGAAAATTTGTTGCGATCAAAGGACCGGAGCCGTCAGAACAGAAGTTATCAAACTTAATCCTAAGCAACATTTCTTCGTCATGACGTTCACTGCAAAACTTGAGTCCGTTGATTGTACGCGATTCCAAGTTTGTTGAAGGTCACAATTTGCGTGGCGCCAGGGCCACAATATCGATAATCTTCGAGGATATGTAATTCGAACCTATTTTTTAATCACATTTGTTCTCATTTTCTGTTGGATTGAAATGTAATTCGATAAAAATATTCTTTTAGTTATAGAAATTTCTAATTTAAGATTTTTTTTGGTTACATATTTAATTATCATGTTTTCAGTCGTTTGCCGTCTTATCGGACAAACTGGAGCCCCTGGTGGAGGGCGTCCGGCAGAACAGGCAGAAGTGGCTGGAGATAGCCGCCGAGAACTGCCTGGTGCCCCAGTCGGAGGACGAGGAGCGGGACGACAACGACAACCTGTCGAAGCCGACCACCCCCGAACAGAACCACACCTCGTCACCCGCCGAGAACAGCTGTTCGACCATTACCGATTAGTATAAAGAGTTAAATTTTATGTACATATATATCTACAAGACTATTTATTAAAATATTTTTAATTCAAAGACTTAATTTGACGGATAATAAGTCCGCGAGAGGATATTTTAGTCAGAGCGTTTGCAACTATACACTTCTAGGCCTTGTTCCATAGTCGGGAGTTTGAGGAATTACTATTTGCCGCAATCAAAAGAATCGCCAATGGTTTTTTTGGCAATAACTACGTACCAATCTAAAAATAATCGACCATTTAATCTTAACGTTTGGCCTACGAGTAGAGAATTTTTCCCTTTAGTAGTGATGAGGTGCGGGAAGCCTGATGTCGAGATTGGAAAATAGTCGGGAGAGTCTGTTCGGGTGTAGATCGAGGGTTTTGTGAGCCAAAGTGGTGGAAATCTCGGAAACAGTTCGATTTAATAATCATTCGAGTTTATAACATAGTGGCTGTTTATTCAAATTCTAAATTTGCGGAATATTCAAAGAAATAGCGTGAATGTCGTCCGTTGTTCGATCGGGTCTCACTACCGAGTTCGATCCCCCCCAACTGAAGGAATATACATACAGCCTTCTAAGGGATTGGTTCTATGCCTAGTAATTTTTTGCGTATTCTCCACATGATGAAACCCAATCAGAGAGAGAATATCTGATGTGTAATATAATTCAACTACCCATGTATAAAATTTTACACAACGAAAGTTAAAAAGTTAAAAGCCAATAATTTAATTTGAATTCATGATTTTTTGACAATTAGTTATCTGTTTTCTTAATTTTATGACGTGGGAGTAATATTTCTCGCGAGGCTGCAGGCTATATGTGCAGGACCGGAAGCGAACGTACACGCGCCTCATTTTTATAATAAATTTACACTAGGTGTGTACCACCAGTTTGGGGTTTATAAAACATTTATTTAATACGAACGGGAAGTGATAGCGTCGCCAATAACGAATTTTTTCTCAAAGAGAACGACATAAAAGAAACAATCAAAGTAATTACTCTTTAAAATGCTGGAGGCTGTTTGGACGCCTAATTATTTATTATTAAATCATGTCATTAATAAGTATTAAAACTTCCTTAAATTGATTTTAAAATTCTTGAATAGAAATTGTGAAATATATTTTTTGAATATCAAAGTCTCACATTTTTTAACGCTAAATTTTGCTAACTGAGAATCTTTTTCAGTAAATTTTTTTTAACCCCATCGTTTTTCCGGATGTTTTAAATAGGATTTTAAAAAGTGCTTTGAATACTTTGAAAGTATTACATTTAAAAAGGGCTCTTATTGCAAGATATACTGTCCACTAGATAAATTAACAGTTTTACATCTTCTAAATTCCATTTTTCCCCATCACAAATTAATCCTTTCTGAAAATTTTATGGTGGATTTGAAATTGCCGCGAGAATCCTTAACCTCACTTTGCGCTAGCTGTTTTGACCGGAACCGAGTGTACATACACGCGTCTCATTTTTATAATAATTTTACACTTCTAAATGTGTATTCACAGTTTGAGGTTTATAAAACATTTATTCAATACGAACGGGTGTTTTTTTATTTAATTTTAAACGGCGAAAATAAATAATTTTTGCCGACGACCTAAACGATTTATTTTTCGTTTTAAGCTACTTAAGCGCACAAGGTGTTCGAATGGACAGCTCACAACGTGCTGTACAGTCGAGAAATTAATATTTCAATTATTTTCGAATAGAATTTGGCGGTATGGTCGAACTGTTTCCTCTGCGGCTTGGCTTCCGCGTGCAAGAGATAAATTTTACGTTTCTACAATTTTCGTCGCATCCAAACGACTTTACATTTCCAAAACTGCTTCCGTGTAATAACCTGAGCGAATAACCGCTTCCTCTAGGCAAGCCCGTAGCGCCGAACAATTTTTTTACAGCCGAGTTTGGAGCGGACGAGAATTGTAGGAAAACATCCCCTTCCCATTTATTTATTTATTTCTTGATTTGATACAATCTCAATGTAATTTATTTCGCAAGTATTGTTTAACGTAGCTCTCTTACGTCAGTAATTTTCTTTTTAAGTTGTGTATTTGTGATATTTTGTCGACCGCCTATTCGATTTATTTTTAATCGGGCAGCGGTAACCGTATTTTAATATGGTATTACATACTGTTTGAACCAAAGTGTATTTTTTTTTGTTTTGTTTTGTTAAATAAGGTTGAGTTAGGTCGTTTCTGTCAGTTTAGGTTTAGTGGCGTGATGTGGATGTCCTAGTTTTAAGTATTTAATTGTTTCCCTTTTATTTTTTAAACCTACATCTTTTGTAAGATTTAATCTGTGTACAGTGTATGTAAAAATGACCACAATAATAATATTAATATATTATATTTATCGAATCGAGGTTGTTTCATTAAATAATGCGAAGACAAGGATTTATGTCTCGTCTTGTATGAACTGAAGGGTAAGTATGTGAATAGAGTAATAGTCTCTGCTCATAAATCCTTACAAATTGCATTGAACTTAACGTAAATCGACTCCCGAACGTGATAAATGATCTGCTTATCTTGACGCCTGAGGAGTTTTTATCGGTTTACGAGGAAACAGTATTATGGTAAAACGGAAGGTGGTGCTACAGTCCATTGAATTTTTCTCGAGAACAAAGCCGCAAAAATTCGTGTAGACGTACGAAAGCCTGACGAATGCAATGGCGCTCTGAGTTTCCTTCTAAAGTTGAAGGTTTTCTTGGTAGGACAAAATTTCCAAAATCATGTATTAATCTCGATATCTCAAAAGTTTTTCTCGGTTTGCGAGGAAACCGTGCATTTTACAGAAAAACGAAAAATGGGGTCGTATTCGGGAGGCTTTCTTACGTAGCCTTCGCTATAATTTACGTGGATGTGAGCCTTTCAGATTTTTTTAAAAATTGCCGTGCTATAGTCCATCGAATTTTTCTCTCTAAAAAGCTTTTTCTCGAGAACAAAGCCGCGAAGATTAGTATAGACGTAAGAAAGCCTGACGAATGCAATGGCGCTCTCAGTTTCCTTCTAAAGTTGAAGGATTTCCTGGTAGGACGGAATTTCCAGAATGATGTATTAATCTCGACGACATCTCAAGAGTTTTTCTCGGTTTGCGAGGAAATCGTGCGTTTTACAGAAAAACGGAAGGTAGTGCCGTATTCGGGAGGCTCTCTTACGTACCTTAGGCTACAATTTACGTGGATGTGAGTCTTTCAGATTTTTTTAAAAATTGACATGCTATAGTCCATCGAATTTTTCTCTCTAAAAAGCTTTTTCTCGAGAACAAAGCCGCAAAAATTAGTATAGACGTAAGAAAGCCTGGCGAATGCAATGGCGCTCTCAGTTTCCTTCTAAAGTTGAAGGTTTTCCTGGTAGGACGGAATTTCCAGAATGATGTATTAATCTCGACGACATCTCAAGAATTTTTCTCGATTTGCGAGGAGACCGTGCACTTTACAGAAAAACGGAAGGTAGTGCCGTATTTGGGAGGCTTCTTTACTTATCCTACGCGATAATTTACGTGGATGTGAGTCTTTCAGATTTTTTTAAAAATTGACATGCTATAGTCCATCGAATTTTTCTCTCTAAAAAGCTTTAGAACAAAGCCGCAAAAATTCGTGTAGACGTACGAAAGCCTGACGAAGGCAATGGCGCTCTCAGTTTCCTTCTAAAGTTGAAGGTTTTCTTGGTAGGACAGAATTTCCGCTTTGATGTATTAATCTCGACATCTGAACAGTTTCTCTCGGTTTGCGAGGAAGCAGTGAGTTTTACAGTAAAACGGAAGGCAGTGCCGTGTTCCGGAGGCTTTCTTACGTAGCTTTCGCTATAATTTACGTGGATGTGAGCCTTTCAGATTTTCTTAAAAATTGACATGCTATAGTCCATCGATATTTTGTCTCTAAAAAACGTTCTCTCAAGAACAAAGTCGCAAAAATTCGTGCAGACGTAAAAAATCCTGATGAATGCACTGGCGCTCTTCGTTTCCCTCTAGAGCTCAAGGTTTTCTTGGTAGGACAGAATTTCCGCTTTGATGCATTAATCTCGACATCTGAACAGTTTCTCTCGGTTTGCGAGGAAGCAGTGAGTTTTACAGTAAAACGGAAGGCAGTGCCGTGTTCAGGAGGCTTTCTTACGTAGCTTTCGCTATAATTTACGTGGATGTGAGCCTTTCAGATTTTTTAAAAATTGCCGTGCTATAGTCCATCGAATTTTTCTCTCTAAAAAGCTTTTTCTCGAGAACAAAGCCGCGAAGATTAGTATAGACGTAAGAAAGCCTGACGAATGCAATGGCGCTCTCAGTTTCCTTCTAAAGTTGAAGGTTTTCCTGGTAGGACGGAATTTCCAGAATGATGTATTAATCTCGACGACATCTCAAGAGTTTTTCTCGGTTTGCGAGGAAATCGTGCGTTTTACAGAAAAACGGAAGGTAGTGCCGTATTCGGGAGGCTCTCTTACGTAGCTTAGGCTACAATTTACGTGGATGTGAGTCTTTCAGATTTTTTTAAAAATTGACATGCTATAGTCCATCGAATTTTTCTCTCTAAAAAGCTTTTTCTCGAGAACAAAGCCGCAAAAATTAGTATAGACGTAAGAAAGCCTGGCGAATGCAATGGCGCTCTCAGTTTCCTTCTAAAGTTGAAGGTTTTCCTGGTAGGACGGAATTTCCAGAATGATGTATTAATCTCGACGACATCTCAAGAGTTTTTCTCGGTTTGCGAGGAAATCGTGCGTTTTACAGAAAAACGGAAGGTAGTGCCGTATTCGGGAGGCTCTCTTACGTAGCTTAGGCTACAATTTACGTGGATGTGAGTCTTTCAGATTTTTTTAAAAATTGACATGCTATAGTCCATCGAATTTTTCTCTCTAAAAAGCTTTTTCTCGAGAACAAAGCCGCAAAAATTAGTATAGACGTAAGAAAGCCTGACGAATGCAATGGCGCTCTCAGTTTCCTTCTAAAGTTGAAGGTTTTCCTGGTAGGACGGAATTTCCAGAATGATGTATTAATCTCGACGACATCTCAAGAGTTTTTCTCGGTTTGCGAGGAAACCGTGCGTTTTACAGAAAAGCGGAAGGTAGTGCCGTATTCGGGAGGCTCTCTTACGTAGCTTAGACTACAATTTACGTGGATGTGAGTCTTTCAGATTTTTTTAAAAATTGACATGCTATAGTCCATCGAATTTTTCTTTCTAAAAAGCTTTTTCTCGAGAACAAAGCCGCAAAAATTAGTATAGACGTAAGAAAGCCTGACGAATGCAATGGCGCTATCAGTTTCCTTCTAAAGTTGAAGGTTTTCCTGGTAGGACGGAATTTCCAGAATGATGTATTAATCTCGACGACATCTCAAGAGTTTTTCTCGGTTTGCGAGGAAATCGTGCGTTTTACAGAAAAACGGAAGGTAGTGCCGTATTCGGGAGGCTCTCTTACGTAGCTTAGGCTACAATTTACGTGGATGTGAGTCTTTCAGATTTTTTTAAAAATTGACATGCTATAGTCCATCGAATTTTTCTCTCTAAAAAGCTTTTTCTCGAGAACAAAGCCGCAAAAATTAGTATAGACGTAAGAAAGCCTGGCGAATTCAATGGCGCTCTCAGTTTCCTTCTAAAGTTTAAGGTTTTTCTGGTAGGACAGAATTTCCAGAATGACGTATTAATCTCGACGATATCTCAAGAATTTTTCTCGATTTGCGAGGAGACCGTGCACTTTACAGAAAAACGGAAGGTAGTGCCGTATTTGGGAGGCTTTTTTTACTTATCCTACGCGATAATTTACGTGGATGTGAGTCTTTCAGATTTTTTTAAAAATTGACATGCTATAGTCCATCGAATTTTTCTCTCTAAAAAGCTTTAGAACAAAGCCGCAAAAATTCGTGTAGACGTACGAAAGCCTGACGAAGGCAATGGCGCTCTCAGTTTCCTTCTAAAGTTGAAGGTTTTCTTGGTAGGACAGAATTTCCGCTTTGATGTATTAATCTCGACATCTGAACAGTTTCTCTCGGTTTGCGAGGAAGCAGTGAGTTTTACAGTAAAACGGAAGGCAGTGCCGTGTTCCGGAGGCTTTCTTACGTAGCTTTCGCTATAATTTACGTGGATGTGAGCCTTTCAGATTTTCTTAAAAATTGACATGCTATAGTCCATCGATATTTTGTCTCTAAAAAACGTTCTCTCAAGAACAAAGTCGCAAAAATTCGTGCAGACGTAAAAAATCCTGATGAATGCACTGGCGCTCTTCGTTTCCCTCTAGAGCTCAAGGTTTTCTTGGTAGGACAGAATTTCCGCTTTGATGCATTAATCTCGACATCTGAACAGTTTCTCTCGGTTTGCGAGGAAGCAGTGAGTTTTACAGTAAAACGGAAGGCAGTGCCGTGTTCAGGAGGCTTTCTTACGTAGCTTTCGCTATAATTTACGTGGATGTGAGCCTTTCAGATTTTTTTAAAAATTGCCGTGCTATAGTCCATCGATATTTTGTCTCTAAAAAACGTTCTCTCAAGAACAAAGTCGCAAAAATTCGTGCAGACGTAAAAAATCCTGATGAATGCACTGGCGCTCTTCGTTTCCCTCTAGAGCTCAAGGTTTTCTTGGTAGGACAGAATTTCCGCTTTGATGCATTAATCTCGACATCTGAACAGTTTCTCTCGGTTTGCGAGGAAGCAGTGAGTTTTACAGTAAAACGGAAGGCAGTGCCGTGTTCAGGAGGCTTTCTTACGTAGCTTTCGCTATAATTTACGTGGATGTGAGCCTTTCAGATTTTTTTAAAAATTGCCGTGCTATAGTCCATCGAATTTTTCTCTCTAAAAAGCTTTTTCTCGAGAACAAAGCCGCGAAGATTAGTATAGACGTAAGAAAGCCTGACGAATGCAATGGCGCTCTCAGTTTCCTTCTAAAGTTGAAGGTTTTCCTGGTAGGACGGAATTTCCAGAATGATGTATTAATCTCGACGACATCTCAAGAGTTTTTCTCGGTTTGCGAGGAAATCGTGCGTTTTACAGAAAAACGGAAGGTAGTGCCGTATTCGGGAGGCTCTCTTACGTAGCTTAGGCTACAATTTACGTGGATGTGAGTCTTTCAGATTTTTTTAAAAATTGACATGCTATAGTCCATCGAATTTTTCTCTCTAAAAAGCTTTTTCTCGAGAACAAAGCCGCAAAAATTAGTATAGACGTAAGAAAGCCTGACGAATGCAATGGCGCTCTCAGTTTCCTTCTAAAGTTGAAGGTTTTCCTGGTAGGACGGAATTTCCAGAATGATGTATTAATCTCGACGACATCTCAAGAGTTTTTCTCGGTTTGCGAGGAAACCGTGCGTTTTACAGAAAAGCGGAAGGTAGTGCCGTATTCGGGAGGCTCTCTTACGTAGCTTAGACTACAATTTACGTGGATGTGAGTCTTTCAGATTTTTTTAAAAATTGACATGCTATAGTCCATCGAATTTTTCTTTCTAAAAAGCTTTTTCTCGAGAACAAAGCCGCAAAAATTAGTATAGACGTAAGAAAGCCTGGCGAATTCAATGGCGCTCTCAGTTTCCTTCTAAAGTTTAAGGTTTTTCTGGTAGGACAGAATTTCCAGAATGACGTATTAATCTCGACGATATCTCAAGAATTTTTCTCGATTTGCGAGGAGACCGTGCACTTTACAGAAAAACGGAAGGTAGTGCCGTATTTGGGAGGCTTTTTTACTTATCCTACGCGATAATTTACGTGGATGTGAGTCTTTCAGATTTTTTTAAAAATTGACATGCTATAGTCCATCGAATTTTTCTCTCTAAAAAGCTTTAGAACAAAGCCGCAAAAATTCGTGTAGACGTACGAAAGCCTGACGAAGGCAATGGCGCTCTCAGTTTCCTTCTAAAGTTGAAGGTTTTCTTGGTAGGACAGAATTTCCGCTTTGATGCATTAATCTCGACATCTGAACAGTTTCTCTCGGTTTGCGAGGAAGCAGTGAGTTTTACAGTAAAACGGAAGGTAGTGCCGCATTCTGGAGGCTTTCTTACGTAGCTTTCGCTATAATTTACGTGGATGTGAGCCTTTCAGATTTTCTTAAAAATTGACATGCTATAGTCCATCGATATTTTGTCTCTAAAAAACGTTCTCTCAAGAACAAAGTCGCAAAAATTCGTGCAGACGTAAAAAATCCTGATGAATGCACTGGCGCTCTTCGTTTCCCTCTAGAGCTCAAGGTTTTCTTGGTAGGACAGAATTTCCGCTTTGATGCATTAATCTCGACATCTGAACAGTTTCTCTCGGTTTGCGAGGAAGCAGTGAGTTTTACAGTAAAACGGAAGGCAGTGCCGTGTTCAGGAGGCTTTCTTACGTAGCTTTCGCTATAATTTACGTGGATGTGAGCCTTTCAGATTTTTTTAAAAATTGCCGTGCTATAGTCCATCGATATTTTGTCTCTAAAAAACGTTCTCTCAAGAACAAAGTCGCAAAAATTCGTGCAGACGTAAAAAATCCTGATGAATGCACTGGCGCTCTTCGTTTCCCTCTAGAGCTCAAGGTTTTCTTGGTAGGACAGAATTTCCGCTTTGATGCATTAATCTCGACATCTGAACAGTTTCTCTCGGTTTGCGAGGAAGCAGTGAGTTTTACAGTAAAACGGAATGCAGTGCCGTGTTCAGGAGGCTTTCTTACGTAGCTTTCGCTATAATTTACGTGGATGTGAGCCTTTCAGATTTTTTTAAAAATTGCCGTGCTATAGTCCATCGAATTTTCTCGAAATCGTGCGTTTTACAGAAAAACGGAAGGTAGTGCCGTATTCGGGAGGCTCTCTTACGTAGCTTAGGCTACAATTTACGTGGATGTGAGTCTTTCAGATTTTTTTAAAAATTGACATGCTATAGTCCATCGAATTTTTCTCTCTAAAAAGCTTTTTCTCGAGAACAAAGCCGCAAAAATTAGTATAGACGTAAGAAAGCCTGACGAATGCAATGGCGCTCTCAGTTTCCTTCTAAAGTTGAAGGTTTTCCTGGTAGGACGGAATTTCCAGAATGATGTATTAATCTCGACGACATCTCAAGAGTTTTTCTCGGTTTGCGAGGAAATCGTGCGTTTTACAGAAAAACGGAAGGTAGTGCCGTATTCGGGAGGCTCTCTTACGTAGCTTAGGCTACAATTTACGTGGATGTGAGTCTTTCAGATTTTTTTAAAAATTGACATGCTATAGTCCATCGAATTTTTCTCTCTAAAAAGCTTTTTCTCGAGAACAAAGCCGCAAAAATTAGTATAGACGTAAGAAAGCCTGACGAATGCAATGGCGCTCTCAGTTTCCTTCTAAAGTTGAAGGTTTTCCTGGTAGGACGGAATTTCCAGAATGATGTATTAATCTCGACGACATCTCAAGAGTTTTTCTCGGTTTGCGAGGAAACCGTGCGTTTTACAGAAAAGCGGAAGGTAGTGCCGTATTCGGGAGGCTCTCTTACGTAGCTTAGGCTACAATTTACGTGGATGTGAGTCTTTCAGATTTTTTTAAAAATTGACATGCTATAGTCCATCGAATTTTTCTCTCTAAAAAGCTTTTTCTCGAGAACAAAGCCGCAAAAATTAGTATAGACGTAAGAAAGCCTGGCGAATTCAATGGCGCTCTCAGTTTCCTTCTAAAGTTGAAGGTTTTCCTGGTAGGACGGAATTTCCAGAATGATGTATTAATCTCGACGACATCTCAAGAGTTTTTCTCGGTTTGCGAGGAAACCGTGCGTTTTACAGAAAATCGGAAGGTAGTGCCGTATTCGGGAGGCTCTCTTACGTAGCTTAGACTACAATTTACGTGGATGTGAGTCTTTCAGATTTTTTTAAAAATTGACATGCTATAGTCCATCGAATTTTTCTCTCTAAAAAGCTTTTTCTCGAGAACAAAGCCGCAAAAATTAGTATAGACGTAAGAAAGCCTGACGAATGCAATGGCGCTCTCAGTTTCCTTCTAAAGTTGAAGGTTTTCCTGGTAGGACGGAATTTCCAGAATGATGTATTAATCTCGACGACATCTCAAGAGTTTTTCTCGGTTTGCGAGGAAACCGTGCGTTTTACAGAAAAGCGGAAGGTAGTGCCGTATTCGGGAGGCTCTCTTACGTAGCTTAGACTACAATTTACGTGGATGTGAGTCTTTCAGATTTTTTTAAAAATTGACCTGCTATAGTCCATCGAATTTTTCTCTCTAAAAAGCTTTTTCTCGAGAACAAAGCCGCAAAAATTAGTATAGACGTAAGAAAGCCTGGCGAATTCAATGGCGCTCTCAGTTTCCTTCTAAAGTTTAAGGTTTTTCTGGTAGGACAGAATTTCCAGAATGACGTATTAATCTCGACGATATCTCAAGAATTTTTCTCGATTTGCGAGGAGACCGTGCACTTTACAGAAAAACGGAAGGTAGTGCCGTATTTGGGAGGCTTTTTTACTTATCCTACGCGATAATTTACGTGGATGTGAGTCTTTCAGATTTTTTTAAAAATTGACATGCTATAGTCCATCGAATTTTTCTCTCTAAAAAGCTTTAGAACAAAGCCGCAAAAATTCGTGTAGACGTACGAAAGCCTGACGAAGGCAATGGCGCTCTCAGTTTCCTTCTAAAGTTGAAGGTTTTCTTGGTAGGACAGAATTTCCGCTTTGATGCATTAATCTCGACATCTGAACAGTTTCTCTCGGTTTGCGAGGAAGCAGTGAGTTTTACAGTAAAACGGAAGGTAGTGCCGCATTCTGGAGGCTTTCTTACGTAGCTTTCGCTATAATTTACGTGGATGTGAGCCTTTCAGATTTTCTTAAAAATTGACATGCTATAGTCCATCGATATTTTGTCTCTAAAAAACGTTCTCTCAAGAACAAAGTCGCAAAAATTCGTGCAGACGTAAAAAATCCTGATGAATGCACTGGCGCTCTTCGTTTCCCTCTAGAGCTCAAGGTTTTCTTGGTAGGACAGAATTTCCGCTTTGATGCATTAATCTCGACATCTGAACAGTTTCTCTCGGTTTGCGAGGAAGCAGTGAGTTTTACAGTAAAACGGAAGGCAGTGCCGTGTTCAGGAGGCTTTCTTACGTAGCTTTCGCTATAATTTACGTGGATGTGAGCCTTTCAGATTTTTTTAAAAATTGCCGTGCTATAGTCCATCGATATTTTGTCTCTAAAAAACGTTCTCTCAAGAACAAAGTCGCAAAAATTCGTGCAGACGTAAAAAATCCTGATGAATGCACTGGCGCTCTTCGTTTCCCTCTAGAGCTCAAGGTTTTCTTGGTAGGACAGAATTTCCGCTTTGATGCATTAATCTCGACATCTGAACAGTTTCTCTCGGTTTGCGAGGAAGCAGTGAGTTTTACAGTAAAACGGAAGGCAGTGCCGTGTTCAGGAGGCTTTCTTACGTAGCTTTCGCTATAATTTACGTGGATGTGAGCCTTTCAGATTTTTTTAAAAATTGCCGTGCTATAGTCCATCGAATTTTTCTCTCTAAAAAGCTTTTTCTCGAGAACAAAGCCGCGAAGATTAGTATAGACGTAAGAAAGCCTGACGAATGCAATGGCGCTCTCAGTTTCCTTCTAAAGTTGAAGGTTTTCCTGGTAGGACGGAATTTCCAGAATGATGTATTAATCTCGACGACATCTCAAGAGTTTTTCTCGGTTTGCGAGGAAATCGTGCGTTTTACAGAAAAACGGAAGGTAGTGCCGTATTCGGGAGGCTCTCTTACGTAGCTTAGGCTACAATTTACGTGGATGTGAGTCTTTCAGATTTTTTTAAAAATTGACATGCTATAGTCCATCGAATTTTTCTCTCTAAAAAGCTTTTTCTCGAGAACAAAGCCGCAAAAATTAGTATAGACGTAAGAAAGCCTGACGAATGCAATGGCGCTCTCAGTTTCCTTCTAAAGTTGAAGGTTTTCCTGGTAGGACGGAATTTCCAGAATGATGTATTAATCTCGACGACATCTCAAGAGTTTTTCTCGGTTTGCGAGGAAACCGTGCGTTTTACAGAAAAGCGGAAGGTAGTGCCGTATTCGGGAGGCTCTCTTACGTAGCTTAGACTACAATTTACGTGGATGTGAGTCTTTCAGATTTTTTTAAAAATTGACATGCTATAGTCCATCGAATTTTTCTCTCTAAAAAGCTTTTTCTCGAGAACAAAGCCGCAAAAATTAGTATAGACGTAAGAAAGCCTGGCGAATTCAATGGCGCTCTCAGTTTCCTTCTAAAGTTGAAGGTTTTCCTGGTAGGACGGAATTTCCAGAATGATGTATTAATCTCGACGACATCTCAAGAGTTTTTCTCGGTTTGCGAGGAAACCGTGCGTTTTACAGAAAAGCGGAAGGTAGTGCCGTATTCGGGAGGCTCTCTTACGTAGCTTAGACTACAATTTACGTGGATGTGAGTCTTTCAGATTTTTTTAAAAATTGACATGCTATAGTCCATCGAATTTTTCTCTCTAAAAAGCTTTTTCTCGAGAACAAAGCCGCAAAAATTAGTATAGACGTAAGAAAGCCTGACGAATTCAATGGCGCTCTCAGTTTCCTTCTAAAGTTGAAGGTTTTCCTGGTAGGACGGAATTTCCAGAATGATGTATTAATCTCGACGACATCTCAAGAGTTTTTCTCGGTTTGCGAGGAAACCGTGCGTTTTACAGAAAAGCGGAAGGTAGTGCTGTATTCGGGAGGCTCTCTTACGTAGCTTAGACTACAATTTACGTGGATGTGAGTCTTTCAGATTTTTTTAAAAATTGACATGCTATAGTCCATCGAATTTTTCTCTCTAAAAAGCTTTTTCTCGAGAACAAAGCCGCAAAAATTAGTATAGACGTAAGAAAGCCTGACGAATGCAATGGCGCTCTCAGTTTCCTTCTAAAGTTGAAGGTTTTCCTGGTAGGACGGAATTTCCAGAATGATGTATTAATCTCGACGACATCTCAAGAGTTTTTCTCGGTTTGCGAGGAAACCGTGCGTTTTACAGAAAAGCGGAAGGTAGTGCCGTATTCGGGAGGCTCTCTTACGTAGCTTAGACTACAATTTACGTGGATGTGAGTCTTTCAGATTTTTTTAAAAATTGACATGCTATAGTCCATCGAATTTTTCTTTCTAAAAAGCTTTTTCTCGAGAACAAAGCCGCAAAAATTAGTATAGACGTAAGAAAGCCTGGCGAATTCAATGGCGCTCTCAGTTTCCTTCTAAAGTTTAAGGTTTTTCTGGTAGGACAGAATTTCCAGAATGACGTATTAATCTCGACGATATCTCAAGAATTTTTCTCGATTTGCGAGGAGACCGTGCACTTTACAGAAAAACGGAAGGTAGTGCCGTATTTGGGAGGCTTTTTTACTTATCCTACGCGATAATTTACGTGGATGTGAGTCTTTCAGATTTTTTTAAAAATTGACATGCTATAGTCCATCGAATTTTTCTCTCTAAAAAGCTTTAGAACAAAGCCGCAAAAATTCGTGTAGACGTACGAAAGCCTGACGAAGGCAATGGCGCTCTCAGTTTCCTTCTAAAGTTGAAGGTTTTCTTGGTAGGACAGAATTTCCGCTTTGATGCATTAATCTCGACATCTGAACAGTTTCTCTCGGTTTGCGAGGAAGCAGTGAGTTTTACAGTAAAACGGAAGGTAGTGCCGCATTCTGGAGGCTTTCTTACGTAGCTTTCGCTATAATTTACGTGGATGTGAGCCTTTCAGATTTTCTTAAAAATTGACATGCTATAGTCCATCGATATTTTGTCTCTAAAAAACGTTCTCTCAAGAACAAAGTCGCAAAAATTCGTGCAGACGTAAAAAATCCTGATGAATGCACTGGCGCTCTTCGTTTCCCTCTAGAGCTCAAGGTTTTCTTGGTAGGACAGAATTTCCGCTTTGATGCATTAATCTCGACATCTGAACAGTTTCTCTCGGTTTGCGAGGAAGCAGTGAGTTTTACAGTAAAACGGAAGGCAGTGCCGTGTTCAGGAGGCTTTCTTACGTAGCTTTCGCTATAATTTACGTGGATGTGAGCCTTTCAGATTTTTTTAAAAATTGCCGTGC
This sequence comes from Rosalia funebris, assembly GCA_037954035.1. Taxonomy (NCBI): domain Eukaryota; kingdom Metazoa; phylum Arthropoda; class Insecta; order Coleoptera; family Cerambycidae; genus Rosalia; species Rosalia funebris. The sequence goes on from JAZFAV010000007.1 coordinate 1,723,269, forward strand.
TATAGTCCATCGATATTTTGTCTCTAAAAAACGTTCTCTCAAGAACAAAGTCGCAAAAATTCGTGCAGACGTAAAAAATCCTGATGAATGCACTGGCGCTCTTCGTTTCCCTCTAGAGCTCAAGGTTTTCTTGGTAGGACAGAATTTCCGCTTTGATGCATTAATCTCGACATCTGAACAGTTTCTCTCGGTTTGCGAGGAAGCAGTGAGTTTTACAGTAAAACGGAAGGCAGTGCCGTGTTCAGGAGGCTTTCTTACGTAGCTTTCGCTATAATTTACGTGGATGTGAGCCTTTCAGATTTTTTTAAAAATTGCCGTGCTATAGTCCATCGAATTTTTCTCTCTAAAAAGCTTTTTCTCGAGAACAAAGCCGCGAAGATTAGTATAGACGTAAGAAAGCCTGACGAATGCAATGGCGCTCTCAGTTTCCTTCTAAAGTTGAAGGTTTTCCTGGTAGGACGGAATTTCCAGAATGATGTATTAATCTCGTCGACATCTCAAGAGTTTTTCTCGGTTTGCGAGGAAACCGTGCGTTTTACAGAAAAGCGGAAGGTAGTGCCGTATTCGGGAGGCTCTCTTACGTAGCTTAGGCTACAATTTACGTGGATGTGAGTCTTTCAGATTTTTTTAAAAATTGACATGCTATAGTCCATCGAATTTTTCTCTCTAAAAAGCTTTTTCTCGAGAACAAAGCCGCAAAAATTAGTATAGACGTAAGAAAGCCTGGCGAATTCAATGGCGCTCTCAGTTTCCTTCTAAAGTTGTAGGTTTTCCTGGTAGGACGGAATTTCCAGAATGATGTATTAATCTCGACGACATCTCAAGAGTTTTTCTCGGTTTGCGAGGAAACCGTGCGTTTTACAGAAAAGCGGAAGGTAGTGCCGTATTCGGGAGGCTCTCTTACGTAGCTTAGACTACAATTTACGTGGATGTGAGTCTTTCAGATTTTTTTAAAAATTGACATGCTATAGTCCATCGAATTTTTCTCTCTAAAAAGCTTTTTCTCGAGAACAAAGCCGCAAAAATTAGTATAGACGTAAGAAAGCCTGACGAATGCAATGGCGCTCTCAGTTTCCTTCTAAAGTTGAAGGTTTTCCTGGTAGGACGGAATTTCCAGAATGATGTATTAATCTCGACGACATCTCAAGAGTTTTTCTCGGTTTGCGAGGAAACCGTGCGTTTTACAGAAAAGCGGAAGGTAGTGCCGTATTCGGGAGGCTCTCTTACGTAGCTTAGGCTACAATTTACGTGGATGTGAGTCTTTCAGATTTTTTTAAAAATTGACATGCTATAGTCCATCGAATTTTTCTCTCTAAAAAGCTTTTTCTCGAGAACAAAGCCGCAAAAATTAGTATAGACGTAAGAAAGCCTGACGAATGCAATGGCGCTCTCAGTTTCCTTCTAAAGTTGAAGGTTTTCCTGGTAGGACGGAATTTCCAGAATGATGTATTAATCTCGACGACATCTCAAGAGTTTTTCTCGGTTTGCGAGGAAACCGTGCGTTTTACAGAAAAGCGGAAGGTAGTGCCGTATTCGGGAGGCTCTCTTACGTAGCTTAGACTACAATTTACGTGGATGTGAGTCTTTCAGATTTTTTTAAAAATTGACATGCTATAGTCCATCGAATTTTTCTTTCTAAAAAGCTTTTTCGCGAGAACAAAGCCGCAAAAATTAGTATAGACGTAAGAAAGCCTGGCGAATTCAATGGCGCTCTCAGTTTCCTTCTAAAGTTTAAGGTTTTTCTGGTAGGACAGAATTTCCAGAATGATGTATTAATCTCGACGACATCTCAAGAGTTTTTCTCGGTTTGCGAGGAAACCGTGCGTTTTACAGAAAAGCGGAAGGTAGTGCCGTATTCGGGAGGCTCTCTTACGTAGCTTAGGCTACAATTTACGTGGATGTGAGTCTTTCAGATTTTTTTAAAAATTGACATGCTATAGTCCATCGAATTTTTCTTTCTAAAAAGCTTTTTCTCGAGAACAAAGCCGCAAAAATTAGTATAGACGTAAGAAAGCCTGGCGAATTCAATGGCGCTCTCAGTTTCCTTCTAAAGTTTAAGGTTTTTCTGGTAGGACAGAATTTCCAGAATGACGTATTAATCTCGACGATATCTCAAGAATTTTTCTCGATTTGCGAGGAGACCGTGCACTTTACAGAAAAACGGAAGGTAGTGCCGTATTTGGGAGGCTTTTTTACTTATCCTACGCGATAATTTACGTGGATGTGAGTCTTTCAGATTTTTTTAAAAATTGACATGCTATAGTCCATCGAATTTTTCTCTCTAAAAAGCTTTAGAACAAAGCCGCAAAAATTCGTGTAGACGTACGAAAGCCTGACGAAGGCAATGGCGCTCTCAGTTTCCTTCTAAAGTTGAAGGTTTTCTTGGTAGGACAGAATTTCCGCTTTGATGCATTAATCTCGACATCTGAACAGTTTCTCTCGGTTTGCGAGGAAGCAGTGAGTTTTACAGTAAAACGGAAGGTAGTGCCGCATTCTGGAGGCTTTCTTACGTAGCTTTCGCTATAATTTACGTGGATGTGAGCCTTTCAGATTTTTTTAAAAATTGACATGCTATAGTCCATCGAATTTTTCTCTCTAAAAAGCCTTTTCTCGAGAACAAAGCCGCAAAGATTAGTATAGACGTAAGAAAGCCTCGAGAATGCAATGGCGCTCTCAACTTCCTTCTAAAGTTGAAGGTTTTCCTGGTAGGACGGAATTTCCAGAATGATGTATTAATCTCGACGACATCTCAAGAGTTTTTCTCGGTTTGCGAGGAAACCGTGCGTTTTACAGAAAAGCGGAAGGTAGTGCCGTATTCGGGAGGCTCTCTTACGTAGCTTAGGCTACAATTTACGTGGATGTGAGTCTTTCAGATTTTTTTAAAAATTGACATGCTATAGTCCATCGAATTTTTCTTTCTAAAAAGCTTTTTCTCGAGAACAAAGCCGCAAAAATTAGTATAGACGTAAGAAAGCCTGGCGAATTCAATGGCGCTCTCAGTTTCCTTCTAAAGTTTAAGGTTTTTCTGGTAGGACAGAATTTCCAGAATGACGTATTAATCTCGACGATATCTCAAGAATTTTTCTCGATTTGCGAGGAGACCGTGCACTTTACAGAAAAACGGAAGGTAGTGCCGTATTTGGGAGGCTTTTTTACTTATCCTACGCGATAATTTACGTGGATGTGAGTCTTTCAGATTTTTTTAAAAATTGACATGCTATAGTCCATCGAATTTTTCTCTCTAAAAAGCTTTAGAACAAAGCCGCAAAAATTCGTGTAGACGTACGAAAGCCTGACGAAGGCAATGGCGCTCTCAGTTTCCTTCTAAAGTTGAAGGTTTTCTTGGTAGGACAGAATTTCCGCTTTGATGCATTAATCTCGACATCTGAACAGTTTCTCTCGGTTTGCGAGGAAGCAGTGAGTTTTACAGTAAAACGGAAGGTAGTGCCGCATTCTGGAGGCTTTCTTACGTAGCTTTCGCTATAATTTACGTGGATGTGAGCCTTTCAGATTTTTTTAAAAATTGACATGCTATAGTCCATCGAATTTTTCTCTCTAAAAAGCCTTTTCTCGAGAACAAAGCCGCAAAGATTAGTATAGACGTAAGAAAGCCTGACGAATGCAATGGCGCTCTCAGTTTCCTTCTAAAGTTGAAGGTTTTCCTGGTAGGACGGAATTTCCAGAATGATGTATTAATCTCGACGACATCTCAAGAGTTTTTCTCGGTTTGCGAGGAAACCGTGCGTTTTACAGAAAAGCGGAAGGTAGTGCCGTATTCGGGAGGCTCTCTTACGTAGCTTAGGCTACAATTTACGTGGATGTGAGTCTTTCAGATTTTTTTAAAAATTGACATGCTATAGTCCATCGAATTTTTCTCTCTAAAAAGCTTTTTCTCGAGAACAAAGCCGCAAAAATTAGTATAGACGTAAGAAAGCCTGACGAATGCAATGGCGCTCTCAGTTTCCTTCTAAAGTTGAAGGTTTTCCTGGTAGGACGGAATTTCCAGAATGATGTATTAATCTCGACGACATCTCAAGAGTTTTTCTCGGTTTGCGAGGAAACCGTGCGTTTTACAGAAAAGCGGAAGGTAGTGCCGTATTCGGGAGGCTCTCTTACGTAGCTTAGGCTACAATTTACGTGGATGTGAGTCTTTCAGATTTTTTTAAAAATTGACATGCTATAGTCCATCGAATTTTTCTTTCTAAAAAGCTTTTTCTCGAGAACAAAGCCGCAAAAATTAGTATAGACGTAAGAAAGCCTGGCGAATTCAATGGCGCTCTCAGTTTCCTTCTAAAGTTTAAGGTTTTTCTGGTAGGACAGAATTTCCAGAATGACGTATTAATCTCGACGATATCTCAAGAATTTTTCTCGATTTGCGAGGAGACCGTGCACTTTACAGAAAAACGGAAGGTAGTGCCGTATTTGGGAGGCTTTTTTACTTATCCTACGCGATAATTTACGTGGATGTGAGTCTTTCAGATTTTTTTAAAAATTGACATGCTATAGTCCATCGAATTTTTCTCTCTAAAAAGCTTTAGAACAAAGCCGCAAAAATTCGTGTAGACGTACGAAAGCCTGACGAAGGCAATGGCGCTCTCAGTTTCCTTCTAAAGTTGAAGGTTTTCTTGGTAGGACAGAATTTCCGCTTTGATGCATTAATCTCGACATCTGAACAGTTTCTCTCGGTTTGCGAGGAAGCAGTGAGTTTTACAGTAAAACGGAAGGTAGTGCCGCATTCTGGAGGCTTTCTTACGTAGCTTTCGCTATAATTTACGTGGATGTGAGCCTTTCAGATTTTTTTAAAAATTGACATGCTATAGTCCATCGAATTTTTCTCTCTAAAAAGCCTTTTCTCGAGAACAAAGCCGCAAAGATTAGTATAGACGTAAGAAAGCCTCGAGAATGCAATGGCGCTCTCAACTTCCTTCTAAAGTTGAAGGTTTTCCTGGTAGGACGGAATTTCCAGAATGATGTATTAATCTCGACGACATCTCAAGAGTTTTTCTCGGTTTGCGAGGAAACCGTGCGTTTTACAGAAAAGCGGAAGGTAGTGCCGTATTCGGGAGGCTCTCTTACGTAGCTTAGGCTACAATTTACGTGGATGTGAGTCTTTCAGATTTTTTTAAAAATTGACATGCTATAGTCCATCGAATTTTTCTTTCTAAAAAGCTTTTTCTCGAGAACAAAGCCGCAAAAATTAGTATAGACGTAAGAAAGCCTGGCGAATTCAATGGCGCTCTCAGTTTCCTTCTAAAGTTTAAGGTTTTTCTGGTAGGACAGAATTTCCAGAATGACGTATTAATCTCGACGATATCTCAAGAATTTTTCTCGATTTGCGAGGAGACCGTGCACTTTACAGAAAAACGGAAGGTAGTGCCGTATTTGGGAGGCTTTTTTACTTATCCTACGCGATAATTTACGTGGATGTGAGTCTTTCAGATTTTTTTAAAAATTGACATGCTATAGTCCATCGAATTTTTCTCTCTAAAAAGCTTTAGAACAAAGCCGCAAAAATTCGTGTAGACGTACGAAAGCCTGACGAAGGCAATGGCGCTCTCAGTTTCCTTCTAAAGTTGAAGGTTTTCTTGGTAGGACAGAATTTCCGCTTTGATGCATTAATCTCGACATCTGAACAGTTTCTCTCGGTTTGCGAGGAAGCAGTGAGTTTTACAGTAAAACGGAAGGTAGTGCCGCATTCTGGAGGCTTTCTTACGTAGCTTTCGCTATAATTTACGTGGATGTGAGCCTTTCAGATTTTTTTAAAAATTGACATGCTATAGTCCATCGAATTTTTCTCTCTAAAAAGCCTTTTCTCGAGAACAAAGCCGCAAAGATTAGTATAGACGTAAGAAAGCCTGACGAATGCAATGGCGCTCTCAGTTTCCTTCTAAAGTTGAAGGTTTTCCTGGTAGGACGGAATTTCCAGAATGATGTATTAATCTCGACGACATCTCAAGAGTTTTTCTCGGTTTGCGAGGAAACCGTGCGTTTTACAGAAAAGCGGAAGGTAGTGCCGTATTCGGGAGGCTCTCTTACGTAGCTTAGGCTACAATTTACGTGGATGTGAGTCTTTCAGATTTTTTTAAAAATTGACATGCTATAGTCCATCGAATTTTTCTCTCTAAAAAGCCTTTTCTCGAGAACAAAGCCGCAAAGATTAGTATAGACGTAAGAAAGCCTGACGAATGCAATGGCGCTCTCAGTTTCCTTCTAAAGTTGAAGGTTTTCCTGGTAGGACGGAATTTCCAGAATGATGTATTAATCTCGACGACATCTCAAGAGTTTTTCTCGGTTTGCGAGGAAACCGTGCGTTTTACAGAAAAGCGGAAGGTAGTGCCGTATTCGGGAGGCTCTCTTACGTAGCTTAGGCTACAATTTACGTGGATGTGAGTCTTTCAGATTTTTTTAAAAATTGACATGCTATAGTCCATCGAATTTTTCTCTCTAAAAAGCCTTTTCTCGAGAACAAAGCCGCAAAGATTAGTATAGACGTAAGAAAGCCTGACGAATGCAATGGCGCTCTCAGTTTCCTTCTAAAGTTGAAGGTTTTCCTGGTAGGACGGAATTTCCAGAATGATGTATTAATCTCGACGACATCTCAAGAGTTTTTCTCGGTTTGCGAGGAAACCGTGCGTTTTACAGAAAAGCGGAAGGTAGTGCCGTATTCGGGAGGCTCTCTTACGTAGCTTAGGCTACAATTTACGTGGATGTGAGTCTTTCAGATTTTTTTAAAAATTGACATGCTATAGTCCATCGAATTTTTCTTTCTAAAAAGCTTTTTCTCGAGAACAAAGCCGCAAAAATTAGTATAGACGTAAGAAAGCCTGGCGAATTCAATGGCGCTCTCAGTTTCCTTCTAAAGTTTAAGGTTTTTCTGGTAGGACAGAATTTCCAGAATGACGTATTAATCTCGACGATATCTCAAGAATTTTTCTCGATTTGCGAGGAGACCGTGCACTTTACAGAAAAACGGAAGGTAGTGCCGTATTTGGGAGGCTTTTTTACTTATCCTACGCGATAATTTACGTGGATGTGAGTCTTTCAGATTTTTTTAAAAATTGACATGCTATAGTCCATCGAATTTTTCTCTCTAAAAAGCTTTAGAACAAAGCCGCAAAAATTCGTGTAGACGTACGAAAGCCTGACGAAGGCAATGGCGCTCTCAGTTTCCTTCTAAAGTTGAAGGTTTTCTTGGTAGGACAGAATTTCCGCTTTGATGCATTAATCTCGACATCTGAACAGTTTCTCTCGGTTTGCGAGGAAGCAGTGAGTTTTACAGTAAAACGGAAGGTAGTGCCGCATTCTGGAGGCTTTCTTACGTAGCTTTCGCTATAATTTACGTGGATGTGAGCCTTTCAGATTTTTTTAAAAATTGACATGCTATAGTCCATCGAATTTTTCTCTCTAAAAAGCCTTTTCTCGAGAACAAAGCCGCAAAGATTAGTATAGACGTAAGAAAGCCTCGAGAATGCAATGGCGCTCTCAACTTCCTTCTAAAGTTGAAGGTTTTCCTGGTAGGACGGAATTTCCAGAATGATGTATTAATCTCGACGACATCTCAAGAGTTTTTCTCGGTTTGCGAGGAAACCGTGCGTTTTACAGAAAAGCGGAAGGTAGTGCCGTATTCGGGAGGCTCTCTTACGTAGCTTAGGCTACAATTTACGTGGATGTGAGTCTTTCAGATTTTTTTAAAAATTGACATGCTATAGTCCATCGAATTTTTCTTTCTAAAAAGCTTTTTCTCGAGAACAAAGCCGCAAAAATTAGTATAGACGTAAGAAAGCCTGGCGAATTCAATGGCGCTCTCAGTTTCCTTCTAAAGTTTAAGGTTTTTCTGGTAGGACAGAATTTCCAGAATGACGTATTAATCTCGACGATATCTCAAGAATTTTTCTCGATTTGCGAGGAGACCGTGCACTTTACAGAAAAACGGAAGGTAGTGCCGTATTTGGGAGGCTTTTTTACTTATCCTACGCGATAATTTACGTGGATGTGAGTCTTTCAGATTTTTTTAAAAATTGACATGCTATAGTCCATCGAATTTTTCTCTCTAAAAAGCTTTAGAACAAAGCCGCAAAAATTCGTGTAGACGTACGAAAGCCTGACGAAGGCAATGGCGCTCTCAGTTTCCTTCTAAAGTTGAAGGTTTTCTTGGTAGGACAGAATTTCCGCTTTGATGCATTAATCTCGACATCTGAACAGTTTCTCTCGGTTTGCGAGGAAGCAGTGAGTTTTACAGTAAAACGGAAGGTAGTGCCGCATTCTGGAGGCTTTCTTACGTAGCTTTCGCTATAATTTACGTGGATGTGAGCCTTTCAGATTTTTTTAAAAATTGACATGCTATAGTCCATCGAATTTTTCTCTCTAAAAAGCCTTTTCTCGAGAACAAAGCCGCAAAGATTAGTATAGACGTAAGAAAGCCTGACGAATGCAATGGCGCTCTCAGTTTCCTTCTAAAGTTGAAGGTTTTCCTGGTAGGACGGAATTTCCAGAATGATGTATTAATCTCGACGACATCTCAAGAGTTTTTCTCGGTTTGCGAGGAAACCGTGCGTTTTACAGAAAAGCGGAAGGTAGTGCCGTATTCGGGAGGCTCTCTTACGTAGCTTAGGCTACAATTTACGTGGATGTGAGTCTTTCAGATTTTTTTAAAAATTGACATGCTATAGTCCATCGAATTTTTCTCTCTAAAAAGCCTTTTCTCGAGAACAAAGCCGCAAAGATTAGTATAGACGTAAGAAAGCCTGACGAATGCAATGGCGCTCTCAGTTTCCTTCTAAAGTTGAAGGTTTTCCTGGTAGGACGGAATTTCCAGAATGATGTATTAATCTCGACGACATCTCAAGAGTTTTTCTCGGTTTGCGAGGAAACCGTGCGTTTTACAGAAAAGCGGAAGGTAGTGCCGTATTCGGGAGGCTCTCTTACGTAGCTTAGGCTACAATTTACGTGGATGTGAGTCTTTCAGATTTTTTTAAAAATTGACATGCTATAGTCCATCGAATTTTTCTTTCTAAAAAGCTTTTTCTCGAGAACAAAGCCGCAAAAATTAGTATAGACGTAAGAAAGCCTGGCGAATTCAATGGCGCTCTCAGTTTCCTTCTAAAGTTTAAGGTTTTTCTGGTAGGACAGAATTTCCAGAATGACGTATTAATCTCGACGATATCTCAAGAATTTTTCTCGATTTGCGAGGAGACCGTGCACTTTACAGAAAAACGGAAGGTAGTGCCGTATTTGGGAGGCTTTTTTACTTATCCTACGCGATAATTTACGTGGATGTGAGTCTTTCAGATTTTTTTAAAAATTGACATGCTATAGTCCATCGAATTTTTCTCTCTAAAAAGCTTTAGAACAAAGCCGCAAAAATTCGTGTAGACGTACGAAAGCCTGACGAAGGCAATGGCGCTCTCAGTTTCCTTCTAAAGTTGAAGGTTTTCTTGGTAGGACAGAATTTCCGCTTTGATGCATTAATCTCGACATCTGAACAGTTTCTCTCGGTTTGCGAGGAAGCAGTGAGTTTTACAGTAAAACGGAAGGTAGTGCCGCATTCTGGAGGCTTTCTTACGTAGCTTTCGCTATAATTTACGTGGATGTGAGCCTTTCAGATTTTTTTAAAAATTGACATGCTATAGTCCATCGAATTTTTCTCTCTAAAAAGCCTTTTCTCGAGAACAAAGCCGCAAAGATTAGTATAGACGTAAGAAAGCCTGACGAATGCAATGGCGCTCTCAGTTTCCTTCTAAAGTTGAAGGTTTTCCTGGTAGGACGGAATTTCCAGAATGATGTATTAATCTCGACGACATCTCAAGAGTTTTTCTCGGTTTGCGAGGAAACCGTGCGTTTTACAGAAAAGCGGAAGGTAGTGCCGTATTCGGGAGGCTCTCTTACGTAGCTTAGGCTACAATTTACGTGGATGTGAGTCTTTCAGATTTTTTTAAAAATTGACATGCTATAGTCCATCGAATTTTTCTCTCTAAAAAGCTTTTTCTCGAGAACAAAGCCGCAAAAATTAGTATAGACGTAAGAAAGCCTGACGAATGCAATGGCGCTCTCAGTTTCCTTCTAAAGTTGAAGGTTTTCCTGGTAGGACGGAATTTCCAGAATGATGTATTAATCTCGACGACATCTCAAGAGTTTTCCTCGGTTTGCGAGGAAAACGTGCATTTTACAGTGAAACAGAGACTACTGCTATGTTCACACTGTAATATTACATTCAGACCTTGATAGCTTTCAAAGCAAGAAGTTTGGGGATTGGGTGAAATAAAATATAATCATTTCAGTCATGTTTTATTAAAATCTCCAAAAATACATCGAGTTATGACATCAAAAAATACCTCCAACAAAACAATCTTAAATTCCATCAATTTAGACCAACGAAAAACGGATTCCATCAGTTGCGAACGTGAAGAGAGAGCACGCGACCATACAAAATACGATTGGACGCGAATCGGGAACGCCCGGCGTCCATAAGTTGAGCTGAAACGGGTCAGTAAACAATAACACCGGCCAAACTCGTACGCGATTAATAAAAGAAAAATATATTTATCCTGTTAGTTCCATACGCCTTCTGGAAATTAAACAACATTCTGACATCCAACGTAAAAGGAATACCTCGACTCTGGCGCATCGTAAAAAATCACAAGGAAATACTGTACAGCCTGTATCAAAAGGGGATAGGTATAGAATAACACACAGTACAAAATTTCTTTAAAAAAGTCCTTAGATATTGGCCACGTTTTGGACCTCTGGATAAGAAACCGCCCGCTCCAGTCTATTCGCTCTCGACCAGGAACTCCTCGAACAGCCTGACCAGGCTTTCAATGCCCTCCAGGTAATTCCTGTCGATATCACAACTGTCGGCGGGGTAGACGTGCGCGAAGTCGATCATCCTGGCCGTGGCCCAGCACTCGGACTTCTGTTCCGCGCAAAGCTCGTCCAGGATGTACATGTAGGTCTGCTTCTTGTTCTGCACGTCCTTGTCGTAGTTGTTCTGGAAGGAGTGCGTCCGTTTCAACGTGTGGATCGACTTCTGCCACGTGTTGTTGTTGTTCACCGCCGTGGGCACCTCCAGGTTCATCAGCTTGTTCGGGGAAGTCGGCGAGCGCAGGATCGGCCCTTCCGTGGTCAGCTGCCCGCTGAACCTGCAACAGCTCGATTAGTATCCGAGCGAAAGGGGCGCGGAGCGCCGACGTACCCCGTGGGGAACCTGTCCGACTCGTTGTTGAGCACCGCTAGGCTCATCGGCCGGTAGAGGCTCTTCTTCCGGCTGAGCTTCAGCGGCGATTTGACCTTGATATGTTTGACGTGTTCGCGCAGCCGCCGCGCGTCGTACACCAGCAAGATGGAGGTGCTGTAGAGCCGGAGGCGGCGCTGGTTGCGCGCCCAATGCTGGATGCGCCACAGCGCCGCCAGGAACTGGACTATGAGGCTGCGGCAGTAGCCTACGTTGTTGGCGTTCAAGAACGTTCGGATGGCTGAAAAAAAAAAACTAAATTACGACTCTGATTTAAGCACTTTGGCAACTATAGATGCCACGAAATTATGTGACAATTAATATATCAAAAGGATTTGGTGGATTTTAGTTGTTAATAGTCTAGGTCCAGCAGTCGACAACCCGTGATTTGACATAATTTTAATGGTCCGCAAAAAAATTCAGATATTGCCAGGTATGTAAATATGAATCAAGAATTTTTTTGTGTAGAAAATACACGTTTACTGAATGGAAATGATATAAAATATTTTATTCGAAGTGTAGTCCATTGCTAGTTATACATTTTTTCCGTCTCTCTGACAATTTGTGGATTCCATGCCAAAAAAATGTTTGCTCTTTTGAGACAAACCAGTCATCGAGCCATTTTCGTACATTTTCGTAAGAAGTGAAGCCCTACTCAGCAAGTTCGTGTCCCATCGATGAAAATAAGTAGTCGGACGGAGCCAAGTCTGGTGAGTAAGCTACATGCGAAAGTATTTCCCAACTAAAAGCCTCAATCGTTTCCTTGACCGTTTTACTGTGGTGATGGCGCCTTATCATGAAACAAAATGTCTTTGTGTTGCCTTTTTTGATATTCTGGTCGTTTTTCACGCAAAGCTTGATTCAAATCGATCATTTGTTATCGGTAGCGTTCATTATTAACGGTTCGGCCAGGTTTGAGCAGCTCATAATAGATCACAACCTTCTGATCCCACCAAGCACAGAGCATTGTCTTCCGTCCACAGCGATTTGACTTTGTAGTCGATATCGATGGTTCGCCTGGAGTTACCCACGATTTTTTACGCTTAGGATTCTCGAAATATATCCACTTTTCATCGCCAGTCACAATTCGACGGAGAAATTACTTTCATTTGTACCTGGCGAGCAGCATTTCGCAAATGGTTTTTCGGTTTTCCTGCTGTCTTTCATTCAGTTCATGTGAAACCCATGTTCCCATCTTCTGAAACTTTTGAATTTTTTAAACCACTCAAAGCACTGTGATTCACGTGGCGTAGACTTCGACGAGCATTCGATGCGATTCTGCAACAGTTTTCTCCAAATGGTAACAGAAAATCAATGCTGTCCGCAAATCGTAGTTTCTAGGCATATAATTCCACATGTTCAACGCTATTAAAGACGATGTTGTTGTATGAAACTTGTATTGTGAGATAAAAACCTTTATTAGATGTCAAAACAAGAAAATGGCGCCAATGACGCGGTATTAACTACATTAGCAACTAAGGCCATCTATGGGCAAATTACGGTTTCATATTTACATACCTGGCATTTAAATTTGCTGAGCTCGTTTAATAAATTTTTTTAAGTTAAAAATAATGTTCATTGAAGCTGTACTATATGTAAAATAGAACAAGAACATTATTTTGCCAATTGATTTTTACAAAATATTACTGCAACTTGCAAAACATCTACCTTAAAGGCGTTTAGTTTAATTAACCCCCCTACTACCTATGGCAGCGGCATAGAAAAAGTAACTAAATAAGAATACCGAATTCTGTACAATTGATTAAGCATCAAATTTGACTACTGCGCACCCCTGGCTCTAATTCTAATTTATTTTAAACTTTAAATTCGACATTACAATCATTGTAAGTATTTCAATATACTTATCTAATAAATCTGACTTAAGTGAATTCTAGTGTTGAATACAAGTAAACCATTTAAAATTTCTAAAGGGAAGTACCCTTAGAAGTAATATTTTATGTTAATTTCAATATTTATTGCATACATTTAAATAGATAACACGTTTATATGTATATAATTAAAAAACGAAGTGTTACCTCTTGAAATAAATATTGAACATATATGGCAGGTTATATGAATATAAAAACTTTGTATTTCATAGACACTGAACAAAAATATCAGCAGATAAACGTGTATCTAACATAAATATGTATCTGAAATTGTATAACTATCCTTTCTGAAATGTGTAAATAGTTAAATCGATAAAATAAAACTTTTTTTTGCGCAAAAGAGAGGTCATGAGGTTTCTTATGTCTTACTGGATTGGCTTATAATTGCAGTTTTAGGTACCTAATAGTGGGGTCACTATCCTGCCAAAGTTATGCCAGAAACTGCCCTGACACCCTGTATAGAACCTGACAAAAAAGTTGTAGACATAACTCAAATACATACAAAGATGTTTGAAGGAGAGAAAAAAATAGCAACCACCAACCCATACATTTGAATATAAAAACATTGAAAATCTATTTTAAACGTATATAACAAGTTATTAACTGTTGTGTAATTTTGTTAAAAGAAACAATGACAAAATTATAAGAGAATTCGAATAATTATACGATTCAAGAATGATCGAGATCATCACAAACAATAATCGAGACTGGTCCCTTAACGTATGGTATACGCTTTCTTTCCTACACCCTGTATAATCATTTACTCTGTACGAATGCAAATCCAACTCTATTTTAAATAAATCCAACGATATTTATAACGATTAACTAATAAATCGCATGAATCGACTCGCTGGCTTTGAGTAAGCCAGTAATATTCTTAAGCTAAGATTTATCTTCGCAATGATAACATAAAACTGTCAACGCGAATTTGGATTGTCACGAATGTCTACGGTAATATTTTAAAATAATCCTTCGCACGTGAAACGGAGCAAAAAATCTGAAAACAAATCTATGAAAATCTATTATGTATTGTAGGTAGATAAATATAACGAAAAAGATTCTGTTGCAAATTGACACAAAGGTCGATTATAATATGAACAATATTGGAAAACGTGGAAGCCATTATTTGTGAATCATCTTATCAGATGTCACAGATATGGCCCAAAAGCCTGAAACGGCCCTATACAATTTTCATAATTTAAAAATTGTATTATATTTTGTATTGTTTTTTTTTTATTGATAATTACTGATGAATATTCAGTCGAATTTTGCGATAGAAAATCATTTAGCTTAACTGTTTTTGATGTTTTCTTTTCACGTTTTAATTTCATCTCGGGATTTTTGTCTAATGTATTTAATAGACATCCTATAGACTATTTTATAAATATTTAATACATTTTATACGCATATACAGGGTGTTAATTAAGTATTTACACAAATTTCATGGAATGAAACTCTGATTGATTTTAAGACAAAAAGTTCCTATAAATATAGGTCCTAAACGCCTTCGTTTTAAAAATACGGGGTGTTGAATTCTGTATTCCAAGAAGGTTTTCCTTTAATAATTAAAAAAAAAGCCAAGTCGTATCAAATTGAAATTTGGTGGACAATTTTAATGTATTAAGAGGGTACTTTTAAGTAAAAGACTGTTTTTATCATTTACCAACGGCGTGCGCAGGGATAACCTCCGTGGTTTAATTGAAGAGAAAAATAGTACGCCACTTGTTTTAAAAATCTAATACGATTTTTTTACAACAATTAATTCTAAACAAAAGACATCTCTCGACATTTTACGATTGAATTGGCTGTTTTTGAGAAAAATGAAAAAAACTTTGAAGTCCCAATTTTCAAATAATTTCGTAAACTTTTACGGGATTTTTTAAAATTTATTTTATTTTTTTAAATTAAAGCTTGGTACCCATTAACAGCTATTCAAAGACTACATTTTGAAAGCATTTAATTATTTTTAATTCGACCATAACTTTCTCAAGATTTTTCAAGAAAAAAATGATACGTTACTGACTAAATTAAAAAAAAATACGAACATGCGTCGAAAAGAATTGAATTTCGGACGTACAGGGTATTGAAATAATGATTAAGGCACCTTTGAAACATTTTAGAAAAAACGTTGGACTTTAATTATTTTTTAATTAATATTAATATTAATTTCAGTAAATGAAAATTAAACCATTTTCCTCAAACTAAACAGTAACATTTTCTTAGAGTAATTTTAATTACTAAAGGAAAACCTTCTTATACAAAATTCAACATCCCGTATTTTTAAGGCGAAGCCGGTTATGACCTGTATTTCTAGGAACTTTTTGTCTTAAAATCAAAGTTTTATTCCTTAAAATTTGTGTACATACTTAATTAACACCCTGTATTTCCATATTTCTCGTTTCGCAATATCGCCATCACGCACGTCGCAATTTCAGTATGATATCATGGAAATATTGCGAATCAAATAAAAACCGTTAATTATAGAAAAATCGATCGTAAAATGTGTTCTGAGACAGTCTGCCGATTTTATGGCATTTTCAATAGATAAGCGACGTTTTAACGCATTCTCGATGGTGATAAAACAGAGACATTTTTCAAATAGAATAAATAAGTGATAATCTTCGGTCCTGGGATAATTTAAAATTAATCTTTTGATGATGATACGACACGGTAGCTGTTACTGTATTTTTTTATAATTTTACGATGAAAAACAATACAATACTTCAAAGGTTTTACAAGAAAGAATAGAAAATGAGAAAACATTAAAACGAATTAAATAATACACTACTCAAAAAAAATTTTTGAAGTTTCTAGTTTTGCAATTTTCTGGCAAAAATTATAGTGCAATGACAGTTGCACTGCAAACGACTGTGCAAGCCAAAGAAATACCATAAGACAAACATTTTCCAAATTTTTTTACGAGCGTCCCCGGACTCAGGAAAAAAAAATTAGACTAAATAAACGCAAAGGCCGAGTAGCCTGTTTACTCAGCTTTAATTTGATTTTTTAACGGACCCTGTACGACCATTTGTTGCCGAGATATTGGTGATCGATTGAAAAATTACGCTTTTGTCTTTGATCATCGAAATCTCAGCAATAAATGGTTGAACAGAGTCCGTTAAAAAACCAAATTAAAGCTGAATAAACAGGCTAACAGGCCTTTGCATTGATTGAGTCCGAAAAAATTTTCCCGAGCCCACGAGCGCTCGTGAAAATTTACGCAGGGTAAAAAAAATTGTAAAATTTTTGTCTCGCGGTATTTCTTTGGATTGCGCAGTAATCGTAGCTCATGTTTTTTTTTGTCAAAATATACAAATCTAGAAACATCAAACTGCAAAATATTTTCTTTTCCATCTCGATACGACCATTTTTCATAAAGTTACAGCCTTTCAAAAATCACTGAACATTTTTCAGAATTTTTTGTTCCCTTAATTTTTTCCAGTAGTGTATTATTAAACAAAATACTCACTTAACTAAAATAGGCTATTTCAACGGATTTGGAAGACGCCAGACATAATTATTGTGCACGAAAATTTTTTTGTAATTCGTATCGACTGAACAACCCAAACTTATTATTATATTACGTTAATACCAACTTTTAAATATTTTTATTACGAGATAAAGACGTTTATGGCGAAAATAAATAATATATTTAAACTTTCGTTAGACACCTGACAAATTACTCATTTACAGAAAACATTTTTCGTTAAAACATACAGGGTAAAACGAAAATATCGAGTGGGAACGACTAATCTCTTATTAAACATCAAAAAAAGGATTTAATCATTTATATAAGTTACTTTTAATACAACACAAAAATAACCCAAGTAAAAAACTTTCTCTCCAGAGAGACTTATAAAAGTTCGTTCGAAGTCTCGGTATATCGATTCCAACACTGTAAATTGTTTTTTTTTTTTTTTCAACAATCGAATATGCAATAATGAAAAAAAAATGGGGAAAAGTGTTTGGTGAGGAGGTTGGAGAGGAAATCTGAAGCTGTCCAAGAGATCAACTTCCAACAATGAGGTGTCATTTTATGGACGGATGCTGTGGGGTTCACCCAAGAGGAGATTGGATAGAAAACCTGGAGTTGTCCAAAAGATTAATTTCCAAGAATAATTTTAATTACTGATACACATCTTGGCGTCAGAATGAGAAGAATAAGTGCCCGACTACAAATGAATGGGTACAGGCGACGATGTGAACAGGATCCTAATTTTTTAGAGGTTCTTTTGTGGACGGATGCTATGGGATTCCCTCTAGAGGAGGCTGGGGAGAAAATCTGGAGATGTCCAACAGACCAACTTCCAACAATTTGAACTACTGATGAAGATCCTGGCATCAATCAATACGAGAAGAATAAGTGCCCGACTGCATCTGAATGGATACAGGCAACGATGTGAACAAGATCAAAATTTTTGTAGGTGTTATTTTGTGGACGGCTACTATGGGATTCACCTGAGGAGGTTGGAGAGGAAATCTGAAGCTGTCCAAGAGATCAACTTCCAACAATAAAGTATCATTTTGTGGACGGATGCTGTGGGGTTCACCTAAGAAGCGATTGGATAGAAAATCTGGAGCTGTCCAATATATCAACTTCCAACAATAATTTTAATCACTGATACAAATCCTGGCATCAGTATAAATAGAATAAGTGCCCGACTACACGTGAATGGGTACAGGCGACGATGTGAATAGGATCCTAATTTTTTAGGGGTTATTTTGTGGACGGATGCTATGGGATTCCCTCTAGAGGAGGCTGGGGAGAAAATCTGGAGATGTCCAACAGACCAACTTCCAACAATTTGAATTACTGATGAAGATCCTGGCATCAATAATACGAGAAGAATAAGTGCCTGACTACATCTGAATGGATACAGGCAATGACGTGAACAGGATTCAAATTTTTGTAGGGATTATTTTGTGAACGAATGCTGTGGGATTTGCCTGAGGAGGTTGGAGGGGAAATCTGAAGCTGTCCAAAAGACCAACTTCCAACAAATAAGGTGTCATTTTGTGGACGGATGCTGTGGGGTTCCCCCCAAGAGGAGATTGGATAGAAAATCTAGACTTGTTCAAGACATCAACTTCCAACAATAATTTTAATCACTGAGACAGATCCTGTCGTCAGTATGAGAAGAATAAGTGCCCGACTACCGTGAACAGGATCCTAATTTTTTAGGGGTTATTTTGTGGACGGATGCTATGGGATTCCCTCTAGAGGAGGCTGGGGAGAAAATCTGGAGATGTCCAACAGACCAACTTCCAACAGTTTGAATTACTGATGAAGATCCTGGCATCAATAATACGAGAAGAATAAGTGCCTGACTACATCTGAATGGATACAGGCAATGACGTGAACAGGATTAAAATTTTTGTAGGGATTTGCCTGAGGAGGTTGGAGGGGAAATCTGAAGCTGTCCAAAAGACCAACTTCCAACAAATAAGGTGTCATTTTGTGAACGAATGCTGTGGGATTTGCCTGAGGAGGTTGGAGGGGAAATCTGAAGCTGTCCAAAAGACCAACTTCCAACAAATAAGGTGTCATTTTGTGGACGGATGCTGTGGGGTTCCCCCAAGAGGAGATTGGATAGAAAATCTGGAGCTGTCCAAGACATCAACTTCCAACAATAATTTTAATCACTGATACATATCCTGGCGTCAATATGAGTAGAATAACTGCCCGACTACACGTGAATGAGTACAGCCGACCATGTGAATAGGATCCTAATTTTTTAGGCGTTATTTTGTGGATGGATGCTGTGGGATTCCCTTGAGAGGAGGTTGGAGAGAAAATCTGGAGCTGTCCAAAAGACCAACTTCCAACGATTTGAATTACTGATGAAGATCCTAGCATCAATACGAGAAGAATAAGTGCCCGACTACATCTGAATGGATACAGGCAACGATGTGAACAAAATCCAAATTTTTGTAAGTGTTATTTTGTGTCCTTGCCACAACCGTCCCGCCGAGTAGACTATTCGACGTTTGGTGGCCAAATTCAAGTAAACTGGTTTGATAAATAATCAGCCAACACCCGTACGTCACCTAAACGCAATGTCTGCTGAAAACATCACTGCTGTCCGTGAGAGTGTACGGGAACCCCGAGGCAGTCAATTTCCTGTCATTCACAAGAACTTGGTTTTTCTACGGCTTTAACTTGGCAAATTTTGCGTCGGGATTTGGCTCTGCACCCGTATAAAATCCAACTGACCCCAGGAACTTAAGGGAAACGACCATAGACAACGGCCATGTGCTCGCTGATTGGGCTCTGAAATTTCGCCAAGAAAATCATCATTAGCGACGAGACACATTTTTTGATTAATGGATATGCGAATAAGCAAAATTGTCGGATTTGGGACGATACCAATCCACACGAGATACACCCAGTACCAAATGCATCCCGAGAAAGTCACTGTTTGGTGCGGATTTTGATCCGGCGGAATCATCGATCCGTACATCTTCCAAAACGAAACTGGCATTGCCATAACCATCAACGGCGAGAGCTACAGATCGATGATAAGCCACTTCTTGTGGCCTAAACTAGATGATATGGATACCGACGACATGTGGTTGCAACAGGATGGGGGTACGTGCCACACAGCGCATGCCACGATGGACATTTTTCACGAGCGATTTGGAAGTCTATACGAATAAACCGCAAACAATTGATGCCCTTCAAAGTCAATATACCGAACGCCATCCAGCAAATTCAGCCAGATTTATGCGGCAGTCATCGAAAATTGGATCTCCTGAATACGCACCACCAAACAAGGCCGCGGCGGACATTGAACAACGCTATATTCCATACTTAATGCCATAAAATATTCTTTCAAATAAAAAAAAAATTGAGTGGATATCTCAGACACAACTTGTTTTATTTACGTTTAAAAATCGAGCGTCCTTTAGTATTTTACGAGCCGAAAAACAGCGCTAGTAAAAATATAGCACTACTCAAATAGAGACGCTCTAATTCAAGTTGACGTGCAATCTGACAAAATAAATCGCAAGAAAAATGACGAATACGATCTAAATAGGTACTGTGTGTATGTGTATATTTTACGATTTAAAGCAAAAGTGTACTTCCACCTACGAATACGTTTAAATATCTACACCACCTCAATGATCTTGAAAACTTTGAAATCGATATTAATTCTCAAGGAAATACAAATTTTACACAGACTCTTATGTAATACAAAACTTACCATCTTCCGCTCTGTCCTTATTCAAGCTCTTCCCGAAGTCTTTTCCGTATTTGTACAACTGGTTATTGTAGAGATTGTAAACCTGGAAGCCCGGTATGCAAAACGCCAGGTCCCTCTTGCACTCGTGATATTTCGTCTGAAACAAAGCCATTTCTTCGTACAGTTACGGGTCGGTTCTTTAACGGACGACGGTCTCTCGCGTATCGCTGCGCGCCGCGTCTAAAATAAGACCGACGCGCAGCCATGCCTGAGAAACCGCCACAAATTACCTCCTCCGATATGATTTTCTCGTAGCTCGCGTTCGGATCCCACGTTCTCCGGCCGATTTTGATGTCCATGATGCATGGCTCTTTGTAGTACCTCGTGAGGTCCTCCAGGATGATGCAGTCGTGCTCCTTGCCGTTAAAGGGGATCTTTTTCGTTCCGTAAAACTTTGGCACAAATTCTCTCAGTTCTATCAGTGACCTGTCCACCGAGTCCTCGAGCGTCCTATATAAGTAGATCTCCCTTTCGCCGCATTCCTTCTTCTCGATGGGTTTTAAGACCAATCCGTTTTGTTTCAACATGCCTGAAAGGATTCCCGGTTAGAAAAACGATTTTGAGGATGGATCACTTCATCAGGAAACTAAGAATTCATTCACAAGCAAATAGAAACTTCCGATTTATAAATTTTGGGACTTTAAAGGTTGAAAGAAGTTTCAAACTGTTATCAGTGAGAATAAATTTATTACTCGAAAAATATCGCAAACCAAGGAAGGGTTTCCCAAAGGGTTTCCTCAAATAATACTCAATGAAACCCAATTTGGACTCAGACAATTTTAGAAAAAAGTCAAACGCGTATGTAGATATGAAACCGCGTCATTTCACTAGGAAAAAATTAAAATATCTAAATGAAATTATGGGAACAGCACGCCTATTATTTTTATATAAGGAACTTTGAGAAATTTTTATTAAATCAAAAATGTAATTTACGTTAGAAGCTTTTTTATAGGACTTGGTTTTAGTGACCTTGAACTTTTGAAAGTTTTCGATGATTTAAATGGCTTAAAAAAAGTTTATGGAAAAGTTTAAAATATATTATGGAGTCTAATTATTCATTTTGCCTTGTCATGAATTGATGGAATGAATTTTTTTTGGCATAAATTGTAATGATAAAAGGCGATTTAATTCCATTTTATTGAAGGAATATTCTCTTATATATAAATGCAATAAATATAGCTTGGGACAGAATTTAATTTAGTATCAGAATAGTGAAAAAACTGGGTATGGGTGAAAAAGAAACACGAATTTTAGTTGCCTGATACTACTCCAAAGGAAGTTAAATTTTGGACACCCTGTAAATAGTGTATCAAATGTAAATATTGCATTATAAACGGCAATACACTGCCTATCTATAACCCCAATTTGAACGTTTTTGCTAGAAAAATGGCGATGATAGGTTATTTAATAAATAACCTATAAATAATCGATTACATTGATAAATTTATTGATTAATTTGAAAAAAAATGCAAACTATTCCATTTGAGATAATAAATTCTGGTATTTTAGAAATGGTATTTGCATTGACATATTTCTGTGCCCTTGTATGCAACTTTACAAATAACACACTTATTAATCACCCCGTATATCTAATGGTAATAATTTTATTAGTATTTTTTTTTATAATTTCTTGTATATGGAACGTAAAAACCCTGAATTTTAATATTACTTCTTAACCAAACCAAAGAAGTTGAAAAAACTGACTTGAGAAATGTTAATGAAAGTACAATTTTTTAAAGTTTACAAAATTAATTTATATTAGTTTTGAAGGATATTTATTTAGTTAATTATTCTACTACAAAAATCACAATGACTTTTGTAGTATAAAAAAAAATATTTTCTATTTTTTTTAACTGCAGAAAATTCATAACAGTCTCGCACAAAAAATATGATTTACTTTTCAAAATTATTGGTAATTCCAATATAATCTTACGGGTGCGATATATTTTTTTTTGGATCGTTTAGCAATCTCCAAATGTAACAAAAAATCAATATATTTACAGGGTGACCACAGGAAGTAGGTACACCCTGTAGCTTTTGTATTATTTCAGAAATATTGAAATTTGGAAGGCTTGTACTAGACAATATCACGATTTTTTTGGAACATTCAAATTTCAAGATTCTTCCGGTTTGGCCGGAAGTGACTAACTTTTCATCTTTAAATGACACCCTGTATACTTTGACATTTTTGGAGTCCATGAATCATTTTACAAAAAATAGGATATTTACAATTTTTTTTTCTTGGAAATAAGTATTTTTTTTTATTTTCCTCTTTTAGTATTATAGTTATTTCCTTCTAAAATAATTAAATATTGTTTTTCATAAAAACTCATTTTTTTAGTGCAATAAGGATCGGTCTTTCCGTTTATTAAAAAGGGGTTTTTTTCCTTAAATTTTGGTAATGAATTTTTTTAAATTCGTTTATAAAGTCATAGCGTTAAAAAACAAGATAAATAAAACTAAACATTGAAAAAATATCCAGTTAGCTTTGAATACACAAGGTATATATTTACAAATCAAAAGTTCAAGTTCAAAAAATTAAAGTCACTTCCGGTAAACACGCAAATGACTTAACTCAGAATTATCTCAAAAAATTCATGACATTATCTAGTATAAGACTTCCAAATTTTAAATTCTCATCTAAAATAATAAAAACGTCACACGGCGTATCCACTTCCTTTTATCACCCTGTATAATAAAACTGTTCATGTTCAAAATACTAGTCCAAAACCGAATATTCTAGCATTTTTATAGAAGAAACAGCGCTTCTTTTTCAATCAGTTGGGTACTAGCCGTCACGATCACCTGATACTAACCCCATTGAATTTTATTTGAAATACGGGAGAAATCATAAAACGGGAAAACACGGAGACTTGCTGATCGCCCTCACATCTGACAGTCTGTACACTCCAAAACTGCATCCACCAATACTCACCCACAAATTTTCCGTCGCTCATGTGCCCTGCCACCTGGTTGTTAAGCAACTCCACCTCGACCGTCGGTATGGTCCTCCTCTCGATCTTTTGGTCGTTCAAATCCGCTATGTACAGATCCTTGCAGGTCGAAGAGACGCAGATCAGGTTAGTCTCGGGGCGGTGTATGGGCATCGACTGAAGTTCCGACTTTCCCATGTTGCTCCAGGTTGATAATCTAACAGATAGCAGTCGTTTTATCTTGCAAGTTCGAAAGCCATAAATTAATATAAAAGGATAAACTGCCATTATTATTATTAATAATATATAACGTGGCATTACTAATTAATCTTGTTGTTTTAAGCAACCAAATATTTATACAGGCTATATTGAACAATTTATTGACTGTTGATTTATTGGGATAACGTCTTAATTCGAGGTGCAATAGCGGCGAAAAAATGCGAAAAATGTGTCAGGTGTAAACAAAATGTAAGGCAAACAAGAATTACTGTATTATATAATTATATTACGTCTATTTGTTAATCCAGGCTGATGTACGCAGTAACTATTTGTATTTTAATAAAATATATTCAGTATTTGTTAAAAGATATACCGAGTGCAATATAAAACAATCCACCAGTGCCAGAGGTTGATCTCAAGATCACGCTAGCAAATAGGTGCTAGTTTATTTTATTTTACACAATGACCAACATACAGTACGTGTAGAAACCAGCGCACATATCCAAACGTATGATCACAAACAGTGTGAATAGAAAGTAGTCTCCCGAGACTCGAAATTATTAAATAAATTTAAAAGATTCTTTCGTAGTTTATGTAGACTTTTTCTCTCGAGGTTTGTCCTTCGGAGTTTGATGAAATATCCATCGACAATTTATTTATTGTTGCTCTATTCCTACCATGTGTCTCATGTAGAATGAAGACACCCGGATATTTTCGTAATTTTTTGTGTGAATTTTTAAACAATGTCCTCTAATAAATTTGTATTTTTTTTCTTTCAGATATTCGTAGTATTCGTAGAGTCCATAAAAAATAGGTAGGGCTGTTTTGCCTTTATAGTGTTTTAGCAGAGGCTCTGAGGGATGTATGTCGTGAAAATCAAGGTTATTGAACCCCTGTTGGGGATGTGGTAAATCTTTAAATATCTCTAGGAAACTTTTAAAAATTTAACAATAAAGTTAAAACGTTCTTTTAAAAATTCGTAGCGTCTACGAAAATATCGGTAGGGCTGTTTTGTCTTTATGGAGCCTTAGCAGAGGCTCTCGGGAATGTATGTTGTAAATGTCAAAGTTTCTGAACGTCTGTTGAGGGTGTGGTGAATATTTTAATAATCTTTGTCTACGAAATTTGATTTTTTCCTTTTAAAAATTCGTAGCGTCTATAAATGAATCGGTAGGGCCGTTTTGTCTGTATGGAGCTTTAGCAGACGCCCTGAGGAATGTATGTTGTGAAAATTAGGGTTGCGGAATGTCTACTGGGGGTGTAGTGAATTCAAAAAAAAATCATCTTCAATAAATTTATTTTTTATCTTTTAAACATTCGTAACATCTATGAAAATATCGGTAGGGCTGTTTTGTTTTTATGGTGCCTTAGCAGAGGCTATGAGGGATGTATGTTGTGACTATCAAAGTTGCTGAACGCCTGTTAAGGGTGTGGTGAATTTTTTAATAATTGTTGTTTTTACGAAATTTGATTTTTTTTTTCTTTTAAAAATTCACAGCGTCTATAAATGAATCGGTAGGGCTGTTTGGTCTATATGGAGCTTTACCAGACGCTCTGAGAAATGTATGTCGTGAATAACAAGGTTGCGGAATGTCTACTGGGGGTGTAGTGAATTTAAAAAAATTCATCTGCAATAAATTTAATTTTGTTTCTTTTAAAAATTCGTAGCGTCTACAAAAATATCGGTAAGGCTGTTTTGTCTTTATGGTGCCTTAGCAGAGGCTCTGAGGGATGTATGTTGTGAATGTCAAAGTTGCTGAATGCCTGTTAAGGGTGTGATGAATTTTTTAATAATTTTTGTCTCTACGAAACTTGATTTTTTTTCCTTTAAAAATTCGTAGCGTCTATAAATGAATCGGTAGGGCTATTTTGTCTATATGGAGCCTTAGTAGACGCTCTGACAGATGTATGTCGTGCATATCAAGGTTGTGGAATGTCTACTAGGGGTGTGGAGAATTTCTAAAAAAATCATCTCCAGGAAATTTAATTTCTTTCTTTTAAAAATTCGTAGCGCCTATAAAAAATCAGTAGGGCTGTTTTGTCTTTATGGTGCCTTAGCAGAGGCTCTGGGGGATGTATGTTGAGAATTTCAAAGTTGCTGAACGTGTGTTGAGGGTGTGGTGAATTTTTTAATAATTTTTGTCTCTACGAAACTTGATTTCTTCTTTTAAAAATTCGTAACGTCTATAAATAAATCGGTAGGGTTGTTTTGTCTGTATGGGGCTTTAGCAGACGCTCTGAGGAATGTATGTCGTGAATATCAAGGTGACAGAATAGGTGATATATAATAAGAATTAAAAAAAAAAATAATTTTCAATAAATTGAATTTTTTTCTTTTAAGAATTCGTAGCGTCTATGAAAATATCGATAGGGTTGTTTTGTCTTTATGATGCTTTAGCAGAGGCTCTAGAGGATGTATGTCGTGAATATCAAGGTTGTTGAACGCCTATTAGGGGTGCGTTGTCGCTATTAGTCATTGAACTACACCGCCATGAAACTAACAGTGTTATTAAAACATCTCAGAATGATTAACCTCGTCGAATACATCCGCATCCTGAAGATAACGTAATCTTAGTAGCAAATCAAGCTAATCCACCGCTAGACGACCGAAATTTTCTACATCAAATTATATTTACTGATGAAGCTATATTTATCACTAATGGAAGCTGCATTTATCACTATATTCTCTAAACTGTAGATACTGGGTTACAGAAAATCCTCACTGGGTTATTAATGGTAAAGATCAGTAGTCAAAAGAAGTTAACGTATGGTGTGGAATTTTAGGAGACACTATAATTAGTCGTTAAATGCTGAGCGTTTAATAAACTTTTTTGATGCATAATTATGGGATGCAATTGAAAATCTTCTTGATGTGCGATAGGAGATGTTTTTCCAGCTAGATGGTGCGTCAAGCCATAATTCCAGGATTGTTTGTCAGTGGTTGAACGTACATTTTCCAATGCGCCGGATAGGAAGAAATAAGTCTTTTGAATTCTGGCCTCTTAGGTCCCCCGATATTACACCATTAGATTTTTATTTCTGGGGAACAGTGAAGAATAAAGTTTACAAAACAAGGCCCAGAAATCGAGAAGAACTTTGTGCTAAAATAAGACGAACCTGTGGCGAAATCAACATTCCAGAGCTGAGAGAAACAGCCAATTATAATCGTAAAAGAATTGAGAAATGAAGAAAGTTTCGTTCGAAAATTCGTTCATTGAAGAAAGATTATTTGAGAGAAGCTACATCCGATAATTAATTAAAATTTTTATTTATGTGTAATGAGTAATTATCTCAAAAGCTGATTGTTACTTTAAACTGTTTTTTTTTACTATTTCAATTACCAAAAGTTAATTGTTTGTTTTCTTTTCTTTTGCAATGTATTTTTTGTCAAATCGACATTCCTGTTCAATAATTATGTTTCCGTTTCCATGGCATCCTGTTAAATTGAAAACCGAAATTGTAACCGTGTGTGGACTTTGTAGAAAAATATTGAAAAAAATAAAAATTTAAGTTGGTTGCCTCGACATGTACATTTTATATAGAAATACAATTGTACCAAAGCTCAAATCTGGATTTCATAAAATGACAACGAAAATGTTTTCATATTAAATGAGGCACATGATATAAAAGGGCCCCACAAACTTGTAAGTACGGTACTGTGTACTAAATTTTATCGAGCCATGGATAGTAAAGAGATAACTGCGACATCACAAAACGTTAAATAAGTGTAAAAATGTCGTTTAATTATAATTCAATTTTGTAAAGTATTCAAGGAGATGCTTAAATTATTTCATGAAATATTCATTTGATCTGAGTGGCAGTTTTTTTCCTAAACAAACACTACGCCTCTAAATAGCAATGTCGAACTAAATCGATAAAATCATTCAATTGTTCTGTTCCACGTGTCAAATAGTTGAAAAAAAGCATTTTACACGATCGCCAACATACAGTAAGTCTAAACTGGCCATTGCATTTACCACGCAATGAAACAGACTCCCAGACTCGAAATTAAATTAATTTCAAATTAATTTGAATAGTTTATATAGATTATTTTCTCCCGAGACTTGTCTCTCGACAATTTATTTATACACTGATAGACAAAATTATCGCACCACGTCAAAAATTTTAATGCGTTTATGTTTATTCATATTTTGCACATCAAAAATATTTTTTTGAAAAAATAAGTCGTATGAAAACGAAATTTTATCAATTTACAAAAAAGAAACTAAATTGTGAGTAAAAGAAAAAAAAGGTTAACTTCGAAAAAGAAAACGTACTTTTTTGTGTTCAATAGCGAGCTTTTCCACCTCTGCACGAATCACGTTCGTTAAACGCCTTTGAATTGATTGGAAAAGATTTTTGATAAAATTTTGTTTATCAAAAAAAAAGTAATATTTTTTCATTCTTCAATAACAGGCCTTTCCAACTCTCCAAGGGTGCTAGGACCTGGGTTCCGCCGTCGTACACATGGCCTAAATTGGTCGCAAGAATGTCCCAGTCCCCGGGCAACTTTACGCTGGCTATACCCTTCTTCTATTACTGTTACAGCCCTAACACTATCGTGGTCACTTAAGGGGTAACAACACTGTAAGTTTTTCAAAAAATCGATTTTTTTTGTTAGATTAAAATTCTTTGAACCTTTTAGAATATGGGGCAGAAAAATTTTCCTACAAAAATTTTCACGCTTTTTCCTAAGAGCGTCGGACTGCTCCGAAACGACACCTGCGTCAAATAAATACCTGCTGGGAATTTACAGTTTAGGTACCACCAAATGTAATGGTTTATGGAAACCATAAGGTAATGGTTTCTAAGTTCTCCAATACAGAACAGATGTTAAAGATGTTTATGTTTGGTTAGAAGCATCGTCGGAGGCAAAGGTTAATTAACTACCAAATTAATTGATCAATTAACAAATTATTATGGCTTGGCAATACGTCGGAATCCGAACTCCTTGGAAAACATGAAAAATGAAATCTGAGCGACCTTATTTCATAAGTTATCAACCGACGAAAATTCGCAGCACGAGCATGCAAGTGCTCAGAGTCTTGGTGTGACTGGAGGAAGGCGCAAGCAGAGGATTCCTTGGACATTCTCCATCATAAATCGCCCCTTCCTAAGGAAGTATTTAAAGCCTTCAAACCGATTTATGAAGATCTGAGCCGAGACGAATTGTTAAACCGTTGCTCGGGAGGCTACACGCAAAATAGCAATGAAAGATTCAATGCTACTGTTTGGAAATTGTCTCCAAAATCTTATTTAAGTGGTAAAAAAAGTCTTGAATATAGCGACTGATATTGATGTGTGCACTTTCAATGATGGTCTGACTAATATTCTTCGAATTATGAAAGGTTTGGAGATGGATATTGGCGTCCAATCATACAATTCTTGTCTAGAGGCCTAAGCGGGTCAAGCACGCCGAGACGTCTTTCACAGATGCAGCGAATGAACGCTCTATACTTCGGTTTCAAAATAGTAGGCAGTAAGGTATAGAACACTATTTTATAAGCTGGTAATACGATTCAACAAGTCTTGTGTCTGTTTTACGTGTAAATTGTAAAGATCACTCCCTGCACTCTGTGACTCTGCTCTCTTTAGTCGTGCGCGAGACAAGGCACGCGCCTTGTCTGTTTGCCTTGCCTGGTCCACATGTTGCGAATTACTTACTGCCTACAATTTTGAAACCGAGGTATAACATAAAACATTGGAGGAAAGAGAATGAAAAAGAATATTTAAATATAGAAGGGCAGCTTTATGGTCCTAGGATGCTATCCTAGGACCATTAAAAAGGGATTAAAGGTAAAAAGTTTTAAAACAGCCTTTTTAGGATTTTTCATTTTGTCATGCCTATAACATATTTTACAATTTCAAACGCCTTTTTCTCTAAACATGATTTTTCAAAATGACACGCAGCATAACTCCAACAATTTTCATTCTTTTCAGGCGAATTTAAAATAACACTTTGAAACGTGTTCGTCCGTACGAAATACATACGGACTTTTCGATAAGTTAATATATAAACATTATTTATTAACATATGGTTGCCCTTCTTTGTCGAAGAACGTTTTTTATTTAAATATTCGCTAATCACATAAAAATCAATATTTTTAAAAATCCCCTACGTATTCACTAGCTACAAACATGTGGATTAAGCGTCAAAGCGTATAAGTCTCAAATTTGCACCAGTTGCACTTCCTGTCGCCGAGCGCCCTAAATTCGGCACGTATCGCGCGAATGACTCCAGTGTCGCCATTTTTGAATATATTTTGATATTTTTTGTATTATTCTTAAGTATATGCCTTCCTATCTATAACTTCCTTAAATATTATCTTATTACCTATTCTTCCATCCAAAAAAAATTGTCAAAAAGCTCTTTTTTAGCTTACTACAGTGGTGTTACCTCTTAAATGTCTGACTGGGGCCATTGAAACAAATTAAAACATTTAAGATAAGGAATAAAATCAAATGATATCAACTAAAGAAGTGAAACAAGTGAAAATGAATTTTAAGTGCAGTAGAATTGATGAGTAAATACTACTGTTTGTGAAATTGGGGTTAAAATATCCGATATAAAAGTAAACAGCGTTATTTACAGTTTATGTTTACAACGAGAACTCCCAAATACCAATAGTTAATTAAAATAATGGAGAATGAAAATTGATTCAATGTCAAATTAATAAAATTCTCCATCCATCAGTGTAGTTACTCTATTTCTATAGAAGGGCCCCACAAACTTGGTAAGTACGGTACTGTACACTCACAATACTGTCACAAATTTTTTTTTCGAGCCTCGGACAGTAACGAGAAACCTGCGTAACCAAAAAACGGACTTATTACGTGAATACGTGTAAAAATATCATTTAATTATAAATCAAATTTGTGAATTATTCAAGGAGACGCTAAAATTATTTCACGAAGCATTCTTTCATTTCGTCTCGGTATCAGTTTTCCTAAACAAATAATACACCTCTAAATAACACAGTCCAATAAAAAAAGACTAACGTTTCTTGCCAAAATTTCTTCAGCGAGTAATTTTTAATTTCTTACGACCTCGTCGTTAACTGTCAAATAAAAAAAATATAATAAAAAAAACTATTACATAAGCGCATAGACATTAATTCATGTTGCTTGTATTAGTAATAAAATCTAATTCGGTCCAGTGATTTAAATAAGCAACCTCCTGATCATAATTTAATCTCATCTCAACTTTTGGGAATATTTAAGGAATTTGGCCTTGGGCCTCTTCTAAGCAACTGTCGCTAATAATTCCACAGAAACGGATTATAAAATTCGCCTGTCTAGAGGACATCTGAATATTCTTTGCTCTTACAATATGGATTTGCGCAATCGATTCACGATCAAAGACAGTAGACATAAACAATTTTTGTATACATCAAACGGAATTACACATATCTATTTCACGTTTATTTTAAGTAATTAAAACGGTTTTCTATTATTGAAACCTCAAGATGGGTGTTCTGTTTGGGTGTATTGAAGTGATTTGTCAGAGAAAGACATTTTAAACAAGATACCATCATACGACACTATAATTTTAGAAAATGATACATCGTTTTAAGTCGCCTCGTTTCGGTTTTCACCACATTTTAATACTAAAGGGTCTTTCAGTAAGGATGCTCGATTTTTAAACGTAATAAAACAAGATGTGTGATATCTATTCAATTTTTTTTTATTTGAAAGAATATTTTATGGCATTACGTATGGCATATAACGTTGTTTAAACGTCCGCCGCGGCTTTGCTTGATGGTACGTATTCAAGAGATCCAATTTTCGATAACTTTGTCGAATAAATCTGGCTGAATTTGCTGGATGGCGTCCGTTATGCTGACTTTGAGGGCATCAATTGTTTGCGATTTATTCGCATAGACCTGAGATTTAAGATAGCCCCAAACGAAGAAGACTAAAGTCGTTGAATCGCACGGTCTCGGTGGCCAGTTCAAATCGCCGCTGCGGGAGATAACCATGCCCTCAAATGGCTCATACAGAATTCCCATCGTGGAATTCGCTGTGTGACACGTAGCACCGTCCTATTGGAACCACATATTGTCGGTATCCATATCATCCACTTTAGACCACGACCAAAAAGTTGCTTATCATCGATCTATAGCGCTCGCCGTTGGCGGTTATGGCAGTCCCAATTTCGTTTTGGAAAAAGTACAAACCGATGAGTCCGCTAGACCAAAATTCGCACCAAACAGTGACTTTTTTGGGATGCATGTGATGCTAGTGTATCTCGTGTGGATTGGTATCGTCCCAAATCCGACAATTTTGCTTGTTCACATATCCATTCATCCAAAAATGGGAGTCGCTAAAGATGATTCTTTTGGCGAAATTTGGGTCAACTACCAACTGATCCAGAGCCCAATCAGCGAACACATGGCGTTATCTATGGTCGTTTACCTTAATTTTCTGGGTCAGTTGGATTTTTTACGGGTGCAGAGCCAAGTCCCGACGCAAAATTCGCCAAGTTGAAGTCGCAGAAAGGCCAAGGCCTTGTAAACGACGATAAATTGACTGCCTCGGGTTTTCCCGTACACTTTCACGCACAGCAGCGATGTTTTCAGCAGACCTTGCGTTTCGGCGACGTACGGGTGTTGGCTGATTATTTATCAAACCGGTTGACTTGAGTTTAGCCACTACGTAGAATAGTCGACTCGGAAGAACGGTTGTGACGAGGAGAAAAATCACGTAATGCGCGAAACGTTTCTCGAAAGGAGCACTGATCTTGAAAATAAAATTTGATGATTTGCACTTGCAATTGAACGCTCTTGAACGTCATAACTTTTCAGAGTGATTTGCCATACACTACTGAACCATTCACAACAAATTTGACAGATGTTGCTTTAACAACACGACCGTTATGACCTAACAAATTTCGAGCGACCCTATTGAAAGACCCTGTACAACGTATCATCCTCAACAGATAATGGTAAATGAATAAAAACGTAGTATTATTGTAGAGATACTATCTACTTTACCATAGGATTACAACAGAATGTAATAATACTGAGTGTAATTAACGAAAAAAAAATAGACGGGAAGTACCACCACTCAAAGCTAAAGTAAATTGAAACTCATAATCGGGGATATGAGATAATAATCTAACATAATTCGCCCAATAAATATTCCAACAAACACGAGATAATGTGGCTGTGTAATGTAACACGTTTCCTTTGTTTGATTAAACTGTTTCCTGGAGAGAAAAAATCGCATGTCATCAAATGAATTAGGTGTTTTCTGCATGTTATATTTAAGTTTTTATTTTTCATTCAAAATTAAGATATAACACAGGGTGTTCCTTATATAACAGTTATATTATTTTAATAAACATCTGCCATGTCTTTGATCATGAATAGACTGCGTAAATTCGTATTGTAAAGGCAATGAATAATCAGGTGTCATCTAGACAGGCATATTATATAAGGTATCTCAATTGGAGCTATACGATTTGAATTGCATGCCATTTGTGTTCTGTCAAAAATAGGACGTCAATATTTTAACGACTATCATCTACAAACCATACGACGTCAATATGCCGCGATTAACAGTTCAATAACGATATAGTTTGTGTACAACTGTTTTATGGAAGTGGGCGATCATTTACATTTGTATTAAGAAAAATTCGCACTAAATTAGGACAAAATTAAGCGCTTAGAGAGTTAACAACTCGTAACTAATCAAGAAATTTGAAGAGACGGGTTCCGTTATTGATAAGGCAACACCAATACGTCCTCGTCGTGGTCGGTTAGATGAAAATATTGCTGCTGTAAGAGAAAGTGTACGGGAGTATCCAAGCACATCAATTCGACGTCGTGCACAACAATTAAATCTGTCAAGCGCACAAGAAACATACACAATTCAGTTGACACAAGAATTAAAAGTGACAGACAATTTACAACGTCGTACATTTGTTAATTGGGTGTTAGAAAAGAAAGAAGGCGATGCAGATTTTTGCAACCAAACTTTGTTCAGCGATTGTTTTGGAAAGACTGTAAGAGTTATCCAGGAGCAGATGCAGACAGCGACCACAACTTGGTAGTCATGAAAGCTAGATTAAAGTTCAAAAATCTGAAAACCTTGAGGGATCAGAGTATGAAAGATAAGTTCCAGGAGAAAACAGATCAATTGATAAATAAAGCGAGTAATGACGAAATCAAGAACGCAGAAACTGAGGGGGGGGGGGGTATCAAGAATAGTCTAGATTCCGCGGCTACGGACGTTTTAGGACACGAGAGAAGGGAAGCTAGGAAGCCCTGGATAGCGGACGAAATCTTAAACTTAATGCAAAAGAGACGAGGCTACAAAAACAGATGAGACGAGGAAGGACTGAAAACTTATAAGTCAATAAAGTGGGAAATCATTAGAAAGTGTAGAAAAGCGAAAGAACAATGGATAGAGGATAAATGCAAAGAAGTAGAAGATAAGCTCCAAGTAGGTAAGACCGATGAGGCTTACAAAATAATTAAGAGGAACTTCAGGGATATAGGACCAATAAGTAGAAACGTTAGGAGTCAATCGAGGGACATACTGATCGGAAGAGAGGAGAAAGCGGATAGATGGAAGCAGTACTTAGGAAATTTATACGAGGGTCAGGAATTAGGAGAGATATTAGAGGAAAAATCTAGCATCAATAGGGAAGATGTAGGAAAACCTATATTGAGAGAGGAATTTGAAATAGCACTAAGGGGGCTAAAGAACAATAAAGCGTCGGGTGTAGATAAAATACAGGGCGGGACAGAAAGTAGTAAGTAGGATGTTTGAACTGGTAAAATACATATACGAAACGGGCGAGATGCCGGAGGATTATAAGAGGAACATTATCGTTACTATACCGAAAAAGAGAGGAGCCGACAAATGCGAGAACTTTAGAACGATTAGCCTAACTTCCCACGCGTTAAAAATCTTAACCAGAATAGTGCAGAAGAGGATGGAAAATAGAGCGGAGGAAATACTAGGAGAAGACCAATTCGGGTTTAGGCGAAGTAGGGGAACGCGCGAAGCTATTCTGGCGCTAAGAGTAATGTTAGAGAAAACAATAGAAAAAGGAAAGAACGCTTATATAGGATTTGTAGATTTAGAAAAAGCTTTTGATAATGTAAGATGGGAAAAAGTGTTATACTAAAACGAAATACTAAAGAGCGCGGGAATGAAGTATAGAGATAGGAGAGTAGTACACAATCTATACAAAGAGCAAACTGCTGTTATAGAAGTAGAAGGGGAAAGAAGGGAAGTAGGTATTAGGAAAGGAGTATGACAAGGATGTACGCTATCACCACTAATTCTTAATCTATACATCGAAGAGGCGATTAATGTGGTAAAAGATAGAGTAGATTTCGGGATTAAAGTACAGGAACAGAAACTAAAATGCTGAGATTCGCGGATGATATAGCAGTATTAGCATCTAGTAAAGAGGAATTAGAATCAGCGTTGAACGAAATGGAGGTAGTGTTGACAGAAGAATACGGAATGAGGGTGAATAAAAACAAAACTGAAGTGTTAGTGTGCAGAGGGCGCGAGAGCAGAGTAAAAACGAAAGTACAAATTAATAATGAAAGATTGGAGGAAGTTAAAGACTTCACTTATTTAGGAAGTAAAATAAATTGGGATGGAAGAAGTGATAAAGATATAAAACAAAGAATAGCGCAGGGTCGAGTAGCTTTTAACAAAAAGAAAGCACTTTTATGCTCGGGGGTAATAAACTTAGAAACAAGGACGAGATTTTTGAAAACGTATGTATGGATCACGACACTATACGGTTGCGAAACCTGGACGGTAGGGGAAGCAAGTAGGAAGATATTAGAAGCTTTTGAGATGTGGTGTTACCGAAGAATGATGAAAATACCGTGGACTGATAGGGTTAGAAACGAAGAAGTATTAGAGAAAGTCGGCGAGAAAAGAAGTATGTGGAAAAATATAAAGAAGAGAAGAGATAGAATGGTAGGCCACTTGCTGAGACATGGGGGAATAGTCCGTGATATTTTGGAGGCAGAAATAGGAGTGAAGAAAGGCAGAGGTAGACCTAGATTAGATTACTGCTCGCAAATAGTAAGGGATGTAGGTTGTAGCACAATTAGCGAAATGCGTAGGTTAGCACAAGATAGGAGAAGCTGCAGGTTAGCGTCCAACCAGTCTTAGGACTGATGACCTCATGATGATGATTATTTTGGAGTCATTTTCAGTAAGGTCACAAACGTTTGAATGTGTTCTTCGGTTAAACTCGTTCTGGGCCGGCAATTGTGGAGTTAATTTTCAACTCTCTCTCTGGTCCTTCAGATAATGTTGTGTCAATAAAGTACTCGTGACGATGCAAGGGTGTTTTCATCAAACTATTCGCTAAATCTTCGGAAAAGGTCAGCTGGACAGGCATAGGCACCCTCCTGATTGTGAGTCAAAAACTTAATGATGCGTTGCGCAATGACGAGTATACATTTTTCTCGTTAATCTTTGCTATTGCCACACTAGCGCTCTTAGGGCTACGTTGGCGACAATTCTTGCCTCCCATTACCCCCCCCCTCCTACAGTTCCCACCAGGGCCCAATCCAACCCCGCTTCTTCCAAGACCGCCCGCCTGAAATTCTCGCTTATACTTGAACGCGCCTCGTAAATTCGATTACCATTGAAACAACAGGAATAGTATTTACTTTCTATGCGCTTATGCAACACATTTTTTATCGTATATTTTTGTTTGTAACAATTGACTGACAAGGTCGGAAGAAATTGTTCTCCCAAGAAATTTTGGCACTGAATATTAAAGATTGGCAGTTTTTTTTTTGTTCGACAGTATTATTTAGAAGTGTATTAATTATTTGTCTAGGAAAGAACCGACGACGCCGAGACAAAATCAATATTTCATGAAATAATTTGGTGTCTCCTTGAACACTTGACAAATTTGAAATATAATTAAATGACACTGTTACATTTATTTACGTAATAACTTTTTTGTTTCGCGATTTTTTTTTGTTTATTCGAGCCTCGAGAAAAATTGTTTCAATTTTTTTTTAATGTATTCGTATACAATCGAATATTTATTGCTATTTACCAATTATCTGTCAAATCTAAATAGTCTGCAAAATTTAGTGTCATATTTTGTGCCAAAAACAGTTCGTTGGAGTTCGCATTTTTTAATTCTTATAAAAGTCTTATAAACCTTAAAAAAATATACTGACCTTCTTAATAATGTAGGGACTTAACTAATAATAATTACTGATCTACTATGTTACTTATCTACCGTAATACTAATTACTTAAACCTTCTTATATATAAATAAAACAAACCTGGATATATTACAGAGAAAATGAAGTTTCCCTTTTACAGGATGTATGAAAATTCTACACCAATGACGAACAAAATATCCATTAACAATTACTTGGAAAACTGAACTGTATCCATCAATTTAATTTAGAATAACTGACAGAAAATAGGATGTTTTTTGTTGACGTTAAACTTGTGCGCGTCATTTTGGTCTAGCTGTTTACGCGTGACGGCTTATTACTCAAAACACGTCACATTATCGAGTTACTAATTTTCCCGA
This sequence comes from Rosalia funebris, assembly GCA_037954035.1. Classification (NCBI taxonomy): domain Eukaryota; kingdom Metazoa; phylum Arthropoda; class Insecta; order Coleoptera; family Cerambycidae; genus Rosalia; species Rosalia funebris. The sequence continues at coordinate 1,760,330 of JAZFAV010000007.1, forward strand.
GACCGAGGACGACGTCTGTGTATTTAAAAATATACTTTTCTTTCTAAAAACTTTTACAAAACGATCAATATTTATATACAGTCTAAACGACTTGAGTGAACTTGATATTATATACATTTTTCGGTTTCATACAGGGCGCGGGAAAAGTCTGGAATAATTACGAAGTCTGAAATAAATATTAAAATGATAAAGTTTCATGCAACTTAGCATGACATGTCGCTTTGCTGTTGGTTTTTGAAAATACACTTTACCTACACATGTGTACTTTGAATGTTCATTTTATATGCTGACGTCATTGACTGGTTTCTTTATGAAACCCCAATTTTTCAACGGATTTTTGTACACCTGAACTAACTGAATTCAAAAATGCACAATTTTAATAATAGTTCGTTAATCAAAAAAATTAACTTGTCAGATAGTTTTTAAACAAATTCCATAACATTTTTCAGAAAGGTTTTATCGTGAATTTTATACACTTTTTACGTACCTACGTGAGACGTTCGTTGCGATTCAAAACGAGTGGGCGATGACATTTACCTTGACAAAATCTTAAGTTTAAGTACGAACAGAAAAATAATCAAGGAGCCGCTCGAAACAAAACACATCTGGCTAACTGTCAACAAGCGACATTTTGTGAACTTCGCTCAATAACCTATTATTGTAATATTCGATTAAAGTACACACAAAGTACACAAAAATAGACATTTATTATGGTAAGTGATCGATCAAATAGAAATTTTAACTAAACACACTCATACATAAGTATTTATTTGTATTTTCAATAAATACTAATTCACAGTTCAGGTACAATATGCAGAATTTACCCCGAAGCCGCTTTGTGTTATAAAAAACACTTCCATGTAATTACGTTCGTTGCCAAATTCCAAATCTGTCGAAAACGTCTGTCACACGTAACCACAAAGTAATTCTGCTTGTTTGTAATTTTTAAAATAAAACCGAGTTATATAGCGGGGTTTACGGGGGACCCAAGGAAAGGTGGATAGACGATGTGGAGGAAGACCTAAAAACTCTAAGATTAGGAAACTGGAGGAGAATAGCAGTAGATAGAACCAGATGGAGGAACATAGTAGAGCAAGCCAAAACCCACCAAGGGTTATGAGCTAAAAGAAGAAGATATAGCGGGGTTTATTACATCACAAGTAGGGTAATAGATGCTGTATCTGCCACCAAAACTCTATTACACCATTAGCAATCTGCAGTCGTGTAATTAATAACAGAAATGCTAGGCTAGTCTTTTTAAGTTACATATTAAAAACCTTTTACAATTCATTTTCTCTAATATATCTAAGTATGCCTACAAAAATCTAATGGTGTCAAATCGGGTGATCGTGGAGGCTACAGGTTATATGTTAATTATTCACAAATTCTTGAAGAAATCGTAAGGTTACCGTCTTGTTGAAACCCTCTTGCGGTTCATGGATATGCAGTTGTTCTATGAAAGGTTCTAGAATACGTCTAACTTCAATAGGGTGTAAACTCGATTCTCTTCAGACCAGGTACGACATTTTGTAAATTTACATAAACACTACGATGAAACCACGCTTCATCAATAATACAAAAAGTTGTTCTCAAAAGGTCAGTCAGTAGTTCTCCCATTTCTTAAAGTCAAAGAGTTTGTAACTCTTGCGCTACGGTAACTTTATACGGATATAAAATAACTTTTTTGGAGCAGATAAAAATTTTGCAGAAAATGTTGTGCGTGTTGTGGAAAAAATTCGTAGTGGATTTCCTCGCGATTTAGACACTTTTCTCCAAATTATGAGAAGCATGAATGGATAGGTTGCTTACTTCGAAATTCTTCATTTATTATATACTCTATGACGTCACGCACGATTAAACCTCTCATTCATTCAACCGATAATGAAGCAGTAGTTTTTACAATAATTATAACGATTTGCGATAAACAACGTATCTTTAACCACCCTACATTGAAGGCCACTGACTACACAGATACGTAGAACACATTGTTACCGACCAAAATAACGACACTATTGGACGAGTTGTACAGGATCTTTCAATAGAGCCGTTCTGTTGGAACCACATGTCGTCGGTATCCATATCATCCGGTTTAAGCCACAAGAAATTGCTTACCATCGATCTGTAGCGCTCGCCGTTGACGGTTATGACAATGCCAGTTTCGTTTTGGAAGAAACACGGACCGATGATTCCGCCAGACCAAAATCCGCACCAAACAGCGACTTTCTGAGGATGCATTTGGTGTTGGTGTATCTTGTGTGGATTGGTATCGTTCCAAATCCGACAATTTTGCTTGTTCTCATCGAAAGACCCTTGTATAACTTTGTCCTTGTTTTTAAATACATTACCTAGTGAAATACATGTCGTCCGCAGATTTCTATTTTACCGACCAACTTGCGCATTGCTCTGTCTACTAACGGCACATAAACTAAAACCGTTAGAAGTTTGCCGCTACGTCACCAGCATACGGTAATATCACAGACAACCCGCTATCCCTATGAATGCGTTCATACTATAATAGGTAAACAAGAGACAGGTAATGTTACGTGTGTCTTCGGTCATCGGAGATGACCTGAATATATCACCGACAACTGTTTTCATATTTTCAGGCTGATCGGTGAGAAGACAAATAGTAACATATGTATTAGATTAAAAATATGAAACTCTTCTATTGACTAACGCAGTAGATAATTTTCGACAGCTATTGATAGTTGTTTGATATCTGACTGTTAACCTCGTTTCGTTTTCTGCAAATTTTTAAGCCTATTTCATTGCGTATATACTAATATGTGTTAAGAGTCCATGGATTATACGGTTTGTCGCCGCGATAACTTATTTGACAAGCATTTTCTAGTTTCCTTTGGTGCCGGTAATACAATTGACTGTAAAGGCGGTAAATTTAAATTACGTAAACGGTCACTCACTTGACTTTGATTTTTCATCTTATTGTTAGTTCATACGAATCTCGCTTGTGACGTAGTGGTAAAGTTATAACGGTTTTACTGTAAAATTATATTGGACATACTTGCAATGATGAACACTTGATGGCGGTCTGGTATTACGCACAAATCACTTCTAATTATTTCGGCGCCGAACTATAAGTAACGTTACTGGTTTCCCGATCTTATTAATAATACAACAGGCGATAGTGGGTAATCTGTGGGCGATATTCACGGAGAACCTCGCACGTTCGAAGGATCTGACTGATCAAGTGATCAAGGCTTGACTGATGCAGACGTTTAATCCATGCCGCAACGCTGATTTTATTATTAGTAAGACCCGGTTCGCCCAATGTTTACAAAACAAAAGCGACTGTAAACAAATCGCCGGAAAATATGTTTTCCAACGTACCCGCTACTATACGCGCGTGTTATTTTGATCACCGTGTTTTTGCGTCCGGTATATTTTGCATGTTATTTATGTATGTACATTGATAAAATCATCGACGGTTCCCGGAAAACGGCTATGTAAACGAGAAACAACAGTTACGCGAACGCTTACATAAAAACTATAAATTCCCGATGTATTCATAATCACAATTCATAATATCCGTAAAATCGTCATTTACGGAATTTGGTCGCGACACGAAGCGGCGATTTGCATTTTCCTGCATCCACAGCCAATGTTGGCCGGCTTTTTGGCGTTTATTTTCGCTTTGTTGAAGTTCATGCAGCTGGACAGCTTCCAGATTCGCGTGGCAGCCAACATACACACATACGTATGGATAATTTGGGCAAGCGTCACACCTACGGCTATTTTTCATCTTGCACTTTTATAGACCATTGACGTACGGTGACATTTGCGCTGCGCCTTTTTTCGTACGTTTGCGGTAAATTACGTTCATTACGACATTTGTCAGGGGTTTCCCGCTGGAATACGGTCTATTTTTAAATCGAGAACAGTTCTTTAACTTACCTCTATCTGTTTATCGTCACGGGAAAACCATTAGGCGTGTTTATCGCAAACTCGGATAAATTAATACTTTTTTCTGGAGCGCTTTGAGGTCATTCATCGCGATTTTATGTAACCTAATTAAAATGCGTGCAAAATAAACGAGAACGCTCCAGAACTTTCCGCAAATTCGGCTCGCCAAACAAAGCGTGGTCCGGGGGCTTGTAAAACAACACGATGTACAGATGCATCAAAAACTGTCTATCATTTTTTGATTTATCGAGCAGTTCTGGTGAAATGTTCTTGCTATTAAATATTTTTATAACAACGTTTGAATTGCGGTTTTCATAAATGTTGTTTAAAAAAAAATGGGAATACAGTCGGGGTTTACAATTTTTTTTCCGTTGTGTAAAATTGTGTTGCTGTTCTGTTGCAACTACAAAGCTAGAAATCTTACGAAATGATTTTGATAGCATAAATAGACGCGTACTCTGTTAACTGATTTCAGAAAATTGATAAAAACTTTAACAACAGGAATAACAGGGTTTTTAGCATATAAAAACAATAACAAAAGTTTTTGTAGCGACAAGTTAATGACAAATCCGCAGACACTTAAAACGTAAGTTGAAATCTTGTTTTCTGTGCGCATTTACTTAAAAAAAAAAAACAACAAAAATGTATGCGAGTTAAATAATAATCGGCAATAAGTAAATCCACCGAGAGTCTACAGATACGAAAATATGTCGACACTTTTTTAAAATTAAATGCTCTATACACAAATTTGAGAATAACAATGTTTAATAGGGTTGTATTATTATTTTTCATTTAATTCGTTGATACCGACCCCCTTTAACTCCACCAATGCTTGCTTGATATTTTCCCAAAATTATTTTTTTAAGATCCCCAATCACTGCTTAAAGCTTGTCACACGTTTATGAGACCTCCTGTATCATTAAAATTTGAATTGCGTGTGTATTATCTACTCTTAATTAAGACAACGTTCTGGTGATTTATCGCGAAGGCGTTTTGGTTTTTGAAAAAAAGAACTACGCCGATGGTGCTTTAATTACTCACGATTCCATTCGGCATCCAAAATATACCATTCCATTTTTAAATAAACTAATAAAATAATTAATATTGACACCCGGTATAATTATTGTGATCATTTCGAAATGTTCGTACGCAACAGTGTTGGAAAAATAGATTATAAAAAGAATAACGGAAGAGTTGAACATTTTAAATGAAAAAAAAAAAAAAATTAATCGTTAATTAAAAAACCGAATATTTCACGAGCGAGATAGGTATCGCTTCGCTTTCCCGGGAAATTTGGACTTAAATCTGGCAGCTCCTTTTCTCGCATGCAACAATTGGTCTAGTAAAGACGCTTAACCTCGTCTTCAGAATCATAATTTTATTTACATTACAATACGTCCAAGCATTTCTCTTCGTACACCCACGTCAATTTACTTACATACATAATGGTGCAATTTTCTTTATAACATTACACCAGACCACAACCACACAAATCTAGCGAAACAATCGCGTTTTTTATGTGAGACGACCGACGTTCCGAACGTACTGCTAAGATGATACAAAATAACTGGCTTGGGAATCAAAATGAAATAAAAATCCTGAATTTCGCTCAAGCCAGTTTGAACTAGGTAGGTGGAAGGTGCCTTGAATAACCTGAGGCTAAGGACAACGTGAGAATATTTTAATCGATAGGACAACTTTCGTACGTTAATAGCATACCTATTAAAAAGTATCAAACGAGATAAGAGTTTATCGCAAATACTCTCCAATCCTGTCGAAAAGGTACTTATTTGAACGCCAATTCTTTACCATTATATTAAACACATATTAATCGTTATATTGTTTTATTACGAGTTAAACGGGTGACACTTTTCATTTAAATATACCTTGTAAACAAAGCAAATCTATCCAGATGAACATTTAAAATAATTAAATACCTACTTCTGTTTGCTATTTACATATAAGTATTATAAGTATGTCATAACAACCAGAAGGTGCCAGTTGCTTTCTTTAACGCAGATAAAATGATACCATCACATTTTTATCTATTAATAGAAAGTCAATGCTGTCTCCATGTGAAAACAAAACAAAAAGAAACAAGCCTTTACCTACCAAAACTGAATACTCACCATCCAGCAGGATCCTACTCGACTTCGAAACAAAAATAAAAAGTTTTAAACCCAACTTGCAACTGCACACTCGGCGAACTGTTCATTTTCTAATTTAGTAACGTATCGCGAGGCTTTCGCAGCTGATGGAGACAGCCACAACAAAACGACTTGATATCCATATCACGGCCATCTATTTATTAACACCGGCGGCGACCGGACATAACTGTCATGGAACATGCGTGCGCAACAGCTGTTCCGAACCAAGGATTAAACAAAATCGTGCCAGGTTTGTTCAAGATTTCCCAGGCCGACAATACCATATTTGTCGAGTCCGCCAATCGACTTTCATAACTTCAATTTATAAAGATCCTAGATCCACAATATAAAAAAACGAAAAATTGCAGAACGCATTGAATTAACTAGATTAGATGGATAACAGTTCCCTTGTGAGGTCACGCCTCCAACAATTTGATTTCCTTAAAAAGTAAATGAACAATCTCACAGAGAAATTCTTGGTTCCTTAAAGCACGTTCGGCGATATTTCTAAACCCCTACTCCGTTTAAGGTCATGAGTTTAACAAATAGCGTACATTTTAATGTTCTTTAATTGTTACCCGTTGTTCCGCATATTGCAACTTTAATAAATCGGAGATGAAGTCTGCCAAGTAAATTGTAGTTTCTCAAATCATATACATACATTAACATATTTTAAATAGGGTTTATTGTCTTACATGTTAATTTTCTCTGAAATAAATAGGACTATAACTGAAACAACCTTTTGTCTATTTTGCCAAATATCAATTTTTTTGCTGTCAATAAACCAACAAAATAACTAATTTTCAGTAAAATATTATTCCCAAGAAATTGAAAATTATACCGAGTATGTATGTTCAACTATCAAAATAAGCAAACAATAAATAGAAAATTTATGGATTTAGGACAAGCTATAAAAATAATTTATAAATGCATTTCACTACACACAATGACCGAACTGATACAATAATTTGTTTACATGTTCCAAGTATTTATGCCTAGTTAGTACTCACCGTGTAAACGCTGCAATTCATTATCTATTAATCCAATGCATAGATCTAAATACTAATCTGAAACAAAGACAATACTCCCCTACACCAGGATTTATGTGAAAAGAATGAACCTAATATTTATACTTGTTCCATAGACAAATTATATATATTCGTCTATGAACTATCCTTAATTTACTAAGCATATATCTAGTAGAATAGCAGAAGATTAAGTGAAAGACCTTTAGATTCGAAGCTGTCAAAATATTCTTTTTTAAACAAAATTTAAACACTACTACAGTATGTTTAAATTTTGAGAGCAAATTTTATACATGGCCTTTCTTGTCAGTCGCGGTTGATACAGAATTTTATACTAGCGCCACCTATATTTCAATACAAGAATAAAATTTCGATAACCCTTTTCATAATATAGAAATCAGTGGAACATCTGCCTGTAGTTTACATTCTTCCGCAATTGAATTGCTAGCAGCGCCACCTATATACAACATAATTTATTAAGTAAATCATGGAATTACAATTTTTATTTTGTCTGTGAAGTGAGATGCTATGGGATCATCAATACAGGGTTGGAAAAACGACGTACTAGTTTTGGAGAGGGGTTATATTTTAAAATATATATGTATGTATATACAAGGATAATAAATATTAACACAGTCTAATCACAAAAGTATAATAAAAGATTTTTTTGGGTTTTCTTTCATTATATGTTTTTTATAGGACGGTTCAAACATTACTGCATATAGGAACATTTGAACGGCGTTTTAAAAAGGAAAGAAAGAAATAAAAACGTAATATTAATTCTCAAAATTAGCGAGATAATATAAACATTCAAACTATTACAAGTTAAAAAGTAATATAAGCCCAATATGGGAAGAAATGTATAATACATTAGTTTCAAGTAACTGCTGATACAATTAAATACAATAAAAGCAAAGAAAAATCTAACAACATGGGTTTTTCAACAATTCGACAGTTTGGCCATTACATTTCAATACATGATAAAAGTTTTGGAAAACTAGAAATGTGGATTTCTAATCAGCTTTAGAACAAAGTAATATCCAGAGGCATTATACTCGTTTAAAGGTAATGAATAGAATGCCAATGTAGAGGTGGCATACGTTACACGTATAACCTCAAACTTTTGCTTTCAACCTTTAAATACCTATTAACTTAAAAAAATTTGAGGTTATTTTTTTAAATATAGTCAGGCCCACATTCTCACTTCAATTACCTAATGTTTAAACAGACAAAAAAAATTCGTATAAACTTAACAGCATTACAAATTTAAAACGTTAAAACTTGATACAACTAATCTTAAATTGTAGAGTGAAGTTAGTGGATACGTTCAAGGAGATGAACACAGATTTTTGCATTTCTAACCACCACTTTCTGAGATATTAACATATAGGTTTCATAACACGGCTACAATATACCGACATGCCATTCTCGGCTTTCATAAAATTAGTAGTAGTATTCAGATAATGTGAATGGAGAGTATGTTCATGAACATTTATTGAATAATATCGTAACGTAAAATTTCGCACCCAAGCGCCATCTAGCTATCCACATCCTTGAACGCATAACCTAATCTCACTCGGCAGACACTTTACATTCACAAACCGTCGAACGATCGTCCCCCCCCCCCCCCACGTTGTATCCCCAGTCACTTGACACGCAGTTATCCAGCTCCCTATTTCAAAGTAAACCTTAACGAAAACCTAACGTGTACAATATACAGAAACAATATGACCAGTGGTTTACTTTAACGGATATCTCGTCTGAATTTTGGCTAGTCCCGCGCCCTCAAGGTCGCCCAAGACCATTAAAACCTTTATTACACGTCTGGATTTATTCGAAATTTTTGATTTACGAAATCGGTTCACAGGTTGACTTATTAAACACTGTATGTTTTCTCTTTTTACGACTGTGTCTCTAGATGGCTATGAACAATTATTGACAGTTCTGTGTGTAACACTAGCTTTAGCTTGAATATTGTGAACAAATTATAAAATACTGTGATGTATTCTTTGTAATATTTTGATAGTTTGTCTTTATTGAATATTGGTTTTATTATAGTTTTGGCGATAGCAAGGATAAAGAGTGCTTTTGACTCGACCGGGAATCGAACCCGGCTCTCCCCAATTTCCGGTTAGTTGCTCTGACCGCTGAGCTATCGAGGCACACTCATTATCCCTGCTAATGCGCCAGTTTAATGCGTCACTACAGTACTCCCTCCCTAGAGACATGGTTTTGTCTCGATACAATTTAACGGAATGTGACCGCGTTCGCCATTCTTACGAACCGTTGTTCGGTAACCCCCGGGACTATAGGGCGAATGGATAGGGCGGGAATCGAATCCGCGAATTTGAGATGTAAGGGAGGTTGCATATAGTGGAGCGACGAATCACACCACGTCGGGGTCACCACTTTGGCGATAGCAAGGATAAAGAGTGCTTCTTGCCTCGACCGGGAATCGAACCCGGCTCTCCCAATTTCCGGTTAGTTGCTCTGACCGCTGAGCTATCGAGGCACACTCATTATCCTTGCTAATGTGCCAGTTTAATGCGTCACTACATAGTTTTTATTAAACCATAACCAAGAATGTGGCTTCAGAGGAAGAAGGGAGAAATTAAATGTTTATTGACGGTTTTGATTATCTAAAGCTGGTTTTACACATGCACTTATGTTATGACTATTTCCAATTTCAACTCATACTGATTTAATTATTTTCAATAATCAAAATATAATTTTATAGTAGATGCATATCACTTATATAACAGTATGTATCACTTTTGTTTTAAAATACAGAAACCAGAAATGTCGGAAGAACATTTTTACAACGCATTTTTTTTTATTCGTCTTGAAGCATTCTGCAGAAAGTTTAATATATATGTTTGTTGTAATATATACCAGTTTTACCTAAGTGTGTATTGGCAACTTCAACAAATTAATCGATAAATTATGATTATTGTTTTCTCTATATATTAGCCAATTTTTTTTCTCTAAGGCGCTATTGCACTAAGGCAACTTCATTTTTCAAAAAATTCATTTATTCTTCATTATACCAGAAGTTGGAGAGAATCAGTCTATCCCAATTCACTCCTGCTTGTCCATTAATGCAGGTTCAGGAATATCATTGTTATGCGACGTTATTATTTATTCATATTTTTTTTTATTTCTGTAGTAGTTTGATTTTTATTTTTTATAATTTAATAGTTTGATTAATATTTACCAGCCAATACTATGCCCATCCGCTTTAAATATATAATAACACCCTAAAATAATTCACGTTTCAGCCAAAACAATTTATCCCTTAAATTTAAAATGATTAATATAAGTTAGTTGGTATTTCATCAACTCAAATCGTACCCCGCCATGGAAATTCCTCCACCACGTCACTAAAACTAAAAACAACTAATAAAAAATAACTTTAACAAAAACCCTGTTAGGAAATTGTTTTCTTTGGAATGCTTCATGACGATTATAAAGTTTTTAAAACTTCTCCTTGCATAGAAACACATTAAAACGAATGCCGCAGTTGCCTCTCACATAGGTCTCTGGTTGAGCCATTTCAACAGCTTGCCATAAAATTGTTGCAACCCAATATACTGAATACGAAACATACCACACAAAAAGTATTGAAAAGAAAATTGACGCTGTTAAATATACCGAAATCTCATATCGGATATAAAACAGATCACATAAACAAGTAAATAAAAGGTTTCCCTTTGTAGCGATTTATTTTTCTCAATATTGCGATATTAAATTGGAATCACCCTGTGAAGCATCAAAAGGAGCAAAATAATGTCACACGACCAGTCAGTTGAGCAAAGTTTTTAAAAGGAATCATAGCAATCCATTAGAAATGTCAAAAGTCAATTTAAATGTCAAAAATATGTAGCACCGAGTAAGTCTGATTGTCGAAAAGTGAATCCAATCATTGAAAATCAAGTAGACTAGTTCAATAATAGGCCTAATCAAGAGTAGGTCTTAGCGTCAAACACAAGAGTAGGTTTCACTGTTCAAAAACGATTTTAATATTCAGAAAGTTTTTTAGTAGATATGGCGATTTAAAAGTTAAAAGTTTGATTGTCAACAATTTGGTTTGTGCATAAAAAATAGTAAATGCATATAAGGTCACATTGCTGATAAGTCTGAGAAAAATGATGAAGTAAGTTTTCAGTACATTTTATTATAGCAAATTTAGTATAATGCGAAATAGGTGCGAGTGCAAAGAGTAAGTCTAGTCGCCATAAAGTAGGTCCAAATGTTAAACAATTGAAATGCTGATTCTAACATTAAAGTAGATCCGATGCACAAATGCCAAAAAGTCTAATCGCCCCACAAGTCCCTTGTTTTCAAAAGTAGACCTGATTGTCTGACTGGTATGCTAAGAAATAGTTCTGATTTTAGTCAATTTTTATGTAAAAAAATTAGATCTGATAATAGAAAAATTCATTTAGTAGTTGAGGGTCTGGTTTTAAGGTTTTGATTGTCAAAAATAGATGATTGTCAAAAAGTAAGTCATATTGCCAAAAATATTTGTTTAGATCTGTTTATGTAATTAGGTCGAAGCCGACAAAAATATGTCGGTAATAAAGAATAGTAGGTCTACACACGTAGAGTAGATCTGAGCGTGGGAAATAAATCAATTTCTACAAACACATATTGTTTGACACGAATTCAATCGAATCGTTCAAAACACATTTAGTCGCCAAAAGCTGGAGGTCTGATAAATACCTGCGAAAAGTAGACTAGACTGATCATAATTGAAAGAGATTGACGAAAACTTGATTTCATCATCAAAGTATATGCCAAATCATTATGAGTAAATCTGAGCATCAAAAAGTAGATCTGACTATTGAAATGTAGGTCCAAGAATAGGTTTTAAATTTTTAATCGTATGATCTTCAAAAATTGGTCTCAGTGTCAAAAAGTAGGTTAGATCGCTCCAAAGTGTAATAGTTTGCTCAAAAGTGTAACAGCTTGCTCAAAAGTTGATTTGATTATTGGAGGGTAGGTCAAATTACGATACAGTAGGCCTGTTCATTAAAAGTAGGCCTGATTGCTCGAAAGTAGATCCGATTTAGTCATTGGAACATATAAAACAGTAAAATATATCAGATCGTTATAAAGTACAAGAAAAGGTATGGTTGAAGAACTGTTTATGTTCATGTAAAAAGTTAGTTCTTAGTGTAAAAAGTATATTTAGTAATTAACTCGTTAAAATTGGGTCCACTTATCGAAAAATAGGATGCATTATTTGGAAGTGGAATAGATTGCTAGAAAGGAAACTTGACTGTTGAACTTGAAGACATGTAAAGTAGTCCTGTTCATTAAACAGTTTATTCAATTACATAAAAAGTAGTTATTTATAACAAAAAGTAATAAAAAACATTGGTATGTCCTTAAATGATACGCCAATATTTATTAGCAGACATACTTGCCTTGATGGCGATATTTGCGAGCTGAGTGAGATTACTGCTTTTTACCCGCCCCTTAAATAATAACAGTAGGTCTGTGTAACAAAAGTTTGCCTGAGCGTGGGAAAATAGATCAGCTTGTACAAAAAGACTTATTTTTCTGTCAAGAATTATGGAAAATGTGTTTAGTTATTAATTCATAGACCAAATTTCCAAGTAGGTTTTGAGTATTATTTTAGTAATTTTATTGAAACGTAGGTATAATTACTCAAAACCAAACGTCTCCAAAAAAGTAAATATTTATCAAAAAATAGTTTTGAATTTTGGAAAATTGTTGTGTTGAATTGTTGATTCCATCTTTGAAAAAATGTTTTACTCACAAAAAATTGTAAGTGTGATTACTCAAAATAGTTCTTCAACATTATTTTAGTAGTTTTATTGAAGAGTAGGCCCAGTTACTCAAATTCAAATAACAAGTCAAGAAGGCAAGTTCTTTTGTCGAAAAGTAGGTCCAACTCAAAAAAACATGCCTAGTTGTCAAAAATAATACAATTGTTAAAAGTAGGTCAAATGTCCAAGCAAATATTCAGTATTATTTTAGTAGTTTTATTGAAAAGTAGATTCAATTAATGAAGTCAATCTCCAAAGAGACAAGTTCGTTTGTCAAAAAGTAGGTCCGACTGTCGGAAGGTAGGTGAAACTGTCAACTGATTGTCAAAAAATAGGTCAGATTGCTTAAACACGGAAATGATCGCCAAAAATTTGGTTCAATCTACGAAAAAATAAGTAGTCATCGAAAGTAGGCCCGATTGCCAAAGAGTGCACGCATCTACAAGAAGAGTAGGTCTGACTCCTGAAAAATATAGGAGATTATAAAGGCCGAAACCAGTCGGCATATCCCGAAATGTTACGCCACCCATATTATTTTACACGATAACTATAGGACCGTTGAAAATCCCAAACCACCGATCCCAGTGACCTGGCCCAAGAGAGAGCCGCCAAAGTAAACCACGGCCGCAACGTGGACTGCAACAACAAGCAAGAAAGCAAAATTGTAAACAGTATATTTATCGACAATACAGCATATTATTGAAAAAATCATCGTACAGGCACTCTCGTCAGATTCTGTGGACCTTCTCGGCGGTGACGAGCGGGTTCTGCCGCTCCAGCAGCTTACGCCCCTCCGTCTTGTAGTCGTAGCTGCAGCGGTGCGCCTCCGAGTACCTGTGCTGCGAGCAGAACATCCGGCCGCACCGGCAGTTGTATATGTTGGTGATGTTCAGGCGGCGGTTGCACTCGCCGCACCGCGCCCGTTTCTTCGTCACCGGCGGCAGCTCGAGCTTCCGTTCCGGCGCCGCCGCCTCGCCGCCCAGTAACTCCGCCGAGCACCCCAGATTGTAGTAGCCGTACAGCTCGTCGATGCTGCGCTCGTGCGACGACGAGGGGTCGCCGTCCTCGTTCTTCAGTCTCTCTATGCCGGAGCACTCCCCGAGGAAGCTAAACTTCTCGGCCTCCGGTTCGGCAACCGTCTCCTCCTTGCTCTTGCGCCCATACAGCGGCGACCGATTCGGCTTGCTGAAGTAGTAGTCGCACACGCCCTGATTCTTGGGCGCGTACTGCGGAGGGATGGCGCTCGGCGACGACACGAACTGCGGCATGTGGTAGAAATTGCTGCTGCACACTTCGAACTCGGAGGAGTTCTTGCACGCGTACGCGTTGCCGATCTCCGGCTTGGGCGCGTTCTCTATGCCCTCGTAGCCGTAGTCCAGGCTCTGCCGGCGCTTCAACAACCCCACCTTGCAGGTGGCGCTGTGCTTGAGGCGCTCGGAGGCCGGCTCGTGGATCTCCCATAGGTCCTGGGCGTTCTCCTCCAGCTCGATGCTGTCGGGGGAGCTCTTAGGCCGTTCCGACGTCTCCGACAGGACGAGGCGCGTCACGTGCACCCTGTTTCGACCGGACACCGACAGGGATTCGCCATAGAGGTTCTGGTCGTCCTCCTCCAACACGGCGAACTGTTCCGCCAAACTGGACGTTAGTTCTTTCACCGGCTTGCGTTCCACCTCCTCCAACTTCCTCGAGCTACCCTCGTACGGGTGCAACTCCTTCGTCTTTTTGTGCATCCTTGCGTAATTCTGCTTCGTGTGACTTTGCGTCCCCTTCGACTCGCTGTACATCGACTTCGATTTACTCTTAGGCAAACGGTGCGGCTTCGACCGGTGCTTGTCCTTCAGCGCGATCTCCTCCTCGTTCTCCTCCTCGGAATTTTTCTCGAATATCTTCAGGTTGACGTTGTCTAAAAAGACGTTGCCGCATTCCGCTAGGAATTTAAAAGACAGAGAGGGATGATTTTTACCCGCGCCCGACGTTGACGCCTCCCCCACGGGTCTGTCCTTCGCGTCGCTCTTCGTCTTACCGCCGTTCTTACCCTGTTTGCGGACGCTCACCTCCTCCATCTTCTTGCGCAGGCTGGCGATCTTCGTCGACATTTCGTTGTCCTCCACGAGGCGTTCGAAGACGCCCATGCGGGACTCCTTGCGGGTGGGCTTCGACGGCGGCGAGATGGGCTTCTCGCTGTAGGGCGAGTACGAGCCGTCCTCGTTCTCGATCACCCGCAGCAGGTTTATGATGTCGCCCTCTTTGAACACCAGCACCGAGACCTTGGAGCCGGGCGCTATCTCGTCTCTAAAATTACAGTCCCTTTTGTTACTGGGCCTTAAGAATACCATATTTATTTGCAACATAAAAAATCAGGCAAAAAAGGTACAGTAAAAGTATTTACAGAAATACTTATTCAATTAAGTCGTTTTATTAACGCACGCCTTTCAGAGGAAATAGAGGTTATCAATTATTATTAATAACTACAAATTTATCTACGTTTACCCCACTTTCCTCCAAAGCATGGAAGCTTCGTTTAACCTCGGCGCATCGCGCTTTTCTTCAGTGTTACAGTACCAAAATTCAGTAGTTTAAAGTATTGTGTTATATGTAAAATCATAATACCATGTATGTAAATATGAAACAGGGATTTGTATAGAAAATACATGTTTATTGTATGAAAATGATAAAAGATATTTTATTCGAAGTATTGCCCATTGCTAGCTATATATTTTCCCATCTCTCTGACAATTTGTGGTTCCATGCCAAAAAAATTCTTGCTCTTTTGAGGAAAATCCGTCATCGAGCCATTTTCGTAAGATGTGAAGCCCTGCTCATCAAGTGCGTGTCCCATCGATGCAAATAAGTAGTAATCGGACGGAGCCAAGTCTGGTGAGTAACACGCATGCGAAATTATTTCCCAACTAAACGCCTCAATCGTTTCCTTGACCGGTTTTGCTGTGTGTGATGGCGCATTATCATGAAACAAGTTTGTGTTGCCTTTTTTGATATTCTGGTCGTTTTTCACGCAAAGCTTGATTAAAATCGATCATTTGGTGTCGGTAGCGTTCAGTATTAACAGTTTGTAGCAATTCATAATAGATCACACCCTTCTGATCCCACCAAACACAGAGCATTGTCTTCCGTCCATAGCGATTTGGCCTTGCAGTCGATGTCGATGGTTCGCCTGGAGTTACCCATGATCTTTTACGCTTAGGATTCTCGAAATATATCCACTTTTCATCGTCAGTCGCAATTGGATGGAGAAATGACTTTCTTTTGCACCTGGCGAGCAACATTTCGCAAATGGTTTTTCCGTTTTCCTGCTGTCTTTCATTCAGTTCATGTGGAACACATTTTGCCATCTTCTGGATCTTTCCCATGGCTTTCAAACGTATGGAGACGGCTTCTCGTGTCACATTTAATTGATCCGCGAGTTCTTGTGTTGCGTTTGAGCGTCATTCTCATCCAACAATGCTTGCAATTCGCTATCTCCAAACTTTTTCGGTGACCTTCCACGGTCTTCGTTTCTCACGTCAAAATTGCCACTTTTGAATTTTTTAAACCACTCAAAGCACTGTGATTTACCAAGAGCATGCTCACCTTAGACTTCGACGAGCATTTGATGCGATTCTGCAGCAGGTTTCTTCAAATGGTAATACAAAATCAATGCTGTCCGCAAATTGTAGTTTCCAGGCACAAAATTCGACATGTTAAACGCTATTAAAAACGATGTTGTTGTATGAAACTTGTATTTTGGGAATTTGTTCTTTATCAGATGTCAAAATAGGAAAAGGGCGCCAATGACGCGTCATGGCGGTAACTACATTAGCAGCTAAGCCGTCTATGGGCAAATTCCGATTTCATATTTACATACCTAGTAAAGTTGATTTCTATCAATTTGTTGCATTGTATGTTTTCCATGGATCACCAACTTACTGAAACATGACATCACAATGCTACATTTTGCAGCTTGTTATACTATTAATATTACTATATTATTTTTGAGAGTGATTCAGAAATTTCCTTCTTCAAACAGAAGGAAATCATTTAGGTAGTGCACCTGTTTCTCGCAATAACTGTAAGTGACTTCTAAAAGCTCGAAAAGTATCGGAGACTTTTTAAAAAAATGTAATTTAAAATTCGAGAAAATTTTACAAAAACAAGGCTTTTAACGAAATAAAAATAAATATTTTTCGAAAGATATATCCTAATTTAACAAAACAGTTAAAGTCTTTTGAACACAGAGTTTTATATTATGTCCAGTTTTCTGCATTTCCAATTCAATTCAATTCAAAGATAAGGGAGAAACCAATACATTTCCGGAATTTGCTAGGTATAGATCTCTTAAAATCGTATGTGGGAAAAATAACACCACATAATTGGAAGTAAACAATACACTTATTTCGATACACAAAAAAAAATAGAAGCAAGAGTTTTCTATATTGCAAATAAATACATTACACAGGCATCCTTCACTCTCAATCTACACAACCTAATATATTTTTAACGTTCCCTAGAAAATTCATAAAACAGGGCGTTTACAAACTTGGAGATTTTTTTTTCATTTATTTTTATTAATACTTCAGCTCTAAGGAAAAGGTTCAATGTATCTAATCCAAGTGTATCCAGATTTTACCTATTACCTAAGATACATAAACCAGGTAATTCGATGCGTCCTACTGTTTCTGCAATTGGATCGCCGACTTACCTATCGAAATGGTTAACAGAAGAGTTCGAAAGTTTACCCATTACACCGCCCAGTTTCTCGGTGATTAATTCCAATGATTTCATTAATAAGATTAAAGATATTCGGTGCAGGAGGGTGAAATTTTGGTCTCCTTTGACGTATGCTCATTGTTTCCGAGTGTTCCGATACGACAACGAGTGTTCCGATATGACAAACTTTGGACTACCTTAGGGATTTACTCGAATCAGACAATATTATTGTTAGATAAGCCCAGATATAGTAAAAGAATATATTGAACTCACTAAAATTTGCATGAAACAGAATTGTTTCCAATCTAATAACGGTTCCTTTGAACAACATGAAGGGACAGCCATGGGTAACTCATTGTCACCTTTCATTGCCAGTCTCTTCATGAAAAGAATTGAAACAGAAGCAAAAGAGAATTGGAGTACTTCCTTAGGATTTGGCTTAGGTATGTGGATGAAGTGTTCGCAGTATTTGACACAAGTCATGGAACATTGATAACTTCGTTTCCAAATTAAATAACCGTTTCGCGTCACTAAAATTCACATATGAAGTTGAAACCAATGAGCAACTACCATTTTTAGATGTACTAGTTATTAGAAATAGTGAAAGTAAGTTAGAATTTGATATATACAGAAAAAACACCAGTACTCTCAGATCCCTAATGATTCCCACCACTGTGTTTTAACACAAAATGGCAAGCCTCAATTTTCTAGTTCATCATCTACTAAGCTTCCCTCTCAATAAAGATAGGTTTGAAAAATAAAAAGGGCTAATCAATGATATAGCTGAGTATAATGGATATTCTGTTGGTATAGTTGAAAAAATGATTAAGAAACGTGAATTTAAAAAAACACTTAGAAATCCCTCAACCTTTCAAACTGAAAGGGAACATCCAGAAAAATATGTATCTATTCCTTCCGATCCTGGATTCACCCGTGGTATTAGTGAGATATTTAAAGATATAGGAATGACTATAGTTCATTCACAAGAATTAAATTAAAACAACTTTTAGGCAATCGAAAAGACAAAATTAACACAAATGATAGGTCGGGGATTGTGAAATCAGTTGTAACGAGTAATCAAAAGTATGTTGGACAGACCAGACGATTTATTCAAACCAGGTTCAAAGAGCACATGGCGCATCTCAAATATGGTGGTAGAACAGATAAGTCCAGCGTTGCCCAACATGCCTTCGAGGACAACCATAAGATAGATATTAGCAACTTGAGATTAATTAGAAATGTAACAAATACTAGACAGCTGGATGCATTTGAAAGTTTAGAAATTGAAGCATAAAAATAGCATGAATAGTGACAGAGAGCCTCTTCCACATAGCCCCACTTTATTGGTTAGTTACTCAGGGCTCACTGGGCCACTGGGTTGCAACCGTGATAGCAAAGCTCACTAAACTGCAGCAATAATTTAGGTATAAATAGGATACATTGTCAGCATAAGATTAGTTTTAATCATATCCAGATCAGATGGTTACATGAGTCGCTTAAAATAAAAAAAATGTTCATAATTAGTTCAAAGTTACTAATACATTATATTATCAAATAATTAAACTATGGTAATAAAGGTTTATGCAACTTAAATACTGTCGAATGTCATATGCTCCATTTGACTTCATCTACAGCATGATAATAAAAAGAAACATAAAAATTGTATTAGTTTTACATTATGTAACTGCAGACCCAGGAATGTGCTTTTAAATACATAATTACCACTATAGTTGTAAGCCTACTTTTTCACTTAATGTTAAATCGATTCCAAATCCAACCCAATTAGCAAAAATAGCCAACAACACCGATCAGAAGAGATATCGCTTAATAGAACTTACTTTTTTTTAAAGCATCCAACATTACTTCCCTAAAAATAAACTTATTCTTTTCATTGAAGTAATTATTTCCTATTATATATTACAAATTGTTTACCCCGTTCAATTTACCATATCAAGATACAATCTATTAGAAAATAAACCCCAAGTTCGTAGTCACCCTGTAGGGTTTTCCTTATAAATGACAATACATCATTAAGAAGAGCTTCGAATAACCCAAACACAGCTTTTCTTAACGACCCGGTAGATGTAGGGAATTATTTTAATTAAATTATTTAAATATTATAAGGATAGACATTTACCTGCTAATACAAGGGGGAAAAAATGCCAAAGTTTAATTTATATATTCACTGTGCTTGAAAATGTAGTACTAGACTACATTTTCAATTGCAGTACAAAACTGCAGTCGCAATGAATAAATAAAGTGATATATAACAAAACAATTCCGTGCTCTTTATTTAATACAATAAAATTGCTTTAACAGAATATTTAATTAACACTATTTCTTGTCTCCTCTAACAGTATATTCATTAAGTTATAAATTACACTCAATTATCTAATTATAAATCAAACTTGGACACCAAAGTTATTGTTTTCAAATAATAAGATTACCTAAAAAAAGTGGTATTGACTCAGTTAATAAATTTGTCGCCTTTTTGCAACATCAGCATTAAATAAAAGCATTAAATTTTTGTCTTGGTCCCATTATATCCTTTCATTGGTGAACTTAACCTCAAATATTTAATTTCACACAAAAAGAATTAGTATCTAAAATTCAGGATAAAGTTATATTCATACAGCATCGGCTTAGCTTGCACAAATATTATATGATCAGGATTTTAGAAGAAACACTGATGACTGACGAGGCGTTAACAGTGAAACACGTAGCTCGTATGTTCCTCTTGTAATTCTAATGTGTGTAACAATAAATTATTTTCCTGCCTATAATACACAACAATTATATCCACACGTCTATAACTTAAAACTGCATATTAGGAAGTGTATATTAAAAGCGAAAATACACACTAATTTTCTATTCTTACTCGTATAAAACGATATAGTTATTCAACATACTTGAATTAGTTTCACGTCATAGTAAAACAATCGCGAAATGTTAATAAACGACCGACAACTTTTGGGATCATGTATTTGGATAACTATACTTTTTACGAACATTTATGCCTTACTTGGTGTTCTCCAAGAGCTCCTTGAGTTCTTTGAGCATAACGTGATGTTCGCATGCCACCGATAACCGTCTGGTGGATATAGGTCCGCCCCTCATCGAGGCCACGAGAGTTAGTGTCGAACCGTTCCTAATGCCAGCGTCTCCCAGTCTATTTGTGTCCTTAAGTTCCTTCGATTGATATATTAAATTTTGTTGATATATTGGGATACCTAAACAAAGTGACAGTCTCAGACGTGACAAAGATTCAATTATGACACATATAAGATTATTTTGTGTGATAGATAAATGGTTTAATGTCTGTAAAATGGAATTCGATGTATGAGAAAAAGATTTATATTCTTTATTTCCATGGTAATTGACCATCAAACTCATTTATTTTACAGCCTGTATACAACAAGAAGGAATTACCATAGAATGTTTGTCAAAATGTGCACTTTTTATATCGCGTTATCAAGATTTGCCATCACAAAAAACTATTTCTTCTTGTAATTCTTTTTGTTCACTTACTTTACTACATCGATACGAACACGAATTCTGCAAATCCAATGTAATTTTTCTTGTCTATTTCAACTGTAATAAGCTAAGCGAAAAATTCTGTGGTTCGTCTCGCTCTGTACAATATGGATACTGAGTTAGAAATAAATATGTATGTGGTCCTATTTATAGAAGTATTAGTTACACAATTAATATATAACAGCTATGCCAATTACCATGATTATAAACAAAAATTAATCACTTGTGGCAGCCAAAATATTTGAATGGGCAAAACATGGATATTAAAATATACTGTCTAATAAACATCTACTAAACAGCCTGTAAAAGTCTGAAAAACAATGCAATTATTTCTGGTTAGCTTGCCAAGGCAAATTGTTTCCAACAACTGAAATAAAATATTACAGTAAACAAAATCCATCATATTAATCCTTTAATATTTGACCCTACTATACTACATCCCAAAGTATTTCAGACTTTAAAATTGCCTCTAAGCACATTTAGTGTGCCATGATAATTACTATTCACTTTATGAAGCCTTACACTAATGGAACAGGCCATAGTATTAAAGCCAAACAAAAGAATGTTACATTATCTCTTATTGCATCAAGGAGGCATGTGATGGGAGGATGTAAAGTTATTTGGATAACTCTGTATTTCTGTAATGTTGAGTAAAGGTCAATATATATATATTTTTTATATAGTTCTAGTTACATTTAATTTTACAATTGAATTTTAATATCATCATTAGTCAGGAAAATTGTAATTAGTCTGTCAAATGTCAAAAGAAAATGCAGATTAATGGGAATGCTTTAGTTCAAAATAGCGACAACAGTACAGGAAGGCAAAGATTGTTATCTATTTCTAATTATAGTTGATTCTTATAAAATTATCAGCGAACTGTCAACACGTAAATGACTAATATAAGAAAGGAAAACTAATTGTCATGATTGCAAAGGTAACAGACCCTTAGGGAAAGTAAATCTTAACGTAAAACAATTATATTAAAATGAAAGTTTGATTGAGGCCTAACTAGGCTGCTACAAAAAAATCAGACATAAATCAGGTGATGTTGAACTTTTGGCAACATGATTAGTAAAAAAAAAGATCTTACCCTCTACCCGATAAATTTTCTTCTTGATATCTCCGACAGTCTCTGTGGAGGAAACTTTAATATCAAACGTGGTACCCATGAGAGTTTTAATTTGAATTTCCATGTTGGGTTCTTCAAAACCATCAGAGAACCCATCCTCGGACATTTTAGGTCTTTAAAATATAATGACAGCTGACAAATACCAAAGTTCACTTTATTTAAAAAAAAATCACAAACTGGAATTTCACACTAGCTTTTACCAACACTTTCAAAAGTCATTATTCGGGCGGCTATTGCGGCGAGAATTTAACTACACAAAAATTACATCCCAGACAAGTCAATCACAGACCTACAAAGAAAAATGCGTATTAAAATTTAGAAACGGGAGTTAATTAAATGCAATTGAATCACAATTTGTAGACGGTTGCGGGATGTATTGTTGGCTCTATTTACGATTTTTTTGGGCCAAATTACCTGACAGACCGAAACAAATATAGATCCAGCGGATTATTTTTAAGTTGGTTTACTTACCACATTACGAAATGGCCAGAGATCAAAATAAAACAGCTTTTAGAGACAACTTTAAGTTGATTTCTCCGAGCTGACGACTCACCTCACGACACTCAAGATAATAATACCAACCCAAAAAAAATTCCACGTCTTCATACCCGATTTAAGAATTAAAAACTTATACAGTTATTACAATCTAATTTCTTAACGATAAAGACGATTGTCAGAAAACTCTTATCTGAGGAATGTTAAATGGGAAAACACGTAAAATTACACGCGAAAATAAAATTGCACTACGTAACCGATCTAAAATTAGTGTTGGTAGTGAATCATACATCAGCTGTGGGAACCCAAATTTTAATATTTCATTTTTAGTAACGCCTAACGCCTACTGATCAGTCAGTAGCGGAACTACAGGTTTTTAATGTGAACTATTTCCGATGAGTAGTTCTTCAAGTTTAAAACATTTTCCATTCGCAAACATCCAACAATTTATGATTATTTATTAACTATATAATACGAAACTATAGTTATATATACTGGTTATAACAAAAGTTTTTTAATGCTAATCAGTTTCCGTAAATACCTTACATTATGAATAAAAAACGAGCGAAACCATTGTTGGCAACACTGATAATTTTCGGCATTCCTGAATTGGTGGTAACCCTAATTTATAACTATAATTGTATTGCCTGTTGTAATTCAAGAAGGTTGGTGGAAAACAACGTTAATTTGGATTGTTAGAAACCGCACTATCTTTATCTGTACATGAATGACGTTTGTGTTCGTATATTGTGCAATTATATCTAACAAATACACTTGTCCACGAGTCACTGAAACTACTAGAATATGTTTAGAATTTATTTTCGTTATAGATATACTTTAAAATTTTTACTTTTAATATGTTACACTAAAAATTTATATACAAAAATATACATTAATTATTAGATTATTACATCACTTGGCGAATGGGAACGGGGGAATAGATTTTAAGTCTCCAATATCAAAATTGACTATGTTTGGAACAGGTTTCCCACCTTCCTCAATTGCCCCCTTTAATTTATCGTACTTCCTCTCTATTTTAAGTTTTTCCATTAACAATTTTTTGTACTCCTCTCCCCCTTCGACTATTTTACTTTTCAACACATTTATCTCTTTTTGCTGTGTGGCTAAAGACGCCTTTAAATTATCAGTTATACTTCTTAACTCCTTTATATCCGCATCATAATTTCTAGACCCAATTCCGATTTTTTGGGCGATAACAGCCTTCAATGAGACACGGAGCATAGTGTTTTCTTCTTGTAATTTCTTTAAATCGCCTTCGATCGAGATATTTTGTAACTTGTTGTGGTTCTTCTCAGAAGTATTTGAACATGATGCACCCTGCGTCATGGAGGATATATTTGCACAAAATTGGAAAGGGGAACTGGCACCATGCAATACATTTTCGCCACTTATGTAGCAAATTTGATAAATTTCTGTGTTGTTCTTGGGAAGTATATGCTCTAAAATATCATCATCTTAGTACACTATATATAAAAAACGAGTACGCTTACTATTAAATACAACAGAGTGCTGTTCTTGCTTGGTAGCCATAGGAGCCCACTCAAAAACTACATAGTCCTTAACTAAACTCCATCCTAATTTAAAAATAGCCACTCGATCACCCTCCTGAGGGGTATAATCGTTAAATTTAAAATTACATTCTAGATCTTCATTGTATGAATATTGATCGTAAATGTCGAGAAATTCCACCTAACAGATAACAAAGTATGTTCATAGTTGTACAATCAATCAATTAATGCGATACTTACAGCAGGCTTCATAGAAACAAAGTTAGATTCCATACTATCTGCAGCCATTTAGAATATCTGCTAGGAGATATCAGACTACTTATTTACTTGATTTTTATCTCTTATTTTTTACTAGGACAAATGTATACAAAAATCAGCAAGGTAAAACTTATACTACCACAACATTAAAAAAAATTAATCAGGGATACCAAAGAAGAAAAATAAAAACAAGATGTATTTGAATTTGTAATCAAAACTTTAAATGAAAAGAAATCTATGTCAGGTTAATAAAATACCAGTATTTTTTATAAAATACTGCCTTTTATTTACTTTTGTTAACATGCCGCGTACAATAAAACTGAGGTTTATAATATCTAAATCGTTTTCATACCTTTTTGTAATTCTGTATAAAGGAAACCGTATAGGTTTTAATTTCAAGGTATAGATGGCGCCATGCACCTTGACGTTTTTCTTGTACTAAAAAATAAAACAGTCTCAGCGGTCTCAACAGAGAATGTAACTCTACTTTTACTTTAAAAGTGTTCGAGTGCATCTGAACCATTCTCTATTTAGAGTTTAAAGTCAGAGAATCTGATTATATTTATGTAAGTAAACAAATAAATGTTGGTTATACTCATTTGTTCACGTACCATTGACGTTGGTACTGGAACCATTGTATAATCGTGAAAATCATGTAAACACGTAAACATAATCAGAATGTGTTCACATTAAGTTCTAAATAGAGTATAACTTTGGTGTTATACTCTAGCCATTTCATACAACTAAATAGTACAACACCGGTGCAGCACTATCAACATTCTTATTTACACTAACAATGCACTAAAGTATCCATTAGTGATATCTGCCTAGAGAAGCGACTTTAATTAATTGTTACAAGCTGTAGCTGCAATGTGATGACATTGTTGAATTTGTGATTATAAATATTAGCTGAGTGTTTACCTGAGGCTAGCTGCCATGCTTAGGGAGAGGTGTCAAAGTCCCCCTGATGTAACTATAAAACCCAAACACACAATGATCCAATACCGGATCCAGTCCACAACCCTGAACCACGGTACGAATGACATTATTGTAACCACATATTCACACCAATTTATGTTACACTTTATATTTTGCTAAAACTAATATAATTAGGCTACGTTCTTTCAAATAACCCACCACTGATTGGCGCGTCATCAGAGTATAGCCATTTTAACATACGAAGGCAGTGGCAACAGATGTAGATTTATTTGTCTCAATACAAATAACGTTTTTAAAAAAAGAAGAACCTATTATTCCTATTAAAAACAATATTACAGTCCCTAAACAATGTTAGGCTTTATTGCCATACATTACCTCTACAAGAGAATACGATAGGACGCCAATCCATTTACGTCCCGCAGCAAAGTGCTGCACATTCATGGGCTCCACGTCTGGCAATTGACCTGAATGACTATCGTATGTAGCCTGTAGAATCCAGCGAATATGTTACATCTCAAATCTAATCCATAATTTGGAGCAGAATCTCATCATGTTCGAAAGGTTTAGCGCTGAATTTAAAAACTCGGTGGCTAACTGAATATTTCACCCTTTATTACACGCCTTCTTAGTCATGACATATACCGCACATGGGAATTTCCACAACAATGTTCTGCCAACGACTGCCGAAGAGTCGAGGAGATCCAACTCCTTACCTGTGACGTTCTAAGCACAATAGAAGAAGAGTACTAGTGGCTCTATGTACCTCGCTCTAGATGCGTGGTTCCCACGCTAATACACCGCGCATTCGTGATAATGCAGTCCTGTGGACCGCTTAGCTTGTAACGAAGAGTTGATTGAATTTTCAGGAATAGGTTACTGTAACGGAAATATATGGAAACGAAATTTGTAATCGATATTCAAATAATTTCTAATAAGCTGTTTATTAATTTTATTGACACAAGATAATGAGGAATCGTATACGGAATGGCAATTTAGAGAAAATAAAATTTCACGTTTACGTTTTGTTTACAAAGATATTTATTTAATTGCCAATAAAGAAGTGTATTTACATAACAAGGTTCTCTATAAACAACCCTGATTATATTAACAATACAATAACTTCAAGAATTAGCGTAAACAATGACACTAAAGGGAGGTATGACAAAAACAACTAATATACAAAACGAAAGGACCTAGCGATAGTTCAGCCAACGTAGACAGCTGATGAAACGAAAGTATCTTGTCAAATCCAATGCTGCCATCTGTCGGAATGTATTATTTCGTAGTCTTTTACTCCTTTAACCCTCCGTCGAGCGCAACCGATCTGTAAGATCTGGCAGTTACTTTTTTCTTTGCCTTTTCGTGTGTATTACGAATATTAACTTGAACTCCCTCATAGCTTTCTAGCTCCAAACCACTTTTCTCGATATGGTGTCGATTTTTTTTTTAGTGCATTCCTTGGCCCTTTTTGGACCGCTCGGATCTGTCAGATGCATTGCGCCTGATCACGTCTTTATTTTCACTTTTATATTTTGTTAATTTCTTTTATTATCTAGATTAATAATATTTTTTAAATTATTGGTTTATACTAAATATAGTTATCAACATGCTAAAATGATAAGGATTTATAATTATTAAAATAGGCAGTGGGTTCTTGTAAGTTTTCTTTGTGACTCGCGTCCAATATTTTTTTATACATAACTTGGTGACTTTCACATGAAAAATATAGGTGGTTTGTTTTCTGTATTTAAAATATTGTTCAATACTAATTTACGTTTGTTTTATCTCAATAACTGGTTCCCCTAGGAGTCTCCACCTCATTAAAATCTAAATTGTGTAAGATTTGATATGGGATCTCTCAGATACATTGCGCCCAACGGGTTAAATTTAAGTTTAGTTTGGGATGGCTTTAGTGGTGGACGGAAGAAGGGAAAGGATGAACATACACCATCATGTATTAAATAAATTTGGTATTTTAAATTTACTACACACACACACAATGGCAATGAATACAACTTAAACATTTTGAAATCAGACAACAGAAATTTCCTTACATCTATGCATGATTTTCTCCAAAGATCTTTGGTTCATTTATGAAAATAGGTTGCCTATCTTGGATAGATCATTAGTTCACTTGTTTACATAATTAAGGTTATGTCAGTTTATTAATTTATAGTTATTCAGGGAAAAAACAACGACGCAAATTTTTCAACGATATTTTCACAAATAACAAAAACCAAATTTGTATCTATGTATTTCAGACGACGATATTTTCTTCTACAAAGAACACAGTACATAATATAAAATAAACCTTACGATCTAGCTTTTGCCACTTAAAATTCTCTCCTATGGTACTTATCGGGATCGAAGTACGATGTGACCACCACGCGATTACTGAATTTCCTTCCCGTCAATGTCTGCTGCGCCTTCTGGCAATCCAGCACGGAATTGAACTCAACAAACACCTACAAATTGTACAGGTACATTATCACGATCACCCTGTATAACACACGATCGTTTACCTTTCCACAACCTGGAACCTCGACGCCGTCGATGGGTCTCGGGATTTCTATACTCCGAACGACCCCGTATTTATTGCATTCCTCTTTGATATCCTCCAAGATATCTTCGTATTCCTCCTCGTCTTTCAACTCGTCTGGGGTAACCTACAAAATAAAAGAATTTACGATACAGCATGAGACACGGCGACTCCAAACTCCAAATTATTACCATGTTCAGTAGGCACAATACTTCCGTAGGTGGGCCCGAAGCCCCCACGAGGCTCAGACCGGGCACCTGAATTTGCACCGCCGGCAAGACTGTGGTGTTCTTGGCGCCCACGCTGGCTCTCTGAACTATCAGCCGTTTGTCGCCCAGCTGCATCCCGTTCAATCCTGCTATGGCCTAAAAAATGCATAAAGTTACTGGGTACATGAGCAATATACGTACTTAGTAGAAACGTTTATGGAATAAAATTATTTTTTATATTGTTAATTTATAAGAAATCTTTAGACAGGTACATTTTTTATCTAAAGGTACTTATTTAAATATTGTATACTATTGGAGATGCTCTTTTAACAGGACACTACATATTTTTATACTATCGAAGCACTGATGAACAAAATAACTTTAATCCATACGAGGTTCTACTTTGTACAGAAGGTTTTTGAACAAAATATTTACCTGATCAGTCATTGTGATGTCGATATATTCGGCAAAGGCGTAGCCCTTGCTTAGCCCGAAGGCGGTATCTTTGACCAGATTGAACGCCCTGAGTTGTCCGAACGACATTAGAAGCTCCTTTACCTACACACGGTTATCCACAGTTAATATAGAGCCGAATGGGGGGTAGTAAAATGAACCCAAATTCAAATGAGCGTATAATCAAAGCATAAAATCGTTTCAACAATTACAATTTTGGACTAAATTGAATTTGAGTACATTTTAAGATAAATTTTACTCTAAAATAACTTACTTTAAATATGGCTGTGTGGCAAAAACCTATATAAAGTTCGTTTTTTATTTAATTTCCCGTATTCATCTAGCTCAAATGACTGATTGTCACCGCACAAAAAAATTATGTCCAAATTCTCAACCCGAAACAATCACAATTTGTACTCAAACCTTCAGCATGTTTAAGAATTACTATAAATCGCTGCAGGGTGTTCACTAAATTATCAGCAAATACAAGACTAATGTTCTACCATTAAATGAATAAATAATAATTATTAAATTATGGTTTAACCAAACTCATGACGAGGGTAATTTACTTGAACCAATTAAATGTATCAAAATAACTGTGGAATTAATTCAAACACCCTGTAGATCATTAACTAGATAGATGCAAACAATAAATATTTTACTTGAACTTGTTAAAATATCGACTTTTTAATCCAAATCTGCATTGTAGATATTTTGATATTTCTAAAAATTAATCCATATGACTCCTGTAAGTTGTGGCACATAAAATATTACCATCATTTATTTGGACATAATTTTTTCCGTCCCCCTCCCACATTAATAGTTTGTTAGATCAGACCGATGTGATTATACTGAGTGTATTGGAATGAGATTCATCGTTTTATTTCCCTTTACAAGTTCACAACTGAAAATCCGAAAATTAAGTTTAAAAGTGAAAGAAATCTTGCGGTATTCAGGCATTTTTTGGTACTTTTGATTCGGAACAGATCCATCAAGGAGTTTAGTTTAAAACACGCGTCTAAGCAGGCACAAGTCTTTAAATTTGGAACAGCCCCAAGTCAGTCAGATGCAGGGAGAACAAAAAAGAGATTTATAAGCTCCGTCGGTCTGTGAACGGATGTGACTTGCCTTTTTCTGTCCACAGGGTGTTCACGCGTATATGTGTAGCAGAGACACTCATAGGGATCGAGTTGTTAACCCTAGCTACAGGGCAAAAAAGCAAAATATATGAGACACTTTTAACAACAATCTTAGCATAAACTAAAGTTATCAACAACAGTATCGTTTTCATTTGATGACTTCAACGTTTTAGGGAATTACCAAACGACAGTGATATCGTGCAATGTATCCATTATATTTCAGTATTTTGCTGAAATTATCTGCAAAATTAACAAGTCAGATAATGTCTACAATATAACTGTTTATTTTATTTTAAAACGTTTAATCTCTCCAGTTATTCCAATTTTGTGATCTTGTAGTTATCTAAAAGTCAACCTAACGTTTTGTTATCTGAAAAATTTAACCTGAAAAAGATCTGTGACCTGAAATGATAGAGAAACCTGAAAAACAGAGAATCGCGTCTATTTCTGGACGAAAACACACCACCCAGGCGCGGTTTCGCCTAAATCTAGACCGTTTCTTGGTTTTGCTGTAAAAACAAGCTGAAACAGAAAAACTGAAACACCTGAAAATATTTCCGTGTGGTAGTTTTACATTTTTTTAATCGTTGTACAGTACCTAAAAACCTGCAAAGCACTCTGCTGTTAAAAAAAACCAGCCGGTTGTAAAAACCCTAAAAATTTTGACTGTTTCATTCGACATTTGTGGCTGTAAAGCTCAGGAAGCTTTCTCACTGTGACCGCTAAAGAATAGAAAGAAGCAACGAAACAGAGCCATTTGTCTCTCTTAAATCGACTTTCCTTTACGGTTTCGAACAAATACCGTTTAAAGTGCTGAAATATAATCTGCTGTTACACGACCGCTATATGTTTGCACCTGTAAAAGGCTGTAAGAAAATCCAAACCCTGTAGGGTGTTTTTTGAACTCTGACAGCTGATTGGTACCCACATTTTGACGCTAGAGCTAAGAAAAAGGACGGGAAGTCACGCTGTCTCCATTCATTCTACCAGTCACTCCAAATTTACTCACTCATATTCGTTTCCAATGCTCTCGTCGCTATAATTTGACAAAACCAACAGAGCTTGCTTTATGAGTCAATAAACTTGAATTCCTTCACATTCACACGATTACCTGACGACTGCGCTTACCTGGTCTTCGTTCAAATAATTCGGCAGGCCTCCAATGAAGATTTTGTGCGGCGAATCAGGTACCACAGTACTGATCACGCCTGCCGGCACACTGATGGCGTTTTCTGCCATCCCCGGCATCGGCTGGTAATCGTGTGGCCTACGAATCTTTAAACTTTGTCCTACAAAAAAAGTCTCTTTTAGAACATATAAATTATGTGATGAATCTGAATTACCCTTAAAATTGATGCCGTCAAACGCCATAGCCTGGGTAGTCTCGTCGATAGACCTAAACTCTAGAAAAGCAAAGTTCTTATCCAAATTAATCTGACAGGCCAGGACGGGGTTGCCAGCGGCTTGCGCCAAACCGCTCAGGTGCATTTGCTGGTTGAAGTATTCCATCATCTCCTCCTCGGTCACCCCGAACGGGATGTTGCCGACATACAAACGCCTGGCCTGTCTTGTAATGGTGGACCCTACGACGGGTACCGCTGCTTGTGGCGTATCTGCCACTATATTAGCCGGTATCTGTCCTGCAGCCTGCATGGCCTTATATTGGAGGGGCGTAATGTGTTCAAACCCTGGTGGAGGTACATCCCAGTATAGGGACGGCTTCCTACGCCTGGAGTAAGCACTCTTGTGTCTGGGCGAGCCGGACCGGCTCCTTCTCCTGCGTTCCCTACTTCTGGACCTAGAACGGCGTCTATGTTCGCGAGAGCGCGATCGCTTCCTGCGATCTTTATCCCTATCGCCCCTGTCTCTGCTGCGTTCTCGTTCTTTGCCATCTACAGAATAGCAAACAATTTAATGACCGAACCGCTTGTATTCGATAGGTTGCTTACCTTTTTCTTCTCCCATCTTTTTGACTAGTCCCTAA
This sequence comes from Rosalia funebris, assembly GCA_037954035.1. NCBI lineage: Eukaryota > Metazoa > Arthropoda > Insecta > Coleoptera > Cerambycidae > Rosalia > Rosalia funebris. The sequence continues at coordinate 1,792,133 of JAZFAV010000007.1, forward strand.
AACTCACCGCGCTCTTAAACAAGTCACAAAGAAGAATTTCAATGGGTGTTTACGGACACCAATGCATTAATTTAATGATTTTCACTTGCGAAACAAAATGGATACAAAACACATTAACACAACAGCAGAATGTAAATATGGCGTACAATATGGCGTTACAATGATAATTTCTAGCAGTTGACGGATAGATGGCAGCAATAGCAAAGAAGAATAAGCATTTTCACTACAAGCTTGTATGTAGTAACCAAATAGACCAATAGGCATGTTTTGAATAACTCATGTAAATATAAATTAATAGAAAATTTCATCTGTCGTTTTCATTTGGAAGCAATAAGTAACATACTTTCCGGTTGTATATACAGTTAGTAATTTTAATTTTTCTAAACGTTCTTACGCGTCATATCAGTATCATTGCAACGAATTAAACATCTAAAACATATTATTTTCATATTAATTAATTAATTGATCACACAAATTAGTAAAAGCATATTAATAATACTCATCAGAGGGTCACATTAACTTTTCGCTTTCAAAAGTAACAGTTAAAAAGGAATTGAAACAAATTAGAATGAATAAACTAGACATGTAGATATATTTCTTGACATACGAGTATCATCGAGTATGTATGTAGGTATATTTTAAACAAAATCTTGTTTTAAAAATGTAGGTTGCATTAAAAAAATATATGTGACAAATTACAAAACTGTGTTAAAGTCAAAAACAAACAGTACGATGAAGTAACCAAGATTAATTTATTTTCAGTCGCAAAGTTATAAAATGAGGTAGTTGTCTGTATTCACTTGGACGTATGTTGCTTTTGGCATCATAAGAAGTGCGAAGAAATGTACAGTACGATCCACCAAAATGGAACAAGGAAAATAAAACGATACAAAGATTTTTATATTGATAGAATTGTTAACTTATTTAATTTCGTCAAGGAGGAAATCGAATATTTAAGGGTAAAAAAATCATTGGAGAACAGCAGAACTCTTGATGAAACTGCATTTAAAGTATATCAGAGAAAGAAGGCCGAACTATTTAAAAAATTGGTAGAATGGGACAACATAAAATTTGAAGATAATTCAGATAATCCTAACGGAATGGAAAGCGGAGATTCGGCCAGTAAGACGTTTCTGGAGCATTTTAAATTCGTTACTGTACCATATTTCTATGTTTTAATCGCATTAAATTTACAGAAACTCATAAAAAAATGTATCAGAATTGTAAATAATATAATATAGCCTGCGTATATTTTTAAGCCTTTGTACGTTATATACATATTTATTTTCGTATCTGTGCATATACATCACACGCAATCGTAAGGTTCTGGTTACGTTTTCATTTACACAGAGTTAATTTATGTTAAAAATGTTGTAAAAAAAAAGCGCAAATATTTTGTCGAATCGTCAAAGTACTCTATTTCTAATGCATACATGTAAGTGTAATTTACTTTACCATTGTTAGGTTTTATATTTCAAAGCGTATAAAACCAATACCCGTCTCTTTATTTATTAACGCAAAGACTTAATAGTCCTAATAGGCATTTTTGTGTTGAAAAGAAATATTTGATGTCAAATAAAGATCAAAGAGCGCTGGGGGTCCGAAAGGTGTTTCGTCATTGGCCAGCGCCGACTTGATTAGTTCAACAGTTGTCATGCAGGTGGAGCCCGATCCTCACGAGTGTATTCTCATGGCGACTTTAGTATAGAACGGAATTCGAGTGCCTGTTTACGGTTTCTTTATTTGTTATTGAACTAGTGTTAATTTATTGTTAAGTGTAACTTTAGACGATTTTGTTGCATGTCCTCTCGCTATCCTAATTCTGCAAAATGTTTCTGTGTTAAAAATGTGTTGTGTTTATGTTTTGAGTACAAAAATAACATTTGGATTTTTGGTAGAAAGGAGAAATACCGTCTTTAAAAAGGTAAGTGATAGTGAATTGTTTTTAAGGAAACTAGATCAAGGAATTTAATACAGAAATTCAGTATTTTCGAGTTTATTTAACAAAGAAAAGTTTTCTGCAGACCAGTAAAGTTAATGTTAGGTTATACCCAGCAAACTGTGGTACTAAAAAGTTGGGAAATCTATAGCGTAAAGATTCGGTAAAACAGTTAAAATTTACATGCAATGTAACTAAATGCAATCATAGGCGACAGTTTAATGGTTATGTAAAGTAGTATGCAAATTCTGTAGGCAGGAACACGCGAAAATGTAAATTTTATGCCCTATTTAATTTGTCGTGAGTTAACCAGGCAATTTTATTGATAATTGTGTTCAAAGTTTGCGTGGGTACGTTTTTCGTAAACACGAAATCACCCCAAAACTGGAGGAATGTTCGAAACCGTCCTGGCCATGTAAAAATACACCTACCTATCTTGTGTGTTTGTTAATTTTTTGATTGATGTTATCTGCTAATTCCAAACTGATAGACACTCATCCTAAATCCAAATTATCATTGGCGATTTGTGTTAAAACTAAAAAGTTTTTCTAAGAATTCCTACGCAATTTTGTGAGGTTCTGTTTATATTCAGACGATTGCATTTTATGCAATCGAATTGAGTGTTTGTTTATTTAAAATTGTTCCGTGCATCTTCCTGTTTGCGAGCTTAAATAGAAAATAATAGGGAAACGGGGAATTTTGAGCAAAATGTAAAATAAAAACGTTACGATAATTATAACGGTTTGATTAAAAATAGTCAAGTTTTGAAATATTTAATAAAGATACTTATTTAAAACCACTTAAATAAAAATACTTGTATTTTCGTGCTCGTTAATAATAATCAATGAAAACATCAACAGTATATATATATATATATATATATATATATATATATATATATATATATATATATATATATATATATATATATATATATATATATATTATCTGTCAAAATATAATTTTTAAATCGATCGCCAAGTACTAATTAAAATACGGATTTAAAAAAAAAAACTACCAAAGGCATATCCCAATCGGAGATTCTTCTACCTAGATAGCAATAAACGCGAGGTCCACTCAATTTTTGGGAAGTACTATAATTTCTTCGCCCGAAATTCTTGGTACTAATAAATATGTGATAAGAGCCAAGCTACGGGGGTAATTTAGGGCTCTTACCTGGTAATTACCAGTCTGGACAGATGGTGTTAGTTTAATAGCAACCTTGTATACCGGCTGGACCCTTTGATGTTTATGGTGCAGGTACAAAGTGGGAAAGGGCTTCAATATCGCTTGATTAATTTTATTGTGATTTTTGTTCTGTGGGTGAGTGTAGGCTTTCCATTAATTTTTAATATTTTTTTTTTAGAAAAGCCGATTATAAAGTTTGATGAAACTATGTTATTTAAACGTACATACTCATTGTTTATGTACTTAATAATTCAATTATACTATACAGTCATATTTACATGTCAAAACACTAAATAATGTATATTTTCATCTTGATTACAATTAAATTCTGTCTTTGAAAAATAAAAAAAAAAAAAAATAAATATTCGTAAAAACTAATACTAAGCTTGTTCATGAAAATAGCAGTGTTTAAAAAAAATCACTAAACTTATATTCTATAAGGACACATCCTAAATATTCATTCAGTATTTCGTTCTTCACATCTGCTTGGCATAGACTCGATGTTTTTCCACAAATCTTCTTTATTTGTTGGATTTGCCAAAGCACCGCCTTTTTAACATCCACCCATATTATATCCAATTGGGTTTAAATCAGGCGACAATGGTAGCCAGACCATAACCTGTAATTTATTCTCATTTAACCATTTTTGTACTATACAGGCGCTATGCTTTGGGTCTTTATCTTGTAGCAGGACCCATAATGGCATTTCCTTTTCCAGGAGCAGCATTATATTCTGTAAAATATGAAGATAAACATCTGCAGTTATGGTTTCTCTAATCCAGTAAATAGGACCTGTACCATATCACGAAAAGCAGGCTCAAGCCATTACGCTACCACGGCCATGTTTTATTGTTTTTGTTGTGTACTTAGGATTGTGTGCTTGTAGTGGGGGTCTTCGTAAGCGTAACTTTTTAGCAATCTGTTTGTTACCCTTTAGTAGTGGAACCGTTCTTGGCCGTCTTGGTTTTAAATCTACTTTGAGTAACCTTCACCTGGATTTTCATTTGTTTTTCTGTTTTATTTTTGCATTAGCATCAATTCAATGCATTTTTAATAAACGTACAAGTTTTCCCGCGATTTAACATGCTTAATATTATTTCACGTTTTTCGTGGGTTCAATGTTTCGCTCGACCCATTTGTAATTACTAACGTACAATGACGAATAACAACATTTGTTTAATTAACTCTTTGTTAGCTTACATGTTTATATGAAAAAGTGTACACAATTTTTGTTGATCTCATGCACAGCCTGTCAGGTCTGTCAGGTAAATGTTTTACTGATAAACAGGGGGATCCTTTAAGATGCGAAAAGACACAATGTTACCAATCTAGGATATTTGATACTCTTAAAAGAACCTACTATTTGAGTTAGAATTTCAGTAAGTTAAAATAAATATTAAATATAATAGCTTGTTCCTGTGGTAAACACTGCCCTGTTTTTTTCATGCACATGAGTGTACCTAAGGATTGTTTTTTATATTGATTATTATATACAAAATAAAATGTTTATTTTTTTAAGATAGGAATATTTTGAAATCCGTAAACATTTCTTGAAGATTTCAGATCAAATCGTTGGAGGTACATTTTTCGAATAATTTTTTTTATAACTTTGACGTCATTCAACACCTATGTATTATAGATTCGTTGTTAATTACGTAACATCATTAATAATTACCGAAATATTAATTAAAATTGTCAATATAGAATTATACGCAAAATATTAACGTGTTATTAATTATTTAGTTTTAAATTAACAAATCAATGTGGTCTAAGTAAATATGGTAACGAATGGCAATCAGGGATCGTAAATATTTATTGAAAATATGAAAATATCGGATATTAACGATATATATCGGATATTTTGATATATATCCAATATTTTAAATTTTGTTAAAAATATTAGTTTATTAATAGATAAAAGTGTTAAAAGTATCTGAAAATAAAACAAAGAATATAAATCTTATATTTATTGATAAACAAAATAGACTTTTAAAAATAAAATTCATATTTCTAAACAAAAAATCAACACAAATAAAAATAATTCTAGTATTTACAAAAGCCGTGCTAGAGGCAACTCATCCATATCATCGGCATTGGAATCATCTAAGAGATCCACCTCTGCTGCTACATTCTGCAGATTTCCTGATCCTGAGGCGTCGCTGCTCTGAATGCTCTGATCCCAAATAAAATCCAAATTTGATGCTATATTGGACATACTTTTATTTTGGTTAAAATATCGAAACAAGCGTTAATTTAGCAGCCTTTTCGTTTCCTAATTTGGGTAATTCTATAGAACACCTTCTGGATTTTCGCGTTTTTTTTTTCATGGGCGTGTTGTAGGTTGCTATAGGAACAGTTTTTCACAAACGAAACTGCGCAAATTAATAATAACCCATGTGGCTAACGGGAGGTGGGAGCGAATAGGGGTGCTGGGTGGGGTAAACAGGTGTATTGAGGAATGTTAATTTAGGAAGGGTACATTAAAAAAATGTAAATTTTTGAAAAGATTCAACATATAGGGGTAGTGTTTAAGGATTGAAGCAATATTTTTATGTGTGGTGAAAGGATGTGGCATTGTGCACATAGACCGCAAAATTAAATATCTTGCTTTTTTTTTTTGTTAAATTTTGGCGTCTGTTGTTGAAGGGCAAGGGATATATTTGGTATATAAATGATTTGTGACCTTAACGGAGTTATTGTGAGTGACCTAATTAATCGAAGGACTAGTAATAGCATTAGACAGTGATGTCTGCGCTTTAGGTAAGCAAGTAATTTGTAGCCTATATTGTATATAATGATAGTTGTACAAAAGTTGATGTGGCAACATGGGAACTTTGGTGAACTACAGAAACGATTAAGTAAACTGTAAATCAGCTGTGCGCATAGAGAAATGTTCCAATTTTAATTTAGTTATAAAAAATACTTAACGCCATTTGCGCAAGATATGATAAGGTGCGTTGTACTCGTGATGGAATGTAGAATGTGTGAGTAAGTTTAGTTGTTCGATAGGGCAGAAGGGGGTGTTCTATAGAATGACCCTAATTTGTTTCGAAGTTTTGAATATACGTATGTACAAGGCCGAATGTAGAAAAAATTCGTTCTAGCCCAGCAGTGGCAGACACAGTTGTTAATAATATAGAGCACATTAAAAAAAAAAATTTGAAAATTTCAAAATGTCAACCCATCTAAAATATTCTTCAGAGTCAAATAAGTTGACCGATTTCCACCATGTCATAGGGGGGGGGGGGGGGGGGGTTCCCCGGTTGGGTATTTGTATTTAAACGAAAGCCACTGTTGCCGGATTTAAGAAAAATATAATAAATTTTTTGACAATTTGATATACATACATATATCCGAATTTTGATATTTATTTAGACATAAATATAGCGATATACATACGAGTATATCGGCGAACCCTGGAAGCAGTGAGGTAAATTTTGTATAAACATTTTCATTGTCATACACAGTAAACCACAAACAGTGGCAGGAACAAAATAACGTATTATAAAACATAATCTAACTGTATAGTTTATTTCATTGCTATTTGCCAAATAAAAAATCCCAAGCGGCTCAATAATTCTCATACCGTGGCTTGTTTTTATGGCTAAGCTCAGGTAGACTGTTCCGTTTATCGGCGAGATGAGAGTTTTTTATTTGTCAAATAGCGATGAAATGAATAGTACACATCATTTATTTGTAGTTTTCTGTTGTATTCGTATCGATTCAACAGTAACAGTGTCCGCGGTATGTTTTTCCTTAATTGCGATACGAATCCGAAGTCCGTCCGGTATGCAGAGGGCCTTCGGACGCGTGAGAGAAAAAGAAAGAGCTTTTCGGGCCCGCCCAAGCTACCAAAAAGGTCCGATTCCGAGAAACGGTTATGCATTCACGCATACCGTATATTATTAAACAGTCTCGGCCCTTCGAGCCAGCAAAGGACCTTCGAGCAGCGGACCTAAACAAGTTTTCTTCCAGCGTAACATGCCGCGGCCCTAGTGTAATTTTTTTTTTAAATAGTAAACTGCTGGACAAAATTAAAGCATTCGGAAAGGTTTTCATTATTTCTTATTTTTCGAAGATTTAAGTCATAGTACCTATAGCTCGTCAATAATAGGAAAAAGTGTGATTTCTCTATGTATGCGTAGAAGAAAGAGTGCGTAGTCTATTTACTTAGACTACGCATCTCGTAGGCGGTCCGATAGAAACTTGTTCCTATTCTTGATAAGCTAGTGTGTGATATTATAATTACATGATTTCAACTAATGTTTCACAAATTAGAATGAATAGTATTATCGAGAAAAAACATGAATGAATAACAGACTGGAACAATAATGTCAAATGCAACGAAAACGGTGTTATTGAAAAACTTTAGAAAAAAAGTTAGAGGTGAAATTAAATTGTAAGAATTTGGATTCACTAGTCTGTAGATCCTCCTATAGCTCTTATCACTGCTCCCATGGGCCTAGGCATGCTATTGATCAAGTGGCAAATGATTTCCTGAGGAATATTCTCCCAGTCGACAAGAACAACTTATTCGAGTTCCTTAAGAGTCATAGGGGCAGATATGTGGCGCCTAACTCTGTCTCTATGAGGTTCATATCTGGGCTTCTTGGTGGCCAGTCCATAGTTGGAATATTCACAAATCGAAGTAGTCCAGTACCTCTATAGCAACGTGGGGCCGAGCATTAACCTACATAAAAATGAATATCCTATTTAAGGACTCAAAACTTGGAAAATATATAAGAAATAATAAAAAGTTTTGCTGGTCCGTTAACTTTGTCCAGGAGTGTATTTGATTAATACTGACCAGATTTATGTACAGGGAGAACTAAATGTGTGGAATAACTATTTTACGTCCATAATCGTACATTATGTAAGAAATAGTCAAAAAGTCGCCTTAAGTGGTCAAATCGCAAATTTTCAGTGAAAAATCGGTTTTATTTTGCACGTGGGCTTTATCATTTTATAGCACAAGTGTGATTACCGCAACTAGGTCTTGTGGAATGGAATTATTACCAAATGGTTGTCGCCTTTCCAGATAATTTAACCGTATTGCTATATACATCATCATCATCACCATTAGGTCATCAGTCCTAAGACTGGTTGGACGCTAACCTCCAGCTTCTCCTATCTTGTGCTAACCTACGCATTTCGCTATATACATAAATATATAAAAATTTAAAAATGTATGTTTTTATATACACTAGGCACAAAAATTAAGAGATAAAAAAATCCTAAATTTTTCGGACTCCAATATTTTTTTTCTGTGATTTCATCATAAAGCTTTTTTATATAATTTTATCCTCTTTAATTTGAGCGGTCTAAAAGCCTTGTACGAGGATTTTTCGCTCAGTTATAGTTGTTCAAAACAAAAAAGTCAGTTTTATGTGGTGAAAATGTTTTTTTAGCAATCTATATTTTTTTATCAAAAAATGTTAATTGTAAGAATATTATAAAAAAACAGCCGAAACTGCTTCGAACGATGATAATTCAACAAAAAATCATCGTACAAGGCTTTTAGACCTCTCAAATTAAAGAGGATAAAATTATCTAAGAAAGCTTTATGATTTCTGAAATCCGTGAAGTTTTTGAAGTCCGTGGGCCGTTTGAAAGACAAGCAAAAATTTGTGATTTTTTTTTCGATTGTTTTTTTATGATTAGTAACATATAAGTCGGAAATCGAGAAAGGAACCACCAAACCGCCAAGCGGTTAACAAAGTAGTTCCCGAATAGCAAAGCTATTACATAACCGCTCTAGGAAACAACTACTCCTCGGGCTAAAGCCCCGCCAGGCATTGAATTATACCCAGAAGCGATCTTCGACCCCTTTCTCGTGTTTCTGCACGATCAGATAAGGTTTCAAAAAATAAAACCCGCCACAGGTAGGATTCGACATTTGTCCCGGATCGGAACCGAACGACATACAGCTGTTTCGAACTTATTAGTCCTCATCAGTGCCGTACACGGTACGCCGATTCAGGACAAATGCCGAATGAACTCTATGGCGTATACATCTTTATACGATACGATCTCTGTCAGTAACATATAAGTCGGAATTCTTATGATTACTCAAAAACTGCTCATGGTAAACAATTTTTAACTTAACATCTGGAAACTAGAAACTTGGAGCTTCAATTTGCATTTTTAAAATTGCTGTGCGACTATTTTTCTCCAATCTACAGCCCTTTGAAAATCACTTAAAAATTATTCTTTTGGATAAAATCTGTTTATTTCCCTTTTTTAAACTTGCCGAATAGTCAATATGAAGATTAAAGAATTGTCTTTGTAATAAGCCTTTACGATCTTCATACATTACGCTTTCTTATATTTCTGTAAGGGGTATTGAGTATTAAAAATTGACCCTAGAGGAAGTTAGTCCACCACTGCCCTTTTATTAATCAAATCTTTATATTTTAAACATGTTAACACAAGAAGGCACCTTTATTTCATGCTGTATAGTAATTTTAAGGCATGATGTATAGTAATAGACGCAACTTCGTAACGAACACCCTGTACGCGATTTTAATTATTAACTTTTTCAAGCGTCGGAAATAATAACGTTAGCGAGTTGGTTTAATTAAAAACGGCCGGCACGATATTTCCGACGAACAGTCGTCACAAAAAGGCGAGGTATTAAAAAGTATTTGGTTTTTTTTACATCATATTATCAGTTTCCGCGAGAGCGCTTTGAAGGCGCCGCGAAAGGCCAGTTCCCGGCGATATTTATTCAATCAATCAGATAAAGCACTGCTAGGTGACAGCCTAAATATACAAAAGTAAATATCTACTCGCTTTTTCGCTACGTGTTTCCATTGGAATTAGCGGTTTTTTTTTTTTTCTCGCGAAACGTTCGAGCGCCAAGTGATTTTTTCTTGTGTTTCTATGCGTGCGTCAATAATATGCTTAAGTATGTATGTAGGTATGTGAAGTGTAGAAGAATACGCAGAGTATCTTTAAGGGAAAATAAACCTTCACAAAAATGTTTAATAAAATAAAATTATTAACCTAACGTCTAGGGTACTAACCATTTGTTGCAAGACAGGACCGCACTTTGTTGGTTCGATTCAACGAGGAAAAGGAAAAATAACACTATAAAGAAAACATACCAGTAATATGGTTAGACAGCATTTTATTATTTGCAATATTTTGGAAAAATAGCGCCTTCAGATGTGCCCTTAGAGAGAAATGCAGTGCAAGTGCGGATGCCTTAAAATACATAATAGTGTAGTGACGCATTAAACTGGCACATTAGCAGGGATAATGAGTGTGCCTCGATAACTCAGCGGTCAGAGCAACTAACCGGAAATTGGGAGAGCCGGGTTCGATTCCCGGTCGAGGAAAAATGCACTTTTATCCGTGCTAACGCCAAAGTGGTGACCCCGACGTGATGTGATTCATTCCAATATATGCAACCTCCCTTACATCTCAAATTCGCGGATTCGATTCCCGTCCTATCCATCGCCCTACAGTCCGGGGGTTACCGAACAACGGTTCGTAAGAATGGCGAACGCGGTCACATTCCGTTAAATTGTATCGAGACAAATCATGTCTCTAGGGAGGGAGTACTGTAGTGACGCATTAAATTGGCGCATTAGCAAGGATAATGAGTGTGCCTCGATAGCTCAGCGGTCAGAGCAACTAACCGGAAATTGAGAGAGCCGGGTTCGATTCCCGATCGAGGCAAAATGCACTCTTTATCCTTGCTATCGCCAAAGTGGTGACCCCGACGCGATGTGATTCATTCCAGTATATGCAACCTCCCTTACATCTCAAATTCGCGGATTCGATTCCCGTCCTATCCATCGCCCTACAGTCCGGGGGTTACCGAACAACGGTTCGTAAGAATGACGAACGCGGTCACATTCCGTTAAATTGTATCGAGACAAACCATGTCTCTAGGGGGGGGGAGTACTGTAGTGACGTATTAAACTGGCGCATTAGCAGGGATAATGAGTGTGCCTCGATAGCTCAGCGGTCAGAGCACTCAACCGGAAATTGGGAGAGCCGGGTTCGATTTCCGGTCGAGGCAAAATGCACTTTTATCCTTGCTATCGCCAAAATAGGTACATCGTTATTCTCAGATGAATGATTGCGAATGACGTTCAAATCGTGTTGTATACAGGTTGTCAATAATAGGAAAAAGTGTGAGATTTTCATGTATGCGTAGAAGAACGAGTGAGGCAGAATTTGGAGCCTTCAATGATCGAGACTGAAACTCTTTAAAAAGGATTTCACAATGAGGCATAACCTTGGCGAAAAAGGCGAGCGCTAGTATTTAAAGTCATCGAATCGTTATTTAAATAAAAAATAATCCAATAACATTTGAGCCAGATTTTTTGTATTGTAATAATTTCCCGCAGTGTAAAAAATACATTCTAAGCATTCTTTTAAAAGTTCAGCATTTTCAGAAACGGTTCGTAACAATTCGCTTGTATATTGCGTGCAATGCACGCAAATCTCATAAGCTACGTATAGATATCTCCTGTTTCACGCGCCCGAGTCCTCTCTTTCTAACGCATGGTTAAACGGTCCTCTGTTGTGTGCAATACAAAAATTGAACTTCCTGTACATATATTCCGAATTGCAGATTTAATATCCCGTAGATAAATTTGATAAATTCTAGGGCTGGCGAATCTCGCGACATCTAATAAGCTGAAGCGAGACTGTTAGATATCGGAACATTCTATGAATAATGATAATGTAATGTATAGTAAACACCTAATAGGTATTTCTAGGAACAATTTTAAGGGAGCTCACTGCACAAATGCGTCTACAATAAAACCGCTACTGGCTCTGAGCACTTCTCGTTTTGCGAATTTTCGTCGATCGATAATTTATGAAATAAGGTCGCCCAGATTTAATTTTTCATATTTTCCAAGGAGTTCGGATTCCGACTTATTGCCAAGCTATAATATATTGTTAATAGATCAATTAGTTTGGCAGTTAATTTACCTTCTCCTCCGAGGCCGTGCACGGTTTTTTTTTTAGAATTCTCAATCGAGAGCCCATTCTCTTTTGTACATGATCAATACGCTCTTTCTTTTGTACTCTAAAATTTTCGTACGGATTTTTTTCGTCGGAGCAGTCTGACGCGCGGAAATTTCAAGGAAAAATTTTTTTTTAGGGAAGAATTTTTCTGCTTCATATTCTAAAAAGTTCAAAGAATTTTTTAAGTTAATAAAAAATCGATTTTTTGAAAAATTCACAGTGGTGTTCCCCTTCAATAGCACGACGAGCACTATTGGAGAAAATTCATTCTCGATAAAAGAATCGTCAGCTAATCCAACGGCTTCTATCCCCAACGCCAAAGGAACGCCACCCTGCAGGTGTTACCTAGGCGTGTCTCTCATTTAGAGACCCCTTAATTAAGACCTAACCGCAAAAATAGACACAACGTAACAATCGGGCCCGGCTGCGGAGCGCAAAAAAAAACCCACGAAAATGACCTTTCAAAACAAACAAGTCGGCAAGAATTCCCGACAGAGGCAGCAATAAGTGATCGTACTATAAACGGGACCGCGAAAACAAAAAAAAAACGAGAGAGAAGAGGAAAAAATGAACAAAACCCCTCGCTCCCAACTCGTACGAATGTCGTGGCAGCTTCATCAAAGCCAGTTTATAATTTTTAAGTCCACAGAGTTGATCTGAAAGACGCCGCGATCCGCCGGCTTGGATGTTTGATGACGGTCCCTTTGATGTCTGCCGACCGCTTTGTATGGATGGACACTCCACCGGATAGTAGGTAAGTAAATACGCGAACTGTTGGCTTTATTTGCCGATCCGGGCTATGGCTTGGAGGTGTTCCGCCGGCGATTTTTTATCTAGTCGTTTGCCGGTGATTAATCGTGAAATTGCGTTTATTGCATATTAGCCGCGAGGCTCATATACGAGGTATGTCAATATGAAACCGTAATTTGTTCATAGATGGCCTAGTTTTGTCATCTGATAAAGGTTTTTATCTCACAACAATACAAGTTTCATACAACAAGATCGTTTTTAATAGCGTTGAACATGTCGAATTTTGTGTCTGGAAACTACGATTTGCGGACAGCATTGATTTTCTGTTACCATTTGAAGAAAACTGCTGCAGAATCGCATCGAATGCTTGTCGAATCACAGTGTTTTGAATGGTTTAAAAAATTCAAAAGTGACAATTTTGATGTGAGAAACGAAGAACATGGAAGACCACCGAAGAAGTTTGAAGATAGCGAATTGCAAGCATTGTTGGATGAGAATGACGCTCAAACGTAACAAGAACTCGCGGATCAATTAAATGTGACACCAGAAGCCGTCTACGTAAGTTTTAAAGCCATGGGAAAGATCCAGAAGATGGGAAAATGGGTTTCACATGAACTGAATGAAAGACAACAGGAAACCCGAAAAACCACTTACGAAATGTTACTCGCCATGTACAAAAGAAAGTCATTTCTCGATCGAATTGTGACTGGCAATGAATAGTGAATATATTTCGAGAATCCTAAGCGTAAAAAATTGTGGTTAACTCCAGGCGAACCATCGACATCGACTGCAAGGCCAAATCGCTGTTGTAGACGGAAGACAATGCTCTGTGTTTGGTGGATCAGAAGGGTGTGATCAATAGATCACACCTTATAACAGCTCATAATAATGAGCTGTTAAAACCTGGCCAAATCGTTAATACTGAACGCTACCGACAACAAATGATCGATTTGAATCAAGCTTTGCGTGAAAAACGACCGAATTATTAAAAAAGGCAACAAAGTGATTTTGCTTCATGATAATGCGCCATCACACACAGCAAAATTTGTTAAGGAAACGATTGAGACGTCTAGTTGGGAAATATTTTCGCATGCGGCTTACTCACCAGACTTGGCTCCATCGGATTACTATTTATTTGCATGGATGGGACACGCACTCGTTGAGCAGGGCTTCATCTCTTACGAAAATGGCTTGATGACTGGTTTGCCTCAAAAGAGCAAGAATTTTTTTGGCATGGAATCCACAAATTGTCAGAGAGATGGGAAAGTGTATAGCTAGCAATGGGCAATACTTCGAATAAAATATTTTTTATCAATCTCATACAATAAACTTGTATTTTCTATAGAAGAAATTCCTGTTTTATATTTACATATCTGGTAAATACTACGTCTCGTTACCGTTTGTCGAAGAATCGGGGACGTATTCGCGCGTCTGTGGGGCACCAGATTAAAACCCCAGCTGTTAAAAAGATTTGGGCATCCTCATTGTCGATGCCAAGTTTAAAGCGTTTGGCCAGCGGTATCGGAGTCGAATTCAGGTCCTATTGTACACAGCGATATTTCACAGAAAATACATAATATAATAATAATGAATATTAATAAATTCTCGATTAAACAGAAGATAGATGGTTGTAGCGGGCATGTTGTTAAAGCAACATCTATCAAATTTATTGTGAATTGTTCAGTAGTGTATTGGTTGCTCTACACATTAGACAATGCGTTGGCCAACATGCTGGCAAGGAAATTGGAATATGTCTACACGTTGGAAGAATGTTCAGTTTGTTTCGACGCAGGCCAATATGAACAACAACATGGACGTCATGAGAGTAGCAGCTGCTGCAGTTTATTCATTAAATACTATCTTTATTTTTAATATTTAATAGTATTAGTAGTAATTAAATACATAACAGTTTACTTATTAAATAGTTAAAATATCTCCCTACTATCCCTGCGGCAGCTGGTCACATACTAAGCCAGTGCAGCCAACGTGTGGACGTGACTACCAACGTCCGCCAGCGCCAACATCGCTGCTGTGCGTGAGAGTGTACGGGAAAACCCGAGGCTGTCACTTTCTCGTCGTTCATAACAACTTGGGCTTTCTGCGACTTCAACTTGGCGAATTTTGCGTCGGGAGTTGGGTCTGCGCTCGTATAAAATGCAACTGACCCAGGAACTCAAGGCAAACGACCCTAGACAACGCCGTGTGTTCGCTGATTGGGATCTGGAGCAGTTGCAAAAATCATCTTTGGCGACGAGGCCCGATTTTTAGATGAATGGATATGTAAACAAGCAAAATTGTCGGATTTGGGACGATACCAATCCATACGAGATACAAATGCATCCCGAGAAAGTCACTGTTTGTTGCGGATGTTGGTCTGGCGGAATCATCGGTACTTTTCCCAAAACGAAACTGGCATTGCCATAACCGTCAACGGCGAGCGCTACAGATCGATGATAAGCAACTTCGTGTAGCCTAAACTGGATGATATGGATACCGACGACATGTGGTTCCAACAGGGTGGCGCTACGTGCCACACAGCGCATGCCACGATGGGCATTCTGTACGAGCGATTTGAGAGCATGGTTATCTCGCGCAGCCGTGACGTGAACTGGCCACCAAGATCGTGCGATTTAACGCATTTAGACTTCTTCCTTTGGGTTATCTTAAGTCGCAGGTCTATGCGAATAAACCGCAAACAATTAATGTCCTCAATGTTAACATAACGAAAGCCATCCATCAATTTCAGCCATATTTATGCGACAAAGTCATCGAAAATTGGACCTCCCGAATACGTACCACCAAGCAAAGCCCCGGAGAGACATCTGAACGACGTTATATTTCATACTTAATGCCATAAAATATTCATTCAAATAAAAAAAAAATTGAGTGGATATCTCACACACGACTCGTTTTATTTACGTTTAAATATCGAGCGTCCTTATTGAAAGACTCCTTATAAAAGATTCACAGAAACACAAGATGTGAGTTTGAAGTAAAACATGACTTTCTGTAGCAAAGTATTGAAATAGTTATTCATTTATAATGTAGATGTTTGGGAATTATGTATGGAACAAAAATATCCTAAATGGCCGCCACAGCTTTAGTGACACACAATAACCGTTTTGCATAAATGTTGCGGTATTTCTTTGATACAGCTTTTAATTTCAGCCTTCAATGCTTGGGTGGTCGTGGGCTTGTTGGCGTAAACCTGAAACTTCAAAAAACCCCACAGAAAAAAGTTCATAGGTGTTAAATCGGAAGATCGTGGCGGCCAATCCTAAAATAATAATTCGATAGGTTTTTCCTTTAGGATGATTTAGGAGACACTCTAAGTCATATCTATGGTGATAATTGAGGTAATGTAAGGCCTATTGAGTATGTGGTGATTCCTTTAAATTATCATCTAAAGGGTGGTCCAACCAAAACGCACGATGTTAATTGTAAATAAAACAAAAAGTTTTCAGAGAATTATCTTAATATTTTTTATTATGATAGAAGGATCTATAACAATCATGTGTGAAACAAAATATCGGCCAAATGCTCGCCACGGTTTCGGTGGCATACCTCTATCCGATGGTCCATATTTTCAATGCCTCTGAGACATAATTGAGGTTCAATGTCGTTAATGTGCCGAATTATCTCATCCTTTGGCTCTTGAATTGTTCTTGGCTTATAGGCGTACACTTTTTATTTTAAATATCCCCAAAGAAAGAAGTCCAACGGTGTCAAATCACATGATCGTGGCGGCCAATTAACATCGCCACGACGTGAGAAAACACGGCCATTGAATTTCTCGCGCAAAAGTGCCATTGTTTCGTTGGCTGTGTGGCAAGTAGCACCATCCTGTTGGAACCACATATCGTCCAGGTCCATATCCTCAATTTCTGGCCACAAGTAGTCCGTTATCATCTCGCGATAGCAAACACCATTCACGGTAACTGCTTGGCCGACCTCATTTTCTTCGATTTACCCCTCAATTTACGGCCCGATGATGCCGCCAGCCCATAAACCGCACCAAACAGTCACTCTTTATGGATGTATCGGCTTTTCAACAATCACTCATTTCAACCAACCATTCGGCGTATTGACGACGCTTGAAATGATCAGTAGGCTTCAGCTCTTGAGTCAATTGAACCTTGTAAGCGTGTAAATTCAAATCTTTATTCAAAATTCGCATCAGTGATGTTCGTGAGATGTTCAATTGTTGGGCACGACGACGAGTCGAGGTTGACGGCTATACTGCTACACTATCGCGAACAACAGCAATGTTTTCCGCAGAACGAACTGGGCGAGCATGCACAGGTGTTTTCACATTTCCTACAGACCCGATTTGCTGAAATTTGCGCACAATTCTCCCGATTGTGGACACATTTGGTCGATTATGCTGACCAAAAAAGTCACGAAGTGCACGAAATGCATTTTGATTTGAACGCCCATTTTCGTAAAAGGCTTCAACAATCTTAACGCGCTGCTCAATTGTGTACCTCTCCATGGTTGAATTTGTCAAACACTGAAACAAAGAAATGTCAAATTAAGCTGGGCAAAAAACTTGACGTTAAGGTGTGACTCACAATTAACATCGTGCATTATGGTTGGACCATCCTTTATAAGATTTACATTTTTTTCATTTCAAAAATTCGGAACATCGATGAAAAAAAACATGGAAGCTGTTTTATACGCTTATAAACGCTCTCAATATGGCCAACCCGCATCGTCGTAATAATTTCGGCGACATAGAACGCGGTTTCGTGAAAATAATACCTCCCGTCGTTCACCGTCTAATTCAAGATTAGGGACCACTTCAAGATCGTTTTTTAACCGCGGCAATCGAAGCTCAAAGTGGCGAAAGGCTAAAAATAGAAGGAGGAAGCCTCCCTTTCAACTGCCGGCACGTACGCCGTCCTTTCTTTTGTGCGTGCATTAATTTCCCGCGGCATATCGCGGGATCTGGCCGAGAGATGTAATATTAATTAATGCCGCGATTCCACCGGTTGATATAATAATAGTCAGTGTCGGTTTCGCTCCGTAAGGTTGGCAATATGTGAGAGCGTTTAATCACCTCGCCGAACGGCTATTACGGCGGCCGGGTCTCCTTTAATTAGTTAATTAGCCGGCCTATCTTGGGATCTCGGGCCCACGTGTCTTCCTGATATTCAATAAATTCACCTTTTATGATTTTTATTTCTTTTCCTTTTGTTTGAAATCGCGTTTTTACGGCGGGGAGAGTCACCCAGTGTGGTAAAAGAAGCTACCGAAACCTAGATCTTCTAGAAAAAGAAAACACAAAGCTACTATACCACCGAACAGAAATTGCAACTAGAAGGTTCACTCTAAAGACGCGTCTACATATGTAACAAAAGCCCGCCGCGATCTCCGTCGCGAACTTCATCGCGTTCATATCGCCGCATAGTGTAGACGGAACTCCGTAACACCGTCGCGTAACATCACCGCGATCCATCGGTTGTCGGTTTTCTTGCGTCACATCAAAAGAAATGTTCGTTGTTGTGATACACATGGCCACATCGACGACGCCGACGTTAAGGGCGTCTACATATGTAACAAAACCCCGTCGCGAACATCGCCGCGTAAAGCTGGGTACTCACTAGCGAGCTGTAGCTGTAACCGAACAGATACAGTTACGAGGTTCTAGTGTGTACACGTGAAACAATTTTCACTCGCGACGTCCACCCAGCAGCCCCACCGAGCGTACTCATTAAGCGAGTTCTAATTGTAACCGAACAGATACAGTAACGAGGTTCTAGTGTGTACGAGAAGTCTACATCACTGTGACCGTAAAGACAAGCCGGATCTATCCGCAGTGCAGCATACAACACTTATAGATGCTTTACTCGATAATTATAAACAGCCACGAAGATGGTGGATTAATCGAATGTATCGAGAAGGAAGTGATCTACTTCTTATTTTAAAAAATCAACAAATCAGTGGTCATTACAAAAATTTCACGAGAATGACTCCAACTGATTGTGAATATCTAATAAATTAATCTAATCGGGCCCAAGATAGAACAAAAAAAAAAACACTGCGTTTCGAAGAGCAGTCTCGGTTCAAGGTAGGTTAGCTGTGACGCTGAGATACTTAACTACTGGTGATTCTTTTATAAGTTTTCAATACAATAGGGGTCTTCTTTCAAATGTTGTTTGTAATAATCTTTGCCCTTAGGGTTCCATAGTACACTGTTTTCTTTGTAGGCGTCTATCAACAGAAGACATTTATCCTCTGACCATTCATTCATGATAAATGAATAAACAATTGAAATCAAAGGAATAAACGCTCGAAAATATTTGTTGGTTCGCAGCGTTGCAACGACCTTCACTCTCGACGTCCACGAACGCACTGCGAGCGCCCTTTGATTCGCGGCAAAAACCGACAATCGTCGGCTCACGGCGAGCCGCACATGTTCCACTCGTGGCAGGCTCGCGAACCACGTACACACTATGATTTTTGGTAATAGTAACGTGCAACAGATACAGCTACAGCTCGCTAGTGAGTACCCGGCTTAACGTTTTAAACGTTACGCGGCGATGTTCGCGATGGGCTTTTGTTACATATGTAGACGCACCTTAAGCTCTGCCCGCTAAGTTTCTCTCCTTACCTCGTCCCGTCTTTTAGCAAATATAAAGGTGCGTCTACATATGTAACAAAAGCCCGGCACGAACATCGCCGCGTAACGTTTAAGACGTCGTCGATGAACTTGGCCTTTCTGCGACTTCAACTTGGCGAATTTTGCGTCGGGACTTGAGTCTGCACCGGTATAAAATGCAGCTGACCCAGGAACTTAAGGTAAACGACTATAGACAACGCCGTGTGTTCGCTGATTGGACTCTGGAGCAGTTGGAAGTGGACCCAAATTTCGCCAAAATAATCATCTTTAGCGACGAGGCCCATTTTTGGATGAATGGATATGTGAAAAAAAAATTGTTGGATTTGGGACGATACCAATCCATACGAGATACACCAGCTCCAAATGCGTCCCGAGAAAGTCACTGTTTGGTGTGGATTTTGATCTAGCGGATTCATCGGTCTGTACTTCTTCCAAAACTAAACTGGAATTTCCATAACCGTCAACGGCGGGCGCAACAGATGGATGATAAGCAACTTCTTGTGGCCTAAACTAGATGATATGGATACCGACATGTGGTTTCAACAGGACCCCGCTACGTGCCATACCGCGCATGCCACGATAGATATTCTACACGAGCGATTTAAGAGCAGGGTTATCTCGCGCAGCGGTAACGTGAACTGGCCACCAAGAAAGTGCGATTTAACGCCTTTAGACTTCTTCCTTTGGGCTATCTTAAATCGCAGGTCTATGCGAATAAACTGCAAACAATTGATGCCCTCAAAGTCAACATAACGAACGCCATCCGACAAATTCAGCCAGATTTATGTGACAAAGTCATCGAAAATTGGACCTCCCGAATACGTGCCACCAAGCAAAGCCGCGGTGGGATATTTAAACGACGTGGTATTCCATATTTAGTGCCTTAAAATATTCTTTCAAATAAAAAATTGAGTGGATATGTTACACACAACTTGTTTTATTTACGTTTAAAAATCGAGCGTCCTTATTGCAAGACCCTTTACAATTCGAAATCGGAGAAATGTATTAGCCGAGAACGAGTCAATCTGCCCGGGCCGTTTTCTCGGAAAGACCCTGTAAAATCCCGCCGGAGGACCACAGTTAGTCTGAGAACGAAACCACTTACAAGCTGCACATCTGCGCTTGAAGACAACAGCCGAATAATCAAGCCGGGGCCGGAGGAAATAAAAGAAAATTCTAGTAATAGACAATCCGTCACACGGCCGACATTCAGCCGGGTCGTGCAGGTAACAACAAAGAGGGCCGTGGCCTGACGTTCGCGTCTATCCCGTTTCGTCTTGGCCAGTTGTTGACGACCGGCTGACGCGAAGAGCATTCGTGGAAGGTTTCAGGGCCCCCCGGGCGGTGGTGCGAGCGAGAGAAAGAGAGAGCGAGCGAGAGCGATCCTTGATGGGATAATAAAGGGGACATTCCGATAGACCGTCCCGACTTCCTTCTGCATTTAAATGCCGCACGCATTTCCAATTAGAAAGGAACGATGATGAAATAAGCTGATTGTGCACTTTGTCGCTAACCGATTCCTGGTCGGGTAGACGTATGTACGTGGAGGCATAAATAGCGCTGGCTCGGTTGGGCCAGGTGAAACCCGGAACGACGAAAGGTTTCGAGAGGGAATTGAGACAGAAACGACTGTCAAAATGACGGTGGGTACCGCCTAGTTGTCACCTTGAAAATTACGAGTATAGCTGCTCAAGAATAGGAACAAGTCTCAAAAGTGCGATATGGGACCGTCGACGAGGTGCGCAGTAAATATCCTGGTGTTTACTCAGTCGGATTGAGACCTTTGCAGAGCGAATACTGCTTCACTCTTTCTTCTCCGCGACATAGAGAATCTCACACTTTTTGCCATTATTGACTAGCAGTATTTTAGTGTAAGGGTGCTATTGAACCGTCTTATCTAGCCATGCTATTTTGCATAATTGAAGTTCATTGACACTTGTTTCCGTACCACTTCTTGCAAGAAACTACTATCCATTCAACCACCGACCAAAAGAATATTTACGACACGCGTGAAAATTCTTTGGTATTACCGCTAGGTCTAGGAAAATTGTCAGAATCTGAACATTGTTGATAAAATTCTGGGTAATTCTATAGAACACCCCCTTCTGGATTTTCGCGGTTTTTTTTTCATGGACGTGTTGTAGGTTGCTATAGGAACAGTTTTTCACAAACGAAACTTTGCGCAAATTAATAATAACCCTTCTAGCTAACGGGAGGTGGGAGCGAATAGGGGTGCTGGGTGGGGTAAACAGGTGTATTGAGGAATGTTAATTTTGCAAAGGTACATAAAAAAGATGTAAATTTTTGAAAATATTCAAATTTAGGGGTAATTTTTAAGGGTTGAAACATCCCCTTCTGAATTTTCGCCTTTTTTTCATCGACGTGTTGTAGGTTGCTATAGGAACAGTTTTTCACAAACGAAACTGCGCAAATTAATAATAACCCATCTAGCTAACGGGAGGTGGGAGCGAGTAGGGGTGCTGGGTGGAGTAAACAGGTTGTAGTGACGCATTAAACTGGCGCATTAGCGAGGATAATAAGTGTGCCTCGATAGCTCAGCGGTCAGAGCACTCAACCGGAAATTGGGAGAGCCGGGTTCGATTCCCGGTCGAGGCAAAATGCACTTTTATCCTTGCTATCGCCAAAGTGGTGACCCCGACGTGATGTGATTCGTCATTCCAGTATATGCAACCTCCCTTACATCTCAAATTCGCGGATTCGATTCCCGTCCTATCCATCGCCCTATAGTCCCGGGGGTTACCGAACAACGGTTCGTAAGAATGGCAAACGCGGTCACATTCCGTTAAATTGTATCGAGACAAATCATGTCTCTAGGGAGGGAGTACTGTAGTGACGCATTAAAATTGGCGCATTAGCAGGGATAATGAGTGTGCCTCGATAGCTCAGCGGTCAGAGCAACTAGCCGGAAACTGGGAGAGTCGGGTTCGATTCCCGGTCGAGGCAAAATGCACTTTTATCCTTGCTATCGCCAAAAGGTGTTTTGAGGAATGTTAATTTAGCAAGAGTACATTAAAAAATCTAAATTTTTGAAAATATTCAACATATAGGGGTAGTTTTTTTAAGGGTTGAAGCTATATTTTTATGTGTGGTGAAAGGATGTGGCATTGTGTGCACATAGACCGCAAAATTAAATATCTTGCTTTTTTTTTGGTTAAATTTTGGCGTCTGTTGTTGAAGGGCAAGGGATATATTTGGTATATAAGTGAGTGAGTATTGTGTGACCTAATTAAGCCAAGGACTAGTAATAGCATTAGACAGTGATGTCTGCGCTTTAGGTAAGCGAGTAATTTGCAGCCTATATTTTATATTATGATAGTTGTACAAAAGTTGATGTGGCAACATGGGAACTTTGGTGAATTACAGAAACGATTAAGTAAACAGTAAATCAGCTGTGCGCATGGAGAAATGTTCCAATTTTAATTAATTTATAAAAAATACTTAACGCCATTTGCGCAAGATAAGATAAGGTGCGTTGTACTCGTGATGGAATGTAGAATGTGTGAGTAAGTTTAGTTTTTCGATAGGGCAGAAGAGGGTGTTCTATAGAATGACCAAATTCTGTGCCATGTGCTGAAAATCATATTTAAAAAGCTACAGCTCGTCAAGGATAGAAACAAGTCTCAAAAGTGCTATGGCAGACCGCCCACGAGGTGCGCAGTAAATAGAATGGTCTTTCTTCAGCTGCATTGAGACCTTTGCAGAGTGAATATCGATGAATATTGAATGAATCTAGCCGCGTGTAAAGTGCATCCTTTTCACTCTGAATGCTGCCTCACTCTTCTACGCATACATAGAGAATCTCACACTTTTTCCTATTATTGGCAAGCAGTATTTAAGGCTAAAATACCAAGGAAGTTCGATAGAATACCAAGGAAGATTTTGGAGCCAATTTCCAAACAGTAGCATTGACATCTTCATTGCTATCTTGTGTGTAGCCTCCCAAGGAATGGTTTAGCAACTCGTCTCGGCTCAGGTCCTCATAAATCGGTTTGATAGCTTTAAAAGTTTCCTTCGGAAGCGGCGGCTTATGATGGAAGGTGTCCAAGGAATCCACTGCTTGCGCGTTCTTTCAGTCACACCAAGACTGAGCACTTCTCGTGCTGCGGATTTTCATCGGTTGAAAACTTATGAAATAAGGTCAACACTACACAGAAAATCGTGATTTCAAGCGAGGAATTGTGTTTTTTGTACATGTGCTTGCGTTATACTAACATACTTAGGTTTGTAAATGCTTCTGACTAAACATAAATATATTTTAACGACATCTGAAGGTACCCTAGACTGTACCTTCTCAGCAGGTATTTATTTGACGTAGGTGTCGTTTCGGAGCAGTCCTACGCGCTCAGGAAAGAGCCCGAAATTTCAAGGAAAATCATTTTAAGAAAAAAAATTTCTGCCCCATATTCCAAAAGGTTCAAAGAATTTTTTAAACTAATAAATCGATTTTTCGAAAAATTTGCAGTGGTGTTCCCCAGTAATGTTTAGTCTTTTTTTATTTTCATTGCTTAACCTTCATTTTTGGACAGATATAGTATTTAGTAACTGTTGCATAAAACAATAAAATTTGTTACTCTATTACGTAATGGGAAAGGACTAGTCCTATAGTTGATGTAGAAATCATAACTAATCGACAAAAAATTGTGTCAAAAAGAATTACATGTGACCAATGATGTAATGTTTATAATTATAACGAGAAAACAATTTTGTTAATATTTAAAGATGCCATCATAATATTTATTTATATATATACTTATATAAAATAGTTCTGGTACGATTTATTATTTCTTATTATTTGTATATTGGTCTGAAATTCGTCGAAATTGGTTCAGGACCATAGAACTTGAACGCCGGCCGGCAGAAAATTTGGCACTTATGATCAAAAAAATTAATTAAACTAATGTTTAATTTGTCCACCAAAAAATATCGACGTCGTCATACCTCCTACAGCAATCACTCTGTATATATTAATTATATTCAAAAAATGCGCAAGTAAAAATAAAATTTGACGGGTCTGGGAGTTTTTCTCAAAAGTTATTCCTCGAATTTTTAAAGAATTTATTCATTACTTTACAAAAGCACTGTGTGTAATCACGGTTTCTCAAATACTTCGTTGTTCAAAACCTTTTTCTTTTGCTCCTCAAACTCATTTTTTGAAAACATTCATTAAATACTTGAATAAATAGTTCTTTTATAAGTTTCGACAACTATGACTGTTCCACAGCGCGACGTAGGGATGGAGCGCACTTACCTGGTTTTATCCAAACGAGCGGCCTTCCAGGTTTCCAGATTTATTTGACTGTCCTAACGAAACAGTAAAAATATCGCTCCATTTAATATCAAAAGTATGGCATTCGGTATTACTATTATTATCCTTATGATTATTACATAATTGGTGTACGTAACAGACGCCAACCTGATCAGATATTCTCTCGTATGCATATTCGGGATTGCACGCTGTTCCTTTTCCCCGAATCGAGCATGTTTGTCGGAATATTAATAATAATAAAATAAAACGCTGATAAGTTTGTGTGGAGTTCGCCGGTCTAGATAATGTCAATCAAATCTCCCGAATAATATATACATATATATATGTATATATATATATATATATATATATATATATATATATATATATATATATATATATATATATATATTTTAAATGGTACTTTATCTTGTCCCCATCGAGATTTAGTTGTGAATTTTTAGAGGGGATTTCGAGGTCCGCCCACGAGCACGCGTATTTGCTACTACACTAGGCAAAAAAATTAAGGGATGTAAAAAAATTTCTAAATTTTTAGCTGATTTGCAGAGGACTGTAACTTGTAGAAAAATAAGTCACAGAGCAATTTCTAGTTTTCAGATCTTGTAAAAACATACTTAAATTTTCTGTACGATCATTATTTCCCAAGTAATTAATTACCAAAGTAAAAACTGACTTTTGCTTTGAACGATGATTTGCTTTGAACTCAACGAAAAATCATCGTATGTATAAGGCTTTTAGACCGCTCAAATTAAAGAGGATAACATTATCTAAAAAATATTTATAATAAAATCATTGAAAAAAAAAGTCTGTGGACCTTTCGAAAGACAAGCAAAATGTTGGAAAAAAATTCCAATGGTTTTCATATGATCACTCAAAAACTGCTGATGGTAAATTTTTTTAACTCAAAATCTGAAAACTACAAACTTGGAGCTTCAATTTGCATTTTTTTAAATTGCTCTATGACAATTTTTCTCCAAGTTACAGCCCTTTGAAAATCATCTAAAAATTTAAGATTTTTTTACATCCCTTAATTTTTGTAATTTTACCAAAACCATACGAACAGTCAAGTGAACTTGGATCAGGAAAGTACGGTGGCCGCCCAGTGGTCTTTTATACAAACCTTTGCTTATACAGAGGGAACCAGATTGATTGATTGTGCCGTCCCATGTTTTATAATGCCTACTAACACTTTCTAGTCCTACAGTTGGCAATAATATTTTTCTAATGTCTCCAGCACCACCTGCGTAATTGTATTGCCAGTCCACTCAGTGAGCCTTTTGCTAGCTAATAGCAATGGAAATGTCCAGTACATGCACTATAATATTTACAATAGAATTTTTTACAATCGGTCGTCTCGTCAACACATAAATATGGTACAGTCATCTATTTTGTAATTTACATGTAATTTTTTCTATAATGTCGTCACGTACAGTTAATATACCGCTTCATAATATTCTGCGACTTGGTAACTGGAACTGTATATTGTATGTGTGCTAAAACTTTCGAAATAGTTCTTTACCTAATATGTGAGGCGGAATATTACGAGCTATCAACATCAACAATAGATCAACGCTAAATTAAGTTTGCAACAGCATGCCCTGTTTTCTATGTTGATGTTGCACAGAATTCACGTGACGGGCACAGTTGGATTTGAACCGGCACATTAAGGATTATTGCATACTTTAACACATTATTTTCGCTCCATCGCGTAGAATAAATCATCAAATTCAATCAATTTTTAACTTGGTGAGCATATACACGTTTTTTGGGCTTTCGCACGGGCAACATACTATATTGCTGAATTAAAACGTTTCAACTAACACGGCGGAAACCGTACGTGCACCTCGATTGATAAATTAAGATCAACTACATCCCTACGGCGGTGGATAGTGCATTGCCGATTCCCCTCCACTGCGGTTCGTCGACCACGTACCTCATTTCAGCGTTATCGTTATCATCGCACTGTTACGTTAAAACTGTTTAGAAATTAAAAGACAATTATCTCGGTGAATTACCATACATCGTTTACAATCTAATAGAAATTTGATGAGTAGAAATTTGATGAGTATCATAATCAAGATCACTTCTCAGAAACAACTATTTAAATAATTACCATGCGATTTCGAATTGTTATCTACATAAATAATTGTTTTTTTTTAAACACTCTCCGCTGATTAATAATTATCGAACGATTAATCCTTGCATACTTGTGACTACCACCATCGTTCCGATCGACCGTTTGGGGTCTTCTCATACGAAATACCTCCATCGAAGACGGCGTACGTGTCCCCATGCATCTTTAATGTCTCGAAACGCCAGCGGTCGTATAACCTTTAATTTTGCAGTAACTCCTCTCCTTACAGTTAAGCTTCTAAACAATTCACTCGCAGGTACTAAGTAGCTCTTTGTTTTTTTTTATCGTGCAACATCAAAAACCCATTAGAAGAGCTCGCGCGTTAATGTCACAGAATGCGGGAGAGCGGACGTTTTAAGTCTCGACAATCTGAATGCGTTTTATATCTGAAATATTTATCAGGGGAATGTGGAAAGCCGAATGATACTGTGTAGCCTATATCTTCCGGATTTTATTTAGGCTTTAGATAAGAATTGTTGTGTTCTGGGCTTGGGTACGTATATAGGTATTTATACAGGGTGCCCACAAAATTGGTGGTTTATTTTTAATGGGCGAAATAGTGGGTTGTCCAAAAAGTTCGGTTTTCCGAGTTAACTCCTTACTTGCCCTCCTTCTACCTATATTCGTGAACTCGTTTTATTATTGTTATGTGTGAGCTTAATTGAAAATGAGCGAAACCGAGCATTTTAGACATGTAATGCTTTTCTATTTTAAAAAAGGCAAAAGAGCCGCTGAAACTTGCCGCAAATTGTTTTCGGTGTACCACAGAAATTTTAAAACAAGATCGAACGTGTTAAAATTGCTTCAAGAGATTTCGATCTGGCGATTTTTCTCTTACGGACGCTCCGAAGTCAGGCCAACCAAAAGAAATCGTTCCCGAGCATTTATGAGCCTTAGTTGAGGCAAATCCTCGCTAAACCATATGTAAGCTTGCAGAAAAAATTGAGACGTCAAAATCTAGTGTACAGAATCACCTTAAACAAGTTGGGTTTGTCAGTAGACTCGATTGTTGGGTTTCTCACGAACTCAGCGGATCCAATTTAATTGAACGCATCAACATCTGCGATATGTTATATACGAAACTTAACATTTGCCAATTACGAGGAAGTCAGAAATAATTTAAAAACGGACAATAATGTACTCAAAATCGACTCATAAATTTCTGGCAACAAATTGACTGTTCCTCAGTATAATCATTGCCATAAATGTAGTATTTTAAAACTACACAATAGTTTTTGTTATTTTTTTAAACCTAACCTATACTCACGCTATAAATTACCGTAACGGATGTAAAGAACGTGTTCTGTCACATTCTCTAATAAAAAGGAGGTGGCCATTTAAAAAATATCGATTACGTCATACCTCATACACGAATCACCCTGTATGTATTAATTATATTTAAAAAAATGCACAACTACAAATATGATTTGACGGGTCCGAAAGTTTTTCTCAAACGTTATTCCTTAAATCTTGAATTAATTTATTCGTTCCTTTAAGAAAGCACTATGTCATTGTTTAATTTTCCACTTAAAATGCGTTATTTTTCATCGTTAAAGCGGCGTTTTCCCCAGATTGAAACGACGATTGAGTAAAGCCTCGGCGTGCTGATTTAGAACGAAATTCACCCTGTAGAAAACGTAAAATCTCGACCGCTCTGCATCCTGAATTCTTCGACTGGGTATGGATGTGGAGTAGACACGGTCAAGTGCATCGGAATTTAATATACCCTGAAATTTATTAAACTATAACAGTTCCATTCATAGCCGGCAGTCGCGAGGTCTAAATGTCGTAGTTACTGAACCATTGAAAATTAGATCTGTTTATTTTGATGAATCGCCACTTGTGTGGAAAAAGTACTACGCCCCGGTTCTCGCTTCAACGTCGTGCAGAGGAGACGTCTTACGTCATCGTAAATAGCGCAAAGGAAATTGAATTTTATTCACTGAATGTTGTTGGTTAATCTAGAAATAAATCCTCGTCACAATCTATCCGGTTTCAGTTAATGTGTCTTCTCTTTAATCATCACAATCTCAGCTGTCGTGAAAAGCTATAGGACGATAGCCTAGTGAATCGGCCCGAGAGGGATATCTGGATCATTTGAGAGTATATTGCTACTAATCAGATACGAGTACGTCGATACATAAGTTTCATACCTCTATCTATTTTGGTTTTTGAATAAATCGAAAAAAACGAATAATCACAAAAATATGTTTTTCTCAAAAACACCTTAGCCGATTTGAATGAAATTTGGACACATTATAGACGTGTATAAAGGCTATACTCGAAAAATAAATAACATCTCATAATCTGCATAATAATTATTAGAAACAGGCGATTTTTTCCGAATTTTTTTTTCATGATAACATTCTAGAACAATTTTGAAACTACCCTTTTTATGTCTTTTTTTTGTGTAGAATAATTTCTCAAATTCTTAAATTGATCAAAAAGATACGCCATTTTGAAATAGTATGCGTCACCTTTATAACACATATGTATCTAGTATGAACACAATTGAAGTGAAACTTCTGAAGGAGATATTAGGAATTGAGTTTCAAAGTAATTATTAGAGTTGTATTTTATATTATTATTGATTTATTGGATCATTTTCTTTTACAAATGACACTTAGTGGCTTATGATAACTAAAATGCGATACAAATATTCGCGTTTCTACTGTGCGTAAATATCGACTTAAAATATCGTCTATTGTTGTTCCATGTTTCGTTGTTTATGTCGCAGTATCACTCGACATTATCAGATCAAATTTTTCTCTCAAAAAAGTAATAAGAGGTGCTCATGATTCTGCGACAAAATTTATATTGAAATCTCCCTCAAGAATCATCGGACTTTTTCAAAACCTAAATTAAGGATTGTAGCTACTGCTGATGAATATGGAAGTAGCTTATGCACAGCCACTCAGTCCTTACACTACGGACACACTAGCCTATATCCCCTCTACACTCCCCACGCGTCCCCGCTCTGTTTCATTCGCATGCACTGCTTGTATCCTTTCCACCAAAGTGTTTCACTTTGAATTCCGTTTCAGTGTTTGGGACTCACTACCTCGCTATAGATGTTGTAGACACAACAGTGTCCAACAAACTGATAATCGAAAGGGAATTCTTATATTCTCTAAATTCTAATTTTGTTATATAAAAAATGAAAGTTGATTCTATTAAATCAATATATTGATAAATAATATTTATATCGATGTTTTAAAACGCAAAAGGATATTTTACGTAAAATTAACATCTAAATATAGTTTATTCTTGAATATGTTAATATTTTAATAAAAAAAATTGTTTTCAAAATATTGTTTTCAACATGGGATCAAATTTTCTTTTTGATCGATTTGAGAATTTGACAAGTTATTCTACATCGAAAAAGGCATAAAAAAAGTGAGTTTCAAAATTGTTCTAGAATGTTATCATAAAGAAAAAAAAATAATTTCGGAAAAAATCGCCTGTTTCTAATGATTATGAGCTATTATTTTTTCCGGGTATAGCCTTTTTATACTTCCATAATGTGTCCAAATTTCATTCAAATCGGTTAAGCTGTTTTTGAGAAAAAAATATTTTCTGATTTTTCGTTTTTTTTTTTCGATTTATTCAAAAACCAAAATAGATAGAGCTCTGAAACTTGCAGGATCAACGTATCTCATTAGTAGCAACATACTCTCAAAAGATTATCCATATATCGCTCTCGGGCCGATTAACTACGCTTATCGTCCTATGGCCTCTGTGTCGATCCTTTAGGGGCCACAATTTACAATCTCATCGATCCTTAGCAGTCCCAGTTGTGGAGGTTTTTTCGAGCACCCCGTATATCGTCTTGCGGCACGAAGCAAAACCTGCCCGAAGAACGTTTAATGCCTATAATGATTTTACACTTTCTATGGTAATGGTATTTCCTGCCTGCCCAGGTGAGCTTTTAGATAATTAGTTCTGCACTGAATATCGATTCGCAATGCCCTTAGGTGTTTATTTCGGTGGTCGATGCAGGGCTGAAAGAAAATTGTCGAGAGTCGAAATTAGAATAAGCGACGACGTCGTCGGGCACTTTTACAATAATTTATTGCACTTTGACGCGTATTAATGGGGATGGTTTGAAAATCAATTGTGGGTAACATAAAATTGTCAGTTCAAAAAAATTGGTCTAATTATCCTGCCTCTAACGTTAATAGGGTTGTAAACTTCATCAGTATCTTCACGCTGTGGAAGCTATTCTCGAAATTGTAAGAGGCATGAATGGAAATAGTATTTCCAACCGTCCACTTCGAATGTTGGTGGCGAATATAAATTTACCGTCTCCTAAACAGAGAACCCTATTTTAACTTTAAACATCTCCATGTACATTATATACCGGGTGACCACAAGATGACGCTCGCCCCTATATCTTTTTGGTCTTTCAAGATATAAATCTCAAATTTGGACACGTCAAATAGCGGTTAAATATGGATTAATTAGACCAATTTATCTATTTCTCTCGCTTCCGGTTTCACCGAAAATGATGCCAACTTTGGATTTTTTAATAGAACACCCTATATATTTTTACATTTTTGTACAACTGTTTTATGAAAGTGAGCGATTATTTACACAATTCGAAGTTGCGGGAATCTGTCAAGACCCACCACGCATCGGATTCCAAAGAAGATCTGCAATCTGTCAGCATACAAGATTCAGTTA
Organism: Rosalia funebris; assembly: GCA_037954035.1. Classification (NCBI taxonomy): domain Eukaryota; kingdom Metazoa; phylum Arthropoda; class Insecta; order Coleoptera; family Cerambycidae; genus Rosalia; species Rosalia funebris. Next base: position 1,823,724 of record JAZFAV010000007.1, read on the forward strand.
ACGTAACAATTAAAAGTTACAGACAATTTACAACGTCGTACATTTGTTAATTGGGTGTTAGAAAAGAACGAAGGTGATATTGATTTTTGCAAGAAAATTTTGTTCAGCGATGAAGCACATTTTCATATTGACGAATACGTCAGCAAGCAGAATTGTCGAATTTGGGGAGCTGAAAATCTACATGCTGTTCACGAAGAAGAAATGCATCCAGAGTTTTTTTTTTCAACAACCGATTGTTTTAATTAAAAAATTCGTATGAGTTGTTTTTGAAAAAATATTATAAAAAAGTTTTCAAATTATGATGTAAAATCTGTAGCTTTCAGTCAACTGGTATATTCAAACCATGCAAAAAGTTCCAACTTTATTGTACGGGCAAAAATTTTTCATTTAAGCAATTTCTTTCGGGAAGTTTATTCTTTGTGTATCCGAAATTTGATGAAATTCTATAGAAAAGTGGGCGGGTGGAGTAACTATTTTAAGGCAAAATATACAGCGAATGCAGGTGGAACGAACGCCCGTATTCTTATCGGAAACGAACTGTTTTCTGTGTGTATCCAAAGCGCCTCTTGCCGCCGCACCCGAAAAGCAAATGAGACCGCATCGAAACGACGAAGGAATAAATAAATAAATCCGTGACACCGTCGCCCGTGAACGTGTATATCTCTATGGCTCATAATAAAAACAATAATAAAACGGCGTTGTCTATTTTTATTAGTCGAACGTTAATTTATTACGTTTTTCTCGAAAGTAACGCGTCTAGTCGTGGCGACTGTAGTAGCAGGCCGATCGGGCGACGGATCTTTTGAGAACCACTGGGTACCATCGCGAGGGTCAGCAACCGCGGTACCACTAAGAAACCTCTGGGCTTCAAAGGACTTGCCGCCTGCCATTCAGCACCCCCCTGGCTCTTCCCACATCGCTGCGGTAGCGCAGGACCGGACTGGGCGATCTCCGAGGAGCTTGGAATTATCTTTACGATGCCGTCACAAAATTTACGTATACTGATAACTGCATTGGAAAATAGTGTCGAGAATTTCCATCGGATAATTTTTCGTGCAAAGGACTACAGGAAAACTAGTTAATATTACAAGGAATCGGTGGAACAGAAGGTATTTTTTATAGGTACATATGTATATCCCTGCGCTACTCAAGAAACCCCCTGTATATCAAGGGAAAGTATAAAAAATGTTGCATTGCAGTATTTCTTTATGGTACAATCAAATACATAATAAGAAGTCTATATAGAATTTCGTATAGAATGAAGGGATAATGAAGAGGATAAAAATGCCCAGGATTTTATTTTTTATTCTTCACTAAGAGTGCGTTGTTTTTTTCTAGAACATACAGTGTGGTCCATAAAAACCATTTAATTTCATCAAGTCACAATACCGTATTTTTTTTAGAACTTAATATTTTGAATTTATTGGGTTTTTCTATGGCTGGATGATTGAGAATGGTGAAAAATTATTTACAACGTACAGTTTTTTTTTTATATAATTTTTCTGGTTGATGATTTAGAAAACTATATTTGTATACATATCAGGCCTCTAAATTTTAAAAAATTTGAGAATTTTTGGGTAGATAGATCTACTGTGTTTTACACAATTTATTTCATTGGTCTTAAAATCACGGCCACTATATCGTAGAACGTGCAGTGTATTAGGGGTCTGAAATTCGATCAGCTAAATTATGTAAAACTTTACGTAATTTGAAGCTGAATACTGACAAATATAGGGTCTCGTTTGAAAGTATGGAACATTTGATGAAAAAAACTAATAATTGACAAAGAACTGAATTTTATATGCTGACAGATGCAGATCTTTCTTTAAAATCCAATGCGTTGTGGCTCTTGACAAATTCAATTGTTGTGCACGACGTCGAATTGATGTGTTTGGATACTCTCGTACACTTTCTCTCGCTGCAGCAATATGTTTATCTAACTGATACGACAAAGACCTATTGGTGTTGTCTTATCAATAGCAAAACCCGTCTCTTTAAATTTCTTAATTAAGTCACGATTTGTTAACTCTGTGGGCGCTTCATTTTGTCCTAATTTTGGGCGAATTTTTCTTAATGCAACTGTAAATGATCGCCCACTTTCATAAAGCAGTTGTACACAAACTATTCGTTGTTGATTTATTATTTATGGCATGTTGACGTCGTATGGTTAGTAGATGACAGTCGTTCAATATCGACGCCCTATCTTTGACAACACAAATGGCGCGCAATTCGAATCCTATAGTTCCAGCTGAGACACCCTATATACTTACCGTGAACAGTTTCCGTAATAAAGAACAATGTTAAAGTTAATATTTATTGTTGCACTGTTTTTCTTATTATTTTATAGAAAGTACTATTACGAATAATTTTGCATTTCATATACTATACATTCAACTTACGACGTTTCGTTTATACTAAGCCATCATCGAGTTTGTAAATAGTCGTCCAACGTTTCTTTACCGCTAGTTTTCATTAGGTATTAGTTAATTTTCTTAGCAATAATCCTATTAGGAAAGTCCCATCTCTGACGGTCTATTTCCCGGGGGGGAAAGATTCTACTCGGATTTGCCGGGTGATTCGAAACTATCGGCCCTTTTTGTTGTGGGGATTCGGCGCGATCAGGCCGGTGACATGCGGTGGAAAACTTCGCGAATTCTAAATGCAGTTTCCCTGTTTCTCTTCCCCAAGAGGTTTCCTCGATTTGGTTTCCTCCCACGTCTTGAAAAATAACGTTAGACGCCCTAACGCGATCACGATGAACTGACGTGAGTAAATAGATTTCTTTTTATTTCGTTCGTTGCGTGTCTGTTTTATATAATTTAAAAAACATTTAAATACTTTTTCGTATATAAGTTTCCTCCGTATCCACAATTTCAAATAAACCGTTGTATCGGTACCTATACATCCAGAATCTAGACCAATATAGCCAACGCAGTCACCCGATTTTAATCCCATCGAAAATTTCTCTTTTAAGCTGTATATACGCATTCTGTTGTACACGGGGAGAAGGGTTTATTTGTCATAAGGCTACGCGTTTGCGTAGCGTTCGTTTTGTAATTTTTCTCGGTGCGCTAAGCTGTGAAGTGTTTTTCGTATCGTTCTTCCGGTTTGTCCGGTATAATTGCGGAACATTTTGCATGTCACGTCTTCAAGATCATAATCGTCGCTTTCTTGCATGATATATCACAAAAAATTAATTCAAGTATTGTTACAAATTTTGTTCCAGTTACCAGTCCCTTATCATTCTTAATACACTATTCTAATTGTCAAAAAATGCATTTCCAGGGTATACAATCTTCGGAAAAATGCATGTTTGACGCCGCATGTAGGAAAACTCATTTCGTTTGTTATTTTTGTAGACACGTTGGGCGATAGAATTAATTCCTGATCCTATTAATGAATACAATTCGGTTAGTAAACGAAACAGATTCGCAGAAATGTCTCGCGAACAAAAAGTTGTACAATTATTTTCGTTGTAAAACATGTTCACCGAAAAACTGACAAATTACTGTAGCAACTCACCAAATAATTGAAAATTTAATCAAGGTTCTACTTCATCAAACCTAACCCACGTTGACGTTTTATTTACTACATAGAAATCACAACCATAAAATTGTTTTGCAGCGTATATAAAATTTATAATTTTTCGTTTTAAGTCCTCGATTTGATCCTGATACATAAATAAGTTTATTAAAATCTGTAGGTAACTTACTTATTAAATTAAAAATAGTTTTTTATTGTAATGGTGGAGTGACTTTAAAAAATGTAAACAAGGTAATGCGCTGATGTAAAAAATTAAATTACATTCTTATTATAACGAAAAATATTGGTAATGTTTATTTCTATCGAAAAGTCTAGTCATAAGATATTATAAACAAATGTTGGGCAAGTTTTGGTACACTCAATGGAATAATTTTGATAGTATATAATACATACCCTAATTCATAACCACAATTTATTATACAGAGCGTTCAGAAACTATCCTGCCAAAAGATTGCTTGTTAAGGTATACTGAGAGAACAGTTTATTTCGGATCATAAAACGCATTTATTTTACTCTAATTTATTTAAATTATAACGTAAATACGCTAAATTGTAGCTAATATAGTGCATTTTGCCATAACATGATGGCAGACTTGGACAAAGTGTCATATTTTTGAAAAAAATATATTTGTTTATTGTAAACTTACATCTATTTTTTGGAATCAAAATATAAATTTACATTTAACAAGTCTTCTTTGACATGAATTTGGTTTTAATCTCATCTGTCTCCCTCTTATATACTAGAATAATCATTTTCACTACATATTAGGTAATTGAAATACGAAATGGCATTACTTTTATGCACTAGGCACAAAAATTACGGGATGTAAAAGAACCGAAAATTTTTAGGTGGTTTCTGAAAGGGTAAGTAACTTGGAGCAAAATAGTTACAGAGCAATTAAAAAAAAAGCAAATTGAAGCTTCAAGTTTCTAGTTTTCAGATCTTGAGGCCAACATTTTTTACCATTAGCAGCTTTTGATTAATCATAAGAAAACCATTGGAAAAAAAATCCAAACTTTTGCTTGTTTTTCAAAAGGTCCACGGACTTCAATAATTTTTTTTCGGTAATTTTATCATAAAACTTGTTTAGATAATTTTATCCTTTTTAATTTGAGGGGTGTAAAAGCCTCGTGCGATCATTTTTCGCTTGAGTTATCGTTATTCAAAGCAATACCAAAGTTAGTTTTTGACTTTGGTAATTAATGACTCTGGAAATAATGTCGAAAATTTAAGTAAGGCTTTAAAAACTGTAAAGTATTCTTTACAAGTGGTAGTTATTGGTTTTTGATATATAAAAAAAAATCGGTGCGAGAATGTTGATTGAAAAAGAGGTAAAGAATCGAGTTTTTAGGGATATTCGCTTAACTTGCCATAACTTTGCAAATAATGGATAGACTAAGGATATTGACTGTTTGTATTCAACATCAAAGTATCCCAAAAAACCCTGAAAATCTCAAAACGCTGAAATTTTTTTCTCATTGTGTTTGGAAAAACTGAATTAGTCATTTTTGCTAAAAATCAATTTAAAATGACTTTTCAATTTTTTATTTATTTTTTTAGGCTGAAAATGTTAATCCATATTTTTTTATCAAAAAATGTTAATTATTGTGAGAAAGACAAAATGAAAAATTTCCTGGGTAATTAATTACCAAAAAACTGACTTTTTGAAGGAACTTATTTAAAATAATATGTTGTGTGATGTTAGTGGAATATAATTTGGAAAAAAATATAGATATGTTCCTATGGAAGTTTTTTATTTTTATTTTGTGCCATTCAATAAAAAGCATAGTTAAGCTTCAAATTATTGATCTGAAATAGGTATATGGTAGTAATTTGGTATATGAAAACTGTTGATTTATTTAAGATGAATCGAAATAATTTATTTAAGCTTCACTACGTGCTTCACTAAGTTGGGAGACGTGATCGAGTGCAATAATAATAAGTGTAGCATTTCACGAGTCGGAGCGTGGAATGTCAGAAGCATGAGACAGGCAGGGAAGCTAGAAAATCTGAAGATAGAAATGGATAAGTTAGGATTAGATATAGTAGGTATAAGTGAGATGCGCTGGCCGGAAGTAGAAGATTTTTGGAGCGGTGACTATAGGGTAATACACACAGGATCGGTAAATGGAAACGCGGGAGTAGGGATCGTTATGCGGAAGAACGCAGGACAGTGTGTAGATAGCTACCTACAATACGGCGAGAGAGTAATGATGGTTAGGTTAGATTCGAAGCCAGTGGAAACAGTAATAGTGCAAGTATACATGCCTACTTCTAGCCACAGTGAGGAAGAGTTAGAAGCCGTTTATTCGGACATAGAGCAGGTAATAGGATTTGTGAAGGGTCATGAAAATTTAATAATAGTAGGAGATTTTAACGCAGTCGTAGGTGAGGGGAAAGAAGGAGAATTTGTAGGTCCTTATGGATTAGGAAACAGAAACGAGAGAGGTAGCAGACTGATAGAATACTGTGAAAAGCACAAGATGGTAGTCGCGAACACATTGTTCAAGAATCACGTTAGGAGGCGGTACACATGGAAAATGCCAGGAGGGATAGACAGGTATCAGATAGACATTCATTCTGGTTAGGAAGAGATTTAGAAATCAAGTAAAAGACTGTAAGAGTTATCCAGGAGCAAATGTAGACAGCGATCACAACTTGGTAGTCATGAAAGCTAGATTAAAGTTCAAAAATCTGAAAACCCGGAAGGATAAGAAACGTATAAATGTAGACATATTGAGGGATCAGAATATGAAAGATAAGTTCCAGGAGAAAACAGATCAATTAATAAATAAAACGAGTAAGGACGAAATCAAGAACGCAGAAACTGAGTGGGAGGGTATCAAGAATAGTCTAGCTTCCGCGGCTACGGACGTTTTGGGACACGATAAAAGGGAAGCTAGGAAGCCCTGGATAACGGACGAAATCTTAAATTTAATGCAAAAGAGACGAGGCTACAAAAACAGATGAGACGAAGAAGGACTGAAAACGTATAAGTCAATAAAGTGGGAAATCATTAGAAAATGTAGAACAGCGAAAGAACAATAGATAGAGAATAAATGCAAAGAAGTAGAAGATAAGTTGCAAGTAGGTAAGACCGATGAGGCTTACAAAATAATTAAGAGGAACTTCAGGGATATAGGAACAATAAGTAGAAACGTTAGGAGTCAATCGGGGGACATACTGATAGGAAGAGAGGAGAAAGCGGATAGATGGAAGCAGTACTTAGGAAATTTATACGAGGGTCAGGAATTAGGATAGATATTAGAGGAAGAATCTAGCATCGATAGGGAAGATGTAGGAAAACCTATATTGAGAGAGGAATTTGAAATAGCACTAAGGGGGCTAAAGAATAATAGAGCGCCGGGTGTAGATAAAATACAGGCGGAAATTTTGAAATGTGCGGGACAGAAAGTAGTAAATAGGATGTTTGAACTGGTAAAATACATATACGAAACGGGCGAGATGCCGGAGGATTATAAGAGGAACATTATCGTTACTATACCGAAAAAGAGAGGAGCCGACAAAGATTTAGAAAAAGCTTTTGATAACGTAAGATGGGAAAAATGTTCGAGATACTAAAGAGCGCGGGACTGAAGTATAGAGATAGGAGAGTAGTACACAATCTATACATAGAGCAAACTGCTGTTATAGAAGTAGAAGGGGAAAAAAGGGAAGTAGGTATTAGGAAAGGAGTAAGGATGTACGCTATCACCACTATTTTTTAATCTGTACATCGAAGAGGCGATTAATGTGGTAAAAGATAGAGTGGATTTCGGGATTAAAGTACAGGGACAGAAACTAAAAATGCTGAGATTCGCGGATGATATAGCAGTATTAGCATCTAGTAAGGAGGAACTAGAATCAGCATTGAACGAAATGGAGGCAGTGTTGACAGAGGAATACGGAATGAGGGTGAATAAAAACAAAACTAAAGTGTTAGTGTGCAGAGGGCGCGAGAGCAGAGCAAAAACGAAAGTACAAATAAATAATGAAAGATTGGAGGAAGTTAAAGACTTCACTTATTTAGGAAGTAAAATAAATTGGGATGGAAGAAGCGATAAAGACATAAAACAAAGAATAGCGCAGGGTCGAGTAGCTTTTAACAAAAAGAAAGCACTTTTATGCTCGGGGGTAATAAACTTAGAAACAAGGAAGAGATTTTTGAAAACATATGTATGGAGCACGGCACTATACGGCTGCGAAGCCTGGACGGTAGGGGAAGCAAGTAGGAAGAAATTAGAAGCTTTTGAGATGTGGTGTTACCGAAGAATGATGAAAATACCATGGACTAATAGGGTTAGAAACGAAGAAGTATTGGAGAAAGTCGGCGAAAAAAGAAGTATGTGGAAAAACTTAAAGAAGAGAAGAGATAGAATGGTAGGCCACTTGCTGAGACATGGGGGAATAGTCCGCGATATTTTGGAGGCAGAAATAGGAGTGAAGAAAGGCAGAGGTAGGCCTAGATTAGACTACTGCTCGCAAATAGTAAGGGATGTAGGTTGTAGCACAATCAGCGAAATGCGTAGGTTAGCACAAGATAGGAGAAGCTGGAGGTTAGCGTCCAACCAGTCTTAGGACTGATGACCTAATGATGATGATGATGACGTGCTAAGTTAAATATTAAATAACAGTTATTTCAAAGATAACGTTTATTTCACATAAGACATGTGTCTTTTATTTAATAATTGAAAATAAGGATTTGCTAATGTGTATAGTTTGTATTTGTTTAATTTATATTTGTTTCGCCTTATCCAAAATTTAATTGTCATAAATGTATTTCATGCACACAAATAAACTCTTCTGTCAATGTAGAACTCTTCGTCATTAACTTTTTTTGTTTATATTTTCCGAACGCTTTTATCCAAACAAATAAAAGCGGTACATTTATCGACTTTTCCTTATTCATTGGTGGAAACATTAGAATGTAATTGTGTGAAATTCTCATTTGTGTATTCGAGATGGATGTTAACATTCTAAATAAAACTGTTAATGTTTAACATTTTGTGTAGTACTGTCCAAATAAATTTCTTTATACGAAACAAATGTTATCTTTGGCATAAAACATGTAAGTTCATGTTAAATAAATAGAAAAAAAAATCGCGTAGTTCTTCATCTTCACCAAATAAATATCGGAATGTATGTACAATAGTTATTATACATCTGCTTGATTTATATTTAATTTGCGTAGTATAAGCTATAATTTTTATGAGCATTTTTCACAACTAAATTAAAAATAAATGAAAGTGTTTGCATTATATGATGTATAATACACAAAGAAATAAGTATAGTTTGTTTCATCGCTATTTGCCACATAAAAAATCTCAAAACATACCGTAGCTTGCTTTTATGGCTAGGCTCAGGTAGAATGAATAGTACAGTAGTACACATTACCGCAATATGGAATTGATTCTTTAAAAACAAAATATGGTTAAGATAATATTCTCGTACAATCTTAGACGCTTAGACAGTATTCGTATCTATACCAAAATCCGACTGGCTTATGACAGTGGAATATAAAACAGCGCCCTCTACATCATATTGTATCGAGTTGTCCAAAAAGTTCGTTTGGTTTTTTCATAAGTATTCATTATTAACATTAAGTTATTACAAATTATTTTAATCAATAATGCACGTTCTTCCATTTTCGATAGCTTTCTCCCATTTCTCAGTGAGCTTCATAATACCATTTTCATAAAAATTTTGCGGTTTGCTTGCAAAAAATGTTTTTAAATGATTTCTGACTTCTTCGACATTGGCAAACGTTAAGTTTGGTAAACTGTTATCGATGGAGCGGAATATGTGAAAATCCGAGGGCGCGAAGACTGGAGAATACGGTGGATGAGGTAAAACATCCCACTCTTAACTCCAACAATTTCCTCCGGGTCTACAGAGTAGGGTGAAGTCGAGCGTTGTCGTGATGGAAGACGACCTTCTTATGATTCACAAGTCCTGGGCGCTTTTCTTGCATGGCTTGGCTCAATTTTTGTAGTTGTTCGCAGCAAACGCGCGAATTTATTGTTCCGTTTCTCTGGAGTAGCTCAAAATAAATGATTTCTTTGAAACCACAAATGTTAACAAAACTTTCCTGGGGTGACGTCCTGCCTTTGGCGTGGATTGAGAAGGTTCACCGGACTTTCCCCACAATCTTTTTTGACAGTCGTTGTCGTGAATGATCCACTTTTCATCTCCTGTAACCATATTTCTCAAAAAGGGATCGCTACGTTGACGAATCCCTAACATATCGCAGATATTGATGCGATCCATTAAATTGGATTCGCTGAATTCGTGAGGAACCCAAACATCGAGTCTACTGGCAAACCCAAGTTGTTAAGGTGATTCTGTACCCTAGATTTTGACGTCCCAATTTTTTCTGCAAGCTCACGTATGGTTTGGCAAGAATTTGCCACAAGTAAGGCTCGTAAATGCTGGGAAACGACTTCTTTAGGTCGGCCTGATCTTGGGGCATCCGTGAGGGAAAAATCGCCAGATCGTACACAGAACACAATTTCCGGCAAGTTTCAGCGCTTCTTTTGTCTTTTTTAAAGTAAAAAAGCATCACGTGCCTAATATGCTCAGTTTCACTCATTTTCAATTAAATTCACGCACAACAATAATAAAACAAGTTCACGAATATAACGGCAGTAAACAACAGTTAAATATTAGGGTTAAATAGGGAGGAAGGCTGCAGCTATGCGCATGACATCATAGGCCGTGACGTAAATGGTTAACTCTGAAAACCGAACGAACTTTTTATCAACCCAATATTAGTTCTAGCACGCATAGCATACATTTGACAATAATAACGGTGTACTATACCAAAGTTGGACTAGTTTAAGACAGCGGAATATAAAACAGCGCCCTCTATGCCATATTGTATTATTCTAGCACACATCGCATTCATTGTAGAATAATAACGGTGTACTATACCAGAGTCCGACTGGCTTATGATAGCGGAATATAAGTCAGCGCCCTCCATACCGTATTGTATAAGTTCTAGCACGCATAACGTATGGAAATGGAATCGACGTTGTTAAATTTGAATTAAGTATAGTGGAATTTTAACATTACCACTAAAAATCGCGTACAGGCGTTTTTTTATCCGAAATAAAGCGTTCTCTCAACACAACTGTGTTGTCAAGTAAATTTGGGGCCGCACTCGAGGAAAAAATCCATGTCATCAAATCGGGTGATCCGCATGGCCACTGGGCGATTTTCCTCGCCTTCGACGCCGATCTATCGACAGTCGAATTCCCGCCCGGTGCGGTCCTGTCCCGGAGCCATCCAAGGCGGCGCGGAACCTCATCGTAAGTTGCTCTCTTCTTGCACGACCATCGCAGCAACATTGCTTACATACTTTATTCAGCTATTATACCGTTTTTATCGACTTCATTCACTTATTGTCAAATCGTGCATAACACCGCCGCGCCGGCCTCGTAACCGTCTAAATTAATTGTTTTCCATAGAAAAAAAAAATGCGCAATTACCATCTTGCTTAACGACGTCGTCTCCGCGGGTATTTCCTTTCTTGGAGGCCCTCGCAGTCGGGGAAAAATTAGCCGGATGGGTTTTAAATTGTATTTAACGCGCGTACGGTCTTGGCAGGTTCAAGAGGAGGAAACTCGATATATTTTTTTTGTAATTAACTCGGTGATAATTGGTATAAGTAAATGTGTAAGGTTTAGAACGAGGAGCGGAGTAGAGCTGACTAGTCGATAGCTGAATAAGCGTAAAATAACTTTCTCTTCGATGGTGTCTCGAATTGAAGTAAGCGGTAGGTTCGAATAGAAAAAGTACGATTTTATATTAGCAGTGCATTCGATTCTAAGGGTGGGTTTTATCTGAAATGTAGCGTTCAAAAAATGTTCTCAAAATGTAAAATCTATAGATCACAACTTCGCTTGTACGAGGGTGGGGTGAAAAGTTTCCGGCCTGAGTCAGAGATAGCGCCATCAGGTCTAATTTTTGACTCGTATTCTACATACAATCGTATTCTACAGTACTATCCCTGACTAGCTTGTATAATAGTTTTTAGGTCGATTGCTCTGTTAGTATATATTTGACAGCCTATTGAATAAGAAGCCTCGCTTGCTTACGTGAAAGTGGAAACATGGAGAAGCATGCGGTCATCAAATGTATCTATTTGAAAGGCTTTACACCACTTCAAATCAAACAAGAAATGTATTCGACACTGAAGGACTCTTCTCCATCATATTTAACAGTGGATTTCCGAGTTTAAGAAAGGTCGGACGAGCACTGATGGTGAACTACGTTCAAGACGCCCCATTGAGGTTAACACTGCCGAAATGATCGAGAAAATTCATAAAATCGTGGTAGAGGACCTCAGATTGAAAGTGAGTGAGATAACTGAGACTACTGGAATGTGAACTGAACGTGTACATCGCAATAGTTTATATCAACATTTGTGCATGGATAGGCTCCGTGCTAGGTGGGCGCCGCGTTAGCTAACTATGGATAAAAATTTGCACGGGAGGACTCTTCTACCGAGGATTTTGCACTGTACAAGTGAAATCCCAGCGAATTTTTGCGTCGATTTATAACTGTTGATGAAACTTGGATCCACCATTACACTCCTGAAAGTAAACAACAGTCAAAACGATGGATTGGAGCAGGTAAACCAATCCCAAAGAATCATCGATGGTGAATACTATTGTACTGAGTTATTAAATCGTTTGAGTGACGAAATGAAGAAAAAATTACCTCATTTAGCGAAGAAAGAGATCTTGTTCCACCATAACAATGCACTTGCTCATTCGTGAGTCATTGCAATGGTTGAACGAATTGACGTTCGAATTGTTCCCCCATCCAGCGTATTCACCAGATTTAACCCCCAGCAAAGGTGCGCGCAAGATGGATGCCGCGATTACTCACAATGGAACAAAAACAGCGTCGTGAGGATGCTTCAATCGAGTGGCTGGCGAAGTTTCACAAGAATAAAATCGAGTTTTTGCATCGATTCATAACCATGTATAAAACATGGGTCCATAACTTCACACCTGAGACGAAGAAACAGTCAAAACGATGGACTGAAAGGGCAGAATCGTTTCCAAAGAAGGCGAAGACAGTTTCACCTGCAGGCAAAGTCATGGCGTCAGTGTTTTTGGGATGTGCGTGGGATAATTTTCATTGATTATCTTCAGAGAGGAAAAACAATCAACGGCGAGTATTATGCGAACTTATTGCAGCATTTGAGCGATGAAATCAAGAAAAAAACGGCTGCATTTGGCGAAAAAGAAAGTTTCGTTTCATCAGGAATATGCACCAGTTCACACATGCGTTATCGCGATGGCCGAAATCGATGAGTTAAAGTTCGAATTGCCTCCTCACGCACCGTATTCGCCAGATTTAGCCCCCTCGGAGTATTTTCTATTTCCAAACTTGAAAAAATATCTTGATGGTAAAATATTTGCTAACAAGGAAGAGGTAATGTTTGCGGTTGATGGCTATTTTGAGGAGCTCGACGATTGTCTGTAAACAGGGTATCGAAGCTATTGAACATCGCTGGGAAGTGTATCGAGCTAAAAGGAGACTATGTAGAGAAATAAAGATATTTTTTCTCAAATTTACTGTGTTTTGTTTGTTAGATGGGGTACTTCTGGGACTACCCTCGTATGGTGGGTCTTCCAGAAGATCTCCTTCAACTTCTCTCTGGACTGCGTCGTCGACAATTCTCGCCTCCCATTACCCATTCCTACAGTCCCCACAAGTACCAACCCAATTCAGCCTCTTCTAAGATCGCCAGCCTGAAAATCTCGTTTATATTCGAACACCCCTCGTACCTGATAATTTCGGTTATATTCATAAATATATAACTTTAATTTTGTAGCGACTTATACATAAATATGTTGTGTTATAAAAACAATAAAATTGATCTAAAAAAACATTTAATAAATCTGACGGTTATCATCATCATCATTAGGTCATCAGTCCTAAGACTGGTTGGACGCTAACCTCCAGCTTCTCCTATCTTGTGCTAACCTACGCATTTCGCTAATTGTGCTACAACCTACATCCCTTACTATTTGCGAGCAGTAGTCTAATCTAGGCCTACCTCTGCCTTTCTTCACTCCCATTTCTGCCTCCAAAATATCGCGGACTATTCTCCCATGTCTCAGCAAGTGGCCTACCATTCTATCTCTTCTCATCCTTATGTTTTTCCACATACTTCTTTTCTCGCCGACTTTCTCCAATACTTCGTTTCTAACCCTATCAGTCCATGGTATTTTCATCATTCTTCAGTAACACCACATCTCAAAAGCTTCTAATTTCTTCCTACTTGCTTCCCCTACCGTCCAGGTTTCGCAACCGTATAGTGCCGTGCTCCATACATATGTTTTCAAAAATCATTTCCTTGTTTCTAAGTTTATTACTCCCGAGCATAAAAGTGCTTTCTTTTTGTTAAAAGCTACTCGACCCTGCGCTATTCTTTGTTTTATGTCTTTATCGCTTCTTCCATCCCAATTTATTTTACTTCCCAAATAAGTGAAGTCTTTAACTTCCTCCAATCTTTTATTATTAATTTGTACTTTCGTTTTTGCTCTGCTCTCGCGCCCTCTGCACACTAACACTTTAGTTTTGTTTTTATTCACCCTCATTCCGTATTCCTCTGTCAACACTGCCTCCATTTCGTTCAATGCCGATTCTAATTCCTCCTTACTAGATGCTAATACTGCTATATCATCCGCGAATCTCAGCATTTTTAGTTTCTGTCCCTGTACTTTAATCCCGAAATCCACTCTACCTTTTACCACATTAATAGCCTCTTCGATGTACAGATTAAAAATTAGTGGTGATAGCGTACATCCTTGTCTTACTCCTTTCCTAATATCTACTTCCCTTTTTTCCCCTTCTACTTCTATAACAGCAGTTTGCTCTTTGTATAGATTGTGTATTACTCTCCTATCTCTATACTTCATTCCCGCGCTCTTTAGTATCTCGAACATTTTTTCCCATCTTACGTTATCAAAAGCTTTTTCTAAATCTACAAATCCTATATAAGCGTTCTTTCCTTTTTCTATTGTTTTCTCTAACATTACTCTTAGCGCCAGAATAGCTTCGCGAGTTCCCCTATTTCGCCTAAACCCGAATTGGTCTTCTCCTAGTATTTCCTCCGCTCTATTTTCCATCCTCTTCTGCGCTATTCTGGTTAAGATTTTTGACGCGTGGGAAGTTAGGCTGATCGTTCTAAAGTTTTCGTATTTGTCGGCTCCTCTCTTTTTCGGTATAGTAACGATAATGTTCCTCTTATAATCCTCTGGCATCTCGCCCGTTTCGTATATGTATTTTACCAGTTCAAACATCCTATTTACTACTTTCTGCCCCGCACATTTCAAAATTTCCGCCTGTATTTTATCTACACCCGGCGCTCTATTATTCTTTAGCCCCCTTAGTGCTATTTCAAATTCCTCTCTCAATATAGGTTTTCCTACATCTTCCCTATCGATGCTAGATTCTTCCTCTAATATATCTCCTAATTCCTGACCCTCGTATAAATTTCCTAAGTACTGCTTCCATCTATCCGCTTTCTCCTCTCTTCCGATCAGTATGTCCCCCGATTGACTCCTAACGTTTCTACTTATTGTTTCTATATCCCTGAAGTTCCTCTTAATTATTTTGTAAGCCTCATCGGTCTTACCTACTTGCAACTTATCTTCTACTTCTTTGCATTTATCCTCTATCCATTGTTCTTTCGCTTTTCTACATTTTCTAATGATTTCCCACTTTATTGACTTATAAGTTTTCAGTCCTTCTTCGTCTCGTCTGTTTTTGTAGCCTCGTCTCTTTTGCATTAAATTTAAGATTTCGTCCGTTATGCAGGGCTTCCTAGTTTCCCTTTTCTCGTGTCCTAAATCGTCCGTAGCCGCGGAATCTAGACTATTCTTGATACCCTCCCACTCAGTTTCTGCGTTCTTGATTTCGCCCTTACTCGCTTTATTTATTAATTGATCTGTTTTCTCCTGGAACTTATCTTTCATATTCTGATCCCTCAATCTGACGGTTATAGCGATATAAAGTATCAGATCTTGCTACGAGAACCTTGAGTTAAAAAAACACTACCTTGTGGAGTTGAGTTTTGAGCGTTTGGCTTTTACGATTCTTAAACGAAAGATAGCTTAGGAAGATTATTAAACGTAAAACAAACCAAAGACATAATTATGTCTCGGCATTCGACCATCTATCACCCTACTTCGCGTTGCGCATTCCAGTTGCCTATGATCTACGATAACCTCAACGTATTTTAAAATTTGGTAAGCAAAATAGTGAATTATACTGTTTATAAAAAATATTTTTCGTTTATGGTCTCCAAGAACTCGTCCACTAGGCCGCAATGTTCTCCTGGAGCTGACGCGGGTGACTTTTCCGAATGAGTTACTGATCCCAGATCGTCCGAGAACATAATAAAATTAACAATGACATTAAATCGAGTTGGCGGGAACAAAACAGCACGAAAATAAACTACGTCGACCGATGTAAGGAGCCCCCCCTTTGATCTTTCCACCAAGATCGCCTTGTTACCGTACATTTCTTACATCTTTCAGAAAGATTTACTGCCTATAATATTATGTTAATATTTTTATGCGTTTCCATGTAATAAATTACTTTGTTACGGACGCTGGCGGTATCATACGCGTTAAAAATAGCCCTACGTGTAATTGTGTTTGTTATACGAGCTATTCTAAACGATTTATATTATCAATTAAAAGGTTGGATAAATATTTTGTCTTGGCGAAATTTATCGACTATCCATATAAAAAATATATCACTTTGATTAATCGTTGTTGAGGATATCGGAGGAAATTTATGTGTTTAAAACTTTAATTGTTCTTAGTCGAGATCGCGGTTGTTTTCCAGGCGGTTAGTTTCATCTTCGACCACGCGGTCACGGTTAGAACGTCCCACCCTGTACATCTAATTCGAACACGAAAATAATTTAAGATTCGGTATAAATCATTTATTTTGTAAAGACATATTAAGCAGGCACTTATTCAGCCTTGCTGCGTGGCATGAGACCGAGCAGAATGTGTAATGGCCGTATTAATTTGAATTTTTATCATACGGTGTATCGGTGCCGTGTGTAAGGCGGAAAATGTATACGGGAGAATGCATAATATTCCAAATTAGTTATGGTGGTCGCATAATTCGGCGTGAAGACAATAATTAAGGTGGTACCGCTATGGAATACATCATTAACTTGGAAAAAAAAAACGAGCGGGTCGAGTAATTTCAATTTTAGCCGGTGGATTTTTGCGTTATTGGAATATTTTTCGATTTATTCCAGGTTTAAGCCTCTAATTTTTTTCGAGAATCGTGCGCCTCGTTTTTTATAACCTCGCCCCGAGAATATCGCGATCTGAATACATCGAAATCGACATTACAGATAACACAGGCCTACAAATTTTAACAGAAGTGAGTTATTTACGCTGATTTCATATCTACCTTCCGTTTTTGCCCCTCACGTAAGTAGAGGGCTGAATAATCATAATAAATTAATATCTAAAGGAAAAATTACATTTTAATAAACATTATATTTAATAAACATTAAAAAACATAGTAAAAAGCAACAACACATCTTTTTGAATCTCTAATTTCGTTTTTTATTTGAAAAACTCTCCCTTTTTAACAAAAAACTTCGTTTTGTAGTTTTTCTTGGGTAATCATTCGTTGGATGTCCTCTTTTCAGCATCCAGCGGTAATCAGCCGTTCTTTCTTTCCATCTCCTTTGTCTTAATGCAATTTTTTACCTTGCTCTTCATCAACAGCACCAAGATTTTCTCGAAAGTAGTCCAGATGAACATACAGAAAATGAATTTTTATGCTCATATTACAACCAAGTTGCTTACACCTATCCAGCTTTTTGTAGACAATTTCCTCAAACTGCGGATGTATAATTTCCGAAAAAAAAATTCTGTTACATTTTTAAAGCATATCCAAGTTTCGTTTTCAATTTCTGTCATTGTTCTGACTTCACGGAAAATATAATTAACAAATTTTCATTAATTAAAGATAGGCGCATTAATTTAAATTATAAAAAGTAGTAGGTATCCACTTTGTAATTGTCAGTCAATAATGGCGATGGTTAAGGAAGGCTGTGAGGGGAGGAGGAGGCCTATACCCTAAAGCGCCCTAAAATAATGTATTATTGCCAACCCAATGTACATAATAGAGGTATAATACTCAATAAATATATTTCGTTTATTCCAATTTATTTATACCCTCAATAACTACTATTATTCACGAATAACAAAGAGGTATCAAGTTCAAAAAATTCTTGTGAAAGTCTATATTTTTGTATAAATGAAATTCAATCATTGAAATTCTGAAGTACCGGGAAAACGCGTGACCTTGAAAATTTTAAAAATTTTTAGGGGTTGATCATACGTCGCTATCGCCTACCCTAATATGGATACCACGAGCCGCCACTGGGTCCTGCATTAATTTTCTTATTTGTAGTCCTACGAAAATGCCTTCCTTTAATTTTGCTTCAGAAAGAGCTGGAAATTTGCCACATAAGTACTTAAAACTGTTTCGGTAAATCCTCCATACTTGTGTGTACGTTTCAAATCGATTAGACACAGGGGAGACGCAAAGATTGAGGCAGAATTTACTCTTATAGAACCTCGGTTTTGAAAACTACAAATTATTATACAATGTACGTTTATAAATACTGGTGCGTGACGAAAACAAAAAAAAAAACAGTGTTTCTGTAGTTCATGGTATGTAACAAGACCAAAAAGTCAAAAGAAGTCCTATCAAAAAATCTTTGTTGGCCTGTGTAGTTTATCAACATTATTTTTACTATTGTATATATCAAATAGAGCATATTTTATAACAAAACGCAATTTCTTCCACTACATAATTTTTATTTGTTATTCCAAAGGAAGGAAACCTCAACAAAAACCCCACAGTCATTTTTAACGTGTCAACGATAAATTCTACAAAACAGGATAAAGAGAGGCAGGAAAGTTATGTCTGCAAATATTTACTCCACCGGGTTATTTGAAAAACAGTTAAAGCCGTCGTTACTTCCAATAAAACTGAACTCGGTATTTATAAAAATAAACAAGTAAAACGGCAACTAATTACCAATAAAAAATTCACGGTTGTTCTTTGAAATATTCGCAATCCTACATGCACCTTAAAGTGTTTTATTACAAACAGAATATCATATTAAATCCCAATAAATATTATGACAGTTCAAAGTAGGGGAAGCGATCAGAACGAGGCGGATAGTCTTCCACGCAAAACCATTTGCGAGCGTAGGACTGGTTGCCTACTCGCGAAGCAGTCTTCGAATATCTGGGGCGTTTTAAAATGTGGCGCCTTCTTATAGGCAAAAGATTTATAAAGCTATACTTAAATGTCATATTTTTCCCGAGAGATATTTTAACTCAACCTATAGAAAAACCTATATAATGGTCGTTTTATGATAAAGTTTGCATTAACATAGGTAGTAGTGATACAAAAAGAAAAAACAAATAATAGCAGACTTATATACCAAGATTTTTTAATGGAATTTTTTGTATTTCATGGCTTATTCTTCTTGTTGTCGCAGACAAATATTATACTATTAATAAGTTATAACACACTAATTTGGTAATATAGTATTCGTTTTTAATAAATATTAAGTATTTTTATTAATCAGTAATTATATTTGTTTTTTCTTTTATTTGCCGTAAATTCGTACTTTAGAACTTTTTATTACTATTTAATTGATTTGTCCATAAATTATTTGCTATCATTGAGGTTTTATTTTGTATATCCAAGCCCTCTACATCACTTTAACAACCTTTAAGGTATATCCTTATTAAGAACCACTCGTGATCCCTATTCATTCACAAAAAAAAAAGTATTTTCTCCCCTCTCCAGGGTGCATCAGGGTGACTCAACATCATCGATCGAAGCAACTTTTATTTAATACCTCGTATCGCTCACTCTCTATTCGACTGTCTATCATAACGTACGCTTTACTTGTCGTTATTATACCTGACAGGCTTTTATAACACTCCTGTTAAAAAAATATATCCATTGTGCTTATATATCATAATAAAATATACTTAAATTGGGAGTTCGTGGTCCTCACCGCCATGGGGTAGGTCTTATATGTGTTGCATGGGCATGGTGTATGTTGTACGTTGTCGTTGGCTATTCAAAGAATTTTCTTGTTGTGGCATTTTGCATGATCAGCCTCAATAGTTGAATTTATTTAAGCATAAGTCTATTTAAACCTATTTTCTGTATTAATCTCTATATTAAAATTTTCTGCTTCAATGAACTTCCTTATTTCTGAATATGGTACCTGATATTTGATATGGGTAATAATTTTTTACCTGGGCCCGGGCATGCCTCTTGCATTGTTGGTGGTTTATTAAATATAATTTCATAAATTTATTGATCTATTATTTCCAAATGCTTTTTTACCCAACGCTATATGCTGCCCTTTGTTAAGGGAGGCCTTGCGTATCGATCGATACACCACACCCCAAGCGATTACGCTTGATCTCGTACAGCTTCTTCATGAAATGGATTTGTAAATAGTTTAAGAGCAAGAAACATACAAAAAAGAATATCTTAGGAGTGTTTGAAGTCAAATTTGTATTTTTTTTTATTTACGTTACATATATTTTTATTTTATATTTGTATAATGCAGAAAATTCAGTTGTTTGCTACAGTTTTATCGTGTATTGAAAGCTTATTATAACGATAATTAAAAGTAATTATAATTCTGCTTCATAATTTTTAGTAAATGTGCAAAATAAGTACATACCATAGAATATTTATTGGTTTTCTTTGCTTTTATTGTCAAAAATAGGTTAAAACGTTGATCAAATGAACGTTCAAATGTTATATCTATTAGACACTAATAAAAGACAATCTGTTTAAACATCAATTTTAATTTTCTTGTATACACCGAAATAAATATTTGTTTGCCTTTTACAAAAGGCGCTTTTCCCAGCGTGGTGATTCATCTAGGATGATTTTAGAGGCGATTTAACGATGGTTCTTTTGTTTTCAGTGGGCACTATGAAGCATCGGATATTTAAAAGTGTCACAGAGTGGATTGGTACCAGTTCGGAGGGGCTTAGGGATAGGCCCTCGTCAACATGAGTGAACGTGACAGAAATAAAACTAGCGGCAAGCAGCAGCACACCTATGAGGGCGGTTTTGACCTCAAGTCCCCGAGACCCCCCGTGCCGGGAGAGGAAAGGAGCCACTTCATGTCCGACTGGGGGGCCCCCTCGCAGATGGACAGGACCAAACACAAGTCTTCCTCTCCCACCCCGAGAAAATACTACAGTTACCCCAACGGTGAACATTTGTCTACATTTTTTGTTTTGGTTTTTAACGTAGCGATGTGTTTCAGAATCCAGCCCAGCGCCATACGGCTACGAACCGGAAGGAAGTTGCCGATCGAATTCGCGCCCCTCTTCCAGACATGACCGAACCTCCGACGATCCCTCGCCGCCTGCTTGCCTCCGATGGGCCCATTCCCTCCACCTGCTCCTCCAGGACTCCGACGGGGTCAAGCTCTTCCAGCAGTACTTGGAGTCCGAAGGGCAGCATCACGCCGACGCCCTGGACTTCTGGTTCGCCTGCGAGGGCCTACGGAAGCAGACGGGAAAGGAGAAGATCCACCAGCTGGTTAAGGTTATTTATAAGTAAGTATAGAGAGCATAATCATCGTCGGGAAAAGAATAAAAAAAAAAATAAGGAAAAAATCACTAGATGCAACAGTAACTGTGTTTATTTCATTATAGTCACATTCTACTCATTTATTTTAAGTTGTTTTAATTGTTATGGTTACTCCTCTAGAAGAATACCCGCTTTGTAACAGTTTGTACTGATAAAAGCATAACTGTTTCGGTACATTTTTCTTACGAATTGTCATTAGTAACATCATTTGTGGTAGGAATAATAAAAAAAATTATAAATATTACTCTAAATATTTAATTTATCATGATTTAATATTTATGGAACATTTGTTCTATATACTTTTCCTTTAGTGAATTCTACCATCAACTTTAGTTCATTACAAGGTCAGAGAAACAAAATCATTATATTTATAGCACTGTATGCTTTGCCAGAAGCATATTTGCTTCGGCAAACGTTTTGAACTTTGTGGTAAGAAAAGTGTTACTGTTTTGTTACGGTTTTGTTGCAGTTTGCTATGCCTAGAGTATAAATGAATATTCTCCCAAATATTAGCAAAATAAACAACTATGTTCATAGCCCTATCATTTATTTTACATGTCGTTTTAAATTTTATAATTACTGATTCAGAAAAGTTTATTCTTTATGACAATTTGTACTGGGAAAACGTAGCTGTTTCGTTGCAATGAAACAAAAGCATTATATTTATAGCACATGTTTTTCTAGAAACATATTTGCTCCACAACAGTTTGTACTCTGTATTGAGAAAAGTGTTGCTGATTTGTTACGGTTTTGTTGCAGTTTGTTATACTTCAAATATAAATGAATATTCTCCCAAACATTGGCAAATGTACAGCTATATTCACAGCCCTATCATTTATTTTAAGTCTCATTTTCAATTGCATGGTTACTGTTCCAGAAAATATTTTTTGCTACAATTTGTACTGGGAGAAGGTTGCTGTTTTGTTGTGATAAAACAAAAGCATTATATTCATAGCACTATGTTTTGCTGAAGCATATTTGCTGTACAATAGTTTGCACTTTATGCTAAGACAAGTGTTACTGTTTTGTTACGGTTTTGTTGCAGTTTGTTATATTTTGGGTATAAATGAATATTCTCCCAAATGTCTGTAAAAGAGAGAGCTATATTCATAGCCCTATCATTCATTTTAAGTCTCATTTTCGATTTTATGGTTTATGGTTAAAAGGTAACCATTTCGTTGCAGTGTTGTTGCAGTTTGTTATACTTGGAGCATAAATGAACCTTGCCTTAAATATTGACAAAAAGTATAACAATTTTCAAATTTCCACTGTGTTGTTTTTATTTAATACATATTTCCTTACAGTTTTGTATATGGTATTTCTAACTTTTTGTTACACTCTTTTTAAAAATCATTATTTGGAGCTACATGGTATAAATCGTCAGAATTATTTTGCATTCACTATACTTAAGGTGTAGACGTATCTGACCCTAAACGCATAAATTATCATAGTAAATTTTCCAAGGTTTTTATTTTTATTCAATACTTTTTTCAGTGTACTTTTACTTCAACAGTTTCTTTTATATAACTGAGTTCATTGCAGCAATAGAAAAGTAAACAAAAAAACCATGTCTATAGTGTAATAATTTATTTTAATTATCAAGCTAGAAAGATGAAGATAAAGAATTACTTTTATCAGTGTATACGACCATTCTGGCGCAGTTGAGTACGATTCCTGACCCATTTTGATGTTGTTTGTAGGAAATTTTTCGTGAAGTCTGCTCTGCCCATCGACGAGGAGTTACGGAAGGAAATCGGAAGAAACATAAAGTCTTCTCAGTGCCTTGAGCCTCCCGTGACCCTGTTCGACAAGGCGCAGGCCAGGGTCGAGCAACTCATCGACGAAACCACCTACCCCAACTTCCTCAAGAGTGATATGTACCTGCAATATTTAGAAGTAAGGGAGACGTGGCGCCTCCTTTTTCCATTTTTTAATCTGCTCTCTGCTTTCAGAATTTTCAAAATCCTAGTAGCAGTAGTAGTAGCGAGTTTAGTAACGAATTATCGAACCTGGCGAGCGGCCCCGATCCCCTGCCCACGCTACACGAGGATATGGAGCTGATCATGAATGCGCCGGTTCATATCAGTCATACTTCCGGTGAGTCAACTATTTTTTTATTATGCGGTGTGTTTAAATTTAAATTAATTTTGCTCCATATTTGTTTTTAAATAAACCATTAGGTTTCAGTTGTTTACTAGATGTCATGTCTAATAAAATATTTAAGAATGTTTTGTATAGCACGGTCATTTTAACTGGGTAATATATTTACCTTAACCATGTCATATCTACAAACAAAAAGGTGGGGTAAAACTGGCACTTGTTTTTCTGTCCATTTATAAAACTAAATGTTGGTCAAAACATCAATTAAGATGGAAATTTTTTCGAAATTATCGGAACACCCTGTATATTTTTACAAAATAAATTACGACGAAAACATACATGGATATTGTGTAATATACTTACTATTTTAACTGACATGTTTGTTATACTTTTTATTGCAGCACGATTCTTAGGGTTAATGAAAATAGCATGTTTTTCTCCTAAATCCTCTACAGAATCATTTAGTTTCCCAGAGGTTTATTGTATCATCACGTGCAGTTTCACAAACATTATTTTTGATATGTCCAAAAAAATCTATGGTGATTAAATCGGGGCTGTTTGCTGGCAATTATAGATATTGTATGGTGGAGTCCCACCCGTCTTATCCTTACCTTTTAGTTGATCAATAACGACGGAACGAAAGCGAACTTCCACCTTCTCACTATGTTTTTCTAATACTGTTATTTTGATTTTTGCCCTCATTTTTTTTTAGCAGTTTGTTATAAGTACACTCGGTGTCAGTAATTGTATTTTATGGATGCTCTGCAAAACATTCTGATATATTTACCTCAATAAATTTCTATAAATTATATTCACTATTATATATGATACACTTTTATAACCTCCAAATATTTGTTATGAGGAAGTTATGCTTTCTGGGTACTTTCTATGATGTTTTCTATGAGCAGTGGTTGATTTTAAATTTATTAATAAATGTACATTACCTTTTTATTCCTTTCTAAACTTGTCGAACACAATTTTTCTCAAAAATAAAAAACAAACACTTTCACAGTTCCCTTAAATATTTTACCGTTTTTTTAATTATTTGCAAGACAATTACGATGCGAAAATTGCATATTATGAATGACATGAAAATAAAAAATATATACAGGGTGTTTTCAAAGTACAAGTCGTTATTTCAGCAAGCGATTCTTTATCAAAAAGTAAGATTTTTTCCCCTATTGGCTGAAGTCCTAAGACTCCACTTCGGAGTTATACGTGCCCGAAAAGTAGCATTAAAATTCAGTTTTTATTTACTTATTTATTTATTTTTTTTTAATACAAAATGGTTGTTTAGAGTGAAATTTGGCGTGGCCAATTTTGATATAGAAACAGTTTTTCAGGCTACTTTTTGAGGTTTTTATTAGTGTTCGAAAAGGACAAAAATAACGGCCCTTTTCGGTTTTCTGTTTGAACTTTTTTAATAGTTGAAATTTTTTTGTTTAAAAATGTACATCGAGAAGCCTGATTTGTTTTGAACCTTTGGTTACCTTATACTTTTACTCGGAAAGGTAATAGTTTTCAAATAGCAAAAAAATAATATCGAGGAATCACTCACCAATTAACGTCCTGGATTTAGGAAACATCCCGTACAATAGATAACATTGAATTTAGAAAATGTGCTTTCTGAAAATAAAAACAATATACAGAGTATTTCATTTATAGTCTGGTTTCAAAATTGTAGGCAGTAAGTAATTCGCAACATGTGGACCAGACAAGGTGCGCGCCTTGTCTCGCGCGCGACTAAAGAGAGCAGAGATACAGGGTGCAGGGAGTGGTCTTTACAATTCACACGTAAAACAGACACGAGAATTGTTGAATCGTATTACCAGCTCATAAAAATAGTGTTCTAACCGTACTGCCCACTATTTTGATACCGGAATATAAAACAATATAATTTTTATTTGTAGTTTTTGAAAATCCGATTTTTTTTTTCAATCAAACAGTTGTTAGTAGTAGCCTATAAAGTTTTGCTTTAGTTCGTCTTTCCGTGTTTGAGGGAAAAAACAATAAAAATCGATATTTTCAGCAAAGAAAGTCAGGAAAAAAAGTAACATCGTGAACTAAGAAACAGCCTGTATATTGCATAACATTGAATTAAGAAAAAATATGCTCTCCAAAGATGCAAAAAATATACAGAACGTTTAATTTAAAGGGACGTTGTTTTTGTTCAATAAGTATTTTAAAAAATTTTCAAGCACCGAAAAAATTGTATAAAAAAAATAGTTTTTAATAACACACAAATTTTCAGTTTGAACCATTTCACCCATATTCAAGCAGAAAAAATTAAAAAGAAAATTTAATGTCATCAAGAAAAAACTTTTTTCTTGACATGAAATCACGTCGCCGACTAACGTCGTACATTTAAGAAACACTCAGTATATTACATAACTCTGAATACATAAAAAACATACATATCTCAAAGTAATAAATGTACAGCGCGTTTTCTTTAAATGGATATTATTTTTGTTCGAGGTTTTCGAAAATTTTCAGCCATGGATAAAATTGTTCACAAAAAAATAAATTGGTAATAATCCGCCCAAGTTTCCCTTTCTATATTCGAGGGAAAAATATAAAAACTGAAATTTAGAGCCAGGCAGACTAAAATTAAATTTTTTTACTTAAAAGTACACACCAAGGTAATGTCATGGATTTAGGAAACCCTCTGTGTATTACATAACATTGAGTTAGTGGCCTCTAAAAATATAATAACTATATAAGGCACAGCGTTAAAAGAATATATTTTTTGGAAGATTTTGACAATTTTCAAGCACCAAAAACTATTGTATACAAGAAAACTGTCGTTAACAATCCATCAACATTCACTTTGAATTATTTTGCTCATATTCAAGCAAGAAAAACCAAATGTATACCAAGAAGTTTATTTATTTTTTTTTTTTTAAGGAATTACGCCCTTAAGTAACATTTTGCACTTGAAAAACACTGTATATTGCATATTATTGATTTGAGACAAAAGAGATTATTTTAAAAGGAACTCAGTTTGTTTCGAGGTCTGAAAAAATGGCAGTGAAAATTGACATTCACTTGTTTTTGTAAATGAACAGGGAACCTACAAATAGTAAACAATGCATACTAGTTTTTGTCCCATTTTTCCATCTTGATATGACAGTGTTAGGTGGGGAAAGACATTAACAAAGTGGACGTACTATACACACCCCCCTGTAACTCATCCGCGTTTTGTCCAGGTACAGGCAGCGTGAGCACGGGCTACCACACGCCGAACGTGGGCGCCGGGGGCCCCGTGCGCCTCACCAAGGACCTGCTGCTGATGTCCCAGAAGCACCGGGCAGTGGACCTCCGGCCCAAGTCGGAGACCTTCGCCAGGTAAGCCCCTTCGCGAAACTCTCCCCTGTCGCTTTCGAGGAATGTCCCCACTGCGATAGACTCCTGTAGTTGTCCACTTAGTTAAATTCTGTTTTTTTTTTCTGTTTGGTTTGCGTGTGATTGCGTAGTATGTTCATGTACCGTGGCACTGCTGGAGCACATGCTGCGTACAATTCGTACAACCCCGTCTCGAGGCAGGATAGCGAGTTGCATTCACTCAGCAGCCACTCGGACGCTAGGACGGAGTCGGATAACGTGTCCATGACTGACAGTTCAGCGTAAGTACCCACACAATTGGTGTATAAAGTTCTGTAAATGTTCCGTAAATCGGTACTTAAATCGACTAACAGGTTAGTAAAACGTACTGTAGATGGAGGGGTTGTACTCATACACTAATTGGCACTCATTCGTCCCTTTGGGGTTGTTTAATTTACTGCCTATTTTCATTATTCCATTCTTTTTCTATATTTCCTCACAAGTGGGTAAAACATTTCATCAACCTTATTAGCAAGTATGGAGACACTAAATTATTTTTATATAACAAAATATCACTGAAAAGTTTATAAATAATACAAAAATAATACCTCAATTCCTCAAGAATATAACTGAATTTTTTGGCATAATTAAATACAGTTTTATCTGTTATATTTAAAAAAAAATTGGTATTTTGTTCAGTAGGTTCAAATTGTAACATTCTTTAACATTTCCCACTGCCAACTTGTATAAATAGGTATGAAAAAGACCCATTAGACACGATTCAATATGGTGGCTGAGGGCAAGCAGTTTTAGATATAATAGGAATAAGTTATTTTCAAAAATATATTTTTTAATAATCAAAATATTGTATTATTTAAATCAATTTTCAAATTTTCAATTCGTATAGTTACGTATTTTAAAGATGGTCACATTAGATTCAACATGGCGGCTCAGGGCCAATAGAGTTGGATATAAAACAAATAAGTGCTTGTCAAATAAATTCTAAAAAATCGGTATTTTGTTCAACAGGCTTTAAATTGTAAAATCCTACAAAATTTTGGGTTATCAATACATATAAATAGGACTAGACTTCCTAGGCATATAATTAGGGCCAATACTTGCCGCCCTTGATTCAATATGGCGTCTGAGGGCAAACAGAGTTCGATATAAAAGGAATGATTTGTTGCCACATAAAGAAATAATATTTTGTTCAAATAGTTTTTAAATTGTAAAATTCAAGAACAATATGGCCGCCATATTGTTCTTGAATTTTACAATTTAAAAACTATTTGAACAAAATATGATTTCTTTATTTATTTGATAACAAATCATTCCTTTTATATCAAACTCTGTTTGCCCTCAGACGCCATATTGAATGCAGTTATATATAAAATAAATAATTCCTTGTTACATCAATTTAAAGAATTGGTATTTTATTCAACAGGTTTAAAGTGTAAAATTCTATAAGATTTTCAATTATCCATTGGTATAACTAGGCATTTTGAAGGCCCATCATACTGGATTCAATATGGAGGCTGAGGGCAAGCAGATTTAGATATAGGAGAAATAATTTCTTGCCATATAAATTAAAAAGAAAAACAGGCACAACAAAAACATTTCGTTAAACAGGCTTTAAATTGTAAAATCCTACAAAATTTTCAATTATAAATTTGTATAATTAGGCATTTTAAAGACTCGGTATTCTAGATTCAATATGGTGTCTGAGGGCAAATAGAATTCAACATAAAAGCAACTATTTGTTGTCAAATAATCAAAGAAACGATCATCGGTTCAACGGTTTTTTAATTGTAAAATTCTAGAACAAAATGGCGGCTGAGGGCAAGTGCAGTCAAATATAAAAGAAATAATTCTTTGTCAAATAAATTTAAAGAATTCGTATTTTGTTCAACAGACTTTGAATTGTATAATAAAAGCCTGTCCTATTGGATTCAATATGAGGACTGAGGGCAAGCAGACTTAGATATAAGAGGAATAATTTCTTGTCATATAAATTTTAAAAAACGGTATTTTGTTCAACAGGCTTTAAATTGTAAAATCCTACAAAAATTTCAATCATAAATTTGCATAATTAGGCATTTCAAAGGCCTGTCACTCTAAATTCAATATGGCGACTGAGGGCAAGCAATTAGTTCAAAAATACCAATTCTTGGCAAATAAATTTTGTTTAACAGGTTTTACTTGTGTTAACTTTGATTTGTTTAAAGTGTCCTGTTTTCAACTTATTGCCTACTACTCAAATAAATGGGCAGTAAATTAAATCCGACCACCCAAATAAAAAAGTAATCTACTTCGTGGAATTTTCTAAAGAGAAACTATAGTTATATTAAAATTACTGTCGAGATAACAGAAGTCTAACGTTGGTAGTACTACTTGAATTAGAAGGTAACGTTGCATGTGAATAAAGCATGGCATGTTTCGAAGGATTTAAAGGAATGTTTCATGGTAGAAATATTAAGGTATTTTTGTGTTACTGCTTGGAGGCTGTCATTAACTTAATTGATGCATGTAATAAAGTTAGTTTTGAGCAAACGTGGATAGGACGAAAGTTTTTTTACACACCAACCAGATAATTTGAGTTTGATATATTTTCTTAATACATGCTCTTATCTCAACATGCTAAAATTTTAGTATACCTTCTTTTAAATACAGGTCTGTAGTAACAGTGTTAAAAAAATATTGATATCCACAATGTAATAAGTTATATAGGGTGTTACTTTTCACTCAGGTGTAGATTTTTTATCTTGTCTGTAAATTCTCTTAGATTGTTTGGATATTTACAAAAGGAAAATTATAAGAGTTCAAATTGGAAAACATCTGCAGGTACAGAGATTTTGAATAATTTTTGTATCTGATATTATGATTTATTTTCTTTAATTATCACTAGTTTTGGTATTAATTTCAATTACAGTCCAAGCTGTAATATTTTTTATTTTTCTTTTAATCTAGTCCTACAGTATTTATCAGATAGATTTAATCTCGTAGATTTGGTTTATGCAGTAGCAAAAATTGGTCATCGTTAACTTGTCACCCTGTATCTTAAAAACTAATGGCTCGTTCAAAAAATGTTATAGGGTAAAATGTTTTTATTTTAGGACGTTCTATCAGTACCCAAAATTATTCACTCATATACGGACCCACCCTGTATATTTAAAAATATACAGGGCGGGACGAAATTAATGCTGTCGACGGTAGAATATATTTTACCAGGCAGCGACAAGTCAGAAGGTTGTGTTACTCTTCCTGTAGAATAAGTATTTTTTAGATACAGGGTGTTTAAATAAAAAACAATTTAATTGAAGGATAAGGTTTACTGAATTAAATGAAAACTGTAAATCTTTCCAATACATTCTTTTCTTAAAGGCACCTGATTTTGTTGTAGATTTTTGACAGTAAGTTTCTAACATATAAAAACATAAAAACAAGGCATATAAGGCATATAAAAACTTAAATTACATTCATAAGGAAACAATAGGTTATATACTTCTATTATATTTTAGGTTTTTATCTTGTAAGCAACTTTCATAAATTTTCTTTTCATTTTTTCCATATGTATAAAGTGAAAGGTATAAGAATTAAAATAAGAAAATATCTCCAACTGGATATTTTAAATAATTTTTTCCCCTATTGTTGTGATGTCTTTTTCTTTGATTATCATTAGTTTGTCTATTAATTTCAAGTATCGCTCATACCGTAATATTCTGTTTTTTTTAATCAGGCTATATAATACTTATCAGATAGATTTAATTTCGTCGATTTGCCTCGTGCTGTAATAAAAATTGGTCATTTAAAACTTGTCGCCCTGTATTTAAAAACGAATGGCTCATTCAAAAAATGTTACAGGGTAAGAAGTATTTATTTTTAAACATTCTACCAGTAGCCAAAATTATTCACTCAAAAATAGACCCACACTGTATATTTAAAAATATACAGGGCGGGACGAAATTAATGCTGTCGACGGTAGAATATATTTTACCAAGCAGAGACAAGTCAGAAGGTTGTGTTACTCTTCCTGTAGAATAAGTATTTTTTAGATACAGGGTGTTTAAATAAAAACACAATTTAATTGAAGGACAAGGTTTATCGAATTAAATGAAAACTGTAAATCTTTCTAATACATTCTTTTCTTAAAGGCACTTGATTTTGTTGTAGATTTTTTGCAGTAAGTTTCTAACATAGGCATATAAGATTAAATTATACCCAAAATGAAACAATAGGTTATATACGATGTTACTTTTTACTCAGGTATAGATTGTCTTCATCTTGTAAGCAATATCCATAAATTTTGTTCCGTTTTTTCGTATATGTAAAGTAAGGTGTAAGAATTAAAATCAAAGAAATATCTCTACCTATGGATTATTATTAGTTTTTCTATTAATTTTAATTCCCGTGCACACTAATCTGTTTTTCTTTCTTTTTTTAATCCGACTGTATAAATCTCGTTGATTTGGCTCATGCTGTAACAAAAATTGGTCATTTGTAAGATATCACCTTGTATTTAGAACTAATAGCTCATTCAAAAATATTATAGAATAAAAAGTTCTTATTTTTAACCAATCTATCAGTACCCAAAGTTATTACTCGAAGTACGGAGACACACTGTATATTTAAAATATACAGGGTGGTGTGAAATTATTGGTGTCGAAGATACAATTGATTTGTTCGGGCAGAAATAAGTCAAAAAAGTATATTAATGGATTTGTAAAACAAGCCGTTTTTGACGTACAGAGTGGTCAGTGTAACTTTTCAAATAAAAAATCTCCACAAAATGTAACATAAAAATAAGGTTTCTTAAGCTAAATGAAATCTACATAAATTTATATTGGTTAGTGTTTTTTTTTTAATAGAACTCGATTTTTAGTATTTTTTAGACATGTATGTATGCGAAAAATGTTTTACAAAGACGTGAAAAACTCGAAAATAACACTTTAGACAGTTGTCATGCAGCCAATAAATTCCGAAGTAAATTTTTGTAATGCTTTCAGGAGGTCTTTATTTTAAATATTTATAATTAAAAACAAGTTAATAATAATCTGATTAGCTGTCAAAAATCAAATTGTTCTCATTACCTGCTTTCCTTCTTATTCTTTTAATCGTTTTCAAATTCAGAAGTGGGATCTAATTGATTTCATAATGTTTCTGAATATTTTTATTTGAAGAATTACAGGCCTTAAAGAATTTCGTCTACGTTATTGTCAATAACCCAATTATTTATTTAATAATGTAGATATTAACACTAACTGAGTTTTCCACAAAACACTATACACTACACTCGACGCGTGTTTCGACAACAAAGTTGGCATCATCTGGAGATAATTAAAACTCAATTTTAATCATCTCCAGATGATGCCAACTTTGTTGGCGAAACGCGCGTCGAGTGTAGTGGATAGTGTTTTGTGGAAAACTCAGTTAGTTAGATATTCCTAACACCTTTTCTTTTATGCAATTGGTGTCACTTGATAATTCAAAAGGATTAAATTCAGAAGTGGGATTTATTTGGTTAGCTAAATGTATTAGTTATTTATTAAATAAAAAAATCGCGTACTGCCTAACTTTTTTATAATTGTGATAGTTGTTTTAAATTTCGCGAGCCTTTTTTTAATATTGATTACTTATATTTAAAAAAAATTTTTAAACATAAAACATCAAAAATTAACTTAATCGTGGAAATATTTTAACATAACACCTTTGCTGTTTTAATTTAAACAAATTCAGAAGTGGGATCTGATCAACTTAAATTGTTGGGGAGTTAAACATGAAACAAAGTTTTCGCGATTATATATGTATTTACAAAAAACACCACACCTGTTAGAGATTTAACCGTATTGTGGGTGTAGCGACGGTAGGTCTTTCGGGCGTACATCGCGCAGGAAAGCCGTCATGGAGGCGAGGAAAGCGCGGGAGTACGCCGCTCTGAACCAGGAGACGCACATGCACCAGATCCTGATCCCGAGAACGCAGCGCGTAGACACCAGGCAATGCCAGCCAATGGACAAGGACACCTTCGCTTCCATTCTAATCGAAAAACTAGAAATGGTCAAGAGAGAGCAGGACCAACAAGAGCTCCTGGACAGGAAATTAAAAGAGGTGATAAATAACGTCCCTCACATATTTCAATGAGCATCTTAAATCTATTCTTCTGCTGCAGAGCGAGGCGGTCGGGTCTATGAGCGACATCCAGTCCCGCGAGCTGGCGAACGCCATCAGGGAGAAGCTCCAGCTGGAAGACGACAACGATCAGGACATTCTCGACCAGCACGTCTCTAGGGTGTTCTCCGACCTGACACCGGCT
This sequence comes from Rosalia funebris, assembly GCA_037954035.1. NCBI lineage: Eukaryota > Metazoa > Arthropoda > Insecta > Coleoptera > Cerambycidae > Rosalia > Rosalia funebris. The sequence continues at coordinate 1,856,710 of JAZFAV010000007.1, forward strand.
AGATCCCCGGGTATGATGAGCCCCAGGCCCCACTCTCCCCCTAGGAATAGGTACGGTTTCAGACTGGACACGGTGTTTCGGTGTAATTGCTATTTTTTATACAGGCATATGCAGAGTTCTTACATGAGGCCGCGGCGGAAGGACAAGGATGGGTTCTCGACCTTCAGCAGCGATTCGGGTAACGTGCACGACTTCGCGGAAGGGTCGGAACACAAGCTGACGATGGTCAAGTCGAAGAGTATGCCGGAGTATGCGGAGGAGAGGTTCATCAGGGGAAGTACGGGGAGGCGGTAAGTGTTTTTGCAATTTCTAGAATAAGCGTTTGAGAAGTGATGGAGTTTGAGTCGCGTGAAACACTTGGAGTTGCTTCTTTTTGACTTTTTGAATTATTTTTTTTTAATTTTGTCAAAATGCCCTTAAAAGTAACTGAAGATTTTTTTCAATATTTATTTTAAATAATTTTTTTTATTAAGTCAAATATAATCTATTAAAGAAAAAAAATATCTATTATAGAAAAATAAAAAAAAATCTTTACCGATTTTCCAATCGTTTCCTATGAAAATTTACAGGGAAATATTTCCATATCGTTTTTCCAACTCAATTTCAAGATTCAAGTTTGCCAATGATGGTTTTAATTTTTTTTTAAAGTTTACTAGTCTAAATGTTGAATTAACATTTTTCAACTGCCTGCATAATTGAAGTCCTGGAATATAATACATCCTGTGTTATTACTGATCTAAGTAATATAATACAAATTTTCATCACATACTGTTTTTGTGTTTGTCAAAAATTAGTGAGACTTAAAGACAAATCACCCTGTGTAGTGTGTTTAATGAAAAACTAAAGTTGATTTTTTTTCACGATTTGGAAAATTTTTAAAATATCAAAATCGCCTTGAAAACTGAAAAATATTTTTGAAAAAAATATTTATTCTGAATTAATTCTTTATTAAGTCGAATATCATTTTTCTATAAGGACATTTTCAGGTGTACCAAAAATTCATAAAAAAAATCCATTTTCCAATATTTTCTTGTGGAATTATACACGTAAATATTTTCCTATCGTTTTTCCAATTCAATTTCCTTTAAAATTCAAGTTTAGTTTGGGATGGTTTTAGTTTTTTTTTTTCATTTACTACACCAAATGTTGGCTTAATATTTTTCAACTCCCTGTATAATTGATCGCAGTAATATAAAAATTTGCATCGCATACTCTTTTTGTGTTTGTCAAAAATTAATGGGACTTAAAGACGAATCATCCTGTGTAGTATGTTTGCTGAAAAAGTTGATTTTTTTAATTTGCTGAATTTTTAAGTTTAAATTTTTCAATTGATAAAAGGTTTTGATTTTTTCAATTTTTGTTTTTAATTACTGTACCAAATGTTTAAAATTTAGCAACCTTGTTTAGAACTTTTAGATGGAGGAACACACTTATAAATTCGAATGAAGAAAATTCGAAAATATAGACTTCTAAATTTTAGTAGAACAAAAAAACATTCAATTTTCAATTAATCCCCCTGTATTGCCAAGGTTACAAAATATGCCAAAAAAGTTCCTAGAATCTAATTAAAGGTGAGGTAATTAAAAAATAATATAGTACATTTGTCTCAAAAGCGGCCGGCAGTTTCTAAAAATTCCTTTAAATGTCTTACTTTTAAGAATTAAATTGATTTTCATGCATCTTATAATAAATATTATGAATGAAATGAAATATAAATTTTCCATCTCTACAAATTTGCCTAACAGTTGAAGAATGATTCAACTACTGACTAGTATTTGAACACCCTGTGTAATGTAGTATACTCGGTTCATACACTGCATGTCAAAACCCATTGAAGATAAGGAATAGAAGTTTTCATTGCATCCGTTTTTGCATACAAAGTGGTTGAGATATAGACACAAGGTTACCTGTCAAAGAATCGCCCTGTATATAATTAGTAATTGTTTTAATTCATCCTAAAATATAACAGAAGCAAGAATAACTAATAAATGAATAGGTGATATAAGAAGTTTGAGGTAAATTGCAATCTATTAGGATCTGATTAGGAGAAAGTGGGGCAAATTTACGAAATCCTTTTTTTTTTTACTTTTATAGTGAGGTTTTATTTAATAATAAATTGCAAATAATCTGTAGCAATAAAATATAACGGAAGCAAGAATAACTAATAAATGAATAGGTGATATAAGAAGTTTGAGGTAAATTGCAATCTATTAGGATCTGATTAGGAGAAAGTGGGGCAAATTTACGAAATCCTTTTTTTTACTTTTATAGTGAGGTTTTATTTAATAATAAATTGCAAATAATCTGTAGTTAAGGCAGAGTGTAGCCAATTGCAATCCGTTTCTGCGCTTTCAAATACAAACAAAATGTAGTTTAAACGTTTTATTATATATTAAAAAAAAAATGTTTACTGTTGGCGTATTTTTTGTTATTTATCAAGCTTTAGGGAGATTTGAAAAGGAAAGAATGTTTGATTTCAAAGGTTTCTTTTTATTCAGCAACATAAACGATCACGATTCACCTAGATAAATTAATAATAAAAGGTGAATAGTAGGATAATGTGGGGTAAATCGTCAAGTAGTGTCGAGCATAATAAAAAGTAGTTTCCTAAAATATTATTCAACGTATCTGAAACTACGTTATTGCTTTATTAATTTTTTTTTCTTCAAAGTTAAAAATTAAATTTTCCAACATGTCAACATTTGCATTTTTCAAATTTACATGTTTGCATTTGCTCAAAATCCGACCCATTTTTTTAATGTTGATGGAAAAATCTGCTATCCCTAATATGCTTTTGTTCGTTTTTTTTTTTGAGATTCCCTCAAGTATTTTCGGAATTGTGTCATTTTTCCAATTTTATAATATCCCAATTTTATATACACTAGACACAAAAATTAAGGGATAAAAAATATCCTAAATTTTTAGGTGATTTTTAAACGGCTGTTATTTGGAGAAAAATAGGCGCAAAGCAATTTTAAAAAAGACAAATTGAAGCTCCAAGTTTCTAATTTTCAGATCTTGAGTTCAAAATTTTTACTATCAACAGTTTTTAAGTAACATTTATAAGAAAACCATCAGAAAACAATTTTCCCAAAAATTGGCTTGCTTTTCAAATGGTCTACGGACTTCAATACATTTTTTTTCTATGATTTTATCATAAAGCTTGTTTAGATAATTTTATCCTCTTTAATTTAAGTGGTCTAAAAGCCTTATACGGTAATTTTTCGTCGTTCAAAGCAAAAAAGTCAGGTTTGACTTTGGGAATTAATTACTCGGGAAATAATGATGTACAGATTCAAGTAGAGTTTTAAAAACTGCGAGGTATTCTTTACAAGTCGTAGTTATATGTTTTTGAAAAAAAAAAATTGGTGCAAGAATGTTAATTGTAGATGTAAAAAATTGTATATTTAGGGATATTCGCTAAACTTGCATAACCTTGCAAACAATGGATAGATATGAAGGATGTTGAGTGTTTCTTTTCAATCTCAAAGTATCCCAAAAGAACCTTGAATATTTAAAAGCGCTGCGATTTTTTTCATTGTGTTCAGAACGATTGAATTTGTCGATTTTGTTAAAAATAAATTTTAGGATAGATTTTTCATTTTTTGAGGTTGAAAATGTTTTTTAGCAATAATCCATATTTTTTATCATCAATGTTATTGTAAAAGAAACATTTTGTGTACAATCATTATTTCCCGAATAATTAGTTACCAAAGTCAAAACTGACTTTTTTTTTGTTTTGAACGACGATAACTCGGCGAAATATCATCGTACAAGGCTCTTAAACCGCTCAAATTAAAGAGAATAAAACCACCTAAAAAAGCTTTATGATGAAGTTATTGAAAAAAAATTATCGAACTCCATGGACCTTTTGTCTGTGGGCCGTGGAATTTTTTTCGATGGTTTTCTTATGATTACACAAAATCTACTGATGGAAAAAAAATTTCAACTCAAAATCTGAAAACTGTAAACTTGGAGCTTCAATTTGCTTTTTTTTTAAATTGCTGTGCAACTATTTTTCTCCAAGTTACAACCCTTTGAAAATCACCTAAGAATTTTTGATCTTTTTACATCCCTTAATTTTTGTGCCTAGTGTATAACAATCGGTTTGTTGAAAATCACGTGAACTTTTAGGTCGTCCTCCAAGAAAACGCTGACAGACCTGACCGACAGCGGCGTCTCCGTGGTATCCGACACGCCGCCGGTGGTCCCTCCCGTGAAAGACAACCGGGTGCTCGCGTGGCTCCTGGAGTCCGACAAGGGCGGACGAGGCGCCAGCCACACTCACAGCGAGATGTCGCTGAAACACCGCAGCCACCGAACGAGCAGCGCCACCTCCCCCAACGCCAGCCGACACCGCAAGGGGTTCGGCTCGCGCTCCAGCTCCCTGGAGCGGAACAGCTGCAGCGGCACCATCGGCCCTGCGCAGCCCTTCGTCGCGGATCCCAACATGCCGCCCCTGCCGTCGTCCAACATCACCATACAGCTGGAGGAGGCGAGGCGGAGGCTGGAGGATGACGTCCGGACTAGATCGCGGCAACGGTAACAACCACGGTTGAAAAGAAACGACCCGGAAAATAGCAGTTTGCTTTCTAGGTCATCATCGAGTAGGTACTACCCGGAAGTTACGCAAAGCAGCCAGTCCACCCTGAGGAAGTCCATGAGGGGCCCGAGGCCTTCCATTCCGGCGCAAACGGCCTCCGACGATGTCACGACGGTGGTGTTTTCCTTCTGCGAGGAGCAGTTCCCATACAGGACGAAAATACCCGGGTCGCAGATCACGTTGCGGCAGTTCAAGGAGTACTTGCCAAAGAAAGGAAACTACAGGTAGAGATTTGTCTTTTGTTTTTTAAATATCATTATCGCAAATTTTCAAAATTTCGTTATGAGGTTGGTTATGGGTATTATCTAAGTTGTTTCTATGGATTCTAAATTGTACTTCTAAGTTTCCACTATGAACCGAATAACATTTAATCTTACAGCTTAGTTAAATATAACTTTTCTTGAGTTTTATAAAAGGTGGTCCAACCAAAACGCACGATGTTAATTGTAAATAAAACAAAAAGTTTTCAGAGAATTATCTTAATATTTTTTATTATGATAGAAGGATCTATGACAATTATGTGTGAAACAAAATATCGGCCAAATGCTCGCCACGGCTTCGGTGGCATACCTCTATCCGATGGTCCATATTCTCAATGACTCTGAGACATAATTGAGGTTCAATGTCGTTAATGTGCCGAATTATCTCATCCTTTAGCTCTTGAATTGTTCTTGGCTTATTGACGTACACTTTTTCTTTTAAATATCCCCAAAGAGAGAAGTCCAATGGTGTCAAATCACATGATCGTGGCGGCCAATTAACATCGCCACGACGTGAGATAACACGGCCATTGAATTTCTCGCGCAAAAGTGCCATTGTTTCATTGGCTGTGTGGCAAGTGGCACCATCCTGTTGGAACCACATATCGTCCAGGTCCATATCCTCAATTTCTGGCCACAAGAAGTCCGTTATCATCTCGCGATAGCGAACACCATTCACGGTAACTGCTTGGCCGACCTCATTTTCGAAGAAATACGGCCCGATGACGCCGCCAGCCCATAAACCGCACCAAACAGTCACTCTTTGTGGATGCATCGGCTTTTCAACAATCACTCGTGGATTCTCATTTGTCCAAATGCGGCAGTTCTGCTTCTTAACGAATCCACTGAGGTGAAAGTGTGCCTCGTCGCTGAAGATGATTTTCTTTGTAAAGTCACCATTCACTTCTGTCTGTTCAACCAACCATTCGGCGTATTGACGACGCTTGAAATGGTCAGTAGGCTTCAGCTCTTGAGTCAATTGAACCTTGTAACCGTGTAAATTCAAATCTTTATTCAAAATTCGCATCAATGATGTTCGTGAGATGTTCAATTGTTGGGCACGACGACGAGTCGAGGTAGACGGCTCTTCTGCTACACTATCGCGAACAACAGCATTGTTTTTCGCAGAACGAACTGGGCGAGCATGCACAGGTGTTTTCAAATTTCCTACAGACCCGGTTTGCTGAAATTTGCTCACAATTCTCCCGATTGTGGACACATTTGGTCGATTATGCTGACCAAAAAAGTCACGATGTGCACGAAATGCATTTTGATTTGAACGCCCATTTTCGTAAAAGGCTTCAACAATCTTAACGCGCTGCTCAATTGTGTACCTCTCCATGGTTGAATTCGTCAAATACTGAAACAAAGAAATGTCAAATTAAGTTGGGCAAAAAACTTGACGTTAAGGTGTGACTCACAATTAACATCGTGCATTATGGTTGGACCACCCTTTATTATGAGAAAATCGTGAACATTGATCGAAAATCATCTCAAGAGAGATGTTAGGATCTTGTGTGTCTATGAAAAGATACTTTTTTATATAATTTTAAACAGTTGTACAAAGTTGTATTCATATGTACAGTTGTAGCCAAAGGAAGGTTTAAAACTTTCTTTTGGCCACAACTGTACATATGAATTCTCTATGCAACTTATAAGTAATGAAATATTACATTTATTGTACATTTACTGTTTTAATATTTTTTTTATTATATATTTTACACTTTTTTTTTTTATTAAAATTTATAATTTATTCTAAATTGCAAAAGCTTAAAAAACAATTGAAAGAGTTATTTCATTTCATTATATCATTATTTTTTATAAGATGCATAGTATTCATATGTACAGTTGTGACTAAAAAAAGGTTGAGAACCTTCATTTGGCCACAACTGTACGTATGAATACTATGCAATTTATAAGTAATGAAATATTATATTATATTGTATATTTACTGTTTTAATATTATTTTTTGTTATATATTTTACAATCTTCCAATCGTTGAGCTTTTATTGCAATTTAGAAAAAAATTATAAATTCCAATAAGGTAATTTATGTTACGGGAACTTATAAAATCGTCACAAATAAAAAAAGGTTTAAAATCCGTCAGTAATTGCTAAAAAAATATGAAAAGCAAACTAGAAGAAGCATTTTAAGAGGTTTTTGTAAAATTGGTATAGGTATACTCCTGGAAATTGAATATTCGTTGGAGATATTACAGAAAAATGTTGGAGTAAGTACCATAATAGAGGTTTTTTCCATCTTTTTAGGTTCTTTTTCAAAACTGTGTGCGAAGAACTCGGCAACCAAGTTATCCAAGAGGAGATAAGCAACGACGGGGACGTACTTCCATTGTGGGAGGGAAAGATAATGGCCCAGGTGAAGCCAATCGACTGAGCTCTTACGTTTATAACGTAACTTAAAACATAAAAAACGAATCTTCATAAGCTTCTATTTAACAATGTAATTATTAGATTTTTTTTTTAATTTTATTCAAAGTAATTTATTTTTTATTGTTAAATATTTGTGTGTTACTATTGAGAGGTTACTTTCAGGCAAAACGAAGGGTACACGCAACGACGTGGACGAGAATAATATCGCTCCGCTATTTCCCGAATGGGCGGTCGGTATTGCCGGCTCGTCGCGTCTGCCTTATGTTGCCCTCGCCCTTTGGGGAATCCAAAACAAAAAAAAATTAGAATGTGTTCACACTGCCATGTATGAATAAATTGTACTTTCTTTGCGCACTAAATTAATGGTCTAATCGTAATAGTGCTTTAAATTTAGCCGGTAAGACGCCTAATTGGTCGACTATTAACGCTGTTCGACTTGTAAATATGGCAAAATGTAGAGAACGGTCCCCGGCGGAAGGAAAACGTAACAACAAAGTCACATTTTATAACTGGTTATTTTTATAAATTGGCGATTAAAAAATTTTAGGTGGAAAAGTAGATATTTAGAGCCTTTCTTGGACACAGCAAGTTTATTTTTGAAATACTCCAATCAGCTTTAGTTAAAAATTTAAAAAATAATCGAGGGAAATTAAGATTTTTGTTCTTTTAACGCAACTTTTACAGGATGTTACAAGTTCATAATGAAGAGCGTTATGAAATTTACCATTTGCTGTGTTGTATAAAAGAGTGTTTTTTCTCATTTTTTTAACATGACAATAAAACACTTTGAAAATCAGGAAAAAGTACACAACCTGGCAACAGTGTGAAGATGTGTCGCAAGCTTGAGTATCTTAACAAGACAGGTTAAGTGGACTTGGTAAATATAGCAGATATATCGTTGTCTAGTTTATCCTAATAATTTTACAGAATTCGCGAGCACCCTGTATAGCGACGTTTTTTTATTTTATTTCTTTTTATACTAAATTGTAAACACAATCATAACAATCACAATAATAACTGAAAAGTATTTATATGTACAGTTGTGGTCGAAAAATGTTTAAAAACTATTCGCAAGCTTCTCGAACAGTTGTACAAGTTGGAAATTTGTATTTGATCTTAAAGCTTGTGAAAGAATTACAAAATATTCATATTATATCTCCATAATAACTGAAAAGTATTTTTATGTACAGTTGCGACCAAAAAAAGGTGGCAAAATTACTAACAGGCTTCCCTAGTGTCTACAAAGTAGGGAATTCATTATTGGTATTAAAAATCATTTAAATTTAGAAAAAGTTCATATTCTCCCTTTGTAGTAACTGGAATATATTTGATTATATTTATTAGTAACTAATTGTACGAGTCGACAGTTCGTATTTGATCTTAAGACTCATAAAAAAATTCCAAAATATTCATATTATGTCTTCGTAAGTAACAAAAAAGTATTTATATGTACAGTTGTGGTCGAAAAATGTTTAAAAACTATTCGCAAGCTTCTCGAACAGTTGTACAAGTTGGAAATTTGTATTTGATCTTAAAGCTTGTGAAAGAATTACAAAATATTCATATTATATCTCCATAATAACTGAAAAGTATTTTTATGTACAGTTGCGACCAAAAAAAGGTGGCAAAATTACTAACAGGCTTCCCTAGTGTCTACAAAGTAGGGAATTCATTATTGGTATTAAAAATCATTTAAATTTAGAAAAAGTTCATATTCTCCCTTTGTAGTAACTGGAATATATTTGATTATATTTATTAGTAACTGATTGTACGAGTCGACAATTCGTATTTGATCTTAAGACTCATAAAAAAATTCCAAAATATTCATATTATGTCTTCGTAAGTAACAAAAAAGTATTTATATGTACAGTCGTATTCAAAAAAAGGTCAAAATTACTCATAGGCCTTCCTAGCAACCGTGAAAGTTGGGAATTAGCCATAGAATTGATGAAAAAATATTCATTATATCTTCATAGTAGCTGCAATGTATTTATATATACAGTCGTGACAAAAAAATGGTAAAATTTACTCACACGCTTTCCTAGTGATTGTACAAGAAGAAAACAGTCATATTATATCTTCGTAGTAACTGAAAAGTATTTATATGTACAGTTGCGGCCAAGAAAAGGTGTCAATATACGCGCAGGCTTTCCTAGTGACTGTACAAGTAGGGAATTCGTTATTAATCTTAAAAATTAAGTAAAATTTAGACAAACATTCATATTATATCTTTGTATTAATGTAATATATTTGTAAGTACAGTTGCGACCAAAGAAAAGGTGCCCTAATTATTTACAGGCTTTCCTGGTGACTCTACAAGCAGGAAATTTATAATTGGTCTTAAAGATCATATGCAAATAAAAAAAATATTCATTATTTATATCTTCATACGAACTGAAAAGTATTTGTATGTACAGTTACGACCAAAAAAAAGTGTCAAAGCTACTTACAAGCTTTCTTAGCAACTATATAACTAGGGAATTAGTAATTAGTCTTAAAAATCATGGAAAAATTAAAAATTATTCATATTACACTTTAATAGCTGCAAAATATTTATACAATTTTATGCAGTTACAAAAAAAAAACCTAAATATTAACCACAGCATTTTCTTGTGACTGTGCAAGCTGGAATTCAAAATAGACGTCGATAATCAGGAAGAAATTCAGAAGTAATCATATTCCATCTTCATAGTACTTGCAGAGTATCTATATGTACAGTTGCGACAAAAAAAAGGTGTCGCAATCATCCTCGGGCTTTCCTAGTGAGGGTACAAGTTGAAAATTTGAGATGGGCCTCGATGATGAGGGATAAGTTAAAAAAAAATTCATCTTATATCTTCGTAGTAGCTGTAGAGTATAAAGTACTCTACAGTTACTACAGACAGGTACAGTTGCAGCTAAGAAAAGGTTTCTAAATCATCTGTAAGCTATCCTAGCGACTGTACAAGTTGGAAATTTATAATTGGCCTCGAAAAACAAAGAAATTCAATAATATTATTTGTATTAGCTGCAAAGTAAAGTGAGGCTAAAAAAAAGGCGACCAACCGGCTGTCCTATGAACTGTACAAGTTGAGAATTTGCAATTAGTTTTGTGCATCAGGGAAAGTAAGGATATTTAATTTGTTTTTATAACATGAGAAACAATCAGATGTATTAATATGTTATTGTTTGTACCTACTTTGTAATATAAATTATCGGAAACAAATCTAAAAATATGCATATATCTTTATAGCAGCTGCAAAATATTTATAGAAATATTGCGAAAAAAAAAAGATTCACAGAAAAATTATTCACGGGTTATCCCAACAACTGTACTAATTAAAAATTCATAATTCATCTTAAACGTCGGGGAATAATAAGAAAATTCAATATGAAACTTTTTCTTTATGTTGTATAACATAAAAAAAAAGAATTCATAAAACAAACGAAAAACTCATCAGAATGAATTAGTAAATTGATTTATTATTGCAATATTTATCTATTTTTGTAGCTTTTACATAAAATTAAATTAGAAATTCTACTTCAACATACGTTGGGGTACAGTTGTGACCACAAAAAGGTTTCCATATCAACCTTGTCGCTCATTTCTGACAACAAAATTAAAGTGCTTGCTGGAGATGTACAAAATATACTTTAATATAGAGGGTGACTACATAATCGTTTGTATCATCCACTGCCTTAACCCACGTAAAAATTTCAATGTGAGCTTTTAACTATCAGTTTTTCAGTGTACAGTTGCGGTCAAAAAAGGTTTCCGGACTTAAAATTCGTGAAAGCGAGGAAATTTCGTGATTATTAAACCCGTGATTTTTCTTTATATTCTGAGTAACAGAATTTAAATGAAAAACTTTGGTGGGTAACAAAATAGGGAATTGAAACATACGCAAAAATTTGTTTGTTCAGCGTATAATAAAGATATTTAAATAACAAACTCATATTGTTGAGGGCTACTCATACTGTTGAGTAAATGTGGGTACTTATTTTGATCATTTGTAAAAATTAACTACTTTTTAACCTTTCGAAACTGTAAAAAACGAGAATTCAATGGAGTTCCTGTATTTTTTCTATCTTTATTAACATCGTTAGGTTTTTAATCACAATGAAAATTCATTTTAATCACAAATTATTTGACTTGAGGCATTTCTAGTTCTTTATTAATGTAAAATCAGCCTTATGAGAATGAAACTCAACATTAGAATAAAGTAAATGAACGCGATTTTTGACTTTTGAACTATATCTTTGTGATGTTAAAAATATTGTACAGCAACAACCAAAAAAAGGTTTGAATCCTAGCAGCTAACTAAATGTATTCTTTGTGGCTGAGCTGCTACAGAAAATGTATTTTACAGAACGTTGCTTTTGTTTAAAAAATGTGTATCAGGACTTAATTCTGAAAGAATAATGTATATCAAAAAGTCTGACAGATGATCAAAATGAGGATGAAAGAAAAAAGATTGGGTCAATTTTCAGGTTTATAAGTCATGTCTTGGAAGTCATCAACATGTACAGTTCACTGTACAGTTGCTTAAAAAAAAATGTGCATTCTAGAAATTTATTAAAAACAAAGCCTGCACAGAATATATTTATTTTCACGTATGTATGTATATTCTCTTGTAGATTTTCCAAATATATAATATAGAGACTATTTTTTTTAAAGCATCTTGTGCCCAATAATTGTCCGAGTACAGCTGAGGACAAAATTGAGCCATTTACATAAGCAAAATAGTGCAAGAGTTTTTTTATGACAAATAAATGCCGAAGAGATAAATTAGGTTACCAAAATAAGCGAACTTTGGATAGAAAATTTTAAACCTTTATTTGGTCGTAACTGTACGTGCAGTTAAATCATATTTAAGAACATATGTTGTTCGATTTAAACATATAATTGATTTGGGTATTATTTAACTATTATTTAAATTATTGTAAATTATTTTTTTGTAATATTAGTAATGATAATATTCGGTAATCGTTTTCCTTCTGTCTTTGGACCGTATCCGAAACACCTTATTGAGATTTTAGGGACGTGTTTCGTCATGTACAAAGGTAGTGTTGCAATTTTTAAATGTAATTTATTTATTGTTATTTTATAAGGGATAGTAATATTTTTTTAACTGTTACAACTTCCGAGGACGAGTTTACTACGATAGATCTTGTTTTGCATAGGGACTAATATTAAAGAAAAAAAGGCAATAAACCAGTGTCGGTAAATCTTTCGTGAGAGTAGGTGCATATACTAAGTGCCTTCGATCCTTCGTTTTTTATTCACTCCTTCCCCTGATAGGCTCTAAACTGATGGCGAGCGTGTCCGCGTTGCAAAAAATTGCAAGAGAGATAATCCGAAGAAAAAATCTCATATTCACCTCATAATTTTTAGATAACAGCAAATTTTATAAACCTATATAATTATCTCAGTGCCTGGGGTCATTATCACTAAAGTAGGGTAGGTGCTGGTTATTTTCCAAATAAATTTGATAAATTAGGGGCTCTTGTGGGCCAAAATTATTTCTGTGGATTTAAGTCGCCATGAAAATGGTAAAAACCGATGAATTTCCTCGCCTTTGTTACCTTTACATGGTTAAAAAGAGACAAGTAGCGTATATAATGATTGCCACCTTGCAATTTTTTTAAATGCCGATCGGCCTCGCCCGGTACTAGTTTTTAGACAATCAGATTGTAGGGTCGACAAAAGAAACAGCTGGGCAGCTCATATTTTTTTATTTCGCAGATTAGCGTAGATTTCATATACCTCATTTTTCTTTATATTTTATAAAAAAATATATATTTTACAAAAAAAAGTTTATATATAAGCATTTTGTGAATAATTTACTATTTACTTAATTTGTACATTTTAAGTTTAGAACTGATTTTATAGTTTTCCTTTCTTCTTTTTTGGAAACTTAAAAAGACTGTATTCCACCACGTAGAGGTTTCGTAAGCCCTCCCTCCGTTTGAAATTTAGGAAGCGGCTATTCTTTCGACGGTACAATTAGGTAGTAAAAGAATTAACGAAAGAAACCGGGTCTTTTTACATTTTCCTTGTATTATAATATTGTGAACGTGTAGATAATGGTTTGAAATACTTATTTTTATATAGTATTTTTTCACAAAATAATAGCAGTATTTTTAGCATTATGAAAACGTTTAAGAAAGGTGCCATAATTTTATTTAATTTCCAGGCGAGCGATGGCAAAAAAAACATTTACTGCTAGAAAATACAAGCCCGAACTGTAAATATTAATAATTGTACACTAAAAAACACTCATTTGTCTCATATTGTTACAAATATATTTAGTATTTTCTAACCGTTGTTTCATTTAACACCTCAGATTTTGATACAACACGTCTCAGCAATCTATATATCAATATGGTAAGTATTCATTACTCCAAAATGATTGTAGGGATTTCAGGAGGGAGAGAAATGACCAGAGGGCCATTTTCTATCTAGGATTGACAAATGCAACGGTGCTTTTGGATTTGATTTTGAGAGTTTAACATTTTTTACAAAATTCCCTTACTATAGTCCATTGATTTTCTTCCGCAAAAAAGCGTTTTATCGACAAGAAATCTGGAAAAAATCAGAAGAAGAAGAAATCTCGGTAGGTATGAATTTCGAAGTCGCTACTTTCAATATGCAGTTCTAAAAATAAATCTTTCACTTTTAAGGGAAAACCGGCAGTTTCTTGTTAAAATAGAGATTGTTATCGTGATCTAGAGATCCGTTTATATCGTTTTTAATGTAATTTTCGTCGATTTTGAGAGTTTCGTATTTTTCACAAAATTCCCTTACTATAGTCCATTGATTTTCTTACTCAAAAAAATGTTTTATCGACAAAAAATCTGAAAAAAATCGTGTGGATTTAGGAAAGATTGACAAATTCAAGGGTGCCTTCGGATATGCGCTAAATCCAAAGGTACTCTCGGCAGGTATGAATTTCGACGTTATTTTGAATATGCAGTTCTAAAAATACATTTTTCATTTTTAAGGGAAAACCGGCAGTTTCTCGTTAAAATAGGGATTGTTATCGTGTTCAGGAGGTCCGTTTACGTCGTTTTCAATGTAATTTTCGTCGATTTTGAGAGTTTAATATTTTTTACAAAATTCCCTTACTATAGTCCATTGATTTTCTTCCTCAAAAAAACGTTTTATCGACAAGAAATCTGGAAAAAATCATGTGGACTTGGGGAGAATTCGCAAATGCAACGGTGCCTTCAGATTTGCGCTAAATCCAAAGGTACTCTCGGTAGGTATGAATTTCGAAGTCGCTACTTTCAATATGCAGTTCTAAAAATAAATCTTTCACTTTTAAGGGAAAACCGGCAGTTTCTCGTTAAAATAGAGATTGTTATGGTGATCTAGAGATCCGTTTATATTGTTTTTAATGTAATTTTCGTCGATTTTGAGAGTTTTGCGTTTTTCACAAAATTCCCTTACTGTCCATTGATTTTCTTACTCAAAAAAATGTTTTATCGACAAAAAATCTGAAAAAAATCGTGTGGATTTAGGAAGGATTGACAAATGCAACGGTGTCCTCGGATTTGCGCTATATCCAAAGGTACTCTCGGTAGGTATGAATTTCGACGTCGCTATTTTGCATAGCAGTTCTAAAAATAAATGTTTCACTTTTCAGGAAAAACCAGAAATTTCTCGTTAAAATAGAGCTTGTTATTGTGAGCAAGAGGTCCCTTTACGTCGTTTTTTATTGTAATTTTCGTCGATTTTGAGAGTTTCGTATTTTTCACAAAATTCCCTTACTATAGTCCATTGATTTTCTTCCGCAAAAAAAAAAACGTTTTATCGACAAAAAATCGTGTGGATTTAGGAAAGATTGACAAATTCAAGGGTGCCTTCGGATATACGCTAAATCCAAAGGTACTCTCGGCAGGTATGAATTTCGACGTTATTTTGAATATGCAGTTCTAAAAATACATTTTTCACTTTTAAGAGAAAACCGGCAGTTTCTCGTTAAAATAGGGATTGTTATCGTGTTCAGGAGGTCCGTTTACGTCGTTTTCAATGTAATTTTCGTCAATTTTGAGAGTTTAATATTTTTTACAAAATTCCCTTACTATAGTCCATTGATTTTCTTCCTCAAAAAAACGTTTTATCGACAAGAAATCTGGAAAAAATCATGTGGACTTGGGGAGAATTCGCAAATGCAACGGTGCCTTCAGATTTGCGCTAAATCCAAAGGTACTCTCGGTAGGTATGAATTTCGAAGTCGCTACTTTCAATATGCAGTTCTAAAAATAAATCTTTCACTTTTAAGGGAAAACCGGCAGTTTCTCGTTAAAATAGAGATTGTTATGGTGATCTAGAGATCCGTTTATATTGTTTTTAATGTAATTTTCGTCGATTTTGAGAGTTTTGCGTTTTTCACAAAATTCCCTTACTGTCCATTGATTTTCTTACTCAAAAAAATGTTTTATCGACAAAAAATCTGAAAAAAATCGTGTGGATTTAGGAAGGATTGACAAATGCAACGGTGTCCTCGGATTTGCGCTATATCCAAAGGTACTCTCGGTAGGTATGAATTTCGACGTCGCTATTTTGCATAGCAGTTCTAAAAATAAATGTTTCACTTTTCAGGAAAAACCAGAAATTTCTCGTTAAAATAGAGCTTGTTATTGTGAGCAAGAGGTCCCTTTACGTCGTTTTTTATTGTAATTTTCGTCGATTTTGAGAGTTTCGTATTTTTCACAAAATTCCCTTACTATAGTCCATTGATTTTCTTCCGAAAAAAAAAAAAAACGTTTTATCGACAAAAAATCGTGTGGATTTAGGAAAGATTGACAAATTCAAGGGTGCCTTCGGATATACGCTAAATCCAAAGGTACTCTCGGCAGGTATGAATTTCGACGTTATTTTGAATATGCAGTTCTAAAAATACATTTTTCACTTTTAAGAGAAAACCGGCAGTTTCTCGTTAAAATAGGGATTGTTATCGTGTTCAGGAGGTCCGTTTACGTCGTTTTCAATGTAATTTTCGTCAATTTTGAGAGTTTAATATTTTTTACAAAATTCCCTTACTATAGTCCATTGATTTTCTTCCTCAAAAAAACGTTTTATCGACAAGAAATCTGGAAAAAATCATGTGGACTTGGGGAGAATTCGCAAATGCAACGGTGCCTTCAGATTTGCGCTAAATCCAAAGGTACTCTCGGTAGGTATGAATTTCGAAGTCGCTACTTTCAATATGCAGTTCTAAAAATAAATTTTTCACTTTTAAGGGAATACCGGCAGTTTCTCGTTAAAATAGAGATTGTTATGGTGATCTAGAGATCCGTTTATATCGTATTTAATGTAATTTTCGTCGATTTTGAGAGTTTAATATTTTTTTCAAAATTCCCTTACTATAGTCCATTGATTTTCTTCCGCAAAAAAAACGTTTTATTGACAAGAAATCTGGAGAAAATCATGTGGACTTGGGAAGAATTCGCAAATGCAACGGTGCCTTCAGATTTGCGCTAAATCCAAAGGTACTCTCGGTAGGTATGAATTTCGAAGTCGCTACTTTGAATATGCAGTTCTAAAAATAAATCTTTCACTTTTAAGGGAAAACCGGCAGTTTCTCGTTAAATTGGAGATTATTATCGTATTCAAGAGGTCCGTTTACGTCGTTTTCAAAAAACGTTTTATTGACAAGAAATCTGGAAAAAATCATGTGGACTTGGGAAGAATTCGCAAATGCAACAGTGCCTTCAGATTTGCGCTAAATCCAAAGGTACTCTCGGTAGGTATGAATTTCGAAGTCGCTACTTTCAATATGTAGTTCTAAAAAATAAATTTTCACTTTTAAGGGAAACTCGGCAATTTCTCGTTAAAATAGAGATTGTTATGGTGATCTAGAGATCCGTTTATATCGTATTTAATGTAATTTTCGTCGATTTTGAGAGTTTAATATTTTTTTCAAAATTCCCTTACTATAGTCCATTGATTTTCTTCCGCAAAAAAAAAAACGTTTTATTGACAAGAAATCTGGAGAAAATCATGTGGACTTGGGAAGAATTCACAAATGCAACGGTGCCTTCAGATTTGCGCTAAATCCAAAGGTACTCTCGGTAGGTATGAATTTCGAAGTCGCTACTTTCAATATGTAGTTCTAAAAAATAAATTTTCACTTTTAAGGGAATACCGGCAGTTTCTCGTTAAAATAGAGATTGTTATGGTGATCTAGAGATCCGTTTATATCGTATTTAATGTAATTTTCGTCGATTTTGAGAGTTTAATATTTTTTTCAAAATTCCCTTACTATAGTCCATTGATTTTCTTCCGCAAAAAAAAAACGTTTTATTGACAAGAAATCTGGAGAAAATCATGTGGACTTGGGAAGAATTCGCAAATGCAACGGTGCCTTCAGATTTGCGCTAAATCCAAAGGTACTCTCGGTAGGTATGAATTTCGAAGTCGCTACTTTGAATATGCAGTTCTAAAAATAAATCTTTCACTTTTAAGGGAAAACCGGCAGTTTCTCGTTAAATTGGAGATTATTATCGTATTCAAGAGGTCCGTTTACGTCGTTTTCAATGTAATTTTCGTCGATTTTGAGAGTTTTGTAGTTTTTACAATATTCCCTTACTATAGTCCATCGATTTTCTTCCGCAAAAAAACATTTTATCGACAAAAAATTTGGAACAATACATGTGGACTTGGGAAGGATTGAAAAATGCAAGGGTGCCTTCCGATTTTCTCTAAATTCAAAGGTGCTCTCAGTATGTATGAATTTCGAAGTCGCTATTTTGCATATGCAGTTCTAAAAATAAATTTTTCACTTTTAAGGGAAAGTCTTCAGTTTCTCGTTAAAATAGAGACTTTTATCGTGTTCAAGAGGTCCGTTTACGTCGTTTTCAATGTAATTTTCGTCGATTTTGAGAGTTTCGTAGTTTTTACAAAATTGCCTTACATAATCCTTCGATTTTCTTCTGCAAAAAAAAACGTTTTATCGATAAGAAATGTGAAATATATCGTGTTGATTTAGGAAGGATTGACAAATGCAAGGGTGCCTTCGGATTTGCTCTAAATTCAAAGATGCTCTCGGTAGGTATGAATTTCGAAGTCGCTACTTTCAATATGCAGTTCTAAAAATAGATAATTCGCTTTTCCAGAAGACCGACAGTTTCTCGTTAAAATCGAGATTATTATCGTGTTCAGAAGGTCGGCTTACGTAAGAACATTACGGTTTTCCGTAGATATTACCATATTTCCCGTGAAATATAGGCATTAATATATTGTTCGAATGCTCTTTGCGTCTAAATGGTCGCGACCTCCATAGACCAATAGCGTAACAAAATCAAAAATATGTTCAGTAATTAATTATGGAAATGGTCTCATTACATTCACTACTCCTGACGTTTACACTTTACTGGGGTTTGTTTGTGGTTTACACTTACAAGAGGATTAAATTATTTCCGTTTTTGGTACTACGAGGGTGAATCAAATATAAGCGAGACTTTTGGTCCTGGGCAAGCAATAGTAACGCGTGAGGGTTCCCGCTTCGTGAGGTGTTGGGTAGGGATGTCAGGAGAGGGGAGAGCAGGTGGGCGACCTCGCTCGTTCCTTTCAGTACCCGTCGTGACGATGTTTGAGCAGGAGGTGCCTTCGTCAATTGCGCAGCGTGTTATCATCAAGCTTCTCGCCAGGAAGATATAAAACCAGCTGAAATCCTGACGAGATTGACTGCGCAGTTCAAAGAAGTGACACTGTCCCGAGCTAGAGTGTTTACATGGCATAAACAGTTTGTGGAGGGTCGTGAGAACGTTTAAAATGAGAGCCATGACCGCCGACCTCGCACCAGCACAACATCGTCCGCGTTCAACAACTTCTCGAGGATGACAAGCGTCTGACCACCAATGAGATTGCATCTAAGGTTGGAATAAATTATGGAAGCACCTTTTCGATCATCAAAGGGGAGCTAGGGTTTTGTAAGGTGTGTGCAAGGTGGGCCCCTCGCCTTCTGACAACTGAGCAGAAATTGCATCGTTTTCAGGTGTGTGAGCGTCTCTTAGCGAAATTTCGGGAAGAGGGAGACTCGTTTCTCTCTCACGTTATCACCTGCCATGAGACGTGGATGCACCACTATACCCCTCAGTCGAAACAAGCGAGCAAGGAGTGGAGACGTCAAGGGGAGGCTGGGCCAGTGAAAGCCAAGTCAAAGCTGTTAGCAGACAGGGTTTGGGCTACAGTTTTTTTTTACCAGCGTGGCTTGTTACACCTCGATTTTTTGCATGGGCGCAGGACCATTAATGCGGCGTACTACTGCGACATTTTAAGCGAGGTTAGACTTGCATATCGCCGCAAACAACGTGACCTACCGATGAGAGAAGTGAAACTTCTCCATGACAATGCTCGTCCCCATACAGCAGCCCTGACCAGACAAAATTGGAGGAATTGGGCTGGGATACACTTGAACACCCTCCCTATAGCCCCGACCTATCGCCCTGCGACTTTCACCTCTTTGGTCCTCTCAAGGAAACCATGGGAAGGCAAAGATTCAACAACGATGAGGAGGTTGAGGCCTACGTGCGCAATTGACTGGAGACACAACCAACTTCATTCTACGAGCAGGGCATTACAAAATTACCTACACGCTGGGAAAAATGTGTTTCCAGATCAGGAGATTATGTAGAAAAATGAGCTGATATTCTTTTTTTTTTCAGGTTCAAATAAAAAAAAAATTAAAAAAAAAGGCTCGCTTATATTTGATTCACCCTCTATATCCTTAATGAGTAAACAACAGCCCAGTAAAGTTCAACAGATCAGTAGAGTTAACATCCATGTTTAATTTAGGACACTTTTGCTTTTACTTGGTTAGCAGGAACCCTATATCGGGGATAAAAAAACAGTACTTTTAATCACTTATACTTTATTAACCCAGTCGTAGCTTATCAATCCGTTATTAAACGCAATATCCGTGTCCTTCAAATGTAACCTTATCCACTCATCAGCCCGTTCGTTTAGTTTCTCGTCGAAATAATCCCTCCAACCTCCTGTCTTCCCCTTTCGCACGAAGCTCTGCTCACCGCTGTTTAATATACCCAGATTTTTCAGCTCGTCAAAGTTCACGGAACTGTTGTTTCGAAAGTTCTCTATCTTCAAATGATTCTCGAGCCTGTCGTACTGGTCTCTGGAATAAGAACGTCCCAAAAAGTCTGCCGCTTTCTCGATATTGCCGCGCAAGTCCTGAAAAACAACAGTAATTCACTGGGAGTCTTGTGCGCTCCGTGATTGCCCGCCTCTCGGGTACCACTACCTTGTTTATGTCTTCGTAGAAGAGGAACAGGGCGTTCTTCTCGTTCCTCCTCTCCCAGCCTTCTTTGATGTGGTCCCAGTACGGAGTCCAAGGCTCTAAAAGAAAATTTGCCTTAGAAATCTTTTGATTTTGATATGGTACAAAGATCACAGTAAACTATAATATTATCATACTACAAACTTACGTAAATTTCTCTCGAAGTAGTCCCAATATCTCGCAAAATCCCCGATGTACCCTTGGGTCCTTATGGATCTATTCAGGTGGTAAAACGATACGGCAACATCTTTGGGGTTTCTAGCAACGTAGATGACCTATAAAAAGTCAAAATATGTGTTTTTATGCGAAAAAGTCGATGATAAATTTGTTATAGGATACGCTATTAGTTATAAAGGGTTTTCAATAAGGACGCTCGATTTTTAAATGTAAATAAAACAAGTTGTGTCTGAGATATCTACTCAATTTTTTTTTATTTGAAAGAATATTTTATGTCATTAATTATTGAATGTAACGGTGTTCAAAAGTCCGCCGCGGCTTTGCTTGGTGGCACGTATTCGGGAGGTCCAATTTTCGATGACTTTGTCGCATAAATCTGGCTGAATTTGTTCGAATGCGTTTGTTATGTTGACTCTGAGGCCATCAATTGTTTGCGGTTTCGTCGTCTATGGTCGTTTACCTTAAGTTCCTGGATCAGTTGAATTTTATACGGGTGCAGACCCAAGTCCCGACTCAAAATTCGCCAAGTTGAAGTCGCATAAAGGCCAAGTTCTTATGAACGACGAGAAATTGACTGCCTCGGGTTTTCCCGTACACTCTCACGCATAGCAGCGATGTTTCAGCAGTCCTGGCGTTTCGGTGACGTACGGGCGTTGGCTAATTATTTATCAAACCGGTTGACTCGAATCTGGCCACCAAACGTCGAATAGCCGACTCGACGGGACGGTTGTGGCGAAGATAAAAATCACGTAATGCGCGGTACGTTCCTCAAACGGAGCATTAATTTTGAAAATAAAATTTGATAAGTTATCTACATTGTTAAACGCTATATCCTTCCACGGTGATTTGCCATACACTACCGAACAATTCACAGTAAATTTGACAGATGTTGCTTTAACAACATGGCTGCTATAGCCTAACAAATTTCAAGCGTCCTTATTGAAAGAGCCTATATTATGCATTGGATATTAGCTAATAAGAATTTACAGTTTTTCAACAGGAAGAAATATTAGCAAGTAGCTTACCTTACACCCTACTTGTAATAGGTTTGGTGGTAATAAGCTGAATGGCAAATGGGTTTTTATGAATCTATTTCCAATCTGGTTCCTTAAAACCTTCCACGCCGGAACGTCTATGTTTTGAATTTGCGCAGTTTTCTCGATATCTCCCTTGTTCTCTTTCAGAAATTCGGCCTTGGTGTCCTTATGCACGAAGCAACTGAATCTGAAAGACGAATTGCAATATCGGTAAACGTACTATAGAAATTTTTACGATAATAATTACTCTAGGAAAGGAAATCTGTCCACCAAGGGAGTATCTGAAGCTTTTTGGTAGTCTAGGTTGTTGGCCAGAAGCCACACCATCTCTTGGACCCATGTGGTACCTGAAACAACAAGTAAAAATATATAAACATGTCTTTAAATGTCAGAGGAAATGAGAGATTGGATTACCTGATCTAGGAAATGTAGCGACGAACGTATCGCCTGGTCTGGCATCGAAGTTGTAGTAATTGTGAGCCTCTTTTTCGTACCCACTAGGGAAGAACCACTTTTTCGGGCCTACTTGGACGAAACCCGTCCTTTCACCTAACACAAGAACAATGTATTAAAAAAAGTTTTATTGAATTTCATAATTACATCCAAGCACAAATCGTGTAGACATAAAAAGGCATTTGTAGGATCGCAGTTGAAAATGTCCTGTCTTGATAACTGAAAATTTTGTTCGATTACTATGAAATTGTTAGTTTCTCATGAAAACTGATAATTCTCAGGAAAATTTAAGAGAAGGTTGTCTTAAATCTCTTCTAATTAAATTTGCGTCGCTTTAGACACTTTCATATTTTCAACAAAACTCCTTTATTAATCCATTTATTTTTTGTTATATATAAAAAACATTTTCTCTTGAAGAAATCTGAAAAAATTCCTATACACCTAAGAAGCCATAAAAATTAAATAACGCTCTTAGTTTTCATCTAAAATTGAAGGTGTTCTTGTAGGATCGTAATTAAAAAAAAAATGAAATCCTATCTCGTCCACTCAAAATTTTATTCGATTACTACGATGTCGTCAGTTTCTCAGGAAAACGAATCCTCCCTCGTGTTGAGAAGGTTCTCTTCAATGTATTTCAATGTTATTTGCATCGCTTTAGCTACTCTCATATTTTCGATAAAATTCCTTTACTATAAAAATGGTCCATTTATTTTTATATAGTCCGTTTATATAGTCCATTTTTTTGTATAAAATACATTTTCTCGAGAAGAAATCTGAATTTTTTTTTATTAAGAAGTCATAACAAATTAGATAGCGCTCTCAATGTTCATCTAAAATTAAAGGTTTTCTTGTAGGCTCGCAATTAAAAAAGTATGAAATCCTATCTCGTCCACTCAAAATTTTATTCGATTACTACGAAGTCGTCAGTTTGTCAGGAAAACGGAGGTTACCCCCATGTTTGGAAGATTCTCTTAAATGACTTTTAGTATAATATTCGTCGCTTTAGACACTTTCACATTTTCAATAAAATTCCTTTACTTATAGCCCTTTTTTTTGTATAAAATATATTTTCTCAGGCAGAAATCTTATCTGAAAAAATTCGTACAGACCTAAGAAGTCATAACAAATTAAATAGCGCTCTTAATTTTCATCTAAAATTAAAGGTTTTCTTGTAGGCTCGCAATTAAAAAAGTATGAAATCCTATCTCGTCCACTCAAAATTTTATTCGATTACTACGAAGTCGTCAGTTTGTCAGGAAAACGGAGGTTACCCCCATGTTCGGATGATTCTCTTAAATGGCTTTTGATGCAATTTTCATCGCTTGAGACACTTTCACATTCTCAATAAAATTCCTTTACTAGTCCATCTATTTTGTTTTTTTTTTGTATAAAATAGATTTTCTCGAGAAGATATTTGAAAAAATTCGTATAGATCTAAGAAAGCATAAGAAACCCAACAGCGCTCTTAATTTTACTCTAAAATCGAAGATTTTCCTGTGGGACCTCATGCGAATATAATCCAGTCCTATCTCGATAACTTGTATTTGGTAGTCGAACTTGTGACTCGACATATTGTATTCGATTACTACGAAATCGTCAGCATCTCGGAAAAACGGACGTTACCGCCATACTCAGAGGGATCTCTTACATGGCTTTCGATGTAACTTGCGTCAACTTAGACACTTTCATATTTTTACCAAAGTTTCCTTACTATCGACATTGTTTCCAATTAAAAACTGGTTTTTTTTTCTAAAAAGAAACATACAATGGCATATTGAAGTATATTAAATGTGTTCCGAATCAGTAAATATCTAGGCGTCAGCTTTTTTATGGTATAGCAATTACTTTATTATTGATTTCGTGACATAATTATGATAAGGCAACATGGCGTTGTGTAATGAATATTTCCAGTTGCAATTATTATTTTATTATTTCAAGTGATTGTTTTGTACAGAAACGAACCTTGTACTTCTTGGCATATTAACGATATTGTGTATATACAGAGAGAGGCAATAATCTGGAATAAATTCACTATTACTTTTTCGCACTCCACTATACGTGGAAAAGTAATGTAATCGTGTAAAAAAATTCTTTTATAGCATTTATTTTTCGTTTTCCGGTTTAAAAATAAAAAAAAAAAAGGTTTTAAAACCATTTTGTGTGTGTGTGTGTGTGCGTGCGTGCGTGCGTGCGTGAGTGTGTGTGTGTGTGTGTGTGTGTGTGTGTGTGTGTGTGTATGTGTATGTGTGTGTGTGTGTGTGTGTGTGTGTGTGTGTGTGTGTGTGTGTGTGTGTGTGTGTGTGTGTGTGTGTGTGTGTGTGTGTGTGTGTGTGTGTGTGTGTGTGTGTGTGTGTGTGTGTGTATGTGTGTGTCGTTGTCGTTGTCGTCGGCATTAATAAAATTTCTTGTTAGCACAATAACTCAACTAAATCGTGTCGGATCGATCGGGCTTTGACTGATTCTGGTCGGGGACGTCTCCCAGACGACACCTATTGATTTTGAGGTGGATAGAAAACACAAAACCATGTTCATGGGTCATAAGAAAGTACAATGGTGGACTATTTTATAATTTTTTTTTTAGCACGATCACTCAATTAAGTCGTGTCGGATCGATAGGGTTTCGACTGATTCTGATTAGGGACATCTACCAGACGACATCTAGTGATTTTGAGGTGGATAGGACGCACCCCACCCTGTCCATTGGTCATGAGAAAGCACGATGGTTGACTATTTGAAAAAAGTAAAACTGTCACATAAAACACATATTCTTCGTTTATGTGTTGGTTTATTTTATCCCGGCCACTCAATTTCAAGATGGAAATGTTCTACGTGCGGTAAAGTCCGTTTTAAGGTTTTAAAACTGTTTATTCTAGACTTATACTACATTACTAAAGATTACTTATACAGAAGTAGTTCATCGAATTGCTCCGATGAGGCGCTTTTTAATTTATCCAAATTATCAAACCACTGCCATTTTTGTAAAACAGCAACTCTTATTTTTCCTTTCGAATTTTAGAAGAACAATTTTTTACGTAGTGAAAAAGTCTACGTAGATTGTACAGATAATTTTTTTAGAAAAACACTGCTAATAAATAAAAGTAAAAGCGCCTTTTTTCAATTTGCCTTGAATATATATGCCAGTAGCATTATTACTTAATTTGACGATAACCAAAATTTTTTTTATTTGTAAAAAAAGTTTGTTTATCGTAAAGTGGATAAACTTACTAAAGTCGTCACTAAATTGATTCACGGGTAAAGATCCATTATACAAATTTGTACTTCTTTCAAACGTCTGTAACATCAAACAAACCTAATGTATCTGACTTAAGTTACAATCAGATGTGATATGTGACTATCATGATGAGGAAGAGTTGAAATATTTGCGTTTTTGCTGCCATCTAGCGGTGAAATGAGGCGTTTACCTTAAGTACGTGACATCTTCCAAATTTCATTCAAAAATAATATCGATATAAATAATATCGCAATTTGAACAATAAGGATATCATATATAGGTAACTTAATAATGTTCATCATTTTGCCCAAAACTGAATCTAGCAGGATCATCTTCGTTTAAATTGTGTCAGTGAATAATTAAGGAAACGTTTTAATATTTTTGCTATCTGCAGTTTTTGAGTAATCATAAGAAAACCATTGGATAAAAAAAATTTGTTTGACTTTCAAAAGGTCCACGGACTTCAACAAATTCTTTTCGGTGATTTCATCGTAAAGTTTTTTTAGATTATTTTATCCTCTTTAATTTGAGCGTCGTTCAAAGCAAAAAAGTCAGTTTTGACTTTCTTTTTAAAACATTTTTATTTCTTACAATAATTAGGATTTTTGCTAAAAAGAAATATGGATTATTGCTAAAAAACATGTTCAACCTCAAAAAATGAATAAAAAAATGGAGAAGTCATCCTTAAATTAATTTTTAGCAAAAATAACAAATTCAATCATTCCTAACACAATGAAAGAAAAATCGCAGTGCTTTGAAACTTTCAGAGTTTCCTTGAGATACTTTGAGGTTGAAAATAAACAGTCAACATCCTTAGTCTATCAATTATTTGCAAAATTATGTTATTTTTTACCTCTTTTTCAATCAAGATTCTCGCACCGACGTTTTGTTTTTATCAAAAATCAATAACTACGATTTGTAAAGAATCCTATGCTGTTTTTAAAACCCTACTTGGATTTTCTGTACGATCATTATTTCCCGAATAATTAATTATCAAAGTCAAAACTGACTTTGTTGCTTTGAACGACGATAACTAAGCGAAAAATCATCGTACAAGGTTTTTAGACCGCTCAAATTAAAGAGGATAAAAGTACCTAAGCTTTATGATGAAACTACTGAAAAAAAAAAAAAAAATTGAAGTCCGTGGACCTTTTGAAAGGCAAACAAAAATTTGGACAAATTTCTTTCCGATGGTTTTCTTATGATTCCTCAAACACTGCAGATATAAAATTTAAATCTTACCAGTAAAATATTGCAACAGCTCCTTATTAATTTTCTCGTCCACTTTTGTAATATTATAAGGAAAAGTTGACGTTTTTCTGTTCTCTCCTTCACTCTTAACGTTGTTTAATATTTTCTCAACACATTTTACCGTTGGAGCCATTGTTAACATAATAAAAAATACACCGAGTGTCTTTCCCGATTTCACTCAGTATCAAAATAATCACAGTATCGGAAACTCAACACCAATTTTATATTATTTCGATATATGCACCCTCTTCCTCAACATACAAGCCTGGTTTGCACTTGACTTGGTACTTGCGTCGCTAAAATTTAAATTACTGAAGAGTGAAAGTACACTTACTTATACAGGGTGTATTTCATAAACGCGCCACAATGTAATATCATTAGAAAATCAACGAAATGCGTATAGTAAGTAATTGAAGAAGTGTAAATAAAAATCTTTTCTTCGTACGCAGAGAAAGCGTTTGGCAATAAAACAACGGTGTCGGTATTTGAGGACAACTTTCTATCATAACGAAATTACGTGTTTATTAGCTTCTGTTTGCCAATTCATTCATAAAAATGTAGTAAGGGAATGTCATTAATTCTTTAATTATGCAAGGTGTCCCAATATTCCTCTTACATTATCAAATACTCTTGAGGTCGACTTGAATAGAAAATAAATCGATTTGATCAAATTTACCTCTAGATATACCAAGTCGCTTTGTGTAGTCACTAAAGGCATCGACTAATTTTTTATCGCAAATATGCGTAACATTTTTTAAATTTTATTCTCTTGTAATGTTTTAATAATAACAAAGTTTTAGCTTAAATCAATGTTTTTTATTAACAACAACGTATTTTAGATTGTAACTAGATCTATTTCACTTAAACATTCGAAATAACGGACTTCAGTGTATAGAATTTTTTCTTATTGTACGTGGCAACAAAATGGGTTCTCATTTATACAGGGTCTTTCAAGAGGGACGCTCGAAATTTGTTAGGTTATAGCGGCCATTTTGTTAAAGCAATATCTGTTAAATTTACTGCGACTTGTTCAGTAGCGTATGGCAAATTACCGTGGAAGGTTATAGCGTTCAACAACATATGCAGATAAAGCTTTTACAGTAAAAACAAATTAAGCTTTTACGGTAAACAAAGAGGAGCCAATTATACACCCACCATTTTTCGTTAATTAATGCATGTCCATACGTTTGTATATATACAAAATGACATAAGTCATAATCTTTATTGGTGGTTTGTAATTTATTTCTACATTCAACATATAAAAAAGCTAAGAATTGCGTAAATAGTTTTAAAATTCAAACATAAAAGTTTGGGATAGATCTTAAATTGCAAAGACACGTGCATGCGTAACGTCGTTCCTTACTTTAAGCTAAAATTGACCATCTCTCAATGGAAGCATAAAGTTAATTTAAGTTGCATAAAAGGCAATATTGATATATAGAAGTTTAACATTCTTAGTGAAAGTTTAAAGTTAATGAAGATGAAAATGTGTGGTGCATAAATCCGTCCTAAGTAAAATTGATTTATTTTAACCTCAAGAGTATGTGTATGTCCATGTACGCGGAATATTAAAAGACCCTATATTACGAATATATATATATATATATATATATATATATATATATATATATATATATATATATATATATATATATATATATATATATATATATATATATATATATCCAAAAGTCCCAAATATAATGAATCTCTCTTCAATGAAAAGTGCTTTTTAAAATATACAGTAACAATAATAATAAAATACATATTAAACAGAACCATGGTTAAATAACTGTTTTAACTAAGAATTAGCCACAATTTACTTGTAGAATAGGCTTGTTAACTTGATTAAATGTATGTGTTATTACTTTTATAAAACCAATTACGTGTTTAAGTAGTAATTATAACTAAAGCCCTTTTTATATTTGACGAAAAATATATATACAAGAAAAAGGCATTGTCGCTTCCTGTAACAGTTGCTTCTTGCATAAGCAACACTACTGATGTGAATATAAATGTAAGCAAATGATTAAATTTTATAATGCAATAAAACAGTTACATAAAATCTGAATAAGTGTTTTCTTCATAGATAGATCTTTTTCTTTTTTAACTGTAATAGAAAGTAGAATATTTATAGCCAATTGCCAATTCAGAAGCAAATAATATTACATAATATAGAAATAATATCAAAGACTACACAATGGATGTCCATTTTATTTATAATAAAAATATTTTTAATATACATAGGAATTTTAACAAGTTTATTAAACCAACATTAATTAAAACTCCAACATTAATGATGTCTTGAAACTAAGCTAATTATTTTTGCAGTTACTTGTGGCTATCGAAACTAATCGTATCTAACTCATTTGGTACTTCGGAAGTACGTATCAATTTTTATGACCCTGGAGTAGTTGGAGTTTCTTTAAATCATTTACAAAACGAATGCTTATGATAATAATTTGGGTGAATAGAACGAAACTATTACGTTTGCCGCTAAGTATCTGTCAAATATCCCACCTCAACCCCAAAACCTGTTTTGTTTTTGTTAACCTATAAACCAATATTTAAATTTTAAAAAATACCATAAAAAATGAGCGAGACCGCCAGGGAAAGGGTCTCTGTAAAGTATGAGTACCTATCCAAAAAATTCTCAGATCCAGCACCCGATTACGATAAACAGTACTGTGCCATATACTTGGCCCGTCTGAAGGAAACCGAAATTTATCTTAGAGCGAGAATTCAAAACAAATGGGGCGATAGGTTCCCCATATGCAAACTATATAGACTAGCGCAAGAACATCACGATAAATGTATTGTAATGGGGACTTTTTTCAAAGACCAAAAACTTAAGCCGTCAATATTAAAACAGTTAGCCGAGGCGCATCAGCTTAACCCTCAACCAATTTTGCATCATTTTACCGATGATTCTGATAAGTTGTACATGGAGGATGAAATGCAAAGATATGAGCTCTTAGGTAACTGATAACCAACTGTAAAATGGCTTTTTAATCGTGTATTTTAGGTGTGCTAGATGGGAAAAATTTAGTAACCGGGATAACTTGTGCCTTATTAGGCAGCGATATGGGTAAGGGTAAGTTCATGGTGGAAGATTATGTTTACGCCGGTTACAGACCCCAAGTTGAACGTCCCTTGCTAAGTAATGACGTGTACGTCATATTTCTTAGCGGCATTGATTTCATCAATCACCAGAACTTTATTTCCAATTTAGAATTATTTACTAATTGGATAAGTGGGATGCTAGGCGATGAAGACACTGTTTCAAGAATATCCCGAGTCATAATAGCGGGTAATAGTATCAGAGCTGAAGTGGTAAGGCAAAGATTAACTATGATGATGACGAGTAGGAGGAAGGAATCGTCTGAGGTTATCGAAGCCGTCAAGTCCTTTGATTATTTTTTATTACAACTATGCGAACTTGTAGACATAGACGTAATGCCGGGTGAACACGACCCCTCCAATCACATTTTACCGCAGAAACCCATGCATCACTGCATGTTCCCTCAGTCGGCAATATACAAGTCGACAAATTTCGTTCCGAACCCGTATTTTTGTTCTTTGGACGATGTTAAGGTTTTCGGCACTTCGGGGCAACCCGTGAGAGATATCATGAGATTCAGCGAAATAACTGATCCGCTGGAAGCTCTGGAATGCTGCTTAAAGTGGGGCCATCTGGTGCCCACGGCTCCCGACAGTTTGGGATGTTATCCTTTCTATGAGAGCGATCCGTTTGTTTTTGACGATTGTCCGCATGTATTTTTTGCTGGGAATCAACCCAAGTTTGCCACAAAGATGGCACAAGGTAAGTTTGTATAGGAATATTTACTTGCATGAATTTAGGTGAAATGTTGGAAGATATAAGAGAAAAAAGTGTTTACAGTACTAAGTTGATGGAAATATTACTGTTGCAAAGGGTGCTATGAAAATATACAAATGCCAAGACAAATGATTATCGGCGTTTGTTGACATTTCTACCATTTTAGTTTGAAAAGTTTGTGTGTAATTAATTTTGTGTCTTAAGGTATGCCTTAATGTATGCATTAGGTCAAAATATGAATTAACATCGATTAAGTGTAGATCAGGTATGTACTAAGTTATGCAAGCCAAAAATTGGTTATGTTTGTGACATTTTTAACAGCAGTATGCCCTAACCTCAAAACACGTACTTTTCTGAACTAAAATATGCATGAAACTACCCAATTGAATTTTCATACATATAAAAAAACACATTTCAAACTGAAAAGAAAAGTTTAGCTCCACATCAATCGATACCGATGGAATTTTCATGCGATATAAAATGAAATGGCAGTGTGTCAAATTAAAACTATAAAAAATGAGTCTTCTAACCATAATATGGATGTTTACGATACATTCTGGCTATAATTATTGACAAAAAGATTTTTTTTTTCGATTTTTATAAGTGCTTTAAATATTATTAACCCTTATTTTGACTGTAAAAAATACATAACACGTTTTGCTATTTAAATATAAGGCAGTCAATTATCAGTAAAGATAAAAGTCCGTTTTGGACCAATAAAACAATCCTCTTATCAATCCTTTCTAAAACTTTCATGATTTCTTCTAAACACAATCTATTGTAGGTGAGGATGGCCAACAAGTTCGCCTGATTTGCATTCCAGAGTTTTGCAGTTCTTTCCAGGCAGTAGTGCTTAACCTGAAGAATTTGGATTGCACCTCCATGGTCTTTACATGTAAATAGTCATATAGGTAACGCCACGTCTACAGTTTTATTTTTATGTAATTATCAATAAAATATAGGGTAGTTTGTTTTATAAATAAAATTTATTATTCCCTTACAACTATCTCACAAAGTTTACAAAAGTAATACAGTTCCGAAAATAAATGCTACTTACTAAGTAACGGGCTGGAAAAAAAAATTCTTAAGTAAAAAAAATAAATTCAATATTGCGTGAAGATTCCAGTGCCGACTTTTCTGAATTTAAAGGGCCGTTTCCGGTTTCTTGCGCTGGAAAAAAAATTCACCATAAATAAGAAGAATAGCTTTGTCAAACCCCGTTTCCCTCTCTTGTAAACCCGTCTGTTACTATTCATTTTTCGTTGAAGAGCAGTAGCTCTGCTCGACCCACCTGTCTTGGCTCGGAAACGGATCGAGAACCGTCTCAAATTTGTACTTACCAAATATTCTTGAGGAACATGACGGTTTGAGGAAATGTTTTAGAATCGATCGTCTCCAAATATACGTCTAGGTAAGAGCAGAGACTGCTGATTTGTGCCGAAAGCAACCACGATGAGGTTTGTTCACTATATTGGCATTTGGTGTTAACGGCTCTTTCCATGTCCTAAAAGAAAGAAGCTTAAAATGTGATTTTTTCCATTGATTTGGGCCAACAGAACAATAAAAGGAATGATTTTAAAAAAATCGTAACTCGCAACGTTTTATACAATGTTGCCACATTGTTAAAAAAAAAGGTCTAGAAAACAGTCTAATGTGCATGTTTAAATGCAAAAATACACCATAAATTTGAGGAATTTGATATTTTGTAGAACAATTAAATGGGTTTCTTAAATTTTTAGTTTTAATAAAACAGCTTTTGAAGAAATAGACTTGATGCGTTTTTTTTTTTATTTATTTGATCCATCACATAATTATAAAATGAACGATTTGCAACTGCAACTTAAAATGTTTTTTTATAAGCTGTTGATTATAGAAAATATGCTATAATTTCAATTTAGTACTTGTATGCAATGTTGCCACATTGTTAATAAATTCTTGTTTTATAATACAAAAACACTATTTTTGATGTAAATACATTTTAATATATTTCTTTTTGAATGTGTAGTATACGTTCAATTGTTTTCGTTAATACAATGTTGCCAGATTGTTAATGCAAATTCTAAAAAATATTTTCTACTACAAGACAGCATTTAATGAAAAATATACCAAACAATCGAGTAATTTAGTATTTCATAATGACAGCATATTAATCTATATTCTTTCGCATCCGGTTTTCGACTTTTCAAATAATAAACATTCCTCATCATCCCTAATACCAAATATAAATTCCATTTGCAATTCAGAGAAATTCTAACAGTATAATGTTCACAAAGAGAATTGGAAGGTATGACTTCAATTGTTTTCTATGACGCAGTGTTGCCACGGCTGACCATAAAAATTACCAACTTACCCTTATTTCATCAGAGTTCCCGGAATGGCGAGTCCCGTTATAGTTGAGGCACAATGAGAACATTGGAGGTATTTCGGGGTAATTATTCTTAATCACGATTAACGCCTGAAGATTGGCTAGAAACAGAATTTGTTTTAATCATATTTTCCAGCTAAAGTGTCGTATAATGTCAGTTGAAATTTTAAACTGATGAAATTTATAATAACCACGAGAATGAATAACAGGAAATTAGAATTTTAGGCTTGTATGATACGTAAAGAATTCTTTTTTCTGAAAGAAGAAAATGTTAATTTTAATTATATGTAATTTAAAATTTATATTACAAATTATCTTGCGTATACTGAGTGAATATATTTACAACATAGAAAAAAATTCAAATTCGTAAGGACTGCCCTCCATTCCTCAAGTTTGTCAAACTGCAGGGTGCCCCTTTGGCTGTCTATTAAAACGCCAGAAATATCCTTACCGTTTCCTCTGTTCAGGTTCGCCATATAGAACAGATCCGAAGGCGATACGAGATCCTCTTCAATCAAGGCCTGCGTAAAATCCGACTGGCAGTACTTGTTATACGTAATGGATGACCACTTCATCAAGGATGACACTGTATTACCAGGTAAGTCTACTGTACTCGGTATCTTTGGTATGATGTTTTGTTCTGCATTAAAAAAAAAAAAAAAAAAACAAATAAATAAGGTAATAATACGTCATATTTCATATATCTGTTGAAGGATGTGTAAACACATCCTGTATCAATTTTAAAAATATTTACTTTGCTCGAAAAAATATTTGAAAAATTACTGGGAGACCCAAAAAATACGCAATTTTTTCTTTACTAGTTTATTGTTTCTTATTATCCATATCACCCAGATTATAATTTTTAAAAGTATGATTTATTTCGCGTGGAATATCTACTTGTATAATTACTGGGTGAGCCAAAAAATACTAATTCTTTCTTTATCAATTTTCTGTGTCTTGTCACCTATTTTAGGCTATAATTTTCAAAATATGTTTTCTATTTTGCTGAAATACATTACGGGGTGAGCCAAATTACACGAATTGTTTGACAAAGTTTTGGTTTCTTATTATATAAATATAAAACAAGAAATGTGATATATAGTCTGGATAAGAACTCATATACTCATTTTTAAAAAGATATGACTTATTTCGCTTGAAATAATTATCTGTTAAATTACTGGGTGAATCAAAAAACTGTTTTTCTTTAAATAAATTTTAGTTTCTTTTTGTTTACTGAAGTATTTGAATAATTACTAACTGAGCTACAAAAAATGATTGGTTTAAAAAGAAAAGTCGTTTGTTAATTATAACTAAATAGATCACTATCTACAGGGTGTTGTTCATTACGATTTTTATCTATTTAAAGACACTTATTGAAATAATCTCTAATAAAAACTGTTTCTAAAATGTGGCAATAAAAACGTTCTAAAATGGAAGAAAAAAGTAGTTCACACTCAACTAGTTAATGCTTAAATGGAAGAAAAATATTCATATTTAACGGACATTCTTAAAAATAAATACATGCATGCACACTACTTTCTTATCATACTGTTATCATTGCTGTTTAGATGTGACATATTATGCGTTGAATTAATTGTTGTTTTTCGACATTTTAGTGATTTTTTTATAAATGGTCAAATTTAAATGGATTTTTTTTTTAATCACATTAAAAAGATAGTTTTTTATGCAAAATATTCTATGCATATTCTATTAAACATGTATATTCTATTAAAAATAAACCTCCACCTTCGTATACACCCTGTATATAAAAAAAAATCTGAAAAGACAGATGAAGCACAGGTTCCATGTTATATTAAGAAGAATAATTTTAAAACATCATTAATTGCTCACCTAAGTGTTGAAGTTGATTCGCCAAGTCATTCCTAGCCGACAATCGTTTGAATAATACTTTCATCATGTTCTCCACATTGGCGCTTCCGACTTTATCAGATCCAGTCTTAAAATTAGAAAAAAAAAAAAAAAACCTCAGACACCTTTCCAATTCTTTGGCCTATACACTAACCTGTTTTGCTAGAAATTCCATTCCACAAACTCCCTGAGCCCAGTTGTAGGCATAGCCAATTTGGGGCACCAACGAGTGGTAGGAGGCGATGCCCACCTTTTTCAGTTGATAGGGCGTGGTGGGGTTGGGGCTTTCGGTCCCCAAATCGCCCTCCATTAGTTCCCCTAGGATGTTTTCCCCTGACAGGATTTCCTTGGCGGTGTTGGCTAGACGTAAAGGCAATGTTATTGCGTACAAGGCTGACGTGGCTACAACTTACCTGTTATGGTTGATGGCACGTTGACCTTAGAAGTAACGGTTACAATTTTCAATTTGGTATAGTAATGGAAGGTGGCGGTGATGGAAAGGCCATTCTCTACCTTTGCTATGATTTCCACCGACAGCGGGTGGACCTCCAACAGTTTCTTTTTCTTTTCCTCCATTGGGTCCACCTGCTGTACAGACTTGCGGTGGCGTCTCTTTTTCACCTCGACCACTTCCTGAAATAATAGTATAGTATGCCCATCTCATGAATAATTTTCATAAAAAAATTTAAGTTTTCATGTTTTTGTAAAATCCAAATTTTATTTTGACATTTATGCCAAGAAACACATTAAAAATAACCACTTTATTTGAAAAACTGATACTAGATATCATGAAAAATGTCCATAGTATACGAGAATTTAATAGCCTATATGAAAAGTTTCCCTTTTCAAAACTAAAATGAAAAACGCTTCAAAAACTTAAGATAACTCTAACTATAAGGCAACTGTGAGACTGCATTCCATGTTGCCAGATTTCCTGATTCGCAGCTTTTAATAAAAATAAAAGTCATGGCACAGAACACATTACTACAAATATTTTTCTGGTATAACTTTGAACAACACAGACTCAGTGAGTTAAATCAAAGTTCTATTAAAACGAGTTGTAGTATTTTTCACAGGGACAGTAATGTCCAACTTTAAATATGGTCATAACAATAGAAGATGTAAAATTTCCATAGCCACCTATTATGATTGAAATAGTATCCAAGAAAGTCTGAATTAAATTCTGTATTCACTAAATCAGTACTTAAAGTTTCGTTCGTTAAAAGAAAAATTCTCGCTTACCTCCACTTCTGGCAAATCCGACTCATGCTCTGAATCATCATCAGCCTGTAAGCCCCCGTTAGCGACCTCTTGCGCCTCCTTCCACTGGACAGCGTCATCTTGATCACCCAGTATATTTACCTCTAAATTCAAGTCTAAAAGTAGACGCTTTAAGTGAGAGACCGTAATCTGATTTACCCATCTTCTAAACTTACCAAAAACATTCCTATACGAGACAGTATTAACGTAGAATATATACAGGGGGTTTGGCAAAAGAAATGCCAACTTATGTTCAGCCCTCAATTGGTCCAAAGGGACATCGAGATGCTCTTGTAAGGGTTTGGTGGCATTTATAATGTTCATGAGAAGAGGTCGTAATGTGTTTAGCTTTTCCTTTCGCTCAATTAGCTCTAAAAAAAAAACTGTTAATAAAAATAGATGTCAGTATTGTCGTAATACCTTGTCCTAATTTTTTCTTCTCCTCCACAAGAGATTTGCAGAGCTCAGCTAGGCTTTTACGTTGTGTTAATTCCCATTCTAGTCTAGCTAGTCGTAGATTGTGCTTTTCTTCGGGATCGTCCTCGCACTATAAAAAAAATGTTTTACCCGTTTAAAATACAAGATTATTTAATCTTACGTCTTTAAACTTTTTCGTCAGCGTTTCAGGCGCCTCTTTCATGAATTCCTCGAACGTTACCAGTTCAATATCCTCGTCTTTGGATCTGAAAGAAATTTATTTTATACATTATTGAAAATTAGGCATTAATTTGCTTACTTAAATGATAGGCATTTATTGGTTTCAGCTACTAAGTGGTGCAGCTCATATACGAGGTTCTGGTAACTTAGTTTTATACTGTCACATTTTTGTTTCTCCGAACTTAGAATTTCTTTCCCGAACACGTGTTTTATTTTGTCAATTCTGTTTAGTTTCCTTATAATGCACAGTTTTATACATATTTCTGTTAGCAGCTCTCTATTTGCGGGCACCTAAAAAACAACTATTAAAAACAGTCGGTTATGAATTATTCAGAGCTTACGTTGGCCGATTTCTGACTCTTTCGTTCGAAAATTTCCGCTAGTACATCTTTGATATCCTGGCACATTTCAAAGTATATGTTGGCGTCGATGGAGCTCTGTCTGTTCGCTGATTCCTTCTCTTCAAACTCCACGACTTTCTGAAATTGTTAGTCAAAAATAATGGGTTTCAAGTAAAATATATTACACATTATACCTTGTAAATGTCGATTTCCCCTTCATTGTCGGCGTTGGCCGTCTTGCGTTTCTTTTTAATGCTAGTGGAGCCTGTTTCTTTCACCATATTTGCAAAACTGTTAAAAATCCTTAATTACAACACCGCTTTCACAAAAACATAACATAACCTAATAGAAAACACAGAACAAAGAATTAAATGTCGGTAAGGTCGGTAATTTGCAGGAAAGGGTTCGTGTCTTCGATATGCTTGTTCGTATGCTATACTCTATCCCTTGTCTATTATAATCGTACATGTTCTTCAAGCTCGGAGAAGATAATGATCTGTCTATATTGTTATTGATAATAGCAAAACTGTCTAAAAATGATACCTGGAAAATATATTGAAGGTAAGTAGGTAATGCCGTTACGTTACAATGTTTCTTATTTAGTATTTCTGAGGTATATAATAAATGAACACAATTTATCAATCCATCTATCCAGTGATTATTGTAAGAATTATATAGATGTTCTGTGGTTGGCAGAAATAGTAGGTTTCTACAATATATACACAAAATTACCTCGGTCACTTCATGTTAAATTCCACATGAAATCAAAAAATACTTCTAGGGTTACATACACAATAGAGTAGTTATAATTATAATTAAAACAAAATAATTAAATAGGTATAGAGTGGTATGGTTAGCATATATTCAATATTGTTAAGTAATCAATTTGGCGAATACTAAAATTTAAAACAAAATGTTACTGCCGAAACCCGGGATCGAACCAGGGACCTTTAGATCTTCAGTCTAACGCTCTCCCAACTGAGCTATTTCGGCTTATAACAATTTTTATTTTATTTTGCAATATAATATAATATATCTTGTCCTGGTACTCGTAAACAAATTAATTTTATTTAATGAGGCTAAATATTTTAACGCGAAGCGTCATACAAGCTATAAATTTGTTTTTCTGGCTGCCTTAAATATTTAACAGCGAATTTTTCGGGTCAATAATTCGCTTTATTTATGCAAAAAACGGAAATGTGCAATTAAGACGGCCGATATGGATTTTTAAGAGATAAACAACGTTAAAAGTCATCAAAACAATAACAGCGTGCCTGCGAACGTGTGGAATGGTGTTCCAAATTATTCTGAGGGCACTTTATCTATAAAAACGTAATAAACGGTTCATCTGTGACAGGGAATACGGCATGTATGAAAAAAGTAGGTACCTATTAGGGCTTATTTTTTTCTTCTATGTTTATGGGTATACAAATTTATGTTACAGTTATGTTTAAAGCCTAATTAATGCCTTCGGCGATAAGATGAGCTCATGAACTGTTAAATAATTCACCAATACAACGTGACTATATTTTCGTTTTATCGCAATTGGATTAAATTGTTACGTAGAAAATTTTCGAGATTACAGATTCATATAATAGGTAATTGATACCTACATAGGTATGGTACGTACACCGACAGGAATTACGATTCTATGAATGCCTGCTTGTTATTTAAATACTCACATTTGAATAAAAATTTAAAAGTTTAATTAGGAGATTTGTGTCGAGCGAACGGTTTTTGTGCAGCGCAAAACAGCGTTGGCTGTGGTAAAAATTTAAAATTAAAAACGCCGGCGGTATGCGGCGGGTATAACCTACTTTTACGGTTTTAATGTGTAGTGTTTACCGCGAGCTCGTCGGGATCGCTCCGAGGTGTTTATCAGATTCGCCATTAATCCGAGATAAACAATTAGCCGTGCACATAAAAATATGGAGCTGTAGCGGAATCTCTACAGCGCCGTTAAAGTTTTACGATTTGTTTACAAGTAGGCCGAAGTGACGACGGTGATAATTCACTAAACAAAGTCAACTTATTTTTGGCCGTTGTTTAACTTAGCAGGCCGGGCGGCTACCGTGGAGGTCGCGCACCCCAAAGAGAACAAGTGCGCTAGCCGTGCCGAGCGGGACGCGTTAACGTTACATCACCCTGTTTACAGGAATCCCACGGCCAACTTCGACAGTCGAACAATCATCGGGATCATTTAGCCACCGAGTTGCACGTGCGACAGAGAGATGCGCCGTCCCCGTGCCCCGCAGCCCGCCCGAGAGCCCGACGCCTATTTTGACGGGAAGGTCGATCACGTGACAGCTAGAGTGTCTGCTGTCGAGCGGGGAGCCGCGGGGTCCGGCTAGACTTTCCACGGCACACTGCAAGCCGTCTGCGTCATGGCTGCCCACTTCGATTGAGTGAATTTGTGTTCGCGATTAATGGGAGGACGGGGTGATCTGGCGTGAGGGTGTCCACTCGTCGTATTCGGGGGTGCTGTGTTAATTTCCAGTGATTCCTGTGTGCGAAATAATCCTGGAATAGTGTTAGTTAGACGGC
Organism: Rosalia funebris; assembly: GCA_037954035.1. Taxonomy (NCBI): domain Eukaryota; kingdom Metazoa; phylum Arthropoda; class Insecta; order Coleoptera; family Cerambycidae; genus Rosalia; species Rosalia funebris. Next base: position 1,896,270 of record JAZFAV010000007.1, read on the forward strand.
GCATGCGTGCTCCGATAGTCTGCAAAACAGTCGAGACGTTTATTACCGGTCACAGTCAGACATGAGACATGTTAGGTGAACGTCTGCTAACGTTGTGAATCGCGACTAGACAGAGAGAGAGACAACAGATCGGTGGAGAGCAGCGAGCGGCTTGGAAAGGACAACTTTATGCCGAACATTCGAATTCACTGCTGAAATCACCTTCGTTATGTAATGTTAAACGTCGCCCGAAAGGACAAGTCAAGTCGGCGCTGGATAACCGTCGTCGCGGGCCGCGGAACAACAACAACAATAGTGCGGTTCAGGCCAGTGTTTAGTTCAGTGATAATACGTTGTCCATACAAAGCGGTGACGATTTGAACCAGTAAGTACGTCGTCGGAGCGGTTAATAATGGACCCAGTGCTCGGATACGTTTTTACGTTTCGTGATTCGCAATAACCGCCAGGAACGAGCCGGTGCCGGGATGATGGAAGTGACGCCACACCTGAAGAGCGTGCTGAAAAATTACCAACACAGCGCTACGAAAAGCCTGCAGGGTCCCGGGTTGTCGTTAGCGGCCGCCAAGCATGAGCTGCCGTCGCCGGAGATCAAGGAAGAGGAGTTCGTGCCGGCGCCCTTCCCTGTACAGCAGGTGCCCATCCTTACGACGCCGGATACGTCTTGCAGCGAGCGTACGGAGACTATCCTCGAGGGCGAGGCCATCTCGTGCTTCGTGGTCGGCGGCGAGAAGCGGCTGTGCCTGCCGCAGGTCCTCAATTCGGTGCTGAGGGACTTCAGCTTGCAGCAGATCAACCAGGAGTGCGACCGGCTGCAGATCTACTGCTCCCGGTGCACGCCGGAACAGTTGAACGTGCTGAAGAACCAGGGCATCCTGCCCAGCGTCGCGCCCAGTTGCGGTCTCATCACGAAAACGGACGCGGAGAGGTTGTGCAGTGCCTTGTTATACGGACAGGTGAATTGTGCGTTAAGGCCCCGCAAGGGCGCCTTGTCCATACCCATCTACCACGAGTGCTTCGGGAGGGCGCACGGTCTCTGCTTCCCCGAGCTGTACACCGGCAAGAACGCCAAATGCATCGAGTGCGAGGACTGCCAGAGCGGCTTCTCGCCCCAGCAGTTCGTCTGCCATGTGCACAGGAACCTGGAGAACAGGACGGTGCACTGGGGATTTGACTCGTCGAACTGGCGGTGTTACCTGCACGTGCCCAGGGAGCACGAGGAGTACAAGCAGTACGTCAAGATACTGGACGACATACGGGAGCAGTACGAGGGCAAGATGGCATTCCCTGTCGCCGCCGTCGAACCCGTCGTCAAACGTAAACAGGTGAGTCTCCTTTTTCAGTCCTCGCTTCGCTCCAGCAGTCGAAACGTAGAAAAAAACATCGTTTATTTTCAACAAAGTTACCCCAGTTGCGTTTTTCATGTCTAGGCAGGGTAACACTGGTATAAGTTATAGTGTTATAGTTATTACTCATATTTAGCGGAAAGAATACCGTGATTTGTCCCCTGGTTGAGTTGCCTATTACTGAAAATCATCGAACTTTGCCAATTTGATTTATTAGATTTATTTCACAGTCTTGTTAAATGTAACCCAACCTTCTGCTCAAATTCTTTACACATTATACAGCGATTTCTTAATTTAAAAACAATTACCTATTCTCTGGGTGATTCTTTATTCATGCAAATATTGTCCAGTTTTCAATTAAAAGGCAAAGGAACTTTTGCGTCTAAATAAATATCTCTCAGCGTGTAAATGTATAGATTCGATAAGGAATATGCGAAGTGTACCAACGTGACCTATGATGTAGTACTTAAAATACACTAGGCACAAAAATTAAGGCACGTAAAAAAATCCTAAATTTTTGAGTGATTTTCAAATGGCTGTAACTTCGAGAGAAATTGTCGCAAAATAATTAAAACAAAAGCAAATTGAAGCACCAAGTTTCTCGTTTTCACACCTTTAGTTCAATTTTTTTTTACCATCAGCGGTTTTTGAGTAATCATAACAAAACCATAGGGGAAAAAATCTAAATTTTTGCTTGCCCGTCAAAAGGTCCACGAATTTCAATAAATTTTTTTCAGTGACTTCATCATAAAGCTTTTTTAGATGATTTTATCTTCTTTAATTTAAGCGGTCTAAAAGCTTTGTACGATGATTTTTGGCTGAGTTGTCGTTGCAAACAAAAATCAAATTATCTAAAAAAGCTTTATGATGAAATCACTGAAAATAATTTATTGAAGCCCGTGGACCTTTTGAAAGGTAAGCGACAATTTAGAATTTATTTTCCGATCGTTTTCTTATGATTACTCAAAAACTGCTGATAGTAAAACAAAATGAACTTAAGATTTGAAAACTAGAAAGTTGAAGCTTCAATTTGCTCTGCGATTATTTTTGCCCAAGTTAGAGGCCTTTTGAAAGGCACCTAAAAATTTAGATTTTTTTTTTACATCCCTTAATTTTTATGTCTAGTGTATTGCACTTGCTGTTGCCGTCAATTAGGTATTCTACAAACATTTTACCATCTGCAGATACTTTCAAATATACCTTTAAATATTTACAACAGTTCACAATTTTCTACATCTGCTTCTAAAGCAGATGATTTCGTTTAATTTGATTCAGAGATATTGTAGAAATAATTGATGTGTAACAAATATTTATACTCTATTTCTGCTATAATAATTTTATTTTTAAATTTAATATTGGCACCGTTTGTTTATTATGATGTTTATTAATATCATGTTTAGCTATTTATGTAGTTATTTGCTAGTAGAAACTACTAACTACCTCAAAACTGCTGAATTCATGCGACACAAATCTAGAAAAATTATGGAATCTTTGTAAAAAATTATTTCCGAGATTACTATTTCTAAATTCTTAAACGACCACTCATCAAAAAAGAAAAATAACAGGAAAGTAAAATAGCGTTGCTTTTTTTTTAATGTTTGCGTCAACTTATGAATTATTGACGATAGTTATCCCTGACCTATGACCTGTTGACTTACATGAATCTGCTATAGTTTCAAAGGAATGGGGCCGCATTTTGAATGCGGATTACAAAAAAACTCAGGGCGAAAAATTGCGAAAAAAAACATCGTGGCTATAGCTTCATACGTAACATACATATATTATTAATTTGCCTAAATAGTGGCACCCAAAAAAAAAACGAATTGTTTATTTAGTTTTTTTTACTTTTCCGCACTCCATTATTTCTTTGTTACAAATTTCTTGCTGTGTGTGTGTCGTCGTTGTCGTCAGCATTTATTCTTGTTACCACGATAACTCAACTAAATCGTGTCGGATCGATCGGGTTTTTACTGATTCTGATCGGGAACGTCTCCCAGACGACACTTACTGATTTTGAGGTGGATAGGACACGCCCCACTCTGTCCATGGTCCATGAGAAAGCACGACGGTGGACTATTTGAGATCTTTTTTTGTTAACACGATAACTCAACAAAGTTATGTCGGATCGATCAGGTTTTGACTGATTCGAATCGAGGACGTCTCCCAGACGACACCTATTGATTTTGAGGTGGATAGAATGCAGTCTACCATGTTCATGGGTCATGAGAAAACACAATGGTGGCCTATTTAAGAAATTTGTTTGTTAGCACGATCACTTAATTAAATCGTGTCGAATCGATTGGGTTTCGACTGATTCTGATTAGAGACGTCTACCAGACGACATCTATTGATTTTGAGGTGGATAGAACACACCCCACCCTGTCCGTGGGTCATGAGAAAGCACGATGGTGGACTATTTGAAAAAAGTAAAACTGTCGCATATAACACATTCTGCATTTATGTGTTTATATTTTTCTCGGCCACTCAATTTCGAGATAAGAGATGTTCTACGTGCGGAAAAGTCCGTTTTAAGGTTTTAAAACTGTTTATTTTAAGTTACGATAATAACTTTAAAACAATCTCATTCAAAATACTAACCATTAGATAATATGCACTTGTCCCAATGGGTTTTCTACTGTTCGAAACATTTTTTAGGTTCTTCTGTGAACTAATGCTGTTAAGTACCACTGTAATAAACTAAAAAAAGGACTTTTTTGTCAATTTTTTTGGATGGAAGGAAAGGTAATATGGTAATAATATTTAGGGACGTTAATAGGCATATATTTAAGTATAAAGCAAAAAGTTATTTTCAAAAATAGTTAAAATGGCGACACTGGAGCTATTCTTGCGAGACGTCGAATTTAAGGAGCAAGATATTGTTAAAAATTCTCAGGAAAATAATGAAAATTGGAGTCGAGAAAAACCCGAGTTTAAATCCCGAAAAAATCGAGTTTAAAGTTTCGAAATGTGTTATAGGTATATGCGACAAAGTCATCGAAAGTTGGATCTCCCGAATACGTGCCACCAAGCAAAGCCGCGGCGGACATTTGAACGACGTTATATTCCATACTTAATGCCATCAAATATTCTTTCAAATAAAAGAAAATTGAGTGGATATCTCACACACAACTTGTTCTATTCAAAAATCGTGCGTCCTTATTGAAAGACCCTTTATATGTAAATATTCTTCATTATTCTCTGTCCTCGAACATTTTATGTTAGACTGTGCCTCTTTCGCTGCATCTGTCAAAGACATCTCGCCGTGCTTGATCCATTTAGCATCTACTTCTAGACAAAACTTATATGATTGGACGCCAATATCCATCTCAAAACTTTCATAATTCAAGAATATTAGCCGGACCATCGTTGAAAGTGCACACAGCAATATCATTTGCTATATTCAAAACATTTTTGCTACTTCAATATGTAATATATAATTCGCTAACAGAATATTTGACACTGAGTTAAAAATATGTTTTAAGTAAGTACAAACACGGAACATTGAGAAAACTACATTTAAAAAGGAGGAGCCCCAGGAACATGGCTATTAGCAACGAATACATTTTTGGTAATGACTTAGTTACTTAGTTCATATATTTAGAATCACTTTTGAGAAATGGTTAATTTTACACAGACCGAATTTCATAGACGGCCAAAATTTTATTTTATTAGTCTCGTTGTATATTTCCGATTTTCCTTTGATCTTGTTTTGTCTGAGGTTACGCGATACCAGCCATAAAACGTGTTGCTTAAACACAATCCAGCGTCGTTAAGTTCCAAAGTACGATGAATTTGAGAGTGTGTTTGTACTCGTTCCTAATAAATAATGCGTAATATTTAATAACACTGGTAGTTGGTAAGGCAAATAAATATTGTAAAACTGTTAATTCGCATTTTTTCCCGTCTAGACTGTACACGTTGTTTAAAAATAAAACCAATTTCAAAACTAGGTACAATATAAGTATTATTAGACGTATAGTTTTTTTCGGATCTCGAAATGGAATTGTAACAGCCAGCCAGTAACCTTGAAGTAAATCGACGCGGTTACGTGTTGGGATTTTTTAGATTATTTCATACTTGCTTGTTTTTTTTTTCGAAAGCGGAACGAGATATTTTCTTCATACTTTTCCACGTGTGAGTGGCGGATTGTTATTGTACAAAATAGCAAATATTTTTCAGCAAGTTAACCTAAAAAGCGAGCGTTACTTCTGTACATATATTGTCATAATAAGAAAACACCAGTAAATGTTATCTACAAGATCAACAGATACATTTTTATATACGTAATTACAGTGGCGTACAGTTGAAGGTAATGCAAGGAAATTTTAATTAAAAATACATAATTTGAATAATAAACTTTAATAGGTACATTTCTAATGAATCTTGTATAATACTGAACTTAAACTTGTTAAAATAATCAGTGTGAACTTAGCAGAACAACTTTGAAGAATAGAAAAATGCATAGGCTTATTATTTGCCGTTAATTAGCCGTTAATTAATCGTGAAAGTTATAATTAAACCGTTTTTTAATTCTAAAAAAATTTCAGTGTTCTGCTAACTTCATTTGAAGAAGTTCTTCATCACGGCGAAGAATTCGCTTTTACAGCTCAGTTTTCCTACAGAAATTTACCGTTCTCATTCTCGTAACTAATCGTGACGTCTTCGAATTTGCCGTGATAATTTTGCAATTGGTTATTTCGATTTTTGGATTTTTTCCCTGGGACAGCCATTAATATCGTTTTAAAATGTCTTACGGGGTCAGTTTCCGTTCAGGAATTTATCGTTTGCCTTGTTTTAATTAGACGTGACATCTTCGAATTCGCCGTGTCACATTTTGCATTTTTTTTTTTCAGATTTTTTGATATTGTTCCCTGTAACTTAGCAGAACAGCCTTTTGATAGAGAACACTCAACATTTTTTAAAAATCAAAAACGGTTAAATTATCACTTTCACGATCAATTAACGGCAAATAATAAGTCTATGCCTTTCTCCATTCTTCGAAGTTGTTCTGCTAAGTTCATACTGATAAAAAAGTGCATAAATTAAAATGTGGTTCAACCAAAACGCATGATGTTAATTGTAAATAAAACAAAAAGTTTTCAGAGAATTATCTTAATATTTCTTATTATGATAGAAGGATCTATGACAATTATGTGTGAAATAAAATATCGGCCAAATACTCCCCACGGCTTCGGTGGCATACCTCTATCCGATGGTCCATATTTTCAATGACTCTGAGACATAATTGAGGTTCAATGTCGTTAATGTGCCGAATTATCTCATCCTTTAGCTCTTGAATTGTTCTTGGCTTATTGACGTACACTTTTTCTTTTAAATATCCCCAAGGAAAGAAGTCCGACGGTGTCAAATCACATGATCGTGGCGGCCAATAAACATCGCCACGACGTGAGATAACACGGCCATTGAATTTCTCGCGCAAAAGTGCCATTGTTTCGTTGGCTGTGTGGCAAGTGGCACCATCCTGTTGGAACCACATATCGTCCAGGTCCATATCCTCAATTTCTGGCCACAAGAAGTCCGTTATCATCTCGCGATAGCGAACACCATTCACGGTAACTGTTTGGCCGACCTCATTTTCGAAGAAGTACGGCCCGATGACGTCGCCAGCCCATAAATCGCACCAAACAGTCACTCTTTGTGGATGCATCGGCTTTTCAACAATCACTCGTGGATTCTCATTTGCCCAAATGCGGCAATTCTGCTTGTTAACGAATCCACTGAGGTGAAAGTGTGCCTCGTCGCTGAAGATGATTTTCCTTGTAAAGTCACCATTCACTTCTGTCTGTTCAACCAACCATTCGGCGTATTGACGACGCTTGAAATGGTCAGTAGGCTTCAGCTCTTGAGTCAATTGAACCTTGTAAGCGTGTAAATTCAAATATTTATTCAAAATTCGCATCAGTGATGTTCGTGAGATGTTCAATTGTTGGGCGCGACGACGAGTCGAGGTTGACGGCTCTTCTGCTACACTATCGCGAACAACAGCAATGTTTTCCGCAGAACGAACTGGGCGAGCATGCACGGGTGTTTTCACATTTCCTACAGACCCGGTTTGCTGAAATTTGCGCACAATTCGCCCGATTGTGGACACATTTGGTCGATTATGCTGACCAAAAAAGTCACGAAGTGCACGAAATGCATTTTGATTCGAACGCCCATTTTCGTAAAAGGCTTCAACAATCTTAACGCGCTGCTCAATTGTGTACCTCTCCATGGTTGAATTCGTCAAACACTGAAACAAAGAAATGTCAAATTAAGTTGGGCAAAAAACTTGACGTTAAGGTGTGACTCACAATTAACATCGTGCATTATGGTTGGACCACCCTTTAGTTGATATGAATAATTTTTAAATCAACTTCGATGGAAATATGTACCTAGAAATTGTGTCTGGATTTCCTTAATAGCTGCAGCCTCGGCAGGATTGAACTGTAGTATTAGAGGTTTAATTTGCTGAAAATTTTCAGCATAATAAAAAGCTGCCTTCAATCAAGTTCCTCAACGTGTAAATATCGGCTCTGATGGTTCGAGAATTCCTTCGACACTCTGTGAAACTCGCGAAGACGTTTTTAGAAACGCTTTTTTGTATTCGCTATTAATGCATCTACCTCGGGAAAACATTGTTCAACAGTTTCTGCCCAAGATGTACAGCATGCACTTGACAGATAACATGTGACAATCTACAACCGTGTTGTGAAAGGAAACGACCTACTGAACGCATTGTCGCGGCACCAACGGTTACAAACATCAATATTTAAGTTGTTGACACTTGAAATTTTTCTAACGTCTTCAGCACCACCTGCATAATTGTAATGCCAGTACACTTAGTGAGTCTTTTCTAATAGCAATGGAAATGTCGATTCTCGAGGGTCCAGTACACGTACTATAATATTTACAATAGAATTTTTTTTACGATCGATCGTCTCGTCAACACATAACCACAGCCTATTTTGTAATTTACGTGTGGTATTTTTTATAATATCGCGCATACAGTTGATATATCGCTGTATAATATTCCGCCACTTGGTAACTGGAACTGTGTATTGTATTTGTGCCAAAACTTTCTTTTGTCTAGAATGTGAAGCAGAATATTACAGGCTATCAATATCAACAATAAATCAAATCTAAATTGAGTTTGCAAAGGCACTCCCTATTTTCTATTTTGATGTTACACAGAATTCAGAATTATTTTCACTCTATCCTAGAATGAATCGTCAAATACACCAATAAACTTTTTTACTTGGTGAGCATATAAACGTTTTCTGGGCTTTCGCACGTGCGACATACTTTATTATTAAATTATAACGTTTCAACTAACACAGCGGAGACCGTATGTACACCTCGACCGATAAATCAAGATCAGTTACGACCTTACGGCTGTGAAAAGTGCATTGCTGATCCCCCTCCACTACGGATCGTCGGACACTTACCTCATTTCAGCGTTATGATGGCACTTACGTTAAAACTGTTTACATGGGAATTCTATAGGCTTAAAATGCGATGATAGAAAAATAATATGTTTAATTTGTGATAAACCTCTGTAATGCTGAAACAAAATGGACTGTAGGAAACATCCAAATAGTGCACAACACACTATAAAAAAGTGGCCAAAGGTCGAGGACTTCCTGATTGCGTCATAATTTAAAAATTCTGTTCTATAACTTTTGAAAAACTTTAGTACCAATGTCATGCTACTAAAGTTTTTGTCATGTTTCATATGGCTTGTCTGCGGCTAGATACTGTTTTTTTATTTATCTTGTATTTGGGATTTAGTGCTAATTAATTTATTCAAGTTCTGGATGCAAAAAATAATGGAACTCGCGTAATTTCTCGAAGCAACAACCAATTGTAAAAATCTGGGCGCTGTTCAGGATTGTTTTGTTGAAATCATTATTTTTTCTTGTTATATTAGGTATAAGTCGTTGCAATTTGCAGATGCCATACCTATCGAAAACCCAAAAATAAAACATAACTAATTTTGGATCATAGCTTGAAAACGAACACACAGCCACTTCTAGTTTTCACCCCTGAGTTTCCCTGGAAGAAGGAGACCCGGAGTGGAGGGAAGGATCCATTTTTTCGTACCTTGTATAGTTAACGAGATTGTCTACAAAAACAGTGAAATTGGCTCGCCCAGTACATCCGAAAGGGCCAAAAAAGGCGGTGAAATGTGACGAAAAAATCAAAATCGCTTTTTACCGCAAAAGAGGCTGTTCTACATTTTTTTATTGCATTCCATTAGCCCGTTAGTGCAAAGACAAACCGCATCGAGCGATTCACGGATATGTAGCTCCCCTGGAACGAAACGGGAGCTACATACATTATCATCACAAACTATACACGTCAAACAAATGCGAAAATACTGTCCAAATACAGACCGAATCGAAGAAAAACACCGGGATGATGAGTATGATGACATGTTTTAATGACTCTCGCTTGCTTGCTTATCCGACGCGCGACGATGTAATTTATTTTTATTGCATCGCGCGAACGAAGACAAAGAAATCCGAAAACAACGTCGTCAGTAAACAAGGAATGAAATTGTTCGATAGTCGATAATGCATTGCAGATAGATACTTCATGCCTTGGCTAGGCGATAAAAATGTCACGACCAGTCAAGTGCAGTGGACAGGACCGTACCGGTAAATTTTTGGTATCCACTGTCCGCGTTTGCGCGATAGTTTTCTTATTATATTTTCTAAATGCTAAACTATTTGCTTTTCTCTCTTTCTTTATATTTTAGATTAAAATCTAACACAAAATTTAGAACAATTTAGACAAAATTATACAAGTAAGAAAATCTTCTATAGAATTTCTATTTTTTATGTTGCCAATAAATATGATGAAACAGCCCACAAAAGTAAATGAATTATATATACAGAGTGCGTCTAAAGTAAATTCTCTAGGGAACTTGTCAACATTTAACATTTTTTCAGACATCTAATATCTATTAGTTTTAATAAACTTATCCATGACAATGACTGTTTGTTTCTTAGGACAGGCAAACTATTTGAGCATAAATCATAAATAGGCCCATTAGTTTGGACTACATGACATCCTGAGTAAGACTTAAAACTGAAAATAATTTTATGGATATATTGGAGCGGTGTATTACGTGAATTCAGCGTTATATATATATATATATATATATATATATATATATATATATATATATATATATATATATATATATATATAACAAGTTTTTAGGATCTCATGTATTGGGGAGTAATAGAGCTTTATGAAAAAACGGGTCTGAAGTTTGTGAAAAATTATAAATTCACTGGTGTTTTTATATTTTACTTGACTAATACTTGATCCGTGTACTCTTATTTTCTATTACATTTAATAAGGGAATGTTCATACTGTTTATTAAATTGTTTAAAGTTGCCTCTGGAATTTCGTCCCAGGCAGCTACAATTCGACGATTCACTTTATCGTCATTCAATTGAAGGCTTTGTTGAATTGTGTACTGCTCTTGCCATAATCTCCCATAGATTTTCTATCGGATTAAGATCAGGACTTAATGATGGCCATGGCATAGGTCGATTCCATACTGTTGAAACCAATTTGTTTGTGAACCTTGCAGAATTAATAGGTGCATTATTCTGTTGAAATATTGCACCATCATCTTCAGTAAGGGTTAAAGACTGTAACGGATAATCTTCTAATAGGTTTTGATAAGCAGTCGCATTTATTCTGCCATTTGCAAATGCCAGTTGGCTTTTTATACCCTTTTTAAAATCCGCCCATATCATAACAGAACCAACTGTGTAAGATCTTCTTGACATAATTTTTCGCTCCTTTCGTAGATCATGCCAATAATAGCTAAACTCATCAGGTCCATCCATCCAAATTTTTTTCGTCGCCAAAGATTACGTGGTTCCAAAAATTTTTGTTTTGAACATATTCCGCTGCAAATTTTAATCTGGCCTCTATGTAATGCTGCTTAAGTGCAGGTTTCTTTAAACATTTTTCGTATTTAAAATGTCCTGACTTCGCCGCCCATTTTCTGATGAGACTGGGCTCATAGTATAAATTAAAACCATGGACAACCTGAGAAGATGACGCTCCTGCAGTTGATAATTCCCTCAGAATAGCAGGCTTAGTCGTCGGTGAACATTTAGAAGGCCGTCCTAGCCATAATTATTTACATAATTTTTGAGTGAAGTTTAAGACATTTTTTTACAACACTGTGAACGATTAATAATTGCGGCGATCTGTCGCTGTTTTTCCACAACTCCGTAAATCGTTATTCGTTGTTTGTCTAAATAGTTCAGTTCTTTACCACTCGGCATAACAAAAAAAAATTAAACAAACGTTCCAAATTTGACACTTTTAAAAATCACTTGCAAATAACTCTCTCAAATCGCTACTCAAAATTTGTATTGGTTTGCATTCTCGCTCACAATTTAAACCAAACAGTTTATGCTTATTCGCACATACGCAGCAGGATTTCTTGCCAAATGCACAGTAGCAACACGTAAGCATGTTATAGTTCGAGAGCAATAGCGCTATTTACTCTTTAATAGATTTATATTATAATATTTAATAACTAGAATAATAGAATAATATTTAATATCTATTAGATAATATATGTATATTACGGTATATTTCTTGCAGGAAGTATAATAAACGCCATCAAATATAAGCTTCGGTCTATACTTTTCACTGTATATTCGGTGAAATCATCCAGCGACTCATAAAATTCCACATTTTATTCAGTCATATTGGCAAAACGATTTAATAAACTGGATCAGCACAATTAATTTTTGCCTCTTGAGACACATAACAGTAGACACACAAGTGTCTCCCCTTAAAAGCTAAGTCTCATGTCCATGTCTTCTCTGACAGAAATCACGCGAAATATCACTTATAGTTTATTTCATCGCTATTTGCCAAATAAGAAATCCCAAAACATACCGCGGCTTGTTTTTATTGCTAGGCTCAGGTAGACTGTTCCGTTTATCAGCAAGATAAGAGTTTTTTATTTGGCAAATAGAAATGAATAGTGGGTTGTTAGAACGAATCAATGTAAAAAGAACTTTATTACAAACTGTATTTAATACAAAGAAAAACTACGCCTCTATCCACACTTAGCTAACAAAAGAATCAATCAATATTACAGTTTAAATCTCGACATTCGAGATTGTTTATATTATTTTGTTTTAACATGATGCCGCTATTGAGGCCCCAGTTCGGCGATCGAATTTCCTAGCAGACAGAGACGGTCGAGTCGAAATTGTCGCCAACAGGGTACATACATATACGAATTTTAGGTTAACATTAAGCTTCTATTTAAGTTGGGAATTATTTCAAGGACGAGAACTTGTCAAAAATAGGTTTACAATTTCCCAAATCCGAAACGACCCCTTTACAGCGTTGCATAATTTGATAATCTCATCGGAATATTATGATTATGTGTTATGAATAACTAAAATTGTGCAACTTTTCCGACTTTTTTCATTATCCGAAACAAACATGCCGTCAGTAATTTCGCCAGACTAAACACCGATGATATTTGCACACACCGCAGCCGTTATATTGATGATGTCAGCCCTGTATCGGCTGTATCGCCTCGGTTGGCGCTGAACACTTTTCACGGGTCACCAGCAGGGACTCGCCGAATCGAATAAACAATGTTCAACGAGCATTATATGTTGTATGTAATTTTACGTTGTGCAAACGAAAATAGACAGCAGGGCAAATATTTTGTTGGCCGTTTTCGTATTTGTTCAGGCAATTAAATTAGGGGGTGGGGCGTTCTTCAGCTCCAAAGTTTACAATTAGTGATTTGAATCTGTCGTTGCTCCTAGACCTAGAAAACCATTGATTGCGCCGCGAATAGTAGAGTCTACAGCGATGAGACGGTCCATATTTCATACGAGTGAAAAATTTGTAGTCCCAGCTAAAGCATTGCGAAATTCGGTTCGTAAGTAAGTGTGGGAATGCCATTCCTGATGAGTTGTAGACTATTCTTTCAGACATACATTTTTGAAGTGATAACTTCTTATGGGAGGGTAAACCGCTTCGTTACGTAACGCGTTACAGCGCCAGTCTGTCTGGCTTCCCTTTCTCTCACGCATGCGGCAGCGGTAGGCAGGCTCCTCCTCTCTCACTCTAACCCACAGCGCTAGCCGTATTTCGGACAGACGCTTCCCCCTCTCTCGCACGATCTCGAGCTCTATCTCCTCCTCTCTGCGTGCTTTCGCTGTCTACATCTACGTGCATGTGCATGTGTGCGTCGCTGCTGCTGCGGGGCCGCCTCTATGATTTAGTAAGTAATTACTTAATTTAGTAATTTTACAGCATATCATAGTAAAAAAATAATTATACACGTTCTGATAAACATAATTAAAAAAAAATATTATAAAATTCCGTTAATTTTAACCGGATATTTTAATGTTAATTTTGCTGCTGATCGAGCTAAAAATTTAGTATCGTTCCTACAATCAAAATTACAATTAAAAATGATTAATAAGCCAGAAGAAGCTACAACAAGTCATGGAACTGTAACTTGATGCAGTCTTTGCAAGATTTTTAGATGACATACAATGTAAAAATTTCGTTGCTTATTATAGCTACCATAAGCCAATTGTTACTTTTATAGGATTAAATAATGATACTAATAATGTACATACACAAAGTTCTAATGTACATATTCAAGAATTGTAACTAAGAATAAAATATATTTTATAGTCAATAAAAGATTTAATTAATAAATAACCTTTCCTTACATTATCATATTAATATACATAAAATTTAAGTAATAACCTAAGCTGTTCTCAAGTTAAACAATTTCAATATCAAATAGTTCAACTTAGATTAGTTTAAGTTATCACTTCTGTCGGGCGTCCCGTGACGCACATGTTTTTTTTTTTTATTTTTATAAAACTTTATAAATGACACGAGAAATGTTGCTTATTTAAAGAACAAGTTTATTAGGAAACTTACAACGTAACCAGTGGCGGCGCTAGTATTATTTTACGGTTGGGCGAAAATAGACAGGAAATATCTAAAGTGTATTCGCCGAGTTCTGAGACCACGTCAAAACAAACATATGCGCGTGATTGTCACGTGGGCGTGACGTAGCCCAATCCTCATTGGTTGCATTTTTAACATCCAGTTACAGACTATCGTTCCTTCAGTAGTGCACAATTTGCGTAAAAGTATATTTGTATTTCTGACATATTCCCACAAAAGTTTTTACAAAATCAAAGTGTTTTCACTAAATATTTTTTTATAGAAAACTATTTGAAAATCTTTTATACATTATCTTTAGCATTACCAAACACCAGAATATTAGTTGTTAGAAAAATAATTATTACTTTTACTACTTTACTAAAGAATGATTAATTTAAAATGTGGTTGCAATGGTTGTATTTGAAATTAATTTTTAAATTTTTTAAAAAGAAGACAAAATTATAGTTATTATCATAGTAAATCATTAATTATTATTATTAGTATATTTCTAATAATTTTACGCATGGATGGCTCTTGTGAATTAAGCATCTGTTAGTTCACGTGAACAGTGCATGCATTTGTTTTGACGCGCTCTCAGGACTTTGTGAACATACTATAGGGTGAGCGAGGGCGTTAAATATATTATTTCATGTGGGAATGTGATGTACTGCTGTTATAGGATGTTGGGCGATTGGTTGGGTGAGAAGGATTTTGTCTGGGCGCTCGCCCACCCCTGTCCCCGCCACTGAACGTAACAAATACTGTGCCGTGAAAACGTATAGATTCAAGCTTATTTTTAATGGCATTTATAATACCTCCTGCAAGAAGGGTTCCTTAATATATATTATACGATATGATGGACTACTATACTAATAGATAAGTAGCGCTATTGCTCTCGAACTATAACGTGCTTATGTGTTGCTACTGCGCATTTGGCAAGAAGTCCTGTCGCGTTTGTGTGAATAAGTACAAACTCATTGTCAGTTTGATTTAAACAGTGAGTGTGAATGCACACCAATGCAAATTTTGAGAAACGATTTGAGAGAGTTCTTTGCAAGTGATTTATTAAAGTTATTAGCGACTTGGAAAGTTTGTTTTATTTTTCTTTATTATGCCGCGTGGTGAAGAATTGAATGATTTAGAAAAACGACGAATAATCGATTTTCGTAGTTCTGGAAAAGCAGTGTTAATAAAAAAATTCTTAAACTTGGAGTAAAAAATTATGGTAAAAGAGAGCTCTCGAGGCGGCCGTCTAAATTTTCACCGACAACTAAGCGTGCTATTCTGAGGGAATTATCAACTACAGGAGCGTCGTCTTCTCAGGTTGTCCATCGTTTTAATTTAGACTGTGGTCCCAGTCTCATAAGAAAATGGGTGGCGAAATCAAGACATTTTAAATACGAAAAATGTTTAAAGGAAGCAGCATCACATAGAGGCCAGATTAAAATTTGCAGTGGAGTTTGTTCAAAACAAAAATTGTTGGAACCACCTAATATTTAACGGTGAAAAAAAAATTAATTTGAATGCACCCGATGGGTTTAGCTATTATTGGCATGATCTAGGAAAGGAGCGAAAAATTATGTCAAGAAGATTTTAAACAGTTGGTTCTGTTATGATATGTGCGGCTTTCAAAAAGGGCACGAAAAACCAACTGGCATTTGTAAATGGCAGATTGAATGCGACTGCTTATCAAAACCTGTTAGAAAATTACCTGTCACCATTTTTAACCCTTACTGAAGATGATGGTGCAATATTGCAACAGGATAATGAACCTAACAAAACACCAGTGAGTTTACCACTAAAACACCACTATACAAAGAGCAAACTGCTGTTATAGAAGTAGAAGGGGAAAAAAGGGAAGTAGGTATTAGGAAAGGAGTAAAACAAGGATGTACGTTCACTACTAATTTTTAATCTGTACATCGAAGAGGCGATTAATGTAGTAAAAGATAGAGTGGATTTCGGGATTAAAGTACAGGGACAGAAACTAAAAATGCTGAGATTCGCGGATGATATAGCAGAACTAAAGTGTTAGTGTGCAGAGGGCGCGAGAGCAGAGCAAAAACGAAAGTACAAATTAATAATGAAAGATTGGAGGAAGTTAAAGACTTCACTTATTTAGGAAGTAAAATAAATTGGGATGGAAGAGGCGATAAAGATATAAAACAAAGAATAGCGCAGGGTCGAGTAGCTTTTAACAAAAAGAAAGCACTTTTAAGCTCGGGGGTAATAATCTTAGAAACAAGGAAGAGATTTTTGAAAACATATATGTATGGAGCACGGCACTATACGGTTGCGAAAACTGGACGGTAGGGGAAGCAAGTAGGAAGAAATTAGAAGCTTTTGAGATGTGGTGTTACCGAAGAATAATGAAAATACCGTGGACTGATAGGGTTAGAAACAAAGAAGTATTAGAGAAAGTCAGCGAGAAAAGAAATATGTGGAAAACATAATGAAGAGAAGAGATAGAATGGTAGGCCACTTGCTGAGACATGGGGGAATAGTCCGTGATATTTTGGAGGCAGAGATAGGAGTGAAGAAAGGCAGAGGTAGGCCTAGATTAGACTACTGCTCGCAAATAGTAAGGGATGTAGGTTGTAGCACAATTAGCGAAATGCGTAGGTTAGCACAAGATAGGAGAAGCTGGAGATTAGCGTCCAACCAGTCTTAGGACTGATGACCTCATGATGATGACAGTGAGTTTATAATTCTTCACAAACTACAGACCCGTTTTTTCATAAATCTCTGTTATTCACTAATAAATGAGATCCTAAAAATTCATAATATAAAACACTGATTTCACGTAATATACCGCTCCAATATATCCATAAAATTATTTTCAGTTTCGAGTTTTACTCATGATGTAGTAAGGATGAAAGTGTAGAGGTGTAAAAAGTTAAAAAAAACATTTAAAAGTACATTGGGAATGTCTCTTTAAATCAATATCTACGTTAAAAAAACACTTTTACAGCGTCAGCTATTCGAATTTCATTCGCAGTTCTCCACGGTCGTCTTCTCTCGTATTACCGCACAAAATCGTAAACAAATGCTTTGGATGAAAAATTGGAATCCGTCAGTTATACATAAATATTAATCAAACACCGCAGCACGATATTGGGAATATTCTGATAGCGGTCATGTGAAATTTTCTAAAATTAACACCATCCGTATATATAACTCAAATTTGACAGACTATTGGCACGGCAACGGGCACGTCCTGAATATTCCCCCGATGCCGTGCCGTCGACGGTGTAAAATTAACTTCTGCCAAGCCGATGGGATACGTTTTTAGGAGGCATATCCTCGACAACAATTACGTCGATTTGTTTTTTTTTCTGTAATCATAAAGGGACGAGATACTGCGATTTGAAAATTTGTTCGTCGCTGTACAGGATGATTTACGCAGTACTGTCATTGAAAACTGCAAGATGTGTTCATCAAAAATCCCGGATATAGCTAAGTCGTTTGGAACACGTGTTTATTTCTAAAGGATACGCATGCAATAGTTATCTCCTACCTTACTAAAATATAGTCCATTTATAGTTAACTTCTGGTATTGTAGGGTAATAGGGGAACTCGCGAAGCTATTCTGGCGCTAAGAGTAATGTTAGAGAAAACAATAGAAAAAGGAAAGAACGCTTTCCTTTTTCTATTGTTTTCTAAGAACAATACAAAACTCGGCGAGGAAAGAAGTATGTGGAAAAATATAAAGAAGAGAAGAGATAGAATGGTAGGCCACTTACTGAGACATGGGAGAATAGCCCTCGATATTTTGGAGGCAGAGGTAGGCCTAGATTAGACTACTGCTCGCAAATAGTAAGGGATGTAGGTTGTAGCACAATTAGCGAAATGCGTAGGTTAGCACAAGATAGGAGAAGCTGGAAGTTAGCGTCCAACCAGTCTTAGGACTGATGACCTCATGAAGATGATGAAGATCTGGTACTGCCCTTTGGTGACAGTAGATGGCCTGTGTGAATTTTTAACTGGGAGTCTTTTGTGCGCGTTTTTGCGATGGCTAATTTTTGTGAAGAACGCGCGGCTGTAAAATTTTGCTTCTTGCTCGGAAAAACTGGCATAGAAACTCTTGAAATGTTCAAAACGGCGTATAAGGACGATGCTATTAGGAAAACTCCAGTGTTTGAGTGGTTTTTACATTTAAAACGAGGTGGAATGCCAATTGCTTACAAACCTCGCTCTGGTCGCCCTTCCACGGCTCAAACCGATGAAAATTTTGAAAAAATTCGCGAAATCATCCTGGAAGATCGACGACGAACTATTGACGAAATTGTGGAAATGTTTGTCAAAAATTGGCGCCAGAGACAGGGTTGTGTGAGCAGGGGCGTTATCGTGGTGGAAAAACCAGTCGCACGACTGCCACAAATCAGGCCTCTTCCGCCGCAAACTGTTGCGCAATCTTCTCAAAGCTTCCAAGTAGAATGCCGGGTTAACAGTCTGGCCCTGTGGAACAAACTCTGAATGGGTATCTCTCACATCGAAAAAACAAAAAACAACGAACACACAAAATAACTCTCACTAAAAAATTCACACAAGCCGAACGGAACCTTTATTGGCGACGACGCTTGGCTTACTGACTCGCGAATGGTAGGGAATACGCTCCTAGCGACAGAATGCGGTACTACAAAAACTCTGCTCACCACAACATCAGTTCGGTTTCTTTTGGGTACCTCCTCGTATATATTAAAAATACTGATAAAAATCGTGATGCTGTAACGAGAATGCTTGGAAGAAATCGCAGCCAAGAAGGACAAACAATACAGGATGATCAAATTTTCCACTGATAGGAAATAAACTCTCAAAAATATTTCTTTTTTGTTACTAAATAGCTCGGGAATATGTTGATTCTATTTCTCATGCAACCAGCACCTAAGTGGTAATACGCGTCACAGGACAGCTGGGCTACGTAGTAAAAGATACGTTAGTTTTATAGACAGATTTAAAGTGTAAATTGTGAGACATAAAGGCGGCTTGTTACGCGAGTAGTCCCAGAAGTACCCGATCTAACGAAGAAAACAATAAATTTGGGAAAAAATATCTTCATTTCTCCATATAGTCTCCTTTTAGCTCTATGAACTTTTGTCAGCGACGTTCAATAGCTTCGATACCCCGTTTATAGTGAGAAGCCTTGAGCTCCTCCAAATAGCTATCAACCGCAAACTCCAACCTCTTAATTGTTGAGAAAACTGTTACTACCAAGCCATTTTTTCAAGTTTGGAAACAGAAAATAATCCGAGGGGGCTAAATCTGGCAAATGGGGTGCGTGAGGAAGCAATTCGAACTTTTAAGTTATTGATTTTGGTCATCGCGATAACGGATGTGTGAACTGGTGCATTGTCTTGATGAAAAAACTTTCTTTGTGCCAAATGCACCTAATAAGTTGTCATGATACTCTCCTTTGATTGTTTTTCCTTTCTGATGATAATGAAAATTATCCCACGGGTCCCAAAAAACTGACACCATGGCCTTGCCTGTAGATGGAACTGTCTTCGCCTTCTTTGGAGCCGATTCTTCCCTTTTAGTCCATTGTTTTGACTGTTCCTTCGTCTCAAATGTGAAGTAATGGACCCATGTTTCATCCATGGTTATGAATCGATGCAAAAATTCGGCTTTATTCCTGTAAAACTCCGCCAAACACTCGATTGAAACATCCTCACGACGCTGTTTTTGTTCCATTTTGAGTAATCGCGGCACCCATCTTGCGCAAGGCTTTTTCATGTTCAAATTTTCAGCCAATATGCGATGTACACTTTTTGTAATGCTTACCCTGTCTGCTAGGTGAATTTTCTTTCACCATTTTTGGTGTGGTCACCTCATTTGACCGACCATCGGTATACGTCAGGTCGGGTACTTCTGGGACTACCGTCATACGTCTTCCCCTAGCTTTAATAAAAGTTGAAGATAACTTCACGTAAAATTCAAAAGTAAAGTATTTACTAACCGACCGGACTAGTGTTTGTTTCAGACAATTTTTAGAAATGTTAGAATTTCAAGAAAAAAAATATACACGACCCCCACTTATCCCATTGATTTATCACAATCGAAGATCCGAATCTCCGCGGCTCAAGTACGCGCCACAAAAAAAATTCTAGCGTTTTCGTCGGTCGGCCTACAAGCCTCTAATTATCGAGAACCTTGGCGTAGGCTATCAAGATAAACGGTTCGCGATGTTCGGCTCGCCTAAAGGCCGTAGGCCGTAGCAATCATGGCGCCTGCCTGTGTCGTTTACAGGCCTCACATCGTAACAGTTTCGATCAAGAAGTGGCTTGGCGGACATACACGCGGCGTCTTACGCATTTGTGTGGAATTTCTTCTCTGGGGCAAATGCGAGTATCCGGAGAATACGCGCCCGGCGTGAATCTTCGTACAGGGTGGACCAAATTCGATGGATATCTCAAAGCATGTAATAATAATAGTAAAAAATAAGACAATGAACAAACTAATAAAGAATAACAGCAGAACTAACTTGGAGATGAAATTAAATCGTAAGAATTTTAATTCAGTAGCGAGTAGATCCTTCTCTAGCTCTTATCACTTTCCTGAGGAATATTCTTCCATTTGACAAGAACGACTTGTTCGAGTTCCCTAAGAGTCAATAAGGGCGGGTACGTGGCGCCTTACTGATCGTTTAGTGCATTCCATAGATGCTACATGAGGTTCATATCTGGGTTTCTTGATGGCCAGCCCATAGTTGAAATATTCATAAATCGAAAGTAGTCCCAGTACCCCTCTGGCAACGTTAGACCCCAACAAATGTCATCACGTTTTCTACGTAGATATGTGCGTTCATAGATCTCCCCCGTATATGAGCAAATCCGTGCAATCGTCGAAACACAGTCCTTCTCAGAACGTTATTGATCCACCAAAAAATGGGATCCTCGGAGAGAGATGTTGTGGGCAGGAAACCTCTCTCTCCTTGTTTCTGCCACCCGTTGACGTCCATCTGGTGAATTAAGACTTACTCTTGTTTCGTCTGAGAACAAGACTCTCTTCCAGTCGTCAATGGTCCAATTCACGTGTTCTCTTGCAAAACGCAGTCTGGTAACTCTATGTTCTTCGATGAGCAGTGGTGCAATAACTGCCCTTCTACTGTCCAATCCTCATTCACTGAGCATTCTCTTGACCGTCCAGAAGTTGCTACATTTTGAGCTGCTACTGGATGCCTGCTTAGCTCTAAACTGGTAGCATGAACGCCTGTTTCTTAAGATGACTTGCATCATTTCTTGCATCTGTAGACTTCTTACGACCTTGTCCGTTCTACAGTAACTTCCAAGTTCATTGAAACGTTTAACTGTTCGACTAATTATTGATTAACTAACTCCTCTAACTCTCCTAACAAATCTAACTAAACAACGAACTCCTAACAAATTATTCACATATCACTGGCCATGTCCTTCGTTAAAGAGTCGTCATTTTCACTGCTTCATCTTTTAAGTTGCTTGGGAGATTCATTTCCTCTACTCTAAATGTAATGGACAGAGTGTTTCATTCACTTAATGACATAGATAAACAAAATCACTAGCGGAACTGAATTTATCGTCTTTTACAAATCACTTTAAACAGCATTTTTATTATTAACAAACAATTATAAAATGTTACTTTACATCTGTCAAACAATTGCAATTTTTTATCAGTAGTGACAGGATATCCTAGGTTACCTATATACAATGTTTAAAGATTTAAAACTTCGAAAAATTATAAGAAACATTGAAACAAAATACAGGAGTGTATATTACATTTTCCATATGCGTTATCATTCAAAATGTCCTACATTAAAAGGTAAACGATCAGCCGGCGCAACCAGCCAGCTCGATGAACTCTGTCGGCGCCATTGGCCCGCTCAACTAATCGGGAAGATTTCCTTACTTTCAAATCAAGTCATGGTGATTTATTGATTCGTCCATTATATTTAGTCAGTTAAGGATTTTCTCACGTACTCCGTGTTTTTATTTTTTTAACAATTAGGTATTTTTAGAGGTAGTGTTCCGAGCCACGCAAAACAAACACGAAAGCTATTACGTTGCGCTTATAAATAGCAAGCAAAAGCTATCGGCAATGAAAATGTATTTTTTTTTAAAGAATCATCCCGTAAAACCGTCCTCAGAATAAATATTTGTCTAATGGTTCCACGCTATTACGCAGATGTTATTGCTTTTTACATACTCGACTAATGAATACGTTAATTAAGTGTAATTTTCGACTGCGGTATGAGCGTGTAGTTTTTATCGAGACAGTTGATGTGAGAGGAGCGTCCGTTTATTAGCCATGTGTACTCCCGCGGCTTTTCCATATACAAGGCATAACAAGAAATAGGCGACGGGAACAAAAGGTAGTTAGTTGGGCACTTCCTGTGTAATCTAAAGGACAAAGACCTTTAGATTAAGCGAAAATTAGCCTGGTCAAAGGTGGCCGTGGAATGGAAGTTGACCGTTTTAGCTAATATTGTTTTTTTTTTCTTAAATAACTTTACCAAGGTTGGTCGAGTCACCGAACATAAATTAAGACAAGAAGGTTCACCCTAAGCTTCGCCCGAAAGTTTCCCTCCTTACCCCGTCTCGTCGTCCAGCGAGAATTAGCTGACTACCACGTGGCGCATGTGTACCGTCAGTCTCGACACCGAACCGATTGCCGCAGGCGAATTATACCGGTCGGATTTTATATTGTGAATTTTATTAATCTACGTTTGAATAGCGCTAAAAATGGCGCTGTGTTCTGCTGATGGCTGTAACAGTAAAACAGGATCTAGTGTCTCATTTTTTTCGGTATCCAAAAGATGAAGCTAATAGTCCAATCAATAGGGAATGACCCGGTTACTAATTGTAAACAGCAAAAAATTTTTTTACTATTTTAAGAAACTTACACCGTTTTTTGCTCTCAAAATGGCGGGCGCTAACATAACCTAAAAAATTTGCAAAGTCAAGAAACCGGTTTTTCGCGAATAAAAAGGAAAGTTGCGCTCGGATTGGAAAAATTTAAATGAGAAAATTGTATATAATGAAAAAATCTTTCGATTCAATTTTTGTGAGCTCGAATCGATTCATTACTTTTCGAGATATATCGATGAAACTGTTGAAAATTGCGTTTTTTTGTTTTTGCTCTAAAATTAACAATATTTGATGAAAAGATTTAATAATTTCAGAAAATGTAGTCCTAAGTGAGACGAAAACAATCGCTTGTGTATAATTCCAAAATATTTTTTTTTTCAAAGTTATAGCTGTTTTTGTAAAAAAAGGTGTTTTCGTAAAACGGCTTTTTCATCGAAACGGATGGTCCTACAGACTTGTTCGAGGACTTATTTTCTTCGTTAGGAGTTGTACTACAAATATATTTTCAGCAACAATCGATTTTTTTTATTTTTTATATAAAAAATCGCGTTTGAAAATGACGTAATTTTCGTACATCGGTTTTTTGGCAATAAATTCTTGTAATAAAACCGATGTACGAAAATCACACATAAAGTCTGTGATTTTCACACACAAAACAAATGAAATAAATTCAACAAAAATCAAAGTAAATGAAACAAAAATGAAATAAATTTTACAGAAATACTGAGATGCGAGTGAATCAAATTATACAATAAATCTAAGACGTAACTTCATAATTGCATTTTGTTCGGCAAATTATTAACTGTCTGTGCCGTACGTAGTTGATTGAAACATATGTCGCTAGACATCTGCCCTCAGAAAGCACACTTAACCGTTCTACCAAACGATGAATAATAAACCCTAGCTTTAACGAATTTAGTTTTCGATTAACTGAACTTGGAGCTCGATTTCTTAAAGACAAAGAAAAAGACTGTATTCTTTGCTTAGACAAAATCTCTAACAAAACAATCGGTTTTCACGAATCATATACTAACAGAGATATTATGGAAGTAGCAAGTAGTGTATTAGTTGTAATGGCACGAGGGATAGCAAGTAACTGGAAGCAACCCATTGTGTTGTTAATATATTCGCTATATTAATATTTGTTATTTTGAATATTTGTAGTTTATGTAGGTACTGTTTTACCTGTATTAAATGTTAACAATTTATCTAATAGGCGTTAGTAGGAAGCCCTGGATAACGGACGAAATCTAAGACTTAATACAAAAGAGACGAGGCTACAAAAACAGACGAGACGAGGAAGGACTGAAAACTTATAAGTCAATAAAGTGGGAAATCATTAGAAAGTGTAGAAAAGCAAAAGAATAATGGATAGAGGATAAATGCAAAGAAGTAGAAGTTAAGCTCCAAGTAGGTAAGACCGATGAGGCTTACAAAATAATTAAGAGAACTTCAGGGATATAGGACCAATAAGTAGAACCGTTAGGAGTCAATCGGGGGATATACTGATCGGAAGAGAGGAGAAAGCGGATAGATGGAAGCAGTACTTAGGAAATTTATACGAGGGTCAGGAATTAGGAGAGATATTAGAGGAAGAATCTAGCATCGATAGGGAAGATGTAGGAAAACCTATATTGAGAGAGGAATTTGAAATAGCACTAAGGAGGCTAAAGAACAATAAAGCGCCGGGTGTAGATAAAATTTTGAAATGTGCGGGACAGAAACTAGTAAATAGGATGTTTGAACTGGTAAAATACATATACGAAACGGGCGAGATGCCGGAGGATTATAAGAGGAACATTATCGTTACTATGCCGAAAAAGAGAGGTGCCGACAAATGCGAGAACTTTAGAACGATTAGCCTAACTTCCCACGCGTCAAAAATCTTGAATTGTGCAGAAGAGGATGGAAAATAGAATGGAGGAAATACTAGGAGAAGACCAATTCGGGTTTAGGCGAAATAGGGGAACTCGCGAAGCTATTCTGGCGCTAAGAGTAATGTTAGAGAAAACAATAGAAAAAAGAAAGAACGCTTATATAGGATTTATAGATTTAGAAAAAGTTTTTGATAATGTAAGATGGGAAAAAATGTTCGAGATACTAAAGAGCGCGGGAATGAAGTATAGCGATAGGAGAGTAGTACACAATCTATACAAAGAGCAAACTGCTGTTATAGAAGTAGAAGGGGAAAGAAGAGAAGTAGGTATTAGGAAAGGAGTAAGACAAGAATGTACGCTATCACCACTAATTTTTAATCTGTACATGGAATTGGCGATTAATGTGGTAAAAGATAGAGTGGATTTCGGGATTAAAGTACAGGGACAGAAACTAAAAATGCCGAGATTCGCGGATGATATAGCAGTATTAGTTAGTAAGGAGGAATTAGAATCAGCGTTGAACGAAATGGAGGCAGTGTTGACAGAGGAATACGGAATGAGGGTGAATAAAAACAAAACTAAAGTGTTAGTGTGCAGAGGGCGCGAGAGCAGAGCAAAAACGGAAGTACAAATTAATAATGAAAGATTGGAGGAAGTTAAAGACTTCACTTATTTAGGAAGTAAAATAAATTGGGATGGAAGAAGCGATAAAGATATAAAACAAAGAATAGCGCAGGGTCTTGTAGCTTTTAACAAAAAGAAAGCACTTTTATGCTCGAGGGTAATAGACTTAGAAACAAGGAAGAGATTTTTGAAAACGTATGTATGGAGCACGGTACTATACGGTTGCGAAACCTGGACGGTAGGGGAAGCAAGTAGGAAGAAATTAGAAGCTTTTGAGATGTGGTGTTACCGAAGAATGATGAAAATACCATGGACTGATACGATTAGAAACGAAGAAGTATTAGAGAAAGTCGGCGAGAAAAGAAGTATGTAGAAAAACATAAAGAAGAGAAGAGATAGAATGGTAGGCCACTTGCTGAGACATGGGGGAATAGTCCGCGATATTTTGGAGGCAGAAATAGGAGTGAAGAAAGGCAGAGGTAGGCCTATATTAGACTAGTGCTCGCAAATAGTAAGGGTTGTAGGTTGTAGCACAATTAGCTAAATGCGTAAGTTAGCACAAGATAGGAGAAGCTGGAGGTTAGTGTCCAACCAGTCTTAGGACTGATGAATTCATGATGATGATGACGTAATAGTAAGTCATAGCTACTATTTTACTTCAACAAACAAAATATTTCCGTTAAGAAACGGCTCTCTATCTAATTTACCAAACTATATTCGATTAACCCTCGTAACAAACGCCCACGACGAAGCAAGTAATCGTAACACGAAGTATCATCCCCCATATACTCGAGAAGGCCACCGTTCAACAGCTGCGTGGCGGCATGCCTTTGTAAGCGCACGATCAAAGTCCCGACGGAGAGTAAACCTTCTTGTCTTGGTTTCTGTTCGGTGGCCAAGTACCTGCCATACGGACATCGTCGTTCAAATAACGTGAAAAAGTATTAATTCTAGATATAAAATAATAATGAATTAGAAAATATAATTAATATATACAGAGTGAATTGTGTAGGAGTTATGGCGCCATTGATGTTGACGACGACAAACAAGAAGAAGAAACAGATGAGAAGAGTGTAACAAAGAAGCGGAATTATTTTTTCCGCCATCAATTAAAATAAATAAATTTGGGAAATAAAATTTGACGAGTCCCAAAGGTTTTTCCAAAGGTATTCCTTGAATTTTTAACGATTTTACTTTACGAGAATACTGTTCTTGGGAAGTGGACTTGAAAAAGACAAAGAAGAAATGAAAGTAAGGATATCTTCACCCGAAAATGGCATTCTGGCAATAATACCGTGAATTATAATAGTTGTAATATTCGTAGTACAATTAGTATTGTCAATTACGGGTAGTCGAGCGTATTTCTCGCTTTAATGGTCGCCTTCGCGGGAGCACAGTCCCAACATTCGGGCGACCAATAAATAAATTGGCAACTTTACGAGTGAATAACCTTGAGAAAAATAAACAGTGTTTACGGCGTTCTCTCGAACGCCGCCACATGTAACTATCGTAAAAAAAAAGAGAAGGCACACTAAATGTTTTTGCAATGATCGTCGCATAATTTGCTAAAACAATTTTAAACCCGACCGACGTCTTTATGTGTGTGCTTTCTTCATTACGGATCGACACGTAGAGGGTAATAACCCGAAATACGTCGAGCCTTTTCTCTGCGAGAGAAATTCCCGTTTTAGGAATTTTCGTGATCCCCATTAGAGTGGGCGTAAATTTATTTATAACTAAATTTGTCAAAACAAACAGTTTAATTGTGTTATTGAAGAATTGATGTACCGTGCGTTGTAATTTGTTCGTAATTAATTGTGTATTTTTTTTTGTTTCAGGTAAGGACGAGTTGTGTTAAAACATCCATCAGCTGAAGGTCAGATTTTTACTTAATAATTTGAATAGGTAGAATAAGATAAATTGGAACAAACGTGGGTTGTTACAGTAGTTTTGGACGCCTTCAGGTAAATGAGATTGTAAATATTTGTAGTGACGCATTAAACTGGCGCATTAGCAAGGATAATGAGTGTGCCTCGATAGCTCAGCGGTCAGAGCAACTAACCGGAAATTGGGAGAGCCGGGTTCGATTCCCGGTCGAGGCAAAATGCACTTTTATCCTTGCCATCGCCAAAGTGGTGACCCCGACGTGATGTGATTCATTCCAGTATATGCAACCTCCCTTACATCTCAAATTCGCGGATTCGATTCCCGTCCTATCCATCGCCCTATAGTCCCGGGGGTTACCGAACAACGGTTCGTAAGAATGGCGAACGCGGTCACATTCCGTTAAATTGTATCGAGACAAACCACGTCTCTAGGGAGGGAGTACTGTAGTGACGCATTAAAATTGGCGCATTAGCAGGGATAATGAGTGTGCCTTGATAGCTCAGCGGTCAGAGCAACTAACCGGAAATTGGGAGAGCCGGGTTCGATTCCCGGTCGAGGCAAAATGCACTTTTATCCTTGCTATCGCCAAATATTTATGGCGGTATTTTTTCTTTTGCTTCTGTATATTATATAACGTTCGTTTATTTTAACAAAAATGAGTAGACTATTGTTAAAGTCATTTTGTTGAAATGTGCTTAATTTTGAATTTCGTTATTTTGAATTTTGATCAATCACGGTGGTAAAAAAGTTTCAGGAATATATATTATTTGTCGCACTTCCTTTGGTTTTAGAAGGAAACGGAGGGCGCTATTGCATTTATCGAGTTTGTTTACGTCTACAAGAATTTTTGCGGGTTTTTTTTCCAGAAAACTTCT
Source organism: Rosalia funebris (assembly GCA_037954035.1). Lineage (NCBI taxonomy): Eukaryota > Metazoa > Arthropoda > Insecta > Coleoptera > Cerambycidae > Rosalia > Rosalia funebris. The sequence continues at coordinate 1,924,697 of JAZFAV010000007.1, forward strand.
TCTATATACACTGGGCACAAAAATTAAGGGATCTAAAAAAATCCTAAATTTTTAGGTGATTTTCAAAGGGCTGTAGCTTGGAGACATATAGTCTCAGAGCAATTTAAAAAAAAGTAAATTGAAACTCCAAGTTTCTAGAGTTCAGATCTTGAGTTCAACATTTTTAACATCAGCAGTTTTTGAGTAATCATTAAAAAACCATCGGGAAAAAATTTTTCCAAATTTTTGCTTGCCTTTGAAAAGGTCCACGGACTTCAATACATTTTTTTTCCAGTGATTTCATCATTAAGCTTTTGTAGATACTTTTATCCTCTATAATTTGAGCGGTCTAAAAGCCTTGTCCGATGATTTTTCGCTGAGTTATCGTCGCTTAAAGCAAAATCAGCATTTCCGCGTATACAAAGAAATTTTAATTGTTTTTAGAACTCTTTTGTGTACTTAAAAAACGTTTCAAAAGTATCTATTTATGCTAAACATAATTAAATATATTTGATTACTGCACTTGACTTTTAACGCTTTTTGATATTTGGTTTTGGTAAATTATGTCGGTCAAAGTTAGTAGTTACGATACGTTGGTAGTCGTACATTTATCGACAATTTTGTAATTGTCTGGTAAAGTTCACAACATTTACATGATCGATGCCTATTTTCGAACCGATGAGGGAACAAAATTTGTATGATTGGACGCCAATATCCATCTTAAAACGTTTCATAATTTGAAGAATATTAGTCAGACTAATATTAAAAGTACGCACAGCAACATCAGTCGCTATATTCAAGACTTTTTTGCCATTGGAATAAGATTTTGAAGCCAATTTTCAAACAGTAGCATTGAAACTTTCATTGCTAATTTTGTGTGTACCCTCTCAAGCAACGGCTTAGCAACTCGTCTCGGCTTAGATCCTCAAATCGGTTTGATAGCTTCGTTACTTCCTCAGGAAGCTGCGGTTTATGATGGAAGGTGTCCAAGGAATCCGCTGCTTGCGCCTTCTTCTAGTCACACCAAGACTCTGAGCACTTCTCGTGCTAGGGATTTTCGTCGGTTGATAACTAATGAAATAAGGTCGCCCAGATTTCGTTTTTCGTATTTTCCAAGGAGTTCTGATTTCGACGTATTGCCACGCCATAATAAATTGTTAATTAATCAATTAATTTGGCAGTTAATTTACCTTTTCCTCCGAGGCCATGCACGTCTTTGTAAATGATTCTGACTAGACATAAACATCTTTTAAACGACATCTGTTGTGTATTAGAGAAGTTATAAATCATAAAGTAAAACAATTAGGCTGTACCTAGACTGTACCTTCCCAGCAGGTACTTATTTGACGCAGGTGTTGTTTCGGAGAAGTCCTACGCGCTTAGGAAAGAGCGCGAAATTTAAAGGAAAACAATTTTCTGTCCCATATTGGTTAAAAGAATTTCTTAAGCTAATAAAAAAAAAAAAACGATTTTTTGAACAATTTACAGTGTTCTTTGCCCCTTAAAGAAGTCAATGGGGCGACTTCTAGTTGTGCTGTCCTTCCGGTCCAAATCCCCCTCGTCTATCGACATTTTTCCGCGACACTCGAGTGACCGGATTACTTTTAACCGGCGGCGCCCCGTCGGATCCGGGCGGCCCTCGTGCTCCGCTCCACTTTCGCGAGAGTCGACCGCAAATGCCGGCCGACACATCAGCCAGTCGCCGAGAGTTATTAAATAAATCCATAAACATGAAATATGCTCGTCCGGCCGTCCATTGTATGGGTGCACGCCGCGCGCTCCCAATGGAAAAGTCCATAACCATAATGGTGAGAGGCGCGGCACGAAGAAAACGTTCGGAATACCAAACTAGTATTTTACAACGCGCCGCCGTTCTCTTCCTCTCTGCACGAAAGTTCACTCGACGGCGATGGTGCCGATCTGAGGCGGGGCGGCGTTGCCAAGCCGGCGGGTTGCCACGAGACCTGGGGATTTGGAAATCGCATGTGGCCCGTCGCGAAGATGTGGCCCTGGGGTAGTCATAGGACGACTGTAACGGAATAAGTGAGCAGTTCTACTATAACCCCCTTTTTGGCCGTGTCGCTTGCCCACCTGACTATATAATGGTTTATTATATTAAATTACAACAAGGAGAAGGTTACATGTAGACGTTAAAAAACTGGAGATTTATTCACTAGATCAGTACTTTCCAAAGACTCGCCATTTCATTGCGAACATTTTGTTCGTGTCCAAATACCATTCAATAAAAATGACCTTCTCACGACCAAAACCCCCTCTCTGAAATAAGATATACCAGGTATGTAAATATGAAACAGGATTTTTTTTGTATAGAAAATACACGCTAATTGTATGAAAATGTAAAAAAATGTTTTATTCAAAGTATTGCCCATTGCTAGCTATACATTTTTCTCATCTCTCTGAGATGATGCCAAAAAAAATTCTTGCTCTTTTGAGGCAAACCAGTCATCGAGTCATTTTCGTCCATTTTCGTAAGAAGTGAAGCCCTGCTCAGCAAGTGCACACATTTGGCCTTGCAGTCGATGTCGATGGTACGCCTGGACTTACCCATGATCTTTTACACTTTGGATTTTCGAAATATATCCACTTTTCATCACCAGCCACAATTCGATGGAGAAGATGGCGCCAATGACGCGGTATGACGGTACCCACATTAGCATCTATGGGCAAATTCCGGTTTCATATTTGCATACCTGTGGTAGATCAATCTAGAAACGCCTACAAACCCATAGTACCTAGACGTACACCTCAGCTACACACTATTTCACAAGAAAGAGTCCGTAATGTCTCGCTTATAAATACTACGACGAGTCAGTAGATTGATCTTTACATTCTCTCGATATTAATATATGTCGGCGACAACCCTCTGTATAGGCCCATGCCACCCCGGTTATCGAGATAGGAATGCATGGAATGCAGACATAAACACGGTTACGAGAAGACGTAAACATTACCATAAATGGTCATGTCGAATGTGTGACTGGAGCTAGCGGTGGGAACCTATTTCTCCCGCGGTCAGAACAAAACCGGGTTGAGGGTCCCGTGTATGGATTCAGTTAGAAAAAGACTCGAGATAACGAGACGAGGATATCACGGGACTATTGGTGGCGGACTGCTTAGCTCCTTTCGTGCAATTTAATTATCGTTTTAATGATCTGACATTTTAGTTTTAATATTTACTGACTATTGATTTCGTTTGTTTTGTTTAGTGATTTTTATATTTTTTCATCGTTATTATTTAGTTAATTATTAAGTGTAATAAAGTGTGTGAAAATGCGACCAAAGTCCAGTAAATCTGCCCCAAAGCAGATTCTTTCCTGCTCGCCTCCGACATATATAAAACGGTGTGAGGATTTATGAAAACTAAGATACTCGCACTTTTAATATAAAACAACTCTAAAATTCAGTTATATGTAAATCATTGGGTACCTTGAACGTTCGTGAAGGCACTAGTGCGTATTCGAGTAATTTATTGTAAGCGTAGCTTTAAGTTTGGTTTTCTAAAGCGCGAAGGCCTGCAATACTCAGGCTACCGCCCGTTGTATCTACTCGTAAAGCAATCAGGGCAGGAGTACGGATTTGGCGTTCTTCCAAAAGCCCAGGGTCGATCTTTCTCAGCTCGCATTGGGTGCAAGAAACAGATCCCAAACGCGAGGTGGCCATGCCAGAGTCTGACATTGGCATGGCACATGTTCGGAGATCTTCATTTCTCCTCCACACCACCTGCATTCCTTGTTGGCACTCGGGCCAATCTTGCTAAGATGTTAATTAAGAATGACAGTCTCCGGTTAACAACCCCGAGAGTTCTCGGACACCCTCCCTGTCACCCCTCAGGAGCTTTGCCGTTCAGTATCTGCTAGGCGCCAAAACCAGCAACAACTTAGCCTGTCTGCATTCCTGAGTGTTCCGCCAGCGATCGAGTCTTTCAATCTCCAGCTATTCCCGGATTGCCCTCTTTCCGAGGCATTAATGTACAATCCTGACCGGTGGTGGTTCAGGTTCCATTTAGCCGCTCTCGGCTCCTTCCTTGGCCAGCTTGTTCTCCCTCTTTTTGCTCCGGATACCAGTATGACGCGGTATCCACACCAACGTCACCTTGTTACTCCTAGCTAGTATTTCTACTGCATCTTTGCATTCCTTCACTGGTAATGTCATTTTACTTATGGACCTTCTAAAGCATTCATTGTTTTCGACCACCTGGATCATGTCTTCAGCAGCCTCTGCTATCTTCAGCAGCCTCTGGTCATTGTCTTTAACCACAGTCTCTGGTGTCTTCAGCGCTGATGGACACACGCCATCCACTTCCAAGTGGTGCCATATGAACGCAGTATCACTACTGTCGCATATCGCGTCATTGTTTTTGTTTATATCCTCTGGCGGTCTTATCAGCTTTTTCCCACACATTGGGGACTGCCTCGCCGTACCGTACCGTACACTCGACTCGCATTTCGCCCGCTAGCGCGCCAACCACCGACACACTGCGTACCTTGGTCCTTTCCCGTCGATCCGGCAACGTCGCCACAGGCTGCCATTGTAAGCGGAATCCACGCACCGCTACGCACGTAACGCATTCCATTACCTTGCACCGGCTGAAACGATTGCCCGCTCCGGCTCGCAATTCATCCGGAACGTCGCAAACAAACCGCATGGGTACCGCCTGCCAGCGGAGAATAGTACCCGAGGCGTTCTGTCGCGGGTACGCTCCTCCTCGTCGAGTTGTTCGACCTCGACGTTTCGCAAGTGAAACCAAACCGGCCGCTTACAGAATCCGCACAATGTCACAGATTCCTTGGTGTTGCGACACACACACACACACACACAACGGCGAGGCTGTGCGAGAACGAAACATTCCCCGCCATTGCTACGCCAAATAGACCGGAAACAACGCAGCGCTTAACCACGAGGAAATCGCCTTAAAGGGGAGGTTGTTAGCTAGAAGTACACCTGCTAAATCGAGGACTTTAATTGGTTCTACGTCTTGCAGTCTATTACTAAGATAGTCAGCTTTTATTTCTCAAATCGGTGTCTCCAATAACCGAAACTGTTGAATGGGACTGAAAGGACTACGATCCATAATCGAGGTGTGTTAAAACAGTGACGGGAATTTTTGTTTCTTGGACAGAATTTTATGGATTCGTCTACATCAGTGTTATCCCCTTCAAAATAGCCCCCTTTTGATGTTATTCACTTATGCCAGCGCCTCTTTCAATCCCCGAAACATTTCTGGAACTCGATCTTTGGGATAGTGTTTAGCTCTTTCAGCGATCTCATATATGCTTGCCGGCGCCGGCAAGCATACATACAAGACGACGGCGCATTAGAGTTCTCTTTATTTTTGGGAACAGAAAAGTCACGCGAGGTCATGTCTGGCGAATATGGAGGCTGGGGCATTACAGTGGTTTTTGGCCAAACATTCACGAACCAACATGCATCGTGATGCAAAAGCCATGAATTGTTTCCCCACAAATCCGGGTTTTTTTATCGAATTGCTTCACACAACAACGAAAAAATCGCGCGAATCGGACTAATACAACAATTACAAAATTCCTGTTACTTTTGGAATAGATCTCGTCTCTAGACCAAGGGTTTGCGTGACATTTTAAGAACGAAACTACTATCATTGATGAGGAAAACAGCTGCGTAAACGTGATGAGTCCAGATCGACACCCTCCAATTTTGTGTCATGAAACACCTTGGTCGTTCGTTCTATGTGTAAATTAAAAAGTGGAAACGGTCATAGTGTGTTTAATAATGTTTGGAGAAAAAAACTAATGATTCCAAGTCGAAATAATAGAGTCCTGGCACAATGTCAAGCGCTATGAGACTACACGATGTCGTTGGAGAGCGTTTCTGACATTCTTCCGTGCCCAGAAGAATATAGCGAAAATGTCATCTACGATGCACGAATTGTAGAAATGATTCCACTTATATAAGACGCCTGAATTGCCTATTTCCGAAAATATATCGGGCCATACAGCAAATTGATACGGGAAAGATTAGATACCGTATTACATTTCACATGTTCGTGTTAATGAAAATATGGTAGATTTTATCGGTCGATCAACATATCTACAGCCATCAATTCAATTACATTGGCACCACCTAGATAACTGGCCACTTATATTTTAAGTGTTGTTTTGTGCCGAATATCAGGTCTACCTCTAAAAAAAGTGCAGACGTACTGTATACATGACTTTATTTAATGACACGATGATCGAGAGAATTTTATAGTCAATATCGTACTTGAAATTAACAACGCTGGGATTGTTTCGTATTATATTCTGGAGATAGTAAAACAGAAGTGAAGATGGAAAAATTATTGAACAGAATTAATGCGTTTTTTTGTAAACAGTGTTTGATTTTGTTTAAACGGTTCGTTGTAAATAGTTATTTGAAAATTTCGGTAGGTTACTATTTTTTAATCACCAGACCAGGCCTTCACAACTTAAAATCTATTCAGTATTCCAGGTCACATAAGTAGTCCATTCAAGGTTTGTAGTTGCCAGCTCTGTATAACCGGCGAGCGAGGTGTTTGTGAATCTACAAATTGTAGGAGGAAAAAATAAGAATAATAATTAGAAAAGGAGAATGTACTAAATTAAGCGTATTAGGCATTGAAGTTTTTCAAAATTATTAAATTGTTTTAAAACATAGCTCCTATAAATTTCTACAGGGGGATCCATTTTGATTGAATGTGCCCACTCCCTAAATTTTCTTGTATGCCCGTCACATGTTTAAAATGTTACATATTATTTTTGAATTATTAAAAACACGTAATTTTCTGTAATATTTCTGTAAACTGGCATATTTTAAAAATGTTTATGTTTTCAACAAATCGGGCAACAACCGATTTTTTTAATTCAAAATATTCGTAATAAACTAATGTCTGGATGAGTTGTTTTTGGAAAAAATGTATAGAAAATTTATGATGTAAAATATGTAATTTTGAGTCAACTGATACATTCAAACCATGCAAAAAGTTCCAACATCGATGGTGAATATCTCCTTTATTGTACGGGCAAAATTTGTCATATAAGCAATTTCGTTCGGGAAGTTTATTCTTTATGTGTAGGTACCCGAAATTTGATGAAATTCTATAGAAAAGTGGATTTCCAGAGAAACTACCTTAAATGAAAAAAAATTAAATCTCGTCTGTTTGGGTGCTCTCTCGTGAAGCGTCTACAGTGCATTTTAAAAATACTAAAAACGAGGGATCAAGTAGCCAGATTGGTGACACATGACAGCATGTACTGCTACTATACAAAAGTAGTTTTAAATAGACTCGAAATCAGTTGCAATAACTTTAGTGTATTTTCTGCGTGACGTCACCGTCAATCAATCCGGATTTCTCTGTATATAACATTAAATTCGTAAAAGGCTTATTCCACATGAATAAGCCTTCCGCTTAGCGTTCCAAGTATAACGCGGAAACTTTTTTTTTTTGGCTCGGAGCCGTAGGCCCTCGTTCATTAGTGTTCAACCAAACGGTTGACTTGTTATTAACAAATAGCCGAGTAAAAACAAGACTCGTTAAAACTATTTTTTGCTCTCGCCGAATTGTATTGTCCCGTTTCTATTCACGAACGACACAATGGCTTATTGGAAAAAAGCGAGTGTCCTAATATCTATGCTAATGATGCCCGCGCCAGGGTTGAAATTCAATAACGTCGCCTGATCAGCGACGACAAGGTGGTGGGTATTGTATAAAAAGGTGCGATCAAGACTTGAATTTCTTGTCTATTGTCAAGATTAAAAGAGATCGAAATTTCGCTCAATGGATTTTTCTATAGTGGTTTGTGGTGATATCGAAAAAGAAAGTAAACTTACGAGTCAACAGTAAACTTATAAAGTCGCGCATAAAGGAACTTTTGTGCATTATATTATAATGCCCCCGTACTCCCTCCCTTATACACACGCACAGTCAAAAATATTGCATATTTTATTTTAAATCATTATTTTTACTTTATTTTTTCCCTTTAAAACTTTTTGTGTTGTTTATTGCTAGATACCCTGCACTGGAGTGTTTTACATACATATATTAGTCAAATAAATTACATATTGAAGCTTTACAACAGATTTGTAAGGAACTAATAAAATAACCTGAATTATGGTTATCACATTTAATTAGAATTAATAAACAATAACGACAATATAACAATACTTAAGGCGACATAATAAAAATTTAGTACTCGGTATTTCCTCCTCTAGCTCTAGCGATAGTCTGCATCCTTCTAGGCATGCTCCACAGAAGATCTTTAATGGTTTATTGGATGTGGAATTTGATTTCATTCTCCCTGTGCAGCGATTCTTAATTCTGTAATTGAGTTAGGAGCTGGATTTTGTGTTGGCTTCAGAATGGGTCATAGATTTTCATGGGATTAGCATTAGGACTCATTAGTGGCCACTCTAGTACCTCAATTCCGACATCTTCAAGGTACTGGATCACTGTTCTAGCGGCATGCGCTCGGGCATTATGATGCATTAACACAAAGTTATCGTACCCAGTGAAGCCGACATAAAGCAAAACATGTTCTTCAAGAATGTTGCGTATGTACCCGTCAGCATTCATTCTTAAATTTACCTCAACAAGCTGAGTGCGATTCGCCCAACTAATGCCTCCCAAAAGTATAATGGAACCGCCACAAAGCTAACGTTTTGTGCAAGATTACATTCTGCAAAACGTTCCCCAGACCTTCTGTATACTCGACCACGGCCATCTGGCTTCCTTAATTGTATTCTTGTTTCGTCTGTGAAAAGGACTTGTTTGATGTCCATTCCAATTAAAATGGGCTCTTGCAAATTGTAACCGTCTGGTTTTGTGACGTGGAAGAAGCCTAGGAATTCTAACAGGACATTTGGGGTTTAAACCGACTTCTTTAAGTCTCCTTATTACTGTTTTAACACTTGTCTTGGCTTGTCTTGTAATCAGTAATTAATGTTTCACATTCGGAGCTGTAAGTCAGCGATTTCTCAAGGATAAAATTCTCAAATATTGGTCATCTTTTGGCATTGTACATCTTTTACGTCCTTGACCAGGCACCAGGCCGTCTTTTGCATTCTCCAGTCTCATTATATCGTTTTACTATACGAGAAATAGTCGTTTGATGAATATGCAATCTCCTCGCAATATCTTCTTGTCTGTATCCCTCGTTGGCTTATTAAAAATAACAATTTTAACAGAAACTAACTAGCTTAAATGTGACATCTCACTAACTAAATCTACCGAAACTATAAATAAAGCACTAGAAATGTCATTCCGATAACAACAAACAAAACAGCAGTCGTTGTTAGTCGCCAAGACACACAATGGTATGTTTGTAATTTGTAACATTGCTTATTCAGCTATAAAGGCTATGTCTAAGCATTCTTTTATCCGAAATAAATTTCAGTACTTAAAACTAATAATAATAATAACACTTAAAACACCCCAGTGCAGGGTAACTAGCAATAAAAGACACAAAAAGTTTTAATAAAAAAAAAAAAAAAAATAAAAATAATGACTTAAAATAAAATATGCAATATTTTTGTCTGTGACTGTAGTTTTATGTGAAACCCAAAATGAAAAACTAATCTCTCGCGAGAAGGTTCCATCATCAGAAGTTATATTGACATCACACCTGCAGAATATGATACCAACGAACCCCTGCTACCCCTGTCTGACTTTTTCCAAGAGAGTGGACATAAGTCCGGAGATTGGTAGCATCGTCTGATTTTGTCTAGTGGTAGGAACCTTACTACGTTGTGTTTTTAGTTCTTATTCTTCAGATTCTTTATATAACGTTTGGTATTACTTGTCTTAATTTTCTCATTAATGATCTGCTCTGGTTAATTTAATTTAGGATGTTATTTATCTGAATTTAAGTCTGATTTACTTTATTTGGTTTAATTTCTGGAGGAGACAATGCAAAGGACACTCAGGACCCACTTTAATTTACATTTATTATCCAATTTGGATAGGTGGGAATACCGTTTTTGACAAACAACAGAACTGTTATTTGTAACGAAAACTAACGTTTAAATGACTAGCATATGTAATACGCCAAGAGGAACTCCTATCACCAAATACTCTGTGAGTTTCCCCACTGGAGCCCAACCACGAACTATCCGTTTGCAAACGGCTTATTGCCGTAGGTTCTGTATTGTCACCTCAGTAAATGCTTTAGATGTGACAACTGTGTCTAGTAATGGCTTTGTGTCACGTGCCCACTCGCTCTGATACCCAGGTAGAGACGACTAGCCCGATGAAAAGTCTTTACCCTTCTGTGGTCGACAAAATACGCACCCCAAGACGGTAAGCACTAAATATCATTACTGTTTTAAACAACAGGTAAACGTCACCGATGCGATGGTATGAAACCACTGAACGAAATCCACCTGTAGTAACTACTAATATAACTTTATGAGTTGCGGTCGACCCTAGACATGTCAATGCCCCCGAATGGAGACGCTCACATCTGGTCCACAAAATGCAATAAATTATAAACAGAGGGTTGTTAACCTATCAAGAAACATCGTAGTACATGTTAATTTACATGTGCGTAAAACAGATGAATACAGGAAATTGAGTTCTCTGTAAAAGAAATGAATAAATGAATGAAAAACAAAGATATGCAGCAGCTAACGTGTGATGAAACTAGAGCAGTTAATTATTATTGTGATAGAAATTATCTAAAAATTATTGAATTTCAATTGATTGCCATAGTGAAATAATGGCGCAGATATAGAGTCATTATTTAAATGAATCTCCTTTACCGATACACAGTGTTCACGATAATTTGAATATTACCTAAAATACGAGTTGTTTATTTTTCCGCACTCAACTATACCAGAGCGGAAAAGTAATATAATCGTGTAAAGAAAAGTGGAATTTTTTTTTTGGTTATTTTTCGTTTTTCGGCCTAAAAACAAAAAAAGTATTTTTAAAATTTTTTGCTGTATGTCGTTATCGTTGTCGTCGGCATTTATTCTTGTTAGCACGATAACTCAACGGCTTTCGACTGATTCTGATTGGGGACGTCTCCCAGACGACACCAATTGATTTTGAGGTGGATAGAACACACTCTACCCTGTATATGGGTCATGAGAAAGTACAATGGTGGACTATTTGAGAAATTTTTTTTGTTAGCACGATCACTCAATTAAATCGTGTCGGATCGATCGGGTTTCGACTGATTCTGATTAGGGACGCCTACCAGACGACATCTATTGATTTTCAGGTGGATAGGACACACCCCACCCTGTCCATGGGTGATGAGAAAGCACGATGTGGACTATTTGAAAAGAAGAAAGTAAAACTGTCGCATAAAACACATATTCTTGCATTTATGTGTTGGTTTATTTTTTCTCGGCCACTCAATTTCGAGATAGAGATGTTCTACGTGCGGAAAAGTCCGTTTTAAGGTTTTAAAACTGTTTATTAAATAACGCTGGCCTAGTAAGGAGCAGATAGTCACGGCGTTGGAGACGTCTCTCCAAGGTTTGTAGCCCCTACTTTGGGTGACTCCCATGACGGAGGACAGCGGGGTCAGTTTCCGTTATACCCGAATAAATAAAGGGGCCGATGCGGATGAGACAGTAGACAATAACTGTTAGTTATCTGGTCTCATGTGTTTCCGATCTTCTTGTCTTCAGTTCTTTTGATCTTCTAATCATCTGGTTTTTCTGACGCCTCTTCTCGGACTAACATCCAGCTGCCTCTTCTCGGATTAATTTTTAACTGTCTTACTATCTCGGGGCAAGTAACCATAAGAAAACCATCAGAAGAAAGTTTATTCAAGTTTTTCTTGCCTTTCAAAAGTTCCACGGACTTTAATAAATTTTTTTCACTAATTTCATCATAAAGCATTAATATATAGTTTTTTAGTCTAAAAGCCTTGTACGATTATTTTTCGCTGAGTTATCGTCGTTCAAAGCAAAAAAATCAGATTAGCTTTTTCTTAATATTTTTTTTTTCACTTATTTTCCTACAATAATTAACATGTTTTGATAAAAAAATATATGGATTATTGCTAAAAAATATTTTCAACCTCAAAAAATGAATAAAAAACGAAAAATTTATACTTCAGCAAAAACGACAATTCAATCATTCCGAACAGAATGAAAAAAACAACCGCAGTGCTTTGAAATTTTCAGGGTTTCTTTGGGATACTTTGAGGTTGAAAGGAAACAGTCAACATCCTTAGTCTATCCATTATTTGCAAAGTTATACCAACTTAAGCGAATATCCCTAAATACACAGTTTTTTTTATCTCTTTTTCAGACAATATGTTCACACCGATTTTTTTTTTACCAAGAAACAATAACTACGACTTGTAAAGAATACTTTGCAGTTTTTAAAACCCTACTTGAATTTTCTGTACGATCATTATTTACGAAGTAATTAATTACCAAAGTCAAAACTGTCTTTTTTGTTTTGACGACGATAACTTAGCGAAAAATCATCGTACAAGGCTTTTAGACCCCTCAAATTAAAGAGGATCAAATTATCTAAAAAGAAACTTTATGATGAAATCATTGTAAAACATGTATTGAAGTTCCATCAATCTTTTGAAAGGCAAGCAAAAAAATTGGATTTTTTTCTCGATCGTTTTCTTATGATTACTCAAAAACTGCTGATGATAAAAAATTTTTAACTCTACATTTGAAAACGTAAACTTGGGGCTTCAATTTGTTTTTTTTTTTAATTGCTCTGCGCCCAGTCTTCTCCAAGTTACAGCCTTTTGAAAATCACCCAAAAATTTTGGATTTTTTTTTACATCCCTTAATTTTTGTTCCTAATGTATTTGGTTAAGTTCTCAGGACTCCGTTTCCATGTAATACCTTAATGCATAAGGGCGATAATTGCTTATCGAAACTAAATGCGTTGCTATTTTTATTTATGTTACAAATAACCAGTCGTTCGTCAAGTACCCAAAATTTTAAACCTGGATGCGTTTTTTCGTATAGACCCTAATATGATCGTGATAATTTTGTACTGTATACTTTAAAACTGTAATTTCTCTTTGAAAATTACCTTAAATCACGTCTAATCGTTCTGTTAGACTTAGAATTTAGGTGAACTTTTATAAGCCAAATTACTTTAAACTTTAAAAATATTACGGCGATCTCTGATGAAGTCAGCATAATGGGCTCGATGTGATGACCTGAGTGCATGTGGACTGGCTTTACAGACTCCGAATGCTATGGTATTAACTATTTATTGCAGAATAACTACAACTGGGTTGGGTTAAATCAGTATAAAGGGGAAACAGCCTTCGGTAATGGGGGAAGATTATTAGAACGTTTTTGAACAATTTAAATTCAATTTGGCTGCGTTTTCTGTTCATCCATCTGCTTATCGTGAATCAGCCGTACTTTTTAATGTAATTATTACGCCAGATGTTCTGGAAGGCAATACTAGTTCAAGTGTCAATTTGAATACATAATGGAAAATCCGTTGATTTATGTATATTGTTCATAAATATTTATTACAAAATCACCGACTAGAATGCGTAGAATACGGAACTTTTTTTTTTTTTTAATACACATAATCCCCTATTATACTGGTCCGTAACGCTTTGGCATTTTTAAATACGATTTCCTCATCTCAATGCCCACTCGTTACGAAACGTCAAAATCCTTAAGTCGTATTAACCTCGCCATCACACAATTAGAATTAAAATAACTGTATAATTTTACAGTCTCGCTTGCAACAATGTCATGTATGCAATATCGACTCGACTCGACTCGATTTGATACAAACTGGCCGCCATAGGCGTCCCCCAGAAATTGTTATTGCCATGAAATGAAATTAAATAAAAAGCATTGATTTTCTGTTACCATTTGAAGAAAACTGCTGAAGAATCACATCGAATGCTTGTCGAAGCCTACGGTGAGCATACTCTTGGTAAATCACAGTACTTTGAGTGGTTCAAACAATTCAAAAGTGACAATTTTGACATGAGAAACGAAGAACGTGGAAGACTACCGAAGAAGTTTGAAGATAGCGAATCGCAAGCATTGTTGGATGAGAATGATGCTCAAACGCAACAAGAACTCGCGGATCAATTAAGTGTGACGCGAGAAGCCGTCTCTGTACATTTGAAAGCCATGGGGAAGATCCAGCAGATGGGAAAATGGATTTCACATGAACTGAATGAAAGACAGCAAGAAAACCGAAAAACCATTGCGAAATGCTGCTCGCCAGGTACAAAAGAAAGTCATTTCTCCATCGAATTGTGACTGGCGATGAAAAGTGGATATATTTTGAGAATCCTAAGCGTAAAAGATGATGGGTTCGATTACTACTTATTTACATCAATGGGACACGCACTTGCTGACTTCAGGACTTCACTTCTTACGAAAATGGCTCGATGACTAGTTTGCCTCAAAAGAGCAACACTTTTTTTGGCATGGAATCCACAAATTGTCAGAGAGATGGGAAAAATGTATAGCTAGCAATGGACAATACTTCGAATAAAATACTTTTTTATCATTTTCATACAATAAACGTGTATTTTCTATAAAAAATCCTGTTTCATATTTACATACCTGGTAGGTTGATTAGGGGCAATTATCTGGGGATCCCAATTTTGCGAAGAAAAGATCGCCTATGACGTCATGGTTTTTACTTGTACATTTGAAGGTAATAGTCAAATGTAAATACAATGGACAGATGTTGTGGTTAAAACCCATAATTGCTATCACTTTTACTGAATTTTCGACTACAGATCTAACGCCAATCTTTGGAAAAACTTGAAATTAAGTCAGCTTTCTTTGAATGCTTTTGCGTTATTATCTGGTCTAGTAGTAGGTATTTGACTTTTTTCAAACAGCTTGATGAGAATAATTTAATTTGGATAATGCCCGGGTATCCTGGTGGCGGTTTGGTGCCACGGGAAATGACGTATTTTCCTGGAGATCCGAACGACACCGCGCGAAATTGCCTTAGGCGCGCCACTGGTCGCGGACAAGTGAAACGTCCTTGAGTCCTTAAATTAACTAGAAAACCGTGTACTGCCAACAATTGACGTAATTACGGTAAGGTTAGACGGTTTGGTGCCCAGCGAATTCGCTTTTGCAATCGACGACCGACGTACGGTGCCGATGCATCAGCAATGTTTGAAAAAAACAAAAAAATATATATATACACTACCGCTCGGGCTATAATTATAGCTGGCGGAAAACGATGACGGTATTCGGACGTTGACGGGCGACGGGCAGACTTTCAAATGCCCGTAAAAGGATTTGGACGGCTTTTGGTAGTCTTCGAGTCGACAGCTAAATGTAGCCCAAGTTGCGAATGAATTTTGATTTTCGTTCAAGTGTTTTAGTCAATTTTAATTCGTCCACTAATTTTTCCGAGTTGAGGCTTATGATTAGCTATTTCTTACATCGTATTTCCATGAAGCTTGGACTTTGTAACTGCTTCATAAATAACTAAGGCTGTGGGAAATATTCTGCGCGCCATAGACGTACGCTTCGTAACAAGGGTAATAAAATAATAATACAAAGTAATTAGTAACAAACTAGCGCGTTTGTTACTAACTGTTACAAGAAAATATAACACTATGTACTTCCCCTGTTAACTAGCGTAATGAACTAGCATCATCATCATCATCATGAACTGTAGACAATCTGTAAATACTTTGCAGCATCACGTATGTTTCCATATTCGTCTCAGAGAATGATGTTCGCTGTGGTGAAAATATGCTCTTATATTTAGAGAACGACCGTTCGACATCTACTGATGTAATACAGGCATACGTAAAATACTCTGCATTCACTTAACTGATCTGTAGATGCACTATTAACTATTACTTTTAGCAGTATCATCACAAACTTTTCTTGGTCTATTAAAAACGGTGTTTTTCTTTAACAATCTTTCGAATTTTTGTTTGACGCGCTCATTTTTTGCATCATCCAAATAAATTTACTTGGCTCACTATTTGTAGGGCTAACACCAACGCAATCAGTTTCAGTGGAAATATCTAGAAATAGTGTCTGGCTCTCCTTAATAGCTGCAGCGTCGGCAGGATTGAACTGTAGTATTACAGGTTTTATTTGCCGGAGGAAATTTTCGACATAATAAAAAGCTATCTTCAATCATGTTCTCCAATGTGTAAGGAACGGCTCTGGTGGTTCGGGAGTTCCAGGACATTTCTGTGAAACTCGTGAAGACGTATAGGAAATTTTAGAAACACTTTTTGTACTCGCTATTAATACGTCTACCATGGGAAAATATTGTCGAATAGTTTATGCCACAAGATGTAAAGCATGCACTTCATGCTTGCAATCTACAACCGTGTTGTGAAAGAGAACCTGTACAGACAATCGAACTCGCTACCTCTGGTTTGAGAAACGATTGCTGCACACTACGATGCGTCTGAACTAAATTGTTACCATATATCTGCATATGACACATCTTGTATGTCTTACATACAGGGTATTCCATTGGAAGTTGCTGAAACTAAATAGTTGTCTCCCCCTTGATAATCTCAGTAAAGGTCCCTGCCTAACTACTGTTTACGAACGACCCGGCAGTTTTCCTTTGCCCTTGATAGAAGCCAGAACGCCTGCATCAAAGCGAGCCACCTGACCGTGGAAGAAAAAGTATAGGTACCTGGTAAAGTGCTTTCTTCTAGAAGAAAAGTATATGGTAATGCGTCTAGAAGGTTTCGTACTAATTTAGTAATTTAGAGCGCAGAGTAACCAGCGAAACAGTTGGAATTTACCATTTATATACACAGATGTACCACGTCACCGAGGTTTCATAAAACTGTTCTCATTTTTCGTAGAATGGTGTCCATACTTGCCCGATTTTAACTCATGTACATTTTTCTCTGGGGTTACATCAAGGATAATTTTTAAAAAAAATGGTCGGTAGCATTGCGACCGATATACTTTTGAGAGTTTTGTGCAACATTTATTTTAATATATGCAATAAATCATTTTATCAGCATGCCATTATAGGAGGCCATTCTACGATAGCCAAAAGTTTGGTTACTATAGAAATAGAAAGTATGCTTAAAGAAATAGCGGCTTTTTTAAACGCCGACGTTTCGCCATTTTTAAATTGGCTATCAAATAATTATCGATAAGTAATTTTTGAAAAATTGCGCAAGACTGTCGACATACCTGTCATAAACGAAGTTACTTAATAGGGTACGCGTAGGCGCCCAAGAAAAATATCACTCGTCCTCTGTGGTATTTACATTTTATAGCCATTTTCATAAATAACAAAAGCTGAAATTTATATTATTGGTATATTATGCTAAGCGAGACACGTAGAATCGTTAACACCGAAAATGTCGGCCCCAAATTTATCACAAACAGGGCCAGCGTCATATGTTTATAAGAAACTCCACATTTTACCACATTTGTAACCAACTTTGTGCTTCATATTTGTTTTGTTCTAACCAGCAGCTGCAGATTAAATTTTATTTTATTTTTTTTTGTATTTAAAAAATCTCGACTAAATCGTTACGAGACAAATGCCAATTTAAAATTTGGTCCATTTGTAAAATATTTATTCATCTTACACTTTTACGCAATACAATTTATTGCTATATTTTATCTTGGTTTCGAATAAAATAGTTATCGATAAATCATTAACATTATTGATATACAACAAAATATTTAGGAGGCGGTGGAAACAAAGACAAACGTGAAATTTGACACATCATTATTATTGTTTGACAACAATTTAATCAGTGTAATAATGTTATTTATATTAAATTAACATCATTACAGTGTCTGAAATGTGGTGTAAAATTTTACACCAGTTCACACCAAGCGAGGGGCATTGGCGTGAAATTATTATTAAAATTGTTAGTTTTAATAAACTTGGCCATGACGATGACTATGTTTGCTTCTTAGAACAGACACACCATTTGGACATAAGGTGATTGATATTTTAACAATTATTAATAATTCTTCTTACTGGGATTTAGTTCTCGCTGAAAATAAACTTTTGGTGATATTCCTAGGAAAATTAAGTACATATACAAAATATCTATTCGGTGAAATCATCCAGCGGTTCATAAAATGCAACATATTATTCAGTCATCTAGCCAAAAATATTAATAAACTTGCCCAACACAATTAATTTTTGCTTCTTGAGGCATATACCAGCATTTGAGTATTTGAGTGTCATCATCATGAGGTCATCATCAGTCCTAAGACTGGTTAGACGCTAACCTCCAGCTTCTCCTATCTTGTGCTAACCTACGTATTTCTCTAATTGTGTTACTGAGTGTGCTATTTAAGTGTGATGTATTTATATTAATTTTATTAAAAAAAAATGTATAATAGTTTACAGTTATAGCGGTGTAAAATTTGATCAATTACACTGGTGTTGTTTTATTCTAGAAAAAAAAAAAAAATTTTACACCATTTTTCCACGATTAAAAGTGGTTGAAAATATGTAACTTATGTTTTTTAAATGGAATATCCTATTTTTTTTTCAATTTTTGAAATCTCGTGCTCTTCCGATTACAACAATATATACATACTATATCTTTGCTCTCGTAGTTTGCACAGTATCGCCTCTGGAAATATCGAATATCAAACAAAATCAAGGCCGCCATGGAAAATTTGAAACAATAATTACGAGAATTATTGTTATATATTTTTGATGTTATCATAGTTATATTAAAAAGCATATTTTTGGATGGAACGTAACATTTTATTAAAAACTATAAGTATAAATTGAAGAGGATGTTCTATAATACCTCCATTTTGTGCAATACAGAGAGCGTACCTCCTTAACAAATTTCGTTTGTAAGCCAAGATACCAGTCTCGTTCATGTCTCTGATCTCCCGACATATTTTTTCTCTAAGTTCTTCTACGTTATTTGATGTTTCCGTATATACCCCATCTTTCAAAGTGTCCCACAGAAAGAAATCCAGTGGGATCAGGCCAAGACTTCTAGCCGGACATAAAATAGTTTCATTTGAACCTATCCACTCTATAAAAGTATTATCTAAACATCGCTTGACAATATGTAATTTATGTGCTGGAGCACCGTCTTGTTGCCAAACAATATTCGGCTTTCTTAATTGGATAATTAAATCAGAGATCTCTCCTCTTAAAAGATCTAAATATTTTTGTCCAGTTAATCGCCTTCTGGTCCAATAATTGAGAAATACCACACCAAATATTGATTGAAGTACGACCTTGTCGTACGGGGTATTCCATTTAAAAAAACATGAGTTTGGTCTAGATCTAGATAGATTTTTTCTAAAGGGTGGTCCAACCAAAACGCACGATGTTAATTGTAAATAAAACAAAAAGTTTTCAGAAAATTATCTTAATATTTTTTATTATGATAGAAGGATCTATGACAATTATGTGTGAAACAAAATATCGGCCAAATGCTCGCCACGGCTTCGGTGGCATACCTCTATCCGATGGTCCATATTTTCAATGACTCTGAGATATCATTGAGGTTCAATGTCGTTAATGTGCTGAATTATCTCATCCTTTAGCTCTTGAATTGTTCTTGGCTTATTGACGTATACTTTTTCTTTTAAATATCCCCAAAGAAAGAAGTCCAACGGTGTCAAATCACATGATCGTGGCGGCCAATTAACATCGCCACGACGTGAGATAACACGGCCATTGAATTTCTCGCGTAAAAGTGCCATTGTTTCGTTGGCTGTGTGGCAAGTGGCACTATCCTGTTGGAACCACATATCGTCCAGGTCCATATCCTCAATTTCTGGCCACAAGAAGTCCGTTATCATCTCGTAATAGCGAACACCATTCACGGTAACTGCTTGGCCGACCTCATTTTCGAAGAAGTACGGCCCGATGACGCCGCCAGCCCATAAACCGCACCAAACAGTCACTCTTTGTGGATGCATCGGCTTTTCAACAATCACTCGTGGATTCTCATTTGCCCAAATGCGGCAATTCTGCTTGTTAACGAATCCACTGAGGTGAAAGTGTGCCTCGTCGCTGAAGATGATTTTCTTTGTAAAGTCACCATTCACTTCTGACCAACCAACCATTCGGCGTATTGACGACGCTTGAAATGGTCAGTAGGCTTCAGCTCTTGAGTCAATTGAACCTTGTAACCGTGTAAATTCAAATCTTTATTCAAAATTCGCATCAGTGATGTTCGTGAGATGTTCAATTGTTGGGCACGACGACGAGTCGAGGTTGACGGCTCTTCTGCTACACTATCGCGAACAACAGCAATGTTTTCCGCAGAACGAACTGGGCGAGCATGCACAAGTGTTTTCACATTTCCCACAGACCCGGTTTGCTGAAATTTGCGCACGATTCTCCCGATTGTGGACACATTTGGTCGATTATGCTGACCAAAAAAGTCACGAAGTGCACGAAATACATTTTGATTTGAACGTCCATTTTCGTAAAAGGCTTCAACAATCTTAACGCGCTGCTTAATTGTGTACCTCTCCATGGTTGAATTTGTCAAACACTGAAACAAAGAAATGTCAAATTAAGTTGGGCAAAAAACTTGACGTTAAGGTGTGACTCACAATTAACATCGTGCATTATGGTTGGACCACCCTTTATTTCAAAACATAAAACAGTTAAGGGGAGTAGAATGTTATGTGGATAACCCTGTACATAGATGAAAAGAGAAATTTAAAGAGAATCAGCGAGGATAAAACAACATACACAATGCCCTTTAAATTAACAAAGTAAAGACCACTTTCGGTGAAACCGAAATTGCAAAAAATCATTCATTCGGACTATAAGAGGACCATTAGTCATTATACAAGTAGGTATATGAAATTTCAAAAGAATATATTTTTAACTAACAATGCTACAGGCTGTTACACACGGTCTTTTTTGCCACACGGTATACTTCACAAATAAACAACTAGTCCATTTTTATTCGAATTAAGGATATTCCTGTAACTGGATAGATCAAACCTCAAAGAAACATCCTCTTTCTATATAAAATAATTTCCTTTTTCTATTTACAAGACTATCGTAAATTACTACGATAGCAATGCACAATCATTAGCGCATGGCCTACTTGACTAACCATCTGGCTTTATTAATTAGTTGATTAATCGTCAAGTAGAAGACCGACTTAATATAAATTTGAAAGCAAATTGCAGTTAGATACTGAGACAGATAAATACAGAGCGTTCCGTGTAAAAAGCCGCGTTTATATCGACATTTCGGCTGTTGGGACGTCACCCGTCGAAATGGAACCACCCTGTATATACAGTGGTGGACAAAAGTCGGCACCTATTATATTATATTTCATATTTTAAAGAAACGTAATATCAAGACAGAAATTATCCTAATTTAATAACCATCAATTCATACCCTTTTAATAGATAAAATTTGATATAAGAAAAACATAGCAGAATTAAATGCAGTAGTTAATAACCCATAACAAGGTGACAAAAGTTAAGCAACCAACAGTGATTCAATCGGGAAATCCCCTGAAAGTAAGGTACATTAACGAGTAAGTGAGACACGCCCATTGCATAATTATGCTAGCTCTATAAACAAGTGCCCTACAGCCATGTCGCGGAAAACGTATTCTAATGATGTATAATTAGCAATTGTAAGAATGAATGAGCAGGGTACATCACAAGCAAATATTAGTAAACAATTTAATATAAATAAATCAGTAATATCCCGTATATCGAAACGTTATAGGGATAGACAAACAGTCTCAACTGCCCCGCGTTCTGGTCGCCATTGGAAAACGACGACAAGAGAAGATACATTAATTCAGAAAATTAAACAGGGCCCATTTGCAACTGCGGCTCGAATTAGAGCAGATTTAGGACTCGCCGTGCGTTCAAGAACTGTTAGCAAACGCCTAGTACAAGCAGGTTTGCATGCCCAAAGGCCTGTCAAAGAACCATTATTGAGTAACAAAAATGTAAAGGCCCGATATAAATTTGTACGTGACCACTTACACTGGACTGTTGAAAAATGTCTTATTTCAGCGATGAAGCGAAGTTGAATCTAAGGAAGTGATGGTCTGTGTTATGTACGACGTCCTCCTGATCCACGATATTGTATTAAAACGGTGAAACATGGAGGACGTCATGTATTAATGTGGACAGTTTCTCAGGCTTTGGGGTAGGACCATATTTAAAATAGAGGGTATAATGGATCTATTTAAGTATAGAGATCTATTGCAGAATGTTATGTTACCTCATGCCTAATGGAAAATGCCATTATCTTGGATCTTTCAGCGTGACAACGATCCAAAACAGAGCAAAGCTAATAAAAACTTGGCTTAGGGACAATAACGTACAAGCTTTACTGTGACCGACTCAGTCTCCGGACTTAAATCCAGTGAAAAATTTGTGGGAAATTTTAGACAAGCTCGACAAAACAACGTCTTTTCAAAGAATTCTTCGTAACTCTTTCTAATGCATGGCAACAGATCTCTCCCAAAATAATAGACAATTTGATAACATCTATGCTTCACAGATGTGCTGTTGCAATAAATAATAAAGATTATTTATCTGTGAGAATATTAATGAAATATGTTTTCTATTCTTTTTATTGTTTATCGAATAAACATTTATTTTCACTATGTTGCTTAACTTTTGTCCACCACTGTACGTCTACGCTTCGACGTCTTAATTTCCCGCTGCCCGCGGTATTTCGCGGACATGCACGCAAATTAGGACCCATCCCACAACCCACAAATGGTATACGCAACGATGACGGTGGATTTGAAAAAAAAAAAAAATGAGTACGCGGTAATAAGTCGACGGTCTCGAGCCTCGCCGACGGACGACGTCTCGTATTTTCCTCGTGTTGGAACAACGTTCGCCGTCTAGAAGTTGTCACATACAAGTTTTGCTCAGTTCAAGGTCGTCATGGTAATTTGTAATTTCTTCTAAGCCATCACCGAACAGGCTGACCTGTTCGGTTTGCCGAAAAACGTCGTACAACATTGCATAGGCCAAGGGGGTGACGGCCTACGTAATAATGTAAGATAAAGCTGTTTTCCAGAATTGTATTCGGTATACAGGGCGATTCACTGAGATTTGCCAGCCTCTGATCCTGTTATTTAATGGGAAAGTTAGTCCCATTTGCATATCTGAATTCATTGTGCAACTATGCGAAGGATGCAAATTCGAGAAAGATGCACATTTAATTAAACTAGAAATAGATGTTTATAGAAAAATAATAAAAATATTTTTATAAGACTTTAACTGACGTACAATTTTTTCCCTCAGATTTTGTGCTCGAGTCATGGCCATTTTATTATTCTTTTTAACAAAAATGAATACCTTACATCCGAATACAACTGTGTGCCACATTAGGAGTTACCTATTTATTTCGTTTATAAGATGTTTTTTGAAAAAATACAAGTAAAGCATATATGATTTTATTTTTGGCAAAAACTGTGGCTTTTTTGTTTATAAAATTATAACATTGATATTAATTAAGGCAAGTCTACCTATTCTCATATTTTTCCTCAAACAAAAGCGGTCGCAGTCGAGTAAAAAACTATATTTCTCGCTGAAGATGATGGCATTGGTATCGAAATATTCATATATCGGTGCATTAAAATAGCGTTTGTGATTAAGGGGAATGTAATGAATGTGAAGCGTCTTTCAATAGGGACGCTCAAAATTTATTAGACTATAGCGGCCATGTTGTTAAAGCAACATCTGTCAAATTTGTTGTGAATTATTCAGTAAGGTATGGCAAAAAACGTTTCACGCATTTTGTGATTTTTATCCTCGCCGCAACCGTCCCGCCTAGTGGACTATTCGACGTTTGGTGGCCAAATTCGAATCAACCGGTTTGATTAATAGCAACACGTCACCGAAACACAAGGTCTGCTGAAAACATCGCTGCTGTGCGTGAGAGTGTACGGCAAAACCCGAGGCAGTCAGTTTCTCGTCGTTCACAAGAACTTGGCCTATCTGCCACTTCAACTTGGTGATTTTTGCGCCAGGACTTGGGTCTCACCCGTATAAAATCCAACTGACCCAGGGACTTAAGGTAAACGACCATAGACAACTCCGTGTGTTCGCTGATTGGGCTCTGGATCAGTTGGAAGTTGACCCAAATTTCGCCAAAAAAATCATCTTTAGTGACGAGGCCCATTTTTGGATGAATGGATATGTGAACAAGCAAAATTGTCGGATTTGGGACGATACTAATCCACACGACATACACCAGCATCAAATGCATCACGAGAAAGTCGCTGTTTAGTGCGAATTTTGGACTGGCGGAATCATCGGTCCGTACCTCTTCCAAAACAAAACTGGCATTGCCATAACCGTCAACAGCGAGCGCTACAGATCAATGATAAGCAACTTCTTGTGGTCTAAACTGCATGATATGGATTCGATGACATGTGGTTCCAACAGGACGGCGCTACGTGCCACATAGCGCATGCCACGATGAAAATTCTGCACTGGCGATTTGAGGGCATGGTTATCTCGTGCAGTGGCAACTTGAATGGCCACCGAGGTCGTGTGATTTAACACCTTTGGAATTTTTCCTTTGGGGTTATCTTAAATCGCAGGAGTATGAGAATAAACCGCAAACAATTGATGTCCTCACAGTCAACATAACGAACGCCATCCAGCAAATTCAGCTAGATTTATGCGACAAAGTCATCGAAAATTGGACCTACCGAATACGTGCCAGCAAGCAAAGCTGCGGCGGACATTTGAAGGACGTTATATTCTATACTTAATGCCATAAAATATTCTTTCAAATAAAAAAAAAACAAAATTGAGTGGATAACTCACACACAACTTGTTTTATTTACGTTTA
Source organism: Rosalia funebris (assembly GCA_037954035.1). Lineage (NCBI taxonomy): Eukaryota > Metazoa > Arthropoda > Insecta > Coleoptera > Cerambycidae > Rosalia > Rosalia funebris. The sequence goes on from JAZFAV010000007.1 coordinate 1,949,430, forward strand.
AAAATCGAGCGTCCTTGTACATTATTCGAATGTTTAAATTACACACAGAGATGTAGCGAAATGTTCTTCATTCTGCGCTACATCCTGGAGATTTTTTTGTACAATACAACTGCTATACACATAGCTATAATTTGCTAGCCCATGGGGGTCGGCAACATTGACCTCACTAATTTATTCACGACGATCGTGACCCATAAAATAAATCGCCAAATCGCATTTAATTCCTAACACACCCACGCTGTTGAAAAAAAGTACCCGCCGACGAAAACCCAATCGTGTAAATTTTCGATTGTTCCCGTCCGATCGGGGTCGGCAGGGGTGCGGGTCGAAACACGCCCGCCGCTGATTAAGTGCCGCAGAAAAAGGTCAGGAGATCCGCCCGGGGCGCGACGCGGGCATTACTCTTTCCCTTCTTGGAAGTGGGAAAATCGTCCCCCGTATAAATCACAATCTGGCCCCAGTCGTGAACGCGTCCTTCTCGGGGAGTCCCCGCGCGATCCACGCGTTTTAGATGGAAATAAATAAGCGACGGTCCGTTTCGTTGGACATTCAAGGGCTTTGGGAAAAATATCAGTCGCAAATCGATATTATACCGGGACATGAAAAATTATCTTGATCGCTGATTTTAAAGTAACTGTCGGAGCAAATAACAGGCCTACAAATGTTGACATTTTGAAGGTTGATTTGGGTTTGATAAGTGATTGTAAGTGAGTTATTTACGCTGATTTCATATATACCTTCCGTTTTTGTCCCTCACGTAAGGTTTTTCATCAACTGAATAATCAGAATAAATTAAAAACTAAAAGAAAAATTACATTTTAATAAAAATTATATTTAATATACATAAAAAACCAGTAAAAAGCAACAACACGAATAGTTTTGAGTCTCTAATTCCATTTTTTCTTTGAAAATCTCTTTTCTTACAAAAAACTTCGTTTTGTATTTTTTTTTATGTAATCAACCCTTGGATGTTCTCTTTTCAGTATCCAGTAATCTGCCATCATCGCCACATCCAATCCACCCTGGTATCTCCTTTCCATCTCCTGTATGTCTTGATGGAACCTTTCACATTGTTCCTCACTAACAGCACCAAGATTTTCTGCAAAGTAGCCCAGATGAGCATGCAGAAAATTAATTTTTCTGTTCATATTACAACCAAGTTGCTTAAACTTCTTCAATTCAATTCTTTTTCAATTTCTGTCATTGTTTCTTCAAACTGTTGGTCCAGCATTAATTTTCTTATTTGTGGTCCTACGAAAATGCCTTCCTTTAATTTTGCTTCAGGAGAGCTGGAAATTTGCCACATACATATGTAAGCACTTAAAATAAGTCCCATTTTTATCTATAGCTTTTACATATTGTTTCATTAATCCTAATTTAATATGAAGTGACAGTAAAAGATTTTTTTGTGGATCAACCAAATTTGCATAAATAAGGTTTTTTGAACCAGATGTTAAGTTTATAACAAAATATATTTGGTGTATTTTTACAACTTCTAGGCATTTTTAAAACAAAATAAAAACATACGGCGCGATGTCCCGAGTAAACGTACACACATTAAAAACGTACTACAGCGACTATGTAAATACCCGAATAATATAAAACCGGAACATCCCCACCGGCCAACTCTGTTTCGAGAAATCGTCCACACTTGTGGACAAAGATTGAGGCAAAATTTAATTTTATAGAACCTCGGTTTTCAAAACTACAAATTATTGTACAATGTACATTTACAAATACTGGTACGTGATGGAAACAAAAAAAAAAACAGTGTTTCTGTAGTTCATGGTATGTAACCAAGCCTAAAAGTAAAAATATTTGTTGGGCCTGTGTAATTGTTGTGCATTTGTGGCATACTCAGAAAAATTACAAAATATTGCCAGTGTATAAGAAACGAAACATACATTCTCCAGATAACTATAGGCATATTTTTCCAATCCAATTGTTCCTCATCCTAATCTTTCTCCAATTCGTCGATTGTCCTGCGACGATCAAATGAAGAAAAATCGGCGAATTGGAGAAAATAACTGGAATTTATGCCAAAAAATACTATCCAAAGATTTGAACATGAGACGTGTCGCGACAAAGTTTGTTCAACAACGACTTTCGTGTGATCACAAAGAGAGCCAGAAGTTGAAAGAACAGACACGGACTGACCCTGATTTCTTGTCAAAAGTCATCGCAGATGAAGAACTTGGTCTTACAGCTTATAACCCCGAAACAAAACACCAGTTGAGCTAGTGGAAGACACCTTCATCGACCAGAAAAAAAAAACGCAAATGAAATAAAATGTGAAGCGCATGATGGTTTGTTCTTCGACATCAAAGGAGTCGTTCACGTTGAATTTGTTCTTCGGGACACCATAATGAACCAAAATTTACTATCCGAAAGTGCTAGTGCGATTACATAAGACATAAATGCATGAGAAAAAAACGACTTAAATTGTGGTTATCGGGGAACTGGTTTCTTCATCACGAAAATGCGCCTGCCCATAGAGCGTTGGAAATCAACCATGTGCTGAGAAACAACGGCATGACAACGATTTCGTACCCCCTTACTCGCCCGATCTAGTCCCCTGCGAATTTTTCTTATTCCCAAGAAGGAAGAAAACCCTAAAGGGGAATCGTTTTCAGCACGTAGAGGAAGTTAAGAAAAAATAGCTGGAAACACTTAACAACATTAGTTCAGAAGGATATGAAAAATATTTCGAACAGTGGAAATACCGTTGGGCCAAGTACTTATCATCTAACGGACAGTATTTTTAATGAGATTGATATTTTCAAGATGTTATCTTAAATAAAAAAAAAAAACAAATAATTATTTTTCTTGTGCACCCCTCGTCACCGTTCGTGATTAACACTCGTCATCCTAAGACTAATGCAGTTATTTATTTCGTCCCATTTCAAATGAATACCGACCGATAAGAGCCGAGGTGGTATATTTCCTATACTAGCTATCACCATTTTATTCCTCTAGCAGAGCCAGCCTCATTCGCCTTATTAATTGCGAAAAAAACCGATTATTTCTTTAACATAATTGCTATTAAAAACCCAGCTGGTTTTGTTGTCACGGCCAACTGGTATAACAATAACAACTTTGTATTAATTTGTGTCGCTTTTTTAGATGAATTCCTCGCCATAACTGATACGTTGTTGGTCTCGTGGACGTTTAACTCGAACAATATGCCTTAAAGGCTGTGTGTGTACGATTTTTTTAATCGAGAAATGTAACGGGTAATGTCTTCCGAGGAGGCGTTGCAAGCGCCAAACCGCGACTCGGTACAGAAGGGTGCATATACCTGCTCCTAAATTAATGAATCGCTCTGTTATTTCCAATATATCGTAAAAATTTGATATACGTTGTGAAGCTGGTTGAATTATTTGAACGCTAAATGTGTTTGGCCTGTGCCTGTTAGTCGACATTTTAACGGCTTCCGCCGGGCGAACACAAGCGTTTGCTGTTTCTTGTACGAGATTTTTTTTTGCAGATTCATATGCAGATTTGTTAGTCCACGCGTTTTGTTCAGGAGCGCTTCAGTCGCGCCAAGGCTAGCCCGATAAGTTTCGTAATGGTATATACACGGTGGACCAAGTAAATTCTGTATTCTTCAAAGTGTTTCTTTGGATGATGTTATCGAAGGTATTGGACGTATTGTTTTAAGCTTCTCAGATCTTTTTCTCAAGTATTATTTACGCTACAGTGAGGACATATTCACTAAAAACAGAGTCGGACATGTTAGGAATACAGGGTGGCCGAAATGACATTATGAAAAGTTACAACATATTTCTTTGTTATATTAAAATCCTAAATTTTCAGGTGATCTTCAAAGGGCTGTAACTTGGAAAAAAATAGGCGGGGAGCAATTTAAAAAAAAAACAAATTGAAGCTCCAAGTTTATAGTTTTCAGATATTGAGTTCAACATTTTTTACCATCAGCTGTTTTTGAGTGAATCGTAAGAAACCCATCCATCAAAATTGTTTTCCCAAATTTTTGCTTGCCGTTCAAAAGATCCATGGACTTCAATAATTTTTTTTTCACTGGTTTCATCATAAAACTTTTTTAGACAATTGTATCCTCTTTAATTTGAGCGATCTCAAAGCCTTGTACGATGTTTTCGCTGAGTTATTGTCGTTCAAAGCAAAAAAGTCAGTTTTGAGTTTGATAATTAATTACTCTGAAAATAACGGTCGTACAAAAAAATCGAGTAGGATTTAAAAAACTGCAATGTCTTCTTTACAAGTCGTAGTTATGGATTTTTGAAAAAATTGGCGCGAGAATATTGATTGAAAAAGAGGTAAACAATTGCGTATTTAAGGATATTCGCTTAACTTGGCATAACTTTGCAAATAAGGGACAGACTAAGAATGGTGACTTTCTTTTTAACCTTAAAAGTATGTCAAAAAAAAAAACCTGAAAATTTCAAAGCGCTGCGATTTTTTCTTCATTTTGTTCTGAATGCTTGAATTTGTCGTTTTTGCTAAAAACCAATTTAAGGATGAATTTTTTATTTTTTGAGGTTGAAAATGTTTGAGGTTTTTTTTTTTATAGCAATAATCCATATTTTTTTATTAAAAAATGTTAATTATTATAAAAATAAATAAAAAAAAAGACAAAACCGACTTTTTTGCTTTGATCGACGATAATTCAGCGAAAAATCAGCGTATAAGCGTAATTTAACCGCCCAAATTAAGGAGGATAAAACTATCTAAAAAATCTTTATGATGACATCACTGAAAAGAATTTAATGAAGTCCGTGAACCTTTTGCAAGACAAAAAAGATTTTGGAAAACATTTCCGATGGTTTTCAAACATAGGCCAATGATTACTCAAATACTACTATGGTGATGGTAATAATTATGCAGTCAAGATCTGAATACTGGAAACTTGAAGCTTCAATTTGCTTTTTTAAAAATTACTCTGCGACTATTTTTCTCCAAGTTACAGGCCCTTTGAAAATCACAAAAAAATTTAACTTTATACGCTGGGTATTTCATACGCTGCTAGATATTAGTCAACAGGTGTTAGGTCCGGGAACTTGGGAGACCATAGGATTGGGCTATCTTCTTCTATCCACCTTTTCTAAATTGTTCATTTAATAGCAGCTCATGGTAAGTCAATAATAGACATGACAGTCACCATTTTGAATTTCTACCCGATTATACGTGAAAACTAGGAAAAAGGCAAATTAAAAAAATACCTCGAAATCCATAACACTTTGTATATATACGGTTAAAAATAATCTAAATGATATCTTCTATCGCCGCTTTAAATCTCTATCGATGTACCAAACACCTTGTGTAAATATATATTAAAAAAAAACCGAATCGTTTATGACATCTACTCGAAACTACCAGATCCATCCCCCTCCGGCACTCCCCCGCTATTTTCCGCGTAAATTTCAATGTGCCCGGCAACGATCCAGACGTGATGTGCGTGCTAGTGTAAGTGTGGGCGTCTCGACGGTGGTAGTGGCGTCGTCTGGAGAGACGCTAGGGACCGCCCGATCAATAGTGACCGACGCGACGCTGCTGGTGGTTGCTGGGTCAGAGTAACCGGTCGTAAGGTATGTCAGGGAACGGGGCGCCGTTGCCGTATCGGCGACAATATACGCAGACCTGCGAAAAATATTAAACACGTTAGTAGATCGTTGTTTTAAAGAAAGCATGGTCTTAATGTTGCAATTTTTTGGCGCCTTTATGTTAAATCTTAGATTTAATGTAGATAGGAAACATGGCTGAGTTGTGCTTATTTCACTTTGGTCATTTTTTAACCAAAAGATCTAATTATTTTGTTGAATTACGGTATAAATTGGTGGACTATAAAGTAAAAGAATGTTTCTATATGCTATATGGGATATGAACGTTTCAGTTTTGTTGGTACTTTTAGGAGAATTGGCAACAGCGCACCAGACAGACAGCGTGGGCGTCAACGTGTAGAAACTGGGACTCGAACTCAGTAAGGGGAAAGTGGTAGCAGGACTTGATGTAGATATATATTTTATCGCTATTATAGACGTACGCAATCTGGGCTGAAATGTATATTATGTTCTCGGTAATAAAGAAGGGGCCTTCAATTTCGGAGGTCTTTAATGAAATTCGTTCTGTCACTGTTTCGTTGGCGCCTCTCATTTCGTCTTTATTTACCGCCTCGACTTATTTTAGGCCACGGTCCGCCGTGAGGCGTGGGGCGTAAGGGGTGTCTTTTTATTGAAATTCTAAAGTGTACCGAATTGACGATGCCTCTGACCATTTTCCCGATCGTGTAAAGATACGCCGTGAAGGCTCTGGAGTACCAGGACATTGAAATCCCCGCGTTCAAACATTGTCTTCTGTAGCAAAGTATTGAAATATTTATTGATTTTTAATGTAGATATTTGGGAATTATATGTGGAATAACACATTCCGTGTATGGCCGCCATGGCTTTGGTGGCACCCGAGTACTCTTCTGGCAAAATTTTCAATAACGGTTTTGCATAAAAGTGGCGGTATTTCGTTGATACAGCGTTCAATTTAGGCTTTCAATTCTTGAGTGGTCGTGGGCTTGTTGGTGTAAACCTACGATTTTAGAAGACTGCACAGAAAAAAGTCCATAGGTGTTAAATCGCAAGATCGTGGCGGCCAATTCTGGGCACCAAAATGGGAGATGACACGACCAGGGAAAGACTCGTGCAAGGTAGTCAATGTTTCATGGTTGGTGTGGCAAGTGGCACCGTCCTGCTGAAACACGTCTTCAAGAGCAATATCTTCCAATCGAGGCAGAAAAGACTTGGTTACCATATCACGATAACGTTTACCATTTACCACTAATGCATTACATGCCTCGTATTCAAAGAAAAATGGTCCAATAATTCCTGCAGGCCACAATGCACACCTAACAGTGACACGTTAGGGATGCATTTGTCTCGTGAATCATTCGTGGATTTTCTGAGCCCCAAATGCGGCAATTTTGTCTACTAACGAAGCCTTCAAGGTGAAAATGGGCATCGTCGCTGAAGATGATTTTGTCCACAAAATGGACATTCACTTCTTGTTGTTCAATGATCCAATTAGTGAACACTTCGCTGTACATGGTCTGTTTGCAGAAGTTGTGGAATAATTGGAAGAATGCAAATCTTTATTGAGAATATGGTGAAAAATGACAGTTGAAATGTTCAGTTCTTGTGCACGATGACGAATCGAGGTTCCTGGACTCTCGGCCACACTCTCGAAAACCGTCGTGATGTTTTATTCTGAACGACCACTGCGAGCTCGTGTCGAGTGTTTCGCATCAATAACTGAATCGGTGCTTAGCAATTTCTCGATTATTCTTTTCACAGTTGATAAATTTGGAACATTATTTCTACTGAAGGTTGGACGCATTTTACGATTCATAGCAACCAAACTTTCACCATTTTGTTTAACAATAAGGACGCGTTGTTGTATCATGTAGCCTCCATGTTTACTAACTCCTATCAGTCTCCTATCGATCTGTCACAATTATTGACCTATCGAATCATGACAACCAAAATGGCGCGCAATTCAAATCTCGCGCTCTTATTGTAACCTTTATTTGTTCTAACACCGAGGAAATAGTTTTTCCCAATCGTTTTCCTCATGATTTGGTTATTTTTATTACGACTGGATCCCGTTTGATGGTAATTCTGTATAATCAAAAGCAAGTAAACTCAGTTAATCTCATTTTCTCATTAATCTCATTTTCTCATTAATCTCACTTCCAATTAACATCAGGAATCTACACCACCAAGATCTACACAATAGAATGAGATACCTCACCAGACAATAAGTCATTTTCCGCATCAGATCAAAGACGCTGCACTACTAGTCACTTTATTAGATCACCTCATAATAGAACCAGATTGATTATCTGATCATTCTGAAATAAACTCGTCTCCCATCTTCACTCTTATAAATCCGTGTTAAAAATCGGGATTTTATACTAGTTCCATTTATGCGCGATTCCATAAGTTCTTGGCAAAGGAAATGCCCCGTTTGATGGCAGGATTAACTCTGACAACTGGAGATTTGCGTTTCAGCCGCAAGAGCATTAAGAGATCATTTATTTTGGTCTGATTCCAGACTCTCGCTACCTGCATTATTAATAACTTGCGTGGCGGTTCTATTGCAACTGCAGTTGCATGTTCGTTTAAAATTATCTCGGAGTTTGTCACTGGGGATTTGGTTTGGAATTTCGTTGTACGAAATACAACTCAGCTGAAATAAATACTCAGGAATGTCGATGTGGTTTCTCACGTCTTCTCGAATTTAAAGTCTTAGCTTGGAAAACTATGGATCGAGTGCGTCCTGTAGCCTTTCAATTACACCAGCTGCGATTAATTTACGATTTAATTCAATCACAAGTCTCAAGAGCTATTATTTAATCTTCGTTTCAGCTAAAAGAGATCAATCATCCTCGCCCATCGATTTTTCTGTCTAACCGGTGCGGCGTAAGTAAGCCCTCTGGAGTCTAGTGTGTTTACACATTGACGGGCAGGTATACAAACCGTTTTGGAGAATGATTGATTTCCCTACACAAGAGATCCTTGAAATGGAACAGTTTGCTGGGGTGTATTCCCCCAGAGGGTAATTCCATTTCGTCGTAATTGTCGGAGGAAATTTGATCTTCTATTAGTACTGAAATGGGTTTCGAGAGTTATAGATTATGATTATTATTTCATGGACTTAAAGTGCACTTTTCTCATCAAGATGGTTGGATGACATTCATCTACTCTCGTCGTGTAGCATGTCTGCAATATGACGATCTTGGTCAAGATGTAGTTTGGTCCCAGTCTTTTTAACGTTATCTCTCAGGCTCTAGGAATATCTCTTCTCTTCAGGAATAATTTATACTATGTGCAGGCTCCAGAGGTGCTTAATTTTCATGAAACGGGTAGTTATAACGCCATTTTGGATTTGTACATGAAACCTTCGGCTTCAGCAGGCGGATTCTGCTTTTAGCCAAACCATTCAGCTCTGTCGATGCCCTCTCCGTCTGGTAGGGTGGGACATTTGCCGTGGATTACTTCTTCTCCAGTAGACCATGTGGTCTACTGGAGATGGAGACAAAAGACTATGTGGCCTCTCGTCTTATAGACACAATGTGGACTTTCCTCTCACTGATTTAATTACAGTATATCTTTGTCCAACCTACACGACTTTCTAATGAAGTGGAATTATTGGAGTCCTGGAAGTACTCCTTGATATCCCGTTCGAGCTTTCTGCACAGCTCTGGGATGTTAAGTAGTCTTTGTCTTCTTGTATTATATTTTTTCATTATAAATTTCTTCAGTTGTATCGGCTTCCTATTTGTTTTAGCCTCTAACTCGTGGTTGAAAAGTTTCAATTTGTTTTGAATTTAAATTGTTTGTTCTGGGGTTTTCTCTTGGTCATCTCACTATAACCCCCCCCCCCCCAATATAGCGCCCTTTGCAGCATAATTTTAATATTAATTTCTGGTGTAGATCAAGCTCGATATATCCCTTTTATTTTCCCAGCTCCGATACTTGGTCTGTTGCTACCTTCTTCATTCTGGTTTCGTTTAAATATTCCCCCCTGATGTTTACTTTTGATCCTAAATTTCCAATCTGTTTGGTCACTTGGATCCTGTAAGCTAGTCCCGCTTTATCATGTTTCATCGATGGTCGCCTGATGTCGTAGGGCTTTTGTCCATTTATTTCTGTGACAATTATAGCCCACAACGCTTGGTGTACAAGATCCTAATCTTCTGGCTCTCAATTTGCTGGGATAGAAGTTGATTCGCTTTCGCGGCAATGTTTTGAGTATTCCTGTTGGTCGCCAAGGAGGGTGTTTCAAGGGATTAGTCACTATTCTCGAAGAGGTGATAGACTGACACGCGTGCGATATTCTTTGACAGTAGCAGATTGTTATGCGTGATTTCATATTTTTTTCTGCAAACGAATTGTTTGGAAACCAGTGTTTGGTCTATAATAACAAAGTTATACGCCTACACGCATGTTTCAACGAAAAAGGAAACTAACAAGGGTTAGAAAAGTGTCATTATTACATCCAATAAATTTTAGGGACCAAAGGAGGAAACCTTCTCGCTATTAAGACCTCCAGTACTGCGGCGATAAATAATTACCCGCACACCCGGCGAACTAGATCCGATTCAGCAAAGATCGCAAGAGCTCGCGACATAAATTACCGCAATAATGCGGTCCGAGTCGTGACCCCTGCGGAACACATAAAAACATTAACGATCCCCGCGAAAGATTTATCGAAACAATTACCGCGAACGTCGAGCAAGTTCTGCCATAAAATGAGTTGCCGTATCCAGGCCATTTAACAAAAAACTCATTTAATAAATCTTTGGACATATTAACGACTTAATGGCAAAAACAGAACCGCATAAACCGAGTTTGAGCAGGAAGTCGGGCCGGCTGTTTTCTTCTGGTGTCATAAACCGCCGGCGGGTATGAAAAGTGAGCGGGTTGCCCGGCTGAGGAAATGCCGGGGGCGGGCGCCGCCCCCGCGTACGCGGGTCCGCTTCCTGCTTGGAAATACTTCACGGAAACTTTGGAATGGCTTGGCGTGGTATAACTTTTTGTCGCGATGTTGCAGAGTTTAATTTTTTTGTACCCTCAGTGTTTGTTATGCTTTTGTATTTTAAGTCCGAGCAGGAAAAAAAATGCAATTATAACACGGAATAGACATTCGCCCTTTAATAATCAATTTGACTGCATTAAGGGAGAGAATATACAAAAAATAAACTCTAGACAGACAACCAATCCCTGAGATAAGTTCGAATTGTCTCGCCCGATGACTCTCTATCAAATGATTTTTTTTTACCAAGCATTGCACTAAATTATTTCGGTTTTACCTGTAAATTTTTTCAAAATCCTTGATGGTTTTGATAGTTCTTAAGGATTTGTTCACATTCAATTGCGAGGAAGATGGAAAATACGTTTGGTAGAAGTATTAGTGACCAAAATGGTTCTTACACTATTCCAGAAGGCTGTAACAACGGGAAAGGGCTTTAACTATAGTGTTGTCTGTAGATGTCTCATGGATTGGTTCATATTTTTGAAAATGTTGACGATTTTGGCAGTTCCCACTTTATGTTATGGAGAATACGGAGAAACTCATTTGGTAGAAATATCTGTGGCCAAAATTATTCTCACACAATTCCAGAAAGATTTAAGAACAGGAAAGGGCTTTAACTATAGTATCGTCTGCAGATGTATTATGGATTGATTCATCTTTTTGACATTTTTCTTGACAGTTCTTAACGTTGTCCTATCTTCTGATGTGAAGACGACGAAGAAACACATTTGATAGAAGTATCAGTGGCCAAAATGGTCATGAGTGACGGATCAACCCCCTTCCTAGACCTCTATTAAGGGTGGTGATTTCGCGTTTGCCACCCCATGGTCCAACTGATTTGTACGGCATAGCGAAAAAGTTCATTCTTGTTAATATCAGGTGGTCCAACCAAAACGCACGATGTTAATTGTAAATAAAACAAAAAGTTTTCAGAGAATTATCTTAATATTTTTTATTATGATAGAAGGATCTATGACAATTATGTGTGAAACAAAATATCGGCCAAATGCTCGCCACGGCTTCGGTGGCATACCTCTATCCGATGGTCCATATTCTCAATGACTCTGAGACATAATTGAGGTTCAATGTCGTTAATGTGCCGAATTATCTCATCCTTTAGCTCTTGAATTGTTCTTGGTTTATTGACGTACACTTTTTCTTTTAAATAACCCCAAAGAAAGAAGTCCAACGGTGTCAAATCACATGATCGTGGCGGCCAATTAACATCGCCACGACGTGAGATAACACGGCCATTGAATTTCTCGCGCAAAAGTGCCATTGTTTCGTTGGCTGTGTGGCAAGTGGCACCATCCTGTTGGAACCACATATCGTCCAGGTCCATATCCTCAATTTCTGGCCACAAGAAGTCCGTTATCATCTCGCGATAGCGAACACCATTCACGGTAACTGCTTCTGCTACACTATCGCGAACAACAGCAATGTTTTCCGCAAAACGAACTGGGCGAGCATGCACAGGTGTTTTCACATTTCCTACAGACCCGGTTTGCTGAAATTTGCGCACAATTCTTCCCATTGTGGACACATTTGGTCGATTATGCTGACCAAAAAAGTCACGATCTGCACGAAATGCATTTTGATTTGAACGCCCATTTTCGTAAAAGGCTTCAACAATCTTAACGCGCTGCTCAATTGTGTACCTCTCCATGGTTGAATTTGTCAAACACTGAAACAAAGAAATGTCAAATTAAGTTGGACAAAAAACTCGACGTTAAGGTGTGACTCACAATTAACATCGTGCATTATGGTTGGACCACCCTTTATAAAAATCGAATTTCATAAAAGCCGTACCGGTAATGGTATCACCTTAGTACATAAAGGTCACTTTTCGGAAAACGAAAATTATTCTTGTATCTACTTCTGTCCCATTATTTTTGTACAGCATTCTCTTTTTAAGAGTCACAGACCAGACATAAATACAGTTCAAATAAACGTAAGCCGTACAGGATCGTTTGAAAAAATGCAACCCCCGTGGGTTACGATTTTCACTTTTCCACGGCTTTCCCATGTCCCACCTAAAATATACGGCATAGGACTCAAAGTGATTTATTTCTGTAGGAATACAAAAATGATACCTTTTCAAGCGGTATCATATGACCCCCTAAAAATTTAACATGGGCTTGTGGTCTATATTTTTGTGCCTAGTGTAGTATCATCTGTGGATTCAAAAACACAAGTTAGGATTTATTTCTTGCGGCCGAACGTGAAACGTAACATTGCGATAAAACAACATTCCAGAGATGAAAATATTTTTGGATTGGAAGCGCCGTGTGACTGACGAAGTATGGCGGCAATATTTTTCGCCGAACATTTATCCATCGATTTTAAGAAAACAAACACCAAGTTGTAACCTTTTGGTACGATTATTGAAAGTTCATTCGAGAAAGAAATAACGCACATAACTCGCGGTTGAATTATGCTAATTAAATTAACATCGAGGAAATTAATTCGTCGGCATGAATCCGATCCAACAATTCGGGGAATTCGACGAAGTGGCCCGGCGTTATTGCTTCGATAGTCCCCGAAGTCTTGACCTCTTGCCAAAATTGTTTGGCTTTGCCGCTGATAATTCCCAGAGGGCTGGGCCATTACCGACCCAGGGGGGCTCTATTCCCTCCATAAATCTTTCTTCTATAAGCGGCGCGGGGCTCGTGGGGAAAAGCACGCGAGTCGCGGAAAAAAAAATTGGCGAATGGTATATTTTGAGCGGCTCGTGGCGGTCGATATCGAGGTCTGTTTTATTAGAGCGAATACTTGGGGATCTTTATTAGAAAATGAATCATCGTTAAAAATGTTTCGCGATTTCTCTATGTGGATGTACAGGGTGTACACGCACTTGGGGATTTATTTTTGAGGGACGAAAGAAGTCGATCACACGAAATATCACCAAGGAAGTTGTTCAGTAATGGCGGAAAAACTTATTGGAAACATCGTTTGGAGACTGCTGATTTCTTATAAAAGAAGTCAAGAAGGCTTGCAAATATCACAACTATTATACACTAGGCACAAAAATTAAGGGACATAAAAAATCTTAAATTTTTAGGTAATTTTCAAAAGGCTGGAACTTGGAGAAAAATTGTCGCAGAGCAATTTTAAAAAACCATTTTTTTCCATGAAACCATAGTTCCATTTAATAGATTTAAATAAACAATAACGCTCAAATAAAGCCTTTCAATAACCTGACAGTTTAATGTCTGTAGTTAACTAATCTGTCGGTTAAATCGCAAATTTTATGTGCAATCTCTCAAAAACACAGGCTTCTCTGTTTAAAAAGAACACCTCTCTTGTCTTGCGCTAGACTTACATGGATCACCCTGTATATTTAAAATTTCGTTTGAAAGCCATACCATTTGGTACAGTGTGTTAGACTAGGTTGAACTTAATTTAAATTAAAATTCAACCTGACTGAGCGTGTCCCAAAAAACTCTAATCTAACTAAAAACAATTTTATTCTTGGAGTTATTTTAGTTTTTTCCCAAGTTATTTTTTCCACCCTGTTTTAAAAACTGGATGCAGTGCAACAATACCACTGCTCAATTCTTACGTCTGAGGTTGTTTTACGTTTCATCGGGCTCAGGTTGATTCCAAATACATTCGGACGCAATGCATCTGAGAGATCCCATATAAAATTTTACTCAATTTAGATTTTAATGAGGTGGAGACTTAATTAAACGCTTATTTTAATTAATACAATAGAATAATAAATATTTCACACTAGTTTTTAATCGCGACAATTAAATTTACATAAAGGAACTCATTTCATGTTGTAAAATATTGTAAAATAATAAATTAATATTAAATTAATTATTTCATATAAAACTCATAAAGTTATATATATATATATATATTTAAAAATATATTGAATGTGAATTACAAAGAAAAGTTAAAAATAACTGCCTATTTTACGTGTAAAAAAATTATAAACCCTCTTCATCATTTTAACATCTTCCAAAACAAAAATAAACGTCACATTATTGGTAACGATATTTAATATAAACCACTAATTCAACACCCAAATGTATTAATTTTGAATAATAATACTATAAAAAGCCAGAATAAGTAAGTGTAGAGGTCCCAAAAAATATTAATTTAAATAATAAAAAGAAATTTAACAAAACATAAAAGTGAAAATAATGACGTAATCAGGCGCAATGCATCTGACAGATTCGGATGGCTCATACAAGGCTAGGGAATGCACTAAAAAAAAAAAAAAAAAAAAAAATCGACACCATATCGAGAAGAGTGGTCTGGAGTGGTGCATTCCAAAGTTGATACGAAGTCTGTAAATATTGCCATCGTCACTATCGCATTTTTGGGGGCAGTTCGCGAATAAGAATTTTTTTCGTTAGTTCAGTTGACGTTCTCGATGTTACCACCGCAATTCGCACTGAAAAAGGTTATTAAAATAAACCTTGAGATATTGTTATCCTAAAATTAAAGCGATTACAACCGCTATCTTCCACTTGACTTCTATCAGATAATCGGGCCACATTATTTTGTTTTCTTTTTTTCTGCGTTTCAATTATAGCCAGAACAGAAGGATTCGTGGAAACGCGCCCTTATCGCGAATTAATAACATTCTTCTTTTCGAGCGCCGATGAGGCGATAACCATACTGACCTACTACATCGACCTGGCTATGATAGATGAGGCGCGCGCATCATCTCGCCCAGTGTTATCTCCGCCAGCAGACACCGCAGATTCATTTCTCCAACGTAAATATTTGCTTTGGAACATAAAATCGTTTCATTTACATTCCGTTATCTGTCTTATTATTATTACATCAACGGCGATATGGTAGACAAACATGCGATAAGAGCCGATGTAAAAATTTGGCTGATTATTTTTCGCGGGTATCGTCGATGGCGAGGATTTCATCGAGGGGGCCCTGGAAGGAAAAAATTCGACGGGATGGCCGATACGTTTAGTGAAAGTCAGACGGGCTCCAGACATGGAAATTAGTGAATGCAGTCGGATGTCGCCACAATAAAAGGAGTACGCTTTTTTGGAGGTTTCACTTCCTGGTCCATCGAAAATGCTCATCGAGTTTCTAAAGATTTAATGACTTCATCACATGCGTTGGTTGTTATAAATGGAGCATACTTGGAATAATTGAAATATTTCTGAGAGCGATATATATCATTTATTTGCGGCATTAAAAACGCTTTTGTCTTGACGACAATACAAGCCGCCGGCGCCGGTTCAGGCAACGTGTGCGTGTTCAGCGAAGTAGAACCATATTGTTTTTTTTTTAATTGGGAGTAAAATTGTAAAACTTCCAATATTCGAAGGAATCTTAATATACAACCACATTTAAATCAGGAAATACACTCCTGGATAAAATTAACGCATCAGCAAAACTTTTCAATATTCCTTATAATTTTTCGAGGTTTTGAATCCTTCTTGATTATTTTATTTAGGTGGCCTAGGATATCCTGTCACTATTGATAAACGATTACAATCGTTTGACAGATGTAAAGTAATATTTTGTAATTGTTTGTTAATAATACATTTAACGCTGTCTAAAGTGATTTATAAAAGGCCACAAATTCAGTTACGCTAATGATTTTTGTTTAATTTAATGTCATTGAAATACTTTGTCTAGTACAGTTTGGGTAGAAGAAATGAATCGTCCACGCAACTTAAGCGAAGATGAAGCAGTGAAAGCTTTGACTCTGGTTAACGAGGGACGTATCCAGCGATATGTGGCTAATTTGTTAGACATTAGACAATCAACAATTAGTCGAACACTTAAACGTTTCAATGAACTTGGAAGTTACTGTTGGAACCCTAAGGAGAAGGTTGTAAGAAATCTACATATGCAATAAATAAGAGATATCTTATACAAGTAGCCTTAAGAGACATGCATTCGACCAGTTTATAGCTAAGTAGAGCCCTATCAGCAGCTCCAAATGTAGCAATTCTGAATGAACGGTCAGGAGAAGACTTAACGAAGGAGGATTGGACAGTAGATCAGCTACTTGTCGTTGAAATAAAAATAGATTATTTAGCAAGTTAGTCTGAAAGATTATACGTTAGAATACACATCTTAATTTCTTTGTACGTAATTTAGTTATTATACAGGGTATCAATAAGCTCGTATTGTCATCAAATTGTATCTTTAATTATATATTCTCCCAAGTGCTTCGAACACTACTATACCACTGCTCACCAGAGAACATAGAGCTACTAGACTGCGTTTTGCAGTAGAACACGTAAATTGGCCCATTGACGACTGGAAGCGAGTTTTGTTTTCAGACGAAACAAGAGTAAATCTTAATTCATCGGACGACCAGGAGAGAGGTTTTCTGCCTGCAATATCTCTTCGAGGAATCCATTTTTGGACCGATAATGTTCTGAGGAAGAATTTATTTCGATGATCGCACAGATTTGGTTTCTATATGGGGGAGATCCATGAAAGCACATTTCTACGTAGAAGAACATGTGATACCATTCACTCCGTTTGTCGGAGACAATTTAATTTTTATACGAGATAACTCGGCCCCACGTTGAAGAGAGGTACTGGACTACCTTCAATTTGTGAATACTTGAACTATAGACTGGCTACCAAGAAGTCCAGATATGAACCCCATAGAGCATCTGTGTGATGCATTAAAACGGTCAGTTAGGCGCCACATGGCTGCCCCTGTGACTCTTGGGAACTCGAACAAGTCGTTCTTGTCGAATTGGAGAATATTCCTCAGGAAATCATTCACCACTTGATCAATACTATGTCCCGATGAATGGAAGTAGTGATAAAAGCTAGATGAGGATCTATACGCTACTGGAATCAAATTCTTAGATTTAATTTCACCTACAATTTTTTTTATAAACTTTTTCATTAACACCGTTTTTATTACATTTGACATTATTGTTAATTTCTCTTTATTTTTTTCCGATAATACTGTTTTATTGAACATTAGTTGAAACAATTTAATTATCATATCACACACGTACTATGAGTTAAATCTTCGAAAAAATAAAAGTAATAATGTTAAGTTTCACTCATGCGTAAATTTTGTCCAGGATCAATCACTAAAAAAGTTGACGTGATAAAGAAATCGGCATCCATGGTTATTATCAAAACATCGTCACACTGTTTGTATGCGTGTGGAGTGAAAATTATGTAAATATATTTAAGCAAATGGTTTTAATGATAATATCACAAAAAAAAGCGCAATAGTGTAAGTAAAGTAAATATATAACATTTCACAAAAACAAGCTACTTATTTTAGCAACGTCTTATCTAAGTAAGTGATAAATAAATACTCGATTAGTGCTATGAATATTCTTACTGATACCGGGAAAGATATACTAACGTCTATACAATATCTGAAAAAAAAAAGGAAAAAAAAATGGAAACAAAATTAAGAGTTAGACTGAATTTCACTAAAACTTTCAAACTTACCCAGCCTTTGCTTTCGGATTTCTATTCTATTTATTCTTTGTTATGTATATATGCAGATTCGATTCGAAACTGGGCTAATTGGCACCTACCAGGGACCGAGGGATTGGTTGTATGACTAGCGTTTTATACTCTTCTAGACCAACCGGATCGATTATTGCAGGGAGAACGCCTGTGTTTGCGATGTTCTCTTTCAATTCCAATTAGAATCAAAAGAACTGTCCTGAATTATCGATACCAGCGAGGCAGGTGTCCGCTCGAGACCGTTGTGGCAGCATTCAAGTTATTTCGATCTAAGTGCGGGGCAGTTAATGTTAATGCACGACTACAATATCGTAAATTATGCGTTGTACGGGATAATTTGCAAGAAGTGTAATCGCGACCAGCTCGCTAACGTCGATACCGGGCGATTTTTTCCTTTTAGGCCGAGTGAAAAACAAGTGGCATAAATTAAGGCGAGAGCAGCTCGGGGACAAGCCGGATCTTTAACGTTGCAAACTGTGGATGGGCGGTGTTGCCGCTTGGGGCAGTTCGTCGTGGGTTTTCCGATATAAAATGATACCGGATTTTCGACCCCGTTTTTCATGAAAGCAATGAAAGTAGTGTATTAGTAGTAGATCTCATATAATTGATTCATATACGTGTAATTCTTCAGTTAAGAGGGTGAAGGTTCAAAGACAAGGTAAAGGTTAAAATTTTTACTGTAACATTACGGCATCGTACACCATTTGTTTACCAGGTATGTAAATATGAAACCGGAATTTTCCCATAGATGGCCTAACTGCTAATGTAGTTACTGTCATTGGCGCCATTTTCTTGTTTTGACATCTCATAAAGGTTTTTATCTCACAACAATACAAGTTTCGTACAACAACATCGTTTACATCGTTTTAATAGCGTTGAACATGTCGAATTTTGTGCCTGGAAACTACGATTTGCGGACAGCGTTGATTTTCTGTTACCGTTTGAAGAAAACTACTGCAAAATCGCATCGAAAGCTTGTCGAAGCGTACGGTGAGCGTGGTCTTGGTAAATCACAGTGCTTTTAGTGGTTTAAAAAATTCAAAAGTGGCAATTTTGACGTGAGAAACGAAGAACGTGGAAGACCACCGAAAAAGTTTGAAGACGAATTGCAAGCATTGTTAGATGAGAATGATGCTCAAATGCAACAAGAACTCGCTGATCAATTAAATGTGACATGAGAAGCCGTCTCCATACCTTTGGAGCCATGGGAAAAATCCAGAAAATGGGAAAATATATTTCACATGAACCGAATGAAAGACAACAGGAAAACCGAAAAACCATTTGCGAAATGCTGCTCGCCAGGTATAAAAGAAAGTCATTTCTTCATCGAATTGTGACTGGCGATGAAAATGGATATATTTCGAGAATCCTAAGCGTAAAAGATTATGGATAACTCCAGGCGAACCATCGATATCGACTGCAAGGCCAAATCGCTTTGGACGAAAGACAATGCTCTGTGTTTGGTGGGATCAGAAGGGTGTGATCTATTATGAGCTGCTAAATCTGACCAAATTGTTAATACTGAACGCTACCGACAACAAATGATCGATTTGAATGAAGCTTTGCGTGAAAAACGACCGGAATATCAAAAAAGGCAACACAAAGTGATTTTGCTTCATCATAATGCACCATCACACATAGCAAAACCGGTCAAGGAAACGATTGAGGCGTTTAGTTGGCAAATACTTTCGCATGCGTCTTACTCACCAGACTTAGCTCCGTCCGATTATTACTTATTTGCATCGATGGGACACGCACTTGCTGAGCAAGGCTTCATTTCTTACGAAAATGTACGAAAATGGCTCGATGACTGATTTGCCTCAAAAGGGCAAGAGTTTTTTTGGCATGTAATCCACAAATTGTCAGAGAGATGGGAAAAATGTATAACCAGCAATGGACAATACTTTGAATAAAATATTTTTTATCATTTTCATTCAATAGACTGAAAAAAATTCCTGTTTCATATTGACATACCTGGTAATCTGCATTGAGGTTGTAATGAAAGTTCTGGACAACATACCTGGAATACCCGCATTGGCAAAAACTTTCATGTTGGCTATGAGCTGGTCTACGCCGTGATAACTTATTTATCTGTTATAACGTATTTATAACTTATTTATTAGTGTACCCCGGACCTCAGTGTAAAGCCGTTGGCTACCTTAATGGGCGCTACGATATCTACAGGTCTATTAATATTACATCTTATATATTAATGAAAATTTATTATAAGAATTGATTTTCACATTACTGTTGACATACATGTTGAAAACGGTAATCTTCTTTAATTAAACTGATTTTTTCTTCATATTTATATAACCCTTATATTCCCAATTTATCTAACAACTGCTGCTTGTAATTGATCCAGATCATATATCCGAGATATAGGAGCATCATTCTTCCACCAAATTAAACACTTCCATTTTTATTTGGACATAAAAGTGTCCAAATAAAAAAACGAGAGAGGTCAAATCTGGTAACCGTAGACACCATAGGTTTCCACTATGATGGGGACCAATCGGCCTCAAACTAATAGCGGCTCTTGCTGTGTGATCACCAACTTCTTGTTGAAAGAAACAGTCTTTGTAAATTATCGTGATGCAACTGTTTTCAGAAGATTTGTAATATAAGTGTTTTATATATTTCGACAGTTATCGTCTCGGGAAATAATACGGTGCCAATTATTTGGTTTTTCCAAACTCTTATTTTTAGGGTAATTTATTTCAATAAAGTTATGTTAATTTTCTGTAGTTCTGCAGGTTGATTATTAATAATAATTGTTGCACAGCTGTCATCCTGTCTGGGTATGAGCGTAGTTTTTTCATGTAATTATGATCGTACGGCATGTTCCAGCTGAAAGCTCTGCAAATATTAGAATTGTTAATTGTGATATAAATATGTATATGTTGATGCAACTGAACTATTATCTTTGCAATTGAATATAACTTAATGTTAATTTGAAAGAGACGCTACATTGAATTGCCAATAAATAATTATAAACATTTTATTTTAAAATTAAAATACTTTTCGAGAATGAAGGATTAAAAATCTTTATTCGAAATTCTGAGACCGAGTGTCTCTAAGATTTTTTTAATACATATTTTGGTATTCAAAGATTACTGGTGTTTTTTCTTCACTGAAGATGTGTAGACATAGAAATTGCATGTCTACTGTTATTTGATCGTTTCAAAGCAGGCATTTTTCGTTTTATAAATACCTTCTGGCTTCTACGAGGCAAGACCTCCTTCGTCTCACTTGGCGACACTTACAAGAATGTGTGGCCTGTAGTCGACCGACGGACTGGGTAAATTCTAGCTTCATCAACTGCTCCACACTTGGAGAATGTCAGCCCTTGGTAACACATGGGTAGCGGTCAAGTCATCACCACATAAAAGAAACAACTTCTTCCTAAATAGACTTGAAAGGGGCTTTCTCTGGAAGCTCTGGCGTTCTCGAACCCTCAAGGCATAGTCCCGTTTCCATGGCACATTCTATTTACAGTTTCCCACAGCGTACCACACAGGTGATGCATGAACATGACAACCATTGGACGAGAGGCTACAAAAGAGCGGAAAAGCATATTAAGGCAGCCATACATGCACAGAAAATTTTCTTCTAGAGAACACACGGAGAAGATTTTATTGAGGAATTTGGATTTTCTCCAGAAGATTTTTCAAGTTTCAGTGTTGACTGATGGTGGATTGTTGGTTGTTCGCGCAATTTTACAAATTTAGTTTGTCATCCTCGAGGTCGACTGTCGTCGACATAATACACCTCACATCTGACTGCGTAGTTCCGGGTGAGGAATTCCTCCAGGTTTGCACCGCACAATCCGAACCTCAATGATTTTTTGTACGTGTATGGTTACCTTTAGAGGATTTTCATTATTTAGACGCAGTATCACAAGCAAGGGAACTATGTGCTTTCGTAGCATCTTGATACATCAAGCAATTAATGCATTATCAATAAAACTATCGAAAAATATAAACTAAAAATATATAAAAAACAAAATCGTCATGTTCAAACATTTTTTTCTTACTGGCCCGGTAACCATTCTATCGAATTTATTCCAACCAAATTCTTCTACCAGGTTCTATTCAAATCATTGTTATTTGTATCCACTGTAGGTTTTTAACGCTTCTGGTACAAGGGGCATTATTTATATTTTGAACCTTCGCAATACTAAGTGTTGTCTGATTGGTGGTGAGGTCGATTGGTGCAAACATATGCTCAAGAAATACAATGACGGTGCTTCAAGAGACGTATATAACATTGTAACAGGTGACGAATCATGGATATATGCGTATGAGCCGGAAAGTAAACAGCAGTCGACTGTATGGGTGTTTCAAGATGAACCAAATCCAACAAAAGTTGTTCGCGCTCGAAACACCTTGAAACAAATGGTCGCCTGTTTTTTCGGAAAAACTGATCATGTGGCAAAAGTGCCTTTAGAGGAACGTAAAACGGTCAACTCTGAATAGTACACAACCATTTGTTTGCCGGAAGTCTTCGGTGAAATAAAGAAAGCAAACAAGCGCCGTCGGATCATTCTTCATCATGACAATGCGAGCTCTCACACATCTCGTCTAACAACCGAATGTTTGAACACTCAAAAAATCGAATAATGGGCCATCCGCCGTACAGTCCTGATTTGGCACTCAATGACTCCTTTTTGTTCCCGAACGTCAAAAATAAATTGCGTGGACAACGATTTTCGTTGGCAGAAGAAGCAGCTGATGCGTTCAAAAACCATGTTTCGGAGATATCTCAAGCTGAATGGAAAAAGTGCTTTGATAAATGGTTCGAACGCATGCAAAAGTGTATAAATCATGAAGGAGAATGTTTTTAAAAACGATTAAAGTAATTTTCAATAACAATTTGTTTTTTATTATTAGGCTCAAAATATAAATAGTGCCCCTCGTATAACAGAGGACGAGAGCCTCGCATCTTTTAGCGGGAAGAAGTGGCAACACCTCGCTCCGGAGGCCGTTCACATCCAACCTTACTTACCTCCTACACCGCGTCCGGGGGTGACGCGCGGGTACCCACCGCGATCTTGTGAAGTTGACACTTTGTAGACTTCTTGTAGACGAACGAACTTGAGCAGCGGTGGTAGCCGAGAGGTCGATGAACTCTACGCGAAGAACACACCTACCGGTCTGGGATGGAAAAGTCCCAGGAGTACCATCTTTGACCACCGCGTTTCGTGGGGCGAGAACCATCGATGAAGGGTGGTTCGTTGTTTGTGGATTGTCGAGGTGATGATGTGAGATCACCAAAATTCGAGGTATAGTTATACAGTGTGTTCTATCAGTAAGAAACAGGAATTTATGAAACTATGACAATTATTTTTTTTAATAGTGTTCTCTTAAATTGGATCTTTGTAACGTTTCTTTTAATAGATAAATTTAATGAAAATACTTGATGGAATATTGAAATTGAAAGATGCTTTTCCTTGTCTTCACAGTATGTTTCAATTATATTTTTATTTCAAAAAAATTATTGCCATCTAATTAGCAGGCAAATGGCGTGCGTGTTTTCCAATGTCTATATGTTTCACTTGCTTTTTCTCTTGAGTTTCTGTTGTCAGTTGAATGTTTTTCATTTAAAGATGTGTCGAGAAAAAAATCAGGCAAAAGATTCATTCAATTCTGAAGGTCAATTTACATGTTTTTCGATGTAATTGCGTCAATTTGGAGACGTCATATTTTTAACAAAACATTGCTATCAATTAGTCAATCGACTTTTTCACTTCAAAAGTTTTCCCGAGGAAAAAGAAGTCATGATTCATATTTTTTTTAACGATATCCTGCCAATTTTTGTAGCGTTTGTCGATTTGGGTGTGAATTTTGATTATAGTTCACTGTTTTTTCTTTGAGTTTGGTCGGTCAATAGATTTTTTTTTTTCACGAAAAGAAGTCTTAGAGAGAGGTCAATTCAATTGAGAGGCTCGATTTTTTTGATTCCCGATGTAATTTTCGTCAATTTCAACACTTTCTCATATGGTCCATCGATTTTTTCACAAAACAAAAAACTCCCCGAAACAAAACAAAAATCGTAATTCATGTATTTGTCTTTCCTTTGTCTCGAAATCTTTCGACGGCATTTGGTCTGTTTCCATACAATTCGCGTTTTAAACCTCCCTACAAAAATAAATCCAATGGAATTAAATCGGGTCAGTGTGGTGGCCTCTCTATGACCACTCCATGGCGGTGGCCACTCTGCCCTTTTTATTTATTTTCATTCAAACGCAGAGCCATTTTTACCATATTTTGAAGCACAATATGCATGTTAAAGTTATTTAGAACACTAACTTATGCTTGCAATTTAAATTCGACTACAAAAATGTCACATTTGCAACATTATTCCCTTATGTTTTCTCTGCAAGAGAATCTGAAGAAGTCGATTCGGGAAGTCGATTTACGCTATTCTTTCGTGGATTTATTCTTCTCTATCAGTCCATGATCGACCAAAATTTGTTATGGTCAACAAATGAACCTTTAGAGATGCTCTCCAAGAATATAAGAGATTGAAGATTTTCTAGTGTGGTGTGGTCCAATCTCCAACCACTCCAAAATGCGCACCAGACCGTGCATCTCTGAATTTTGTATGGTGACAGATGCAGATCTTTAAAATCCGAAGCGTGGTGGCTCTTGACAGATTCAATTGTTGTGCACGACGTCGAATTGATGTGTTTGGCTACACCCGTACACTTTCTCTTACTGCAGCAATTTTTTCATCTGACCGATCACAACGAAGAAGATCTATGTTACCATATCAATAACAGAACCCGTCTTTTCAAATTTCTTGATTAAGTTACAAACCGTTAACTCTGTAGGCGCTTCATTTTGTCCTAATTTTGGGCGAATTTTTCCTAATGTAATTATAAATAATCTCTCACTTTCATAAAACAGTTGTACACAAACTATTCGTCGTTAAACTGTTAATCGCGGCATGTTGACGTGGTATGGTTTGTAGATGACATACATTAAATGTTGATCCCCTATCTTTAACAGAACACAAATGGAACTCAATTCAGCTATTATAGTTTCAACTGAGATACCCTATAGAGGAGCTAAGCAAATGATCAAGCTTAGCTGGCATTGGGTTCAATCAAGTACTGTTTTATCCATTCGAATTGATTCAGGATTTCTATCAGAGCATGGCCATTATATTCCCTACTGTTTTTGAATATTTTTCTATCGAAGTCATGGGGCTTCCTCGCATATAAATGTCCCCCAAACAAGCGCATTCCGGCGTCGTTTGAAGCAGCCCATCAAGAAAAAATCCATACGCATTTCACTGATTACATCAGGCGTTTTCTTCCGTTCCTTTGTCGGGTCGAAATCTGCGAATAGCGATAGGAGAGGCCTTAATTTACTGCTCGAGTGTGAACGAATTAAAAACGCCGACAAGAAACTGGGGCTCGCTCGCCTTTTGTCGCGACGTGATCAATTCCTCGGATGGGGTCCTATTCAGATTAAAAATTTACGCGCACAACGCCTCTGAATGGTCGGAACCGGAAGGGTCGCTCGGTATAAAAGGACCTAAAGATGAATCGGGCACGGCGAACAAGCCCGCATTTTATCGTCTTTTTTTTCTTAATTGCGAGCTAAGTAGGTCGCGGAAGATTAAGAGGTTTTGTTCGATGGTAGCGTTAAATAAAATAATTGTGACCTAGTATAAAATTACAAATATTGTATCGTATTATTAATATTTACTGTCTTGCTTTTTTGAAAAAAAAAAAAAAAAATGCAGCGAATTTCTCTACCTTATAGAATAAATAAGAATTCTTATATTTGGAGAACGACCGTTCGACATGTACTGATGTAATATAGGCATACGTAAAATACTCATTTAACGGATCTGTAGATGCACTACCATTATTGGCAGTTTCATCACAAACTTGCCTTAATCTATTAAGATCGGCGTCTTTCTTTAACGCACTTTCGAACTTTTGTTTAACGCGCTCGTTTTTTGTATTATCTATAATGTGCAGCAGTGAATTTACTTGCTTTACTATTCGTAGGGACTGCGGTAACGCCAACGCACTGTTTTGTAATTTCTCTATTGCGTCTGCACTCCTTTATAGTTGGTATGAATAGTTTTTTAAATCAGTTTCAATGGAAATATCTAGAAATTGTGTCTGACTTTCCTTAATAACTGCAGCCTCGGCAGGATTGAACTGTAGTATTATAAAATGTTGCCTTCAACCATGTTCCTCAACATGTAAGGATCGAGTCTGGTGGTTCGGGAATTCCAGGACACTTTTTGTGAAACTCGCGTAGACGTTTAGGAGATTTTAGAAATGCTTTTTTTGTATTCGCTATTAATGCATCTACCTTGGGAAAAATTGTCGAATAGTTTCTGCCACAAGATGTAAAGCATGGCACTTTACACGTAATATGTAACAATCTACATGCAACCGTGTTGTGAAGGAGAACGGCCTACTGAAGGCATTGTTGCGGCACCATCGGTCATAAACATCAATATTTGACTTGTTGACACTTGAAAATTTTTCTAAAATCTCGAGCATCACCTGCGTAATTGTATTGCCAGTACACTCAGTGAGTCTTTTACTAGCTAATAGCAATGGAAATGTCGATTGCCAATGGTTCAGTACAATTACTATAATATTTACAATATCTTTGTTACGATCGATCGTCTCGTCAACACATAACCACAGTCGTCTGTTTTGTAATTTACGCGTAATCTCTATAATGTCATCGCGTACAGTTGATGTATCGCTCCATAATGTTCTGCGACTTAATAACTAGAACTGTGTACTGTATTTGTGGCAAAACTTTCGAAATGGTTCTTTATCTAGTATCTGAAGCGGAATACTACAGGCGATCAACATCAACAATAAATCAAACTTTAATTGAATTGCAAAGGCACACTCTGTTTTCTCTGTTGACGTTGCACGGAATTCACGTGACGTGTACAGTCGGATTTACACCAGCACATTAAGAGTTTATCGCATACTTTCCACATCCATCTTCCGCTCCATCGTAGAATAAATCATCAAATTCACCAATAAACTTCAACAATAAACACATGCATTTAATATTATTGTTAAATTAAAACGTTTAAACTAACACAGCGGAGACCGTACGTACATCTCGATCGATAAATCAAGATCAATTGCGGTCCAACGGTCACTTAGTTTCCGCCTCACGTATAACAGTTTACGAAACTTAACATTTGCCAATGACGAGTAAGTCAGAAATCATTTAAAAACTTTTTTTGCTAGCAAACCACAAATTTTTTATGAAAATGGTATTATGAGGTTTACTGAGAGATGGGAGAAAGTTTTTGAAAATGGAGGAACGTACATTATTGATTAAAATAATTTGTAATAACTATAATGTCAATAATAATTACTTATGAAAAAACAGAACGAACTTTTTGGACAACCCGATACTTTTCAATCAAAGTGAAACCAATCAAGTGTTTTCTTTCATTCACTTACTGATAATTGCTCTGGGGCATCAGTTTATACCAATTTCGGAAATACACACTCTAAATTCTACCGTTTTAACATAATTCCCAACCAAACGAATCCATCATAGCGTTACAAAACTCACTTATGCACGCCTTATTAACTCTAATTACAGTAGTAATAAAATAACATCTTGCGGCATGCAGGCGTCGAAATTTCCCGAACGGGAGGCGGCCTATTATTATCGGTCAGGCGTTGCTGCTAGCTAGACCCCCCTAATTTCCAACCATAAACGTCTAATTCCCCAGCATAACATGGGTGTGACGAATTAATTCGAAAAAATAACGCTGATTACAGACCGCCGAAAACGCAAACATGCAAATCCGAACGCCGCGGGTTCATTATGGGAACACATTCACCATGGAACCTTTCATTATTCCCTGGTTATCGCCGCGATTATCTAGAATAAATGACATCGACACCCATAAAATAGCCGTAAATTCCAGGCTGTGGCTGGCTTATTTGTTTCCTCGCGTCGTATTCGTTTGAAGTTTTCACAGGGTGTCGTGTTCGTGCGTGCACGCATGACGGAATAATTGGTCGTGGAGATACAGAGCGATCCAGATCGATTGAAGGTGACGTCATACAGAAAATACACTAAATCTATTAAAACTGATTTCTACTGTATTAAGGAGGTTCCAACGAGTGATGAGTGGTAAGGGGATTAGCCCTATGCTCGCCATGTATAAGGAGCCAGTGTTTCAACTTACAAACGAAATATTTTTACCTGTAAATTTCGAAATTAACACTTGATTGTGTCTACTATTTGAATACTATTTGAATAGCCTGTGCTTCGCGGCGTTGCCGTTATGCGGCCAAATCAGCCAACGACGCTAAACTCCTCGGTCTTTAATTTGCAATATAAAATAAACCAGATGGTCACTTTTCATGCCGGTTGCGTTATTGAAAGCTACAAAGTACGATGCATCACTGTAACAAACACGGTATTTTTCTATTGTTCCGAAGATACTTTTCCCGTCATTCGAAAATGTCGCGTCATAAGAATCATAAAAGAGGTAAAATGCATTTTACCTCTTTTACATTATTCCTTTTCTCTTAATTGAAATGGTAAAAAAAAATTCTCAAAAAATTCATGAAGCTCTATTTTATGCTGAAGAACATTTTCATTGCGTTTTATAATTTTTGAAAATCCCGTTGGAACATCCTTCAACCTATTTTCGCGTGCTAACATTTGGTGGTTTCATCGGTGTCATCAGTCTGATGACTTGATTGCTAGATTTTTTAAATGCATTGTAAACCATTTACTTAAAACAGACGCGTTATGGGTTAGTGGTGGTTGTGAAGCGAATATGTTTATCGAAAAGATAAATCTATGGACATGTTCACATTTTTTTTTTATGCAAATTAAATAAGCATCAAAAATATTGACAGACCAATGCCGAAACCGTTGCAAAATTAGTTAATGAGACGTTAAAAATAGTATGGGGTGCTAAACATGAGGAAAACAAAGACAATGTTTTACTCTTTCATACAGATTCTGCGCCATACATGAAAGCGACTTATCGACTTTTGAAGGGAACGTATAATTGCGATATGTTACATGTAAATGTCTAGCGCATGATCTTCATCGCGTAGCAGAGTCAATCCGTGGCCGTTATCCGAATGTCGATCGCTTGATAGCCAACGTGAAACAAGTATTTTTAAAAGCCCCACAAAGGGTGGCATTACTCGCAGAAATTCTGCCCCACACACAGTTATCTCCAGCACCTGTAATAACCCGGCGAGGAACGTGTATCGAGGCAGCTTCATAGTATTATTGCAATTTCGAGAATATCACCAGGGTATTTCTCAACAGTTGGATCCAAATGAAGCTGTTGCTGTTGCGAAAGCGCAACATACTTTAGCGGATAGCGCAACATACTATTCAACAAGATTTGGCGTATATGCATGGCAATTTTTCGCGCATACCAAAAGCCATTGAATAGTTGGAAACAAAAATGCAGACAGATGAATTTTTGATGGTGGATGCTATAAACGTTATTTGGGACCTTCGGCAGTATATTTTTCTGTTAGAGGGGTCTACTGCGAAGGCTATTAAGAAAAAAATTACTTAATGCTTATTTACTTAATATTTTACTTACTGTGTAATTTACTAATGACTTGCCCTGCCCCCGGACCTGACTGCATTTTTAGGAATACAATTACAAGTCCTCATTTGTTCCTAAACGACCACGCAATGAAAGGTATATGAAATTTTTTTATATGTAATCTGCTCTTCATGGTAAGTCCGTCTCTGTTATTTAAGTCATGTCGCCAGTCAAATCCGGAGCTTATAGTTATTTAATTAAAACAGCTTTTGTACATGTATTATTTAAAATCATACAACAGAATACCTCACAACACGGTTCGATTGCTTTTTTTTTTTCTTCATATTTTGAAGTCTGAATAAGCTGACAGCGAGCAGTACCATTCTTCAATAATTTACTCATATTATCCAGCTCTACTTCGGAAAAAAACCCATTTAAATGTCATAAAACATACGTCAAACCATTAGACCTTATTGCACGCCGTAAATAAATGTATACGGCGCCATATCAAAAAAGCCCGTCTCAAGTCCCAGCCATCCAGCCAGAAATAAACAACGCAAAAATCTCATGGTTACTGTTCACTTTTTTTTTCTCTCATTAATTCAGTACAAAAAAGGAGCATTTTATGCTTTCGAAGTACACTGTGATGGATCGATATTGATAAAAGGTTAAGTCCTGGCGATAACCTTGGTCGTTCTAAACGCTCACTCATTACTTTTTACGGTATTACGTTCCTCTAAATTTTATCTCACGTCTCCCGGGCATGTTTCTCCTCGCAATTCTAAAAATAGTATTTTTTTTACGCACTCGTCCGCATGCTTGATATGAAAATTAAAGGGAAAAAAATCAAACGTTATGCTGTTGCCACTTCGCTTCGGACGGGCGGGAATCCAAGGCCAAAACGATGAGGGGCTTAAGGTTGTCAATCAGCAGTCGTACTCTTTTCTACCTGGGATGTAGTTAATCTGTTTGTCGAGTTAATCTCGGTGGATTTTCGGCACAAAGAACGCCGGATTATGTCGGATCAGTCGAGGAAAATTTAATATGTGTAAGTTGCGTCGAGATATGGCTTAATTTTAAGGAGATTTAATCTGGCATATTTTTAATGATGTGGGGAAAACCTTGGGGGTCGATAGGATATTGAAATTCAAAACGGGTCCTCGTCCATCTCTAGTTTATTGAAAAGAAAATTAGGTCATATGGTATATTGTCATGAAAATATACTGATTTGTTAATTAATTATTAAATTGCTATACTTAATGTATCTATAGTATATTATGATATATCTGTAGTTTAATGTAATCAATATAATATAATATTGTTTATTAAATATTCTTCTTCAGAAGCCAGAAGATATTAAATATTCTTCTTCCCAGGCCCAACGGTCCCTGTACCTACTGTTAAGTTGTTAAAGCGTCTATTCCAGCGAGCCGCAACAGAGTAGAGCTTCAGAGTAATTATTAGAGTTGTTTTTTATAATATTATTGATTTATTGGATCATTTTCTTTTATAAATATCACAAGTGGCCTATGATAACTAAAATGCGATATAAATATTCGCGTTTCTACTGTCTAAAAATAGCGTCTACCGTTGTTCCATGTTCCGTTGTTATGGATCCACGTATAGCATACTTACCTTGATATTTTCGTATAAAATAAGGTTTTAAATAATTTTTTCAATCACTTTAAATCACCTCAATAACGAACAATTTAGACACTTTAACATGAACTATATAGAAGTTATATTTCGATATAAACCAAAATCTACACAGAGACTAATGCACTACTTCTGCACAGCCACTCATTCCTTACACTACGGACGCACAAGCCTATGCGTATCCCCTCTACACTCCACACGCGTTCCCACTCTTGTTCATTCGCATGCACTGCTTGTATCCCGCCCAGCAAAGTGTTTCACTTTGAATTCCGTTTCAGTTTTTCTGACTCGCTATAGAAGATTCACTTAAAAAAAAGTTAAAAAACGGAAAAAGAAATGTTTAAAACAATCTTACGAACACTGTCTCAGTTGGTTTCAGTTTCTGACTCGCGTGGAGACCGGTACTGATAATGAAAGATTATCAGTAGATGCTTTTCTAAGTTTCCTGCAGAAAAATCTCGACGCCTATAATAGCAGTTTGCCCAATGAAAAAGTTCTTTCAACTTCTCCGTCACCAAAGGACTACGAGAAGTTAACTATATATCGACTATATTTAATTAAATCAGCAGATAACTCTTGCATTTTTTTTAATGATAGTACTGACTTTACGTGTGTTGTAGTTGTTCATTTTTAGATTAACAGCATCTAATTCCATAAACTGTTTTTGTAGTTATAAGCAATATGTTTCCAGTTTTTTTTATTGCAGTAATTAAAATGGAATAGCTACAATTGATGTAACAGACATCATCCCGTATGTTTTGTAGTTGCAGTAAGTTATGTACTGTGTGTATGACATTGCTTTCGTTTGGATCAATCCTAAAAATAACACGTTTTAGTTCCTCGAAATGCTCATCATAATAAGCTACAGCTTCTAACCAAGTAGAAAGTTCTGGAGTTATGTAACTTTTGCATACATGTGGCGGTATTGGGTTGATACAGCGTTCAATTTCGGCCTTCAATGCTTGGATGGTTATGGGTTTGTTAGCGTAAACCTGAGACTTTAGAAAACCCATTGTGATTTAGTGATCCCACCCAATTTGTGATCTCTCTTCGCTGTGTATGGTCTATTGGCAGGAGTTGTTGTTAATTGGACTTTGTAAGCATGGAGATTCAAATATTTTGTGAGAATACGGTGAAGAGTGGCTGTTAAAATATCCAATTCTTGTGCACGATGACGAAACGAGGTCCCTGGACTCTCGGCCACACTCTCGCGAACTGCCGTGATGTTTTGTTCTGAACGACCACTACGAGCTTGTGTCGTGTGTTAGACATGAATAACAGAACAAGTACTTTCTATTTTTTCGATTATTCTTTTCACAATTGATAAATTTGTAATATTGTTTCTACTGGAAATTGGAAGCACTACGAAACACTTTACGAATCATAGCAATCAAACTTTCACCATTTGATAGTAATGTTTAACAATAAGGACGCGTTGTTGTATCGTGTAGCGCTCCATATTTACTATCTCCTGCCTATCTCCTGTCGACCTATCACAATTATTCACCTATTGAATCATGACAGCCAAAATGGCGCGCAATTCAAATCTTGCTCTCTTGTAACACCGTTTTGAGTATTTTGCCGGTTTTAAGCATGGAGCAGCTCCGTCAGTAACCAACGTTGCTTGTTGACATTGTTATATACAAAAGTATCAGCTACTACTTTTACAACAGCTTAGCTACATTAGTTTCTGGCACCCGAGTACTCAACAAGTTTAATGTATCTCATTTAAAAGTTTTAACCTTATTTCGTCTCCATCGAACTTAGACATAGGTGTCTACAAGAAAGGGAGCTCGAGTGTTAAAGCTAACCTTTGGGAGGTCGTTTTTCAGAGACGGGATAAAAATACGGCGCCTCACGCGTCTCCGTATCTAGGTCGAGGAGAAGCAAGCACATTCCACCGGTCGAATTTTTCAAATTAAAACGTTGTTTTGCACAAGTTTCGGATCAAGTTCAAGCGTTTGA
Organism: Rosalia funebris; assembly: GCA_037954035.1. Classification (NCBI taxonomy): domain Eukaryota; kingdom Metazoa; phylum Arthropoda; class Insecta; order Coleoptera; family Cerambycidae; genus Rosalia; species Rosalia funebris. The sequence continues at coordinate 1,982,604 of JAZFAV010000007.1, forward strand.
TTATTTTCTGGACGCCACGTTCAGACCTTCGGACGTCGTCGATGTTTCCATTAAATTTCTCTCAGAATCGCGGAAAACGTCGATCGGTTTCTGTTCGCCCCTGGGTTGCGAAATACACCGCCGACAGATTTATGTATCGTGCATTGCTGGGTGGTGAGGTGTGTTATTTTTTTTTGGCGGGCTTCGAGAATTTAGGCGCCACGGCTGCGGTGAGATTTATATTTGAAATTCACGTGTGATAAATTATTATCGCCTCGAAAGCAGTCGGCGGTATTAAAAGGAATGATTTCTGTTTTTTTGCCGGAACCCACACGTATATACGAGGGATTATGAATCAGTTCTTCATAACCCCTCCAGTGAGATAATTTCGCTCCACACTCTTCTCACTTTCCCTAAAGTATAAAGGGCGTAAGCGATATTAGTATTACTCCAATAACTTTGTTGTTTTTTAAGATACCATTTCCAAGTTTGAGAATAGTAGTAAGTAAATATCAATCCATGCACATCAAATAAAGTATTCTAGCAGTATTTCGGTATTACCGCAAATGGCGGTAACTCATATATTTTAAATAGAATCTGTATCACCTCGTATATACTAGGTACGTATACATGAAACAGGAATATTTTGAATGGAAAATACACGTTTATTGTATGAAAATGATACAAAATATTTTATTCAAAGTATTGCCCATTGCTAGCTACACATTTTTCTCCCATCTCTCTGACAATTTGCGGATTCCATGCCAAAATATTCTTGCTCTTTTGAGGCAAACCAGTTATCGAGCCATTTTCGTACATTTTCGTAAGAATTGAAGCTCTGCTTAGCAAGTGCGTGTCCCATCGATGCAAATAAGTACTAATCGGACGGAGCCAAGTCTGGTGAGTAAGCCGTATGCGAATGTATTTCCCAACTAAACGGCTCAATCGTTTCCTCGACCGGTTTTGCTGTGTGCGATAGCGCATTATCATGAAGCAAAATCACTCTGTGTAGCCTTTTTTGATATTCGCGTCGTTTTTTACGCAAAGCTTGATTCAAATCGATCATTTGTTGTCGGTAGCGTTCAGTATTAACGGTTTGGCCAGGTTTTAGCAGCTCATAATAAATAGATCACACCTTTCTGATCCCACCAAACACGGAGCATTGTTTTCCGTCCATAGCGATTTGGCCTTGCAGGTCGATGTCGATGGTTCACCTGAAGTTACCCATGATCTTTTACGCGTAGGATTCTCGAAATATATCCACTTTTCATCGCCAGTCATAATTCTATGGAGAAATGACTTTCTTTTGTACCTGGCGAGTAACATTTCTCAAATAGTTTTTCGGTTTTCCTGCTGTCTCTCATTCAGTTTATGTGAAACCAATTTTTCCATTTTCTGGATCTTTCCCATGGCTTTCAAGCGTATGGAGACGGCTTGTCGTGTCACATTTAATTGATCCGCGAGTTCTTGTTGCGTTTGAGCGTCATTCTCATCCAACAATTCACTATCTTCAAACTTTCTCGGTGGTCTTCCACATTCTTCGTTTCTCACGTGAAAATTGCTACTTTTGAATGTTTTAAACCACTCAAAGCACTGTGATTTACCAAGAACATGATCACCGTAGGCTTCGACAAGCATTCGATGCGATTCTGCAGCAGTTTTCTTCAAATGGTAACAGAAAATCAATTCTGCCCGCAAATTGTAGTTTCCAGGCACAAAATTCGACATGTTTAACGCTATTAAAAACGATGCTGTTGTATGAAACTTGTATTGTTTTGTGATAAAAACGTTTATCAGATGTCACAACAAGATAATAGTCCAATCAATCTGTCTAAGCCCCTATATTAAATGGTCACTAATTGTAAACAGCAAAAAAAATTGAGCATATAGAAAATAAAATTTCATGAAACTTGGTTTTTTGCTCTCAAAATGGCGGCCGCTAACATAACCTAAAAATTCGCAAGCCAGAAAAACGGTTTTTCGCGAATAAAAAAGAAAGTTGTACTCGGATTGGAAAAAGTTAAATGAGAAAGTTGTAGATAATGAAAAAATCTTTCGATTCAATTTTTATGAGCTCGAATCGATTCATTACTTTTCGAGATATATCGAAAAAACCGTTGAAAATTGCGTTTTCTTGATTTTGCTCTAAAAATAACAATATTTGATGAAAACATTTAATAGTTTCGGAAACTGTAGTCCTAAGTGAGACGAAAACAATCGTTTTTGTACAATTCCAAAATATATATATATTTTTCAAAGTTATAGCTATTTTCGTAAAAAAAGGTGTTTTCGTAAAACGGCTTTTCCATCGAAACGGATGGTCCTACAGATTTGTTCGAGGGCTTATTTTCTTCGCTAGGAGTTCTACTACAAATATATTTTCAGCAACAATCGATTTTTTAAATTTTTTATATAAAAAATCCCGTTTGAAAATGACGTGATTTTCGTACATCGGTTTTATTACAAGAATTTATTGCCAAAAACGAAAATTACGTTATTTTCAAACGCGAGTCTCAAATCTGCGATATCTCACCGCCTACGAAGTACGCAGTAAATAGCCTGGTCTTTACTCAGTCACATTGAAACCTTTGCAGAGTGAATATCAGAGTTCGATATGGTCGCGCGAAAGTGCTTCCTTTCCCTTCTCAATGCTGCCTCACCCTTTCTTCTACGCATAGACTTTATCTTCACAGAGAATCTCACACTTTTCTTATTCTTGACGGGTTGTAGCTTTGGCTGCTGGAAATACTTTTTTTTCTGAGTCGCCAAGTAGGGGAAAATAATATAGCGACGTTAATGGGCCTGGTTTTCTTTTATAACCATTTATAAATATCTCGGAGACAATTTTTCCCATGTAAATATTTTTTATGGACCCATCATGGATCATTATGCTAGTTTAATATTTTTTTTACCTACAGGTAGATACTAAACACTACCATTGACTTTCTTTCCATTTTTTTCTTAGCATAATTGAAAAGAAACAGTGAACATCCTTTGTTTATCCATTTATTACACATTTATGCCACGTTAGGAGAATATCCCTCATCATCATCATTAGGTCATCAGTCCTAAGACTGGTTGGACGCTAATCTCCAGCTTCTCCTATCTTGTGCTAACCTACGCATTTCGCTAATTGTGCTACAACCTACATCCCTTACTATTTGCGAGCAGTAGTCTAATCTAGGCCTACCTCTGCCTTTCTTCACTCCTATTTCTGCCTCCAAAATATCGCGGACTATTCCCCCATGTCTCAGCAAGTGGCCTACCATTCTATCTCTTCTCTTCTTTAAGTTTTTCCACATACTCCTTTTCTCGCCGACTTTCTCCAATACTTCTTCGTTTCTAACCCTATCAGTCCATGGTATTTTCATCATTCTTCGGTAACACCACATCTCAAAAGCTTCTAATTTCTTCCTACTTGCTTCCCCTACCGTCCAGGTTTCGCAGCCGCAAAGTGCCGTGCTCCATACATATGTTTTCAAAAATCTCTTCCTTGTTTCTAAGTTTATTACCCCCGAGCATAAAAGTGCTTTCTTTTTGTTAAAAGCTACTCGACCCTGCGCTATTCTTTGTTTTATGTCTTTATCGCTTCTTCCATCCCAATTTATTTTACTTCCTAAATAAGTGAAGTCTTTAACTTCCTCCAATCTTTCATTATTAATTTGTACTTTCGTTTTTGCTCTGCTCTCGCGCCCTCTGCACACTAACACTTTAGTTTTGTTTTTATTCACCCTCATTCCGTATTCCTCTGTCAACACTGCCTCCATTTTGTTCAATGCTGATTCTAGTTCCTCTTTACTAGATGCTAATACTGCTATATCATCCGCGAATCTCAGCATTTTTAGTTTCTGTCCCTGTACTTTAATCCCTAAATGCGCAATTTTCAATTGATATTCTCGCACTGAATTTTTTTTTTTTTTATTAAAAACCAATAACTACGACTTGTAAGAAATACTTTGCAGTTTTTAAAACCGTGCCTTAATTTTCTGTACGATCATTATTACCCGAGAAATTAATTACCAAAGTCAAAACTGAATCACGATAACTCAAGCGAAAAATCATTGTACAACGCTTTTAGGTCACTCAACTTAAATGGGATAAAACCATCTAAAAAAGCTTTATAATGAAATCACTGAAAAAAAATTGTTCGTGGACCTTTTGAAAGGCAAGCAAAAATTTTTAAAATTTGTTTATCCGATGATTTTCTTATGATTACTCAAAAACTGTAGATGGTAAAAAATTTTGAATTCAAGATCTGGAAGCTAAAAACTTGGAACTTTAATTTGCTTTTTTTAAAATTGTTCTGCTACTATTTTTCTCCAAGTTACAGTCCTTTGAGAATCGCCCAAAAACTTGGGATTTTTACACCCCTTAATTTTTGTGCCTAGTGTATAATTTTTACTAGAGCGTTTCTCATATATCTCTAAAATAACGCAGACAATTATGTTATTTTACTTTTTTCATTAAATTATTTGTCTTAAATATTGACAACATGCTTCCTTCCTGGGAAGAAAAACTATTGATTTGCCGTCTTAATCCTCTCATGTCGGGCAGGCATTCGATATGAAAATCAAATAAATACAGAGGCAGTTATACATCATCGCTTTCCACCCTGCCAAGTTAAAAGCCCGACTGGTTATTTGTCTAATTCTATTAGGATGACAATAAAATAATAATCAATTATTCTCACATTTAGACCGATTATTACAACGCAGTTTTATACTAGACGAAAATACTTCTTATCTTTATTTGGACTGGCGTTATCGGATCGTCATCGTTACTTTCATTTTTAATTACATTCTGTAAAATGTACGGTAAATATTATTAACATCAGCTACGAGTAGTATTATTTTTTTAAAAATAAAATTCGTGGAGGAGAACTACGGAAAATCCCCTAATAAATAAACGATTACTTTATATTTACATGTAATAAAAATAAAACAATTTGCCGTTGTGGATGTAGTCGATTAGGATCTCCAAACTAACAAAAAAAAAAAAATATATATATATATATATATATATATATATATATATATATATATATATATATATATAATAAAAGCATGTTTAAGTATGCGTAAACATGCTTTTATTAACACAAAACATATATTAAATAATATCGTAAAAATATAATAGAAGGGAAATGGTGTTGGGTAAACGTTAAAAGGAAAATAAAAATAAAAATAAAACACAATAACTGGAGGTACTTTTAATCAAGATTGATAGTGCGATGTTTGTAAACGGCTTGTGTACATACAATAAAATTGATATACGCATCGAATTATTTAAGTTAAAGTGATTATTTCGCACACTGTGTGTGGTCCTAAAGTGACTTAGTACATCGAGAAAACAGTTTATTTCCGATTTAAAAAACGCCTTTCTTTGACGTGTTGATTTTTTTTGCAGATTACACATATTTTCTGAAAATTTCTTCTTACGCTAGACACAAAAGTCAATTGTTAAAAATCCTACATTTTTAGTTAATTTTCAAAGGGCTGTACAAATAGTTGCAGAGATTTAAAAAAAGCAAATTGAAGCTCCAAGTTTGACTTGGATCTGAAAACTACAAACTTGGAGCTTCGATTTGCTTTTTTTTAAATTGCTCTGCAACTATTTTCCTCCAAGTTACAGCCTTTTAAAAATCATCTAAAAGTTTAGGATTTTTTACATCCCTCAATTATTGTGCCTAGTGTAATATTAAAGCACATAGTACACCGCGGTTATAAAATATTCGTACAATATTCAGTTTTTTATTAAATGATATGATCAACCCTTAAATACAGTTCTTATGTTTTTTCTTGTATATAGGTACTGCTGACGTTTTTGGTGTTACAGAACACTCGAAAAATTCGTGCACTTTCCGACGATACATCCCTTTTATCGTCGTTCCAGCCCAGCCCTGTTAAAATTGCATATAAACATCTAGATCAATATTTAGGGTCAATAACTTCGTTTTCACAACGGCAGAATTTGAGAGGCTTAACTCAAACGAATGTAATGAAACACTTCATCCCCATAAAATGACATTTGTTTAGAAACTAACAAAAGAGGATTCAGATAAAGTTTACAAGGAACCAATACCTACAAGTGGTGTAGGTACTGGTTAGCAGTGAATTGGTCCTCATTGGACGCGTGAGCCATATACACAGCATCCGTTTTATTGTACCAAGAAAATTGGTTGTTGTTCTGGTAAACGTATATCCAGTGCACTAGATTCGACCCTGACTGTTCAAGAGTGAGACTGTTCGGTTTTTGGCACATAGAAAGTTTTCGTGAAGCGTCAACAATTCGCAGTAGACGCGAATTTCGTCAACCAAGTTGACATGGCAGGGATAGGGTTAAAACAGTCTTAATTCCGCCGAGATTGGAGTATATTTTGATATTTTCTCGACCATCAATCTTGTATTCCAAATGACGTTGATTGAGGCTGTGCGGGGAGGAAGCAAGTACTTTGAAGTGGGTCCCTAACGATGTGACTGATGATATGGCGCGGTGGATGCGGTGTGTCGTTCTCACTTCATCGCTGTCGCCTTGGTTGTTCCTAGAAAGCACGGGGATCGTAAAAAACGTGGTGCATCACACGCGGCAACAAACACGTCTGATGATGGCAGGAAATTCGCTTCCTACACAGATGATTGTTAATTCAATAGGCTGACGACGCGTAATATAAATAGAAAAAATATGGGGATCGAAAGGTCATTGATTGATTCGGCTCAGGCGTTGGCCGAGATTTTCTTCCATGCGAGGCTTCTAACGAAACAAATAAACATGCGTGATGTAATTTGATGCCTAGAAAGGCTTATACACTAGACACAAAAATTAAGGGATATAAAAAATACCTAAATTTTTAGGTGATTTTCAAAGAGCTGTAACTTGGAGAAAGATAGTCGCAGAGTAATTTTAAGAAAAGCAAATCGAAGCTCTAAGTTTCTAGTTTTCGGATCTCGAGTTCAGTTTTTTTTTATCATCAGCAGTTTTTGAGTAATCATAAGAAAACCATTGGAAATTTGTTTTCCAAATTTTCACTTGCTTTTCAAAAGGCCCACGGACTTCAATACAAATTTTTCAGCGTTTTCATCATAAGTCTTTTTTAGGTATTTTCTTCTCTCTAATTTGAGCAGCTTAAAAGCCTTGTACGATGATGTTTCGCTGAGTTATCCTCGTTCAAAACAAAAAAGTCAGTTTTAATTTTGGTAATTAATTAATCAGGAAATAATGATCGTGCAGAATTTTTTTCTTGCAACAATCAACTTTTTTTAATAAAAATAAATATGGATTATTGCTAAAAAACATTTGCAACGTCAATAAGTGAATAAAACATGAAAAATTAATTCTTAAATAGATTTTTTGCAAAAACGATAAATTCAATCATTCCGAACACAATGGGAAAAAATCGCAGCGCTTCGAAATTTTCAGTTTTTCTTTGGAATACTTTGAGGTTGAAAAGAAACAGTCAACATCCTTAGTCTATCCATTATTTGCAATGTTATGCCAAGTTAAGCGAATATTCCTAAACACGTCCTTAATGCAACTGTAAATGATCGCTCACTTTCATAAAACAGTTGTACACAAACTATTCGTTGTTGAACTGTTAATCGCGAAATTTTGACGTCGTATGGTTTATAGATGACAGTCGTTAAATATTGACGCCCCATCTTTAACATAACAACTAATATCGTGCAATTAAAATCCTATAGTTCCAACTAGAACGCCCCATATATACAGATCGATTTAAAAAACCTTTGCGGTATTTACTCTTGATCAAATTTAACAGGCACATTCTTACATTGTATTCCAATTTTCCTTATTAAACAACTGAGCCATGCACGTTCGTTTTTTTTACATTCCTCCTTCGTACTGTATACTGTTTACATGTTCCGAGACGACAGATAACTGTCCAATCGTTATCAAATAATGGAACGCCTTATCTATATCGGGTATCTGAAAAGACGTCACATTTAAATTGACTTGTCTTACACATGAATTTTTTTGTACGACTCAAATTATTCGTAGTTTTTATCTGATCATTAGTCCAATTGTTAATAGGAATTACTAAAACAAATTACGATTACGTACTGCGGAAAAAAACAATAGACGTGTTGTTCGCCGAGCAGAAAATCAATTCGAAACAATTATTTAGCGTGATGGGTGTTTTGTTCTGAACGCTGAATATACAGGGTGGTACTACTTCGATGGCAGTTTTCTTGAAAACTTGAAATGGAATAGGGTAAAAAAATATGCGATGTTCCATGCAAAACTACAAGTAGACATTGTAATATAGAAGTCAGTTTAGAATACAAATTTTTGTGTATAATCGTTATGTAGATCTGAAACTGAAAGGGCTATAAGGCTGCTATTTATGCTTTTTCTTCAAAGAAACTGTATATCATCGGGCTTTCTATATTTTTATAGTTCCCGAGAAAATTGTAAAATCCTGTCGAATTTGAGCCACCCAGTATATATACATACATACATTTCCATTTGGATGTTAGATTATTATTATTATTATTTATTTGTGACGTCATATCAGTAGATTATCCAGTCACCATGAATGCGAGTAAACTGCCTGACATCTTTGAAGTATTAAATTTATTAAGCATTTTGATTAGGCAAAATTATATCTATTCTCGCTCCAAAGATGATCAATGGGGTTTGCATCGGGCGATTACGAAGGCTAATCTAACTGATTGACCATTTTCTTGTTTCCAATGATGCCTTGGTTCGTTAACTTGGTTAATTAACTGTTTATTTTTGTTTCAGGTGAGTCGCAAAACTTCCCCGTAGTCATGTAAGTAAAATTAATGTGATGCGTATATAAGACAGAGTGCATCTGTTCAAGTACAGTCTGTTCTTCAAAATAAAAGTCTTTGATTACTTTGAATTGGAAACTCTTGAAAAAAGAAGTTGTTAACAACTTTTTGAAGTGATAACTTCTTATGGGAGGGTGAACCGCTTCGTTACGTAACGCGTTACAGCGCCAGTCTGTCTGGGTTCCCTTTCTCTCACGCATACGGCAGCGGTAGGCAGGCTCCTCCTCTCTCACTCTAACCCACAGCGCTAGCCGTATTTCGGACAGACGCTTCCCCCTCTCTCGCACGATCTCGAGCTCTATCTCCTCCTCTCTGCGTGCTTTCGCTGTCTACATCTACGTGCGTGTGCATGTGTGCGTTGCTGCTGCTGCGGGCCCCTTCTATGATTTAGTAATTAGTAAATTTAGTAATTTTACAGCATCATAGTAAAAAATAATTATACACGTTCTGATAAACATAATTAAAAAAAAATTATTATAAAATTCCGTTAATTTTAACCGGAGATTTTAATGTTAATTTTGCTGCTAATCGAGCTAAAAATTTAGTATCGTTCCTACAATCAAAATTACAATTAAAAATGATTAATAAGCCAGAAGAAGCTACAACAAGTCATGGAACTGTACTTGATACAGTCTTTGCAAGATTTTTAGATGACATACAATGTAAACATTTCGTTGCTTATTATAGCTACCATAAGCGAATTGTTACTTTTATAGGATTAAATAATGATACTAATAATGTACATACACAAAATTCTAATGTACATATTCAAGTATTGTAACTAAGAATAAAATATATTTTATAATCAATAAAAGATTTAATTAATAAATAACCTTTCCTTACGTTATCATATTAATATACATAAAATTTAAGTAATAACCTAAGCTTTTATCAAGTTAAACAATTTCAATATCAAATAGTTCAACTTAGATTAGTTTCAGTTATCACTTCTGTCGGGTGTCCCGTGACGCACGTTTTTTTTTAACATATTTTTTCTCGATATTTAGTATCGTTGTTTTCCTGAAAAATCGTATCTTCCTTATCAAACCATTTATGTATATGTAGATTTTAACAATAATTTTTGGTCTATTATTCATCATTTTCTAACTTTGACAAAAATTCCAAACAACTGTGACTTATTAGAGTCGTTGCACAATGGGTTAATTACCTTACTAGTGTATAATGGAAAATTAACTCACAAGTCTATAATAGGAAATTACCTCACTAGTGTATAATGGACAATTACCTCGCTAGTGCATAATGGGCTATTTAGTCACTAGTGTGTAGTAAGTTAATTACCTGACTAGTGCGTAGTGATAAATTACCTTCTTAGTGTGTAATGAGTAATTAGCTTGCTAATGGAGACTTCACAATACGTTCTGGGATATTATCGTCATTTTCTAGGCTATTAGTTTTATTACTGCGTAATGGCTAATTACCCTTACTAGTGTGTAATGAGTTAATTACCTCACTAAATCGTAATCAGCAATTACCTTCCTAGTGCGCAATGGATAATTGTTTCACCAGTGTGGGGTAAATTAATTACCTCACTAGTGTGTAATGGGTAAATCAGGAAATCATTGTTTTTCTGAAGATTCCGCCTCGCCAAACCATTTATCTGTAGACTTCAACAAATTTTCTGGTGTATTTTCATCATTTTCTAGGTTGTTTACCTTGAGAAAACAGCTCCAAGCTGTCAAACTGTAAATTTATTATTAGAAATACGTAGATGTATTTCTTTATCTCACTTTAGAAAATTCAGAGCTACAAACAACTATGATTTACTTAATTCGTTGCGTAATGGGTTAATTACCCTACTAGAGTGTAATGGGAAATTACTTCATTAGTGCGTAATTACCTCACTAGTTCGTAATGGGTAATTAACGTACTACTGTGTAGTGAGTTAATTACCTCATAATTACGTAACGAGCAATTGCCTCCCTAGTGCACAATGGGTAATTGCCTCGCTAGTGTGTAATGCGTTAATTACCTCACTACTGTATAATGAGCAATTACTGTACTAGTGCGTAATCGATTAATTATCTCATTATTGTCGAAATATCTATATTGTTTATAACTTTTCTTATGACTGCTGTCGACCGTCGAAAAATAGTTTCAACTATTTATTGGTAGCTCAACTAATATTAAATTTAATTCGACAAATATTGGTAATAAACATCAGCTATATCGTGATAATTATAGTAATCTTTAATATGTTTTAATTGCGAATTATGAAGTTAATTACACATGATAATATAATAAGTAATGGTTTATTTTGATACAGTTTTTTTATTGTCTTTAGAGTTGTGTATAGTCAAATGAATGGAAACACGTGGCGGTTATCTTTGACTTGTGTCGGGAGTAGCTTAAATAAAAATATAGGGGACAATAAAAAAGCGACATGTGGGTAAAGGTAGTAATTTACGAGTATAAAGTTCTCATATCACGCACATTCTTAATATATATAATCGATTAAGAGAAATTACTCGGATTTGGGAGTTTAAAAAATTATAAATAATCGTATTCACTGCTTATTTTCTTTTAAAAAACATAATTTTCTTTGCTATCTTTAGTTAGACAAGTTTAGTTTAGACAAATTAATGTTTTTTTTTTAATTATTAGGCTCAAAGTATAAATAGTGCCCCTCGTACTCGTACTTCACGCGATTTCATGAAGGATTTAGTTTCACCAATAAAGAAACAATAAGCCATCCCTCTCGTCTGCAGTCGATTTATTTCAATATGCCCGACTTCCTGCAGTCGCCCAGAACTTTCCACTTTCTTTCCTCCCTCCTAATGTAGCCGTCCCGGAAAGTTTTCCCGAAGTTTTTCAGACGACGAAACGCGCTAATAACCGTGCCTTCCGCTGCGCTCGAATTCCCATCGCGAAAAACTGTCGTAAATTGATGGGGAGAGAAAAAAGAGGACAGACTAACCCGACAGTCGTCGGTGGCGTCCCATTAAAACTTTTTGTAATCATGTTCCGGCATAGGGCTCAGACGTACATTATGCAAAACAAGACCGGCCAGCGACCGCAACATAAGCACATCGCCGGGAATCACTCCCCCGGGGACGGCGCCGACATATGCGGGGGGTTTCCTCCATTGGCGTACGGGAAATGTTACATGAAAAATCTCAGATAAAAGATACACGAGTGTATTCATATTCGTGTACACACCAAAAGAATTGACTAACACCGGTGATTCCATGAATCCGTTGAGTAATTGGTTAATTACCTCGGTAGTGCGTAATTGGTTAGTTACTGTACTAGTGCGTAATATATACCTCGCTAGTGTTCATCAAAATGTATTAAGTATCGGGTTGTCCCAAACGTTCGTTCGGTTTTTTCATAAGTATTTATTATTAACATTATAGTTATTACAAATTATTTTAATCAATAATGTACGTTTTTCCATTTTCAATTATTTTCTCCCATCTCTCAGAAAGCTTCATAATACCATTTTCATAACAACATTTTTAAATGATTTCTGACTTCCTTCTGTTATCCATGGAGCGGAATAAGTGAAAATCCGAGGGCGCGGGGTCTGGAGAATACGGTGGATGGGGTAAAACGTCCCACTCTAACTCCAACAATTTCCTCCGGGTCTGCAGAGAAGTGTGAGGACGAGCGTTGTCGTGATGGAAGACGACCTTCTTACGATTTACAAGTTCTGGGCCCTTTTCCTGCATGACTTGGCTTAATTTTTGTAGTTGTTCGCAGTAAACGTCCGGATTCATTGTTTCGTTCCTCGGGAGTAGCTCAAAATAAATGATTCCTTTGAAATCCCACCAGACGGACAACAAAAGTTTCCTGGGGTGAAACCCTGCCTTTGGTGTGGATTGAGAAGGTTCACCGGACTTTCCCCACGATCTTTTTCGACTGACGTTGTCGTAAGTGATCCACTTTTCATCTCCAGTAACCATGTTTCTCAAAAGGGCGTCGCTACATCGACGAATCCTTAACATATCGCAGATGTTGACGCGATCCATTAAATTGGATTCGCTGAGTCCGTGAGGAACCCAAACATAGAGTCCACTGATAAACCCAAGTTGTTTAAGGTGATTCTGTACACTAGATTTTGACGTCCCGATTTTTTCTTCAAGCTCACGTATGGTTTTACGAGGATTTACCTCAACTAAGGCTCGTAAATTCTAGGGAACGACACGTTCGATCTTGAATAACATTTTTGTCATACACAGAACACAATTTGCTGCAAGTTTCAGCGGCTCTTTTGCTTTTTTTTAAATAAAAAAAGTCACGTGCATAGAATACTCGGTTTCAGTCATTTTCAATTAAGCTCACACACAACAATAATAAAACAAGTTCACGAGTATAACGGCAATAAACAACAGTTAAATATCAGGGTTAAATAGGGAGCTTCGAGGCTGCAGCTGTGCGCATGACATCATAGACCGTGACTCGGAGAAACGAAACAACTTTTTGGACAACCCGATATGAATATATACAGAGTTCGATCTGGCGGCGCGTAAAGTGCATCCTTTCCCTCCGAATGGTGCCTCACTCTTTCTTCTACGCATCATAGAGAATCTCACAAGTTTTCCTATTCTTGACAAGCTGTAGGTGGGTGTATTTATTAAACTCATTTTAGGGTCACACAAAGCTGCAAGCAACCGTAAGTTAGTGGAACCGCTGGGTAAATAATTGATTACCTCACTAGTGCGTAATATGTTATTTACCCCACTACTATCCATGAAGCCACATCGTATCGCATAATCACTATTTTCAGAGAATATAGTGTAATATAGAGTATAAACAACAAAATGCATATATTAGTTTGTTAATAAAAAATTACTTCACTGAAAACATAATTCGGAACAAAAGTATCGTGCTGAAGCCTCAGAAAGGTACGTAACCCCTTAAGGACTAGATTTAAACCCGGGGGGCTGCCTCGAAAATTCCCGGAGCCCGGCGCCGGTTGTTGTTTGACGCGCCCGTGTCGAAACCAATTTTCCTTGACGCTCCGGGGGCGTTATATAACAAGGACATATAGCCGCGTCCCATTAACTCCTCTGGTACATCATCAAGGCACTGTCTCCGCTTTCGGTCTCTATTGCCATCATCATTTCGCATAATTTACTGATGGCATTATACGCGTATGTACATACATAGTTTTCCCTAGTTCGTAGGTGCGTTGGCGCAAAATTATTTTACGACATCCTCGGAAAGGATATGTGGAACTGTATGGTTTGGGAGTCGTGAAAGAGGGTCGTCATAAAGTAACGACGTTGTAAATTTATTGGGATGGATAGTCGCGGGCGGTGTCGTTTCATTAGCTTGTTAAAAGCAAGCGTCAATAAATATACATATATGGTATGATTAAAACCAAGGATTGCCATCAGAACTTGCTGCAATATTAAAAAACGGAAATTGTTAGTAGTGTAAAATTTTTTCTGCTTCTAATGATCATATTTTTTGCAATTTTGATACCGATGGCAAATATTGTCTGGTCAATTTGCTGTGGATTTTAAATTAATTACACAGACCTACACATTTTCACATTTTGAAAATTGATGTGAGTAGTAAGGCTATGTCACTCCTGGACAACCCTCGGATTTGTCCGCGGACATTTGATGCGGATGGCATATGAAATTGATCTGAAGAACTCTTGGCGCAGGTATAAAACAGGTATGGTAACCTGTTTAATGACGTCATGTTTTTTCCTAATACCACCATACCTGTTTTAAACCGGTACACACCTGTTTTATACCTGCGCCAAGAATTCTTCAGATCAACAATGACCACATGCCATCCGCATCAAATGTCCGCAGACAAATCCGAGAGTGGTCCAGGAGTGACATAGCTATACTACTGATGTGGGTTTGATAAGTGGTTATAAGTGAGTTATTAACGCTGATGTCATATCTACCTTCCTTTATTGCCCCTCACGTAAGGTTTTTGATCAACTGAATAATCAGAATAAATTAAAAACTAAAGGAAAAATTACATTTTAATAAACATTATATTTAAAAAACATAGTAAAAAGCAACAACACAGTTTCGTTTTGTAGTTTTTCTTGTGTAATTATTCGTTGGAAGTTCTCTTTTCGGCATCCAGCAGTAATCTGCCATCATCGCCACATCCCATCGATCCTGGTACCTCCTTTCTATCTCCTTTATATCTTAATGGAACCTTTCACCTTGCTCCTCACTAACAGCACCAAGATTTTGTTGAAAGTAGTCCAGATGAGCATGCAGAAAATGAAGGTGCTTAACTTATCCAGCATTTTGTTGATAATTTCCTGATACTGCGGATGTTTATAACTTCCAAAAAAATTTTCTGTTACATTTTCAAAGCATATCCAAGATTCTTTTTCAATTTCTGTCATTGTTTCTTCAAACTATTGGCCCTGCATTAATATTCTTATGTGTGGTCATAGAAAATGCCTTCCTTTAATTTTGATTGCTTCAGCAATAGCTGGAAATTAGCCACGTTCCCGTTTTTATCTATAGCTTTTACATATTCCTTCATTAATCCTAATTTAATATGAAATGGTGGCAAAAGAATTTTTTGCGGATCAACCAAATTTTCATAAATAACGTTTTTTGAGCTAGGTGTTAAGTTTTCTCTTCGGGGCCAATCCTTTTTCGCTCAATGTTGTCGCCTGTCTCTGCTGTCCCACTCGCACAAAAGACACGGATACCCTAATTGCTGACCCAATAACAAGTGTACAATTTTTAAATCACCATAAATCACCCAGTTATGGTCTTTGTACTGAAATTTTTCAGGCAGTACTTTTAGATTTTCGTAACTTTCTGTTATTTGTACAGAATGGGCTACAGGAACAAATCACCCCACACACTTGTGGCAACGTTTCAAACCGATTAAACACAGGGTGCCGCAAAGATTGAGGCAAAATTTAATTTTATACAACCTCGGTTTTAAAAACTATAAACTGCTGTACAGTGTACATTTACAAATACTGAGATGGAAACAAAAAACAGTGTTTCTGTAGCTCACGGTATGTAACTAAGGCAAAAAGTCAAAAAAGTCCGATCACAAAATCTTTGTTGGCCTGTGTTATCGTGCATTTATATTAACTTTAGAAAATCCATGACAAACCGTGATTTACTATATTTGTTGAATAAATTACCTCACTAGTGCGTGAGGGGCAAAACCTCACTAGTGCGCAGTGAGTCAATTCCCTTACTAGTGAGTAAAGTGTTTGCCTCATTAGTGCTCATCTATGCCAAGGCAAGTCCCCAACAATAAATAACGTGAGTAATAAAGTAGAAATTCCGCTTAAAATCCCATGAACTGGATACGGTAAGTAATTCGTTAATTACCTCACTAGTAAGGTAATGTGTAAATTACGTCACTAGTGTGGTAATTTATTACTTACCTTATTGTTGTCTATTATATCACGTAAGGCAGTAAATAACAAAGACTAGTACCCAATGATTCTGGTGGTAATTACTTCACTGGTGCACAATGGGCATTTCCTCATTGGCGTGTATATCTACCGACAAACGTGAGTAGGCGTGTTTCTTTAATTGATTAGAAAATATACTTCAGAGTTACAACCGACCGTAAGTTGCTGGATCCGGTGTGTAGTTGATTACCTCACTAGTGCATAATGGGTCAATTCCCCCACTAGTGCGTAGTGGATCAATTCCACCACTAGTGTGTAAAGTGTCATGTTACCTCGTTAGCGCTTATCCTTTACCACGTGTGTACGTACTTACATTACGTTATGTTATATGGGTTTGGGCCTCATCAGCCATTGATCGCACGGGTAGTACCTTGGCGATCCTCTCTTATCCGTGTCATTATCCAAAAATGCTATCCCATAAAAGGAGCAATTTGGGCACGTCCCTCGCCTTAAGCCTCGCATCCTCTAGGATAACAGGGGTCCCTAATATAAGGCACCTCCTCTTCTCCAGTGGTTTCCTCGTCTTCTCTACAATATCTGCATGCCGGGCTGTCAGTCAGCCTCAGCTTGTGCTTATATGCATTCAGGCTACTATGGTGGCCCGTTATGATTCCCACCATGGTTCTGGCTTTGTGTCTGTTCAATTTAATGAATTCTTGGACCCATTTCTCAATCTGTGAGTATTCGATGAAGAGTTTGGTTATTCGACAACCCGTTACTCCTCTCAATCTTTTATTGTGCTGGTCTCTTGCCCGGCCATTGATGCGGTCTCTGATCAGATTCCGACTTATTTCCACTGCAGGTTCTGGTCTATAGAGGTTTTCCCTGGCAAGGTCATCTGCAATTAGATTTCCCGTAATGCCATTATGCCGAGGTATCCATAAGAGTTCTACCGGTCCCTTATCTGCTAAGTGGTTCAATGCTTCATAGCAATTATAGACCAGCTTCGACTTTGTCGTTGCTGAATTGAGGGCTGCCAACGCCGCCCTGCTATACGAGCAGATACATACCATGTCCTGGGTCCGATTTTGGTCGGCCCCCAGAACACCGTATGTAATTGCAACTACTACGTACAACTATGTACGTACTTAATTAACACCCAAAGTTTCAAGGGAATGTATCGAAAGTGTCTAATTATATTATAGTATCTTTCTTTAATGTACATATTTTCGACTGTTATATTTCTTGCGACATTCTTTGTTTTTCAAAGGCGCTCTCAGCTTTATCCTCACACAAAGCAACAACCCAACGAGATGATAAAAAAACAAAAGATCGTTCCAACATTCGTAATATCTCCTCAGGGACTTCCCCGTAATATAATAACGCGTCTTATCCAAATTCTCCCCTTTCATTCAAAACAAAGGAGTAATCGAACGTGTATCTCCTTCCGAGATCCCGCCCGTCTTCTGTTGAAAACAAGTGAGTTAAAAGAAAATTACGAGCATTTGTTCGTTGTAAAGAAATGCGGATATTTTGTAAACACGATAACGTTGACAGAACGATAGTGGATTATTACAGCTTTCAGTAATAAGACGGTTATTGTTATTACTTATTACTGTGTTCTTGTTTGAGAAATTTGTCGACGTACTATTCGTATATCATGTTCTTAGCGGGGCGGGGTTAAGAGGTCATGTGTCATCGGTTCTGTCGACAGCGTTACAAATTTATTTGTTTTTCAAAATATGTTTTTCAGTTGATGCTTTTGGTCGGCTTTAACCTTTTATAGAAGAGGTTTAGGATTTCTTCGTACGCTTTCCAATAAATCCTGACCATGATAAGACTGGGCAATAGCTATCAATACATTTACACTCAGTGCAATCATTTGTTAATAAATTAATGTTTAAATTAACTTTTCGAAAATTCCCTACGTATTTCTCTTCAACATGTTATTTTAAAGATATTGTTAAACAGTCGCATGAAAAGAATAAAAATTGTCGGAATTATGCTGCGTGTCGTTTTGAAAAGTCATGCTTCGAGAAAACGCGTTTAAAGTTTTGAAATGTGTTATAGACATGAAAAAATGAAAATTTTTTCATGTCTGAAAATGCTGTTTAAAAATGTGTACCATCTGCTATGCCAAGACCATAACGCTGCCCTTCTATTTCAAAAAATAAAACCAGCCACAGGTAGGATTCGACATTTGTCCCGGATCGGAACCGAACGACATACAGCTGTTTCGAACTTGTTAGTTCTCATCAGTGCCGTATACGGTACGCCGATTCAGGACAAATGCCGAATGAACTTTATGGCCTATACATCTTTATCGATACGATCTCTGTCAGTAACTTATAAGTCGGAAATCGAGAAAGGAACCACCAAGCCGTCAAGCGGTTATCAAAGTAGTTCCCGAATAGCAAAGCTATTACATAATCGCTCTAGGAAACAATTACTCCTCGGGCTAAAGCCCCGCCAGGCATTGAATTATACCCAGAAGCGATCCTCGACCCCTTTCTCGTGTTTCTGCACGATCAGATAAGGTTTCAAAAAATAAAACCAGCCACAGGTAGGATTCGACATTTGTCCCGGATCGGAACCGAACGACATACAGCTATTTCGAACTTGTTAGTTCTCATCAGTGCCGTATACGGTACGCCGATTCAGGACAAATGCCGAATGAACTTTATGGCCTATACATCTTTATCGATACGATCTCTGTCAGTAACTTATTAGTCGGAAATCGAGAAAGGAACCACCAAGTCGCCAAGCGGTTATCAAAGTAGTTCCCGAATAGCAAAGCTATTACATAATCGCTCTAGGAAACAACTACTCCTCGGGCTAAAGCCCCGCCAGGCATTGAATTATACCCAGAAGCGATCCTCGACCCCTTTCTCGTGTTTCTGCACGATCAGATAAGGTTTCAAAAAATAAAACCAGCCACAGGTAGGATTCGACATTTGTCCCGGATCAGAACCGAACGACATACAGCTGTTTCGAACTTGTTAGTTCTCATCAGTGCCGCATACGGTACGCCGATTCAGGACAAATGCCGAATGAACTTTATGGCCTATACATCTTTATCGATACGATCTCTGTCAGTACAGAAACACGAGAAAGGGGTCGAGGATCGCTTCTGGGTATAATTAAATGCCTGGCGAGGCTTTAGCCCGAGGAGTAGTTGTTTCCTAGAGCGATTATGTAATAGCTTTGCTATTCGGGAACTACTTTGATAACCGCTTGGCGGCTTGGTGGTTCCTTTCTCGATTTCCGACTTATAAGTTACTGCCCTTCTATATTTAAATATTCTTCCTTATTTTCTTTCCTCGAATATTTTATGTTATCATTGTATCTGTCAAAGACATTTTGCCGTGCTTGATCCGCTTAGCATCGGCTTCTAGACAAAAATTATATGATTGGACGCCAATATCATTCATGAGGTATGATCCCTCGAAACAAGTGTTAGAAAATGAGGTTGGTTCACTTTGCATTGAGCCTTTTCATCAACCAAATTGACCACGCCTCCAGATTTGAGCGAATTTTTTAATGCATTAATACGTCATTGTATTTATATCATCTGGATTTCTTACAATCTAGAGAAACAAGCAGGTATTTGGATTTTAACGATCATCGTCTGTCCTTCGCTCTTGCTTTTCTGCAAGTAAAAATTGCTGATTCCAGCGCCCTGCCCTTAACCCCCCCCCTCCCGATTTCTTGACCTTCTAGACGCAGACACGCCTCGACCGAAATTGTTCTCGATAAGAAAAAAAAGCGATAGCGTGCGTTCGCAAATAATTATCTCCCGGCTCGACTCGACAAATCTACAAAAAAAATTAACTACTTACAAGAAAAGGCCTCACGATCGCCAATAATATTGCACATGTAAGCGGTTTTTTTTTACGCGGCCGATATGAAATATAATCAGAAATTTTTGCCGACAAGTATCAAAGGTGGTTTCACATCGGCATGGCATGATGCAATTTTTACCGAAATTTCGTGGGCCCGCTAGAAAAGATAAGAGTAACGGTGATGGGGTAAAATAACAGATATTTTGTAAATAATGAATGGTATTAGCGAGAGGTACGCGTGCAATAAAATCGTGGAAATTATATTGGTCGCAAAATTTTTTATTCACTCTTGAACATATTTCAGTACTTGGATTTTTATTCTACTTTATACGTACCTACGATTTTCACCACAAAGCATGACAGTTTACGTGATTTAATAATAATAATAAACGACTAATTGACAGGGTTGTTAAACGATGGCTTGTTTCTAATCACGTAAGGAAGGGTTTTATATACATTAATAGCCACATAGTTGATGTGCACAAAACAATAAGTAATACAAGTGAGACACGGGGTTGACACAACAAAACGTTTATTTCAAACTTACAAGATTCACTGTTAGTAATGAAGGACAGAAATGAGTATTTATAAAGTTTCTTATCTAAGGGCTGTGTCGGCTTCTGTTAAGATAAATGATTCAAATAATTATATTACGTTAAGCGTAATATTGCCAAGAGATATGTTATCGAAAATAAAAGGAATGGTATAAGCATGGGTATCATATTACAAATAGTTTATCATTAAAGTACACACCAAGAGAATAACTATATATTAGTGGCTGCTTCTTTAAGGTATAGGAGCAAACTTTACATTTATTTATGTTCATTGATAGTTTATTTTCCGAACACCACGATACAACAAAGTCGATGAGTTTTTGCAACCTCTAGTGATCATGTAAGCCGGTTATAATGGGTGATCCAAATTGAACTTTAAGATTTGAATTACGCGCCATTTGCGTTGTGTGAACGTTGGGAGTTTGGCATTTTTACAGTTGGTATCGAAACACATGGCAAATTCATCATGGCGCCGTACACTGTGCACCAACGCGTAAATATCATACAAATTTATTATGAAAACAGGCGATCAGTTACGATTACATTAAGAAAATTTCGACCACTTTTTGGACGCAATAATGTGCCAAGTGAGCGTGCAATTCGTTATCTAGTGCAAAAGTTTCAAACAAGTGTATGCTTATTGACAAACCAAGGGTCCGGTATCAACGCAGAGGACGGTCAGATGAAACTATTGCTCGCGTAAGTGATAGTGTGCGTGAAGAGCCAACCACGTCAATTCTTCGCCGTTCGCAGCAATTGACTCTTTCATACGGCACTATGGAACGAATTTTAACAAAAAAAAAGATCTGCGTTTAAAGGTGTATAAAATTCAATTGACACAAGAACTTAAAAAAACGGACCACCAGAAATGCCATACATTTGTGAACTGGGTTTTAGGGAAAACAGAAATTGATGCTGATTTTTGTAAAAAAATCATATTGTCCGATGAAACCCATTTTCATTTAAATGGCTTTATGAATCGGCAAAATTGTCGCATTTGGGGGTTGTGAAAATCCCCATATTATTCAAGAGAAACCAATGCATCCACAAAAATGCACTACCTGGTGGGCACTATGGGCTGGAGGAATCATTGGCCCATACTTTCTTGAGGACGAAGGTGGCAACGCCGTTACTGTCAATGGTGTGCGCTATCGGGAGATGGTAAACGGCTATTTTTTCAGTAAAACCAACGATTTGAACTTGAATGACATGTGGTTTCAACAGAATGGAGCCACATGTCACACAGCACGTGAAACAGTTACTTTACTTCAAACCAAATATCCTGGTCGTGTTATCTCTCAGAGGGGTGACATCGATTGGCCACCGAGGTCTTGCGATCTAACCCCATTAGACTTTTTTCTGTGGGTCTATTTGAAGGAAAGGGTTTATGTCAACAAACCTGCTACGATTCTAGAGCTAAAAGAGAACATCAGACGTGCAATTGCTGAAATAGAGCCGCATTTATGCGATAGCGTCATGAAAAAACTTCACTAAAAGAATGGTATCATGTCAGCGGAGCCGTGGAGGGCATTTGGCTGACATTATATTTCATATCTGACTTCTAAGTTTGTACTTTATACTGATGGCAATAAAATTCGGATTTTTTCAATATTTTGATTTTTATTCAGAAAGCAAATCCTAAATATTCAATTTGGATCACCCTTTATTTAAAAATAATTTTAAGTCATCAGCAAAAAGAAGATGTGAAATAAGCATTAGAGACAAATCGTTAATGAATAATATAAAGAATAATGGTCCCAAATTTGAGCCTTGAGATTCTCCAGATGACGCTAAGAAGGTCTCGGATTTAAAGCCTTTATATGAAACAAATGGTGTACGTCTGAATAAATACGATTTTACTAAGTGAAAAAAGAATACTCAAATAATTCTAATTTTTAAATTACTATATTATGATTCACCTTGTTAAAGACCTTCGACAAATCAGCATACACCACATCCACATGACCTTTATTATCTATGCGAATTGCTATTATCTGAGTAAATTCTGCTAAATTAATAACTGTACAGCGTTTTGCCGCGAGCCCATGTTGATCAGGAGATAGAAGGATTTGCCCAACAAGATAAATGTAGGTGTATAATCCTCTCCTCTCCTCCAGTGCAGGGCAGGTGTAAAGAAGATGAATCGAGGTTTCCTCGTCTTCTCTGCAGTATCTGCATGTCGGGCTGTCAGTCAGTCCCAGCTTATGCTTATATGCATTCAGGCTACTATGGTGGCCCGTTATGATTCCTACCAGGATTCTGGCTTTTTGCCTGTTCAATTTAATGAATTATTGGGCCCATTTCTCAATCTCTGAGTATTCGATGAAGAGTGAAAAGACATAGTCAATATTCTTAGTATATCCAAAGTTAAGCGAATATCCCTAAGTACGCAATTTTTTACTGCTTAATTGTGAACATTTTTGCATTAACACCGACGAATTTTTGCGTGGCTTAACAGAAAATTCTCGTAACCGGCTCCGACTCATAAAAGCCTTTCCACGCCTCGTCCATCTCACCTATCGATTATCGTCTATCGATTATTCAACGAGGAAAACAAATAAGGAAGTCCCGTCCGCGTTCCGTATTCCGGTCACGCACGCCACTGCATTTTTCTGCTTAGCAGTCGCTCGGAGTCCGACTGACACCATCGCCAGTGTTTAGAAAGAACAGCATTAGCGGCCTTTTACAAAGAACAACTCCGAACATTTGCCATTCCGTACGTCTAGCTGGCATTTGTCGCACCACATAAAATCAAAGGGAACGGCCGCGAGATGGTAATAATAAAAACTACGGTAACAGTGCGCTACTAGAGAATGGTTCTGGGTAACAGAAGAACGAAGGAGTCGTCGTAGATCCGTGAAGGGATCTATCACTGGTTGCATCAGCAGCAACAATGAGAAATGGGGTTGAAATGCGCTCTTGTTTGTTAGCGTTGTGAAAGGAGTAAAAAGAAACAACAGTGAAACAAAAGCCATCACATCTGATAGAATATTGACGCCTTCGGCGTCGTTGACCATACTGTAGTGAGATGACCTTACATAACACATATTTTTGATCTTATTAAAATCTCAACCCTAGAAGGTGTGTTTGGAAGAAGTTCAATGTATCATAGGAACAGTTTTTTACCTATCACAACAAAGTTGATTGGACAAGTTGCAATCAAGGGTGTCTTAATTATTCTAATAGCTATCCCAGTTTTTATGTTATGGCGGTCTTTGGGGCGCTTGTAGTGTCAAATGCTACTAGCGGTTATGTTGTTATTGCTACGTTTATTTGAGAATAAATAAATGTTTCGGGGCCAGATGCGGGAATGGACTTATTTGAAAACGTATCCCAAAAGTCGATAGCCTGGTGCGCTTATTACCAGACGCCGCCCTGGTCATAAACTATTGACCTACTCTGCAAGGATTTTAACATGTGGATAACTGTAACAAAAAAATATGTAATGTAACTTATTATGGTTCCGAATCTAACATAATATACAAGGGTTTCTACTTTCTGATGTTTACAAAACTTAAAACTAATATATACAAATACAATCACGGCTGTCAATAGGCGTGGAGGCGTATGTGTGTCCACAATGTCATTTATTAATTTCCGTTTCATCGCAACCGTTTTGATTAATATTTTTCCCTGAACGCCGAAGAATCATTTCTGTACAGGGGTTTTCTAAACAGCAAGGTTGAGTTGGAGTAACAATTAAACGTTCTTGAACATCGTTCGTCTAGAGTTTCTTCTCATAAAATTGTCTTTCTCCCAGGTGACTTACCCTCGGAGGCATTACCCGTATTTCAAATCCTTGGCACCAACAGTGGTACATGTTTTTTTATTCTCGCTTTGGGAACTGTTCACGAAATTGTAAAAGACATGAACAGGGAGTACTTCCACCAGTTCTCATTTCGTGTATTTTCTGTGTAGTGTCTCTTTCAGTCAATCTGGATCTCTGTGTAGGAATTGTATCAATCAGTGTCCAATTTCATTACGCGTCAATGAAATTTGAGATCAATACTAGCTCAAGATCAATAACATACACAATTGAACAGATTTTTTTTAAAAATAATAAAGACAACTACCCTCCTGTACAGCATCTTCAACATTTAATCTTCATAAGAATAGAAGAGAAAAAAACACTTTTGGTAAAAGGGTTACATGGAAAACGTTACATGTATATCACCTAAGTATTCTCGTTCTTAGTTGAAAGCAACCGGATATTGCCCAAACGGCCAATCACAAATTAAAATACCATCTAAATAAGACTATACACTATTATAAAGAGTGGAAGATAAATATAAATGAAGAAAATACGAAACAAATCGTATTTTAACAGGAAAATTCACAAACAGTAATGTTTTTACAAAAACTAAAATAAACAAGGAAATACAAGAGGTAAGAAAAATTAACTACTTAGGGCTAGCCACTAGACAGACAACTGAGATTTAAGGCCGACATAACTAACTGTATACAAAAAACATATACGACGATCAGTAAACTAAAGCCATTAATAAACAGACGTAGTAAGATTACAGTTAAAATAAGTTATTACTGTATAAAATGATGTTTAGAGCCATATTATCGTATGCATGCCCCGTATGGCACGGAATCTCAAAAATACGATACAACAGACTGCAAACAACGCAAAACTATTAACAAAATCAGACAGATACATAAACATACAAACACTACTTGAAATGACGGGACTAACGTATATAAAACAATACATCAAACAAATAGTGGCAAAATTCTATGATACGCAAATAAATAACGCACCAATAACACAGAACATTAGAAAAACATATAAATATAACGAACAACATACACATAAGTACTTCCATGAAAACTTAGACGAATAAAGAGAACACCCATATGCCATTTTGCGTGCGGAGTCAAGCGCGAATATCATACAGCTGATCGACAAAAAAAAAACGTAAACAATAAAAATAAATAAGAGAGCAATTGCATTCATTACATAAATCTGATGACAATTTATAGAAGCAAGAAATAACACAGGTCTACGGAAAATGTCGATCCTCTGTCCTGGGGATGTGAGGTTTTTTTTTTGGACCGTTGGACATGAATCCGAAGTCCGTTTGTTTTCGTCACGTCAGGATCTCACGATAAGTCGGATTTTTAAAAGCCAAAATTGTCAAATTTGGCCATATTTTGGAACCCTGACATGATGGAAAAAACTAACTTCGGAGTCGTGTTCAGCGGTCCAAAAAACTCTGTATTCGCCCGCCACATCCCCTGGACACTGGTCTACATTTTATGGTATGTTTGACAATATATACCATAAGAACTATATCCTTAAGTCAAGTAAACTACGAAAACCATACCTATTGTCGAATTAGTCCAATGAGGAGTGCCACCAGATGCTGTTGTAATACTGGTCGTTTCAACAAAACAATAGCTGGCACCACAACAAACCCAAATGGACATGAAAAATTAACATGTGGTCGTGCACTTGGGAAGCAAACCGATTTCGCTTACCACACAGCTTTCGCCTAACAAATTTTGACGCTAATTGCTGAGGGGACGTCAGCGTCGGCTCGTCGAACAAAGCCTCGTAAAACAAAATTAATGTCTTATTCTAATTCCTATAATAAAATTGACCGCAGGACGTCTCGCGGACATCCGTTGTGGAATGCCACCCCTTTCTCTTTCTTCGACTATTTTGACTATTACTCGCGACCGGTCGTGGTCATCGGCTGGCCCGTCTTTCTCAGGCCTCAGCTGTCACTCACGGCGTCGGCTCCCTAACGCGATGCAGGTCCGGTCGTTATTGCCGTAATTAATTAATGTTTCATAGAAAGAATTCGAGCCGGCAGAGGGTCATGTTTATTACCGTAACTAATTTTTTTCTGCGTGGTTACATGGGGACAAATAATAAAGTCTCGGTTTTGAATAATAAACGTCGGTGACAAATTGAACGTTACTGTCCGTGTTTGATCACGGGGTTTTGGTCGCTGTTTCTTTGTATGCAAATTGTAATAGTTGTGTTATTGTAAATACTGGATCTCGACTAGACATGGTATTTGCTAGGCCCGGTATTAAATTAGAATTTTTAACGTTTACCCGTACATTTAAGGTCCCATTTTGTTGAGTGTCAACCTGAGTAAAGTGACGAAGTAAACCAGTAGCGAAAAAACAATACAAATTCTTGAGAAGTGTATAAGAATTTTCAAAAAATCCACGTCAAGTAATGTAAGAAGAATTAAAAAATTTAGAAAAATAGAATCCTCAAAAAAGTAGCTACAACTAGTGTCAGAACAGAAGTCTAATAACAATATTAATTCACTTTATAGTATACGTCAGCGGGCACTCGTTACATCTCATAATGTAATTGTGTGCAACTACTGACACAGACCCGGTGTTCTTCTTACGGCAGGTAGTCGCTAGGTTACTGGTTCTTTCCGGTGTTGCATGTAGAAGGTAATTTTAATTATTATCAACACAAATATGCATTTCATGTTTTTTATTAATAAGCGCGTCGTGTGTCTAATAATCGGAAATACTTATTCCGGCGATCATGCAGTCAACATTAACATTTTCACCATGTTAATGAACTGCCATCTCATCTGGAAGGAAAAGTAACAATGTACGCAGATGATACATCTGTAATAGTATCCACATCAAACCGTGTAGAGGTTCAGCACTCGATCTCAGAAATTATGGCACAGTTTAACACTTAGTATCATCATCATGAGGTCATCAGTTCTAAGACTGATTGGACGCTAACTTCCAGCTTCTCCTATCTTGTGCTAACCTACGCATTTCGCTAATTGTGCTACAATCTACATCCGTTATTATTTGCGAGCAGTAGTCTAATCTAGGCCTACCTCTGCCTTTCTTCACTCCTATTTCTGCCTCCAAAATATCGCGGACTATTCCCCCAAGTCTCAGCAAGTGGTCTACCATTCTATCTCTTCTCTTCTTTATGTTTTTCCACATACTTCTTTTCTCGCCGACTTTCTCTAATACTTCTTCGTTTCTAACCCTATCAGTCCACGGTATTTTCATCATTCTTCGGTAACACCACATCTCAAAAGCTTCTAATTTCTTCCTACTTGCTTCCCCTACCGTCCAGGTTTCACAACCGTATAGTGCCGTGCTCCATACATACGTTTTCAAAAAACCTCTTCCTTGTTTCTAAGTTTATTACCGCCGAGCATAAAAGTGCTTTCTTTTTGTTAAAAGCTACTCGACCGTGCGCTATTCTTTGTTTTATATCTTTATCGCTTCTTCCATCCCAATTTATTTTACTTCCTAAATAAGTGAAGTCTAACTTGCTCCAATCTTTCATTATTAAAACACTTAGTATAGAGAACGTCAATTAATTTTAAACTTAGACCAAACAGAATAAAGGATGAAATATTTGCAGAGTATCTTGCGGAAGTTTTTACTCCAAACAATGATGTCCCTGATGGCTAAATAGAAAGACAATTAAGTAATATCCCAACTAATGTTCCTCAAATTGCGCGCTCGCTGTATATATTATCTGCACAAAATTAATGACGGCTTGTCAAGAATAGGAAAAAGTGCGAAATTCTCTATGTTGCGTAGAAGAAGGAGTAAGGTAGCATTCAGAAGAAAATAATGCACTTTACACGTTGCCAAATCGAACTCTGTGTACATTCACATTCAATATATATTCATCGATATTCACTCTGCAAAGGTCTCAATTCGACCGAGTAAAGGCCAGGCTATTTACTGCGCACCTCGTGGGCGGTCCGATATCGCAGTTTTGAGACTTGTTCCTACACTTGACGAGCTGTACGTCGGGAGGTAAATCCGTTGCAGGGGCCGTTAAAATCGCGGCGCGCAAATATTCAGGCGGGTTCAGATCGGCCAATATCGGCAACAAAATGGCGAAGTGAATTCCTAGTACGAAGAATTACTTCATACTGAATGAGCGTTATACAACGCGTCGTCCATTCATGTGTTTTTTTCGAAAGCATAAACAATGATTTAATTTTACACATGGTGTTTATTTATTTCATCCTAGGCTAAATAAATACCCTGCCCATTATTTTGATTAAGAGATTGTTTACGCCCGATTTATTTGCGTTGTGTCAAATCGTTAAAGTGAAATAAAAGGTCGCCTGAGACGTACTTCAGGAGTATCTTCTACTGCCACTGTGCCCTCTGAAACTCGGTCCTCGCCACAGACCACCCTTCTACTCTCTACTAAGTCATTTTAAACATAAGATTGCCCTAATATTGTTTTCACAGACGCTAGAATTGTTTAATGAAAAAGGTCAAGATTTTTGGGAATTGAAAGTAAAAAGAAAATAACCACAACCCCAATATACCCTTTTAAACTTTGATATTCACCGCAAGCAACCCTTAGAGTCTTTACTAAGTCACTATGAAGATGAGATCACCGTAAGATTCTTTTTAGAGGTTTTTTCATTAAAGAAATACAAGATTTTTAAAGAGAAGAAAATAAATCACCACCTCAGTATTCTCTCTGAAACTTCAATATTGACCACAGGCAACCCTCGTGCTTTCTACTGTGCCTCCCTACCGATAAGGCCGCCTTAATATTGTTTTTACAGATACTACGATTTTTTAATGAAAGAAGGAAAAGGTTTTTAGGGAGAATAAATAAAGAAAAATCATCACGCCCCCGGTATACCCTCTGAAACCTCTATATTCACCACAGTCAACCATGATAGTCTCTACTAAGTCACCCTAAACATAAGATTGCCCTAACAATTTTTTTACAGGCGCTACGAAGTTTTCAATATAAAAAGTACACGATTTTCAAATAGAAAAAAATAAAAAAAAAACAGCACTACGATCACAGTAGACTTTCTGAAACCTCAATATCCTTCACAGACAACCCTTGGGGTCTCTACTAAATCACCTTGAAGGTAAGACCGCCCTACTAATTTTTTACAGATATTACTTTTTTTTTTTATGGAAGAAGTACCAAATTTTTGAGAAGAAATAAAGAAAAATCACCACACTGCCTAATAGGCTCTCTTAAACCTCGATATTCGCCACGGACAACCCTTATAGTCTCTACTAAGTCACCCTAAATATAAGACCACTTTAATATATTTTTTTAAACACTGCGAATTTTTTAATGCAAAAAGTGAAAGGTTTTTATGGATAAAATATTAAAAAATTAACACAATCACAGTAGACTTTCTGAAACCTTAATATTCACAGACAACTCTTATATTCTGTACTAAGCCACCCTAAACAAAAGACAGCCTAATATTATCTTTACAGATGCTACGATTTTTTAATGAAAAAAGGACAATATTTTTAGGAAGACTACATTTAAAAAAAATCCCCACACCCCAAAAATTTAAAAAGTACCAGAATGTAAAAAGTACATCACAACTCAACCAGAGAAAATTGTACATCAATCCATGTCTTTTTAAGAAATAAAGTAGATGCATTTCAGAGTTTTACAAAAAAATCATTTAATAACAATCATGAATATTATTCGAAACACTGCGTGTTAACTTTTAGGATGACGAACATACTGTATAAATTCGTAGAAAACTAATTTTCGATTAATCAATCGGTAAAATAACATCGGTCTGATACCCCACATCGAAATTAAAAATAGAGGATTTTTTTAACGTCTCAATGGACATGAAACGTACTTCTGTGATTTGTATATATACAAAAACTTATTAGCGTAGGAAAAAATCGCTGAATTAAATCATTCCAGGAACTCGCCTCTCCTGTAAGCTGTAGGAGTTGAAAATTGCCGAGATCAATTTGTGGAATTTTCGTTTCTTTTTCGTTTCTAAATTAACTTGCGGAAAATGATGTATCACGTAAATAAACGTAAAACTAGTTGGTGTGGGACGTTCTTTCTATACTACCGCGGGTACGAAATTAAAAAAAAAATCAATCGAAAGATTGATGAATACTTAATTGATGATTGATAAATGTGGAAAATTTGATTTGTTAAAAAATATATTTGTCGTGCTGCCGCATCGTAATGCACATCGTCGGCTGACCGGGCGACGTAATACAAATTTCGAATGATTTTATTGTGAGACCATTTATTGTAATCCAATTCACAGAAATCTGAGCAATTTAAATAAGCCAACAACTATTTTTAGATCTTTAATTTGAAACAGATTTTACATAAACTTTTTTATCATCAACAAAGAGTATAATTCGTACCTGGATCATCTAGACTTAGACTGTTCAAAGTTCCCAAACAGATTCTAAAATAGCAATTATTTTCAAAAGTTCGGACGATTACAAAAAAAAAGGTTGCCCACACTTAGGTGATAATAGATAACAGAGAGCCGTAACGGAGACGGCTTAACAATCCACGCTGACGATGTCCGTTTCTATAACAACGACATTGCCACCGCATGTTACGCAAAGGCAGAGCAGAGGTCTATGATATTAGGCAGAACTAACCACAAAATAATTGTAGGTTTTGTGACTGAGTGCCTTCTGTTTCTCTTTTTTGAGACTGTATCTGGCCAGATCAAAACAATTCTCAGAAAGTATTAGAAATATTAACGAATATTGCATACATAACGCAGCTGCATACATGCGAAAAGCAAAAGACCTCTTCACTCTTTTTCTTTTTTTTTTAACATATAACTTTTCCAAATGGCACAACTAGGCACAAAAATTAAGGGATGTTAAAAAAATTTTTAGGTGATCTTCAATGGACTGTAACTTTTGAAAATTTTC
The DNA here is from genome assembly GCA_037954035.1 of Rosalia funebris. Lineage (NCBI taxonomy): Eukaryota > Metazoa > Arthropoda > Insecta > Coleoptera > Cerambycidae > Rosalia > Rosalia funebris. The sequence continues at coordinate 2,013,799 of JAZFAV010000007.1, forward strand.
TAAAAATTCTTTATGATGAAGTCACCGGAAAAAAAATTAAAAAAGTCTGTGGACATTTTAAAAGCCAAGCAAAAATTTGGATTTTTTTCCGATGGTTTTTTATGATTATTCAAAAACTACTGATGGTAAAAAAAATCGAACTCAAGATCGGAAAACTAGAAACGTGGAGCTTCAATTTTCTTTTTTTAAAATTGCTCCGCAACAATTTTTCTCAAAGTTACAGCCCTTTGAAAATCACCTAAAAATTCAGGATTTTTACACCCCTTAATTTTTGTGCCTAGTGTATGTTCAAAAAATACTTTACATGTACAGCTCATGCATTTAAGCGATTAGCAGAAACAAGAAACAGTTTCCCTTTAGTTAACGAAATAATAGCGAGTGTTAAAAAATATATAAAAGTGCCTATGCGGCGAGACATATTTAGAGAAGCTGTACCAAACATTATCATTAATATTCATCGTTTTATTATGATGTACTCGTATCTTATGTGACCTATCGCTGTGTAATAATAGTGACCTGGGTTCGATTCCGCTGCGACCCGCTGGAATATACGCCATAATAATGACTTTTTGTTATTATTTGCCCTGGGGTATATAACCCAGGGAATACAACCGCCCTCCCCTCCCAAACCTGTTCTTTTTCAAATCTACTGGGACGAGTGACTCCATTCGATAGGTCTAATCAAGAGGAATACAGCGCATATGAAAATTTAGAAAAAGTCTGAAGACGATGTATCCATATTCCTCTTGGACCTGGGCCATTTCGAAATGATGTATCACTTGGTTGAAATAGCAAAAGACGCCCTAAACCTTCCACCACTTCACCACCACCAAGCACCACCATTCACTTCCACCGTTTGACCAAGGCCAATTCGCTATTTCTGCCTGAGGTGTATTTAGAAAAATTACGCATCCACCTGATATAATCTGATGTATGTATCTCAGTCACCCTCGCAGATCTACCAAAGACACGAGCGGTTTTTCTTCGCCGCCCATGCAAGTCGAAGCAACAACAAAAAAATCTCCATCATCGCGGTTGAACAGCCGCAAACTGCATAAAGATCGACGATGACCTCGACCGGTGCACTCGGGTGGGTAGAAATTGCTAATTGAATAATTACGGAACTCCCACACAATGCCGTGTCGACATTAAACAACCCGACCGTCATAAATCCGACGAGAAATAGTTTATTCTGCCACAATCTGTCTTAATTTATCGCCGGTATGCGTCGGCGTTGGGAAAACGTTCTTTGTGCTATCGGTGCCATGGTGCGTACGCTGAATACCTTATTAGTACCGCCAGGAGTCATTGATTCTATTTATCAGATTTCTATTGCTGGGATGCCTCAAGGTAGCCACGTAGGGCTAGTTCACACTCTTGCAAGTGAAGCGTGGAATTTTGATGCGAAAATCAGTTTTCAGACAGGATTACTGGAACTTAAAAACGAAGACGTACCAATTTTTTAGTTATCTGACTATCCAAAAAAAAAAACAATTGAAATATACACTAGGCATAAAAATTGAGGGATGTAAAAAAATCCTACATTTTTACGTGATTTTCAAAGGGCTGTAACTTGGAGAAAAATAGTCGCAGAGGAATTTTAAAAATGCGCATACCATCAGAAATTTTTAAGTAATCATAAAAAACCACCGGAAAAAAATCCAAATTTTTTCCTGCGTTTTAAGAGGTCCACTGACTTTAAAATTTTTTTCAATGACTTCCTAAAGCTTCTAGATAATTTTATCCTCTTTAATTTGAGCGGTCTAAAAGCCTTGCCTTAAAAAAGTCAATTTTAACTTTGGTAATTGATTACTCGGGAAATAATGATCGTACAGAAAATTCAAGTAGGGTTTTAAAAACTGCAAAGTATTCTTTACAAGTCGTAGTTATTCATTTTGGATAAAAAAAAATCGGGAGAATATTGAAAGACGAATTTTTCATTTTTTATTCATTCGATATAGAAACATCAGGAACGACGATAACTCAGCGAAAAATTACCATACAGGGCTTTTACCGCTCAAATTAAAGAAGATAGAATTATCTAAGAATGCTTGATGATGAAATCACTGAATAAAAATGTATTAAAGTCCGTGGACCATTTGAACGGCAAGCAATAATTTTGATTTTTTTCCGATGGTTTTCTTGTAATTACTCAAAAACTGTTGATTGTAAAAAAAAATTAAACTCTGAAAACTAGAAACTTGGAGCTTCAATTTGCTTTTTTTTTAATTACTCTGCGACTATTTTTCTCCAAGTTACAGACAGCCCTTTAAAAATCAGAATTTAGAATTTTTTTACGCCCTTTAATTTTTGTACCTAGTGTAGTTGATGAAGTATACGAGAATTTACGTAAGTCATTTGATGATGGACCGTTATTTGGGCTGTACTTCTAGCTTGGAACGAGTTCAGGAGGTTAAAAAAATAGACAAACCCCAAAGCTGTAAGTGAATAATTACAATTCCTCTTGTTAGGCCATCCCGATAGAATTTCAGGAAAAGTCAAATCGTATCGCGACGGAACTCGCCGCCGCCGAACGCGGAGCCACCCCACCCCTCCGCAGCGTAATTCAAATACGTCTGCCGGCGACGTTACATTCACCAGTAAATCTCCGCGGGTAAAAACCAGACTATAACTCAAATAATCACCGGATGAAAAAACTCATCGATTACGAAAACAAAAAACAGACCATTAAATCAACCCCTCATCGGGATAAAGCATCGAATTTCCCGCGGAGACATAAACAAATGCCGGCCGCAGACGTCACGGTTTTTTTCTGCCGCCGCGGGCACGCACACATAAAACATGTTTTTTTTTTTTTCGAGAGGAAATTCGAGAACCAGCACAGGCCTTCCATTCTACTCCATTCAGCGCTGTCAAGCTAGACAAAGGGCCTGCCGGAGAGGCGATGCAGAAAGGATGGAGGCAAACATTCGCGCGGAGCCGAGGAGAGGATAGAAAAAGAACGCTTTTGTTCCATTTCCTTCGACTACAAAGACCCATAAAATTGGTATCAAGGTTGGCGTTTAATCGCCCCGCTGGATGCTCTAAAACAAAGCGCGGGTTTCTTACCGTTTGACGAGAGTAACGCGACACCTAAAGGTGCGTCTACATATGTAAGAAAAGCCCGTCGCGAACTTCATCGCGTTCATATCGCCGCATAGTGTAGACGGAACTCCGTAACACCGTCGCGTAAAATCAATGCGATCCATCGGTTGTCGGTTTTCTTGCGTCACATCAAAAGAAATGTTCGTTGTTGTGATACGCTGGCCACATCGACGACGTTAAGATGCGTCTACATATGTAACAAAAGCTCGTCGCGAACATCGCCGCGTAACGTTTTAAACGTTACGCGGCGATGTTCACGACGGGCTTTTGTTACATATGTAGACGCACCTTAAGAAGGGAGAAGGAAGTCAGTATTGTCGCTTGGAATCCGGATGGGCCTTCTGGTAGTTTAGTTGCTTTAAGAACCGTTAAAAAATCTTTAATTTTTTGTGTCTTAGGCAAGATTGACCAGCGTTCCTTGTGGCTCGAGTCATGTCGTCCCTACGTGACTGGGACATAAATCTGAAGTTTCCTTAACTAGACTAGTTGTTCAAAACGCCAATTTATCGAAAACCAAATATTTTTACTAAAGTTATTCATAGTGATAGGTAGAGTAATAAACGTGCGCATGCAGATAGTAATTAATAACAAACGTACTAAACTGTTACCAGTGAATATAGCGTTGTATGTACTTATCCTCTTAACCTAGCGTGATGAACCAGCATCATCGTTACGAACTGGAGACGATCCGTGAATCTTTGCAGCCTCAGATATGTCTCCATATTTGTCTCAAAGAATGATGTTCGCTGTGGTGAAAATATGTTCTTATATTTGGAGAACGACCATTCGACAGCTACTGATGTAATACAAGCATAGGCAAAATACTCTGCACTCACTTAACGGATCTGTAGATGCATTATCTCTTGTTAGCAGTATCATCTCGAACTTGTCTTAATGTGTATCTGTTGAAATCGGTGTCTTTCTTTAACACACTTTCGAATTTTTGTTTGACGCTCTCATTTTTTGCATCATCTATAGCGTGTAGAAGTGAATTTACTTGGTTGACTATTTATAGGGACTTCGCTAACGCCAACGCGCTATTTTGTAATTTCTCTATTGCGTCATGCAGTCCTTTATTGCTGGCATGAATAGTTTTTAAATCAGATGCAGTGGAAATATCTAGAAATTGTGTCTGACTTTCCTTAATAGCTGCAGCCTCCGCAGGATTGTACTGTAGTATTACAGGTTTTATTTGCTTGAAAATTTTCAGCATGATAAAAAGCTGTCTTCGATCATGTTCCCAACGTGCAAGGATCGGCTGTAATGGTTCAGGAATTCCAGGAGACTTTCTGTGAAACTCGCGAAGACGTTTAAGAAATTTTAGAGACATTTTTGTACTCGCTATTATGCATCTATGTTGGGAAAATATTGTCCGATGGTTTCTGGCATAAGATGTAAAGCATGGCACTTTACACGTAATATGTAACAATCTACAACCGTGTTGTAGAAGAGAACGGCATACTGAATGCATTGTCGCGGCACCAACGGTCACAAACAATATTTGACTTGTTGACACATCTCCAGCAGCACCTGCGTAATTGTATTACCGGTACACTCAATCAGTCTTTTGCTAGCTAATAGCAATGGAAATGTCGATTGCAGAAAGTCCAGTACACGTACTATAATATTTACAATAGATTTTTTTTTCAATCAAGCGTCTCGTCAACACATAACCACAGTGGTCTATTTTGTAATTTACGTATAACCTTTTCTATAATGTCGCGCACAGTTAATATCGCTCCATCATAATGTTCTGTGACTTAGTAACTGGAACTGTGTATTATATTTCTGCCAAATCTTTTGAAATACTTCTTTTATCTAGTATGTGAAGCGAAATATTACAGGCTATCAATGATGGGTCAAATCTAAATTGAGTTTGCAAGGGAATGCCCTGTTTTCTATGTTGATGTTGCACATAATTCACGTGACGTATACTATCGGATTTGGACCAGGGTTTATCGCATACTTTTCATATTAGTTTCGCTCCATCGTGGAATAAATCATCACCAATAAACTTTTTCACTTGGTGAGCATATAAACGTTTTCTGAGCTTTCGCACGTGCGACATACTCCATTATTAAATTAAAACGTTTCGACTAACACAGCGGAGACCGTCCGCTCACCTCAATCGATAAATCAAGATAAACTACGGTCACGAAAAGTGCATTGTTGATCCCCCTCCACTGCGGTTCGCCGACCACTTATCTCATTTCAGCGTGTTAAAACTGTTTAGAAATTCAAAGACAATTATCTCGGTGAATTATCATACATTGTTTACAATCTAATAGAAATTTTATGGCGTTTGATGAATGTTATTTTAGAATAGCTAAGAATTGTGGATTCGGTACACGTGGATATGAATCCAGTATAACATGGAAGAGTCCCACTGAATAATATAGAGCTCTAGACCGACTTTGAAAAGTAGGAAAAGGAAATTTTCCACTTTCCACTTTGGAAAGTGGAAAGTTTGGAAAAAAATGTCATAGTGCGCCAACCTGGTCCATCAATTGTCTCTCGGTGACGACGTTTTGAAACTGGGGAACGTAACATATCGCCCGTACCATAAACTACTGGAACCGTCGACGTCTCCGCATTAAAAAAATTAAGAGAGGCATAAAGTCGGCCGAGCTCGACGCGCTAACGACGGAGTTGACAGTAATGGTGAATTAATGGAGCAGAAGAATCGTCTCTGAATGATCCGAACACATGTAGCTAATTAAAAAAACATCCTGGAGGCATATGTTGGGACTTTATAATTTTATACGCATATTAATAAAATAAAAGCGCATCGTAAAAGTTGTGACGACGTCGTAAAGATGTCGGTAAAAATTTCAAACATATCACAAAGGATTTAATGGGGGGATTTCGTGTCGAAATAGTCTCCTCGGGTTCTGTTTGATAGGAAGCAGATATACGTCGGTTGTTCTTCCAGAAGCTGTTCCAAATATACGGTGCGCGTTTGAAGCTCATAAATCCCACATAATCTGCATTTCTAAATGTAGCTATAGGGTGTCCCAGCGAGATGTAGCCGATTATGTAATTATTGGGCAAATAAATAACATTTGTACAATAATTTTGGGTTCAATTGTTTATTTAAACTATACCATTAGACATGGAATACAATATCTTGTAAGTGGCCGCCTCTGCTTATTCGGCAGTGGATTCTTTTGATGAAGTCTTCCATCACTTCGCGGCATAGCTGTGGCCCTATGTCCGCAATAACTTCGCTAATGTTATTTTTCAGCTGTTCAATCGTAACGGGATTATTGGCATAGACTTTTCCTTTAACGTAACCCCACAAAAAAACAGTCTAATGGGGTCTTATACGCTTAGCAGGTGCCTCACGACGACCCATAATTGCACGTAATTTTCTAACAATTCAACCATTACCTTCGTAATACGCTTTGACAATAAGTATGCGTTGCTGAACAGTATAGCGCTCCATTTTGTAATGGCATACTTTCCACGTAATCACTACGAAGCATCAACTTCCAAAACCTGCCGCAAGAGTAATGGCGACAAGTTAAAATCGGCTACCTCTCGCTGGGACACCCGTTATATGTGGAGTATCTGCAAAAAAAATAGTGCAAGGGATTTTAAACAAACAAAGAATTCACCACTACGAATTATAAATGGTTTATCAGCTCAAAGGAGATGATCCCGATCGCAGACTTCAATTTTTTTAACCGATATTAGAAAAAATAGTCCGCGAACTTGAATATTCAAAAACAATTTCCTTTGCCGATGAATTACAATTTACTTGAATTTACGGCTCGTCAAGAATAGGAACAAGTCTCAAAAGTTGCGATATCGGTCGCAGTCGCATTGAGACCTTTGCAGAGTGAATATCGATGGATATATATTGAATGTGAATGTACACATTCACGAGTTCGACGTCTCCGCGCGTAAAGTGCGTCCTTTTCCCCGCGAATGCTGCCCCACTCTTTCTTCTGTACATACACGAGAATCTCTCATACTTTTTCTTATTCTTGGGAACACTACACCGATGTAAAATAGAGTAGCCTGTTTAGTCTCCAGATCCAGCGCCCTTAGAAAAATGTAGGTTAATCTCCACGGAAACCCTTGAACGGGTAAGAGAAAAGTTTCATAACTCTTATTTTAGAAGCACACTGTATGAATTGTTGAAGGGGTAATACCACTGTAAATTTGTCAAAAAATCGATTTTTTTTTTTGGCTTAAAAGATTCTTTGGACCTTTCGGACTGCTCCGAAATGACCCATGCGTCAAATAAATACCTGCTAGGAAGGTACCTGATTTTTTTTTACAAATTCTTTACACCAGTTACACTGCGTGCCGCAGAGCGCCTTGGATTCGACATGTCCCGCGAGAACGGCTCCGGTGTCGCCAGTTTTGAATATTTCTTGATAATAATTTTTTGCATTATACTTAATTAATATTAAATATTATTATCTTATTGCCTTTTCTTCCGTCTAAGAAAAAAAATGTCAAAAAAGCCCTTCCAAAAAATAGAACCCGCCACAGGTAGGATTCGACATTTGTCCCGGATCGGAACCGAACGACATACAGCTGTTTCGAACTTAATAGTTCTCATCAGTGCCGTACACGGTACGCCGATTCAGGACAAATGCCGAATGAACTCTATGGCGTATACATCTTTATCGATACGATCTCTGTCAGTAACATAAGTCGGAAATCGAGAAAGGCACCACCAAACTGCCAAGCAGTTATCAAAGTAGTTCCCGAATAGCAAAGCTATTACATAATCGCTCTAGGAAACATTATGCCTGGCGGGGCTTTAGCTCGATGAGTAGTTGTTTCCTAGGGCGATTATGTAATAGCTTTGCTATTCGGGAACTACTTTGATAACCGCTTGGAGGTTTGGTGGTTCCTTTCTCGATTTCCGACTTATGTTACTGACAGAGATCGTATCGATAAAGATATATACGCCATAGAGTTCATTCGGCATTTGTCCTGAATCGGCGTACCGTGTACGGCACTGATGAGAACTAATAAGTTCGAAGCGGCTGTATGTCGTTCGGTTCCGATCCGGGACAAATGTCGAATCCTACCTGTGGCGGGTTTTATTTTTTGAAACCTTATCTGATCGTGCAGAAACACGAGAAAGGGGTCGAGGATCGCTTCTGGGTATAATTCAATGCCTGGCGGGGCTTTAGCCCGAGGAGTAGTTGTTTCCTAGAGCGATTATGTAATTAATAGCTTTGCTATTCGGGAACTACTTTGATAACCGCTTGGCGGTTTGGTGGTTCCTTTCTCGAATTCCGACTTATATATTACTGAAAAAAGCCCTTTTTTTTTTAGCTTATTACAGTGGTGTTACCTCTTAAACATTCCTGACGTGTAAATGGTGGCTGTGCCTGCCATTTTTAATATTGCTAAGTTTAAGTGGTTATGAGAAGGCGTGCGGCGGTATTTAAATTTTCTAGAAGTAGTTTTCAACATTTTTAACTACAAGAGCTTTTCACTTTTCCTTCGGTAATATTTTACCGACATTTAGATTCCTGATGTGTGGAATCTTCTGCGAACGCGTATTTTCCGACGATTTTAATGCTTCGTTAAGTCCTGCAAGACTGAGAAAATAAATGCCATAGCTCTAGCAAATGCCCAGTAATGTAATGACTTTACATTGACTTTAATAAATGCGTGAGAAGTTAGAACGAATGCCGGTATACGTGGAACAAATCTCCCATTAATTTTATGGGTTTCCTCGATAGTCCGATAATTTTTTACCGAGGAATTGTTAATTGCCAAGGAAAAAATATGCGAATCCATTTCCCATTGTTTCTAGAATTGCACAATAAAAATACAACGCGAGATTCATAAATATTTACCAGTTACGAATGATACACGAAGAAAACAGGTTCTTAAAATCTTGACTCATCTATACGAGGGTGGTCTGAAAAGTTTCCAATCTAACTAAGATACAAATACATGTTTTCCTCAAATTTATTTTTATTTTTGTACATAGTCTCCTTGTAAGTCTACATACTTCTCCCAACGATGCTCCCATTTCTTTAACCAGTCCAAATAGTACTCGGCATCTTTCTCTGCAAAATAATTTTTTACGCAGGTAAACAAATTACCGCCTCGTCTGATGAAAATCTCTGTCCTCCGAGCGCAACTTTTACCTTAGGGAACAAAAAAAGTCGCTTGGGGCTAGATCTGGTGAGTAAGGAGGATGGTCAAGCAGTTCAAACCGTAATGCGTGGATTTTCGCCATGGCTACCGCCGAGGTGTGAGACGGCGCATTGTCTTGGCAAAAGAATTTTTTTCTGCAAATGTGACCGTTTTCCGCAATTTATGCCTTTAGCTTGTCAAGTAATGATGCGTAGTTCGCTCCTGTAATGGGTTTTCCTTTTTGAAAATAATTGATTAAGATAACTCCATGATTATCCCAAATAACAGGCGCCATCACTTTCTCAGCCGAAAAAGCAGTTTTTACTTTTTTCTGGAGCCGATTCCTGCTTCGCAGTCCATTGTTTTGGCTGTATTTTTGTTTCTGGGGTATAATGGTGTATCTAAGTTTCATCTACAGTAATTAATCGGCGCCAAAACTCCGATTTATTGCGCCTAAACTGTGCCAACAGCGTGTTGGAAATGTTCATTCGAACACGTTTTTGGTCTAACGTGAGCAAACGCGGCACCCAACGCACGGACAACTTTCTCATGCCTAAATCTTGATTCAATATTATGACAAGCACGTTCTTTGGATTATTATAGTCTCTGCTATCTGTCTTAATTTAATTGGACGATTGTCTAGCACTATTTGGTGAACTTGAGCGATGTTATTGTCAGTTGTTGCAGTTTTTGGATGTCCCGAACGTTCATTGTCTCCCAAGCTGGTACGGCCACGCTTAAATTCAGCTGCCCAAAATGTCACGGTGGTAAATGATGGTGCAGAGTCCCCGTACACAGCGTCCAACTCCTCTTTGATTCGCGTAGGCGTGTTGCCTTTCAAAAACAAATATTTAATGATAGCTCGATACTAGATTTTATCAATTTTCACAAAAACACTCACATCGATTCCCTCACACGATTGTCAAACAACAACTGCGCATCCAATAATGGCTAAAATTTTGGTGAGTACCTTTCAAAAGATGCGCAAACACATTCCCTAGATTTTGTTGATGAATGCTGCCATCTTCATGTTGAGGCCGGAAACGTTTCAACCACCCTCGTACACTTACAATAGCACTATTTACCTATTAGCGGTATGTTCTATTAAATAATATGTTAAGGAATCTATCAAATAATATATGTTAAGGAATCGTTCTTGCACGAGGTACAATAAATGCCATTAAATATAAGCCTGAGTCTACACTTTTTCACGGCACTGTATACTCTTCTCTCGTTGTAGAAATCGTACGTAACGTCTCGGGTCGTGTACAAAGAGAGGAAGTACCGAACGTGCGGAGCACCTTTCATTTTACGCAATACGTTAGGCGAGGCAATAAATCAGCCCCCAAGAAAAAAAAATAACAGAAACTGTTTATTAATTAAAAGACGTTTTCAACGCATATATCTCCAGACTGTCGCGGGGACAGCGCTCCAGTGAAAGGATCGCCCATAAACTAATGACAGCGCCATACAAAGTACCAGATGATTTTTAAGGATGCCAGCGTAATGGTCCGCTAACAAAGAGACTTATTTATATAAATAAGACAAGTAACATGTGTTCCTCCCGGTCGGGCGACAAGCGGAGGTTGCAAAACAAACAACCACTCTCGGTTATTTTCAGTATGAGAATACCTATGAAACATGCATTTATTTATAATTCCATCCAGCAAAGTCGCCAGCGCTCCGGTTTATATCGAGAGACGGGGAGGCAGAAATACGCAGGAATCGTTGACACCGAAAATCGCAGTCAGGTGGGACGACGACATTAAACTAGGGGTCTTGAAAATGGCGAGAGCGATTCAAGAAATACTCATAGGAGGTAGCGAGTGCATTGTCTGAAATACATTTTATACCGATTTCACGCCAAACGGGGCACATATAAGGGCATAAGGGTAGAATTTTCCCATTCGTCGGTGTGAATTTTCATGCCAGTAATGGAGTGAAATCAACACTTCATCTGGTGTAAACTTAACTACATTTTGGCGAAAGCTTTGTTTGGATGGGGAAAAGGGGGCCGATTGAGTGGCCATCCATATCGCCAGATTTAACACCTCTAGATTACTTTTTGCGGTAAAATATACGTTACTAACTCGGGGAATTTAGAAGGTTTAAATTAAAAGCAAGAATTCGTCACGAAATACAACGTATACCACCTGAAGTTATCGACAATGTTGGAAAAGCTTTTATTAATATTTTTTTCTCAAAAACAGTATAACCGATTTTAGTGAGATTTGGACACATTATAGAGGTATATAAAAGCTATACTCTGAAAAAATGACAGCTCATAATCTTCATAATAATCATTAGAAACACGCGATTTTTCCCGAAATTATTTTTTTTCTTCATGATAACGTTCTAGAATGAAATTTTTTTATGTCTTTTTCGATGTAGAATAATTTTTCAAATCTTTAAATTGATGAAAAAAGTTCACCATATTGTAAGAAAAAAAAAACCGATTTTTATATACAAATCGATTTATTTCAATGTTTATGCCTTTGAAACAACAGAAAAGAAGCTTATTTAATTAATTTATAAGTGCAAATAACATTACACATTGGAAATAATAATGTGAAAACAATTTTTTTTATTAAGATATTAAAATATTCAAAAATTAATTATAAACTTTATTTAGATGTTAATAATTTTACTTAAAATAACCTTTTGCGTTTTAAAACATCAATATAAATATTATTTGTCAATATATTGATTCAGAATCAATTTTAATTTTATATATAATAAAACTACAATTTAGAGAATATAAAGGATTCTCTCTCGATTATCAGTTCCTTCGGCAACCATAAAATTGCACTGTTATTTAATGTTGGTGACACTACAGTGTCTACGACGAACAACTACCAGACCTGCAGTTGTACATTGTTGACCAATAGGTAGCAAGCACATAGATAGCTCACCTAATAGTATAACTATTAATTGTTGATTTTAATTAAGTAATTGAATATTTTAATAAAAAAAAAAATATTTTCGCATTATTGTTTTCAATATTTAATGTTCTTATAAATTACTTATACTTACATTTATTACACTTATAAATTAATCACATAAGCTTGGTTTCTTTTAATTAAATTTAATTAATTTATTAAATTAAATTTTATTGACAGAAATTACAATAACATAAATTTCTGTTAATAATTTTTCTATAAAGAAATTGGTTTTTATTTTATTTTTTTCAATATGGCGTACCTTTTTGTCAGTTTAAGGATTTGAGAGGTTTGAGATATTCTACATCGAAAGAGACATAAAAAAAAGTTATTTTCAAAATTGTTCTAGCACGTAATAAAGAAAAAAGAATAATTTCGGGAAAAATCGCCTGTTTCTAATGATCATTATAAAGATTATGATATGTTATTTCTTCCGAGTATAGCCTTTATATACCTTTTTATATAGGTCCATTTTTTATACATCGTTGGATTCAGAACAGAAATATGCACAATAGTAAATAAAAAAAAACTATATTACCATTTGAAAAAAAACACTTTTTATAAAAAAAAAAACAGTTTCGATAGGGTAGGGAAACGATTTAGGATTATCTAAAATATGTCACGCAATAAGGTAACAATGTTATGTTATTGTAAATAATGTAGGAATGCGAGATCCATCACTTTAGAAATGTTACTTGAAAACCTGATGACGAATAAACTATCTATTGACTGGCGATTCCTTCAATAAGACTTATGGGGGGAATAGTTTTTTAAAAAACTTTGGTGCCTCTAGACCAGGCAACGATTTTTTGTCCTAAAACTATAACTGGCAATAAAATTTTCTGGAATCTACTTATAAAAGCAGATGTTTCACAAGAGATCCTTAGACCATAAGTAAAAGCAAAGACGCTATCTTCACCAATAACACTGATAACAGTGATAACTACAGTGTCCTGCGCTGCTGAAGGTATTTTATTGACCAAATAATTCCAAAAGGATGCGACAGTAACTGGGAGGCGTTTATAAAGAAACCATATAAATTGCTTTGCAAGTGACTACTTCAGAGTTGCCTTCTAGGCAAATTGTTGGACCAACATCGGTGTTCAGTCTCGACCCAGTCCTTAACAACAATTTCGTTATTGCTCAAAGTATCAGTGTAATTGTATTAGTGTAAGCAACTCCTCTCCGCCACTGTGGACCAAAACTGCTGACAGGGTGTTTCCACAGAGGCTACAATGGGAGAGGACGGTGGGGACTTCTCATACGATTCCTGGTGGAATAAGTATTAATATTGCCATTGTTTACAGACGCGAGTAAAATTGTTTTTATGAAGCGAATGTGTTGTTTATTCGTTTATACCAAACATCCCCTTTTATTAGCGTCACCAAAAACTCCCAATTGCGAAGAAGTGAGTCTGTAGGGGTAGCGTCCCTTTCGAATCGCCCTATATATATCTCGCAAATTCGCGCGGGACACCCGTCAGATATCATAGAACTTCCCCCCTGCCGTCGGGGCGGGGTACCCTCCGCCGTTAAGTGTTGATTAGGCGTCAGCGAGAGACGTCTGAATGGAGACGGCGATGCCGAGGTGAACCCCCGTCTGCTAGCCGCCCCCCCGGGGCCGGTGGCGGCGGGGCGGCCGAAGTGCGTAGCGGAGCCTGGCTGAGGTCTGGACGGAAAATCGATCGGGTTTGTGTCTGTCGGCGTGGTGTTTCAGAAAACGGCGGGGCGCGGCGGAGCGGGGCGCGCGCCCTTTAACATACGGGGATTACTCTAAATATACGTGGGCATGGGAAGTTCGGTGGCGTCGGAAAAGTCGACTAAAATGGGGTAAAAGTACAGTCATTAGGAAACATACATTAATTATTAATAGAGCCGCTATAATTTATGCAGTAAGTTGATGCAAAAATGTCATATGAAGAAACGATCGGCATCTAAAGATGTAATATATGCATAGTTAAAGCGGTCGCTGAAATTATTTTTTTCTTATTACACTTCAAATTATGTTCTCAATTGAATGTTTTTTGAATCTATTGCTTCCTCCACGATTAACCACAGTTGTTTTTATTGTATATTTGGGATTTAATATTATTTTTAAGACTTGTTCGTCAAAAATGTCGTCAAATATTCCAATATTTTAAAACGTTTTTCGCAATACTAATCTACAAGGTACTGTAGAACATTATCATTACCTAAAAATATAGAATATTTACTTCAATAAACAAAACAATAGCTTTATAACATAACACACTATTTAAATATGAACATAAATGTTTAGTCCATTGAAAAGATTTACTTGAACGTTTTCACTATTTTTATTTCTCTTTTTTTCCCGGAAGCAAAGTTTATAGTATCCAAATTGCAGCGATATGAAAACGTTAGTCTGTTTCATAATATGTCAAATTAAAAAAGTTATTAATGCAAATGTGCCCAAAACCGTTTTGTTTTCGAGACACTGTATATTAAAAATTTGAAAGAACGTCGATTTTTTTATATTATCCTATTAAGTGGAAAGTACTTGGAAAGTAAATTTGTTACACAATACATCATCACAATTTGCCACATTCTGTGAAAATATCAAGCCTCGCAAGTAATCGAGGGCGGCGTCAGAGATGTTTGGTCTTTGAATGAAATAATTCATTACGGAATGTTTCTTCCAATTTTTTTAAGCATTTATACTACCTAAAATATGAATTTATACTACCCTGTTTACTTCATCGTCGCGAAACACAAATAGCTTAAGTACATTACAGAATATCTATTCGGTGAAATCATCCAGCGGGTCATAAAATTCAACACATTGTTGTCATCTTGGCAGCAAATTTTAACAAACTTTGCCAAGATAATTTTTGCTTCTTGCGGTACATAACAGCATTTGGGCATTAAGTCTGTTAATCAGACATCAAGAACAGTCATATTACCCCATGTTTCAACAGTGCCAACGCGAAGACTACATGGATGCGTATTCTAGAATAATTATAAGATAGAATATAATGAAAAAACAGTGTACAATTCCACTAGACTTGTTTTCTTTTCTTATTATGCCGGTTCGTCGTTTCAAACAGGAATGGATCTAAAATATACTCGTTTATTTGTTTATTATATCCCCTAAAACATCCCCGTTAATAATTGTTAATTGCCCAATCGATACTGCTTCCTCCTGAGCTTGTTTTGTTGATCATTATTTATTTCCCATAAGCTTCCGCCAACCCCCCACCTGGAGAAGTGACTTGGGAACAATTGCTTTATATATATTTTTGTTTTCCTGTACACAAGGGTGTTTTAATAATACGAAATACTACGTTTTAATATACGAATACGACGGGACTGCAAATAAGAATGTGTGACATTTCTTTTAATTAACTGATAGGTTGTCCAAAAAGTTCCTTCGGTTTTTTCATAAGTATTTATTATTAAAATTATAGTTATTACAAATTATTTTAATCAAGAATGTACGTTCCTCCATTTTCAA
Source organism: Rosalia funebris (assembly GCA_037954035.1). Lineage (NCBI taxonomy): Eukaryota > Metazoa > Arthropoda > Insecta > Coleoptera > Cerambycidae > Rosalia > Rosalia funebris. The sequence goes on from JAZFAV010000007.1 coordinate 2,029,431, forward strand.
TAACTTTCTCCGACTTCTCAGTAAGCTTCATGATATACCATTTTCATAAAAACGTTTTTAAATGATTTAAATGTAAATGTTAAGTTTCGTAAACTGTTATTCATGGAGCGGAATAGGTGCAAATCCGAAGGCGCGAGGTCTGGAGAACACGGTGGATGGAGTAAAGCATCCCACTCTTACTCCAACAATTTCCTCCGAGTCTGGAGAGAAGTGTGAAGTCGAACGTTGTCGTGATGGAAGACGACCTTACGATTTGCAAGTTCTGGGCGTTTTTCCTGCATAGCTTGGCTCAATTTTTGTAGTTGTTCACAGTGAACGTCCGAATTTATTGTTTCGTTCCTCGGGAGTAGCTCAAAATAAATGATTCCCTTGAAATTCCACCAGACGGACAACAAAACTTTCTTGGAGTGAATCCCTGCCTTTGGTGTGGATCGAGAAGGTTCATCGGACTTTCCCCACGATCTTTTTCGATTGACGTTGTTGTAAATTATCCTTTTTTAATCTCCACTAACCATATTTCTCAAAAAGGGATCGCTACGTTCACGAATCCTTAATATATCGCAGATGTTAATGTGATCCATTAAATTGGATTCGCTGAATTTGTGAAGAACCTAAACATCGAGTCTACTGACAAACCCAAGTTGTTTAAGGTGACTCTGTACACTAGATTTTGACGTTCCGATTTTTTCTGCAAACTCACGTATGGCTTGGCGAGGACTTGCATCAACTAAGGCTCTTCTTTACGCCGGCCTGAGCTTGGGGCGCCCGTGACGGACAAATCGCCGGATCAAAATCTGTTGAACCGCTTTTGATACGTTCGATCTTGAATAACATTTTTGCCGTACACAGAACACAATTGGCGGCAAGTTTTAGCGGCTTTTTTGTCTTTTTTAAAAATAAAAAAGCATGTGCCTAAAATGCTCGGTTTCACACATTTTCAATTAAGCTCACACACAACAATAATAAAACAAGTTCGCGAGTATAACGGCAGTAAATAACAGTTAAATATCAGGGTGAAATAGGGAGGTAGGCTGTAGCTGTGACTTTTTGGATGACTCAATAGTACCAGTTCACTTTTGAACCAATAAACAAAGTTTGCGACCGATATTTGAAGGGATATCCGAAAAAGAGGGGGTGGTAGTATATACTCGGACATTGTATTCGCATACAAATTATTCATATCGAAATGCTTTAAGAATATATAACATCTGTTCGAGTATTTCTGGAAAACTACCGTCAGTTGTAAAAGGATGCCGACACAGGCTGTCAAGTGGTTTAATTAAAACTTCTTTAATTTACGTTTTAATCATCTTCCGATGATGCCAACTTGGTTGGCGAAACGCGCGTCGAGAAACGTGTTTCGATGTTTGTGGAAAATTGGTGTTTTATTTTAATACTAAATTACATAGAAATACTGTAACATACATATTTTAAACTCATGGAAAGTACACATACAGTGCGTGTATAGTCCCTTGAAATTTTTTTCTAGTTTAAGTGAACACCGACATCATTGAAGGAGAGATTGTACGTTTTTCTACAAAATGTGTCTAGCTGACGCAGTGAACATGCTTTTTTTTTACCTGACGCGGGTGGTATGACTTTTTATCTGATAGTATTACGGAATTGTGTCGTATTTTCCATAGCACATTATCACTAAACTACTCTGGGTTCATATATTGATGGTCTGCGTTGATTTAAGACTGTGTTGATGTTTTAATTTGGAAAATTTCAAATTTTGCCAAGATTAAGACATTTATAATTGGAGTCATCAATCATTTTAGTTACATCTTTAGATGATGGACGGTCATCTTTTTTATACAAGAATGTTTTTCCACCACACCGGGCTTCACTCATGAAAATGACTTTAGAGACATAATAAATCTACTTATATGATGCATCGCCATTGATGACGCATCCAAATGGGCAGCTCTATTTATAGCCTTCTCAATTTGATAGAGATTGACGGCATGGTATTCTAGTTCTACCAATTCAATTTCAATTAAAAATCTTTATTTCCGATCGTAAACTGAGCGCAGAAATAAAGGGATCTAAAGAGAATTATAAATTTGTAGTTGATTTTCAAAGGGCTATAACTTGGAGAAAAATAGTCGCAGAGAAATTTTAAAAAAAGCAAATTGAAACTCAAAGTTTCTAGTCTCCAGATCAGCTCAATTTTTTTTTACCATCAGCTGTTTTTGAGTAATCATAAGAAAGCCATCGGAAAAGTTTTCTAAATTTTTGTTTGCTTTTCAAAAGATCCACGGACTTCAATAAACATTGTTTCCAAGTGATTTCATCATACAGCTTTTTTAGAAAATCTTATCGTTTTTAGTTTGAGTGGTCTAAAAGCCTTGTACTTTACGATGACTTTTCGTTGAGTTATCGTCGTTGAAAGCAAAAAAATTGCGTAATTGTGTAAAATCTTAAGGGGGCTACACACCTTCCGTTTATCTGCCCAGTTTATCAGGTGTGACGTCATTTCATCGATAAATTGTGTGAGCTTCGCAGTTTAGACCCGTATTTACGCAGATGATAATCTGTGCATTCGGACCTTCTTTTGCAACAATAATCTGCTCAATTTATGCAGTTTATCGTACAGTTTGTTCAGTTGACGTCCTATTTATGTACATGATGGCCACGGCTTTGAAAAAGATGCGCTTTTGGCGTTTATACCAATCTTTGTAACAGCGTTCACGGCGTTTTTCTTTCTTCTAGCAACACAACTGCCATTATACAACTAACAGCAGCTCTTCTTTTTTATGTCACCCACTGAGCTTCATTTATTTTTAACTCTTTTTGAACCAAGCATGTCGAAAGTTCGAGAGAACCGAACAAAAATCTGACGGAACTGAGGCGAAACCTGAACGTAGCCTACACACTTTCAATTCAGATAAATGTACAGATTTTCACACAGTTATTTGCGACAGATAACTGCACAGATAAACAGAAGGTGTGTAGCCCCTTTTATGAAACCAAAATATTAGTTGGGGTTTAACGACAACTTCCACGATTTTTTTAATCTGCACAAATTGCAAAACATCCAGTATATTCCCGCCGTCCAGAAGTCCCCTTTCGTGATGCGGAAGGTGTTAATCGATCCCCCAGATCGCGCCCTCGCCCACAGACCCATAATACGTGAATTACGACCTTATCTTTCCGCTGCTGACTTGGCCGAGGGCACTGGTTCTCTCCGGTAATAAATTCCAGATAGGGACGGAAGGACGCGATGGGGTTGTTTTCGGGCTAGCCGGGCGAGGTGATAAGCGAGAATGTGCGTGCGCCTGCGCGCCTGTCTCTACGCACTGCGGTCTCCGGCTAGCCTGAATCTAGACGGGGATTCCTCCACCCAGTTAACGCGCCCCCTCCCCCGCCCCTACCGGCGCTGTTGCCGTCTAGCGACTTTCGTTTTCGTTGCGGGGATCTCCTTGGCGTCCCGGTTACGAGCGGTGATTTTTCAACGATGCTGCTTTGAATTGTGATCGAAGTTTACGCAAACGAAACTGGGAAGTCTTATTTACGATTCTCTGCTGATGGGCTCGCAATAGGGGCGAAACCTTGGTCTGCGTTCTTTCACGTTGATGTCAAATGATTTCTTTAACGTAATCGTTACGTGTTTCTCTCTAAGCACAGAAAATCACATTATAGAACGTACACTTGTTAACGTTTTATTCACAACTATCGAACACCACACTTTTTTACAATACTAGTCCAACATTCCCGTCTTCGGCGCTTTTTAAGGTCCAGAATAAATATAGAACAATGCCTATAATTGCTTCATATAAATCATTTGGTCGTTCCTTGTAAATGTGGTGTTTTATGTGACCATAGAATAAAAGTCACGAGGGGTCAAATAGGGCGGCGGAGTCGGCCATTAGGAAGTTACCCATGTGACATGAAAGTGGTTTTATCAGAGAATAAAATTTAAATCAAATTTTGATTTGAAGAATCAAAACCCAGACATCGAAAAACAAATTCTGGGTTTTGTTGGCACATACCCCTCACAATTTCACTTGAACCCTTCTTGAGTCATCGTATTTTGAAGAGCTGGAATTTTTTCGTTTTCTAAATTCCTATCTTTGTTATAAACCACAGTTTCTTTCGAAATCGGTGGCGATCTTGGTGTATCTTTAATGCAGCATCCTCATGGCTAGTAGACTTCGATCGTCCTGGTCTTGATATCATATATCCGTCACGTTTCCAGTGTTTCCTGACTTCTTGCTGCGTCCTCATACCGCAGAAATAGTTTCAAGGTCACCAGTATATAAAAATACTTGTATAGGGTGTCTCAGTTGGAACTATAGGAGTTTTCTGACGCCCATCAAAATGAAAATATACTTCATCGCTGAACAAAATTTTATTGCAAAAATCAGCATCACCTTCGTTCTTTTCTAACACTCAATTAACAAATGTACGATGTTGTAAGTGGTCTGTAACTATTAATTGTTGTGTTAACTAAATTTTGTATGCTGACAGATGCAAATATTTATTTAAAATCCGATGCGTGGTGGCTCTTGCCAGATTCAATTATTATGCACGACGACAAATTAATGTGTTTGAATACTCCCGTCCACTGCAACAATATTTTCATGTGACCGACCATGACGAGGACATATTGCTGTTGCCTTATCAATAACAGAACCCGTCTCTTCAAATTTCTTGGTTAAGTTACGAACTGTTAACCCTGTAGGCGCTTCGTTTTGTCCTGATTTTGTGAGAATTTTTCTTAATGTAACTCTAAATGATCGTTCAGTTTCATAAAACAGTTGTACACAAACTATTCGGTGTTGAACTGTTAATCGCGGCATGTTGACGTCGTTTGGTTTGTACGAGTAGATAACAGTCATTAAATATTGATGCCCAATCTTTGATATAACACAAATGGCCCGCAATTCAATTCCTATAGTTCCCACTGAGATACTCTATATAAGACAAATAAAAAAGTTACAGCCATTATTGCATATTTACGTCAGACCCTGTATACTTCAGCATTCTCGAGCTATACTTCTAACCATCTCCAGTATCTAGAAACTAGTCAATTTGATATTATTATTATTACTACGAAATAAAGATATAGCAGAAGATTGACATATTCGTGTATCGTCGCTAATTTGGCAACGTCGCGTTATTTTTTCTCTCTCCGCGAGAGTTCCATTCGGATCGAGATAAGGGTTAAAATTTCATTTAGGTCAGAGTCCATTTCGCTGCTGAAATTGGGCCTGAGCTCGGGAAAAGGCACTTTTATGCGCGGTAGACTAAAAAGTCCTATATTAGAGGTATTTTTCGTTTTATTTATTTTGTAGGTACCCCGCGTGAATGTGTATAGTCTAAAATTAACCCAGAACCCAAAGATATGCTAAACGTGAACCTCGACATGATTTGTACAATGATTCTTTGCGTGTGCGTCACAGGCAACAATCGTATGAATCAATCAACTGGCATTTTTGAACAATGTCGTGCCGAAAACACATTTTAGGATAGCAGTTAGTACAATACAAATCCGTCAACCTATGACAGATTAATGAAAAGGTTCTCCACAAAAGCATTCAATGGAAGTGATATTTCCATCAAAATAAATGAAACAAAAGTGAAATAAATTTTACAAAAATATTGAGACGCCAATGAATCAAATTATACAATAAAGCTAAGATGTGACTCATAATTGCATTTTGTTCGGCAAATTATTAACTATCTATGCCGTATGTAGTTGATTGAAACATGTCGCTAGACATACGTGCTGGTAATTGTGGCATGTTAGTAACAATTGCGAGTGGTGTAGCATGCGATCCGTGCGTCGTCACCAAATTGATACACGCGCAAAGATCCATTATACAAATTGTATGTACCTACATTAATTGAAGGTTTTGTGTCATCTTACTTTATATCGATCCGCAATACTTTTCAGGTACTTAGTTGTAACATGTTTTTTTTTATGATTCAATAGTGTAATTAAACAACACCTCGAATTAAATAAGGCCCTTTCGTCAGGTCAGTTTCGTTTAAATCTTTTTCTTCTAACGAGGGTCTTTCTCAATATGTACGTGAAAATGCAGACCTATTTTTGTGGATAGGATACCGAAGTTTTGATGAAGTAAACTTTTACAAACTTCTGTCATGTATCGTGTTGAGGAGACTTCCGTATTTTATTTCCAAATACATATAGTGTACGATCTGAGACTTTATACAGAGAGGTCCGGAATGATTGAATATGCCACCCACCTGTTTTGTGACGACTGATGACTGTATGATAAAAATGGTGACTAATTGTATTTTTATAAGGAATATAGCACGAATTCCGCATTTTATTTTTCAACAAAGAAAAGTTCAGTACCTATTTTCGTGAGAATGAAATTTAAATATGACGACACAAAGTATGGTATCTACGTTTTTGTTAACAATACATTTACGAACAATAGAAATGACAACACAAACATTTATTTTACATTAAGGGCCCACAGTTTTTGCGTTTATTTAAAAAACAGAGATGTATTCGTCTTTTTAAATTATGAAAAGCATTATTTTATTCATTTTATGTAACATTTCGTATATATTTTCCTTAATTGTGTATTGTAAATCTTTCAAATTTAAACAAATAACATAAAATACATTGCTTAATGATCCACGTAAATACAAATCTAATGCTGTCAAATCGGGAGACCGTGGAGGCCGCGGGGTACGATTAATTACATAGGCCTACAAATTTTGACATTTTGAAAGTTGATTTGGGTTTTGAGTCTTTAATTTCTTTCTTTCTTTCTTTGAAAGTCTCCCCCTTTTAACAAAGAAACTCGTTTTGTAGTTTTTCTTGTGTAATCATTCATTAGATGTTCTCTTTTCAGCATCCAGCAGTAATCTGCCATCATCGCCACATCCCATCGACCCTGGTACCTCCTCTCCATCTCCTTTATGTCTTGATGGAACTTTTTACCTTGCTCCTCACTAACAGCGCCAATATTTTCTGGAAAGTAGTCCAGATGAGCATGCAGAAAATTAATTTTTATGCTCATATTAGAACCAACTTGCTTAAACATAGCATTTTGTTGGCAATTTTCTGATACCGCGGATGTTTAGAATTTCCTAATATATTTCTGTTACATTTTTAAAGCATATCCAAGATTCTTTTTCAATTTCTGTCATTGTTTCTTCAAACTGTTTTATTTATATATATAATTATATGCCTGCATTAATTTTCTTATTTGTGGTCCTACGAAAATACCTTCCTTTAATTTTGCTTCAGAAAGAGCTGAAGAGCGGAAAATTGCCACATAAGTACTTAAAACAATTCCCATTTTCATCTATAGCTTTTACATATTGCTTCATTAATCCTAATTTAATATAAAGTGGTGACAAATGAATTTTTTGCGAATCAACCAAATTTGCATAAATAACGTTTTTTTGAACCAGATGTTTATAACAAAATATATTTGGCGTATTTTTCACAACTTCTAGGCATTTTTAAAACAAAATAAAAACACACGACGCGATGTTACGAGTAAACGTACACACATTAAAAACGTACTACAGCGACTATGTAAATACTCGAATAGTATAGAACCGGAATATCCCCAGCGGCCAACACTGTTTCGGTAAATTCAGCACACTTGGATGTAAGTTTCAAATCGATTAAACACAGGGGCGCCGCAAAGATTGAAGCAAAATTTAATTTTATAGAACCTCGGTTTTCAAAACTACAAATTATTGTACAATGTACATTTACAAATACTGGTGATGGAAACAAAAATCCAATGTTTCTGTAGTTCACGATATGTCAAACTTCATGGTATGTCAGGTTTCTTTGACCTTTTGGCTTAGCTAAAACGTCAAAGAAAGTCCGATCACAAAATCTTTGTTGGCCTGTGTGCAGTTAATATCAATACATTTTTTAATGATCCAAATAAATACAAACCTAATGCTGTCAAATCGGTAGATCTTAGAGGCCACGGGTTACGACTAATTATTTATAAAAGTCCTTGAAGGAAGGCCAGACGTTTATCAGAAATGTTTGACTTTTCCCAGTGAGTTCTGCGTGTTGTAAAAATTTGGAACTCAACTTTAAAAACACCCTGTATGTTAATCTTATTAAATTAAATTAAGTTTCACGTAAAGTATGTTAAGTATTCGCGTTTTTATTTGGTATCATGTGGTTTTGCGAAGGCAGGGAATCAGGCAATTAAGGATAGATCGAAATAAATATGAGACATTGTTTTCCGAGAATTTTCAATTAGAGCGACGATGGAGGGGAGTGAAGAGCCCGCGCCGCCAAACAAATCTAAATATATATGTATCAAATTTGGCGGTCGATAAAGCGGGGCAATTAATTTAATTTATGGATGGCCGAGGCTTTCCTCGAATTTCCGTGAAAAATACACGAAGTTCGCCAGTAATTTAAATTCCGAAATTCTTGGCAATTACGGAGAACGTAAACTGTTTATGTAAGTTCGCGTTTCATTATGTAGCTTGTATAAACACGATTTCGCGGCGTGAAAAAATGAGTTTCCGGTTCGCCTAAAGGAAGAAAAATTCACAAGTAAATGGCCTCTTGACGCTTTCGATATTTACAACAAATATTTAAGTAAGAATTTAAATGAGGGTCACTTCTAGGGGATTGATATCTTAATACAAATATTTGCAGCACGATATTCTAAGCTGTATATAATTCGTGTTATGTTCAGTGACGAAATACTAACCCAAAACATTGCCGTAATTTTTCCGTAGTTAGTTGTTGTTATACGTGTTTATTAACTTTAACTTGCAATTACCTTTAATTATATAATATCGAACTTTCCACAATTAATTAATTATTCAAAGAACCGTGAGGCTGTTTTACGATTTTTTTAATGCCGAGTGTTAAAATTCGAACGTTCAAGTTAACATCAAGTTGCCAGATCTATGCTATGGTTATTTTCTAAAGCGTATTGGGCACTGGAATACTTTAAGTGAACCTTGTGCTCATTGAACCTAGCTATAATTGCCTTTTCTGTCTGCCCAATATACTTCTAACAGAAAACGCCTTGACAACTCATTTAAAATTCCCACTTTCGTTGTTTTCGGTGTTATCCTTGGAATCTTCCTTATCTTCGTAAGGGTTGTTGCAATTTTTTACCAGGAAGGAGTACTAGCGTCATCCCCAAATGCTTTAAGGTAGTTTCTCCGAAAACCCACTTTTCTATAGAATTTTATCACATTTCGGGTTCACATAAACAATAAACTTCCCGAAAGAATGAAAAATTTTTACCCGTGCAATAAAGGAGATATTCACCATCAAAATTGGATCTTTTTGCATGGTCTGAATGTACCAGTTGACTAAAAGTTACATATTTTACATCATAACTAGAAAATTTTTCTATACGTTTTTTTCCAAAAACAACTCACCTATATATTAGTTTATTACGAATATTTTGAATTAAAAATATATACATTTTTAAAATATGCCAGCTTAAGCTTTGTTCGGTCGAGAATTTTTCAATTAATGTTTGGCAACGCACAGGCATGCATTTTACCAGTCGCCACTTATGTTATTACTGCACATTCGTCACAAACAATATCTAAAATTGAATTTAGTCCTAAACGACGTTTCTTTTTTAATTTTTTAGTGAAAGAACGTTTTTACATTCACAACATCTAAAATTTTTGCCAAGTTCGCCCAATTCAACAATACGTCGTCCAATGCTTAGGTTCTTCTGTTTATTTTTCGCAAGATTCATTTTTGCAATACAATTTAAACGTTTCTGTATTACTTTCCGCTTTCCAAATTTTTCTTTATTGTCCCGCAACTTGAACGAAATGTAGACAGTGTTGACCGAGGAATACGGAATAAGGGTGAATAAAAACAAAACTAAAGTGTTAGTGTGCAGAGGGCGCGAGAGCAGACCAAAAACGAAAGTACAAATTAATAATGAAAGATTGGAGGAAGTTAAAGACTTCACTTATTTAGGAAGTAAAATAAATTGGGATGGAAGAAGCGATAAAGATATAAAACAAAGAATAGCGCAGGGTCGAGTAGCTTTTAACAAAAAGAAAGCACTATTATGCTTGGGGGTAATAAACTTAGAAACAAGGAAGAGATTGTTGAAAACGTATGTATGGAGCACGGCACTATACGGTTGCGAAACCTGCACGGGAGGGGAAGCAAGTAGGAAGAAATTAGAAGCTTTTGAGATGTGGTGTTACCGAAGAATGATGAAAATGCCGTGGACTGATAGGGTTAGAAACGAAGAAGTATTAGAGAAAGTCGGCGAGAAAAGAAGAGAAGAGATAGAATGGTAGGCCACTTACTAAGACATGGGGGAATAGTCTGCGATATTTTGGAGGCAGAAATAGGAGTGAAGAAAGGCAGAGGTAGGCCTAGATTAGACTACTGCTCGCAAATAGTAAGGGATGTAGGTTGTAGCACAATTAGCGAAATGCGCAGGTTAGCACAAGATAGGAGAAGCTGGAGGTTAGCGTCCAACCAGTCTTAGGACTGATGACCTCATGATGATGTCCCGCAACTGATCACGACAAAAACTCATTTTTAATTTTTCTACAAATTTTCTTTCATACTCTGAAAATGGTTACACAGTCCGGTTAAGTATAATGCGAGCCCTACACGATCAATCGAAATGTCAGTCAGGTCGAAAACTGACAATCGGAATGAAGATGTAGGGTATTGAATGACGGAATGAGATTTGCGAGATCCGGATTTTTTGAATTCACGACGGCAATCACGGTAGGTGGAGGGGAGACTGTCATTCCGATTGATGGTGTGAGAGACAACCTTCATTCCACGTTTCAATCTGTAGCAGATACCATTTATCAGTGTTTACAATTCGCATGTTAAGAACCATTTCACTGTTTTTCACCATGCTTCTCAGCAACTTGAGGTTAACTGAGTAGATTAGAATGATCTCCGGAATGACCGTATAGGGTCCGCTTTTGAATTCACTATGTCAATCACGGTAGGTGGAGGGGAGACTGTTACTTTTATTAATGGTGTGAGGTGTGTGAGGAGACAACCTTCATTCCGCGTTTCAGTCTGTAGCAGATATCACTTATCAGTGTTTACAATTCATCTGTTAAGGACCATTTCACTGTTTTTCATCATGGAGCAGCGTGAGAAGTTAATGACCCTTCCAAAGATGATTTGTTGAGGAAATTTATTGAATTATACGAAACCTTATCGGAGTTGTGGAATAGCGCATCTCCCTTTTATAGTAATAATTTGGGGTTCACTTTTCTCGGCAGCTTGAGGTTAACTGAGTAGACTGGAATGATCTCCGGAATAATCGTGTAGGGTCCGCTTGGAGCCTAATATCATTCCTGGCACACCGTCAATCTGAATGATTCATTGCGAATGTCATTCCGATTGATCGTGTAGGGTCCCCTTAAGACACGCTGCCATGTGTTTAGCTTCGACTAATAAACATGTAGTTGTGTGTATACGTACACATGCCAGTGTCTGAGTATAGAGTACAGTCTCTGAATGAAAATAATGAAGAGTAGACTATTGATATTTCAAATATTTTACATTTACCCGCGCATTTTGGACTGGACGGTACCGGAGGAACTACTTTAAGTAAATTTTAGTTTAGATGGCTACCTATTTTCAATGCTCGTAGTCTTTTCGAAAAATCGTAGGAGTTGCCTTTAATCGACGTCTTCTAATTAATTTATTTACTTTGTGATAATTCGTTAGTCTTAGAAGCTTCCTTGATTACTCTATTTTATTCTTCAAACCTATTTTATGTTGATGTGTGCTAGTTTTCTTTCCGTATACAATGCAACAAAAGCAAAAGTTTGGGATAAAATTAAGAATAAATTATCGAAAAGGTTTTCATTAACATTTAAAAGTGGTTAGACACCTAAATTTTTAGTGTCAGTTGAGGGTGGTTCAGAAAATACTGACAGTATACAGGGCGTTCGAATTTCGTTTAAATATCGATAAAAACAGATTTTTTACTGTTTTCTCAAACTTTATCGTGTTTATATAATAAATTATAATCTAATTTCTGATATTAGTACATCAGGAAAAGGTAGTTGTTAATTGTTTACAATTGCGCGTGTGAGGTGTATCGATGTCAATGATACAGGATTTTCATTTTGCAATACATTTTTCTGTGTTAAATATTACGCAATTTCCTTATTTCATCAAGTTGCATGTTCCACTGAAAATAAACGTCTAAGTTTGTGAACACCCTGTATAATATATTTTTACTAAATAACGTGAAATGTTTTGCTTTATCATTTTTAAAGAGATGCCCTTATTTCTCGTGAAGATTTGTTCAATGCAACTTGCATTTTCTGCGCATCATCATTATCATCATATCGGTTTATAACGTCCTTCGCCGTCTTCCGATTCCTAATCTCCATTCCTCTCTATTTCTCCACATGTCCTCGTCCAGACCTCTCTCCCGAATTTCATTATCAATGCCCTCTCTCCAGCTTTTTCGTGGTCTTCCTCGCCTTCTTCTTCCTTGTGGTTTCCAGTTTAGAATTTTTTTGGGTATTCTGTCATTTGGCATTTGCTGAACATGCCCGTACCATACGAGTTGTTTGGTTCTTATATCATCTACAATGTCATGTGTTATTTCCATCATATTTCTTATTCTCTCATTTGTTACCCTTTCTCTTTTTGATTTTCCAACTGACCTCCTCCAAAAGTCCATTTCTGTGGTTTTATCATTCTGTCTGTTCTTTTTTTTTATTGGCAATACTTCACAACTATAGGTTACTATACTTTTAATTATTGAATTATATATTCTTCTTTTATTTTCTTTTGTTATTTGTTTATCCCATAGAATGCTGTTCAACATTGTAATTGCTCTCCTTCCTTGAGTATTTCTTTCCGAAATCGCTTCAAGTGTCCCGTCGTTTGATATTTTCATGCCTAGGTACTTAAATTCATTGCAGTGTTTGACGTTTTGCCCGGTTGACAGAAGTAGATTTTGTTGTTGTCCTCCAATACACATGTATTCCGTTTTCTTCACATTAACTTCTAAACCCCATTTTTCATACTCCTCGATAAGTTTGCGTGTCATATATTCCATATCATCGATATCTTGCGCAATAACAACTTGGTCATCCGCAAAGGATAATGTGTATAGTGTTGATGTATCATCTATTGGTATGCCCATATTGTGACATTTTCTTTTCCAAGTCATCAATACGCGTTCTAGATATATCTTAAATAGTGTAGGAGATAGGCAGCATCCTTGTTTAAGTCCCTTAGTTACTATAAATCCCGTTGTTATATTGTGTCCTATTTTTATTCTAGATCTGGTATTATCATACAGAGACTTTACAGCCTTTATTAATTCTACATTTATATTAGTGTTTTGTAAAGTTTCCCAGAGTTTTACTAGAGGAATGCTATCATATGCTTTTTTTTAATCCACATATAGTAGATGTACTTCTTGGTTAAATGCTATCTTCTTCTCCAAGATTTGTGTGACTGTATATAAGTGAACGATTGTGGATCTTCCTGCTCTGAAACCGGCCTGTTCTTCTGCCTCCATTTCACAATATTCGTTCTCCATACGGTTTTTTTAATATATTCCCATATATTCTGCTGATGGAATTTGTAACAGATATTCCTCGGTAATTGTCACACTCACTTTTATCCCCTTTCTTATGAATTATGGATATATATGATACCTTCCACTCTTCTGGTACTTTTGATCTACTCGTACATCTTTGGAAAAGGTCTCTCAGTGAATGGTATAGTTTGTCTGTTCCATATTTTATAAGTTCTCCAGGAATATTTCCTGGTCCTGGGGCTCGCCATTCCTTAGTGATCTACATACTTCTTTAACTTCTGATATACTTATTCTTATCGGAGATCCTTGACTAACTATATTGGGATTAACGTTTTCTATGTTTTTAAATTTGTTTCTATCTTCTGATAACATTTTTTCAAAATATTGGTTCCATGTTTGCGCTGGTATTGGTGAGATGATATATTTCTGCGCAAAGGGGTACAATAGTGCATAATACGTTTTTCTTTAAAATGACCATCAAAAACCGAACTCTTTTTTTTTTAATTGCTGTGAAATAAAACCGTTATACGCCAGAACGCGTCAACTACATTGAAGGGAAATCCCCCGGCTATCCCGATAGAGACCCGACACCATTCCTGCGGGTGGCGACTTTTTTTTTTATCGCCGTTTTACCCCTAAAATCGATAGACACCCTGGCCGACTTTCTGCGTAGCCCTCGAGTATCGAGAGCGACAGTATTTCGGAGCTTTCCCAAAGCGTATGTGTTTGGCATTTCGGAGGCATTATCTGCGTTTACCGGGAAGAGCTCCGACGGCCCCAAAGCTTCGCGGACCCCCGAAGGAGAAACCGAAATAGCGGTCGGTATGCGAGTTCGCGGCCGTGTCGGTGTAGCACGAACTGCACAGCATCGACGCGCAGAACCGGCACGTCCGTCGTGTTCCACCCGCCAGGTTCCGGTAAGAGTAAATAATCTATAAGTCATAGTAAATGGTATATACAGTGTCTCTCAGATGGGATACCACACTCTTGCCAATTTCTTTTATTGTTGGTTTTTCGAGAAAACCTTCACATAAATTTTTGATTATTCTGTCAAAGATAGATGTCAGCTGAGAAGATATGTGATAAAAAATACCGAATGTTTAAAAATGAATGATTTTATTTTAATGAAAATTTTTCACTTACATTTTTTAAACACCCTGTGTATTTTATCACTGTTCGTAGCTTGCCAGGATGAACAAGATTTTTTTATAAAGAATGACGTTTTCTTGACAAACCAGCAATAAGAAACTTAGATATACGAGGCACAATTAAATGGCGTCTACCAGGTATATAAATATGAAACAGGAATTTTTTGTATAGAAAATACACATTTATTGTATGAAAATGATAAAAAATATTTTATTCGAAGTATTGCCCATTGCTAGCTATACATTTTTTCGATCCCTCTGATCATTTGTGGATTTCATGTCGAAAAAATTCTTGCTCTTTTGAGGCAAGCCAGTCATCGAGCCAATTTCGTATATTTTCGTAAGAAATGAAGCCCTGCTCAGCAAGTGTCGAGCGAGAGGCGAGTCTGGCGAGTAAGCCGCATGCGAAAGTATTTCCCAACTGAACGCCTCAATCGTTTCCATGACCGGTTTTGCTGTGTGTGAGATGGTGCATTATCATGAAGCAAAATCACTTTGTGTTGGTTTTTTTAATATTCGGGTCGGTTTTCACGTAAAGCTTGATTCAAATTGATCATTTGTTGTCAGTAGCGTTCAGTATTAACGGTTTGGCCAGGTTTTAGCAGCTCATAATAGATCACATCCTTCTGATCCCACCAAACACAGAGCATTGTCTTCCGTCCATAGCGATTTGGCCTCGCAGTCGATGTCGATGGTTCGCCTGGAGTTACTCATGATCTTTTACGCTTAAGATTCTCGAAATATATCCACTTTTCATCGCCAGTCACAATTCGATGGAGAAATTACTTTCTTTTGTACCTGGCGAGCAGCATTTTGCAAATGGTTTTTCAGTTTTCCTGCTGTCTTTCATTCAGTTCATGTGGAAGCCATTTTCCCATCTTCTGGATCTTTCCCATGTCTTTCAAACGGCTTCTCACGTCACATTCAATTGATCCGCGAGTTCTTGTTGCATTTGAGTGGCATACTCATCTAACAATGTTTGCAATTCGCTATCTTCAAACTTTTTTGGTGATTATCCACATTCTTCGTTTCTTACGTCAAAATTGCCTCTTTTGAATTTTTTAAACCACTCAAAACACTGTGATTTACCAAGAGCATGCTCACTTTTGGCTTCGACAAGCATTCTATGTGATTCTGCAGCAGTGTTCTTCAAATGGTAACAGGAAATCAATGCTGTCCGCAAATCGTAGTTTTCAGGCACAAAATTCGACATGTTGAACGCTATTAAAAACGATGTTGTTGTATGAAATCTGTATTGTTGTGAGATAGAAACCTTATCAGATGTCAAAACAAGAAAATGGCGCCAATGACGCGGTACATCCCCCGATTTGGTTCCAAGTGATTTCTTATGGATATATGAAAACGAAAATTGTGTGCGAACACAAAATATTCTATAAACCTGATAAGTTACGTGCTAAGATTGTGGCTGTCCTAGAAAGTGTGACATCAGAGATGCCTGCAAACGTTACAACCGAATTCTTTGATCATTTTAGGGCATTGTCTAGCGCATCAAGGATACATTTTTTATAAAATATGATTTGAAAGCCTATTATAAAATACAACTTGAAAAGAGTTAAATTTTTGTAGTTTATGTAGTAAAAAATATATATTTTTTAAATTATTGTTTATTTACATTTTTTTTATTATAATTACATTTGTGTACGTCATTTGATATACGACACCGAGGACTGTACTCCACGACTTCTTATAGCCTATGAAACATTTCGAGGAGAAAATACTGATAGTACGACTATTTCGTTAGTTCTCTAAAAGAAGTAATAAGAATAAGACATAAACGGGCCCAATCACAAAATACAGTGGGCATGTTCCTTAAATAAGTGAAATAGACCTGCTAATCTCAAATATGCATTTATCCAGTGATGCTTTTCTACATTAGAAAAATTCATATCGTATGTCGCTTTTATATATATTATAACTTTTCGTAGAGTTGTAAGAACGCAATAAACTTGGCGTCGTCATCGCATCGTATAAAATATTTGTTTTCGAACGCTTACTATGTTATAAAAAATACTATACGTTAAAGCGTAAGTACGGGGCGGATTGTACGCGATGGGATTATAAACGTCCGCGGGCGTGCAGTCGGGCCGCGCCCTCGCGCAGACAAGGGCCCCGCGTAGGTCACGACGTCGGCCTGGGATTTCCAGAGTAAGGGATGAAATGCGTGGGAGGTCGCCGCTCATTGTTGGGTGTACGCGTGTTTGGCCTCGATTTCTACCACGCAAAAGCCCAGGGCAGTTCGAGTGGAGACTTTTACTTGCTACTCCTCCTTCGTTCCTGCCGCGAGAGGTTCGCGCTGCGGAATATATTATCGTCAGTCACGAGTGGCTGTGGCATTAAAATAAAATCCGATTCTTTACACGAACGTGCTTAAAAAAAATAAGTTGTTTATTTTCGTTAAGAGAGGCCGTTCGATGGGATTTTTTGTTGTATTTTTCCTTCGTCTGTGGCTTATTATTACTTAACGTTTTGTGGAAGTAATGAGCGGAGGTTTCGTAACGTTTCACTGTGGATAAATCCAAAAATAAAACTCGGAAAATATTTGTTTTCTTTCACAATGGCGTATTGTACCTAAGTACCTATACAGCGTGACTGAAAAAACATCGCTAGTAACATACAATTTCTTTATTTTATTTAAACTATGCAAGTAGCGAGCTATTGCGCAACATTTCGTAAGCTATCGATTGTTAATACAGAGATATCCCGATTGATTGAAACCGACTTCACACATACAATATATTAAAGATAATAAAACGGTTTATATTCGGTTTAAACTTTCCTATAGTAGCTGGTGTATTATACGAGCCTCGTAATATACTCGAGGCTTATTCCAAATCACGAGGAAATGACTACGAAATATACAAAAAAATTTTCAGAACATCGTTTGGTAGCAATAGCAGAAGATTTTGCAATACCGATATTGCTTACAAGGGTGTCTGGATCTTTCTGTATATATGTTACGGCTAAAGCCCGTAATTGGATAAAGCTAGTTTAAAAAAAAAAATAAAGCCAGATATCTCGCGTATTATCCAAACCGACTGGATAAAACGCGAAGGATTTAATGATTTCTTGCTTTATCCGGGTAATTCTAGATTTAGCCAACCAGGAATGGCTAAACCACGTAGAGGATACTAATTTAAAGTACAAACGCGACCAATCTCGCACGTATGTAGTAGAATATAAAAATAAAATTATTCTGATGAAAACTTATTTATTTTTCTGAACAAACATAAAAGCAGAATTATTCTAATATAAGAATAAGAAATATTACGAAAATACCATGGGTTTGACAACCATTCCCTTCTTGGTGGATTTCTGTTATTTCTGACATGCAATACAAAGTTTTAAATAAACTATGATAACTTCCTGAATTATATTTTTATATTTCTTGTTCACTTCCTTAAGCATGCGATGTTTTCCTCCGTGTCCAATTGCCAAGTGGATTTCGTGCAGTATGTCAAAGATCTCGTTTTTCACAAAATACCTTATATTTGTTTCGCCATCAGCCACTGGAGAAATGAGTTTCCCAATACCACCAACCACACAAACGTCAAACCTTTTTAATCGTCGATACTGTAATGTCGATTTAGATTTTGCTTGTTTTGCTATTTTTACTGACTCCAAAAACTCACAATATTGGACAGAATTTATGCAACAAGAATTTGAGTCTTTACGCGACACTAAATCGCAGAGCATTTCGTTAAATATCTCTTTAAAACAAGAACCTACCACTTCTAAATCAGTCGTCATCTTGTCAACTCCGGAACGCGAATGAACGATTATAGTGTTTTGTCCAAGCGTCGTTGGAAAATTCTAGTATTAACCGGTTTATGCCCGAAAAGCAACGTACGCTATCTGAATTACCGACTTTATCCACTATATTTGGATAATACTAACTTTATCCGTGTAATTCTAGTATTATCCAATATTCGGGCTTTAGCCGTAACATATACACTAGACACAAACATTAAGGGATGTAAAAAAATTCTAAATTTTTAGGTTATTTTCAAAGGGCTGTAACTTGGAGAAAAATAGTCGCAGAGCAATTTAAAAATTTCTAGTTTCTAGTCTTGAGATCTTGAGTTCAACATGTCTTTCCATCAGCAGTTTTTCATATCATAAGAAAACCATTGGAAAAAAATACAAATTTTTGCTTGCCTTTCAAGAGGTCCACGGACTTTAACAATTTTTTTTTTAACTGATTTCATCATAAAGCTTTTTTAGGTAATTTTATCCTCTTCAATTTGAGCGGTCTAAAAGCCTTGTACGACGATTTTTCGCTGAACTATCGTTCTACACTACAGGCTACGATCCTATTGCCTGTATAAAAAAATATTGAGACATCCACCTTGTTTCTTTCTGTACTGAAACCTTGTCCTCCCCCATACGACTTCGCGTGAGACTTGGCACTGTGTAGGTTGGTGGATTTGTGAAGTGCCCCAGATTTCCATTTGAATTCGAATTTTTGGCAATAGGAAAATAAATTCGATCTAAATTTAGTCTGGTATATGTTAGAACCGTTCGTGACTCAGGATAATACGAAGAATTAATTGGATCCAACTTAGATATCTTAATTATTGCCAGGAAAATTGCTTTTTAAACACGACCTACGGTTATGTTCTACGCATGCGCAGATATATAAAGATATAAAGAATTTACGATTAACGTTGCCGTTTTATGGAGATATTTGAGATAATGTTAACAGACCATATCATTTGAAATGTAAAAATTGCTGCCAGCAGAAATATGTTCATTATTAAATATACTCCTGGATAAAATTAACGCATCAGCAAATCTTTTCATTAATTCTTATATATAATTCTTCGAAGTTTTAAATCGTTAAACATTGTATGTATGTAGTCTAGCATATCCTCTGTCACTATTGATAAACAATTGCAATTGTTTGACAGATATAAAGTAAAATTTTGTAATTGTTTGTTAATAATACTACAATAACTTTGAAGTTGTTGTAGAACCCCAGGACAAGGTCGTGAGAAGTCTACAGATGCAAGAGATTAGCGATATCTTTTGCAAATCGTCTTAAGTAAATAACAGGCATTCTGACAGCTAAGCAGAGTTCTAAACAGTCTAGTTCTAGCTCGAAATGTAGCAATTTCTGGACGAACGGCCAGGAGAGGGCTTAACGAAGGAAGACTGGACAGTAGAAGATCAGTTATTCCACCACTGCTTACTAGAGAACAGAGTTACTAAATTGGGCTTTGCCAGAGAACACGTAGATTGGACCATTGACGACTGGAAGCGATTTTGTTTCCAGACGAAACAAGAGTAAATCTTAGTTCATCAGATGGAAGTCAACGCGTCTGGTTGAAGCCAGGTCCGAAAAACGTTCACGCTATTTCATCAGCAAATCATGAGGAATTGAATCGGGAAAAAAATTAATAATCGAATTGTTCTCGAACCAAGAGACGCTAACGCCGATTTCGCTACTGCTGTTGCGTTACCTTTTTAATTGTTTGATAATAAACCACGCGATACCACTCGTGGCCGCCTTCGTGACCGGATTCCAATGCCATCAACCTAACAGATCCCGCGCTGTTAAAGTCGCAATAAATTCGCTTCGCATAATAGGAAGTAAAGCATCGAACGTACATAAATAGCAAATATTTTCAAAGACCCCCATTGAGGACTCGCGCCTGCTAACGGGTTCAAAGTGCTCTTAAATCATTCACGCTTGTATACCGCATCTCTGATAAAGCGGTGAACTTTGACTCGCATTTTTATCGACTATTGTTTATCTAGCGCTACTACGTATGTACGTGGTATCTTATTGGAAAACATCACGTTCTGTGATGTTTTAAAAGACAAATACGTCTTGGTGTCGAACGGGTGAGGCGGATAATTTATTGATATGGAATGTTCAATTAATTTTTTTTCTTGATATATAATAAATGATCGAGCTAGATTACCCCTTAATGGAGACATCTGGTACACGGATGGAGCCAAGAGTGGGAACAGAGCGGATGCGGGAGTGTATAGGCGACGCGAGTGGATAGGTAAAACCTTCCCCCTGGGCAAATACACTACCGTACTCCAGGAGAAGGTATGTATCTACTCGGATAGCAGGGCGGCGCTGGCAGCCCTGAATTCAGCAACGATAAAGTCGAAGCTGGTCTATAATTGCTATGAAGCATTGAACCACTTGGCAGGGAAGGGACCGGCGGAACTCTTATGGATACCTGGGCATAATGGCATTAAGGGAAATCTAATTGCAGATGACCTTGCCAGACTAGGGACCAGCGAAAACCTCTACGGACCAGAACCTGCAGTGGGAATAAGTCGGAATCTGATCAGCGACCTCATCAACGGCTGGGCAAGAGACCAGCACAATAAAAGATGGAGAGGAGTAACGGGTTGTCGAATAACCAAACCCTTCATCGAATACTCAGAGATTGAGAAATGGGCCCAAGAATTCATTAAATTGAACAGGCACAAAGCCAGAACCATGGTGGGAATCATAACGGACCACCATAGTAGCCTGAATGCATATAAGCACAAGCTGAGGCTGATTGACAGCCCGGCCTGTAGATACTGTAGAGAAGATGAGGAAACCTCGATTCATCTTCTTTACACCCGCCCCGCACTGGAGCAGATGAGGTGCCTTATATTAGAGACCCCTGTTGTCCTAGAGGAGGCGAGGCTTAAGGCGCGGGACGTGCCTAAATTGCTCCTTTTATGGGATAGCATTTTTTGATAATGACCCGGATAAGAGGGGATCGCCAAGGGACTACCCATGCGATCAGTGACTGATGAGGGCCAAACCCATATAACATAATAATAATATAATAAATGAGGATAAACGAATTCTTGTAATAAAAAAAAAAACAAAGTCCTCGTCACGTTGTAATTTGGTGCCATCAAAATGCAATTCGGGAAAACCACTCATCTACTGTAGCACGCTACCGAAGTTTACAACGTCTAATAATAACAATTCAATTTACAATCAAGTATACGTCAGCGAGCATTCGTTACATCTCACAGTGAAAGCCTACTCTACTGAAATAGACCTACAGATGTTACCGCTGAATCCTTTCGGAATGGCATGCAGAAGGGGATTATGATTATTATTGATACAAATATGAATTTCATGTTCTTACACATATATACACGCAGGTTCGGTTTCCACGAGAAACAACAATTAGAAAAACCTGAAAACACAATACGGTATTTAAAAACATTAATGCGAAATTGATCCATCGTTGGTACAGCCTTAGTAAAGTGATTTAATTGCAGACGTTTCGTCAGTTTTAGTATAGAATACGTATATTTGATATTTCTAAATATTATACACGGAGTTTCAAGTAAAGAGAAGCGGAGTTTCAAGGAAAAAATAATGAGTATTATACTCCTGAAAATCAGTGCAAGCAGTAAGTCTGGTTGCCGAGGGACCAACCATATGCCTTGTGAACCAACGATATGCCTTGTAAATTTGTTAGGAGTTAGACAATCAACAATTAGTCGAACAGTTAAACGTTTCAGTGAACTTCGTAGTTACTGTTGAACCCCAGGACGAGGTCGTAAGCATTCTACAGATACAAGAGATGAGTGAATATATATCTTATGCAAGGCACCTTAAGAAACAGGTACTCTACCAATTTAGAGCTAAGTAGAGCCCTAGCAGCAGCTCGAAATGTAGCGATTTATAGACCAACGGTCAAGAGAAGGTTTAATGGAGGAGGATTGAACAGTGGAAGACCAGTTATTGCCCACCAGAGAACATAGAGCTACTAGACTACGTTTTGCAAGAAAACACGTAAATTAGACCATTGACGACTGGAAGCGAGTTTTGTTTTCAGACGAAACAAGAGTAAGCCTTCTTACATCTTCTTCTAAGTAAGGCGGAGCCAGAAGGGAGGTTTGCTGTCTGCAATGTCTCTCCGAGGATCTCTTTTTTTTATGGGTAAATAATGTTCTGGGAAGGAATTTATTTCGATGGTCACATGGATTTGGTTGCTATACGGGGGGATCCATGAATACATACGATGGACATTCAAGTCATTTGCCCGACAAGGAGCTAATAGTGTCATGTCTAGAACGTGGGTGGCCTGTCGTATTTTCCTATACAAGTAGCTGCGACAATGACATTCGTACTGTGGCCCGGAGTGGCAGGCTGAATATTTAGGGTATCATTGTATGCTTGGATTTGAATGCCAACGGATGGATTTATCCTCATCTATATGTGTGACCTTCCCCTCTGTAGCTTAAGGCTTTAAGGGAAGGAATAGATGTCTGTGTATCGAAATTTTAGAAATATGTTTATTGCAAGGACCTATTGGAAATTGGAATATGGTTGAGGCTGATGAGACACGCCCCTAAACCCCTCTTCACGAGGGCGATCCCTGAGGCGAAGACCTAATGGGGGGTGAAGACCTAAGGAGCCCTGGAGCGAAGGCCTACAAGGAGCCCTGGGTCGGGACTCTTGAAATGCCTGCGGCGCACCTGTAACTAACACCTGCCTGACGGCAACCCTTTGATGTATGCCGACGCCTCAAATTTTTGTGAATTAGGTAAAAGCGCAAGTTTAAATTTTCCCACGGTGCCGACGACCACACCTGTCGCCAATTAACACCTGGCGGCCTTAATACGACGCGTGCCGACGCACCTGTAATTAATACCTGTCTAGCGGCATTTGATCTCAATATGACTCGTGCCGGCACCTCAAATTTTTGTAAATTAGGTAAAAACGCAAGTTTAAAATTTTCCCACGGTCTTCAAAAAGTTCCCAAGCCCAACCGTCCCTTTACCTACTACGTAGATATTTTTACGTAGAAAATATCGTAGAAGAATCTATGCTATGTGTCCCATTTTTCGGAGACAGTTTCATTTTTGTGCGGGATAACCCTCGGCCCCACGTTGCTAGAGACGTACTGTACACCTTCGATTTATGAATATTCCAACTATGGACTGGTCACCAAGAAGCCTAGTTGTGAACCCTATAGAGCATCTATGGGATGTACTAAAATGATAATTTAGGTGCCACATATCTGCTCCTGTGGCTCTTAGGGAACTCGAACAAGTCGTTCTTGTCGAATGGGAGAATGTTCCTCAGGAAATCATTCATCACTTGATCGATAGCATGCCCAGACGAATGGAAGCAGTGATTAGAGCTAGAGGAGGATCTACACGCTACTGAATTCAAATTGTTACGATTTAATTTCACTTTAAATTTTTCTTCTTTTTTTCTTCTTTTTCTTTGCATTTGACATGTGTACCGTGATTTAAATCTTCGAAAGAATAAAAGTGAAGTTGTGAAGTGTCAGTGATGCGTTAATTTTGTCGAGGGGTTTATTTGATAGAATATGAAAAGTAAATTTTGACAGTGTATATCTCGAAAAGAAAGCACAAATGGTAATGTGTTCCAAGCAAATGAGGTTCAATCGCGTCATTTTCATCCCCAGAATATTTTTCACTTGTTATCCCCATATTTTTGTTACACCTTGTAGAGAGCTTCTAAAAAATATGCTCTCAATTTAAGAGAGAACTGTCAAGAGGGGCAAATATTGACAACTTTTAAAGTTTTGAATGATAGTATTGGAATTCTATTGGTCGCTTTTTTATTTAACACACTGTAAAAGCGTTTAGAATAACCCTGGCGTATTTTCTCGTTCATTTCAAGGAAAACCTACCCGCATACGTGATTCCACCGCGTCAAATTAAAATGCTCATAAAGAGCGTAGGGGTTGTAAAAAAGTCGAACGTCGCCCTCACGACGATCGGCTCCCCTAATACGATGTGGGAGGGGGCGACTTTTTTCATTACGACTTCTCCATTTCTCCCATTGAGATGGGCTGCAGTGAATAGCCGGGAGGCGGCCGCCCCCATTGCTCTCGATGGCTTTCGAAAGATTTGCAGGAACTTTTATATGATGCAGCCCCGGATTTATGTCCTCTTTATTACCCGAAAGCCGTCTACGCCCCGACGGGGTGCGGGATGATCTGGGGGCGGCCGGGGACGGGTTTAATTGGGGGTTCTTCCCGGGAACGGTCACATAATTTTGCCGAAATTAGGCCCTAAATCACCGTTCGGATATGGAAAATCAATTTTATCGGAGATGGGAGGCCCGCCGGCTGAGACGGGGTTGGTTTGTCGTGGGGGCGAGAGCAGTAACGAGGGTCAGGGGTGATAAGCGATATAAGATAAAAAAAAAAACGTAAATTGGATAATTTACGGTTTATTTTATAATAATTTTATAAAATTTAATTATATTAGGAGACTAGATGGCAAATCGGTTCATAGGAATATAATCTGTCGTATTAAAATTACTTGAAATTTGTAAGATGGACATCTAATACCCGTTAATTTTAATAAACTTGGTCGTGCCGATGACTATGTTTGCGCTTCTTAGGATCGACGAACTATTTAGGCATAAGACGATTATTTAGAAATTATAAATATAGTTTATTACAATTAATTTAATAGTTTATAATTATAAAATAAAACCTATAAAAATTATTAAGAAATTTTGTTAAAACATTTTTTTACTGAGATTTAATTCTTCCTGAAAATAACAATTTGGTAATATTCTTGGTAACATTTATATATTATTATTATTAAATAATAAGCAGTCAATAAAAGACAAATAACAGATACAAAACATGCATTTACATTACCTTGTTTATTTCATCGTCGCGAAACACAAATACATTAGGGACATATACAGGGTATTTCAATAGGGACGCTGATTGGACGAAATTTGTTAGGTTATGGCGGCCATGTTGTTAAAGAAACATCTGTCAAGTTTGTTGTGAATTGTTCAGTAGTGCATGGAAAATCACCTTGGAAGGTTATAGTGTTCAAAAACGTATGCAAATCATTAAATTTTATTTTCAAACTCAGTGCTTCGCTCCAGAAGCGTTCCGCGCATGACGTGATTTTGATCCTTGACTTGCCGAGTCGATTATTCGACGTTTGGTAGTCAAATTCAAGTCGATCGATTTATAAATAACCAGCCAACCCGTCAGTACGTCACCGAAACGCAAGATCTGCTGAAAACATCGCTGCTGTACGTGAGAGCGTACGGGAAAACCCGAGGCATTCAATTTCTCGTCGCCGTCGTTTGGAAGAACTTGGCGCCTTTCTGCGACTTCAACTTGGCGAATTTTGCGTCGGGACTTGGATCTGCACCCATATAAAATCCAACTGATCCAGGAACTTAAATTAAACAACTACGCCGTGTGTTCGCTGATTGTGCTCTGGAACAGTTGGAAGTTGACCCAAATTTCGCCAAAAAAATAATCTTTAGCGACGAAGCCCATTTTTGGATGAATGGATATGTGAATAAGCAAAATTGTCAGATTTGGGACGATACCAATCCACATCGGAATCATCGGTCCCTACTGCTTCCAAAACGAAACATTGAAGAAATACCTTTTTTTATACAAATACCAGTGTTTGGATTAAAGTTTCACAAAAAAAAGTCTAACGAAAATATGAGTGGAAAAGTAAAAACGTATCTTACAATATTATTACTAATTATTTAGTTATATAGTTTATACAAAGTGAGCACATTAAACCTAATCTACATCATAACACCCCTTGTTAAATATTTAATCAACTAGATTAATTCAGGGTCTTATTTCAGTGAAATTTGTAATGACTTGGACATACCAATTCCTGGTAACTCTTTAAGAGACAATATACATTTTTATCACGTACCATCAAGAAAGAACGTAGTGAACCCTTTCGGCATATACTCCTGTAATATAGGCGGTAGAGAGTTAATTATGCTCTTACTTTAAGAGTGGTCGTGATCTCTATTCACCAAGGTCATAATTAACCCTGAAATTTGATTATTTATTGCCTATTTTACAGGTGAATGTGTCCGAAAGCGTTGCATTACGTTAATTCCCGATTGTACTGCTCGGACGCGACAAAGACCCCGTAATTCACGCAAATTAAATCGTTACTATTCTCCTTGCGTTCTCCAGTCCACTACACGGACATTTAACTATTAAAAGGACCGGTTTTCGGGCGATATGATATTATATTAATATAATCACACGGGGATGGCAGCGAATGCCCACCGGCTATGCCATACAACGGCGGGGTATTATCAGCGAATTTATGTAATAATAAGCTCTATAATACCTGTCCTTTATTCGGCGTATGCAAAAATGCCGGGGTTCGCGGTCGCGTCTCGGGGGGGACGGCTTCTCGGGGTCGCCACCGGCCCTTTTCATCGCAGGGAGATTATCCAAATCAAGACGCCTTTGGATCGGAATCTCATGCATATCTTATTTCACTTTAATACGCGTCCTGGTGGGTTCAATTTTTTTTTTTTTCGTAGATGTCGGTCGGCAGGAACCGGGAGAACGGGTAATGGCGGTTCGGAAGTCTTGGCGTAGGGAAGGGGTGTCGGGGGGTAAGCGTTAGATTAATAATTTATTACAGTTTGAACTGTATTAATTCAGACCGTACTTACTTTCTAAAATATTTTACACAAACAATACCAATGTTGTCACAAATAATGAGAGTGACGGATATTGACAAACTGGGGCAGAAAATACGAATTTATATACAGTATGTACAGAGTTGACGATTCATAAATGGGTACCACAATTATTATATATATATATATATATATATATATATATATATATATATATATATATATATATATATATATTTTTTTTTAAAGTCAGTAACATATAAGTCGGAAATCGAGAAAGGAACCACCTAACCGCCAAGCGGTTATCAAAGTAGTTCCCGAATAGCATAGCTATTACATAATCGCTCTAGGAAACAACTACTTCTCGGGCTAAAGCCCCGCCAGGCATTGAATTATACCTAGAAGCGATCCTGGACCCCTTTCTCGTGTTTCTGCACGATCAGATAAGGTTTCAAAAAATAAAACCCGCCAGAGGTAGGATTCGACATCTGTCCCGGATTGGAACCGAACGACATACAGCTGTTTTGAACTTATTAGTTCTCATAAGTGCCGTACACGGTACGCCGATCTAGGACAAATTTCGAATGAACTCTATGGGGTATACATCTTTATCGATACGATCTCTGTCAGTAACATATCCCATAATACATAATCCATAACATATTACATAATCGCTCTAGGAAACCCTAGCCTGGCGGGGCTTTAGCCCGAGGAGTAGTTGTTTCCTAGAGCGATTATGTAATAGCTTTGCTATTCGGGAACTACTTTGATAACCGCCTGTCGGTTAGATGGTTCCTTTCTCGATTTCCGACTTATATGTTACTGACAGAGATCGTATCGATAAAGATGTATACCCCATAGAGTTCATTCGACATTTGTCCTGGATCGGCGTACCGTGTACGGCACTGATGAGAACTAGTAAGTTCGAAACAGCTGTATGTCGTTCGGTTCCAATCCGGGACAGATGTCGAATCCTACCTGTGGCGGGTTTTATTTTTTGAAATATTTTTAAAGTGTTACTTTTTCGATTTTAATGAAACTACTGGTGGTGCAAGTAGACATTAGGATCTATTTATAGTAATTTTTAAAAAATGGTCACTCAATGGAAACCGCGTGATATAAGGCTTCGAATACGTTTTCCATTA
Source organism: Rosalia funebris (assembly GCA_037954035.1). Classification (NCBI taxonomy): domain Eukaryota; kingdom Metazoa; phylum Arthropoda; class Insecta; order Coleoptera; family Cerambycidae; genus Rosalia; species Rosalia funebris. The sequence goes on from JAZFAV010000007.1 coordinate 2,057,659, forward strand.
TTATTGCTATATTAAAGAGATTAACGCAACTATGTAGTATCATAAGATTCTTCAGAATGTTAGCCTTCAATCATTTTTTTGTTCATCTCTCTACGTTAAGTAGTATACGAGAAATACATTTTTAAATAGTCCCCATTTTTTTTTTAATTTTTTTAAATATCTCCGTAGCAGCTGAATGTTGGACTGCAAAACCTACATACATCGTTTACCCATTGACTTGCCTACACGACACCATAGATATTATGGGCAGTCCCTATCGGGGGCACATCGCCCATTCTTATTCGGCTATACCCTTTTATAATGAAATTTTATGAATAATATTATTTTAGATTTGTGGATTTGATAATCGAAACGTTCGTTGCAATAAAAATATTTATGCCCCCACATGAAACGCCAATGGCTTGCAACGCTCGTTCACAATCTTATAACCTGTTCACTCTTTATTATTCTTGGTATTAATTTTTGATATATATTTTACACGATATAATTTATTTACGAAAATAAACTAAGCAACTATTGGGAGACCAGCAAGTACAATACCGTACAACACTGAATGTGCCCATACGTATATTTAAAATTAAAGAAAAAAATACATAATTTTTTATTCATTCCAATAAATAGACAATAGAATCTCGCAGTAGAAATAGCACAACATTAAACCACCTCACATTGCTGAAGAGAGAAGTGAAAACTGTTCCAAATACAAATGAGATATCACACGCTCCCCCATTTCGTTTAAATATTTTAAAAGGGTAACTGTTGCGTCAAAGGGCCGAAGAGGAAGGTATAAATAAATGTCATTTCAGAATATTCTGCTTAAATAAATGTCATTCCAGAATAAAAAGAGTAAAGACAAATTTTAATGTTTTGGGAGTTTTAGTAAAAGTTGTAAATTATGTACGAGTTTTGCAACACTAAAAAATGCATTAAAAATGTTGTCATTGTTTTTCCCCACATTTTTGCCAACAGAATTCAATTCTGAACGAAAGTTCATCCAAAATAAAAAGAAGATTCTCACTCAACCATTTCTGTTGGTTATTTCTAGAGTTCATAGAGTTTTTCATGGTACTCTACCTTATTTAGGAAACAAAATAATAAGGAAAAGCACCAAATAGCAGAACAGAATATGGTATATACCAATATTATAGTGCGCCTTCACATCATTAATCTTTTAGAGACCAAATGAAAGGTGTTACAATAAGAGTACAAGATTTAAATTGCGCGCCATTTTGGCTGTCATGATTCTAAAGATCAATAACTGTGACAGGTCAATAGGAAATGGATAGGAGTTAGTAAACATGGAGCGGTATACGATGCAACAATACGTCCTTATTGTTAAACATTACTATCAAAATGGTGAAAGTTTGGTTGCTATGTTTGGTAGAAGTCCAATTGACTCAACAACTTGTGCCAACAGACCACGGACAGCGGAGAGAGTTCACCAATTGGATCATTGAATAACAAGAAGTGAATGCCGATTTTGTGGACAAAATCATCTTCAGCGACGTGGCCCATTTTCGCCTTGATGGCTTCGTTAATAGACAGAATTTCCGCATTTGGGGCTCAGAAAATTCACGAATGATTCATGAGAAACAAATGCATCCCCAGCGTGTCACTATTTGATGTGCATTGTGGTCTCAAGGAATCATTGGACCATTTTTCTTTAAAAACTTGAATGTTATCGTAACATGATAACCCAGGTCTTTGTGCCTCAATTCAAAGTTATTGCTCTCAGAGATCTGTGGTTTCAGCAGGACGGTGCCACTTGTCATACCACCCGTGAAACATTGACGGTCTTGCGCGAGTCTTCCTGGTCGTGTCATCTCCCGTTTTGGTGGCCTGAATTGGCCGCCACGATCTTGCGATTTAACACCTGTGGACTTTTTTCTGTGGGATTTTCTGAAGTCTCAGGTTTACGCCAACGAACCCATGACTATGCAAGCCATTGAAAGCCGAAATTGAATGCTATCAGCGAAAAACCACCACATTTATGCAAGACCGTTATTGAAAATATTTCAATACTTCGTGTTACAGGAAACCATGTTTTATATACCTATTGAAACACAGAATTCGGAACAAAGTAAGACTAATTAAGACTGTATAAAGTTTTATAAGAATTTCAATTTCACTTGCACATTAGTCACTCGATTTAAATGGTTTTTGTTTGTATTAATTTTTATTTTTCAAAACATTGTTCGATTATTATTGTTTACGGTAACGATTGTATCGAATTTGTTCCTACTTCTACGCATTTACTGTATACAATCAATCGTTTGGTTAGGGAGGACGTTTCCATACGTCCCGTGCATCGTAGGAAGTTGCATAAGAGGCGCTTCTGATATTTAAAAAAAGACCCTTAAAGAAAGACTCTCCCGATTAATCCGTCTTGAATATTCCGTGGAACATCCGACTCGAGACGCTCCGCGCTCCAGCTTAAATCTTTCAACAATGCCCACCGGCACTGTGGGAACAAGAGAGTCCCGCGTATATACCGGCACTCGAGCCGAGTCGAATAAAAGAGCGAAGACCCACTTGCGTCTCCAACACAAAGATTTTTGACCCCTCCGGTAGGGACCCTCCACGCCCCTGTCCGGTTCTAATATAGAAATTCCGCGGCAACTCTAGCTCTCCGGTCCATTTCTTTGTTGGCCTTAAGTGTGTTTGGCCGTTAATAATTAAGGTTTTGTAAACACTTTAAATGTTGTATACTGCATAATAGGGGAGATTTAGACAATGGGAGCGGAGATGGACGCCGTTGTTTACGCTCGAATAAATTCATATCAACGCATTCGGAAGAGGCGAGCGACGCTTTCGGCAGCATGTTCTGTTTGCCGTTTTTAAGCATTCTTCCAAATTTATTCAAAAAAAAAAAAATAACCAATTTAAAACTATAGATGGACTTACTAGGTATGTAAATATGAAACAGGATTTTTTTGTATAGAAAATACACGTTTATTGTATGAAAATGATAAAAAATATTTTATTCGAAGTATTGCGCATTGCTAGTTATACATTTTTCCCATCTCTGACAATTTGTGGATTCCATGTCAAAAATATTCTTGCTCTTGTGAGGCAAACCAGCCATCGAGTCATTTTCGTACATTTTCGTAAGAAGTGAAGCCCTGCTCAGTAAGTGCGTGTCCCATCCATGCAAATAAGTAGTAATCGGACGGAGCCAAGTCTGGTAAGTAAGCCGCATGCGAAAGTATTTTCTTGGCTGGTTTTGCTGTGTGTGATGGCGCATTATCATGAAACAAAATCACTTTGTGTTGCCTTTTCTGATATTCTGGTCGTTTTTTGCGCAAAGCTTGATTCAAACGATCATTTGTTGTCGGCAGCGTTCAGTATTAACGGTTTGGCCAGGTTTTAGCAACTTATGATACACCCTTCTGATCCTATCAAACACAGAACATTGTGTTATGTCCATAATTATTTGGCTTTTCAGTCGATGTCGATGGTTCGCCTGGAGTTACCCATGATCTTTTACGCTTAGGATTCTCGAAATATATTCACTTTACATCGCCAGTCACAATTCGATAGAGACATTACTTTCTTTTGTACCCGGCGAGCAGCATTTCGCAAATGGGTTTTCAGTTTTCCTGCTGTCTTTCTTTCAGTTCATGGGGAACCCATTTTCCCATCTTCTGAATCTTCCCCATGGCTTTCAAACGTACGGAGACGGCTTCTCGTGTCACATTTAATTGTTCCGCTAGTTAGTTCTTGTTGCGTTTGAGCGCCATTCTCATCTAACAATGCTTGCAATTCGCTATCTTCAAACTTTTTGGGTGGCCTTCCACATTCTTCATCTCTTACGTCAAATTGCCACTTTTGAATTTTTTAAACTACTCAAAGCACTGTGATTTACCAAAAGCATGCTCACCGTAGGCTTCGACAATCATTCGATGCGATTCTGCAGCTGTTTTCTTCAAATGGTAATAGAAACTATTTAGGTAAGAAACTATTCCAATTGATAAACATTTAATATAAAAAAGAGCGAAGATTTTCAATTAAAAAACAAGTTTTTTACAATTCTATTAAACCTTAAGAATGCCTACTTGTTGCCTAGATAATACCCTGATTGAATAATAATTAATTTCTAACGTTTGCGAACATCTTTAGTGTCACACTTTCTAGGGCAACTACAATTTTATCACGCAATTCATCAAGGTTAAGCGCTCTTTGATGTTCGTGCCGCTAAATTTTCGTTTTCGTATGTCCCCAGAAAAAGAAATGATTTGGGACTAAGTCAGGGGACGTTGGAGGCCATTTTAATTGTTCCTCTTTCACTTATATTACGCATTATAAACAGGATAACCGTCTTGCTGATACAAAGTCTCCACGAGGTCAAATATTTCTCTGCTGTCAGGTTGTCATCAATGAAAATTGGGTCAATAACGTTGTCCCGTAGAATTCCAGCCCACGCGTAACTTTTTGAAGGTATTAAGGCGGTAACGGTAAAGTTAAAATGCTTATTTTCCCTTGACCAGCACCCAGTTGTGGATGGATTATGGTGACCATGCAACGAAATTGAATTTTCGTTTGTGAGTAAGATATTTATTACGAAATTATTATTTTCGCTAACCCTCTCTGGTCTTATACGATCTTCTCGACAAATTCCTTGAGTAATAACAACGATATTCGCAGTTGAACTATGGTTAATGTCACCAATACAAAGGTATAAATAAATAATAATTAAAAATAGTGTTTCGTGTCATATAAGTTTACAAAAAACCACTTATCTTAGATTGCGGCCACTTTCATACTGTGATGGCCACTTCCGCGGTTAGCAAATGTATCGGTCCCTCTCTCCTCCTCCTCCCCTATTGTATAGAACTTAGCTCCCTGGTGGCATCTAGGCCAAAAACAGTTGTGGCAACAACGTAGATAAAGGCTGTTTCTTTCTAGAACAAGGGTTTTTCCATTTCTCTTCTTTTCTATCACACACATAGTCCATTCAAGATTTGTAGTTGCCAGCTCTGTACATGCATTCCCGACAATCACAGTGCATCTAGAACTATGATGTTGAGTACTTTGAAAACCTATGAAAAGAAGCCTAGGGAACAGAAGCTTTGCAAGCAAGGGTAAGCGCCCTGTGTCTAATAAAAGTACTTGAGATGTCTTGGGGTTCCAAGTTGATTGGGCGACTGAATTTCAGAATTTGTAATGGCGAGAATTTTCGCATGTAACACAAAAAACAAAGTTTAAATAACGAGAAAGTGTAATGCTTTAAATTGGCAGTTCTTAAACAATCCTGCGCATTATTTAAAAGAATGTTAGCTGTCATTTTTTTGCAACCAAAACGTATCTGAACTTCCAAACTCGTATTCGATACCAACGCTTAAGAGCAACGAAACGTCATGAAATAAAATACTTCAGGAGGGAACCCTAGCGGTAGAATTCGCCCCCGCCGCCCCCTGGCTTTTGATTATCGGGAGAAGTTTATACTAAACGGGGTCTTTTTATGGCCGCTTAAAACGCCATCTCTCATCGCGGGAGACGCCTAGCGGAAGACTCGTATATACAGACGGGGAAAATTTTAAATTTACGATTATGGCCGCCGACTATAAAATAAGACAGGATACGAAAGGACACGGATATGACTTCGGAGTGTTTACGGGCGCCCCTTAAACGGCGCTTTGTTTCCAGGCGGGCGACCCGGAATCCGAATTTTTCTCGCCGCGTCGTCGGGCGTCTTTTATAGACTCGTCTCCTGGCTTACTAAAGATATACAAGCGAAATAATGGGTGGAATGCCGTTTATTCGATGCGTTTATGTTAACGACCCTCCGAATAGGACTGTTATCAGTTCGGATGTTTTTTCCCCACCTCAAAAATAATGTAGTTAATAGTAGATAATAGTAATATAATACCATATATTGCCCAACAAAAAAAAATCCATTTATAGGTCAAAAATATGGAATACAAATAAATACATAGCAAGCAGGTATGTAAATATGAAGCCGGAATTTGCTCATAGATAGCCTAGCTGCTAATGTAGTTATCGTCATACTGCGTCATTGGCGCCATTTTCTTGTTTTGACCTCTGATAACGGTTTAATAGGCAGAGACCTGAAAAAACGATTATACGCTTTTTGATTAAGCCTTCGGGATTTGCATCACAAACTAGTGCGCTTTTTTCACTCTCGAATCTTTTCATCAATACATTAAATAAAATTGAAGTATCTGTCTGTGATTTCGAAATAACTACTTTTATATATGAACTGCTTTAAGTTCGTATAGTTATTTGCATTGTACTATAACCCTAAAATGCTAGCCTAACCTAACCTCTTTCTATACATAACTCCTTACAATGTCCACTGCCTGTCCGTCAAAATCGGTCTAGGCGTTTCGAAGATTATCCCGGACAAACAAGCAGACAGACAGACAAAGAATTTATAAAAAGGCTTTTGGGTTCTAGTACAATGCAAATAACCATATTAACTTAAAGCAGTTCATATAAAAGGTGGTCCAACTAAAACACACGATGTTAATTGTAAATAAAATAAAAAAATTTCAGAGAATTATCTTAATATTTTTATTATGATAGAAGGATCTATGACAATTATGCGTGAAACAAAATATCGGCCAAATGCTCGCCACGGCTCCGGTGGCATACCTCTATCCGATGGTCCATATTTTCAATGACTCTGAGACATAATTGAGGTTCAATGTCGTTAATGTGCCGAATTATCTCATCCTTTAGCTATTGAATTGTTCTTGGCTTATTGACGTATACTTTTTCTTTTAAATATCTCCAAAGAAAGAAGTCCAACGGTGTCAAATCACATGATCGTGGCGGCCAATTAACATCGCCACGACGTGAGATAACACGGCCATTGAATTTCTCGCGCAAAAGTGCCATTGTTTCGTTGGCTGTGTGGCAAGTGGCACCATCCTGTTGGAACCACATATCGTCCAGGTCCATATCCTCAATTTCTGGCCACAAGAAGTCCGTTATCATCTCGCGATAGCGAACACCATTCACGGTAACTGCTTGGCCGACCTCATTTTCGAAGAAGTACGGCCCGATGACACCGCCAGCCTATAAACCGCACCAAACAGTCACTCTTTGTGGATGCATCGGCTTTTCAACAATCACTCGTGGTTTCTCATTTGCCCAAATGCGGCAATTCTGCTTGTTAACGAATCTACTGAGGTGAAAGTGTGCCTCGTCGCTGAAGATGATTTTCTTTGTAAAGTCACCATTCACTTCTATCTGTTTAACCAACCATTCGGCGTATTGACGACGCTTGAAATGGTCAGTAGGCTTCAGCTCTTGAGTCAATTGAACCTTGTAAGCGTGTAAATTCAAATCTTTATTCAAAATTCGCATCAGTGATGTTCGTGAGATGTTCAATTGTTGGACACGACGACGAGTCGAGGTCGACGGCTCTTCTGCTACACTATCGCGAACAACAGCAATGTTTTCCGCAGAACGAACTGGGCAAGCATGCACGGGTGTTTTCACATTTCCTACAGACCCGGTTTGCTGAAATTTGCGCACAATTCTCCCGATTGTGGACACATCTGGTCGATTATGCTGACCAAAAAAGTCACGAAGTGCACGAAATGCATTTTGATTTGAACGCCCATTTTCGTAAAAGGCTTCAACAATCTTAACGCGCTGCTCAATTGTGTACCTCTCCGTGGTTGAATTTGTCAAACACTGAAACAAAGAAATGTCAAATTAAGTTGGGCAAAAAACTTGACGTTAAGGTGTGACTAACTACTAACAACGTGCATTATGGTTGGACCACCCTTTACAAAATTCTTATTCTGTGCATAGATACACACACAAGTGGACACAATCGGTCGGCAGAACTACTCCCGGACCAGATAAGGGTCTCCTAATTAAGATAAGCCAGAGTTTATCTTAATTAGGAGCCGTACCGCTAATAAAAAATAATAACAAAGAAGCGTATGCACTTATGTATATACGCGGACTCCGGCACATCGTTGATGTGGTAAGCCCTACACCCGGGTGACCTTGCAAGCCGGCCACGGCTACTTGATTGCGTCCCAGCTGCAGCCAGGAGAACTGCTTTGTGAAACTCATGCATGCTGCATCCGAAGCGTTGTTTAGAAAATCCTATATACGTATATTGTGGGCATTTGCTTAAAAGAAATTGCCGAACGTTATGTTTAATATCTCAATGTACAGCGAGTCCGAAAAGTGATGCATAAATTCGATAAAATCGGTACTAATTTTGTTTTTCAAAATCATTCGGCCATGTCAAGAGATGTATTTGAAATACCAATTTGAGAACTACCCCTTAATTTTTGTTAATTAGGTATTATTTTTAAAATTTATGACTTTTTTTCCATAAAAAAATCCAATCTTTTATTGTGATATTTGAAATAACTTTTTTGTTTAGTACAGTAAAGTATGTAAAATAATGGATTTGAGAAAACAATTGGAGTATTTGATTTAGTTGATTTTTTAAATAATCATTTCCATTAAATTTAATATTTTGAAATTGCACAGTCGTTTTTCCTTTTTTTTATCTAACTTATACTCACGCTAATGTAATTAATACCGTAGCATATGGAAAAACATGTGCTCTTTCGCATTCCGTAATAAAAAAGGTTGCCATTAAAAAAATTATAAGTACATTCTTGATAAGATTAATGTGTTATTATTATTAAGTGCGCAATAAGAATGACATAAAATGTCACTTACATAACTTCTACCCCACGAAATGCTCCAATAAATTTATCAAAGTCTAACATATTTATTAGTTACACCTAATATCAATTAATTTTAATAAATTTGGTCGTGACAATGACTATGTTTATTTATTAGAACAGAAAAACCATTGGGGTATATGTTGGTTATTCAGAAATAATAAATAGAGGCATTGTTTGAGGTTTTAATAATAATAATTGGCTGGCAAACAAAAGCTGAGGAACAGAATTACGATTCTGGTCAAAATACTTTTTTTTTTGTTAATCCGGGTGTTTTTGGCCCACTGAATTCAAATCTGGACTCATTTCCAAGCAAAACTACCTATAATTGCTAAAATTGTGTCCAAAGTTCGCGATTTCCATCAAAACGATGCAATTACAGGAAAAATTCAACAGTTTTGAATAAGCGAGCACGTTTTCGTTCAAAACGGAATAATTTTCATACAAATTTATAAGATGTCAATCAGAACGAAATAAGTGACATCTATTTTTTTTTGCATTGTCAATATTGCTTCTAATAAGGCTACACTAGTTTTGTTTTTATTAGTAGAAAATAAGATAAAATTTGTGGTCAAAGAGTGTAATCTGTGGTAATCAGCTGTTTGAGTTCTTGGTTGTCGATTGTTTTTGAAATTGTTGAGCTATTTTGGAAACAACTGGGCACAGTATCAAGAATTAAGTTGGTATAAAGAAATTTTAGGGAGTCCACAAGAAAACAAGGAGGATGAGAGGGAAGATGATGAAGAAGGATGGCAGGAAGATGGACAATACGGAGGTTGCGAATGTGAGGAAATAGACAATGAGCTCAGAATATAATGATTTTTTATTTTTAGAGAGAAATTAATCATTGTTTTTTTGTGTGTGTCGTCGTTGTCGTCGGCATTTCTTGTTAGCATGATAACTCACTAAATCGTGTCGGATCGATCGTGTTTTGACTAATCCTGATCGGGGACGTCTCCCAGACGACACCTATTGATTTGGAGGTGGATAGGACATACCCCACCCTGTCCATGGGTCATGAGAAAGCACGATGGTGGACTATTTGAAAAATTTGTTTTGTTAATACGATAACTCAACTAAATCGTGTCGGATCGATCGGGTTTTGACTGATTCTGATCGGGAACGTCTCCCAGACGACGCCTATTGATTGTGAGGTGGATAGGACACCCCACCCTGTCCATGGGTTATGAGAAAGCACGACGGTGGACTATTTGAGAAATTTTTTTGTTAACACGATAACTCAACTAAATCATGTTGGATCGATCGGGTTTTGAATGATTCGGATCAGGGACGTCTCCCAGACGACACCTATTGATTTTGAGGTGAATAGAACACACTCTTATCCTGTTCATGGGTCATGAGAAAGCACAATGGTGGACTATTTGAGAAATATGTTTGTTAGCACGATCACTCAATTAAATCGTATCGGATCGATCGGGTTTCTACTGATTCTGATTAGAGACGTCTACCACACGACATCTATTAATTTTGAGGTGGATAGGACACACCCCACCCTATCCATGAGTCATGAGAAAGCACGAGGGTGACTATTTGAAAAAAGTAAAACTGTCGCATAAAACACATATTCTGCATTTATGTGTTGGTTTATTTTTTCTCGGTCACGTCATATAAAGTCACAAACTCCATCGCATCATATGCTCCACCTGTAAAATTTAATGTTGTGTAATTGTACCGTTTTGTTCGTCAGCTCCTTAATTGTCCTTATTGGGATTTAGTTCTCGCTGAAAATAAAAATTTGGTAATATTCTTTGTAAAATTTAGGCAGTAAATGAGATGTAAAAACATGCAGTAAATGAGACATGACGTATCAGTCGCCTAGATGCAAAACCCGACAAGTCCAGACGAACATAGATAATTAATAAAAACTTGTAACATTTTTATTCAATTGAATACAGTGACCAAATTTCGTAAAATGGGTTATTATTGTTTTTAAATGATATTACATCATAATTTAGAAATCAGAAGCATCATATGACCCTCAAAATTGGGAAATAAAATGGACATGTCGATAATTCTGTTTGAAATGTTCCAAAAAGATGTGTGTAACTTTTGAAAATAAATTTTATTTCTCATTATTATCGAACAACACAACATTCATTTTCAAATACCAAAATTAATTGATTCTTCTTCGCAGTTACCCTCTTCTTCGACTGCTTTTCCTTCATCTGAAACATTTTGAAAAGCTTCGCGAAGAAAAATTAAGGCATCTCTTTCCCATTCCTTCCCATAGTGCTTCTCTAATAGTTTCGCTATACATTTTTTCTTGTCTTTATTAATCAAAACTCCAATTTTCAATTCCTTTGGTCCCATTTGCGAGATGTTTTCCTCTTTTACATAAGCTTTTGAATGTTCTCATAATATTTTCATTTACGTAAAATGCTTCACCGCTCACAAGAGGTGTGTTAATTGAAGTTAAGTAATTTTTTTTTCAATGATTACCCTTTTTGAAGGTTGAAATTTAAAGTGTCAATACCCTGGTTGTTTTAAAACATTTTGAGTTTCACGTCTCCAATCCCTGATTACAAAGTCTTCTCCAATTTTGTGAACAGTAGCAAACTTTTTGATCATACTGATGTACTCTTTTGGATGAACAACTCCCATTTCCTTCTTATAGATTTTTTCAATTTGACCAAAAACTCGGGGGCATAAGAATGCCCAACAAGCGGAAAGAGCAACTCTTATTTCTCTACGCGGAGGAGCTTAAAATTGTAACCAATAACTCAACATACCAATGATAGTAGAATTTTTGTTTTGTGCCCCACATCCATCACACACATGTTGTACAACTGACAAAATCTACAAATTAAACTGCATCACGTGATGGAATATTTAGCTCGTATTGGTTCATTGGAAATGTCTGCCTTTGCATCTAAGACACCGCAAGGGATATGTCGGGTTTTGCATCTGAGATGAAATTTTAAACTCAAATTACTTTTGAATTGTTGGTATTTGTTGTAAAAATTCCCTTGGACTATGGCGGCATTTACATTTTTAAACTATTGCCATAATCTCATTTTTGAGGAAAGGGTGACTTGTCGGGATTTGCATCTAGGCGTCTGATATACGAAATATGCATTTACATATATTACGTTTACTTCATCGTCGCGAAGCACAAATAGGTTAGGTACACATATCTAACATAATATAGGTTAGGCACACATCTCTATGGTGAAATCATCCAGTAACTCGCAACTCATAAAATTTAACAGAGTATTCAGTCATTTTGGCAAAAAAATATAATAAACTTGGCCAACACAATTAATTTTCGTTTCTTGAGACATATAACAGCATTTTGACATCACTTTGTTAATGAGTAATCACGGACAGCCATATCGTCTAACGTTTCAACAGTTTCGAAATGCAGACTACATGTATGCGTACTCTAGAATAGTTACCACGCAGGGATTACGATCTACCCCATGCGGAGTAAAGTGTACTATTTATATTACGATAGATATACCCAAAATGTATAAAAGTTTACAATTATAGTGGTGTCAAATTTTTCCAACTACACCTGTAAGTTTCACGTCAGAAATTGTGAAGTTTTACACCATTTTCACCATTACCACGGCAGATTTTCAAGAGCGTATTCATTGAAATAGTATTCACACCTATAGCGATGTTTTTGCCGGGGGTTCCGTTCCCGTTGCAACCAAACATCCATCGATTAATTCTCCCCTTTCTATTGTCCGTCAAGACTACCGCAACGTTCGCTGCGTTGCTGCACCGATCCCCGACAGGGCTCGATCATCCCTTTGATAAATTACCCCGTCGGGACGGGTTCGCAGTCGTCGCGGGGTGGCGCAGAGGACCCCTTTCCTATTGTGCCGTCGCCCTTTCCTCGCTTTCTGACCTTACTTGCTTGTAGATACGATGTTGTGTGTTGTTTTTTTCTCCGCGTATGTGTGAGTCGGGGATGACCTACATCTGCACCCCTTTTTTTCGGCCGGTGCGGGTTTTTTCGTGTTGTTAATTTCGTTAATGGCACTTAAAGCGATTGCTTTGTCGGGGCGAGAGCGGTTTTTTGCCCCTCCGGCACGCACGGGACACGTGGTGGCGGTAGGTAGGAACCCCGGCAGGCGATGTGCGTGTATATTTTGGTAAATAAAGGCCCTTTGTGCATTGTCTGCCTGTCTGGGCATGCGAGGGCGCCCGCGTTCTATTAAATACCGGGAACTTCACTTGCGTCGGGCTTTTGATTAATCGCTTTCGCAATTTCTCGACGTCATTATTTTTTAATGAAGCCCCGACCGCATGAAAAATGGGTTTATTTCGCGCGGCTGACGTCGCGTCGCGGGAAACTCGTCGGCTGCATAATTTGTCCCACGATTATTACTAACTGGGGCGTCAACTTTTCCTGCGTTTTTCAGTAGCCGTTGCCCCGGGGTTTTCTTTTTTTTTTTTTGATGTCTATAAAGTTAGAAGGTCAACTTTTGCGAATCGGTCTCGCAATAGCATAAACATTTGCCGTTTTCAGTCGTTAATTAAACGCGAAGGAAAAAAATTTGCTGCTTTTTATTTATTTTTTTTAATACGGAGTGTCCTGCTAACTTCATATGAAGTTAGCAGGTCACCTCATATTAGATAAACAGTTTTAGAACCTTAAAACGGACTTTTCCGCACGTAGAACATCTCTATCTGGAAAGTGAGTGGCCGAGAAAAAATAAACCAACACATGTAAAAATATAAAATTACTTAATAAGTATTTCTTAAGTAAACATACCTCTGTAGGTACCACACGCGGGTCATCACAATGCAGTTCTTCTATTTGTGTGAAAACAATAACTTGGCAGGCCAGTGGCAGGACATTAAATCAAAAAAACAATAATTACTGTTCTGTGTATAAATAAATAATCGAGAGAGTACTCACCGGGGGTTCTCTGCCCCCTGCTATTCATGTCCTCTATTAATATCACATCGTTCTATATATTTCAATAGATTCAAACATAACTAAGACATTGGCTTATTGGGTTAATATTATCATACATATACTCACAAACCACATATTCTTTCTTCAACGACTAGCTAGACGTCACCCTGAAATGAGTAGAGGCTCCCCCGGACGCCCATCGATGAAGCATCCCACTGACCGGTTCGGGGGCAACCATATAGGTATACCCACACACACCTGCATCATGTCAATCGAGTGGCCCGCGACACCCCCAAACCGCGAGTAGCGGCACTCGAAGGAACCACGACCTGAACCCGGGCATCTGTGCACGGGGGTGTCTTAACTCTCTCTCTCTCTCACACACACACACTCGCACACTGGCCTTTTTAGTAATATCGCCACTTACTGACTGACTACGTTATTCCATGCGTCTTTAACCTCACGCCTGTGCTGACACAACCACAAGCAATAAATTATATTTCAATGCCGGTCTAAGATAAACATAGAGATCAACTCTGCTCTTACGGTTATTTACAGAAATTAAATATGCTGTTTCTCATAAAAATGTAATTAAATTAGTCTAGGAAAAATATAACTTTTACACGCATAAATGTAGAATGTGTGTTTTATGCGACAATTTTATTTTTTCAATTTTTCTCAAATAGTCCATCATCGTGCTTTCTTATCACCCATGGACAGGGTGGGGTGTGTCCTATCCACCTCAATATCAATAGATGTCGTCTGGCAGACGTCCCTAATCAGACTCAGTCGAGACCCGATCGGTCCGACACGATTTAATTGAGTGATCGTACTAACAAAAACAATTTCTCAAATAGTCAACCACTGTGCTTTCTCATGACCCATGAACATGGTAGAGTGTGTTCTATTCACCTCAAAATCAATATGTGTCACCTGGGAGACGTCCTCGATCAGAATCAGTCAAAACCCGATCGATCCGACACGATTTAGTTGAGTTATCGTGCTAACAAGAATAAATGCCGACGACAAAGACAATGACACACACACAAAATGGTTTAAAAACCAATTTGTTTTGATTTTTGGGCCGAAAAACGAAAAATAAACCCTAGAAAATTTTTGTTTTACATGATTACATTACTTTTCCGCGTATAGTGGAGTGCGGAAAAGTAAAAAAATTAAAAAGCGACAAAATTTATTCTTTTACGATTAATTACCAGCCAAAAGACGGCAAATGTTTGTGATATTGCATCGTCGTAGGAAAATATACACTGTGGAAAAGAAGTGTGGAACACTTGTAAAATCTCGCAATATATTTTTTTCTTGCAAAAACGCTCGAAGGGGTCAAAAAGTATTTTAAATTTGCCGTCTTTTGGAATACTTTAGTTCTATATACGATGACGTACGTCTGGAGAGTTAAAGGGGGCGCAGTTCTTAAAGGCAACCTCTATTTTTTTTATTCCATCGAGTGAAAGAGCATATTTTGTGGAATATTGTTATAAAAAATCCAGATGTTTGCTTGCTTTTCAAAAGGTCTACGGACTTCAATAATTGTTTTACAGTGATTTGATCATAAAGATGTTTTAGACAATTTTATCCTATTTAATTTGAGCGGCTTAAAAGCCTTATACGATGATTTTTCGTTGAGTCATCGTCATCCAAGGCAAGAAAGCCAGTTTTTTGCCAAATTGAAGCCAAAGTGCATTTAATTGGTTGGCTAGATCTCCGGATTTAACACCGCTTGACGTGGATTTTTTATCGGTTTACCTTCAATCCAAGATATATCTTAACCGACGAAACACCATTGAAACATTAAACTACAGAATTCAGAACGAAATAAAACTAACACCCTATAACGGTTTACAAGAATTTCAGTGTGTCACCTAAATAATTGTCGCAAATCTGGAGACGTAGGAATATACCATTTCAATAACTACAAGCGCTAAAAAATTAACACTTTAAGTCTTCGAGTTTTATTCATTAAATTAATTACGGTGAAATAATACACAAATCGTTTTTGCAAGTATCGCTGACTTTATTATTATAACTGCTTATCAAAATATTACAATAGAATATATACTGTTCTAATAAGCTGACTCAAGCTGACTCTACTTATTTTTATCTCGGCTCGATAAATATAGTTTATAATAACATTTATTGTTATGAATAGAATAGTAATACATAAGCAGAAAATATAATATACGAGGGGCATCACTTTCGTATTTGAGAGGCAGTTCATGACAACTTTGCGCGATGTCGCATTGTGCAGAAAGTCCGAGGTATACGGAAATTTTGCACGCTTGGCAACGCTGCATTCGTACATCTTTGGCATATCTATAACGATATATTTACTAAAAAATAAACACCAAAATGTTGAGAAACACGTCAACGCCTCGGAAAGGTTGACGTGACGTTTATATTCGGGGATGCCATAAATATGTGTAAACTTTACACATATTTAAGGCATCCTCGATCTTTCTTTATACTGTAAAGAAATGGCAACATCCGTTATCAAAATCCAGAACCTAGGCACGTGGTGTAATCTATTCTCGATTTTTTACTTTAATCAAGCGACGTAGCTGGTGCTACGCCACTGCCTTGGGCCGGTCGGCCTACTAAGACCGCGCGTTAATTTCATTCTCTTTGCTCATGCCGGACGTAAATACATAAATCTGCTACATTTTTTAGCGCGCCTGGGAAAAAAGCCGGGCGCGCCCATCCCACGGACGGAGGCGCCGCCGCCTCCACCGCCGTCGCCGTAATGGCCGAATTTGTTCGGATTAAGTAAAATTTGCGGGCAGTCTCCCAGGCTGGCGTCCCGACGCGACGTCGGGCCTGATAACACGTAATTAATTTTAATATTAACGACGCAATTTTCTGCCAGGATATCGTGTTGGATTAAAACATAAATTCCGCTGTAAATTTAAACTGTTATCAAGACTAGCATCGACGATGTGAATCTTCGCGATTTGTGCGGGAGCAGAATTTTTTTAATCCCCAATTTTGCTGTCAAATGCCACTTTTTTCAAACATCAGTTGTGATTATACCAAAAACATCGATCAACTGTAGTGGTCACTACCTACTACGATAGAGAATTATTCTCGTGTAAATTATCCCCAATAGAGCTCAGGCACGAAAACTTACCGCCATTTTATCCTCAATAGAAACCATCACTGCAGCGTACCTGATATGTTAAAATGTCCTGAAAAAATAGATGGTGAATCTACACCAATTTGGACGTTGACGTACAGCTACCGCAACAAAAAGGTTTCCATCTACAATTCGTTTTATGATTTTATTCCCTTGTACTAATACGAGGGTGAGCCAAATATAAATCGGAATTTATATCGGAATTTTTATTTTAATGCTTGTTGGGTAAAGGGAAAGGGACTGGGTACGCTGTCTTGATATATATATATATATATATATATAAGGTGGGGATGTGAAGAGGAGGGGACTCCATCGACGCGGCTCGTCAAGGTCGATTAACTGTCAGTAGCATCATGTCCGAGGAAGAGGTACATACGCCCGTTGAGCAACGCATTATCAAATTTTTGACGCGGGAGGGCGTAAAACCGGCTGAAATTTTGCGTTGATTAATAGCACAGTTTGCCGACAAAACCCCTTCAAAGGCCCAAGTTTATGACTGGTATAACAAATTTGGCATACCCTGAAAAATACGCACCTCGAAAACCCAAAATTCGTCTTTCTGCAGGCAAAGTCCTCGCCACTGGTTTTTGGGATTGCAGAGGGGTACTGCTCATTGATTTCCTTCATGAGCGGCGTTCAGTTAACGCCGTCTATTACTGCCAGCTCCTTGATGAAGCAAAACTAGGTTTTCTGCGGAAAAGGCGAAATATGCCTATCCGAAGTGTGATTCTTCTTCACGACAACGCTCGGCCACATACAGCTGCTTTGACCCGAGAAAAACCGGAAAGAACCCATTGGGAAACACTTAAAACATCCGCCCTATAGCCCGGATTTGCCATCATGTGATAATCACAGGTTTGAGACACTCAAAGAAGAACTTGGAGGATGCCGTTTTGATGACTATCAAGACGTGAAAGCGTTTGTGCCCAATTGATTAGAGGCACGGCCAACTTAATTTTTCGATAACGGCATTAAAACACTTCCAATCGTTGCGAAAAATGTATTGATAAAATAAGAGACTATGTGGGAAAATAAGATTTATTCAAAAATGTTCTTACTATGACAATAAATTTATTTGAACAAAATTCCGGTTTATTTTTGACTCACCCTCGTATCTTATATATATTTCCCTGACTCATAATGGTCTGTAGTTTACATGAAACAGATGGGGTGTACCAAGGATGGTTCAAACGACTCACCACAGGCGTACCCTGTTCATCTTTTCCCCTCTACCAATATTAGAATATTTGTAGATTTACTATGAGTTTGGGATTATAGATATCAGCCTTATTACCAAAATTAATAACGACGAGTTGTGGAATGCATGACACGTGTTTTGTTTTTGAGTTTAGTGTAAATCTTCAGACTTGCAATAAAACGGCACTTGATAATTATCCTGGCTAAATAAGACGAGATACTTATTTGATTGATACGACTATGTTTCATTTATATATTTGAACTGTCACAGATAGGGACCCAACATGAACTCTGTTTCATGTTTGGGCATAGTTCATAGGCATGTTTGGGTAGTCAAGGGGAACGATAACAGCAACACTATACTGTTAAAAGTAAAACATTCAAGAATCGCATTTTAGATGAGAAACCTTTTTGTTGCGTCATCTGTACATATAACGACACTATCGCCGGGCAATATAGCTATATAGGGTCAGTAGGCAGATGTATTCTAGTTCCTCGACACTTTTGCTCAGAATAATAGAGTACTTAGACTTTTTTAAATCATTACCAATTTTTTTTTCTAAAATCTCAGACTTGCTGCGAAGTCGAAATATTTAATGAAAACGTCGCCTGGCAACTAAATCAACTCTTTGAGAAAGAATATTGTGAGCCATATTTCGTTAAGAGCCAAGGAATTAAATAATAATGTAAAAAAATAACTAAATAAATAAACCAATTATAATGTCAGGTTTGAGAATAAGCAGAGCGTAATAATATTCAAAAAAAAATTTACTTAATTAATGTTCTAAAGATGAAGCAAGGTGACAAGACAAGTGAGATACCTGGAACAAAACAATAGTCTGAGCAACCAATTCGCACTCCGTAACAGCGATAAATAGGAATAAAGGATTGCGTAGCTCAGCTATCCTAAAGTTATACTATTTCGACCTGTATATTTTAATGAAATACTTCAGTGATTAAACGTAAAATCAGTCAAGATATAGTAATTTTGATATTTAGGAGAAAATGGAATGCTCAGTGAATATACTCACCAATTGATGATTATCCAGGAATTATTATAAAGAACACAATTTTTAACACAATTCGGTTTTGTTTTTAGCTGCACGCACAAAGACACTCCATATACATAATGAATCGACCGATGAAGGGACTATTGGCTTCAGGCGTTTGTTTATAAAATATGTGCCCGCTGGCATCATTTCTTTGCCTGGCCTGTGTATTTCATATTCAACCGGTCTTATCTTAATGGGGGTGGTGTCACCGGTGTCGCTGTGACAGCGGGACCGTAAATTAGACTAAGGAAATAAACTTACGTCTTACAATATGTATTTTTGTAGCGTGATTTTTTATTTTCCTTATCTATTTAAGTGAAGTTCGTACGCCGCTGGTTGACCGACCAACAGAGCCAGCCCAGAGTATTTAGTAATTATTTCCTAGAACTCCCGTCTTACTTCATATTAGCAATATTATTTCCTATTACTAATGTCCCTCCTCGTCGAATTATGGGCGATCGAACTTTTTTTACGCGTTATCTTTGACACGCCATTTTGGATCATCATTTACGGCGACGAAAAAACAATCGTTATGGAGTTAATGAAGGTCATTTTGGTCTTAGAATTTAATAAATACAACGTGGAATGCGTTGCGGCCTGGCACTTTTTTTTTTCGCCAGACCGGTAATTTCAGTCCAATGTTAACTAGGTATTTCACGGCAATAATTTATCATGCATGACGTGCTTCGTGATTTACACTAATTGAAATTCGGAAAAGTTCACAAGTTATGCCCACGGTAAATAGCTCTGGGACACAATAGACGTCCCGCGAGTATGGGAAACGCTGAAACGCGGGAAGCGATACTTTCCAATAAATTTTCTACGCGAAATTGGCGCACAGAGTAATGGCGAATATTGAAATGGACGACAGTTTTAAAACCTTAAAACGGACTTTTCCGCACGTAGAACATTATATCTCGAACTTGAGTGGCCGAGAAAAAATAAACCAACACATAAATGCAGAATATGTGTTTTATGCGACAGTTTTACTTTTTCATTGGCGACTGCTTCAGTGCCGTATCAATATGTTTTTTTTTCGTTCAATGCAAAATCAGCAACGCGTTAAATGTTTGTTTAAAATCTCGGAATGAACATAAACATTTACACCATGTTTCAATCAGTCGAAACCCGATTTAATTGAGTGAGTGTACTAACAAATAAAATTTCTCAAATAGTCCACCATTGTGCTTTTTCATGACCCATGAACATGATAGAATGTGTTCTATCCACCTCAAAATGAATAGGTGTCGTCTGGGAGACGTCCCTGATCAGAATCAATCAAAACCCGATCGAGCCGATACGATTTCGTTGAGTTATCCTGCCAACAAGAAATTTTAATGCCGACGACAACGACACAGAGACAAAATTTAAAAGAAACCATTTTTTTTGTTTTTTTTTTTGGCCGAAAAACGAAAAATATTTTCCATTTTTCTTTACACGATTACATTACTTTTCCGCTCAGGTATAGTTGAGTGCGGAAAAGTAACAACTAAAGGTATTGATCCGACAAAAACCATTATCCTTATGGGGAACATCATATACAAAACAAAGATATTTCCCCGGAACCTTTGGCTCTGTATTCCTCCGAATATTCAAATGGAGAATATGATCGATCCCATTACACGTTTTTAATGTCGTTATTGACAAACTTTGACGAAATTAAATTAAAAGGATAATATAATGACCTGGAGACTATCATCCCTTTCAGAGAATTGTTAAATCGCACACCGGACAACTTCCCTGTTATCCAGGGGTAGGAATTTAATAAACATGGAGTTTATTAAATGCCGATCCCTCCCCTACGTGGCGCCGCTGGCGTAGGACGCCGCGGCGACCATGCCAAACGAATTCTGCAACACCCACGCACGCATACCAACAATTTAACACATTGTTTTTGGAACATTAACCCCCTCGAGCGCGACGTACCGACAAAATACTCGCAATAATCAGAAAATGCCTTTTCGCACTACAGCCCAGCATACAATAAAAACTATTCGTGGGCGTGTGCAATAAAGTTAGGGGGGGGGGTAAAGAGGGGGGAGTCGATCGTAGTAAATCAAAAATTTCATCGCGGCCTTTTCGACTTTTTACGATTATTACTGTGTTTCGTGAACTTTTATGGGTCGGTGTTTACCAGTTATTTTCTCCATAAAATATAGAATTGTTGTCTGTGATACACGCGTGCTATATCTTTATAGACAATCCTTCGGATTTTATTGCCCTCTATACGTCTTATCCTCTATCATAAAGAGATTGGACGAATTAACACAAAATCTATTTCATTTCAAAACTATCCATTATTTGTTTTAGTAAGAAAAATGTTGTAATATATCCTTTTGGTCTTAAAAATTCGGATTCCACTCCGTTTAAAAAACTGAAATCAGTTGATACGTCCTCGTAATAGAAGCAAAAATAAAATTATTTCAATAAATCAAATGAAAAGAAATTAATAGACTATTCTAAGGATTGTATTATGAGTTCAATTAAAGCGGGAAGCACTTTTTTGGAATCGCTGCCGCAGACTCAACACCGATAATTTTTATCTTTCTTTAATTTTTTTACACGACAGTTTTATTTTGCTCGTCAGTTTTATTAAAAGAGTGCCGAATGGGCCACGAACGTATTTGAAGACATTTCGTGGGAAAATTAATGTTTAAGGGATTCCTCAGTCGTGGTATATTGGAAGAAATCGCGCATGCAACATATTTTCACTAATACAAAATAAGAAAGTACTTGTCTAACCGCCAGATAGGGCGTATAAGTGTAAACTAGCCCAGGCATCCCGCGCGTGTCCGTTCGGTTCCGGTTCCCGGCCTTCCGCGACGCGCTGCGACGCGCCCCGTAATAGGGAATCAGAACGCGGAACGAAAGCGTGCACCTCCCCCGTAAATCATGCGTTCAATTCCACCGTCCCGGCCATTATGCCCCGGCGGAATCGAACGATAATCTCCAAAACAAAACGACCCGACAGGCATTAGAACCGTAGCGCCAATTTAGAGAGCAGTGGGTTTAATGGCGTACAAAAAAATAATGGGTGTTTCGTAAGGCAACGATACAAGAAGAAGGAAAAAACGGGTAATGACTGTCGGAGAGCGTAATTTGGATCGTGAAGAGTGGAAAAGTGTACTCGGGTAACTGTACAGGCGTTCGCGTTGTGCAATAATAGCTGCTGGTCTACGGTAGCTTAATATTCACAATTATTTTTCTATTAGCGTAAAGTAGACGTTCATCTGGAAAAAATTGACATCCTTTAAAAATCCTCGCGTGTTTTGTGTGTCATTAGTCATTACGATGTAATCTTGTAGTTAGTAAAATCACGAATTATATTCGTTAATTTAAGAATCGAGAACTTAAGGTGAGGTCTCCTGCTACCATGAATTCAGATGGCGTTACTTGTATTCCTTTTCTAGATTCTCCAATTTGTTAAATGAAAGATTGTTTATTTTTCGCCAGTAAATCTTTTAAGATTTATATGGTAGGAGTTGATATATTCTTCCATTATTACGTTTATTATTATGCTAGATAATATCATTGTTAAGCACATCTTTTTAAGAATGAAAGTTAGTCAAAATTCTCCACGGGTTTTCAGTTTTTTCCTTCTGCATTTGTTTCCTCGCCATATTGAATTTGAAACTAAGAAAATCGTAATTTGAATAACACGTTTTATGCACTGTTTTAATCTCTAATGTGTGTAAGTTGTCTCAGCTGGAACTATTGGTTTCGTCTGTCAAAGATGGAGCGTCAATATTTAACGACTCTCATTTACAAACCATACGACGTCAACATGCCGCGATTAACAGTCGAACAAAGAATAGTTTGTGTACAACTGTTTTATGAATGTGAGCGATCATTTACAGTTGCATTCAGAAAAAAATTGGCCAAAATTAGGACAAAATGAAGCGTCTACAAGGGTTTGTAAACTAATGAATGAGAGTGAATATTATTTGTGAATAATTGAAGAAACTGCAAATTTATTTTCTCGGAAACTGTGGTCGATCGCCAAAAACTATACAGCCAAAATTTCGTGAGGACTTAAAAAGTTTTTAAAGTAATTAATTACCTACTACATTTGTCTATATATCTCTATAAGCTAGGTATATGGAGATCGAAACTGGGAAATCTGTTTAAAAAGCAAACCTAAACTGATACAATTACTCTTACTTTCTAATTTTTCGATTCCCTCTTTTATACGAGCTGAACTGTTCAATACGTCCCACTCATGCCATTTACCGCAAGCTGCGTTGACGAATTATTAATATCGTGGCTATTTCCATGCCCCTCTTAGCCAAGGTCAAAGTTGGCAGGCACCCTCCAAATCGATACCCGCGTTATCCTGTTTGATCGAGTTCAAGTAATGGCGAGCAGATAAAAATCACCTCTAGCCCGGTTTGCTAGTCGCGGGCGAACACGAAAATTCGTTCTCAGGGTCACAGCCGTGTCCCGTACCTTCGCTCCCTAGAGGCGGACATCCAAGAATGTGGTTCGATTTAAATGGGTCAATTTTTTTACTAGCTGGACCAATGGCAACTCTTGAAAAGATCCATCTCAGTATAAAAAACACCACCGCGTTTTGTTTAATTATAAAATACGATGTATTTATTAATATATTTATTACGAAGTGCTTTGCGCTTTTGAGCGACGTATTCAGAGCGTATTCTGTGTGACACATATTGAAGAAGCCCCGATATGATTTATGGAAGTGCCACATTTCAAAGCCCTACTGCTCGATCCCATCAAAAACAGTTTAACGCGATATTTCAACTTCATTAAAAGTCGGGGCGTGTAGTCGAGAGGCAATCCCACTGTTTTACTTCTAAAACAGTCGAGAGAGCTTGATTTAAACCGTAGTGCTTTCACCAGATCCTGCCTCATCGCGTGGCTAAAATAAAATTATGTAGCACACTCAAGGATATCGGTTAAGCCTGCCATTCTTTATCGACTCTATCGACCGCGTAACAGGCCTCAGAATATGCTGGTTGAGTCATGGTACTTTATACAGCGAGATCCAGATTAATTGAATGTGCCGTCTTTGTCTCTAAACTTTTCTGGTGACCCTGATTTAAATGCTGATTGGTTTTTTCTATGATGGTGTAAAATATGACTGAATAAAGAGCCATTCGAAGGCATGTACGTCCGTCAGAATGTGTACATATTCTGACGGACAGTCGCATTTGAAATAAATTGGTTGCCCTAGTTGCAAACCGCGATTAAAGTAGATAAAACGTTTGTCTTCTCAACGCGATTACATTGTCCCTCTATATTCTTTGTTTTGTTTCAGGTTCCGACAGCCGAGCAACTTCTGAAGGACCATGAGCTGCCTCTGAAGAAGCAGAAGTTGAACGAGTATCTTAGTAACATGAACCACGTGCCCTACAACATGCAGCACGCCTCCTGCATCCAGCAGATATACGCCACCCTCGACCCACTCTACCTCCACCAATGCCTCCAAGAATTTTCCCCCGTCAATCGGCATATATCCGCATTCAAGCCAGTCATGCAGAGCATCAAGGAGTCGAAGATTCGCCACGCAAACGCCTTGGGCATCGCTAGGTATACCACCGATCCACCGGTCTTGCAGAACCCCGAAAGGGTGGTTCCTATGTCGGAGAGCGAGAGGTTCGAAAGGAGCTACCAACCTAATGTAGCCCTAGCACCCCCTACCCCAAAAAAGCACAGGTACGGGAGGAGCGGCGAGTGTACGCCGACCACCACGATCACGACCATAAAAACCGAGGCGCTGTCGCCTGTGAAAACGGAGACGGTGACTGTGATCAAAGAGGAAGTCGTGGAAAGAAAATCTCCCGAAAAGGCGATAGAGTCGGCCGTCTCGGTGGTGCAGAGCACGTCGACTGCGTCCAAGTACAACCCCGAGATAGAGCTATCGACGGATACCGAGGACAGCGCCTCCGACACGTCGGAGAAGCACCCGGAGTTCGGCAAGATCGAGGAGGTCCTCAAGGGCGTCGACGGCGCCGTCAGAGACAAAATCCTGGAGCTGTTCAAGAACGTGACGAAAGACCACGAGAGGCTGATGCAGGAGAACCGCACGAAAGACAATAAAATCAGTGATCTAGAATTAAGGAACTCCGAGCTGCTCAAAGAGCTGGACGAGATCAAATCCAGGCTGGCGGCGCAGGAGGAGAAGCCGGAACGGGTCGAGGACGGCGCCAAGAAGGAGACGGCGGAATGTAAAGACAATAGCAGTTCTTCCATTATCGTGGCCAACGATAGTTCGGCGGCGACGCAGAAGCTGACGGCGGAAGCGCAGAAGAGCGTCATCGCCAGCCTGGAGGATCAGAAGGAAACGATAATCAAGACGGCGCCCGAATGATCTGTGATTGTCGCCAGGCAGGTTAAGTTCTAAGGTTGGCGTGTGGGTCGAGCAAAAGTTACGTTAAGAGCTCCGGTATGTTGTTTTCGCGTGTTTCTTTTACAAAATTTTCAAGAGGTATCGCGTCGGCGGGGAGAGAGGCGACGTTCATTGAAGGCTGATAGGCTAGGTTAGGTAGTTCGTCTATTAAATTGACTTGTTCCTGTTGATCATTGATGAAAATTGGTAGTGTATATAGGCGATTTTGGTTACGATAAGTCTTTTCGTCTTGTCCAATTAGAAGTTTTCAATAGTTCTCCTACGAGGTTTATGCTGGGCTGAATTCAACGGTTTTGGTTTCTAACCTCTTCGTATTTGGTTAGTCTGCTTCTAAACTTAGACTGACAGGAACAGAGTATTTCCAAAATCACACCAATAATTGACTAATCAATTTGACTGACTGATCGAAGGAAGAGGATAGACGCACGAAACTGTTGTATAAGGCCGTTATTAAACTCGTGAAGGGCCTCTTCTTGATTATCGACGTTTCATCGTCTATTTCTTCCGTGGGTACCTGATACGAGAAATACAGCTTTTATGTAGTAAAATATATATCACATTGGTACTTTTCCTTGTGGTGTGGGCAGCTACACTTCATGGACCTGTGGGAAAATTGTCGAAAATGAACTTCGACGTCATTTGTTCGGTATTCGATCTTGTTATCTGAGAAGGTATGTTTGGCAACACCGCGAAGGGTTCTTTAACGCAGAGGTATTTTAGACCTCACGGTTTTCTAATAAAATCGAGTTTGTGTGGTTTTTAATATTCGAAAGTTGATCGTTTCCCCAATTCGCCAGTTTGTTTTTGCAGATTGTGAATCTGTGGGACCTCTTGTATGAAAACCGTCCCCAGGGTTGTCAAATGTACCATTTTGGTCGATTTTCTGACAATGTATGGTGACATTTTGATTGATTTTTAGTAGGGGCTCTCCTAATTTAAAGGTGTATCAAATCCGACAGGCATATCCTTCTTGATTTGATTCATCACCCTCTTAGCCCTTTTTTTTCATATACTTCATCATCTTATTTGACAAAGTGTCAAATAAAGGTGGCAAATGTAGTTCAAATTGTATCAGATGTTCTAACCTCAAATATTGCCCAAACTCTATTTCCTCAGTTGGTTGTCATTTTTTGCACAGTGAATGTAGTAAACCTTTTATATGGGGACCGTGTTGGACCGTGTTGGACGTTGGCCAAATGTATAATTTTGGTTGACTTTTTGACGCTTTCGTACGAACATCTCCTTTTGGTTTTTCCTTAACAGCGATTCGTCTTTACAATTAAAGACCTATCGAATTAAAATATGCCAAACTCTTGCATCAGATTTCAAAGTTCCTAATCACATATGCCCTTCCCTTCATCACAAAGTCTATAATAAAACGTTAAATCCAGATGGCTAATATGGTTGAAGTAGTGTCAAAAATTACAACCTTAAATATTTATTCACTTGGTTATCACATTTTCCACACGTCTTGTATGAAGGCCGTGTTCGGCGTTGCCAAACGTATCATTTTGGTCTAGTTTCTGACATCTTGCGATAACCTTCTTCAGGCTCGTCTGCCTAAGGGATTTATCTGTAAAAATGATATACGGAAGAAACTAGAAAATTACAATACTTTTCGATAATAGTTCGTCGCAAAAAAACATTGTTCAAGTGTTCTTAAACTTCTCTTATCGTTTATCTACGCCTGTTTTTTCTTTACGATATTCCTTTTTTAAATCTAACACTTATACCGGGGATTTTTAGATGGCTTTACTCTAATTGAACTATCTTGAAGTACTGATCCGATTTCTAAATTTTAATCGTGGCTAATTGCCAAAATAGAATCAATATGGTGGCTGAGGGCAAGCTTTATCGGCTTGCCCTTTATAAGTTGAAATGAATTACCTCATTTAATAGGTATTTTAAGGATATCTAATTAATTTTAAGATAAGCTGCAGTTTCCTTACCGACGACCTCTTTCAAACGGCGAGGATTGATCTGTGATTCGTCTTGGTTGATAATTACCTGGTTTAATTTTATTTTGGTAGTCAACGTTCAGGCAAGAGGTTAATTCAGCTTTTGGAACGCCAAAAGCTGAATTCTCAAGCTTGAAGCTGTTCCTCAGCGGCTGTCTTTTTCCATCCAGATGCACTGTATCATTACTTCGAGTCGCCTTGCCAAGACAGATTATACGTTGCCCTGGCGCGTTTCGCCAACCGCGTTGGCATCATCAGTTTCATTAAAACTGACCTCGGTTCTAATCATCTTGTTATGATGTTGGATTGATGAAACATGTGTAGGGCGTCACATATTCTTTCGGTGTTTGTGAGAAATCGATCTCATGGTTTTGTTACTGTTTCGAAGGTTCCAGTTCCAAGGCAAAATGGCGATGTGTCACACCACAGTCTGAGTGTTTCAACATGACTGTGAGATAGAGGGGAGGGGGGTAGGGGGGTGTAATAGTTTCGCTTGTTTCTACGTTCGAGGTGCTCGACTTGCTTTAAGTTTGGAAGAAAATTAACTTCTATTTTTGGCGGAACGAGTGAGTGGTGAGTTTCGTTAGTTTGGTCGGACATTAGCCGCTTTAAATGATTTACCTTTTCGAATGGGGCAATCGTCCCCTCTGTTATTAGTAGCGAATCGGCGAGACGCCTGCCTCGTTACTTGTGATACCGTTTGTTTCCGCGGAGATTTGTTGATAATCGCCTCTATTCTTTTTGTAAAAGACGTCAATTATCGAGTTCTCCCCCTGAACTGATGTAAATTTTGCTCCGCGCTATATTAGCTGTTCCGCTTTCAGCAAGAGATGTTTGTAAATATTGTAAAAAGTTAATGATACCAAGACCCGTCGAGGTTGCTCGTACTACAAGTTAGTCGTAGGTCAAAGAGACGCACTAGAGATTCTTTTTTATTATTATTATTATTATTAATTTAATTTCAGATCGCTTTTGTACATTTCGCCTTGTAGAACTTTGTATGTTTTAACGGAAACATAGTTGTTAGACCCTTTCTCAGAAATTGTTCTCGTTGATGGTTGTTTTTGATTTTGTGGAAATTATCGGATGAGAAAAAGGAAATTGTTACTCGGTAATATTTTTTATGGATATAAAGTACAAACTATTGGTGCGAAGCACCGAAACATTATTATAGATTATAATAGTAGCGTGCGGGGCGCCCATAAGAGAGCGCACGTTTCAATCGAAACAATTTTATTTTAAGTACAACCGCGCCGGGGCTTAAGTTCCCCAACGGCGCATTTATGGGTATCTCTGTTGAAGAATGGACATACCCGCCATTTTTCCTTTTGCACGGACGTCCAGGCTATGTATGGTCACAGTATAAAACACATAAACAGCTTAAGCAGTGACCCAAAATAGCAGTTTCCCTAGATATCCTTCTAAGCGGAGCACGTGGCAACACCGCGTTTTCGCTCGGAACACTCTCAGTCGCGAGACACGCGATTCGATCTCGTTTCTATAAAACCTGTAGTCGTGACAAATCTGTGATATTTTGCGCCGATTAAACTGCGCTTAATTGGCGCAAGATAGAACTTGTCTTAAATGTCCGTCCAAACGGAACACGCGGCAACACCACGTTTCCTTTCGGAACTTTTCTTTAGTTGATTTGCGGCTAAAATCCGCTATAATAGTAGATGTACGATGGTCATGTGGATTAACTTAATAAGAAGAGACACAAAATACGGAATATATGGCAACATCGCATTGTTATTTCGGTCGCGAAGTCCACGACTTGATCTGGTCTCTTTAAAAACCGCCATCGTAGTGGCAACCTACGATGGGCCTTGTAGATAATGAACCGTTAAATTGTGTCACAGAATAGAAGTTTCCCAAATAGCCTTTCAAATGGACAACGTGTGGCAACGCCGCATTTATTTTCTGAACGTTCTTTCGCGAGCGAGACTTGATGGTGCCGCTTTAATTAATCACCATCATAATGAATTTAATGGTCTTGTAGATTGTTGTCATTGAAAAAGGAACACAAAATAGGTTTCCCCAAATATTCTTCCAAACGGGCGTAAGCGGCAACGTCGCATTTTCTTTCGCAACGTTATTTCGCCCGTTCGAGACGATTTCGTCTCTTTAAAGGCTGCCATTATAATTCATCCACGATTACTGAAATGTGGCAACACCGCATTTGCTTTCGATGTGTTCCTTTAAATTGACCTTGTAGATTGTTTATAATCTACAAGGTCTACGATCTTAAAATAGTGACGCGAAATAGAATTTTTCCCAAATACTGTCCCAAATGGACTTATGTGGCAATGCCGCATTTCTTTTCGAATTCTTCGGAATCTTCTTTCGGAGTTTCCTTAAATTCCTTTAATCACAGGCATCATATCTCCAAATATTCTTTCAGATTGAGCACATGGCAACACCGCAGTTCCTTTCGAAACCTTATTTGATGCGCAAGATTTGCCATTTGATTTCATCACTTTAAAAATCGCAATCATTATGGATCTACGATGGCATTGCAGATTGTTAAATTGTAAAAAAAAAAATACGCAAGTTTCCCCAATAACCTTTCCAAACGTAACATATGGCATCGCCGCAGTTTCTTTTGGTACGTTATTCGACTCAGACGCGATTCGATTTCGTCTTAAAAACCGTCATCATTATCGATCCACGACGGCCTTATAGATTGTTGAATACTTAAAACAAAATGACGCAAAGCAGAAATTTTTCGCAGATATTCTTCCAAACAGAACACATGGCAACGTGGTATTTCCTTTTGGGACCTATTTCGTGTTCAAATCGACCGCGGATTGGCGATTTAATTTCACCTCTTTTAAAACCCATCATAATAGGTCTACGATGGCCTTGTCGATTGTTAAATTGTAAAAGAAATGCAAAATAGACGATTTCCCCAATATCTTTCCAACCACAAGATATACCAATGCCGCTGTCCCTTTTGGAACGTTATTTCGAACGTTATGCCAATCGCCATTCAATTTCGTCTCTTGAAAAACCGTCATCATAGTCGAGCCTTGTAGATTGTTATATAACACTGACGCAAAAGTAGAAGTTTTACGTCAACGGAATATTTGGCAAGGCCGCATTTCATTTTAAAAAGTTTTTCGCGGTTAAATCGACCGCGAAACTGTCGATTTAATTTCACTAAAATCGGTCTACGATGGCCTCGCAAATTGTTAAATCATATAGTGACGCAAAAGGGACACTTCACCAAATATCCTTCCAAACAAAACATATGACATCGCTGCAATTTGTTTTGGAACGTGATTTCGACTTAATTCTCGTCTGCTTTCGTTGCTGCGTCGAAGGTTCCAACCCCTTCCCATAATCGATGGCCTTGTAGATTGTTAAATAGTGACGCAAAGTAGGCGTCCGCAAATATTCTTCCGAACGGAACACATGACAACGCCGCATTTCCCTTTGGAACGTTAATTCAAACTTGGCTTTTATAAACTCATAGCTTTGCACCGTTTAGGAGGCAAAAAAAGAAATCTTTGTTTTTTTTTGTATTTATGTATATCGTGACTATTCATAACCTGGACGCCCCGTATATGCACATCTTACTAGATAGTACAAAACGGTACCGCGCGTACTCAGTTCTGTGCCATTATTTACACATTACGGACGACACCTCTTGTAGGTGGCTAGAATGATGTTTCCGTTTGTTTTTTGTTTTTTTTTTTTCGGTTTCTATCCGCCGTGTGGGCGCCCCGCCCCGTATTTCCCGCGAATGTTAATGAGCGAGTGAATGGGAGTGATCGTTTTTTCTGTTCGCGATTGCACTTTTAACGGTGACCAAACCTTTCGGAATAAAATCTCAGGTATCGATGAACACAATCAAATTTTTTGTACATAGAATTTAAAAAAAATGCGCGGGTCGCATATCAGGATTATTTTTTTTTAATAGCGAAGTTAAAAATGCAATTTTGGACTGCCAAAGGCCCACCTCCGGTTACAAATATAAGACAGATATAAATATCGAGTGAAAAGTTATAAAACCATAAATATATATACATATATAGTATATATACATATTTATTATATTAATTCTTAGCTTGTTCTTTTATTTTACGCATGATTATTTTTGTTAAATCTTTAAATTTAATTTTATAAAATAGATATTTTTATATTTTCTTCTGTTGAAAATAATGTGATAATTTTTGATTTTAGCGGTTTCATCTCTAGCGGTTTCATCAGTATTCGAAAATTTTTTATTCCCCGACGACACACCCGTCCCTGCTCCCCCCTACCTCTCCCCCAATTCCTCTCGCACTCGTTTCTCCGATTCATGGCAGCTTTTTAATACAACTGAAAATTGTACAAATCTGCGCGCCTCCCGGCGTCGGCGCCCGCCCCGTCGGTTCCACGTTGTTGGCGCGCCTGCGCGTGCGCACGCGGCAAATTCGAAATCGTTCCTACATTTCTAATAATCTTCGAACTGCCATTTTTTGAATTGAAACTTAGCAATACGCCGAGGCGGCGGGCGCTCTGCGCGGGAGGGGATTTAACAAAACGAAAGAGAATTGTTAAATTTGTTATTAAATTATATATTTTGTGATCTCAAAATATGTAAGGATGCTGTTGACTGTAGTTTTAAGGCGCTAGATAAGTTTGTGTGTGTTATATAAATAAGTTTATAGCTATATTATAAATATACACAAATTATTTCATAAATATATATTTCTGAATTTTATGTGTCAAACAACAAATAAATGCATTAATTTATACGACGGCCTCTTATTTTCCCGCCATGTAATTTTATTCTCTACCATAACAGCGACTTGAACATGCAGGATTTCTGAGTGAAGATAATAGCCTATCGGATTTTTCTCTGTAGAAAACGTTTTATCGAGAACAAAACCGCAATAATTCGCGAAAACGTAAAAAGCCAGATGAATGCAATGGCGCTCTCTGCTTGCCTCTAAAGTTGAAGGTTTTCTTGGTAAGAGAGAATTTGCAAAATGATGTTTATTAATCTCGACATCTGATAAGCTTTTCTCGGTTTACGAGGAAACCGTGCGTTTTACAATAAAACGGAAGGTAGTGCCGTATTCGGGAGGCTCTCTTACGTAGCTTAGGCTACAACTTACGTGGATGTGAGTCTTTCAGATTTTTTTAAAAATTGACATGCTATAGTCCATCGAATTTTTCTCTCTAAAAAGCTTTTTCTCGAGAACAAAGCCGCAAAGATTAGTATAGACGTAAGAGAGCCTGACGAATGCAATGGCGCTCTCAGTTTCCTTCTAAAGTTGAAGGTTTTCCTGGTAGGACAGAATTTCCAGAATGATGTATTAATCTCGACGACATCTCAAGAATTTTTCTCGGTTTGCGAGGAGACCGTGCACTTTACAGAAAAACGGAAGGTAGTGCCGTATTTGGGAGGCTTTTTTCCTTATCCTACGCGATAATTTACGTAGATGTGAGCCTTTCAGATTTTTTTAAAAATTGACATGCTACAGTCCATCGAATTTTTCTCTCTAAAAAGCTTTTTCTCGAGAACAAAGCCGCGAAGATTAGTATAGACGTAAGAAAGCCTGACGAATGCAATGGCGCTCTCAGTTTCCTTCTAAAGTTGAAGGTTTTCCTGGTAGGACGGAATTTCCAGAATGATGTATTAATCTCGACGACATCTCAAGAGTTTTTCTCGGTTTGCGAGGAGACCGTGCGTTTTACAGAAAAACGGAAGGTAGTGTCGTATTCGGGAGGCTCTCTTACGTAGCTTAGGCTAAAATTTACGTGGATGTGAGTCTTTCAGATTTTTTTAAAAATTGACATGCTATAGTCCATCGAATTTTTCTCGAGAACAAAGCCGCAAAAATTAATATAGACGTAAGAAAGCTGGCGAATGCAATGGCGCTCTCAGTTTCCTTCTAAAGTTCAAGGTTTTCCTGGTAGGACAGAATTTCCAGAATGATGTATTAATCTCGACGACATCTCAAGAGTTTTTCTCGGTTTGCGAGGAGACCGTGCACTTTACAGAAAAGCGGAAGGTAGTGCCGTATTCGGAAGGCTTTCTTACTTATCCTTCGCTATAATTTACGTAGATGTGAGCCTTTCAGATTTTTTTAAAAATTGACATGCTTATAGTCCATCGAATTTTTTTCTCTAAAAAGCTTTTTCTCGAGAACAAAGCCGCAAAAATTAGTATAGACGTAAGAAAGCCTGGCGAATTCAATGGCGCTCTCAGTTTCCTTCTAAAGTTGAAGGTTTTTCTGGTAGGACAGAATTTCCAGAATGACGTATTAATCTCGACGACATCTCAAGAATTTTTCTCGGTTTGCGAGGAGACCGTGCACTTTACAGAAAAACGGAAGGTAGTGCCGTATTTGGGAGGCTTTTTTACTTATCCTACGCGATAATTTACGTAGATGTGAGTCTTTCAGATTTTTTTAAAAATTGACATGCTTATAGTCCATCGAATTTTTTTCTCTAAAAAGCTTTTTCTCGAGAACAAAGCCGCAAAAATTCGTGCAGACGTAAAAAAGCCTGATGAATGCAATGGCGCTCATCGTTTCCCTCTAGAGCTGAAGGTTTTCTCGATAGGACAGAATTTCCAAAATGATGTATTAATTGCGACATCTGAACAGTTTTTCTCGGTTTGCGAGGAAACCGTGAGGTTTACAGTAAAACGGAAGGTAGTACCGTATTCGGCAGGCTTTCTTACGTAGCTTTCGCTACAATTTACGTGGATGTGAGTCTTTCAGATTTTTTTAAAAATTGACATGCTATAGTCCATCGAATTTTTCTCTCTAAAAAGCTTTTTCTCGAGAACAAAGCCGCGAAGATTAGTATAGACGTAAGAAAGCCTGACGAATGCAATGGCGCTCTCAGTTTCCTTCTAAAGTTGAAGGTTTTCCTGGTAGGACGGAATTTCCAGAATGATGTATTAATCTCGACGACATCTCAAGAGTTTTTCTCGGTTTGCGAGGAGACCGTGCGTTTTACAGAAAAACGGAAGGTAGTGCCGTATTCGGGAGGCTCTCTTACGTAGCTTAGGCTACAATTTACGTGGATGTGAGTCTTTCAGATTTTTTTAAAAATTGACATGCTATAGTCCATCGAATTTTTCTCTCTAAAAAGCTTTTTCTCGAGAACAAAGCCGCGAAGATTAGTATAGACGTAAGAAAGCCTGACGAATGCAATGGCGCTCTCAGTTTCCTTCTAAAGTTGAAGGTTTTCCTGGTAGGACGGAATTTCCAGAATGATGTATTAATCTCGACGACATCTCAAGAGTTTTTCTCGGTTTGCGAGGAAATCGTGCATTTTACAGAAAAACGGAAGGTAGTGCCGTATTCGGGAGGCTCTCTTACGTAGCTTAGGCTACAATTTACGTGGATGTGAGTCTTTCAGATTTTTTTAAAAATTGACATGCTATAGTCCATCGAATTTTTCTCTCTAAAAAGCTTTTTCTCGAGAACAAAGCCGCAAAAATTAGTATAGACGTAAGAAAGCTGGCGAATGCAATGGCGCTCTCAGTTTCCTTCTAAAGTTGAAGGTTTTCCTGGTAGGACAGAATTTCCAGAATGATGTATTAATCTCGACGACATCTCAAGAGTTTTTCTCGGTTTGCGAGGAGACCGTGCACTTTACAGAAAAACGGAAGGTAGTGCCGTATTCGGAAGGCTTTCTTACTTATCCTTCGCTATAATTTACGTAGATGTGAGCCTTTCAGATTTTTTTAAAAATTGACATGCTATAGTCCATCGAATTTTTTTCTCTAAAAAGCTTTTTCTCGAGAACAAAGCCGCAAAAATTAGTATAGACGTAAGAAAGCCTGGCGAATTCAATAGCGCTCTCAGTTTCCTTCTAAAGTTGAAGGTTTTTCTGGTAGGACAGAATTTCCAGAATGACGTATTAATCTCGACGACATCTCAAGAGTTTTTCTCGGTTTGCGAGGAAACCGTGCGTTTTACAGAAAAACGGAAGGTAGTGCCGTATTCGGGAGGCTTTCTTACGTAGCTTTCGCTATAATTTACGTGGATGTGAGCCTTTCAGATTTTTTTAAAAATTGACATGCTACAGTCCATCGAATTTTTCTCTCTAAAAAGCTTTTTCTCGAGAACAAAGCCGCGAAGATTAGTATAGACGTAAGAAAGCCTGACGAATGCAATGGCGCTCTCAGTATCCTTCTAAAGTTGAAGGTTTTCCTGGTAGGACGGAATTTCCAGAATGATGTATTAATCTCGACGACATCTCAAGAGTTTTTCTCGGTTTGCGAGGAAACCGTGCGTTTTACAGAAAAACGGAAGGTAGTGCCGTATTCGGCAGGCTTTCTTACGTAGCTTTCGCTACAATTTACGTGGATGTGAGTCTTTCAGATTTTTTTAAAAATTGACATGCTATAGTCCATCGAATTTTTCTCTCTAAAAAGCTTTTTCTCGAGAACAAAGCCGCGAAGATTAGTATAGACGTAAGAAAGCCTGACGAATGCAATGGCGCTCTCAGTTTCCTTCTAAAGTTGAAGGTTTTCCTGGTAGGACGGAATTTCCAGAATGATGTATTAATCTCGACGACATCTCAAGAGTTTTTCTCGGTTTGCGAGGAGACCGTGCACTTTACAGAAAAACGGAAGGTAGTGCCGTATTCGGAAGGCTTTCTTACTTATCCTTCGCTATAATTTACGTAGATGTGAGCCTTTCAGATTTTTTTAAAAATTGACATGCTTATAGTCCATCGAATTTTTCTCTCTAAAAAGCTTTTTCTCGAGAACAAAGCCGCGAAGATTCGTGCAGACGTAAAAAAGCCTGATGAATGCAATGGCGCTCATCGTTTCCCTCTAGAGCTGAAGGTTTTCTCGATAGGACAGAATTTCCAAAATGATGTATTAATTGCGACATCTGAACAGTTTTTCTCGGTTTGCGAGGAAACCGTGAGGTTTCCAGTAAAACGGAAGGTAGTACCGTATTCGGCAGGCTTTCTTACGTAGCTTTCGCTACAATTTACGTGGATGTCAGTCTTTCAGATTTTTTTAAAAATTGACATGCTATAGTCCATCGAATTTTTCTCTCTAAAAAGCTTTTTCTCGAGAACAAAGCCGCAAAAATTAGTATAGACGTAAGAAAGCCTGGCGAATTCAATGGCGCTCTCAGTTTCCTTCTAAAGTTGAAGGTTTTTCTGGTAGGACAGAATTTCCAGAATGACGTATTAATCTCGACGATATCTCAAGAATTTTTCTCGATTTGCGAGGAGACCGTGCACTTTACAGAAAATCGGAAGGTAGTGCCGTATTTGGGAGGCTTTTTTACTTATCCTACGCGATAATTTACGTAGATGTGAGTCTTTCAGATTTTTTTAAAAATTGACATGCTATAGTCCATCGAATTTTTCTCTCTAAAAAGCTTTTTCTCGAGAACAAAGCCGCGAAGATTAGTATAGACGTAAGAAAGCCTGACGAATGCAATGGCGCTCTCAGTTTCCTTCTAAAGTTGAAGGTTTTCCTGGTAGGACGGAATTTCCAGAATGATGTATTAATCTCGACGACATCTCAAGAGTTTTTCTCGGTTTGCGAGGAGACCGTGCACTTTACAGAAAAATGGAAGGTAGTGCCGTATTCGGAAGGCTTTCTTACTTATCCTTCGCTATAATTTACGTAGATGTGAGCCTTTCAGATTTTTTTAAAAATTGACATGCTTATAGTCCATCGAATTTTTCTCTCTAAAAAGCTTTTTCTCGAGAACAAAGCCGCGAAGATTAGTATAGACGTAAGAAAGCCTGACGAATGCAATGGCGCTCTCAGTTTCCTTCTAAAGTTGAAGGTTTTCCTGGTAGGACGGAATTTCCAGAATGATGTATTAATCTCGACGACATCTCAAGAGTTTTTCTCGGTTTGCGAGGAGACCGTGCGTTTTACAGAAAAACGGAAGGTAGTGTCGTATTCGGGAGGCTCTCTTACGTAGCTTAGGCTAAAATTTACGTGGATGTGAGTCTTTCAGATTTTTTTAAAAATTGACATGCTATAGTCCATCGAATTTTTCTCGAGAACAAAGCCGCAAAAATTAATATAGACGTAAGAAAGCTGGCGAATGCAATGGCGCTCTCAGTTTCCTTCTAAAGTTCAAGGTTTTCCTGGTAGGACAGAATTTCCAGAATGATGTATTAATCTCGACGACATCTCAAGAGTTTTTCTCGGTTTGCGAGGAGACCGTGCACTTTACAGAAAAACGGAAGGTAGTGCCGTATTCGGAAGGCTTTCTTACTTATCCTTCGCTATAATTTACGTAGATGTGAGCCTTTCAGATTTTTTTAAAAATTGACATGCTATAGTCCATCGAATTTTTTTCTCTAAAAAGCTTTTTCTCGAGAACAAAGCCGCAAAAATTAGTATAGACGTAAGAAAGCCTGGCGAATTCAATGGCGCTCTCAGTTTCCTTCTAAAGTTGAAGGTTTTTCTGGTAGGACAGAATTTCCAGAATGACGTATTAATCTCGACGACATCTCAAGAATTTTTCTCGGTTTGCGAGGAGACCGTGCACTTTACAGAAAAACGGAAGGTAGTGCCGTATTCGGGAGGCTTTTTTCCTTATCCTACGCGATAATTTACGTAGATGTGAGCCTTTCAGATTTTTTTAAAAATTGACATGCTACAGTCCATCGAATTTTTCTCTCTAAAAAGCTTTTTCTCGAGAACAAAGCCGCGAAGATTAGTATAGACGTAAGAAAGCCTGACGAATGCAATGGCGCTCTCAGTTTCCTTCTAAAGTTGAAGGTTTTCCTGGTAGGACGGAATTTCCAGAATGATGTATTAATCTCGACGACATCTCAAGAGTTTTTCTCGGTTTGCGAGGAGACCGTGCACTTTACAGAAAAACGGAAGGTAGTGCCGTATTCGGAAGGCTTTCTTACTTATCCTTCGCTATAATTTACGTAGATGTGAGCCTTTCAGATTTTTTTAAAAATTGACATGCTATAGTCCATCGAATTTTTTTCTCTAAAAAGCTTTTTCTCGAGAACAAAGCCGCAAAAATTAGTATAGACGTAAGAAAGCCTGGCGAATTCAATGGCGCTCTCAGTTTCCTTCTAAAGTTGAAGGTTTTTCTGGTAGGACAGAATTTCCAGAATGACGTATTAATCTCGACGACATCTCAAGAATTTTTCTCGGTTTGCGAGGAGACCGTGCACTTTACAGAAAAACGGAAGGTAGTGCCGTATTCGGGAGGCTTTTTTCCTTATCCTACGCGATAATTTACGTAGATGTGAGCCTTTCAGATTTTTTTAAAAATTGACATGCTACAGTCCATCGAATTTTTCTCTCTAAAAAGCTTTTTCTCGAGAACAAAGCCGCGAAGATTAGTATAGACGTAAGAAAACCTGACGAATGCAATGGCGCTCTCAGTTTCCTTCTAAAGTTGAAGGTTTTCCTGGTAGGACGGAATTTCCAGAATGATGTATTAATCTCGACGACATCTCAAGAGTTTTTCTCGGTTTGCGAGGAGACCGTGCACTTTACAGAAAAACGGAAGGTAGTGCCGTATTCGGAAGGCTTTCTTACTTATCCTTCGCTATAATTTACGTAGATGTGAGCCTTTCAGATTTTTTTAAAAATTGACATGCTATAGTCCATCGAATTTTTTTCTCTAAAAAGCTTTTTCTCGAGAACAAAGCCGCAAAAATTAGTATAGACGTAAGAAAGCCTGGCGAATTCAATGGCGCTCTCAGTTTCCTTCTAAAGTTGAAGGTTTTTCTGGTAGGACAGAATTTCCAGAATGACGTATTAATCTCGACGACATCTCAAGAATTTTTCTCGGTTTGCGAGGAGACCGTGCACTTTACAGAAAAACGGAAGGTAGTGCCGTATTCGGGAGGCTTTTTTCCTTATCCTACGCGATAATTTACGTAGATGTGAGCCTTTCAGATTTTTTTAAAAATTGACATGCTACAGTCCATCGAATTTTTCTCTCTAAAAAGCTTTTTCTCGAGAACAAAGCCGCGAAGATTAGTATAGACGTAAGAAAGCCTGACGAATGCAATGGCGCTCTCAGTTTCCTTCTAAAGTTGAAGGTTTTCCTGGTAGGACGGAATTTCCAGAATGATGTATTAATCTCGACGACATCTCAAGAGTTTTTCTCGGTTTGCGAGGAGACCGTGCGTTTTACAGAAAAACGGAAGGTAGTGTCGTATTCGGGAGGCTCTCTTACTTATCCTTCGCTATAATTTACGTAGATGTGAGCCTTTCAGATTTTTTTAAAAATTGACATGCTTATAGTCCATCGAATTTTTCTCTCTAAAAAGCTTTTTCTCGAGAACAAAGCCGCGAAGATTAGTATAGACGTAAGAAAGCCTGACGAATGCAATGGCGCTCTCAGTTTCCTTCTAAAGTTGAAGGTTTTCCTGGTAGGACGGAATTTCCAGAATGATGTATTAATCTCGACGACATCTCAAGAGTTTTTCTCGGTTTGCGAGGAGACCGTGCGTTTTACAGAAAAACGGAAGGTAGTGTCGTATTCGGGAGGCTCTCTTACGTAGCTTAGGCTAAAATTTACGTGGATGTGAGTCTTTCAGATTTTTTTAAAAATTGACATGCTATAGTCCATCGAATTTTTCTCGAGAACAAAGCCGCAAAAATTAATATAGACGTAAGAAAGCTGGCGAATGCAATGGCGCTCTCAGTTTCCTTCTAAAGTTCAAGGTTTTCCTGGTAGGACAGAATTTCCAGAATGATGTATTAATCTCGACGACATCTCAAGAGTTTTTCTCGGTTTGCGAGGAGACCGTGCACTTTACAGAAAAACGGAAGGTAGTGCCGTATTCGGAAGGCTTTCTTACTTATCCTTCGCTATAATTTACGTAGATGTGAGCCTTTCAGATTTTTTTAAAAATTGACATGCTATAGTCCATCGAATTTTTTTCTCTAAAAAGCTTTTTCTCGAGAACAAAGCCGCAAAAATTAGTATAGACGTAAGAAAGCCTGGCGAATTCAATGGCGCTCTCAGTTTCCTTCTAAAGTTGAAGGTTTTTCTGGTAGGACAGAATTTCCAGAATGACGTATTAATCTCGACGACATCTCAAGAATTTTTCTCGGTTTGCGAGGAGACCGTGCACTTTACAGAAAAACGGAAGGTAGTGCCGTATTCGGGAGGCTTTTTTCCTTATCCTACGCGATAATTTACGTAGATGTGAGCCTTTCAGATTTTTTTAAAAATTGACATGCTACAGTCCATCGAATTTTTCTCTCTAAAAAGCTTTTTCTCGAGAACAAAGCCGCGAAGATTAGTAT
The DNA here is from genome assembly GCA_037954035.1 of Rosalia funebris. Classification (NCBI taxonomy): domain Eukaryota; kingdom Metazoa; phylum Arthropoda; class Insecta; order Coleoptera; family Cerambycidae; genus Rosalia; species Rosalia funebris. The sequence goes on from JAZFAV010000007.1 coordinate 2,098,187, forward strand.
AGACGTAAGAAAGCCTGACGAATGCAATGGCGCTCTCAGTTTCCTTCTAAAGTTGAAGGTTTTCCTGGTAGGACGGAATTTCCAGAATGATGTATTAATCTCGACGACATCTCAAGAGTTTTTCTCGGTTTGCGAGGAGACCGTGCACTTTACAGAAAAATGGAAGGTAGTGCCGTATTCGGAAGGCTTTCTTACTTATCCTTCGCTATAATTTACGTAGATGTGAGCCTTTCAGATTTTTTTAAAAATTGACATGCTTATAGTCCATCGAATTTTTCTCTCTAAAAAGCTTTTTCTCGAGAACAAAGCCGCGAAGATTAGTATAGACGTAAGAAAGCCTGACGAATGCAATGGCGCTCTCAGTTTCCTTCTAAAGTTGAAGGTTTTCCTGGTAGGACGGAATTTCCAGAATGATGTATTAATCTCGACGACATCTCAAGAGTTTTTCTCGGTTTGCGAGGAGACCGTGCGTTTTACAGAAAAACGGAAGGTAGTGTCGTATTCGGGAGGCTCTCTTACTTATCCTTCGCTATAATTTACGTAGATGTGAGCCTTTCAGATTTTTTTAAAAATTGACATGCTTATAGTCCATCGAATTTTTCTCTCTAAAAAGCTTTTTCTCGAGAACAAAGCCGCGAAGATTAGTATAGACGTAAGAAAGCCTGACGAATGCAATGGCGCTCTCAGTTTCCTTCTAAAGTTGAAGGTTTTCCTGGTAGGACGGAATTTCCAGAATGATGTATTAATCTCGACGACATCTCAAGAGTTTTTCTCGGTTTGCGAGGAGACCGTGCGTTTTACAGAAAAACGGAAGGTAGTGTCGTATTCGGGAGGCTCTCTTACGTAGCTTAGGCTAAAATTTACGTGGATGTGAGTCTTTCAGATTTTTTTAAAAATTGACATGCTATAGTCCATCGAATTTTTCTCGAGAACAAAGCCGCAAAAATTAATATAGACGTAAGAAAGCTGGCGAATGCAATGGCGCTCTCAGTTTCCTTCTAAAGTTCAAGGTTTTCCTGGTAGGACAGAATTTCCAGAATGATGTATTAATCTCGACGACATCTCAAGAATTTTTCTCGGTTTGCGAGGAGACCGTGCACTTTACAGAAAAACGGAAGGTAGTGCCGTATTCGGAAGGCTTTCTTACTTATCCTTCGCTATAATTTACGTAGATGTGAGCCTTTCAGATTTTTTTAAAAATTGACATGCTATAGTCCATCGAATTTTTTTCTCTAAAAAGCTTTTTCTCGAGAACAAAGCCGCAAAAATTAGTATAGACGTAAGAAAGCCTGGCGAATTCAATGGCGCTCTCAGTTTCCTTCTAAAGTTGAAGGTTTTTCTGGTAGGACAGAATTTCCAGAATGACGTATTAATCTCGACGACATCTCAAGAATTTTTCTCGGTTTGCGAGGAGACCGTGCACTTTACAGAAAAACGGAAGGTAGTGCCGTATTCGGGAGGCTTTTTTCCTTATCCTACGCGATAATTTACGTAGATGTGAGCCTTTCAGATTTTTTTAAAAATTGACATGCTACAGTCCATCGAATTTTTCTCTCTAAAAAGCTTTTTCTCGAGAACAAAGCCGCGAAGATTAGTATAGACGTAAGAAAGCCTGACGAATGCAATGGCGCTCTCAGTTTCCTTCTAAAGTTGAAGGTTTTCCTGGTAGGACGGAATTTCCAGAATGATGTATTAATCTCGACGACATCTCAAGAGTTTTTCTCGGTTTGCGAGGAGACCGTGCACTTTACAGAAAAATGGAAGGTAGTGCCGTATTCGGAAGGCTTTCTTACTTATCCTTCGCTATAATTTACGTAGATGTGAGCCTTTCAGATTTTTTTAAAAATTGACATGCTTATAGTCCATCGAATTTTTCTCTCTAAAAAGCTTTTTCTCGAGAACAAAGCCGCGAAGATTAGTATAGACGTAAGAAAGCCTGACGAATGCAATGGCGCTCTCAGTTTCCTTCTAAAGTTGAAGGTTTTCCTGGTAGGACGGAATTTCCAGAATGATGTATTAATCTCGACGACATCTCAAGAGTTTTTCTCGGTTTGCGAGGAGACCGTGCGTTTTACAGAAAAACGGAAGGTAGTGTCGTATTCGGGAGGCTCTCTTACTTATCCTTCGCTATAATTTACGTAGATGTGAGCCTTTCAGATTTTTTTAAAAATTGACATGCTTATAGTCCATCGAATTTTTCTCTCTAAAAAGCTTTTTCTCGAGAACAAAGCCGCGAAGATTAGTATAGACGTAAGAAAGCCTGACGAATGCAATGGCGCTCTCAGTTTCCTTCTAAAGTTGAAGGTTTTCCTGGTAGGACGGAATTTCCAGAATGATGTATTAATCTCGACGACATCTCAAGAGTTTTTCTCGGTTTGCGAGGAGACCGTGCGTTTTACAGAAAAACGGAAGGTAGTGTCGTATTCGGGAGGCTCTCTTACGTAGCTTAGGCTAAAATTTACGTGGATGTGAGTCTTTCAGATTTTTTTAAAAATTGACATGCTATAGTCCATCGAATTTTTCTCGAGAACAAAGCCGCAAAAATTAATATAGACGTAAGAAAGCTGGCGAATGCAATGGCGCTCTCAGTTTCCTTCTAAAGTTCAAGGTTTTCCTGGTAGGACAGAATTTCCAGAATGATGTATTAATCTCGACGACATCTCAAGAATTTTTCTCGGTTTGCGAGGAGACCGTGCACTTTACAGAAAAACGGAAGGTAGTGCCGTATTCGGAAGGCTTTCTTACTTATCCTTCGCTATAATTTACGTAGATGTGAGCCTTTCAGATTTTTTTAAAAATTGACATGCTATAGTCCATCGAATTTTTTTCTCTAAAAAGCTTTTTCTCGAGAACAAAGCCGCAAAAATTAGTATAGACGTAAGAAAGCCTGGCGAATTCAATGGCGCTCTCAGTTTCCTTCTAAAGTTGAAGGTTTTTCTGGTAGGACAGAATTTCCAGAATGACGTATTAATCTCGACGACATCTCAAGAATTTTTCTCGGTTTGCGAGGAGACCGTGCACTTTACAGAAAAACGGAAGGTAGTGCCGTATTCGGGAGGCTTTTTTCCTTATCCTACGCGATAATTTACGTAGATGTGAGCCTTTCAGATTTTTTTAAAAATTGACATGCTACAGTCCATCGAATTTTTCTCTCTAAAAAGCTTTTTCTCGAGAACAAAGCCGCGAAGATTAGTATAGACGTAAGAAAGCCTGACGAATGCAATGGCGCTCTCAGTTTCCTTCTAAAGTTGAAGGTTTTCCTGGTAGGACGGAATTTCCAGAATGATGTATTAATCTCGACGACATCTCAAGAGTTTTTCTCGGTTTGCGAGGAGACCGTGCACTTTACAGAAAAATGGAAGGTAGTGCCGTATTCGGAAGGCTTTCTTACTTATCCTTCGCTATAATTTACGTAGATGTGAGCCTTTCAGATTTTTTTAAAAATTGACATGCTTATAGTCCATCGAATTTTTCTCTCTAAAAAGCTTTTTCTCGAGAACAAAGCCGCGAAGATTAGTATAGACGTAAGAAAGCCTGACGAATGCAATGGCGCTCTCAGTTTCCTTCTAAAGTTGAAGGTTTTCCTGGTAGGACGGAATTTCCAGAATGATGTATTAATCTCGACGACATCTCAAGAGTTTTTCTCGGTTTGCGAGGATACCGTGCGTTTTACAGAAAAACGGAAGGTAGTGTCGTATTCGGGAGGCTCTCTTACGTAGCTTAGGCTAAAATTTACGTGGATGTGAGTCTTTCAGATTTTTTTAAAAATTGACATGCTATAGTCCATCGAATTTTTCTCGAGAACAAAGCCGCAAAAATTAATATAGACGTAAGAAAGCTGGCGAATGCAATGGCGCTCTCAGTTTCCTTCTAAAGTTCAAGGTTTTCCTGGTAGGACAGAATTTCCAGAATGATGTATTAATCTCGACGACATCTCAAGAGTTTTTCTCGGTTTGCGAGGAGACCGTGCACTTTACAGAAAAACGGAAGGTAGTGCCGTATTCGGAAGGCTTTCTTACTTATCCTTCGCTATAATTTACGTAGATGTGAGCCTTTCAGATTTTTTTAAAAATTGACATGCTACAGTCCATCGAATTTTTCTCTCTAAAAAGCTTTTTCTCGAGAACAAAGCCGCGAAGATTAGTATAGACGTAAGAAAGCCTGACGAATGCAATGGCGCTCTCAGTTTCCTTCTAAAGTTGAAGGTTTTCCTGGTAGGACGGAATTTCCAGAATGATGTATTAATCTCGACGACATCTCAAGAGTTTTTCTCGGTTTGCGAGGAGACCGTGCGTTTTACAGAAAGACGGAAGGTAGTGTCGTATTCGGGAGGCTCTCTTACGTAGCTTAGGCTAAAATTTACGTGGATGTGAGTCTTTCAGATTTTTTTAAAAATTGACATGCTATAGTCCATCGAATTTTTCTCGAGAACAAAGCCGCAAAAATTAATATAGACGTAAGAAAGCTGGCGAATGCAATGGCGCTCTCAGTTTCCTTCTAAAGTTCAAGGTTTTCCTGGTAGGACAGAATTTCCAGAATGATGTATTAATCTCGACGACATCTCAAGAATTTTTCTCGGTTTGCGAGGAGACCGTGCACTTTACAGAAAAACGGAAGGTAGTGCCGTATTCGGAAGGCTTTCTTACTTATCCTTCGCTATAATTTACGTAGATGTGAGCCTTTCAGATTTTTTTAAAAATTGACATGCTATAGTCCATCGAATTTTTTTCTCTAAAAAGCTTTTTCTCGAGAACAAAGCCGCAAAAATTAGTATAGACGTAAGAAAGCCTGGCGAATTCAATGGCGCTCTCAGTTTCCTTCTAAAGTTGAAGGTTTTTCTGGTAGGACAGAATTTCCAGAATGACGTATTAATCTCGACGACATCTCAAGAATTTTTCTCGGTTTGCGAGGAGACCGTGCACTTTACAGAAAAACGGAAGGTAGTGCCGTATTCGGGAGGCTTTTTTCCTTATCCTACGCGATAATTTACGTAGATGTGAGCCTTTCAGATTTTTTTAAAAATTGACATGCTACAGTCCATCGAATTTTTCTCTCTAAAAAGCTTTTTCTCGAGAACAAAGCCGCGAAGATTAGTATAGACGTAAGAAAGCCTGACGAATGCAATGGCGCTCTCAGTTTCCTTCTAAAGTTGAAGGTTTTCCTGGTAGGACGGAATTTCCAGAATGATGTATTAATCTCGACGACATCTCAAGAGTTTTTCTCGGTTTGCGAGGAGACCGTGCACTTTACAGAAAAATGGAAGGTAGTGCCGTATTCGGAAGGCTTTCTTACTTATCCTTCGCTATAATTTACGTAGATGTGAGCCTTTCAGATTTTTTTAAAAATTGACATGCTTATAGTCCATCGAATTTTTCTCTCTAAAAAGCTTTTTCTCGAGAACAAAGCCGCGAAGATTAGTATAGACGTAAGAAAGCCTGACGAATGCAATGGCGCTCTCAGTTTCCTTCTAAAGTTGAAGGTTTTCCTGGTAGGACGGAATTTCCAGAATGATGTATTAATCTCGACGACATCTCAAGAGTTTTTCTCGGTTTGCGAGGAGACCGTGCGTTTTACAGAAAAACGGAAGGTAGTGTCGTATTCGGGAGGCTCTCTTACGTAGCTTAGGCTAAAATTTACGTGGATGTGAGTCTTTCAGATTTTTTTAAAAATTGACATGCTATAGTCCATCGAATTTTTCTCGAGAACAAAGCCGCAAAAATTAATATAGACGTAAGAAAGCTGGCGAATGCAATGGCGCTCTCAGTTTCCTTCTAAAGTTCAAGGTTTTCCTGGTAGGACAGAATTTCCAGAATGATGTATTAATCTCGACGACATCTCAAGAGTTTTTCTCGGTTTGCGAGGAGACCGTGCACTTTACAGAAAAACGGAAGGTAGTGCCGTATTCGGAAGGCTTTCTTACTTATCCTTCGCTATAATTTACGTAGATGTGAGCCTTTCAGATTTTTTTAAAAATTGACATGCTTATAGTCCATCGAATTTTTTTCTCTAAAAAGCTTTTTCTCGAGAACAAAGCCGCAAAAATTCGTGCAGACGTAAAAAAGCCTGATGAATGCAATGGCGCTCATCGTTTCCCTCTAGAGCTGAAGGTTTTCTCGATAGGACAGAATTTCCAAAATGATGTATTAATTGCGACATCTGAACAGTTTTTCTCGGTTTGCGAGGAAACCGTGAGGTTTACAGTAAAACGGAAGGTAGTACCGTATTCGGCAGGCTTTCTTACGTAGCTTTCGCTACAATTTACGTGGATGTCAGTCTTTCAGATTTTTTTAAAAATTGACATGCTATAGTCCATCGAATTTGTCTCTCTAAAAAGCTTTTTCTCGAGAACAAAGCCGCGAAGATTAGTATAGACGTAAGAAAGCCTGACGAATGCAATGGCGCTCTCAGTTTCCTTCTAAAGTTGAAGGTTTTCCTGGTAGGACGGAATTTCCAGAATAATGTATTAATCTCGACGACATCTCAAGAGTTTTTCTCGGTTTGCGAGGAAATCGTGCATTTTACAGAAAAACGGAAGGTAGTACCGTATTCGGCAGGCTTTCTTACGTAGCTTTCGCTACAATTTACGTGGATGTGAGTCTTTCAGATTTTTTTAAAAATTGACATGCTATAGTCCATCGAATTTTTCTCTCTAAAAAGCTTTTTCTCGAGAACAAAGCCGCGAAGATTATTATAGACGTAAGAAAGCCTGACGAATGCAATGGCGCTCTCAGTATCCTTCTAAAGTTGAAGGTTTTCCTGGTAGGACGGAATTTCCAGAATGATGTATTAATCTCGACGACATCTCAAGAGTTTTTCTCGGTTTGCGAGGAGACCGTGCGTTTTACAGAAAAACGGAAGGTAGTGCCGTATTCGGGAGGCTCTCTTACGTAGCTTAGACTACAATTTACGTGGATGTGAGTCTTTCAGATTTTTTTAAAAATTGACATGCTATAGTCCATCGAATTTTTCTCTCTAAAAAGCTTTTTCTCGAGAACAAAGCCGCGAAGATTAGTACAGACGTAAGAAAGCCTGACGAATGCAATGGCGCTCTCAGTTTCCTTCTAAAGTTGAAGGTTTTCCTGGTAGGACGGAATTTCCAGAATGATGTATTAATCTCGACGACATCTCAAGAGTTTTTCTCGGTTTGCGAGGAAATCGTGCATTTTACAGAAAAACGGAAGGTAGTGCCGTATTCGGGAGGCTCTCTTACGTAGCTTAGGCTACAATTTACGTGGATGTGAGTCTTTCAGATTTTTTTAAAAATTGACATGCTATAGTCCATCGAATTTTTCTCTCTAAGAAGCTTTTTCTCGAGAACAAAGCCGCAAAAATTAGTATAGACGTAAGAAAGCTGGCGAATGCAATGGCGCTCTCAGTTTCCTTCTAAAGTTGAAGGTTTTCCTGGTAGGACAGAATTTCCAGAATGATGTATTAATCTCGACGACATCTCAAGAGTTTTTCTCGGTTTGCGAGGAGACCGTGCACTTTACAGAAAAACGGAAGGTAGTGCCGTATTCGGAAGGCTTTCTTACTTATCCTTCGCTATAATTTACGTAGATGTGAGCCTTTCAGATTTTTTTAAAAATTGACATGCTATAGTCCATCGAATTTTTTTCTCTAAAAAGCTTTTTCTCGAGAACAAAGCCGCAAAAATTAGTATAGACGTAAGAAAGCCTGGCGAATTCAATGGCGCTCTCAGTTTCCTTCTAAAGTTGAAGGTTTTTCTGGTAGGACAGAATTTCCAGAATGACGTATTAATCTCGACGACATCTCAAGAGTTTTTCTCGGTTTGCGAGGAAACCGTGCGTTTTACAGAAAAACGGAAGGTAGTGCCGTATTCGGGAGGCTTTCTTACGTAGCTTTCGCTATAATTTACGTGGATGTGAGCCTTTCAGATTTTTTTAAAAATTGACATGCTACAGTCCATCGAATTTTTCTCTCTAAAAAGCTTTTTCTCGAGAACAAAGCCGCGAAGATTAGTATAGACGTAAGAAAGCCTGACGAATGCAATGGCGCTCTCAGTATCCTTCTAAAGTTGAAGGTTTTCCTGGTAGGACGGAATTTCCAGAATGATGTATTAATCTCGACGACATCTCAAGAGTTTTTCTCGGTTTGCGAGGAAACCGTGCGTTTTACAGAAAAACGGAAGGTAGTGCCGTATTCGGAAGGCTTTCTTACTTATCCTTCGCTATAATTTACGTAGATGTGAGCCTTTCAGATTTTTTTAAAAATTGACATGCTTATAGTCCATCGAATTTTTCTCTCTAAAAAGCTTTTTCTCGAGAACAAAGCCGCGAAGATTCGTGCAGACGTAAAAAAGCCTGATGAATGCAATGGCGCTCATCGTTTCCCTCTAGAGCTGAAGGTTTTCTCGATAGGACAGAATTTCCAAAATGATGTATTAATTGCGACATCTGAACAGTTTTTCTCGGTTTGCGAGGAAACCGTGAGGTTTCCAGTAAAACGGAAGGTAGTACCGTATTCGGCAGGCTTTCTTACGTAGCTTTCGCTACAATTTACGTGGATGTCAGTCTTTCAGATTTTTTTAAAAATTGACATGCTATAGTCCATCGAATTTTTCTCTCTAAAAAGCTTTTTCTCGAGAACAAAGCCGCAAAAATTAGTATAGACGTAAGAAAGCCTGGCGAATTCAATGGCGCTCTCAGTTTCCTTCTAAAGTTGAAGGTTTTTCTGGTAGGACAGAATTTCCAGAATGACGTATTAATCTCGACGATATCTCAAGAATTTTTCTCGATTTGCGAGGAGACCGTACACTTTACAGAAAAACGGAAGGTAGTGCCGTATTTGGGAGGCTTTTTTACTTATCCTACGCGATAATTTACGTAGATGTGAGTCTTTCAGATTTTTTTAAAAATTGACATGCTATAGTCCATCGAATTTTTCTCTCTAAAAAGCTTTTTCTCGAGAACAAAGCCGCGAAGATTAGTATAGACGTAAGAAAGCCTGACGAATGCAATGGCGCTCTCAGTTTCCTTCTAAAGTTGAAGGTTTTCCTGGTAGGACGGAATTTCCAGAATGATGTATTAATCTCGACATCTCAAGAGTTTTTCTCGGTTTGCGAGGAAATCGTGCATTTTACAGAAAAACGGAAGGTAGTGCCGTATTCGGGAGGCTCTCTTACGTAGCTTAGGCTACAATTTACGTGGATGTGAGTCTTTCAGATTTTTTTAAAAATTGAATGCTATAGTCCATCGAATTTTTCTCTCTAAAAAGCTTTTTCTCGAGAACAAAGCCGCAAAAATTAGTATAGACGTAAGAAAGCCTGGCGAATTCAATGGCGCTCTCAGTTTCCTTCTAAAGTTGAAGGTTTTTCTGGTAGGACAGAATTTCCAGAATGACGTATTAATCTCGACGATATCTCAAGAATTTTTCTCGGTTTGCGAGGAGACCGTGCACTTTACAGAAAAACGGAAGGTAGTGCCGTATTTGGGAGGCTTTTTTACTTATCCTACGCGATAATTTACGTAGATGTGAGTCTTTCAGATTTTTTTAAAAATTGACATGCTATAGTCCATCGAATTTTTCTCTCTAAAAAGCTTTTTCTCGAGAACAAAGCCGCGAAGATTAGTATAGACGTAAGAAAGCCTGACGAATGCAATGGCGCTCTCAGTTTCCTTCTAAAGTTGAAGGTTTTCCTGGTAGGACGGAATTTCCAGAATGATGTATTAATCTCGACATCTCAAGAGTTTTTCTCGGTTTGCGAGGAAATCGTGCATTTTACAGAAAAACGGAAGGTAGTTCCGTATTCGGGAGGCTCTCTTACGTAGCTTAGGCTACAATTTACGTGGATGTGAGTCTTTCAGATTTTTTTAAAAATTGACATGCTATAGTCCATCGAATTTTTCTCTCTAAAAAGCTTTTTCTCGAGAACAAAGCCGCAAAAATTAGTATAGACGTAAGAAAGCCTGGCGAATTCAATGGCGCTCTCAGTTTCCTTCTAAAGTTGAAGGTTTTCCTGGTAGGACGGAATTTCCAGAATGATGTATTAATCTCGACGACATCTCAAGAATTTTTCTCGGTTTGCGAGGAGACCGTGCACTTTACAGAAAAACGGAAGGTAGTGCCGTATTTGGGAGGCTTTTTTACTTATCCTACGCGATAATTTACGTAGATGTGAGTCTTTCAGATTTTTTTAAAAATTGACATGCTTATAGTCCATCGAATTTTTTTCTCTAAAAAGCTTTTTCTCGAGAACAAAGCCGCAAAAATTCGTGCAGACGTAAAAAAACCTGATGAATGCAATGGCGCTCATCGTTTCCCTCTAGAGCTGAAGGTTTTCTCGATAGGACAGAATTTCCAAAATGATGTATTAATTGCGACATCTGAACAGTTTTTCTCGGTTTGCGGGGAAACCGTGAGGTTTACAGTAAAACGGAAGGTAGTACCGTATTCGGCAGGCTTTCTTACGTAGCTTTCGCTACAATTTACGTGGATGTCAGTCTTTCAGATTTTTTTTAAAATTGACATGCTATAGTCCATCGAATTTGTCTCTCTAAAAAGCTTTTTCTCGAGAACAAAGCCGCGAAGATTAGTATAGACGTAAGAAAGCCTGACGAATGCAATGGCGCTCTCAGTTTCCTTCTAAAGTTGAAGGTTTTCCTGGTAGGACGGAATTTCCAGAATAATGTATTAATCTCGACGACATCTCAAGAGTTTTTCTCGGTTTGCGAGGAAATCGTGCATTTTACAGAAAAACGGAAGGTAGTACCGTATTCGGCAGGCTTTCTTACGTAGCTTTCGCTACAATTTACGTGGATGTGAGTCTTTCAGATTTTTTTAAAAATTGACATGCTATAGTCCATCGAATTTTTCTCTCTAAAAAGCTTTTTCTCGAGAACAAAGCCGCGAAGATTATTATAGACGTAAGAAAGCCTGACGAATGCAATGGCGCTCTCAGTTTCCTTCTAAAGTTGAAGGTTTTCCTGGTAGGACGGAATTTCCAGAATGATGTATTAATCTCGACGACATCTCAAGAGTTTTTCTCGGTTTGCGAGGAGACCGTGCGTTTTACAGAAAAACGGAAGGTAGTGCCGTATTCGGGAGGCTCTCTTACGTAGCTTAGGCTACAATTTACGTGGATGTGAGTCTTTCAGATTTTTTTAAAAATTGACATGCTATAGTCCATCGAATTTTTCTCTCTAAAAAGCTTTTTCTCGAGAACAAAGCCGCGAAGATTAGTATAGACGTAAGAAAGCCTGACGAATGCAATGGCGCTCTCAGTTTCCTTCTAAAGTTGAAGGTTTTCCTGGTAGGACGGAATTTCCAGAATGATGTATTAATCTCGACGACATCTCAAGAGTTTTTCTCGGTTTGCGAGGAAATCGTGCATTTTACAGAAAAACGGAAGGTAGTGCCGTATTCGGGAGGCTCTCTTACGTAGCTTAGGCTACAATTTACGTGGATGTGAGTCTTTCAGATTTTTTTAAAAATTGACATGCTATAGTCCATCGAATTTTTCTCTCTAAAAAGCTTTTTCTCGAGAACAAAGCCGCAAAAATTAGTATAGACGTAAGAAAGCTGGCGAATGCAATGGCGCTCTCAGTTTCCTTCTAAAGTTGAAGGTTTTCCTGGTAGGACAGAATTTCCAGAATGATGTATTAATCTCGACGACATCTCAAGAGTTTTTCTCGGTTTGCGAGGAGACCGTGCACTTTACAGAAAAACGGAAGGTAGTGCCGTATTCGGAAGGCTTTCTTACTTATCCTTCGCTATAATTTACGTAGATGTGAGCCTTTCAGATTTTTTTAAAAATTGACATGCTATAGTCCATCGAATTTTTTTCTCTAAAAAGCTTTTTCTCGAGAACAAAGCCGCAAAAATTCGTGCAGACGTAAAAAAGCCTGATGAATGCAATGGCGCTCATCGTTTCCCTCTAGAGCTGAAGGTTTTCTCGATAGGACAGAATTTCCAAAATGATGTATTAATTGCGACATCTGAACAGTTTTTCTCGGTTTGCGAGGAAACCGTGAGGTTTACAGTAAAACGGAAGGTAGTACCGTATTCGGCAGGCTTTCTTACGTAGCTTTCGCTACAATTTACGTGGATGTCAGTCTTTCAGATTTTTTTAAAAATTGACATGCTATAGTCCATCGAATTTTTCTCTCTAAAAAGCTTTTTCTCGAGAACAAAGCCGCGAAGATTAGTATAGACGTAAGAAAGCCTGACGAATGCAATGGCGCTCTCAGTTTCCTTCTAAAGTTGAAGGTTTTCCTGGTAGGACGGAATTTCCAGAATAATGTATTAATCTCGACGACATCTCAAGAGTTTTTCTCGGTTTGCGAGGAAATCGTGCATTTTACAGAAAAACGGAAGGTAGTACCGTATTCGGCAGGCTTTCTTACGTAGCTTTCGCTACAATTTACGTGGATGTGAGTCTTTCAGATTTTTTTAAAAATTGACATGCTATAGTCCATCGAATTTTTCTCTCTAAAAAGCTTTTTCTCGAGAACAAAGCCGCGAAGATTATTATAGACGTAAGAAAGCCTGACGAATGCAATGGCGCTCTCAGTTTCCTTCTAAAGTTGAAGGTTTTCCTGGTAGGACGGAATTTCCAGAATGATGTATTAATCTCGACGACATCTCAAGAGTTTTTCTCGGTTTGCGAGGAGACCGTGCACTTTACAGAAAAACGGAAGGTAGTGCCGTATTCGGAAGGCTTTCTTACTTATCCTTCGCTATAATTTACGTAGATGTGAGCCTTTCAGATTTTTTTAAAAATTGACATGCTTATAGTCCATCGAATTTTTCTCTCTAAAAAGCTTTTTCTCGAGAACAAAGCCGCGAAGATTCGTGCAGACGTAAAAAAGCCTGATGAATGCAATGGCGCTCATCGTTTCCCTCTAGAGCTGAAGGTTTTCTCGATAGGACAGAATTTCCAAAATGATGTATTAATTTCGACATCTGAACAGTTTTTCTCGGTCTGCGAGGAAACCGTGAGGTTTACAGTAAAACGGAAGGTAGTACCGTATTTGGGAGGCTTTTTTACTTATCCTACGCGATAATTTACGTAGATGTGAGTCTTTCAGATTTTTTTAAAAATTGACATGCTTATAGTCCATCGAATTTTTTTCTCTAAAAAGCTTTTTCTCGAGAACAAAGCCGCAAAAATTCGTGCAGACGTAAAAAAACCTGATGAATGCAATGGCGCTCATCGTTTCCCTCTAGAGCTGAAGGTTTTCTCGATAGGACAGAATTTCCAAAATGATGTATTAATTGCGACATCTGAACAGTTTTTCTCGGTTTGCGGGGAAACCGTGAGGTTTACAGTAAAACGGAAGGTAGTACCGTATTCGGCAGGCTTTCTTACGTAGCTTTCGCTACAATTTACGTGGATGTCAGTCTTTCAGATTTTTTTTAAAATTGACATGCTATAGTCCATCGAATTTTTCTCTCTAAAAAGCTTTTTCTCGAGAACAAAGCCGCAAAAATTAGTATAGACGTAAGAAAGCTGGCGAATGCAATGGCGCTCTCAGTTTCCTTCTAAAGTTGAAGGTTTTCCTGGTAGGACAGAATTTCCAGAATGATGTATTAATCTCGACGACATCTCAAGAGTTTTTCTCGGTTTGCGAGGAGACCGTGCACTTTACAGAAAAACGGAAGGTAGTGCCGTATTCGGAAGGCTTTCTTACTTATCCTTCGCTATAATTTACGTAGATGTGAGCCTTTCAGATTTTTTTAAAAATTGACATGCTATAGTCCATCGAATTTTTTTCTCTAAAAAGCTTTTTCTCGAGAACAAAGCCGCAAAAATTCGTGCAGACGTAAAAAAGCCTGATGAATGCAATGGCGCTCATCGTTTCCCTCTAGAGCTGAAGGTTTTCTCGATAGGACAGAATTTCCAAAATGATGTATTAATTGCGACATCTGAACAGTTTTTCTCGGTTTGCGAGGAAACCGTGAGGTTTACAGTAAAACGGAAGGTAGTACCGTATTCGGCAGGCTTTCTTACGTAGCTTTCGCTACAATTTACGTGGATGTCAGTCTTTCAGATTTTTTTAAAAATTGACATGCTATAGTCCATCGAATTTTTCTCTCTAAAAAGCTTTTTCTCGAGAACAAAGCCGCGAAGATTAGTATAGACGTAAGAAAGCCTGACGAATGCAATGGCGCTCTCAGTTTCCTTCTAAAGTTGAAGGTTTTCCTGGTAGGACGGAATTTCCAGAATAATGTATTAATCTCGACGACATCTCAAGAGTTTTTCTCGGTTTGCGAGGAAATCGTGCATTTTACAGAAAAACGGAAGGTAGTACCGTATTCGGCAGGCTTTCTTACGTAGCTTTCGCTACAATTTACGTGGATGTGAGTCTTTCAGATTTTTTTAAAAATTGACATGCTATAGTCCATCGAATTTTTCTCTCTAAAAAGCTTTTTCTCGAGAACAAAGCCGCGAAGATTATTATAGACGTAAGAAAGCCTGACGAATGCAATGGCGCTCTCAGTTTCCTTCTAAAGTTGAAGGTTTTCCTGGTAGGACGGAATTTCCAGAATGATGTATTAATCTCGACGACATCTCAAGAGTTTTTCTCGGTTTGCGAGGAGACCGTGCACTTTACAGAAAAACGGAAGGTAGTGCCGTATTCGGAAGGCTTTCTTACTTATCCTTCGCTATAATTTACGTAGATGTGAGCCTTTCAGATTTTTTTAAAAATTGACATGCTTATAGTCCATCGAATTTTTCTCTCTAAAAAGCTTTTTCTCGAGAACAAAGCCGCGAAGATTCGTGCAGACGTAAAAAAGCCTGATGAATGCAATGGCGCTCATCGTTTCCCTCTAGAGCTGAAGGTTTTCTCGATAGGACAGAATTTCCAAAATGATGTATTAATTTCGACATCTGAACAGTTTTTCTCGGTTTGCGAGGAAACCGTGAGGTTTACAGTAAAACGGAAGGTAGTGCCGTATTTGGGAGGCTTTTTTACTTATCCTACGCGATAATTTACGTAGATGTGAGTCTTTCAGATTTTTTTAAAAATTGACATGCTTATAGTCCATCGAATTTTTTTCTCTAAAAAGCTTTTTCTCGAGAACAAAGCCGCAAAAATTCGTGCAGACGTAAAAAAACCTGATGAATGCAATGGCGCTCATCGTTTCCCTCTAGAGCTGAAGGTTTTCTCGATAGGACAGAATTTCCAAAATGATGTATTAATTGCGACATCTGAACAGTTTTTCTCGGTTTGCGGGGAAACCGTGAGGTTTACAGTAAAACGGAAGGTAGTACCGTATTCGGCAGGCTTTCTTACGTAGCTTTCGCTACAATTTACGTGGATGTCAGTCTTTCAGATTTTTTTTAAAATTGACATGCTATAGTCCATCGAATTTGTCTCTCTAAAAAGCTTTTTCTCGAGAACAAAGCCGCGAAGATTAGTATAGACGTAAGAAAGCCTGACGAATGCAATGGCGCTCTCAGTTTCCTTCTAAAGTTGAAGGTTTTCCTGGTAGGACGGAATTTCCAGAATAATGTATTAATCTCGACGACATCTCAAGAGTTTTTCTCGGTTTGCGAGGAAATCGTGCATTTTACAGAAAAACGGAAGGTAGTACCGTATTCGGCAGGCTTTCTTACGTAGCTTTCGCTACAATTTACGTGGATGTGAGTCTTTCAGATTTTTTTAAAAATTGACATGCTATAGTCCATCGAATTTTTCTCTCTAAAAAGCTTTTTCTCGAGAACAAAGCCGCGAAGATTATTATAGACGTAAGAAAGCCTGACGAATGCAATGGCGCTCTCAGTTTCCTTCTAAAGTTGAAGGTTTTCCTGGTAGGACGGAATTTCCAGAATGATGTATTAATCTCGACGACATCTCAAGAGTTTTTCTCGGTTTGCGAGGAGACCGTGCGTTTTACAGAAAAACGGAAGGTAGTGCCGTATTCGGGAGGCTCTCTTACGTAGCTTAGGTTACAATTTACGTGGATGTGAGTCTTTCAGATTTTTTTAAAAATTGACATGCTATAGTCCATCGAATTTTTCTCTCTAAAAAGCTTTTTCTCGAGAACAAAGCCGCGAAGATTAGTATAGACGTAAGAAAGCCTGACGAATGCAATGGCGCTCTCAGTTTCCTTCTAAAGTTGAAGGTTTTCCTGGTAGGACGGAATTTCCAGAATGATGTATTAATCTCGACGACATCTCAAGAGTTTTTCTCGGTTTGCGAGGAAATCGTGCATTTTACAGAAAAACGGAAGGTAGTGCCGTATTCGGGAGGCTCTCTTACGTAGCTTAGGCTACAATTTACGTGGATGTGAGTCTTTCAGATTTTTTTAAAAATTGACATGCTATAGTCCATCGAATTTTTCTCTCTAAAAAGCTTTTTCTCGAGAACAAAGCCGCAAAAATTAGTATAGACGTAAGAAAGCTGGCGAATGCAATGGCGCTCTCAGTTTCCTTCTAAAGTTGAAGGTTTTCCTGGTAGGACAGAATTTCCAGAATGATGTATTAATCTCGACGACATCTCAAGAGTTTTTCTCGGTTTGCGAGGAGACCGTGCACTTTACAGAAAAACGGAAGGTAGTGCCGTATTCGGAAGGCTTTCTTACTTATCCTTCGCTATAATTTACGTAGATGTGAGCCTTTCAGATTTTTTTAAAAATTGACATGCTATAGTCCATCGAATTTTTTTCTCTAAAAAGCTTTTTCTCGAGAACAAAGCCGCAAAAATTCGTGCAGACGTAAAAAAGCCTGATGAATGCAATGGCGCTCATCGTTTCCCTCTAGAGCTGAAGGTTTTCTCGATAGGACAGAATTTCCAAAATGATGTATTAATTGCGACATCTGAACAGTTTTTCTCGGTTTGCGAGGAAACCGTGAGGTTTACAGTAAAACGGAAGGTAGTACCGTATTCGGCAGGCTTTCTTACGTAGCTTTCGCTACAATTTACGTGGATGTCAGTCTTTCAGATTTTTTTAAAAATTGACATGCTATAGTCCATCGAATTTTTCTCTCTAAAAAGCTATTTCTCGAGAACAAAGCCGCGAAGATTAGTATAGACGTAAGAAAGCCTGACGAATGCAATGGCGCTCTCAGTTTCCTTCTAAAGTTGAAGGTTTTCCTGGTAGGACGGAATTTCCAGAATAATGTATTAATCTCGACGACATCTCAAGAGTTTTTCTCGGTTTGCGAGGAAATCGTGCATTTTACAGAAAAACGGAAGGTAGTACCGTATTCGGCAGGCTTTCTTACGTAGCTTTCGCTACAATTTACGTGGATGTGAGTCTTTCAGATTTTTTTAAAAATTGACATGCTATAGTCCATCGAATTTTTCTCTCTAAAAAGCTTTTTCTCGAGAACAAAGCCGCGAAGATTATTATAGACGTAAGAAAGCCTGACGAATGCAATGGCGCTCTCAGTTTCCTTCTAAAGTTGAAGGTTTTCCTGGTAGGACGGAATTTCCAGAATGATGTATTAATCTCGACGACATCTCAAGAGTTTTTCTCGGTTTGCGAGGAGACCGTGCACTTTACAGAAAAACGGAAGGTAGTGCCGTATTCGGAAGGCTTTCTTACTTATCCTTCGCTATAATTTACGTAGATGTGAGCCTTTCAGATTTTTTTAAAAATTGACATGCTTATAGTCCATCGAATTTTTCTCTCTAAAAAGCTTTTTCTCGAGAACAAAGCCGCGAAGATTCGTGCAGACGTAAAAAAGCCTGATGAATGCAATGGCGCTCATCGTTTCCCTCTAGAGCTGAAGGTTTTCTCGATAGGACAGAATTTCCAAAATGATGTATTAATTTCGACATCTGAACAGTTTTTCTCGGTTTGCGAGGAAACCGTGAGGTTTACAGTAAAACGGAAGGTAGTACCGTATTCGGCAGGCTTTCTTACGTAGCTTTCGCTACAATTTACGTGGATGTGAGTCTTTCAGATTTTTTTAAAAATTGACATGCTATAGTCCATCGAATTTGTCTCTCTAAAAAGCTTTTTCTCGAGAACAAAGCCGCGAAGATTAGTATAGACGTAAGAAAGCCTGACGAATGCAATGGCGCTCTCAGTTTCCTTCTAAAGTTGAAGGTTTTCCTGGTAGGACGGAATTTCCAGAATAATGTATTAATCTCGACGACATCTCAAGAGTTTTTCTCGGTTTGCGAGGAAATCGTGCATTTTACAGAAAAACGGAAGGTAGTACCGTATTCGGCAGGCTTTCTTACTTATCCTTCGCTATAATTTACGTAGATGTGAGCCTTTCAGATTTTTTTAAAAATTGACATGCTTATAGTCCATCGAATTTTTCTCTCTAAAAAGCTTTTTCTCGAGAACAAAGCCGCGAAGATTCGTGCAGACGTAAAAAAGCCTGATGAATGCAATGGCGCTCATCGTTTCCCTCTAGAGCTGAAGGTTTTCTCGATAGGACAGAATTTCCAAAATGATGTATTAATTGCGACATCTGAACAGTTTTTCTCGGTTTGCGAGGAAACCGTGAGGTTTCCAGTAAAACGGAAGGTAGTACCGTATTCGGCAGGCTTTCTTACGTAGCTTTCGCTACAATTTACGTGGATGTCAGTCTTTCAGATTTTTTTTAAAATTGACATGCTATAGTCCATCGAATTTGTCTCTCTAAAAAGCTTTTTCTCGAGAACAAAGCCGCGAAGATTAGTATAGACGTAAGAAAGCCTGACGAATGCAATGGCGCTCTCAGTTTCCTTCTAAAGTTGAAGGTTTTCCTGGTAGGACGGAATTTCCAGAATGATGTATTAATCTCGACGACATCTCAAGAGTTTTTCTCGGTTTGCGAGGAGACCGTGCACTTTACAGAAAAACGGAAGGTAGTGCCGTATTCGGAAGGCTTTCTTACTTATCCTTCGCTATAATTTACGTAGATGTGAGCCTTTCAGATTTTTTTAAAAATTGACATGCTTATAGTCCATCGAATTTTTTTCTCTAAAAAGCTGTTTCTCGAGAACAAAGCCGCAAAAATTCGTGCAGACGTAAAAAAGCCTGATGAATGCAATGGCGCTCATCGTTTCCCTCTAGAGCTGAAGGTTTTCTCGATAGGACAGAATTTCCAAAATGATGTATTAATTTCGACATCTGAACAGTTTTTCTCGGTTTGCGAGGAAACCGTGAGTTTTACAGTAAAACGGAAGGTAGTACCGTTTTCAGGAGGCTTTTTTACGTAGCTTTCGCTATAATTTACGTGGACTCGAACATTTCAGATTTTATTAAAAAGTGCCTTACTACTTCATGGAAGTTTTCTCTCCAAAACATGAGAAAAATAAAAGGTCGCGAAGAAATGCCAGAACTTTCTTTGCGATGCACATAAACTTTACTACAGCGACATCTAGCGGCGAGTAGAAGAAGCCATATCGAGAAACATTATAAGCGCGTTCTATCACGGAGAGTAGTCACGCATTAATTGTTTATATTGATGTTAGCCTACAACAGCGCCCTCTGCTAGACGCTGGACGAAAACTCATCTTACAACGGCGCTAATTCTGTTCCCTGTAATAAAGTACTTTAATACTTACCTTGTGTTGAAGGCTTTTTGTCCGTTCTTGAAATTATCCAAAAGGTTTATAAATAAATACACAACAAAATACAAATCTATATATATATAAATGAGCGTAAACCTTACAATAAAAAATACAAAGGTTATGTAATAAATTCTAAGAGTAGAAAATATACTGATATATCTTAACAACTAGGCGTCTATCAACAATATTAAGTAACGTTTATAAACTCCTCAGATGATCACAAACTTTATTGCGAACAAATAAAAACGCGCTTAAAATAAAATCTAAAACGTGATATTTACAAACACACATCAGAACCGTTGAGAAAGCTCGTAATCAGTCTAAACCGATTTTTTTTTTCAATTATACAGTGACGTTGAGCAAAAAAAGAAAATTGCGGACGGACGGCGATTAGAAATGGTCGACCTTGACGGCGACGCTGTTGGCGGCGTGATTGCTGGGCAACAGGATGTTGTCCCAGTCGGTGTGGATGTCCTGCTCGGAGTCCGTCGCCTTCAGGCTTATCCCTAGGCTCGGGAGGGTGTTGGCGTAATGGGGAATATTCAGAATCACAGGCTTTAGAAATTCAGTACCTAGAAAGACTCGGCTGTTTCAAAAACCTGTTATATTTTGCAAAAAAAAATATTAGAAATAAATTAATAGGAAATGTTATGTTATTTAACTGTTTCAACGATCCAGGATCGAACGTATTATGAATCGCGGCTCTTAGAAGTTCAAAATAGTCGTTCTCATGTTTGAATGCAAAGTGCGTGTTCGTTGGGTTCCGGTCTCGTAAGCGCCGATTTAATTCCCACGTCGATATTTTCATAAAATGAACGACTAAAATAGGTTGTTTTGTTTAAAAGTGAACTTTTGACTATGCAAAAATGCAGAACTACGTTTGGGGACCGTTTTCCTTATTAAAATAAATTTATTAAGTAAAAAGTTACTTCAGGTGACTATATAAACGTTTATATTAAGCGATGAAGAAATTTCAAGTATCAAATTATATTTGAGATTAAAAAATTGAAATGTTTACAAATGAAATGATCGGCCCACAGGAACACTTGCCCACATCCGCCATATTGAATTCAGTTAGATAGACAGTTAGAGCGGCAAATTTTAGGTACTGTCACTCAGTACCTTCTTACCTAGATCTATTTAGGATTTACGTCACTTTACCCGACTTTTTATTGTGTTTTTTTTTATTATTGGAGTAGGGGAACAATTGGAGGAAGATATAAGACATTTAATCGAGATTTTGTGACGAAATTGAAATCATTTCGAAATCAAGGTCTTTTTTAAAGGCATGTTTTTTAAAAATGGTTGATAGGGCCAAATAGCATGGACAAATATCACCAAGGAAGCTTTTTTAGGTTGAAGATCTAAGCAACCATCACCAGAAAAAAACAACTTAAAAATTTAAAGACAAAAAAAAACTATAAAAGAACTCTGGACACTGAAAGTGTCACAAACTGAACCCTCTTGAATGAAGAAATGTCTGTATATAAACATGAAAACGCCAGCCCACCACTGTCATATTGAATTCGGTTAAAATGGGCAGTTGGGGGCGAAAAATTTGAAATTTCCATGCCCAGTATCTTGGTTGAACTCATTAATAATTTACATGGATTTACCAGATTTCTTATATAAAAAAAAAGTTCAAATGAGAAGAGTGTTGAAACTCAAGAGTGCAAGGAAATTGTGAAAAGATACTTGAGCGATAGAAAGAGGAGAAAAAATAAGATTAACAGCCTGGACAAATGCCACCAAGTAAACTATTTTAAATTAAAGATTCAAGAGTTAAACATTTCCATAAAAAAAAAAAATAGAAAACAGATTCAAAATGGACGAGAACCTTAAGAAAAACGATGGAAACGATTAAAAACAATCTGGGCAGAACAAATATCACAAACTGAACTCCCTTGGATGAAGAGATGTTTGCATATAGATACAAAAACGCCATCCCACGACCGCCATATTGAATTTGGTTAGATATGCAGTTCGAGCGGCAAATTTGAAATTTCCTAGTGGCCAGTGGATACTATTAAAAAGCCTGGGAAAATGTCACCAAGTGAACTATTTTAAATTGAAAATCCAAAAGATCAAAATATTTTATATGGAAAGAAAAAAAATAGCCGAAAAATAGACAAAAACCTCAAGAGAAAACAATAAAGAAAATCTGGACTGGATAAACATCATAAACTAAACTCTCTCAGATGTAGAAACATTTGTGTATAGATACGAGAACGCCTGCCCACAACCGCCATATTGAATTCGGTTAGAGGGGCAGATAGACCGGTAAATTTGAATTTCCAAGTGGCTAGTATCTCTTATTTGGATTTACAGATAATTTACAATACCCTTTACTTGATCCTTGCTATGGTTTTACATTACTAAAGACTAGAATAGCAGCCGAGAGTAAAATATTGAAATGTCAGAAATAAAATGATGTGAAAATACTTGGGCTGGACAAATATTACCATAAGAACGCTTGCCCACATCCACCATATTGAATTCGGTTAGAGAGACAGTTAGAGCGGCAAATTTGAATTCCTAGCGGCCAGTACTTCTTATTCGGATTTACAGATAATTGACCATACCCTTCACTTTACTTTTACTATGGTTTTTCATTACTGAAGAGTAGAATAGATACCAAAAGAGAGTAGAAAATTGAAATATCAAAAAGAAAACGATGAGAAAAAAAAATGGGCTGGGCAAATGTTACCAACTGAACCATCTAAGATCAAGAAATGTTTGCAAATGGGATGTATAGCACACAGAAATGCTTGCCCACAACCGCCATATTGAATTCGGTTAGAGGGGCAGTTAAAGCGGTAAATTTGAATTTTCTTGTGGCGAGTATCTCTTATTCGGTTTTACAGATAATTTACAATACCCTTTACTTGATTCTTACTGTTTTTTCATTACTGAAGAGTAACGACCGAAAGAGAGTAAAAAATTGAAGAAAACAATGGAAAAATACTTCGACTGGACAAATATTACCAGCTAAACTGTCTTAGATTAAGAAATGTTTGCAAATGGAATGAATCACACACAGAAGAGCTTGCCCACAACCGCCATATTGAATTAGGTTAGATCGGAAGTTCGATTGACAAATTAGAAATTTTTTGCTGCCTAGCACCTTTCGCTTAGATTTATTTGTAATTTGCATCGTTTTTCTCTAGTTTTTATTACTGCTTTTCATGAATGGAGTAGAGGAACGATCGAAAGAGTGGAAAAATTAGAGAGTCTACTCGAGCGTTTTGAGGGGAAATTGAAATACTAAAAGGTATCTTGTTTGGTCTTTTTAACCTGAAAATAAGTGTTAACAAGAACTCACCTTGCGGTCCACACATAACAAGAGGCGACAGCATCGTCTCACCTGAAAACCAAAAATAAAAAACGCTTTAGCGCCGCAAGCCCTACACTATACCGGTATGTACACTGGTTCACACTCTACGACATCGCTAAACCCAAAACTACTGCCGCAAAACCTCGGAAGCGCTTCGCCTGGCGGCCCTTCCGAGACCTCGCGACTACTCTAGCTAGACCTTTACCATTGTCGAGATCGAGGGGAGGCGTGTTGTCGCAGAGCCTCGGATCGGAGATCACGAAATAGATATGCCTCTCCTCGCCGGGGGCTATCGCGCCCTCTGGCACCTCCAACGACACCCCCCAGTACTCGTTCACGAGCGTGGCGCCGCGATGGTCGACGGCGGCGGCCGTCACGTCCCTCTTGCTCGGCCTGGAGAAGTCCTGTGCGTTCCTGTTGAAATCCCGGGGGCTCCGGTTCTCGTCGATGCGCTCCGGCTGCAGCGAGAGCTTCTTCTGGGTCTTCGGCGTGCCCTCGCGGCTCCTCCGCGTGAACGACAGCTTGCGGAAGAGCTTCGGAGTGTGGAACCCCTCGCTCTTCTGATGCTTAAACGACTGGGTTTTGGTTAGTTTGGGCGTTATTTTTGGCGAGTTAGTAGCGGGCGACGGGTTTAGCTTTTGGGCAATGTTAGGCTGGGATCCGTAAAAAGCCGGCTGCTCCATCAAGCCCCTTGAACGATAAAAATGGGTTTTAGTCGACGCCGGTGCGCAGTTCGGGGGTTAGTAGCAACACAAGCCGATGTAGGGCGAAGCTAAACACCAAAGAAGGGCCTGCTAACATGCATAACTGGGCCCTATTAGTCCTACTGCTCCATGCTATACCGCTACATGCACATCAAACGCAAAAATGCCACACAGGTTTTCAAAAATTAGAATCGCAATTACTTAATGAAGCTTCCATCAGCAGGATCAATATTGCCCGGTTTAGTAGATTTCTATAAACCTCGACATATTTACAGACAACTTATTTTTTAGTTGACTAGATTGGCGTGGCTCACTAGTTCGATTCTTTTAAGAAACCCTGTATATCGACTCAAGAAGAACCCTTATAAGTAGACTATAATTACACCCCACAAGGATCAAGTAACATAATAATTAGAAAGAAACATTATAACAAAAACAATAAGATGACCTTTACATGACCTTTATCCTGGGAAAATTAATTTATTTAAACCGGTTTGGCTCTCCCAGGTAGTTCAAGATTGCTGAAAGTCATTTTAGGAGCCTCTATTTTTTTTACTTAATAACGGTGTAATTTATAACTGAATTAATGACCTTGAAATTGCCTGGTATAGACAGAATGGGAAAATCCGTATTTGGGAGTCATTATTTCAAAACGCGGACTGACCTTGACATGACCTTTAAAAAATTGAACCATTATAAATTTCACATTATGTAACCTGAAAGGGTTTTATAAATCACAACCGCAACATTTACAGAAATATTTTGCATGTAGGAAATTAGAACATGCTAAAACGACCTTGAATATTTTACCATTAATCATCTAAACCTTTATTTTTTAAACTCCTTTTCTTTAACTTACTGACTATTCCAGATAGTCCAAAGTTGCTGAAAATCTGATTTTAGACGTTACATGGGAAAATTTACGTTTTAATATAAGTATAATTGATGGACGACCTTGAAGATCCGTACGAGACAGCGTTGACAAAAATTGGAAACCTCAAAAATTCGCATTGGGGGAAAGCTTCAGAATATTTGCAAAATTTAACAGAACAATGAGAAAAAGACGATTCATCTTGAAATGACCTTCACAAAATTGTTCCACTGTAAATTTCATTCTACCTGAGTTGATAAAATTAGCAAAACCATGGAAAGTTCGTAAAAAGACATTTATTTTTATGGGAGACAAATAGAAAGCAATTCACACGAACAGGGTTTTTCAAAAATGTGACTAACAATTTTTTTACAACGAATACAGATTACATAAAACCCCCTCTATGTAGACTATTTTTATATTCCTCATTAAGAATCATGTGATTCTTTTCGCAGTTAAAAAATCTGTTACAATTAAAAAAAAAACTACAATTCCACAGCAAAAAAAAATTAACAACCTTCGAATGACCTTCCCAATTTTGTCCCGCGAAAATACGTTTATCTGAAACTGACTGATCGTCGCAGATAGTTTAAATATCTCGTTTTGACTCAATATTTTCAAAATCTTTATTAGGACAAAATTATTTCTAAAAATTCTGCTATTAATATTAAAATCACAATTTTTGCTATTAAAAAAATGTATATATCGGAAATATCTCCAAAACAGCCAGTCTAACGCTCAAAGCTGGATTTTAACACAAACAAAACAAAAAAATCCAAACGCTTTTCACATACCAAGTAACAATAACTAAAAGTCCAACATATAGTGTATCCTAGGCAGAAACCATAGTCAACAAAACGTATGGATGATAAGATTATGTACAAATAAGTGAAAAATGCAACCAGTGTACACACTTGCAAACAATACCGAATGCTAGTCGCGTTCGTTCCGATCGGGAAGGAATTTCTTGGGAGGGCATATCGCAAATTGGATTCAGGCGCTTTCGCCAACCTTCTATATATTTTAAAGGGCGGATTTTGGAGGCGCTTTTCCTATAAACGGCTACGATTTACGAATCGTCGAAGAATTTTCACTGCTTTCTGGCGGAATACGTTTAAATTACGATTGTTTAAGATTTATTTGTGTCATGATGAAACATCGAACTGCTATAAACATGAATCAGGATCATTACAGATATGGACAGTTTAAAATGGTAGTTCAAATGAGCCTCAAAGCCAGCTCTAAATGGGATGTAGAGAGAATTCTGATGATGCAATTAACCAAGGGATAATTCTGAAGCTACAAAATTTGTGTTGTATAAAAATTCGGAGAGGCACTTCTGAAGATAAATTGTCGAAACGCTGTAAAAATATTGTCACATGTATGTACAGTATTCTCATAATATACTACATACATTTATATAGGAGCTAAAGAAAGTTGGCAATGGTGTTAATAAATTGACAGGAACAATGTGATGAACACAATTAAATCCATGACTAGATCCATTGTTGTTGAAAATGTATTACAGATAGAAAAGTAATTTTACAAATGGAAAGCCTACTGGACAGTAGTTAACCGCTATGTTGGGGTTAATTGGGGCAAATTGAATAACTTGATACAAAACAATGGGATTAGTGAACAGATGATTGTAGTTAAATGCTAGAATGTGTTTAGGAGAGAGTGGGGCAACTAGATAAAAGTGGATCATTTCTCGTGAATCTTAAGGTCTTTTTATACTATTAGACAATAAATTTTACATAAAACTAAATACAGAGAAAGTTAACATGAAATTACTTAAAATTTGATATTTATTAGAGTATATTGGAGTGAATGAATTGATTCAATATACCAATACAGAACAGGTATCGAACAATAGAATATCACAAAAAGGGCGGAGAGCAGTGTATAAAACATGTTTTCTACAAATTACCTCACTTACCCCCAAACTAATTTTAAACGTCAATAAAATGTCTCTTTACGATTTGCTTGTCATAATCTTACTGTTTCACGCTTGTCTCATTCGACTTACCCCACTTCATCCCAACGCTGAAAAATATTTTGGTCCCTCCCGTTTTATAACACCAACCTTTTCACCAACTCTAAGCGAATTTAAAAGTAATAAATTACCCAAAAAAGATCGTTTTTAAATTTTGCCCCACTCTCCCTGCTTCTGGGATTTCATAACCATTTTGTACTAATAAACACTGTTATATTGCCTATTATTCTATTATTTCCGCAAAAATCCATTTGGCTTGCCCCACTTTACCCCAATACCGAAAAAACAGTTTCATTAATTTAAGTGAAAGAGCGTACAATTTTCTTCTGTCAACGCTACAATAGTTTATAAGTTGTAAAAAGTATCCAAAACGTGTTTTTTTTTAAACATTTGCCCCACTCTCCCATTATCGAAATCTAATAATTAATACAGTACTAATAAAAGTTCGTTTTATTATTTCTTTTATTACCGTTTGGTACCCGTGTCGTATTTCCGTGATAATATATTCGATTTGCCCCACTTTACCCCAATATAGAAAAAATATTTTTGCCCTTGTTACGTCGTAGCATAAAATTTTCTTTCATCAAATTTAAAATGATTTACAAGTTCTAACCAATGTCTAAAACGTGTATTTAAAAAGTTGCCCCACTCTCCCGTAAACAATATTTTCGCCTCTTCTATTTTATAACAAAAAAAAAAGTTTTATCAACTGAAAAATGTTTTACAAATGCTGAATGAATAAATTTTTTAAATGCCCCACTCTCCCTTGTTTGAAATTTTGCATTTAATCAATACAGTATTAAACAGTTTGTTTTATTACTAATTCCATTACCGCTTGGTGCATGTTTCTCAAAATATTTCACCTCTTCTACTTTGTAACATAAAATTTTCTTGCATCTTTAAGGTGATTTAAGTCCTAAAATGTGTTCAAATAGTATTTTAAACACTTGCCCCACTCTCCCCTCTTCGAAACCGAATAATCAACCCAGTATTAATAAACAGTTTGTCCTTTGCAATTACCATCATTACTGTTGGGTACCTGTCCCGTATTTCCCCAATGATAAACTTGGTTTGCTCCACTTTACCCCAATACCAAACAATATTTCACCTCTTCTACTTTGTACGTAACTAACACAAAAATTTCTCCCATCAACTCAACAATGATTTACAAGTTCTATAACCTTTTTAAAAAAGTTGCCCCATGCAATATTTTCACCCTATCTAATTTATAAAAAAAAGTTTTATCAACTCTAAAATGTTTTACAGGTTCTGAAAAATATATAACTAAAACCTTAAGAAACGACTAATAAGACGCGGCATTTGAAGAGGGCGGGGCTTCGTCGGTATTCTAAGTAGGCGGAACTGGGCGGAACAGATCAGATTATGTAATGTAGGAGGGGCATTCTACACGTTAATGTACAAACGCAACCTTTTTACGCCTTTTATATAGTCAAGAAACAATATATACAGTGATCGCGTGAAAATTCCTTCCAGACGTCGCGAACCAACACAGAACAAACTAAGCTATATACACAACGCCATACGAATGACTTACCTCATGTTGTGGCCCACCGGCTTCCGGTACAGCTCGAATGCCGACCCCCTCTGCTCCCTGGAGCCCTGCAGGTCCACCACGGGCGGTCTGGCGTCCATTAGATCGCCCGGATGGTGGTCCATGCCGTAGGGGTTCTCGTGCTGGTGCGCAATGGGCGTGATCTCGCTCCTGCTCGCGTAAGATATGCTCGGGTGTCGCCTGGGGGATTCCTGATAAGGCGGGGCCATGTCGTAGTGACCGCCCTGGTATCGCATGGCTGTCTCGGCGTGGTACGCGTTCATGTTGCCCGGCGAATTATAGTAGTAGTTGTGGTGGGGGGAGAGGTTCGCGTTCTGGTTGCGCGGGTCCTGATTCACATCGATTAATTGGTGTGTATGTACGATAAGTACCCAAGCTATGCGTTGTTACAATATTCCACAATTTATATACATTTGTATCGAAAAGTTAAAAGTTTAGAAAAAAAAATCGTAAAATTTACAATAGTACGATTATGACGATGAAATTTCGTCGTCGAGTACTAACAAACTCGGTTAATGAGACCTATTTGGGGGCGTGGTAAAGCTGGGAAAGAGGAGTGGTAAATCAGAAAAGGGCGTGGCAAATGAGGACGGTCTATGACCGGCGGCAAAGGATTTAGAGAAAGGAAGTCGATTTCTCTACCCAATCTCTTAATGTGTGATACTGAGGACGTATCATTAGAGGAGCGTGGTCTCCTTTACAGCGAAGTCCAGGTCATTACTGGGCGTGGTTTCGAAGATAGAGTAGATATTTTATTTTTATAAAAGAAATAAAACAACATAATTTTGTTTCTGGCTATGGCATTTCTAAAAGGTAGACCATTGTAAGAGTGGCAGATGGAAAAGGTGGAAGAATATAGAGAATAGAAGTGTCAGTGTCGGGCTTTATTTGAATGGGAAAACGTCATACTTAGACACGCCCCTTACGAAATTAGTTCCTAGGAAGGACGATCACACGAACTTTACTTACCACCGGATTGCTGTGACTTTTTCCATGCTGATAGACGGGCGGCGGTTGCACCATGCCATCTCCCGCGTACCCCTGCTTGTAGGGCGGTTTATAGTTCTTAGGCTTGGGCGGGGGCACGGGCTTGTAGGTGTTGCCGTTGGGCGGGCCCATATGATTCGGCGGGCCGCTATCGTAGCCGTTGTGATGCATCGGCGGGCTACGCAGGGGCGACTGCTGGTGGATGCTCAGCGTCGATTCCCTGAGATCCTGATGGGAGGATCTCGTGTACTCCGGAGGCGGCTGGTTCTGCGGGTGCGAGGAGTTGTTGTTCCGACTAAAATATGGGGAAAATTTATGTCATGTCTAATGGTTAGTAGGTTAAAATTAGTGACAGATATAACAAAAAAAAAAAAGGTTGTACCTGTATTTGCCATAGTCAGTCTTCGTCTCCATATGCGGTTTTCCAGGAATCGTTTGCTTTGCCGGGGATCTCGAATACCTACAGCGGAAAATTGTGGTTGCATAATACGCAAAACATCAATTTTTTAACTACTCCACTATCAATAACCAAAGACGGGTAGACAATTTTAATAATTTTAGATACACAAAACAACATTATTTGAAAAAACCTCTAATAGCATTTGTGAGTATTTCAGATGGAAACATTTTATTTAGAATGAAAAATCATTAAAAGTTACAATAAATATTAGAACCAATTCGAAATGGCTCTCTCGAGGCGTGGCCATAGTGGTGGGCGACATAACTCGACAACGTGACTAGACTTTCTCACGACTAGATACGTGAGAAAGCCAATAAAAATGGACGAAGGGGCGTGTTTTGAATGCGTTGCGAATTGGTAGGCGCGGTTTGAATTACGGATGCCTGGTTGATGGTTTTGTATCATGTGGGTGGGATTCCGACTTGGATTATTATAAATTAGACAGCGAAAATGGTATATACATAGAAATGTACAAACTGTACACTATTCGTTGATTTTTATTGGGTTCCATAGATGTATAAACACTCTATAACCACGCCCATTTCGTTTAGGCCACGCCCACAGAAGAACCCCTCGAAGGAAATCGTTCGCAAGGACGATTCTGCTCACTGACGCCGAATCAATTTTGTTTGAACGTTTTAATGATTCAGAAACTTTGTATTTGGACACGCCTACACTTACACCGCTTACGAAAGCTGAAAATTTGAAGTTACTACTTCAATTGCCTCCCGATAATGGCTTCTTGCTTTACGAAATATGCGATTTATCGAAAAACTCGTCCCACAGAGGTTTTTCAAGGTGCTAACCTGTACATGTCCCTTTCCACCGACCCTCTGGGGTTGACCGCGTCCATGGGCGGCCCGCCCTCCTTCTCCATCTCCCTGGAGTTCCTGGGGCTGTTCTCCATCAGCTGTTCGGCGGGCGGCAGGCCGTACTTGAGGTCCATCTTGGAGCCGTGCCGGTGGGCGTTCTGATCCCACCGGGGCCCCGAGTTGTACTTCGACGGGCTGTTCTGCATGTTGCCGACAACCGGGTCGATCTTGGAGAGAGTGGTCTTGAGGTCGTCGTGCGCGTTGGGGCCGATCCGCGAATTGGACTGTTTGTTGAAGGAGTCGTAGCTCGAGAGCGAGTCCTAAGGGAACGATTTATACTGAGTGATTGAAATATGATGCCGGCGCAAATAATAGTGACGGACCACCCCTTTGCTATGACCATTAACGAAGACAACGCACCAAATAAATATATAACCAGTATTTTAAACTTTTATGCAATTAAAATTCGATTTTCTTAGAGTATAACTTAAAAAAGATATATACTTACCGATTTTGAATTTTGACTTCGTTCCAGCGATCCGGCTTTGTTGTTGTTAAAATTGCCGTTTTCGGCCGGATTATTGTCGTTTACTTCCGCCTGCGGGTTCGCCTTTGTGCCGAAAAGCCTTTCGTGCGCGGATCGTCTATATTTAACATTGAAAAATTGGTCATATATCGTAGAATGTAATGTTATAGTAGTTAATGAGACTGTGATACTCCCTTTTCCGATATTTACAATAATTCAGGTCTCGAACATGTCAGATGTATTATTTATAATGTAATTGTGGCAACATCGCTAAATGTAATCGTGGCAACCTGGCTAAATGTTATTTGCAAGCAGAGATGTTAATCTGCGAAGTAATTATTTTAACATTACATTAATGCTTGATGTTAATTTTTGTTAATTTGTATTGTTAAACACAGAACTTGTTAAAAACGCATAAAGGGAAGCTGCCTGTTAATATTAACCGTTAATTTCTATAGTTAACTAGAAATGTTAGCTATTAACCGTTAATTTCCGTTAGCGTAAGACAAACGATAAGGTAGAACTCGTTAAGCGCATGTCAGAGAACAATAAACATCATTAACCGTTAAATATAAATGCTACTTGTTAACATTAACCGTTAATTCCTGTAGTCAAATAGAAATGTTAGCTATTAACCGTTAATTTCCGTTAACGTAAGACGCACGATAACGCAGAACTCGTTAAGCGCATGTCAGGGAACAATAAGCACCATTAACTGTTAAAAAGAAACGCTACCTATTAAAATCAAACGTTAATTCCTGAAGTTAAGTAGAAATGTTAGCTATTAACCGTTAATTTCCGTTAACGTAAGACGAATGACAACACAGAACTTGTTAAACGCATGAATAAACGTTACCTATTAACATTAACCGTTAATTCCTGCAGTTAAGTAGAAACATTAGCTATTAACCGTTAATTTCCATTAACGTAAGACGCACGATAACGCAGAACTCGTTAAGCGCATGTCAGGGAACAATAAGCACCATTAACTGTTAAAAAGAAACGCTACCTATTAAAATCAAACGTTAATTTCTGTAATTAAGTAGAAATGTTAACATTAAACGTTAATTGTTATAGTTAAATAGACCTATTAGCTATTAACCGTTAATTTTTGTTAACGTAGGAGATTACGCAGATTGCCACGCGCATGTCAGTGTTATAAATTACCGCGTAACAGTCCACACTTACCCGTTGGGTATCTTATTCGGGGTCGTCAACAAACCCATAGGTTTTATAGCCCTATCGATCCTCGGGGGCAAATCGGGGACCTGCCCGTAAACGCCCTCCTTCGCGGGACTCTGCTCGCTCATGCTGTGCCCTTTGCTGTGACTGTAGCCGCCGTGAAGGGTACTGGCTTGTCTCTTATGCTGCATACCCCTCTCGGCGCTAAAATCCGCCCGCCTGTCTGGCGAACCGAAATCGTTCCTGGACCCGAACTCGTTCCTGACGTCGTTAATTTTGGGGTAGTCGGCTTTTTGATATGTCTCGGAGGAGTAGATGGGGTTCTTGTCGTTGTAGCCGGGATTTTTTGGGTAAGGTCCTTGAGGGTCCAAAGAAGAGGGAATGTCGGGGTTCGAGAGGGTGTATGAGGGGTCTTTCGTCAGGGGGGAGTCCGTTGGGGGAGTGTGGGGGTCCGCGGGGGCTTGCTGCTGTTGCGGATTGCTGCCGAAGCCGTATCTCGAATCGTAGTTGGGCTAGAAAAGATTTTTTAAACGGCGCCAGTGCATACTAAAAAAGATACTAACCTGGTATGGAGGTAGAACATCCGTGGTGCTGCTATCTGGCATCACGACGCTGGGATCGGAGCTGGCCTTGGCCAGCCTGCCGCCGCCGTTGCCGTTCCCCGAAAGCCCGGGGGACGTGGGGGGCCCGGGGCTGTGTTCTAGGTCGCTTTCGGGGGAGCTGGCGTAGGAGAGGCGCAACGACGACATCGGGAATAGGAAATCGTCCGACAGCGATTCCTCCGGCTGTAATGCACAGTTTATATACAGGGTGATGCGAACGGCACAGCACACAATTAGCGATTAATGTGGGTCAAAATAAGCACAAACAGAAAAACAAGGTTACGCAGATGGTTTATGGGTTTCAAGTGGAGAAGTGGTTTTAGTACAATTACACAGGCCAACAAAGATTTTGTGATCGGACTTTTTTTAACTTTTTGGCTTAGTTACATACCATGAACTACAGAAACACTATTTTTTTTTGTTTCCATCACGCACCAGTATTTGTAAATGAACATTGTACAATAATTTTGTAGTTTTTAAAACAAAGGTTCTATAAAATTTAATTTTGCCTCAATCTTTGCGGCGCCCCTGTGTTTAATCGGTTTGAAATGTACGCACAAGTGTGCGGGATTTACCAAAACAGAGTTGGCCGGTGGGGATATTTCGGTTTTATACTATTCGAGTATTCACATAGTCGCTGTAGTACGTTTTTAATGTGTGTACGTTTACTAGTGACATCGCGTCGTGTTTTTATTTCGTTTTAAAAATGCCTAGAAGTTGTAAAAAAACATCAAATATATTTTGCCACAAATTGAACACCTGGTTCCAAAAACGTTATTTGGTTGATCCGCAAAAAAATTCTTTTGCCGTCACTTCATACTGAATTATGATTAATGAAGCAATACGTAAAAGCTATAGATAAAAACGGGAATTGTTTTAAGTCTTTATGTGGCAAATTTCCAACTCTTTCTGAAGCAAAATTAAAGAAAGGCATTTTCGTAGGATCACAAATAAGAGAATTAATAGAGGGCCAACAGTTTAAAGCAACAATGACAGAAATTGAAAAAGAATCTTGGATATGCTCTAAAAAGTAACAGAAATTTTTTTAGGAAATTAAAACATCGGCAGTATGACGAAATTGTCAACAAAATGCTTGGATAAGTTTAAAGAACTTGGTTGTAATGTGAGCATAAAAATTCATTTTCTGCGTGCTCATCTGAACTACTTCCTAGAAAATCTTGGTGCTGTTAGTGAGGAGCAAGATGAAAGGTTCAATCAAGACATAAAGGAGGTGGAAAGGAAGTATCAGGGTCGATGGGATGTGGCAATGATGCCAGATTACTGCTAGATGATGAGAAAAGAACATCCAACGAATGACTACACAAGAAAAACTAAAAAACGAAGTTTTTTGTTAAAGAGGGAGAGATTTTCAAAAGAAAGAAATTAGAGACACAAAACTATTTGTATTGTTGTTTTTTACTATTTTTTAATGTTTATTAAATATACCATTTATTAAAATGTAGTTTTTTCTTTAGTTTTTAATTTATTCTGATTACTCAGTTGACCAAAAACCTTACGTGAGGGGCAAAAACGGAAGATAGATATGAAATCAGCGTAAATAACTCACTTATAATCACTTATCAAACCCAAATCAACTTTCAATATGTCAAAATTTGTAGGCCTGTGTTATTAATTTGAACTTTTGACAGCGACGTAATGCCTTATTTTGTTAAATTCCTTTAAATGTTGGCTACAACGGAATAAGCGTAAAAATGCATCAGTATATTTACATATCTAAGGACAAATAGTTAGTATGCGTAAAACAAAAAACAAAAAAAACATAATACACAAAAAGCACAATTAACGAAAAATTATTATATGAATGTGATGAGTATTTAGTGAAAAATAACGTGCAAAACACTGGTGCGAGTATTCTTAATATTTACTTCACCTTTATTGTCATATACAGAGTGCTTTTTGTAGAGACCACTCAATATAATGAGATTTTTATGACTATATTTCAGGCCAACATTATGACGTCAAATTAGAAAACACCCTGTATAGGTACGACTTAAAAACCACTTTTTATTAATTATGCTTGGTGAAACATCACGGTAAGCCCAAAGGATGGCTCTATGTCGGAAATTAAAACGAGAGGTATTTATCTAGTCCCAAAAATTTTAAAACACTTTGTATATCACAGAAAATTTAATTGAAAACATTATGTATTTAATTTTTTTATACTTCAATTTTTGTAATAATAATTACATTAAAAAAAAAACGATAATTTTGTATTAAACAGAGGCGTATCATAAAATTTTTAAGAGGAGGCAACATCTTTGGTTATTTCTGTTAAACCCGCGTGAATGAAAATTGAAAATATACAAACCAAACGCATGGTTATCGGAAGGTTTTAAAAAATTACCTTGACTGTTAGAAACATGAAATTACAGATATAATTTAACACTTTGTATATGCTAAAGAAATTTATGAAATTGCTTTTTAATTTTTTTTATATTCCTATTTAGGGAATAACGGTTACGGCGTTAAAAACGCGTGGAAACATTTTTCTTAGCCACAGGCGTATCATAACTGTTTTACAGTTAACAGGCGTCAGGTGGATGAAAATTGAATAAACAAAAATAATACTGGTAAAAAAAAGTAATGCTGGTGAAATTTGTAAAATAATTATTCCAATTCGCAGTAATAATTTACCAAACGTTTAATATACGTACATATATATTAGAGAACTTTAGGGAAAAATTTATATTATGATTGAGAACAAAATTACTCGTGTATGAAACAAACAGTAAAAAGGGCGCTTTGTTCAGAGGTGTATCACCTTTTTTTATGTTGTTGTTAAGGAGAAATATAAAATTTCGATGTTAAATTTCACCCCACCCAGAGGCGTACCATATTTTTTTATAACAGGCGCCTGCTTACATACAAATTTATCTGCCAAATCTAGACGAACATAAAATCAAATAAAAAAAAAATTTCTACACAATAAACCTATTAAAATTAATACCGGTGAAATAAAAAAAAAAAACTCCCAAATACACTTTACATTTGCAATAATAAATTACCCGATTTGAATATATCGAATACATTAGCTGAAATATGAATTATTACGCTTTGAAACGCTCGCATATATTGCGTTCTATCCAGTGGCGTATCGTCATTTTTTAGGGACAGGCGACTGATTATTAATTTGCTTATTTCGAAAACCGATATAAATAAAAATCATACAATTAATAAAACATGATAAAACACGATTAAAATTGCAATTGGCGACATTACAGAAATTATATCTCCCCGTAAACCTCTTCTTTGATAGGAAAAAATCTCAAATCTAACCTCGTCAGGCTTATATTCAAATCACCGCCGTCTAGATTTTCCGAAACGTAATCACAATCGTAGTAAATCTGTTCCGACTTCGAAAAATCCAACCCCTCGTCCAAAGAACCCCTCCTAACACCCGCGCCCTTCCCCTTACGGTTATTATTATCATCAAACTCGCTACCAACACACAAACTCTCAAGCCTATCCGACACACAATCGCTGTTAGGAAAGCGCAAATCCTTGTTAGGCTCTCTAGCCAAAACATCGTTAGCACATAGACTACTTGCATTTGGATAGCCGTCTTGGTACAAGCTACCCTGACTGGCCACGGGCGACATGTAGGGGTAATATTCACAGGGGGCGTAACACGAGGTGTTCGGCGTGGTACGGTGGATGAATTGGGGGGAACTGTACATGGAGAGGGCGGTTTTTCGATGGCGACTCCTCGAGTGCCTATGACGATGGGGTAGGGAGTTGGTGGAGCGCGGTTTGAGATAGATCTGGGGGAAGTATATGTCGGAATAGAGGTCGTGGCCCTGAAAAACAACGGAGAACTACGGTCAGACTCCCTGCTACCGCCACCTGAGGTTATTTAGTGACCTAAAATGAACTTTATATCAATATAACCCACTTAGATCTAATAGGTTAAGTTCCACGAGTCTTCTGGGTAATGTACGACGAATTCTGTTATTGTATGAAATAAAGTTCATTTTGGAAACATACCCCATCATTCACTCGTCCAACTTATCACCACCAGTCCCGAAATAAACTCGTAAACACTCACCTTGCTCTCGGACATCCAGAGGGCGTTGCTCTGCTGCTTATCGATGATTTCCCTGACCTTCCTGTACCACGTGTCCGTGTTATCGTTCAGAGTGATCGTACCGCTAAAAACGTGACTCCACACTTTATCCAGCTTTTGGCATTGCTCCAGAAGCTTCTTCGAACTCTTGTGAGCCGATCTGAAACAATAACCGTCAAAAACGGGGCATCGCTCAGCGTGCGTGAACTCACTTCGGCAGGCCTTGCCGCAGCTGTTTGACGACCATCTTGGTTTCGGCCTTGAAGAACACCACGATGGGGTACATTTGCGCGTAGTTCAGTCTTTCGACGGCGTTGGGGGTTATGTCCAAGAGGGCGTGTTTTCCGGTCGATATCACGTCCCTTATGGCCGAGAGTCGAATTATGTTCGAGTTCGCGGTTGATTTGTGAGACTTTGAGGGCGTTTCTTCGACTGTTGCATCTAATTCTAAAAATTCCGTTACGTTTTTTTTCAATAATTAATGGCTTATAATAATACCGTCGAGTAATTAAACACATTCCGTTAATTAAATAGTTAAAAAGTCGAAGAAATTGGTATACATAGGAAAGTCTATGGACCCTAATGCTGATCCCTGTGGAACTTCAACAATTACAATTGAATTATTGCGTTTATTATACCTTATACTGTGTAACAGTCGCTAAATAGTTATTCAGATAATAATTATAGGTTTACACTGATGAAATATCGTTACATACTCTACAGATAAAAAGATTTGGCGCCCGATAATAATAAATCATACAAATTGTACTACATATTCCCCGCGTTCTAAACCCTGAGGAACCCCACTTATTGCATCGCAATAAAACCCTCGAATGGCAGTGAATTGTACTCACGTGGCGAGATGAACTTATCGGGGAAGTCCTTCAGCAGTTTCTCCCTGGCGACGTCGGCGATCGGCCCGAAAAGTATCACAGGTCTGGTGAAGCCGGGGTGCTTCAGCAGCACCCTCTCGTACGCGGGAAATTTGGACACCGTGTCCGAGAAGAGAATATCGTCCCAATGCTCCTTCCCCAGGCTCTTCGATCGCCTGTTGGAACTCCTGCGCCTCTTGAAGAAGCTGCCGCGCGACTCGTTCGCGGACATCTCCTTCTTGGTGGCGTTGAACTGGGCGGTGGCCAGCTCCTCCGCTCTCGATTTATTCGGGATTATGCCCTTCTGGACTTCCTGGTTATTGCGGCCTTCAACAAAAATGTTCCGTAGAATTTTCTTACGCTTAAGCGTGTTCAATCGATTACCTATTCGGAAAACTTGCCAGCACCCGACGACGCCATTGTAAAGGGTGTCGATGACGTGGAAGATGTCACCCGAACGGAAGGACATCTCCCCTTTGGTGGGGCTGTCGTAGTGGAAATGGGTCTTGATGTAGAAACTGTCGCCTTTCTGCGAAGCCACGATGTTGTCGTACTCCTCTTTGCAGAACTGCACTATCAGCTCTATCCGATCCTGCAAGCTAAGGAGAAACAAGACCGCCTCCTCCCTGGTCACCCCCGTCATATCCATGTCGTTAACCTCAAAAATAGACGGATAATGTACTCTCAACTGTGTCCAAACAAGTATCGTACATAAACGCATAAGAGTCTCGATATTGAACCGTGAGGAACACAGAATTTTACCTTCAAAATCTTGTCTCCGGGTTGGAGCCCTTGCAACGACGCCGGGCTTCCAGGTTGGACAGCCGTCACGAAAATCCCCGCGAAGTTTCCTCCCGTAAGTCGTATACCGACGGAGCCCTCTTTGTGGAATGTTATGAACCTGGCGTCAGGTCTAAAGAAAAAAAAACGCGTAATGTCATACGTTACCCACGAAAAATCTAGAACTACCTACATTGGTTGTTTCGTTTTTTGGACGATGGGGTCGTCCTCGTATATCTGTCTCCTGGAACTGTAATAATCTACAAAACAACAACGATAATGATCAGCGGAACCGACGCGCAACAACTTTACCTTCTGCTCTTGGAGGGGGAGGCCTAGGGGGCTCATCGCGGCCTTTCGACCTGCCATAGCCCGCTATACTATTCCTGTTTTCCAACTGGTTAAGGTTGGCTTCGGATAGGGGACCCCTAGACCTCCCTCGAGGCGCCAGGTTACTTTTTTCGTCAGGTAAAGAGTTGGGACCGCTGTTTTGCTCCAACTTCTCCTCGAAGCCGCCGTTTTGGTTCAAGTTGGGGTTTCTCGTCGGCGGTTGGACGTAGAGGTTCTGATTGGAGTAACTCTGCGGACCCGAAGTTAGAAAATCATCCCCTAAAAACGCAGTCGAATTAAAACCGTACTGGTGCGACCCAAAGGTCGTTTACCTTTATAAAAATTATTAACGGCGCCTGTTGTGCTTATGGAGCTTTGCGTTTGGTGGGAAATGTTCGAGTTGAAACCGGAATCCCTCGCCACGGTCACGTGGAGTTTATCCTTGGTGCTGTCTATGATCTTCTTCGCCTCCTTCAGCGACATTACATCGTTGCAATTGGTGTTATTGAGCTTCGTGACGAAATCGCCGATCTCGAGAACTTGATTCGTGTTTATCAGCTGATCTCTGGCTTTGGAGGATATGTCTTTGATGAAGAGTTTGCAACCTAACACGATGCCGAAGTCTGGAAAACAACTGTTAATTACCGATACCGAGGAAGTCGGGCGATCGACTGTACAGACCTTCTTTCTTCGAGTTTTTGGTGAGGGTGATTTTGGACGGAAGTGGGTTGACCCCTAAGGCCGCGAGGGGCGGTCCGTTGAAGGACGCGCTGTGACTGTGGCTGTGCTGGATGGTTCTCCTCTTGACCACCAAGGTGACGGTGTCGCCGGAATCTCTAAGCACCTGGACGGCGGTCGCGTAGTCTACGTTTTGGAGGGAGATGCCGTTTACTGATATTATCCGATCGTTCACCCTATAAAACGTGGCGCGTAGAAATGCTTCCGGTAAATTTTAATGAAAAAATAGTCTACTTACTGTAGGAGTCTCTCGGCTGGTCCGGACGCCAAAACGTCGCTGACGGCTATGCTGGGATCCCCGGAAGCGAAGTGCGGGTTGTCCCTTCCGCCTGAGACGGCTATCCCGAAGCCATAACCAGGCACTCTCGTCACGCATATCTGCTTGTACTCCCAGCCCCTTTCCTAGAACAAAATAAATATATTAACTAAATGACATTATTTACGTAAAATGACGTATTCCAGCTCTTGTATAATCAAAAATAGAAAAACTTAATGGGTGCAAAATCTGGAGCGTTGGGAGGCAGGTTTCGAAATATTGTATAATAAAATGGCTAAAGGTTATTTAAGTTTCAAAGGATATTCGGCAAGGTGTTATATATGTATCTATACCAGGCGCCAACGAGATCATCTATTAGATCGCCAATTAAAAAAAAAACTTAAATGAAGTTTTCAAACTTAATGCTCACGCATGGGAATTAAATAGGCTTATTTTAATATGCATATATTATAATAAGCCTATCAATATAATTTTGGACTTTCAATTTTGACTTTTTAAATATAACACCCTGTATATTTTAACATATCCCCATTACTCATTCGCAATTATTTTTTCATCGCCTTGTGTAGATTTTCCGCAAATAAATTTTCAAGTTATGTTTTAAAAAAGAATGCAGGTTCCCGTTTTTTGACTCACCCGGTAGAAACGAAACGATAGGCGTATATGCACGTTGGAATAATCGAAAAGGAATTTGGAACCATTAGATAGACTTGTGCATTGAACTTGGATATTAAAAACATGCTATAACTATCTCTTTTCTAGGAATCGCTTGTCGAGGTATGTCCGGTCGGGGAAAAAAACGAAAAGATCGTAGGTATTTAGTTAAAAATGTTGGTTCAGAGGCGTCTGTAACAAACAACAAAATTTGAAATAAACGCAATACTACTTCTCGTAATTACAAGTATTTAATATTTGTAGTAAAATTACAAACGATTTACGAAAAAAGATCTTTATTTGTTGTAAATAAGGGGGAAATATGATAAAACGCATCGGAATCCTGAAAGCTCCGATGGCACGCCAATGTACTTGACCATCCCGCGGTTAACATTCAACTTGCAGAAAACAAATAAAGAAATAAATGACCAAATCCAAGGTCAGCGCTGGGAGTAGCGAGAATTTCTTTGGCATGAAAAGTGAATCTTAAGAACCCGGATACAGTGTGGGGCAAATTTTTACATACGGTATAATTTCTGTAACGAATCAGAACATTATTATAAAAAAAATACTAAATGAAACTAGTAAATTTTTTTACGCATGTTATTTTTATCAGAAGTAATATACGAGGGCGGATCAAATATAAACGGCACTTTATTAAAAAATAATATTGATTGAAAAACAAAAGGCAAAGATATTTTATTTTTCTACATAGTCTCCTGCTTTACAAATAAATTTGCCCAGCGAGAAGGAAGGTTTTTTATCCCAGCATCGTAGAATGAAGCTGGTTGCGCCAGGAGACAATTGCGCACGAATCCCTCTCTACGCCCGGGTCATCTTCAAATCGTTGCCCTCCTAGCGCTTCTTTAAGCGGCCTAAACATATGAAAATCGCAGGGCAATAAGTCCGGGCCGTAGGGAGGATGTTCAAGTGGAGTCCAGTGCATTTCCTTCAGTTTCTCGACGGTTAGAACTGTAGTATGGGACCTTATCTAGGGTCTAGTCAGTGCAGTGTAAATGAGTATACCTTTGACAGATGAAGCTCACATCTAGTAGACGTTGCTACGTTCCACCGCAGTAGAACGTACCAAACGCCATATCTTGGTAGTTTCGTGCAGATCACTGCACTGACGAGACGGAAGATAAGGTCGAAACTGGTCTGCAGTTAACGATATCCTGAGATAGGTGACACTTTGCATATATATGGTTTTGGAACAATCTGAATCACTGGATGGGTTGGAGCATAATCTCTTTATTTCTGTAGTTTAAATGTATTTAATTTGATGCATAAATACCATTACTATTACTTATTTTTACATTTTTCAGTCAAAATTGTTCTAATTACACAGTTTATTATATTTTCGGTGAAAATTTAACAAACGGATTGTATGTTTACAAAAATCATACTTATTGAACTATAATTGTTTATTTTTGCCATTTAGTTTGTTGATTAAGAACAAGTTTATATAATGAATTTACAATGATTCTTAAAAGATTGTAACTTGAAAAATGGTCGTATCGTGATAAAAAAATCAATTTGAAGCTTGAAGTTTCTAGTTTTGAAATAGATGAATGAGTATTGTAAGCGAAATTGTAAGCAAAGTAAAAGATTGTTTTCCATCTTGCTCATCATTAAATGTTTCAAAGCAATAATCTTGTTCCTTCAATTCTTTTCAAAATTTTGATCATTCTTGGAAAAACGGTTCGGTGGATTAATTTGAAAATTTACAGGGCTATTGAGGGTATAATAAGCTAAATGAAAACCTACCAACATTCGATTTTTTGTCAATGTATGCAAAGTGGCGGGAGATTTTTGAAAAAGTTAGAAAGTCATTTTTTTTTCAAATTAATAACGAGGGTAAAAAAATGTTTGTGCTCAGAAATGACATTCGTCATTTATAGGGTTTATTGAAGTTTTCAAAACCTTCATTCGATTCACTGTGCGATCATTAGTTCCTGAATCCTGAGATATCGATGATCAAAGACAAAAGCGTAATTTTCAACCACCGATATCTCAGCAACAAATGGTCGTACAGAGTTCGTTAAACCTCCAAATTAAAGCCGAATAAACAAACTAACCGGTCTTTGCATTGATTTAATCCGAAAATTTTTCCTGAGCCCGAGGACTCTCGTAAAAAAAATTGTAAATTTTTTTTCTTGCGGTATTTCTTTGGATTGCGCAGTAACCGTAGCTCACAATTTTTTTTGCCTAGCCTAGTTTTGATTTCAAAACTAGAAACTTCAAGGTTCAAAATGGGTTTCTTCTCACCTCGATACGACCATTTTTCATAAAGTTACGGCCTTTCAAAAATCACTGAAATTTTTTCGGAATTTTTTTTCTCTTTATTTTTTTACTGATAATAATGTTTATAATTTTTTTATACATTTCTTTTCATGTTTTTCTCTTTATTCGTTGATATTCATTATTGGTTGTATTATGATGTATTTCTGTGAACTATTGCCGTGTAATAATAATGACCTAAAGGTGCGTATACATTTGAGAGCCGAATCGTTTGTGAACCATTCGTTAAAAATAGTTTTACAGCGAACATCTACTGAACTAAATACGATCCATGGGAAATAAGGAACTAACCACGAACCACGAACCACGAACCACGAACCACCAGCAGTCTTGCTCGGCGAGCTTACTTGTAATAAATAATGTCTTCGTGTGAGGAAAATTATACGATTTTAGTTATTAATGGTGCGGCTTTAATGATAGCAGAAAGTTTGTGCAAAAAGCAGAGGAAAGAAAGACCTATTTCCCTCTAAGCATATTCTTTTAAATTTTTTTATAATGGTCCTTGTGTTTAGGATTCCACAATAACGATTTCGTTTTATAAATGTCATTTAGTTTGACTACATTTTCCTCTGTCCACTCAACATTTATTAATTATTACATTTAACAATTATTATAATACACTGTGTGTATTATAATTGTTATAATATAAAAATTATTAAATAAAATTATAAAGGTAGGTCGATTAAATAAACAATCGAGAGAAGCAGCCCCGTGGTTCGCGAGCAGAAGAAAAACAACGAACTGCACACGACGCCGTCTCGATGTGAACCACGAATGCCTTTGTGTTCATCAAAAAAATCGACAGGTAGTGGTTCGCCACGAGCGCTTTACAAGCGGTTCGTTCGACGCTCCAAACCCCGTCCCAATCTTGCGATCAAATGGTTCAAGAGCGGTTCGCGAACGATTCGACTCGCAAATGTATACGCACCTTTAGATCAACTCTGTTGTGGCTCGCAGAAATAGAGTCTTCAGTAATAACAAAAGAACAATATACGAATTTATACAGTAAACAATAAAATTAAAAAACAACTCCATACAATGAATACTATAAAGAACGTTGGTTGACGAAACAAATTTTGCAACCAACTCCAGTCCTGTATTTTCTTTTTTTGAGCCTCCCGGTATATCCAGTTTGGTACCGCCACATCTGGGTCGTCGATGGAAGCGACTGGAATCGTCCTCACAGACAAAACAGTGAAAGTAATTAACTAATGACCATAAGTTCAGAATGTACGATAGCAGAGATAGGGATCGGTGGAGGAAAATAAATGCTTATTCATTAGAGTCCATTAAGACCAATGTGTCGGGCAATAATTAAGACCGGGGAGACAGTTACAATGTTAATTGAATCGTAAAAAAAACGCAGTTCGTTGGAAGCAGTGCTTTACGGGTTCGTTTCGACGGTTTGTTGAACTGTAGAATGGTTCTCTGTGATGTGTTTATAGCGTTTTTAAATCATTTTATCCGCCCAATACATGTGCGTTTAACGTGTATCATGGGCCTAATAAACAGCGCAAATAGACTCCACCTACCTCTGTTGTAACCAATCATGGAAATCACGACTTTTTGAAAAATTTTGAATAATATACACTACTGGAAAAAATTAAGGGAACGAAAAAGTTTCCTAAATTTTTTAGTGATTTTTGAAACGCTGTATCTCAATGAAAAATGGTCGAATGGAGATAAAAAAAAAGAATCTTCAAGCTTTAAGTTTCTAGCTTTGAGGTCTTTTGGCAAAACATTTTTGTAAGCTACAGTTATCGCACAATAATAAGAGATAGCGCGAGACAAAAATTTTCCAATTTATTTTTTTAATTTTTGGCCCACTGATTTGGGAAATATTTTCTTAGTTAAACCAATGTATTGGATAGTTAGCTTGTTTATTCAGCTTTAATTTGATTTTTCTTACTCTCACTACATCAATTTTTCTCTGAGATATCTGATTTTAAATGAAAAAGGTTCCTTTTGTCTTTGATCATCGATATCTCAGCAACTGATAATCGTACAGTAAATCAAAGGGTGGTTCCAAAAACTTAAATAAAACCCTACAAGGACCTACCATGATTTTTAGAGAAAACAATTTTTTTCATATTAATTTGAAAAAACTGAAAAATGACGTTTTACGGATTTTTTGAAAATCTACGGCTTATTTACAAATTTTGATACAACGGCTAATGTTGAGAGTAATTGTTCTAACTCAATGTACTCACAATAACTCTGTAAATTTACAAGTTGATCCATCGAACGGTT
This sequence comes from Rosalia funebris, assembly GCA_037954035.1. Classification (NCBI taxonomy): domain Eukaryota; kingdom Metazoa; phylum Arthropoda; class Insecta; order Coleoptera; family Cerambycidae; genus Rosalia; species Rosalia funebris. Next base: position 2,143,001 of record JAZFAV010000007.1, read on the forward strand.
TTTTTGTTCAAATGATCAAAGTTTTGAAAACAATTAAAGAAACACGTTTATTGCTTCTAAACACTCCGTAATTATCAAAATTAAAAAAAAAAATTTACTTTTCTCAGAATTTTACATAAGATGTAGTTTAAATTTAAGGAAAAGCAATTTTTCTTCACAAACTTTTCAAATAAAAATTTTTCAAAAATTTTCGGATTTTCTCTTCTTTTGGAAAAGTTGCTGGACATTTGAGGGAACAATGTCTAGTTGTTTCTGACATGGTTCGGCCTTTGCATTCCATAATTATGCTAACCTGTCTTAATTTAAGTTGATACCCCGCACTGAATTTCCTCCTCGATTTACACACATTCATAAGATTGATTTTCGATCATGTGAGAAACAACTAGATCCCTCAAATGCCCAAGCACCTTTTCCAAAATAAAAAAAAAACAAATACTTTTTGAAAAAATTTTTTTGAAATTTTTAGCCGTTGTATCAAAATTTGTAAATAAGCCGTAGATTTTCTAGAAAACCGTAAAACGTCGTTTGTTTCAGTTTTTTCAAATTAATGTGAAAGATGAAAAAAAAAATTCTCTAAACATCGTGGTAGATTCTTGTAGGCGGCTATTATTTAAGTCTTTAAAACCACCCTTTGATTTACCGTACGATTGTTAGTTGCTGAGATATCGATGGTCAAAACAAGAAAATCGTTTTTCATTTAAAGTCAGATATCTCAGAGAAAAATCGACGTAGACAGAATAAAAACAAATCGAATTAAAGCTGCATAAACAAGCTAACTAACCAATGTGTTGATTTAACTAAGAAAAATCTTCCCAAGTCAGTAGACCAAAAATAAAAAAATGGAAAATTTTTGTCTCGCGATATCTCTTATGATTGTGCGATAACTGTAGTTTACAAAATTTTTTTGCCAAAAGATCCCAAAACTAGAAACTCAAAGCCTCAAAATTATTTTCTTTAATCTCCACACGACCCTTTTTCACTGAGATACAGCATTTCAAAAATCACTAAAAAATTTAGGAAATTTTTTGTTCCCTTAATTTTTTCCAGTAGTGTATGTTTAAAAGACAATGAACTCACAAAAATGTTATCACACTATTAAAAAATTAATAGTGTGCCACATTGATCATTACTCTGTATACACATATAGTTTACCATATCTATTTGTCATATATAAAAAATCTATAAGGAAAGCCATTGGACTAGTTGGAGCTCCCAAACCGATTGGAAAGAAAATACTCTGCGAGTACAATAAAAATATATACTTGACACTTCGTCGATTTGTATACATATGTAATAAAGTTCTAGGCAGCGATTACAATTAATTGAAGTGAATACTTCTTTGGCGGCGTTCTGATATTTGACGAGAATGGAGAGTGAATTGGAAAAAATGTAACGTTTCCAGATTTCGTTACAGGAGAGAGAAAAAAGATATAACGTAGAGAGAAGGAGAGCTATACATCATATATATATATATATATATATATATATATATATATATATATATATATATATATATATATATATATCAGTTTAGGCTATCCGCGTCTCCCTATCGTCGCGCATGCGCGCGTTATAGATGTACGCGTCCAGACGCTATATATTAACAGCTGAAGCAGCACGCGTGTGTACCGAATATTTATCATTGTGTTTTGTAATTATTTACGTTATTTACATCTGTGTTCTGTGATTATTTGATAATATCCTTGAACCGTTTAACTTGTTAAAATCTAGAAGATATAATATATTTCATTCGCCGCTCCCTACTGGTTTAGAGCCACACAGGTGCAAATGCACTTGGAAGAGGCGAAGACAAAATCCCTTTGATTCTCTGGGGAGATTTCAATGTAAATTTCGCATCAAATGATTCTTTGACGTTGATTAACTTTCTTCGAGAAACATTTGGTCTGCTTATAAATAACAATCTCAAAGAATCGACAACAAAATCCGGAACAACAATAGATGCAATTTTTACATGTTATCTAGAAAATATCGAATCACGAACATATATTTCATATTTTAGATATCACAAACCAATCATATCAGTATTACCAATTGAACCACCAGCCGATGATAGTGTAGATAATGAATAAACCGAATATTTTTTACACAAATTTTATATTGTTATATTGCTTTTGAAATTATCCCTCTCCCCCTCTCTCTCTCTCTTTCAATCTCTCACTCTTAATCTCTCTCATTCTCTATTCTAAAGAAGTATTCACTTCTATCACGTGTACTGTGCTGCACATAATATTTTTTTCATATATTAATATAATTAAACAAAAAGAAAAAAGATTGCTCCACAAAACATGCCATTTACAAAAGATAACCTCCATTCGAAATATACAAAAAACCCTCCATAACTATCGAATAGTTATAGCGGAACCAATTTTTTACTTAAATCCGCATTGTTTGTTTTCATTTCAGGCATTTAACATGTAAAATTGAAAATAACAAAACCAAGGCGTGTCCTGGCTAACCTCCATAACCTGTGGGCGTATGTGTGACATGTGACACAGAATTTATTCCAATTATCATTTTGTCTAATAATAAACCAAAGCGTATTTCGAACAAAAACAAAATCGAAAACTTGTACTACTATCAGATTCGACAAATCAATGAACGGTTTCGATAAAAAGGAAAAATCCGTTCAACGTAAATACATTTTCTGGGTGTTTAAATACAGTCTATTAAACAAAGATTTGATCAGAATAAATTTTATAAGGAAATCATAGAACTGATCGAGTAAATCCAGGTAGGTGCAGTCCACTCTTATGTCGCATTATATAGGGTGCCTTATTTGGAACTACAGAATGTCATTTGTAAATAAAATTAATAATATTTGACAAATTGAGGTCTTTTATTCTTCAACACACAATGGAGACGATATGGCTACAAATGGAAAAGAATATCGTTCATATGGCCCTGACTCGTCTGGTATCCAATCGTTTAGCAAAATTGTCCATAACACGGGCACATAAAACTGGCTCTATTTCCCGAATAACATGTTCAATGTTTGCTTTGAGGTCACTGATTGTTGCTGGCTGGGTGGCGTACACGTTTCCTTTGACAGAACCCCAAAGAAAAAAGTCCAGTGATGTTAAATCTCACGATCTTGTAGGCCAATTGATGTCAGCATTCCGCAAGATAACATGATCAGGAAATCTGGTATGCAACAGAGTTATGGTTGCACGTGCCCTATGATACGTTGCACCGTCTTCATGAAACCACATGTTGTTCAAATCCAAATCATCAGTGTGGTGGAAAAGGAAATTGTTTAACATATCACGATAGCGTTCCCCATTTACTGTGATAGCATTCATTACCAGCTTCATTTTCAAAGAAGTATGGTCCAATTATTCCACCATTCCAAAATGCGCATCAAACCATGCATCTCTGTGGGTGCAATTTTTTTCGTTTTCGATGATTCTTTTCCTAAATTGTGTATGCTGACAGATGCATATCTTTCTTTAAAATCCGACGCGTGGTGGCTCTTGTCAGATTCAATTGTTGTGTACGACGCCGAATTGATGTGTTTGGATACTCCCATACACTATCTCTTACTGCAGCAATGTTTTCATCTGACCGACCACGATGAGGATGTATTGGTGTTCCCTTATCAATAACAGAACCCGTCTGTTTAAATTTCTTGATTAAGTTACGAACTGTTAACTTTGTAGGCCATTTATTTTACCCTAATTATGTGCGAATTTTTCTTCGAACAGCTGTACACAAACTATTCGTTGTTGAACTGTTACATCGCGGCATGTTGACAGCCGTTAAATATTGACGCCTTATTTTTGACAGGACACAAATGGCGCAATTCAAATCCTATAGTTCCAACCGAAACACACTGTAGAAGCAAACCATTAATTGTAGTCGAAACATATTTTAACGTTTGGAATGTTGTTTTACGTATTTTCTAAAAAAACATGTTTACATTAAATATTATCGATTATTTATTGATTTAAGAGATTCCATGCACAGTACATCATAAAATAACCATTGTATTAATGCTGTGTTGGTGACCCAATGAATGTAAACGTCTTTCACAGTCGTAAAGAAAAAAAAAATAAACTGCCTGTCGACAGGGTACTTACTGAGCGCCTATTTCATGCCTGGGATCATTTGAAGTGGTGTACCCAAAAATTTAATAAGAAACCTTAAGAGGTTGCGACCATTTTATAGCTTTATCTTTGTGCGTTTGTTACACAGAATGTTGAAATAAGGTATCTCAAGAATTAAGAAGTTTAAACTGACGTCATTTCTGAAAACAGTATTTTTAAATGGTCGAAATAAAACCCTTAAGTTATATGTCTTGAAACCCTTATTTAGTACTTACATCTTTTGGTTATTTCTTCTAGTTTGTAGCATATATCGTATGTACAATCAACCAGAGACTGTCACCTACTAAAATGTGCCCATTACCAAAGCAATCTTATCAAGTTTAATTAAACGCCTTTGTTGCCCAGCTGTCAACAAACCGTAGTTTATCCGTTCAACGAAAAAGTACGACTGGGCACGACCAACCCCGAGGGCGATCTAAACGTGTGCCCGTAGCCTCTGCATCCCCATACGCAAGTCTTGGCAAGACTACGGTGGCTCGATGAACAGTCTAGCGTGTATAATTGATAATATAAAAATCCTTTAGAGTGTAAAGCTTATATATATATATATATATATATATATATATATATATATATATATATATATAACATATTTTTTAGAAATATTATAATGAATGTATTATAAACTTACAAAACAAGCGGTTTTTTTTTCTAAAACATCGAACTAGGCGGTCGTATCCCTGCAGTTCTTATTACCAGCCGCCACTGGTTTACATTAAATTTTAATAATTGTTATCCACTCGAGCATCATTTTAAATATGATAGTAATACGGAAGGTTTTCTTTAATACGTTATATTTCTTCAAGACCACAGTCTGCCGAATTACAAACATTCAAATGACTGCTATATTTGGTTAAACTGGTTTTAATAGTCGTAATAAATAAATAAACCACAGACGACAGTGAACTTGTTATCATAAAAAAAACTTGTTCTAACATTAAATGTTATTTAATATGGCAAAAACTTAACTGGCGTCTTTAAGAAAGTCGTTCTTTGGTCTTTATTAGGAATATGGGAGAAGTGACAGTCAAAGATTAATTCTTTGATATTTCCGTCTATATTTATACAGCAGTCGATTTAAATTATAGAGAATTCCCAAACATTTTCAGCAAAAAAATATCGTAAATGATAATATTAAATGACCAATATATAGTGCATTCGTTTCAAAACTACTCACCCCAGTTATTTCTTTCAGCAAGGAAAATTACCCCTAGACAAAAAGACGTAAATTTAGATATCAAAGGGGAAGTTTAAAACCAGTGTCCATTACAATTTAAGTTTTTTGCCCCCTTACCATCAGCTACCCCCGACCTAAAAAATTCAAATGGCATCCTCTATTTCGTAATAACATCATTTTAAAGGTCTTAATTCGGATTTAACGCCATTTACAAAACTGAAATCGGTTGATTTATTTGCATAATAAATCAATAAATAATCAATAAGGACCTTTCAATAAGGACGCTCGATTTTTATACGTAAATAAAACAAGTTGCGTGTGAGATATCCACTCAATTTTTTTTTATTTGATCTAATATTTTATGGCATTAAGTATAGAATATAAGGTCTTTCAAACATCCGCCGCGGCTTTGCTTGGTGGCACGTATTCGGGAGGTCAAATCTGGCTGAATTTGCTGGATGGCGTTCGTTTTGTTGACTGTGAGGGCATCAGTTGTTTGCAGTTTATTCACATAGATCTGCAATTTACGATAGTCCCAAAGGAAGAAGTCTAAAGGCGTTAAATTGCACCATCTCGATGGCCAGTTCACGTCGCCGCTGTACGAGATAACCATGCCCTCAAATCGTTCATGCAGAATGTCCATCGTGGCATGTGCTGTGTGGCACGTAGCGCCGTCCTGTTGGAACCACATGTCGTCGGTATCCATATCATCCAGTTTAGGCCATAAGAAATTGCTTATCATCGTTCTGTAGCGCTAGCCATTGACGGTTATGGCAATGTCAGTTTCGTTTTGGAAGAAGTACGGAGTGATGATTCCACCAGACCAAAATCCGCACCAAACAGTGACTTTCTCGAAATGCATTTGGTGCTGGTGTATCTCGTGTGGATTGATATCGTCCCAAAACTGACAATTTTGCTTATTCTCGTCCAAAAATGGGCCTCGTCCTTAAAGATTATTTTTTTTGGCGAAATTTGGGTCAACTTCCAACTGCTCCACATCCCAATCAGCGAACACACGGCGTTGTCTATGGTCATTTACCTTAAGTTCCTGAGTAAGCTGGATTTTATACGGGTGCAGACCCAAGTCCCGACGCAAAATTAGCCAAGTTAAAGTCGCAGAAAAGCCAAGTTTCGCAGAAAGTTATCTGCCTCGGGTTTTCCCGTACACAGTCACGCATATCAGCGATGTTTTTAGCAGACCTTGCGTTTCGGTGACGTACGGGTATTGGCTGATTATTTATCAAACCGGTTGACTCGAATTTGGCCACCAAACGTCGAATAATCAGCTCAGCGGGACGGTTATGGCGAGTATAAAAGTCACGTAATGGGCGGACCGTTTCTCGAATGGGGCACTGATTTTGAAAACAAAATTTTATGGTTCGCACACGTTGTTGAAAGCAATAAGCTTCCATGGTGATTTGCCATACACTACCGAATAATTTACAACAAATTTGACAGATGTTGCTTTAACAACAGGACCGCTATAACCTAACAAATTTCGAGCGTCCCTATTGAAAGACCCAAGTAAAAATAAAATGGGTTCACGGGTCTTCATCAATGACTCTTCCCCTGATTTTACTTGGTTTTCTAAGGACTGTGACATGAAAAGGTCAATTTTATAAAACGTATCGGTGTTGAGTCTGCGACAGCGATTCCGTAACAACGGTACCTCCTATTTTCATTGAACTCGCAACACAGTCCTTAGAATATTCGGTTAATTTGCATTGTTGCCGTTTACATTTCTTTAAGTGAGGGTGGCTGGAGGTTAGAGAGGGGAGGTAAATTTAAGTGTCTTTGTCCACAGGTCATTTTTCTTGCAAAAAAATAATAGGGGTGGGTAGTTTTGAAATTAAAGCACTTTACGATGATCATGATTTAATCTAGATATAATGAATAGGGATAGCGAGAATAGTTAACAATGATATATGTCGTTATTAATTGTTATCGTAAAAATTCATCACGATAACAATTAACTAATAACGAGATAATGTTTGATATATCGGTAGTCGTACTGGCGTTTTTAACATACACCAATTGACTGGTTTATTTACTTTGTTTTTAACGTCCACATATTAGCATTTACAAATTAGTTTATTCAATTATTAACATACCTTTCATTTCAATCTATGCAACTATTCTAAAAGCCTACAATGTTTTCACAAACACCACGCTCTCAAAAGAGAAAACATCCTTTATTGGACGACACGGGTCGTTAATATATTCGATAAATAACTCAGGCCCCCGGGCAGAACCTTTGGTCACACTAATTAAATCATTTAGAACTGGAAGCTCGGATAAAAAGTAATTCCGGCGACCCGCTTTTTAGTCTTAGGTTTTACGGACTTGAAGATATGCCCGCCGGCTTTCGAACAACTTACGTAATTACTTTAATGCAGCAGAGCCATATCAATCAAACTGTCAAATGACAGGCCCTGCCTTGGTGGGCAACACCCCGGAAACATATATCAATACACCGAGCACAAAAATAACGCGAGCCGCTAGAGACAAATGGGACGTTTCTCGTCCCGTCAATTGGGACGTATTCTGTATGCTATGGGACTTTTCTCGTGATGTTGCCCTGGATATAGTGACGAATACAGGGCATTTTTTTCAATCTGACAATATAAGTTATTAGGAAGGATTATTAATAGTCTCTTCAAATTAGACAAAAAAATCACTGATTTTGGGAAATTTTTCCTACAGCTAAGCGACCTATACAGAAAGTTGTGTTAGGATTGTGTTAACATATTTTTCACCTAGCGCATGATAAAAAAAGGGTTGTTTTTTTAGATATAGACATATATATATATATATATATATATATATATATATATATATATATATATATATATATATATATACGAGTTTTTGGCAGTTTTTTCGGTTTTTTGCGTTTTTTTTTGAAAAACTATGCATTTTTGGGAAAACATGACCTGATTTGATGTTGTAGATTTTGCAATTCTCCACAATTTTTGTTCTTTTCATTTCTTCGAAATTCTGCTTAGTTGCGCCGGTAGAGCGCGCTGAAGGATTTTTGAGCTGTTTTTCGGATTTTAAGTCAAAACTATGCATTGTAAAGAAAAATATCAAGAGATCAAAATTGTAGATATAAAAATTTACGACACATTTTGTTCCTCTGTTTTTTTTAATGTCGCACGGTTTTGCCACTAGAGTGCGAAAACCGTTTTTTTTTTTGTAATACTCTTGTGCAAAAAGATGTAAGATGGGAAAAAATGTTCGAGATATTAAAAAGCGCGGGAATGAAGTATAGAGATAGGAGAGTAGTACACAATCTATACAAAGAGCAAACTGCTATAGAAGTAGAAGGGGAAAAAAGGGAAGTAGGTATTAGGAAAGGAGTAAGACAAGGATGTACGCTATCACCACTAATTTTTAATCTGTACATCGAAGAGGCGATTAATGTGGTAAAAGATAGAGTGGATTTCGGGATTAAAGTACAGGGACAGAAACTAAAAATGCTGAGATTCGCGGATGATATAGCAGTATTAGCATCTAGTAAAGAGGAATTATAATCAGCATTGAACGAAATGGAGGCAGTGTTGACAGATGAATACGGAATGAGGGCGAATAAAAACTAAAGTGTTAGTGTGCAGGGGGCGCGAGAGCAGAGCAAAAACGAAAGTACAAATTAATAATGAAAGATTATTAATTTGTACTTTAAGATGAATTAATAAAGAAAGATGAAAGAGAAAAGTTAAAGACTTCACTTATTTAGGAAGTAAAATAAATTGGGATGGAAGAAGCGATAAAGATATAAAACAAAGAATAGCGCAGGGTCGAGTAGCTTTTAACAAAAAGAAAGCACTTTTATGCTCGGGGGTAATAAACTTAGAAACAAGGAAGAGATTTTTTGAAAACGTATGTATGGAGCACGGCACTATACGGTTGCGAAACCTGGACGGTAGGGGAAGCAAGTAGGAAGAAATTAGAAGCTTTTGAGATGTGGTGTTACCGAAAAATGATGAAAATACCGTGGAGTGATAGGGTCAGAAACGAAGAAGTATTAGACAAAGTCGGCGAGAAAAGAAGTATGTGGAAAAACATAAAGAAGAGAAGAGATAGAATGATGGGCCACTTGCTGAGACATGGGGGAATAGTCTGCGATATTTTGGAGACAGAAATAGGAGTGAAGAAAGGCAGAGGTAGGCCTAGATTACACTACTGCTCGCAAATAGTAAGGAATGTAGGTTATAGCACAATTAGAGAAATGCGTAGGTTAGCACAAGATAAGAGAAGCTGGAGGTTAGCGTCCAACCAGTCTTAGGACTGATGACCTCATGATGATGATATGCCAATAAAAAAAAAGAAGATGATTGACATTTATCACACTCCAAGTGGATACTTATATTGCATAGAATACACCCTATATATATTCAACGATGCGGAATAATCGCAAGCCTGGAATATTTTCCCACAAATTCTCAACAGTCTATCTAATTATAATACAATATGACGCGGTAATTGTTAACAGGTATATTGCTTAGAATCCTCATCAAACCTTAACTGCGGATGTGCGATGTACTGATAATACTTTGAAAATTAACTTGTAATGTTGCTTTGTGGTAAACTAGCATGTTTTCTTTCTAGACAAAGATCCAGATTGGTTCAAGGTGACGTCACACAGAAAATACGCTAAGCTTATTAAAATCGATTTCTACTTTATTGGCGCGATCGATACCTTTAATTAGATACAGCTTGCCAATAATAGGAACAAGTCTCAAAACCGCGATATCGGACCGTCCACGAGGTGCGCAGTAAATAGCCCAAAGAAGAAGCGCGGCGAGCAGGATCTTGGAGGCATCCCTGCGTGCCGGTATCGGCAGGATTTCCACTTCGATTCAAGGATCAGACAGGTCTGTCCAGGTACCAGAGCCAGTCACCGGAAGGAGACAATCAGAGAGGAAGCTCTCAAAGAGTCGAACTGAGACTCAATTGTTCGTGTTCTCCATCCGGACGTTCCCGGTAGGACCCTTCCCAGGTGGGATAGGAGAAAAGACAAGCAGGAGAAACGAGGAAAGAAGAAGAGGGGGCATGAAGTCTACATCGATATTAGGACGGGTAGGCGATCTAAATGAGTGGCTCTACGGTACGCCACTGGTCTTTGAGTCGGCAAGTCGTGCCAACTTGATGCCGACATATAATATTCGTTTTCATTTCCCATTTACGATGTGTTCTAGATCGTAAGTGACAAGTGGCTTACACGAAATTTCCAATGTAAAAATAAATCAAAGCTCTCCTAAATGGACTACACCTCGTTAAAATCGATGACTAATTCGGCGTTCCGCCGAACGTTTATTGCGGATATCTAGATGGCGAGGTCTATTAAAAAACACTTATATTCGTCTGGGACCGCGTAACGTGACCCCGAACGAGTCGCGGGTCAATGCATTACTAATTTCACGGTTTGTTAATTCGATAATGAACCTGGAATTATTGTAATGAATTAAGAGGCGAACGTAATAATTATATCGGAAGATCGAGGGAGTTTCAAACAATCCACGTACTGTAGGCAAATTTTGGGGAAATGTGAGTACAACTGCATTTTTTTATACTTATAAAACAAAAAGCAATGCACGTCATCATGTACGTAATTCATTACCAATACACTTACAATTTTATTCGTTTTTGATCAACATAAATTTAAATTTGGCGCCCATTTTGAGATTGGCAGCAATTGACATATGTCGTGCGTGGTGCCAAAGTTTTCGGATGTTTAGACTTTATTCAATTTCTAAAGTGTCTTAGCCACAGGTTAATAAGAAAACTGTTCTTTTTTTAAGAACAAGAGTACTTGGTATTAGCCAGCGTAAGCACCATAAATATTCAGACTGTTGCATACGTTGGGCTGATGTTTACACAACGCCAAAAAAAATAACAGTCCTTGTGACCTAACTCTTATGGCATTTCCTTTAGTTCTATAGTATTTTTGGCAATGTAGCAACAGTGGTCGTCTCTGATGCATCAGGTACATTATGACGTGCATTGCTTTTGTTTTATATGAACTATACGTACACGTTTCCACTGTTTTGGAAACGCAGTGGCTTATTCAGATATAAGACATAATTTAGAGTTTCGGAAAAATATTTGGTTAATTTAGTATCCGCCCCATATTATTTTTATAGAATTTTTCGCTAAATTGGGGGATCCCAAGACGGAGAATTAAAATCAGGACGTGTTATGTTTTAAGGGGTCGATTTCAACTTTCTCTAACAACACAAAATACAGACAGTTCAAAGATCGAGGAAGCCAAGTAGTGTTAAATGAAATTTCCGAATTTAATGAAAGAAATCAGAGGAAAACTTAACATGTCAGTTTTAAGTCGTGCGAAATTCGAAACGCGCGTGACCGGCTGACGTAATACAGACATCGCATTGGGGCCTTCAGTTTGTTTACATATCGTTTTTGGATTTGATATAAAGTGGAACCCGTTTCTTAAATACATATTTTTTTTCTCTTTAGGCCCTCGCAGAGATGACACATAAAAAAATACAAAAGTAAGATGGCGTTAATGATAATAATTTTGTGACCCTGGAATTGGACGACAGACCAACCTGGAAATTACCCAGAGTTATTGCATCGATCATATCACCATAAAACTACATTCTTGGACAGCAAACTTTTCATTATTTCTTATAATTTTCTGAACCTTTAAATCCTTCAACACTTCATGCAGGTGGCATAGGATAATCTCTGTCACTATTGATAAGCAATTGCAATTTTTTGACAGATGTAAAGCGACATTTTATAATTGTTTGTTAATATGCTGTTTATATTTGTAAAAGGCAATAAATTCATGAATGCTAGTAATTTTTTTAAATCAAATAAAACACTTTGTCTAGTACATTGAAGAGTTAAGAAAAAATTAATAGTCCACGCAACAAATCGAGAAGATGGAGCAATGAGAGGCGTAACTCTAGTCAGAAATGGGACATAGCAAGCGATATGTGGTTAATTTATTAGGACAATCAACAATTAGTCGAACAGTTAAATGTTTCAATTAACTTGGAAGTTGCTGTAGAACCCCAGGACAAGGTCGTAAGAAGTCTACAAATGCAAAAGATGAGTGATATCTTATCCAAGTCACCTTAACAAACAGGCATTTTGCCAGGTTAGAGCTAAGCAAAACCCTAAGAGCAGCCTGAAATGTAGCAATTTTTAGACGAACGATCAGGAGAAGGCTTAATGAAGGAAGATTGAAAATAGAAGACCAGCTATTACACCACTGCACATCAAAGAAGATATAGTTACTACACTGTGCTTTGCAAAAGAACACTAAATTGGACCATTGACGAATGGAAGCGAGTTTTGTTTTCAGACGAAACAAGAGTAAGTCGTAATCCACTAGATGAATGCCAACAAGCCCGGCGGAGGCCAGGAGAGCGGTTTGCTACCTACGAATCTCTCCGAGGATCCCATTTTTTTGTAGCTGAATAATGTTCTGGGGAGGGATTTGTTTCCATGGTCGCACGGATTTGAGTCCTATGCAGGGAAGATCCATAAGTGCACATTTCTACGTAAAAAATGTAGTAGAAGAACATGTGATGCCATTTGGCACGTTCGTCGAGGATAATTTCATTTTTATGTAGGATAACGCTCGGCCTCACGTGGCTAGAGAAGCACTGGAACATCTTCGATTTGTGAATATTCCAACTATGGCCACCAAGAATCCCAGATATGAACCTCATAGAGCATCTATGAGATGCACTAAAACGATCAGTTAGGCACCACATACCTGCCCCTATGACTCTTAGGGAACTCGAACAAATCGTTCTTGTAGAATGGGAGAATATTCCTCAGAAAACTATTCATCACTTGATCAATAGCATGTCTAGACGAATGCAAGCGTGTGGAAAGAGCTAGAGGAGGATCTATATGTTACTGAATTCAAATTCTTACAATTTAATTTCACCTCCTCTAAGTTTTTCATTAACATCGCTTTCATTGTATTTAACAGTACTGTTCCCTTCAGGTATTTACTCATGTTTTTCTCCGATAAGGGTGGTCCAACCATAATGCACGATGTTAATTGTGAGTCACACCTTAACGTCAAGTTTTTTGCCCAACTTAATTTGACATTTCTTTGTTTCAGTGTTTGACAAATTCAACCATGGAGAGGTACACAATTGAGCAGCGCGTTAAGATTGTTGAAGCCTTTTACGAAAATGGACGTTCAAATCAAAATGCATTTCGTGCACTTCGTGACTTTTTTGGTCAGCATAATCGACCAAATGTGTCCACAATCGGGAGAATTGTGCGCAAATTTTAGCAAACCGGGTCTGTAGGAAATGTGAAAACACCTGTGCATGCTCGCCCAGTTCGTTCTGCGGAAAACATTGCTGTTGTTCGCGATAGTGTAGCAGAAGAGCCGTCAACCTCGACTCGTCGTCGTGCCCAACAATTGAACATCTCACGAACATCACTGATGCGAATTTTGAATAAAGATTTGAATTTACACGCTTACAAGGTTCAATTGACTCAAGAGCTGAAGCCTACTGACCATTTCAAGCGTCGTCAATACGCCGAATGGTTGGTTGAACAGACAGAAGTGAATGGTGACTTTACAAAGAAAATCATCTTCAGCGACGAGGCACACTTTCACCTCAGTGGATTCGTTAACAAGCAGAATTGCCGCATTTGAGCAAATGAGAATCCACGAGTGATTGTTGAAAAGCCGATGCATCCACAAAGAGTGACTGTTTGGTGCGGTTTATGGGCTGGCGGCGTCACCGGGCCGTACTTCTTCGAAAATGAGGTCGCGAGATGATAACGGACTTCTTGTAGCCAGAAATTGAGGATATGGACCTGGACGATATGTGGTTCCAACAGGATGGTGTCACTTGCCACACAGCCAACGAAACAATGGCACTTTTGCGCGAGAAATTCAATGGTCGTGTTATCTCACGTCGTGACGATGTTAATTGGCCGCCACGATCATGTGATTTGACACCGTTGGACTTCTCTCTTTGGGGATATTTAAAAGAAAAAGTGTACGTCAATAAGCCAAGAGCAATTCAAGAGCTAGAGGATGAGATAATTCGGCACATTAACGACATTGAACCTCAATTATGTCTCAGAGTCATTGAAAATATGTACCATCGGATAGAGGTATGCCACCGAAGCCGTGGCGAGCATTTGGCCGATATTTTGTTTCACACATAATTGTCATAGATCCTTCTATCATAATAAAAAATATTAAGATAATTCTCTGAAAACTTTTTGTTTTATTTACAATTAACATCGTGCGTTTTGGTTGAACCACCTTTTATCATGTAGGTACAACGATTTAAATTTTCGAAGAAATAAAAATAAAATGTGCCAGTAACGAGTACTTCAGAAATACAAAAATACTCTAAACTAATGAATTTAATTTTATAAAATTATGGTCGAAGTAGAAGATACCGGATAATAAAAATCTTACCACAAGAAACGACCGTCGCTAGTGTTTTAATTACTGCAATAAATAAGATAAAAGTGAGGCAACATATTTAGTTTATGAGATGACTTCCGGGAAAAAGATAAAGTTTTAACCAGTTTCTTAATGCCTTTGAAGTACTGGTTCCGGTAATTTTAATAGTATTCTACACGCGTATGTAAACATGTGTATTCAACGACAGATATTTCAAAAACGTTGCCACTGCGGGTTCAAAACGATTTGGAAATACTCTGAAAGTTTCATTCATCATACAATAATAAAACACAATATTTTAAGAGAGCCAATTTTCCTGAGCCCTATAACGTTTTACGACATAGTAATTTTCTTAAGAATTCTTATTACTAATATCAATTTTGCCTGTGAAGCATTTTATATAAACATTTTTTATGTTTGATCAGTTTCTTCCAGTAGTATAGCAAAACCAGTACCAGGCCACTCTCGGATTTGTCCGCGGACATTTGATGCGGATGGCATGTGGTCATTGTTGATCTGAAGAACTCTTGGTACAGGTATAGAACAGGTCTGTACAGGTGTAAAACAGGTCTGTACAGGTGTAAAACAAGTCTGTACCGGTTTAAAACAGGTATGGTAACCTGTTTAATGACATCTTGTTTTTTCCTAATATCACCATACCTGTTTTAAACCGGTACAGACCTGTTCTACTTCTTCCTGTATATAAAAAAAATAAGTGTAAAGATCTAACGTGATACATTGCTGAAATAATTAATAATATCAAATTGAAAGCTTACCATCACAACAAATTTAAGAAAAGGCATCACTGAACTGATGAATTCAAGAGATTATGAGACAACATTAAAGCACAAATAGTTGATGCTTACACTAACTACTTAACATACATTCAGCAAAACTTTAAGAAGTGTATCCCAGAGGTTTTTGATATTATGTTCAGTAAGAAAAGTTCGACGCGTATTCCATCAACGGCTTTCTTCGATGAGGAATCGTTTGATGCTCCAAACAAAATTCTAAATGGATTCGCTAGATATATTTCCAGTGTCTTTTCCACTGACGATGTGCAGGCTACAAACACAAACTCTGGCTATAACTCAACTTGTATTGATATGGTAAAATCTACAGAAATGAATATTCATTAAGTATTATCAAAACTTAAAAACAAAATTACTTGTGGGGATCAGATCCCGAGTTTTCTTCTTAAATATTGCTCAGGGGCTTTAATAGAGCTACTTCTCATTTTATTTAATCCAATGCTCTCTACCCACACGCTTCCTGAGGATTGGAAACTAGCAACAATCTGTCCAATATGAAAAAGCGGCAAATCTGACAAAGAAAAATTATTGCTCAATTACTATTCTGTCAAATCTTGCAAAGGTTTTCGAAATGTCATACACCACATTTCTCTTGGTGTGCAAGCAACCCTTTCTACTTCCTAACCACCATAGGTTCGTAGCAAAACATTCCAGTTACTTTAGCAGAATTTACCCATAATCGCAAATCACATCGATAAATAGGGCCTTTCAGTAAGGACGCTCGATTTTTAAACGTAAATAAAACAAGTTGTGTATGAGATATCCACTCAATTTTTTTCTTATTTGAAATAATATTTTATGGCATTAAGTATAGAATATAAAGTCGTTCAATTATCTGCCGCGGCTTGGTGGCACGTATTCGGAAGGACCAATTTTCGATGACCATTTCGCATAAATCTAGCTGAATTGGCTGGGCATGCGCTGTGTAGCACGTAGCGCCGTCCTGTTGGAGCCAGATTTCGTCGGTATCCATATCATCCAGTTTAGGCCACAAGAAGTTGCTTATCATCGATCTGTAGCGCTTGCCGTTGACGGTTATGGCAATGTCAGTTTCGTTTTGGAAGAAGTACAGACCGATAGTTCTGCCAAACCAAAATCCGCACTAAATAGTGACTTTCTTGGGATGTTGATGTATCTCGTATGGATTGGTATCATCCGAAATCCGACAATTTTGCTTGTTCACATATCCATTCATCCAAAAATGGGCCTCATCGCTAAAGATGATTTTTTGGGCGAAATTTAGGCCAACTTCCAACTGCTCCAGAACCCAATCAGCGAACTCACGGCATTGTCTATGGTCGTTTACCTTAAGTTCCTGGGTCAGTTAGATTTTATACGGGTGCAGACCCAAGTCCCGACGTAAAATTCGCTAAATAAAAGTTGCAGAAGGTCCTTGTGAACGACAAAAAACTGACTGCCTCGGGTTTTTCCGTACACTCTCACGCACAGCAGCGATGTTTTCAGCAGACCTTGTATTTTGCGTAAAATACCAAGTGCATGTGGTGTATACTGACTTTTCTATGGCTTTTGACAAAGCGAACCGCAATATATTAATTTCAAAATTAGAGTTATATATTGTAAATTCAGTAGTAATCTTCTTCACTTAGTAAAATAATATTTATTCAGGCGTACACTATTTGTTTTATATAATGGCTTTAAATCCGAGACCTCCTTAGCGTCTTCTGGAGTACCTCAAGGTTCAAATTTGGGACCATTATTCCTTATATTATTTATTAATGCTCTAAGTGCTAAATCTATAGTGCTGTGAGGTAGCCAACGATCCACAATTTGAACATTCAATTTAATTGATTTTTTAAATAACCATTACCATTGAATTTAGTATTTTGAAATTGTAAAATAGTGTTGCATTTTTTTTATCTAACCTATATTCACACTAATGTAATTATTGCCGTGATGTACGTAAAAAAAAAATCATTAAAAAAATATGTATTGATGACGTCCTACAGAATCACCCTGTATGCTTTAATTATGCTTAAAGAACGCACAACTAAAAATAATGTTTGACGTGTCCGAGAGTGTTTCCCAAAATTTATTCCCTGAATTTTTAATGAATCTATTCATTACTTTACGAAATCACTCTATATAACTACAATTCGACCGGTATTGGTAATAAAAATAAATGAAAAATACCAGTATTTACTGAACTACCTGTTCCCGAACGGAGAACATGTTCTAAAATAAATATTCATATCAAAGTGTTTTTGTTTAGTGGTAAAATATTCAAACAATCTCGTTCTGGTTAAGGCAACGATGACAAGTGAGATTAGTCTTTGCGTGACGATACAATAACATCGTTTAAAAAATTATTGGGCAAAACGCGTTCATCTAAGTTGGTTATCAAGAACAAAACGCGTTTGGACATTGCTTATATTTATTATTGCTCAGTGTATACGGGGTGTCCGATTTGTCCGGAGTTATCATTTACTCGTTTAAATGTCAAATATTTTGAGTGTTATTTTTCCAATGTTGTAGTGACGCATTAAACTGGCGCCTTAGCAAGGATAATGAGTGTGCCTCGATAGCTCAGCGGTCAGAGCAACCAACCGGAAATTGGGAGAGCCGGGTTCGATTCCCGGTCAAGGCATAAGCACTCTTTGCCCTTGCTATCGCCAAAAATGTCATTTGTGCCCAAATAGTCAAGTTATAAGCCATACTGACACCATCAATAACGTCCAAAAATGTTATTAATTCCTTTAATTAATCAACTCAATTATTAATTAATTATAATACCTGGGTGGTGACTATTCTAGAGTACGCATCCATGTAGTATTAACAAAGTTGAAATGTGAGGCAATATGGCTGGCTATTTGGTGATTTTTGATTAAATCAGTTTATACACAAATGCTGTCACGTATCTCAAGAAGCAAAAATTAATCGTGCTGACCAAGTTTATTAAATTTGTCCTGCCAAGATGACAGAATAATGTGAATTTTGTAAGTCGCTGGATAATTTCACCGAATAGATATTGTGTATATGCACCTAACCTATTTGTTTTCCCGACAATGAAGAACACAAGGTAATATAAATGCATATTTTGTATCTGTCATCTCTTATTTATTGTCTGATCATTATTTAATAATAATAATACCGGGTGGTTTAAAGTGGATGGCCTATTAAAAGTGTCTCAAGAATGAATACGCATACTTCTTTGAAATTGTAGATGTGTACAAGTATATAATCCCTAAAGTATGAGCCGGAAAGTAAACAGTCGAGTATGGGTGTTTCATCAAGATGAATCAAATCCAACAAAAGCTGTTCGCGCTCGAAGCACTTTGAAACAACTGGTCGCCTGTTGTTTCGGAAAAATTGGTTATGTGTCAACAGTGCCTTTTGAGAAACAGTCAATTCTGAATGGTACACGACACACAATTTGTTTGTCGGAAGTCTTCGATGAGGCAAGGAAAACAAACAAGCACTGTCGGATCATTCTTCATCATGACAATACGAGCTCTCACACATCTCGTCTAACAACCGAATGTTTGAACACCCAAAACATCGAATTAATAGGTCATCCGCCGTACAGTTCTGATTTGGCACCCAATGACTTCTTTTTGTTCCCGAACGTCAAAAATAAATTGCGTAGACAACGATGTTTGTCGGCAGAAGAAGCCGTTGATGCGTTCAAAAACCATGTTTTGGAGATATCTCAAGGGGAATGGAAAAAATTCTTTGACATATGATTCGAACGCATGCAAAATTGTATACATCATGAAGAATATTATTTAAAAAAAGGATAAAGTAATTTTCAATGACAAATTAATGTTCTTTTTATTCATCATCATTAGGTCATCAGTCCTAAGACTGGTTGGACGCTAACCTCCAGCTTCTCCTATCTTGTGTTAACCTACGCGTTCTTTTTATTAGGCTCAAAATATAAATAGTGCCCCTCGTATAAATGCTGACTACTTTAAACTCTGCAACAATAAATTGCAATGATGTAAATGTTTTCTGTGGTGAAAACCGGAATACAAAAACTGCTTAAGGCTATTCACCTTATCTTCGCAATACACCACCTCTTTACTTTTCCTCTTAACACAGACATGATTTTCTTTAAATGGTATTTGGACAATAACTCGTTTTTTTCTGGGACACGGTGTATAAACGCTGGGGGCCAGAGTATCAAGTTACGTCGCGCTTGATTTGCTTGATTTATGTGGAATGGAATACCTTAAACGATTTACTTATTTCATACTTTATAGCCACCGGTTTCTTCCGACTAGAATAACGTAAACAGACATTCCCTGTGAGCGTTTTTTCGTAGTATGGCACAATATTTTTGTCTTTTTTTTTACAAACAGTGGGCAACCAAATGACTCGGATTTGTATTTTACGCCGAATTTTCAATCGACATTTTCAAGATTTCGCCTCAACTTCCTAAAAATTCCCAGATAGCGTGGCATATTAAAAAACCCTTTAGGTACTCGTAGCGTAACTAGGCACAAAAATTAAGGGATGTAAACAAAATATATAAAACTTTTAGGTGACTTTTAGAGGGCTGTAATTTGGAGAAAAATAGTCGCAGAGCAATTTTAAATAAAGCAAATTAAAGTTCCAAGTTTCTAGTCGTCAGATATTGAGTTAAAAATGTTTTACCATCAGCAGTTTCTGACTAATCATAAGAAAACCATGGGGAAAAGATTTTCCAAATTTTTGCTTGGCTTTAAAAAGGTCCAGTGATACTTCAAATAAATTTTTCAGTGATTTCACCATAAAGTTTTTTTAGATCATTTTATCCTCTTTAATTTAAGCGATCTCAAAGACTAGTACGATGATTTTTTGCTGAGTTATCGTCGTTCAAAGCAAAAAAGCCAGTTTTGACTTTGGTAATTAATTAATTGGGAAATAATGATGGTACACACATTTTTTTCTTACAATAATTAACATCTTTTGATAACAAAAAAATGGATTAATGCTAAAAAAAAACATTTTCGACCTCAAAAAATAAATAAAAAATGAAAAATTTATCCTCAATTTTTTTTTTCAAAAACGACAAATTCAATCATTCCGAAGACAATGGAAAAAAATCGTAGCGCTTTGAAATTTTCAGGGTTTCTGTGAGAGACTTTGAGGTTGAAAGGAAGCAGTCAACATCCTTAGTCTATGCATTATTTGCAAAGTGATGCCAAGTTAAGCGAATATCCCTAAATACGCAATTTTTTACTTCTTTTTCAATCGACATTCTCGCACCAAATTTTTTTATCAAAAACCAATAACAACGACTTGTAAATAATACTTTAGAGTTTTAAAAACCCTACTTGAAATTTCTATACGACCATTATTTCCCGAGTTTTTTGCTTTGAACGATGATAACTCAGTGAAAAATTATCGTACAAGACTCTTATACCACTCAAATTAAAGATGATATAATTATCTAAAAAAGCTTTATGATAAAATCACTGAAAAAATTTATCGAAGTCCGTGGAGCTTTTGAAAAGCAAGCAAAAATTTGGAAAATTTTGTCTCGATGGTTTTCTTATGATTACTTAAAAACTAATGATGGTAAAAAAAATTAACTCAAGATATGAAAACTAGAATCTTTTTTTAATATTGGCCTGCGACTATTTTTCTCCAAGTTACAACCCTTTGAATATCACCTAAAAATTTAGATTAATTTTACATCCCTTAATTTTTGTGCCTAGTGTAAAATAATACTCTGTGCACACCACTCATAAGAACAGTTTATTTTGTATATCTAATGCTCGTTTGAAAGTGTGCTAAATCTATTGCGTGAGATTAACAAGCCATTCTGGGCAAGTCCTTTTTTATGCCGAAAAATCTATTTTAACACACTTATCGTTAGTTGATTGAACGACATACAGCGCTTATAAATACCCGAATAAATAACACGCGAATATTTTCTTTTCTATATAAGGTTGTCACACGTGAAATGAGCTTTTTTTGGAACAGGAAGTAAATGAAAAGAATTACTAACCAATCAAATATATTTTAATAAAAATATTTACCATCTTTTTCAACACACTTTTGCCATCGACTAAAGAAGTTTTATATACCAGATTCTTTTTTATAATAATTTATTGAACAACGACCAGAATTTACAATTTTATGAGTTATTTTGTTAACTGAGAGACTTGGTCTCTATTCAACTTCTAATTGGTGACGCCATGGGGAGTCTGCCATTGCTCGAAGGATCTTCGATTACGCTCGCTGTATGTTAAGGTGCGTATACATTTGCGAGCCGAACCGTTCGCGAACCGTTCGATCGCGAGATTGGGACGGGGTTTGAAGCGCCGAACGAACCGCACGGGGCTGGCTCTATTTATTTCTTGTGTCTTTTTGTATAATTTTTTCTCTCTCGGTTGTTTATTTAATCTAGCCTTATAATTTTATTTAATAATGTTTATATTATAATAATTATTATAATGGAGTGGACAGAGAAAAATGTAGTCAAACTAATTGACATTTATAAAACGAAATCGTTATTGTGGAATCCTAAACACAAGGACCATTATAAAAAATTTTAAAGGAAGCTGCTTGGGGGGAAATAGGTCTTTCTTTCCTCTTTTTTTTTTTGTACAAACTTATTGCTACATTAAAGCCGCACCAGTCATAACTAAAATCGTATGGTTTTCCTCGCACGAAGACGTTATTTATTACAAGCGCGCCGAGCAAGACTGCTGGTGGTTCGTGATTAGTTCCTTCTTTCCCATGGATCGTGTTTAGTTCAGTAGATATTCGCTGTAAAACTATTTTTAACGAATAGTTCACAAACGGTTCGGCTCTCAAATGTATACGCACCTTTAGACTTACTGGCACAACCCCACAGTTCAATGTCATAAGTCCAGATGGGAATGGTGATGGAGAAGTTTTATAAATTAAAAATCTGTATTCTAGGCACATGTGATTTAATTCCCAAGTAGTCAGTTTGTCACAGATTGCAAATATTTGCTGGGAATCAACAGGTAACTCTTTAATCCTTTCTAAAGATTATTTGTTTAAAAAATCGGACATTGCATGTGTATAATATTAAATAATAACATATCTGCGTAAGACATCGGGGCCAATTCAGACCTGTCCTTTCACCTTCAAACAAAAAGTATTATGTTCGTTATGTTGGCACTTCTCTCAATTACACATTCCACTTTGCGTAGGTAAAAGCACATTGTACAATAAAAATTACTATTTTAGCCCAAGGCAAGAATTGCCACGGCCTGAATCATACCTCAATTGTTTCTTATCTCCGGTTATTTAATAACGCTAAAAACGTAGCAATCGGTAACATGACTAATGAAAGTAATATGTAAAACCTCTACAATAGCTTTAAACAACAATCAACGTCAGACTGGATATAATATTTCTATTTAAATTAGCTAAAACATTTAAATTTTCACGAAACAAGTGGTTCGAGATTGCGCAACAGCAAAATGCAACGGTTAAGATTGCGCACAAGCGAAAATATCCTTGATATAGGGTAAGGTGTAAATGACCCTTTGGGATGAATTATTAGGCCATTAAAGCACTTAGCCACGACCAACAGTTTATAATTAGATTACAAATAAAATACTCAACTCTATCAGAAAAAGGCTAAATATTCGCATACACACGCAGAGGGCGTCTACGGACTATTCGTCGTTTTGATTAAGAAAATATATGTGTAAAAAATGCGCGAATTCCAAGAAAATTTATGCAGAAAAATTATTGCGTGACTATTTATAGCATATCGCAGTAGGCGATCAAAATTGGACAGGCGATTATTGCATAATTGTGATTTATAATGGAGATCTTACTATTAAGAGATTGCTATTACAGCTTTTAAATGAAAATGACGCGCATTTTTTCTGTTTAGAATACTATAAATAAAATTTATTTATATCGGGTTAATACCAGGTGGATTCTTTTACGTTAATATTATAATTTATGTAGAACATAAATCAACATGTATTTTTAATTGCGGATATTTTTTTTATTTTCATAAGATTTGGAAAACTTTTGGTCAAAGCGTGGTCCTTCTAAACTAAAAATCACCCAGTATATTTAGTAATATTGAATCACTTGCACATAAAAATCATTCTCCATTTTTATGCACAGCTTTTAAGAAATTTTTCATTAAACACGAAACAGAAAGAAACATATTATGTGGACCAAACAGAAATAAATATTTCAGGTTTAACAAATGCCACAATCGGCATGTTTCGACCAGACAAATCATGCTTTAAAAATAAACCTTCAAGTTCGTTCGTAAACACCCTGTACACTGTGGTTCAGATACGCACAATAGAATATTCGTCCTAGACTATGATACGTTGTTTCCCAATTAATACTTTCACTACTCATTTATTTTAAATCATTCCATTTTGAACGATAAACGAAATACAATCTAATATACAGAGTGTCTCATTTAATAGCGTAATAATTATGTCTGAATTAAATCAAACTAGTCTCAAAAATGGAGGGTCACCAATGTCTATTTAGGGCCACAAAATCACTTCCCATCTTCAAATACGAGTACAAGGTCATCTACGATTCTAAATTGCATGAAAAAAATCTGAACGTCATATTAGGCATTTTTAAATCAGTTGGCATGATTTTTTGTATTCTAGGAATTTTATTTCAATTACAATGTTTACAATTGTGGAAAAAGTGGAAATTGTTGGATTAGTTGGCAATGGGGGAAGTTGCTATAGAAGCAGATTGACCACCGATGGACCCTGTACAGATCGTCAAGAATAAGAGCAAGTCTGAAAACTGCGCATCGGACCTCCCACGAGGTGCGCAGTAAATATCCTGGTCTTTACCCAGTCGCATTGAGACCTTTGCAGAGTGAATATCGATGAATATAATGCACTCGTATATGCACACAGGGTTCGATCTGGCTGCGCGTAAAGTGCATCCTTTTGCCTCCGAATGCTACCTCACTCGTTCTTTTACGCATACCTAGAGAATCTCATACGTTTTCCTATTCTTGACGAGTAGTAAAATGAAACGAAGCAAGGCTGGAATATTACTTTTGGTATCACGGAGTTTTTGAACCCTGATTTATTTGTTTTTTTAATATTTTATTCCCAGAACAAGTGAGAGTACAACTAGCGGCACAGTTAACTTCCAAAATATTCTAAATTAGTCCGTTTTGATAAAAAACGCCTACTATGATTTTTTAATTTTTTTTTGTACAATTTAGCATCATAGATGACCTTACCTTTAAAGATGGAAAGCGTCTTAAATAAATCCTCTATTTTTTGAGACTAGTTTGATTCAAATCGGAATAAAACAGAAGGATTATTACGCCGTTACACTTTTCAGTGAGACGCCCTGTATCTGCGAACGCTTTAGTTTATATTATTATAAAACATGGTATATGAAATAGTTGGCTAGGACTTAATCTAGGTCACTTTAGTCAGTGATCAATGATAATGTAAACCTGAGATGAGTTGTTTAATTTACCTACTTACATTATGCAATAAGTTATGATGCAATACAATCAGAAAATAGTGCACTTGTTTGAGTGATTATGCAATAACTGCAATACCAATATACGTAAGCATAATCTAAAGTATCTAGAACCTATTTTTAAATGCCAAAAAAAAACCTCACAACTAAAAAAATTTGGAAATTAACACAGGTTTTTTTATTTTCATGAATATATTCATGAAAATAAAAAATAAAGTAATTAATACATAATTTAGTTCTACGCATGCTTCACATTAATTTCTATTTTCCTTTTATTTAGCAAATGAAGAAAATAAAAAATATAAATCCTAGTTTTCATGTATTATTTGGTAAAATTGACTGCTCTTTTTAAAACGCTCGCCCAATCACTCAAACGAAATATTTTTCGACACACTCCAGTGAATTTAGGTCAGGGAAATGTGGTGGTTACTGGACGACCATCTGTCAACTTACTTGGAATATACAGATGAAGATCCAAATCAGCCCCAAAGATATCTGGATTATACGAGCGGGTATCCAAAAGAAAACGAAGTAATGTTGTGGTGGGCGAAAATTTTGTAGTGCTGCGTTCTGCTGAGTGTAGAGCTACCATTCGGTTTGTGAGAAGTTTTTAGTGATAGTTGTTTTGTATGCTCGTCGTTTTTTGATTTTCGTAAACAGCCCGCGGCCGTAAAGTTTTGCGTCTTGCTCGGAAAAACTGGCACAGAAAGTCTTGAAATGTTAAAAAGGGCCTACAGGGATAATGCTATTGGGAAAACTCAAGTATATGAGTGTTTTTCGAAGTTTTCCCGTTTCAAAAGAGTTAAAATATCAATTGATCACAAACCTCGCTATGGTCGTCCTTTCACGGCTTGAACCGAATGCTGCGGAACAAAATCTGAATGGACAACTCCTCTCATATTGAAAAAAAAAACAAAAGAAATGAGAATACAAAACAACCCTCAATAAAAAATTCACACAAGCCGAACGGAACCTTCTTTAGCGACGACGCTTGACTTACTGACTCGGGAATGGTACCTCTATACGTTCCTAGCGACAGAACGCGGTACTACAAAAACTCCGCCCACCACAACATCAGTTCGGTTTTGGGTATCCCCTCGTATTAGGAAAAGGAAGATAGGAAACTGCCCTGAAGGAACTTTAGGGCAGTTGTTCCGCTGTTAAAAAAACAAACACAAAATTCGCAATGAAGTAAAATCGACTGGAGTAAAGAAAAAACTTGTCAATTGATTTAATCAGTCCAAAAAAGGGGAGAGGACGAGATTTATTACAAATATCGAGTACATACAGCCAAGCCGGCCTCATGCACTTAATTCCGTTTGCAAGTAAATAATTTAAACTTGACATTAATTTGCCCCGGACTTTCACTGCTGCCTGAGGTTTAAAAATAATAAAATTTGAGGCGAATACCTTAAATGTTCTCTTCAGTAGCCACAGCGCCTTTATTAATTAAGAGATAAGCGACAGAAGGTAATGAATTTATTTAAACTATTATATAATTATACATATTTTATGAATAAATAAAATTCATGCACTACTCGAAAAAAATAAGGGAACAAAAAAATTCCGAAAAATTGACGTGGTCGTTTTTGGCAAAAAAAAAAACGATTCGATGGATCGAATTGGATCAATCGATTGGATGGAAATTTATAGGGCTACTGGGAGTATAATACGCTAAAAAAAAATACCTGGCAATATTAGTATTTTCCTCGATATTTGCAAAGTGGCGGTAGATTTTAAAAAAAATCAGAAAAAGTAAATTTTTTACTGCCACATTACTGTTCTCAGGGCTGCGTCGACGACAAATTTCGCCTCCCCTTACCCCCTCCTACAGTTCCCACCCAACCTTGCTTCTTTCAAAACAGCCTACCTGAAATCTCGTTAATGATTTGAACGCCCAACGGCTGATTTTAACCCTAAAATATACGCTAGCTCCATGTACACGGAATATTAGAACATCCTGTATATTGAAGAATGCTATAAAACGCATGTGCTTTGTCTAGAGTGGCTATATAAAATGAATCGATGACCTAGAACAGCCACAGTTAACCGCGCTTTTATTACATGGTAGACAGTTGAGACACAATTGTCTCCAGCTCAAAATGAGATTGTCTAGAAGTCGGTGGCGTCGGCCGTTACTTATAGTTACTCCGAAACTATTTTTAACACGGAGAATGTGGAAGTAATATTTGGCTCCACTATGGAACGCAAGAGACACATCACTCGTTTAACTGAAATAAAACCGGACTAAATTATATTTATGATGCACTTTAACGATTTAAGTGGCACTTGAATATAATAATAAGACAGATTTTGACGTTGATGAGAAGATCGAAGGTATGAGAATATTAAAAGCGCTGTCAAGTACTTCAAGTTCTTTGAAAAATAAACAGTTTTAAAATCTTAAAACGAACTTTTCCGCACGTAGAACATCTCTATCTCGAAAATGAGCGGCCGAGAAAAAATAAATCAACACTTAAATGCAGAATGTGTTTTATGCGACAGTTTTACTTTTTTAAATTTTTCTCAAATAGTCTACCATCGTGCTTTCTCATGACCCATAGACAGGGTGGGGTGTGTCCTATCCACCTCAAAATCAATAGATGTCATCTGGCAGACGTCCTTAATCAGAATCCGTCGAAACCCGATCGATCCGACACGATTTAATTGAGTGATCGTGCTGGCAAAAACAATTTCTCAAATAGTCCACCATTATGCTTCCTCATGACACATGAACATGGTAGAGTGTGTTCTATCCACCTCACAATCAATAGGTGTCGTCTGGGAGACGTCCCCGATCAGAATCAGTCAAAACCCGATCGATCCGACACGATTTAGTTGATTTATCGTGCTTACAAGAAATTTTAATGCCGACGACAATGACAACGGCGACACACACACAGACAACATTTTTTAAAAACCATTTTTTTTCTACTTTTTACATGATTACATTACTTTTCCGCTAGTATACTTGAGTGCGGAAAAGTAATAACTATCTTATGTATCTTATGTACTCGTTTTACAATTGAGCAGCTCTTCTGGAATTGTAGAAGATAACAGTCTGAATTTACTCTATGAATACGTCTATTGATCTAAATTGCTCCCGATCAGAGTCCGATTCTAGCTTTTTTAAAAATTACACTGGGGAACAATTTGTAAGACAATTTCTGTTGACTTAGATTTTTGGGCTTTTTTAAGAGTTAAATAGGCATACTGATTTCAAAAGTATAGTTAGTTTTCTTCTACCACGTCAAGTTTTTTCTGTACACCTTATATGAATGTGACCACTCTCCATGGGATCGAGCCTGGATCACAGGAAGCATTATTGCTCTTCTATTGGCTGACAAAAACCTTCGATTTGAGCAGCATGAGTTGAATGATTTGGCACGAGATTTGGGACTATCCAAAAAAGCTTCAGAACGGTTAGCATCAAGACTGTACGAGAAAAACTTGCCTGGAAAAGGAGCAAAGGTATCCTATCTTCGATCAAGAGAAAGTGCGTTTCTGAATATTTCGAAGTGATGATGGATTTGTATATTGCCACAACGTACATGGTTTAATGGAAGAGTTGGGAATTTCAGCCTATAACGCAACTGAATGGCAATTGTTCATCGATAGCTCTCCTTGTGTCCATCTCCACAATGGAAATTTATTTGGTGCAGTTCCAATAGGTCACTCAGTTTGTTTGCGTGAAGAATATGAAGACATAAAAGTGATTGATTTGTTGCAATATCACATGCACCAACGGATCATCTGTGTTGACCTTAAAATCGTCTGCTTCCTCCTTGGCCATCAACGCGGACATACCAAGTATCCCTGTTTTTTGCGCATGTGGGGCAGCAGAGCTTATGAGAAGCATCGAATTGGTACAATCGAATTGGCCGCTAAGATCTGACCTGAAACCTGGTGACGCAAACATTCTACATCAGCCACTTGTCGACAGACAATACATTATATTTCCACCTCTGCATATAAAACTGGATCTCATGAAGCAGTTTGTTAAAGTTTTATCAATTGAAGGAGAGACTGTTTCAAGTATCTCATTCCAGCATTTCCTAGTCTGTCATTTGAAAATATAAAGGTCGGTGTGTTTGATGTACCACAGATTCGGCAGCTTGTTAAAGATGAACATTTCATCGGAACAATGACAGAACTACAAAAGAACGCTTGGTTGGCATTCAAAAACATTGCCAAATACTTTCTTAGAAATACACGAGCACAAAATTACACCGGACCTGTCCAACATCCAACTGGAGAGCTACAAAATGCTTGGATGCAATATGAGTATCAAGTTGCATTTTTTACATAGCCATCTTGTTGGCTGTGGGTAAGATGAGCAGGGCGAGCGATTCCACCAAGATTTGAAGGCCATGGAGGCACGGTATCAAGGTAGATGGGATGTACATACGATATCTGACTATTGTTGGAGCATCAAGCAAGAATGTCCACATATTACCATAGAAAAAGTTGTAAATGAAAATTTTTACCCTAACATGTTTCCTGTTTGGTAAAGAAACTTTACTATTTGTATTAACACAATTTAAGTTGCAGTAATTATATATAGCCTCTGTATGAATAAAACTATTCTTTGTTAACAGTATATTTGGTAAATTTTTCCTTTATTTTCCTTTATATGCACATTTTGTATGACTCTTTAGACGAAGATAGGGTACCTTGTAGCTTAAAAAGTTGACGTGGTAGGCAAAAACGGCGGCTATTCTTGGATTCAGAGGCCAAAAGTTAGTCAAAAACAAGTCACAGGTCTAAGACAACCAAATTGCTGTTCTCCAGTGTTAACTGTCCAATTGTGGAAAGGAATAGCGTTGTAGAAATTTTAAATAAAACCACATACATTCATTTGAGAAACATCTTAAGAGACTTGCTATAAACGAGGCAGCTATCGCCCTTAGAGGTAGTAGATAAATAGAATTTTTAACTATTTCGATTTGTTGTTTTATTTTTAACGAAATGACTGTCGACATACAAATGACAAAACCTAAAAATAACACAACGCCGACAGATATATGTTTCCTGTTCTCAAAATAAATACGTTCACTAGGCGTCTTTGATCTGCCACCAAGCTATAACTTCATATGGATTTTTTTTATTATAAAAAATAATAAAATACATTCTATACAAATTATATTCTATCCGAATTTCCTCTCGAAGAAAATGCCCCGTTCATATGACAAATATTTGTTTCCTAAAACAGCGTTCCTAAAACATTCGAGGATGACTTCCCAACTAAGAAACATGTGTTTTAAAAATGATTTATCGAGCTCGTTATCATAAATTACACAGTAGGATAGCGAGTGTTGACATAGGCGAAGCCCTGTCTGAATTAAATATATTCGTTCTATTTATATATCAGACAGTGGCGGTTCGTCGGGGTAGGGAAGGTAGGCGCCGCCTACCTTTAAAATTTTATGTCATTTCTCATAACAGCGCAATTACAATGAACTGTTAACGTCCCTGATAATACAGAAATATTTAATATAATTAATAATAACTACTTTATACTAATTAAATTATCTATCGCCGTCGGCGGCGCTGGTGCCGTAAACACCCTTTATATATACCATCGCAGTCCGCACGGCAGGCGCCGCGCTACACCGAATTAAATCATTTTATTCCTAAACAGAACAACCAGACCAGGCTCGGTTCTCCATCCCACCGCCTGAAAATCGATAGCTACACGTCAACTAGATGTCGGTAAGACGACAAACAGCGTTATTGTAATGGCAAAATAATCGCAGCTCAGACGTCTGCAGCCAATTACATTCTTTAAATAAAGCAGTTGAAGGCGAATGCATTCGGCGCCTGAAGTAGATCAGCGTTCTTCGGCAGATCCGAAGACGCCTTCGCATTGAATAAGCCGTGACATTACTGGGGATATTGGGTTATATATTGTGATGATCAATTTGAAACATTAAATATCGAGTCAATGTTGAAATATTTTGTGGAATATGAATTTCGAGAAATATTTCCAGAGGTTTTTAAACTTATTGTTTTAATTGCTACAATTCCAGCAACAAGTACATCGGTTGAAAGACATTTTTCTTGTTTAATACGTATTAAAACGCATAGTCGGAACTCTATGAAGAATGAACGTTTATCTGCACTTATTTTAATTGAAAAGGAATTATTTAGCACACTTCAGAAATCTGATGACTTCACGGAAAATATAATTAACAAATTTTCATTAATTAAAGATAGGCGCATTAATTTAAATTATAAAAAGTAGTAGGTATCCACTTTGTAATTGTCAGTCAATAATGGCGATGGTTAAGGAAGCCTGTGAGGGGAGGAGGAGGCGTAAACCCCTAAAGCGCCCTAAAATAATTTACATTGCCAACCCAATTTACATAATATAGGTATAATACTCAATAAATATATTTCGTTTATTGCAATTTATTTATACCCACAATAACTATTATTATTCACGAATAACAAAGAGGTATTAAGTTCAAAAAATTCTTGTGAAAGTCTATATTTTTGTATAAATGAAATTCAATCATTGAAATTCTGAAGTACCAGGAAAACGCGTGACCTTGAAAATTTTAAAAATTTTATTTATTTTTAAGGGTTGATGAAGCTCATACGCCGCTATCGCCTACCCTAATATGGATACCACAAGCCGCCACTGATATCAGATCAGTACAAGTCGTGTTTTCCTTTTTAATTGTTTTCTTAATTTTGTGGCACAATTTTAATTTAGAATAATGGTATAATGAAATGTGAATAATTTCAATGATACAAAAGAAAAGAAAACACGCACAGTTGAAATAGTGTTTTGGAAAACAACATTCATATTTTAAAATATATTATACTGAACCAAAATTTCAGTATCAACATTTTTTTTTAACTAGGCAAACTTCTAAACCACAAAAGAATTTTCGAGACTTCTTAAAAAAACATTCACAATGCTTGCGCACCTCTATTAAGTAGTGTATAAAATAATTTATATTTTTAATTTTAGTGTCTCATTAACACTAAAGTTGATATAGGTACTACTAGAGTCACTTTTATCTTTTAAACCCTTTTTAATACCCTTTTGACTTGGACGCATTCCATTTCTTTTAGTGGGTTCATCCTCGTTCATAGTGTCGAGCCAGTATTTTAAAAACAAAACCATTGGCACATTGTTTAATACTATGTTTTAATAAATACTACAAAATGTAAATACGTTTACTGTCTTGCGTAAAAATAATATGTTCTATTAAATAATGAAGAAAAAATGATAACACACTTTATTGTTAATCAACCTAGTATAGAGTCTTTCAATAAGGACGCTCGACTTTTAAACGGAAATAAAACAAGGTGTGTGTGAGGTATCAACTCAATTTTGTTTTTATTTGAAAGAATATTTTATGGCATTAAGTATGGAATGTAACATCGTTCAAATGTCAGCCGCGGCTTTGCTTGGTGCACGTATTAGGGAGCTCCAATTTCCGATCACTTTGTCGCATAAATCTGGCTGAATTTGCTGAATGGCGTTCGTTATGTTGACTTTGAGGGTATCAATTGTTTGCGGCTTATTCGCATAGACCTGAGATTTAAGATAGCCCCAAAGGAAGACGTCTAAAGACGATCTCGGTGGCCAGTTCACGTCACCGCTGCGCGAGATAACCATGTCCTCAAATCACTCGTACAGAATACCCATTGTGGCATGCGCTATGTGGCACGTAGCGCCGTCCTGTCGGAACCACATGTCGTCGGTATCCATATCATCCAGTTTAGGCCACAATAAGTTGTTTATCATCGATCTGTAGCGCTAGCCGTTGACGGTTATAGCAATGCCAGTTTCGTTTTGGCAGACGTAGGGACCGAAGATTCCGTCAGACTAAAATCCGCACCAAACAGTGACTTTCTCGGAATGCATTTGGTGCTAGTGTATCTCGTGTGGACTGGTATCGGCCTAAATCCGACAATTTTGCTTGCTCACATTCCCGTTCATCCAAAAATGGGTCTCGTCGCTAAAGATGATTTTTTTGAAGAAATTTGGGTCAACTTCCAACTGCTCTAGAGCCCAATCAGCGAAACCACAGGGTTGTAATGGTTGTTTACCTTAAGTTCCTGGGTCAGTTGGATTTTATACGGGTGCAGACCCAAGTCCCGACGCAAAATTCGCCACGTTGAAGAAGGCCCAGCTTTTGTGAACGACTAGAAATTGACTGCCTAAGGTTTTCCTGTACATTCGCACGCACAGCAGCGATGTATTCAGCAGACCTTGCGTTTCGGTGGTGTACGGGTGTTGGCTGATTATTTATCAAACCGGTCGTCTCGAATTTGGCCACCAAGCGTCGAATAGTCGACTCGGCGCGACGGTTGTGGCGAGGATAAAAATCATGTAATGCGGGAAACGTTTCTCGAACGGAGCACCGATTTTGAAAATAAACGCTATAATCTTCCATGGAGATTTGTCAGATGTTGCTTTAACAACATGGCCGCTATAACCTAACAAGTTTCGAGCGTCCCTATTGAAAGACCCTATAGAAACAAGTCCAGTGAAGTTAAAACGGGAAAACGCGGTTGCATTCACAATAAAAACAACATTTTAATTACTTGCCTTTCACTTAAAATAATAAACAAAAACAAATAAATATCATTTATATTTGAACACCTCTTGTACATAATATAAATAAAACTGGTTGGCATACGATTTTTTTTTTTTTTTTAGTTAACATTCGACGAAGATTGTTAGGCAGGTCTCCGTCAAGAATCTGAATTCACGACACGTGCCTCGTACACGCCATAAAACGCCACAACAAATTGCGTTTTGTTAAAAATATTAATTATGTAATTCGTGAAGGCAGTTTTGTAGTGTGTAGGTACACATATTTGGACCTGTTTAATTCCTTGCACCCGTAGTAAAACACTTCTTATTATTCCAGTGACGTACGACATCAAATACGTACGAATAAAAATGTTATTTTAATATATTAAATAATATAACTAACAAAAATTCTATTGCAGACATTGATGGGCGTTGTAAGTAGAAAGTCAAATAAAGAATATTATTTTATGTAATATCATATTATGACTAAGATATATAGGGTGTTTCAATTGGAACTATATGATTTGAATTGTGCGCCATTGGTGTTCTGTCAAAGATAGGGTATCAATATTTAACAACTGTCATACGACGTCAACGTGACGCGATTAACAGTTCGACAACTAATAGTTTGTGTACAACTGTTTTATGAAAGTGAGCGATCATTTAGTTTAATTAAGAAAAATTCGCAAAAAATTAGGACAAAATAAAGCGCCTACAGGGTTAACAACTCGTAATTTAATCAATAAATTTGAAGAGACGGGTTCTGTTATTGATAAGACAACACCGATACGTCCTCGTCGTGGTCGGTCAGTTGAAAATATTGCTGCCGTGAGAGAAAGTGTACTGGAGTATCCAAACAAACCAATTCGACATCGTGCACAACAATTGAATCTGTCAAGAGCCACCACGCATCGAATTTTAAAGAAGGATCTGCGTATCTGTCAGCATACAAAATTCAGTGGACAACAACTAAAAGGTACAAACTATTTACAACGTCATATATTTGTTAATTGGGTGTTAGAAAAGAACAAAGGTGATGCTGATGTTTGCAACAAAATTTTGTTCAGCGATGAACCACATTTTTATCTTGACGGATACGTCAGAAAACAAAATTGTCGAATTTGGGGTGTTTAAAATCCACATTCTGTTCACGAAAAAGAAACGTATCAAGAGATGTACGATTTGGTGCAAATTTTGGAGTGGTGGAGGGAGTAATTGGCCAATAATTTTTTGAAAGTGAACCTGGTAAGGTTTTCATAGTAAATTAAGAACCCTATCTTGACATGTTAATCAATTTCCTTTTCCACCAAATAGATAATTTGGATTTGAACATCATGTGGTTTTATTTCCTATTTAAAAAACCTATTTGTCAAATATTATTATTATAGTTTTATTCGCAAATCACCCTATATTAAAACGTCCACAAAACCCAACATTTTAAAGTAGCAATAGTAATGTATAGTGATCGAGTTTCATAATATTTGTCAAAGAATAAATGTAGAGTTTATCAAAGAACTTTCAGTAAACCAAATCAAAATGCTGTCAAAAAAATTTGATTTTTGACAAATAACTATTTAATTTTTTAATCGACTGTTTTAAGAAACCATCAAATCAGACATGAACCATAGTGCACAGCAAGAAAAAATGAATAAAATCTAAAATATTTATATAGTCTTGATCGAAGGTATTAGACACCCCAACCCCATACATTATCACAGTAACGCTAACTCTGTTTCGACTAAATATGCATATTGTTTATTATGATTTCGTTGGCGAGTAGAAATGATGATTTAAATAACAAATGAGAGTTACAAAACACAATCCAAAACATTTGGGTAACAAAAGTTTGAACCCGTAGATAATATCGAATACAAATACCTTGATTTTGTTTTTATTTCATAGTTTTTAATCTGAAAATTAAAACTTTGTGTTTTCTACAAAAAATACCTAAAACAGCAAACTTAGTTTTGAACAACGCTTGCAAATCCAGAATTTAAAGGAACTGGGAACACGAAATTTTGCATGGCGACCTTATGATGTTGGAGAAACGTACAGCTTGTCAAGAATAGGAACAAGTCTCAAAACTTCGATATCGGGCCGCTCACGAGGTGAATGTGAATATAAGTATATTGGGTGTGAATGTACGCATACACAGAGAATTTCACACTTTTTCCTATTCCTGAGAATCTGTATATTTGTGAAGGACACATATACTCAAACAAGCGCATAAATGTACTGTAAAATGCACTAGTACCATCATTTGCGACTATTTTTGTTATACTAACATAGGATTAGTAAAGTTCCAACAAGATAACACACGTTGCCACAGTTTGTGGCTCGAAGGAAATACCATAGACCTCTTGGCGTAGCCTGCACAATCTCCGGATCTCAACCCCATAGAATTATTGTATTTTGTGGGGTATTTTAAAACGGTGGAGAAATACTAAGAGACTACCTACAAGAGTTGGAGAGACATTACTGAGGATGAGCGTCGGATGTTGATGCGCCTTATGGCGAAAAGAATATCTGGCGTCATAAAAGTCAAAGATGTACCTATAAAATATTAGTAATTATTTTTAATAAGTGTGTATCTTGATTCAATTCATGCACTTCATTTCGCCCCACGCTAACCCTACTTTAAATTATGTAGAAATTAATAAAGCGCCTAATACTTTTGGCCAAGGATCTGGTGTAATGTTTTTGGTGGTCGCTATATATTGAATGCAATGTGGGCACACGTGGCTCCACATACGCCTATTGACAGCCGTGATGGTATTTGTATATATTAGTTTTATGTTTTGTAAATCTTAGAAAGTAGAAACCCTTGTATATTAACTACTTCTCGAAACCAGGGCACATCTGGTTCACAGGGGTATAAATGCGAGCAACCAGGCCATCGGCTATTGCGATAAGTTTAAATCAGTTTATTCCCGCATCTCGCCCCGAAATATTGTCTCTTTCGGTATTAGCTTGCTCGTTATTTATTTGATTTTAAATAAACGTAGCTATAGCAATAACATGTCACTAGTATCATTTTACTACACACAGCACCCCGAAGACCGCCATAGCAATTTTAGTATCAAGTATAAAATATATGGTATTTTTCTGTGTTCTCTAAATGGTAAAAAAAGAAAATTACAATTTCGAAACAGACCTATTTCGAATAGTAAATTTTTCAATATACATTACAATACATTAAATTTATGAGTTACATTTTCGAATCGCCAACCGACCACGTGATGCCTGTACATTATGTGAAGGTAAGTCAATTTATTTTCATTTAAATAATAGCTACCATCAAAATTACGAAAGGTAATTTTGATGGTAGCTTTTTTACGAAAGTTTTACGAAAGGTAAGGAACACTGCGATATTTGTCTTGGCAGCTCGTACGGCCTCGTTTAAACTGTGCCACCCAATATTTTATTGTTGCATACGAAGGAGCAAACTCCCCTAGAGTAGAATCTAGCTTCGCTTTGATATCGGTTGGACTGAGGCCTTTCAAATGAAAGTATTGTATCACGTAACGATGACCAATTGTTTCCATGTTTACAAATTCACTGAGAGCGTTCACTATTGATGGGCTGCCAAACAAATACTAAACAATGTAGCGTCAACTTAAATGTTATACTAAAGGTTGGTATTATGTACCAATAACCGCCATCCATACGTCCAGGTGGGGTACGTACTTCTGGGACTACCCTCGTAATATGGCACGTAATTTAGAAGAAACAGCGAAAAACCGTTAGGATAAGTGCATTTCATCTAATGAACAGTATTTTGAAGCACATTGATGTTTTCAAGATGTTGTCTTGAATTAAAAAAAAATTAAATAAAAATACTGGTTCTCTCAAGCGGTTTCTTTCATTCCCTTAACAGCCAAAGTATCAAGGCCAAACATAGATCGTTTTGTACGTTTAAATTGGGGCAAATTATGAGGGCATCGACGAGTTGTCTGGCCTTGACGCAAGAAACAAACAACAAACGCATAGGGGACGATAATTGGCCACTAGATTGCTGTAGGACCTAAAGTTGCGTCTACATATGTAACTAAAGCCCGTCGCGAACTTCATCGCGTTCATATCGCCACATAGTGTAGATGAAACTCCGTAACACCGTCGCGTAACATCGCAACGATCCATCGGTTGTCGGTTTTCTTGCGTCGCATCAAAAGAAATGTTCGTTGTTGTGATATGCATGGCCACATCCACGGGCTTTTGTTACATATGTAGACGCACCTTAAGAATCTAACTTGCCTCGGGCGTCATACCCACAGTGGCGAATCGATTTCTACTTCTTGGTTCTTACCAACCACTGTATTATATATTTTTTTTGTTTCTTTACTATAAATCGAACCAATGAATGTATAAGTAAAACCATCCTCTAGTTTGAACAATTCAACGCACCGTCTCAAGTAGAACGTAAATAAATAACCGAACAAACAAAAACTACACCATCTATCATTCCCTCGTCCGTCCGTCCTTGTCTGAGGCTGTCCGTCGCATAAATTAAAACGTATATCTGGAAGTAAACAATGTAACAGAGCGAGGCTTTGGGAGTGCCTTCGGAACCATGACTGGCGACCGTAAGTATATCGCAACTTCGGCAAGAATGTGGCTAGTGAATGTATACACATGAGCCAATTACCTGTCTCGTCGTAGCGTTAAATAATAATAATCAACTAATGGGTCCACTTCTAGAACAGGCGGTCGAGAAATGTGGGGGTCCGTTTGGTGCTTGGAAGGCTCTGAAGAACAGCGAGAGCGAGAGTTGTTTGCAAGCGGAACGAGCAAGTATTGAAATGCCCAAAAGTGTCGTATTAAAATACTGTCGCGTCAAATGCAGACCACAGATTAGCCACTACGACAAAAACAAATCATCAAAGAGTAATGTAGACAGTTTGATCGAAATAACGTACGAGCCCAAGCTCATAATGGTTTGGCCAGGCATAATTTTGCAACTAATATATTTAAATAAAAATAATAACACTCTCAAAACTATTTTATTTGACATACGATTCAGAATAGTTCGGCCGCTTCATCGAAACTGTGTTATATCACCTTTGTTAACAATAACAGCCTTAATTCTGGCAGGCATTGTATCTACAGCTTAACGCACTCTTCAGGAAGCGTGCTGCCCCAAATTTCTTACTATTTGGGGCGTAGATCGTTAAGGCGCGTATACATCTGAACACGGACGGGAACGAGGCGAGGCGAATGCCTCGTTTGGGTATTTGGACCGCGTTTTGGGACCGAATGGTCCTTTGAAGTACCGACTCGAAACGGATAGACTCCGAACAGTCTCGTGGCGAGGCCGAGGCGTCTTGCCTCGCCTCGTATGCACGTACACACTTGCATACTCGTTCGGCCTCGTCTTGCCTCGTTCCCGTTCGTGCTCAGATGTATACGCGCCTTTAAGTGAACGGGCTGGATGTTTGCGCAACTGTTTTCTTCATTTTATGCCACAATGTTTCTATTGGCGAAAGGTCTGGACTGCTAGAGGGCCATTCCATAACAGGGACATTATGTTCTGTAAACCAAGCTTTGTCAGTTTTGGCTGTGTGATACGCAGCACCATCCTGCTGGAAAATGTACTGCGCGTCAGTGTATTGACATATTGGTACTGACGGCAATAAACTTGTCAAAATTTGTTTATATTTTTCTGCTGTCACAGTACCATATACGAAATGCAATTCTCCTACGCCCATACCACTCGTACAACCCCCAGATCATAAGAGACGCAGGGAACTTCACTTTCCTAACCAAACAGTCAGGATGATAAGTTTCCTGCGGGGTTCTTAGCACACGTTTTCTGGTATCACCCAAACAGATTTCAAAATTGGATTTGTCACTCCTACCTATCTTCCTTAACCCACCGTAACCGATTCATTTTTTTCTTTTGTCTGAAGGAGAAACCGGTACGTCCAAAAGTAAAATGTAAAGAATCAAACTTTACCTTGTAGAAATTGTACCCTACTTTCTTTATTGAGCGTCTTTATTGAGCCCAGGACGTTGAATTATCTTGCAGCAGCTACCTTCAATAACTCCACAGAGAAAAAGGAAAAAGAAAAAACGCCAACTTCAAGATCCAGATGTAACATCACTGTTATTAATCTATTTTAGTTGGAGGCGATGAAACATTAGCTGAGTCTAAGAAACAGAATGTATGCTTGGACAATCAAACAAAACTCACAAATCTGTTGAATGTTTTACAGTTCGTTGACGATTTCTGTTGTCTAATTTGTGATCTTGGCTGTTTCGTTATCCATGTCTTTGTAAACACATTTGATTTGTTAATAAATCTTGAAACTTGAAAGTCCAGTGGGGCCAGATCTGGAAATCTAAGAGGCCACCACCACTGTGGTCTGCTTGATTTCCTGCAATAACCATCGCCTGATGATGCGAACTTGATTGGCGAGGCGCACATCGCGAGGCGAGTAAATTTCACTGCCTGTGGAAAGCTGTAGTCAGCCAGAATACTTTTAATAAAGAGTTTAGGACAATCAGTTTGTATCTAATGTAATTTCTCGTATAATTGCCTCTAAATGAACGAGGGCCACCTCGGATTGTTGTAGAATCGTCGAACTATTAAACACATCGCCGAACTAGAGTATCAAAATACTATAATTTGTTTTGATAGCTTTAACTTAACAAACAAACCATCGAAATATTAACATCTCGGTTGGCTTCTGAATTAGAATAAGTATACGTTTTGTTAATCTACTTTCTTCGTTCTCAGAACGTCTACTCGAGTATAAAGAACCCGGGGAATGCTCCATTGTTTAATTTCACCTTTTTTTTTATACGACGGTTCATAACTCTTTAAGGAAACGCAACCGAGTGTAAGAATTCCATCGTTCTTGTCCCTCCATTATTGTAAGTTATGTGAATCCAGTTATAATTATGAATTACCAAAGTTACTCTGCATAAAGGCCGGTCACAGCCGGCTAGATTAACAATTCTTTTAATGATTCCGTTCCTGTAAGCGAACACTAATTGATAATGAATGATAAATTAATATCAATTAGGACAGGCGCTACAAGTTGGCTGGAGAGGAAATCGATAGACAACATGAGGATAAAATTGACTAATTAAGCTGTACGTAATTTAACTAATCGTGTCATTTTTTCACTTTCCCTTTAAGGAAATCGTAATACAGAGAAAGTACTGAAAGCGTACGATGTAACAGGGAAAATACATAAAAGCAGGATTGTAAAAAAATGTAAGGTAATTGATCAGTCACTGAATTGCGTTTGTCGCGTCGTAATGCGCACTACCTGCCGGCTGGCCGGTGTAATACAATCGCGGTCAGTTTTATTTTCAATATTAGGAGCAATAGACTCTAGGAACTTATCAATACGTGCTTACTATAAAACGCAGTAGACCTTCATTCCCCTTTTGTATCCAACGAAATGACTTACATGGAACGATGCATAAGATATACAGGGAGATCCAGGTTGACGACACAAGGAAAATACAGTAGAGTTATTAAAAATAATTTTTATTTTATTAAAGGTGGCGTATCCTTAAAACAAAATGTTTCGACTTTTAAAGCATTAAAAGTTTCGACTTTTAATGCTTTGATGGTCGTGGGGCTGTTGGCGTAAACCTGAGACGCAGAAAAATGTCCATAGGTGTTAAATCGCAAGATCATGACGGCCAAATCTGGTCACCAAAACGGGAGATGACACGACCTGGAATACCGTCACTGTTTCATGGGTGGTATGACAAGTGGCACCGTCCTGTTGAAATCACATATCTTCAAGAGCAATATATTTCAATTGAAACACAAAGGACTGGGTTATCCTGTCACGATAACGTTCGCCATTCATCGTTAATGCATTACGTGTCTCGTTTTCAAAGAAAAAAGGTCCAATGGTTCCTTCAGACCACAATGCACACCAAGCAGTGACACGTTGGGGATGAATTTGTTTTCCTGAATCATTCGTGGATTTTCTGAGCCCCAAATGCAGCAATTTTGTCTATTATCGGAGTCATCGAGGTGGAAATGGGCCTCGACGCTGAAGATGATTTTAACCGCAAATCGGCATTCACTTCTTGTAGTTCAATGATCCAATTGATGAATTCTCTTCGCTGTGCATGGTCTGTTGGCAGAAGTTGTTGAGTCAATCGGACTTTATAAGCATGGAGATGCAAATCTTAGTAGGAATACGGTGAAAAGTGGCTGTTAAAATATCCAATTCTTGTGCTCGAGTACGAATCGAGGTCCCTGGACCTTGGCCACACTTTCGCGAACTGCCGCGATGTTGTGATCTGAACGACCACTACGAGCTCGTGTCGTGTGTTCCATAACTGAACCAGAACTTTCGAATTTTTCGACTATTCTTTTTACAGTTGATAAATTTGGAACATTATTTCCACCGAACATTGGACGCATTTTACAAATTATAACAACCAAACTTTCACCATTTTGATAGTAATGTGTAACATTGTTGCATCGGGAGGCGCTCCATGTTTACTAACTCCTATCTGTCTCCTATTGACCTGTCACTTCGCGCACTTCAAATTTTGCGTCCTATTGTAACATCTTTTATGTAAACAGTGATAAACTTTCATTATCGGCACCGAGTCAGAAACGAGAAGTGTTGGTAAGTTTTTTTTTATACAACTCTTTTTCCGTTTTCCTTTTTGTTCCAGTATTCATTAATATTTACAACAAATTGTAAAGGGTGGTCCAACCATAATGCACGATGTTAATTGTGAGTCACACCTTAACGTCAAGTTTTTTGCCCAACTTAATTTGACATTTCTTTGTTTCAGTGTTTGACAAATTCAACCATGGAGAGGTACACAATTGAGCAGCGCGTTAAGATTGTTGAAGCCTTATATGAAAATGGGCGTTCAAATCAAAATGCATTTCGTGCACTTCGTGACTTTTTTGGTCAGCATAATCGACCAAATGTGTCCACAATCGGGAGAATTGTGCGCAAATTTCAGCAAACCGGGTCTGTAGGAAATATGACAACACCTGTGTATGCTCGCCCAGTTCGTTCTGCGGAAAACATTGCTGTTGTTCGCGATAGTGTAGCAGAAGAGCCGTCGTGCCCAACAATTGAACATCTCACGAACATCACTGATGCGAATTTTGAATAAAGATTTGAATTTACACGCTTACAAGGTTCAATTGACTCAAGAGCTGAAGCCTACTGACCATTTCAAGCGTCGTCAATACGCCGAATGGTTGGTTGAACAGACAGAAGTGAATGGTGACTTTACAAAGAAAATCATCTTCAGCGACGAGGCACACTTTCACCTCAGTGAATTCGTTAACAAGCAGAATTGCCGCATTTGGGCAAATGAGAATCCACGAGTGATTGTTGAAAAGCCGATGCACCCACAAAGAGTGACTGTTTGGTGCGGTTTATGGGCTGGCGGCGTCACCGGGCCGTACTTCTTCGAAAATGAGGTCGCGAGATGATAACGGACTTCTTGTGGCCAGAAATTGAGGATATGGACCTGGACGATATGTGGTTCCAACAGGATGGTGTCACTTGCCACACAGCCAACGAAACAATGGCACTTTTGCGTGAGAAATTCAATGGCCGTGTTAGCTCACGTCGTGACGATGTTAATTGGCCGCCACGATCATGTGATTTGACACCGTTGGACTTCTCTCTTTGGGGATATTTAAAAGAAAAAGTGTACGTCAATAAGCCAAGAGCAATTCAAGAGCTAGAGGATGAGATAATTCGGCACATTAACGACATTGAACCTCAATTATGTCTCAGAGTCATTGAAAATATGGACCATCGGATAGAGGTATGCCACGGAAGCCGTGGCGAGCATTTGGCCGATATTTTGTTTCACACATAATTGTCATAGATCCTTCTATCATAATAAAAAATATTAAGATAATTCTCTGAAAACTTTTTGTTTTATTTACAATTAACATCGTGCGTTTTGGTTGGACCGCCTTTTAGTATCATGTATTTTCTGTGTTATATCGCTGTGTAATAATAGTAACATGAGTTCGACTCCGTTGCGACTCGCCCGAATAGACGCTTTATTAATGACATTGAATATAAAAATATTTAAACATCCATTACCTGCCCCAAAATTTCACAATGCTACATGCCCCGCATCATGGAAGAATGCTCACTATCAATTGTGTAATCCACCCCGTATTGTACGCCTTTGTCATAATTTATATTATACTGTTGAGAGTATGTTTCAAGTATATAATGTATTGTTACGCTATAATATCTACGTAATAAAATAACATACCTATTAATTATTATTCTAATTATCTTTAATGCGAACGAAACATGTACGCGGCTCATTTGTAGTATATACAACTTCGTAACCTTCATTTATTATGAATAAAATGGACGTATCCTCCACAGCGTGAATGCAAACTACTATCCTGGTTACAGCTTGAGAAAATAATATTACCTTTTGTGTTCGCGTATATGTAAACTACATTTTCCACCAGAGTGAATATTAAATATTGTATCGAGTTCTGCCCACAATCAAGCGGAAGAGTGCGTGCAAGTCCAGAGTGTACGCTGAAATGTGTGGCTTCGACGTATGCGATGTATTCCGGCACTGAAGACACACAAAATATCCGAAAAATGTTGTGACTTTTGAAAGGCTGTAACTTTATGAAAAATGGTCGTATCGAGGTGAAAAAAAAAACATTTTGAAGTTTGACGTTTCTAGTTTAGAGATCTTTTGGCAAAAAATGTCTGGGCTACGATTATTGCAATCCAAAGAACTGTCGCGAAACAAAAATTGTCCAAATATTTTTACTTTTCCGCACACAACTATACCAGAGCGGAAAAGTAATGTAACCGTGTAAAGAAAAATGGGAATTTTTTTTTACGTTTATTTTTCGTTTTTCGGCCTAAAAACAAACACAAAATGGTTTTAAAAAATTGTTGTCTGTGTGTGTGTGTGTGATTTTAAAACGTG
This sequence comes from Rosalia funebris, assembly GCA_037954035.1. Taxonomy (NCBI): domain Eukaryota; kingdom Metazoa; phylum Arthropoda; class Insecta; order Coleoptera; family Cerambycidae; genus Rosalia; species Rosalia funebris. The sequence goes on from JAZFAV010000007.1 coordinate 2,187,453, forward strand.
TTAGCAGGATCACTCAATTAAATCGTGTCGGATCGATCGGGTTTTGACTGATTCTGATAGGAGACGTCTCCCAGACGACACCTATTGATTTTTAGGTGGATAGGACACACTCTACCATGTTCATGGGTCATGAGAAAGCACAGTGGTGGACTATTTGAGAAATTTTTTTGTTAGTACGATCACTCAATGAAATCGTGTCGGATCGATCGGGTTTCGACTGATTCCCGATTTTTAAATTGATCTATCGAATAGTTCTTCCACGAATGATCAAAGTTTTAAAAAGAATTAAAGCAACAAGATTATTGTTTTGAAACATCATTTAATGATTAGCAAAACGGGGAAAAATATTTATTTTGCTTACAATTTCACTTGCAATACTCATCAAATTAAGAAAAAAAAGAAAAGAAAAATTTTCACATTTTTGATTTTTTTTTTTTTTTTTTGGTAATTATACAGAAGTGATAAAGTCTTGAAAATGCTTACCAAATTTTTCCTACCCCTCCCTATTATCGAAGGTGCTGAACACGAATCTGGTTTCAGTTTCCTCCGCTCCTACAGTTTTCGAGAAAATGGATTTTCCACTTTTCCACACGACAGCCACTTTTTCTTATCTAATAACTTTCACTTCACACTACGTAGATAGCTAATATTAATACGAATAGATGCTACAACACTTCCTTTATACATATCATATATTAAACCGTCATAAAACCCATTATTCATTATGATATTCTTAGATTCCTTCAAATGTTTACAATCGACAGGCAATTGTCGTCCATTGTAATATTTGTAATAGTGCGCCCTTTATATGAAACCACATGTACTAGTCAGTATACGGGATACGGGGGGCTCCAAAAGTTAATTATGAATATTAACAATTAAATACGCTCTTATTTTGAAGGAACCTAACCTAGCCTAACTTAACTGTTTCCTTATTATGGTTAGGTTGGGTTAGGTTAGGTTCCTTCAAAATAACAGCGTATTTAGTTCAGTTAATATTCATAGTTAACTTTTGGGGCCCCCGTATACTAAACAGTACATGTGGTTTTATATAGAGGGCGCACGATTAAAACTTATTACAATGGACGACAATTATAGGGGAATTGTAAACATTTGAAGGGAATTAAGAAAATCGAAATGAATAATAGGTTTTATGACGGTTTAATATAAGGTATGTATAAAGGAAGTGTTGTAGCATCTACTCGTATTAATATGAGCAATCTACGTAGTGTGAAGTGAATATTATTTGATAAGGAAAGTAGCATGTATTGCGGAAAAGTGGAAAACCCATTTTCTCGAAAACTGTGTGCAAGCCGATGAAACTGAAACCAGATTCGTGTTCAGCACCCTCGAAAATAGGGGGGTAGGAAAAATTTGGTAAGCATTTTCAAGACTTTATCACTTCTGTATAACTACCTTTTTTTTTAAAGAAATTTATTCATTTTGCTTACAATTTCATATCTTGCTAATATGAAAGTGGCAAAAATCTTGCAAAATGGCGGTAGACTTTTTAAAAAGCCAGAGAAAGTATTTTTTTTTTGTATTTTTTAAAAATTAATAGCGAGGGTAAAAAAAACGTTTGTGCTCAAACATTTTTACGACATTAGTCGCTTTTCTCAAGTTTTCAAAACCATTCTTCGATTCGCTGTACAGTCATTAGTTAATAAGATATCGATGATACATACAAAAGTGTAATTTTTCATTCAACTACCGATATCTCGGCAACAAATGGTCATACAGAGTTCATTAAAAACCTAAATTAAAGCTGAATAAACAGACTAAGCGGCCTTTGCATTGATTTAGTCCGAACAAATTTTCATGACCCCGAGGAAGCTCGTAAAAAAAATGGGAAATTTTTGTCTCGCGGTATTTCTTTCGATTGCGCAGTAACCGTAGTTCAGCAATCCGTTTGGCCAAAATATTTGAAAACTACAAACTTCAAAATGCTTCTTTTTATTTCGATACGACCATTTTTCATAAAGTTACAACTGTAGTGACGCATTAAAATTGGCGCATTAGCAGGGATAATGAGTGTGCCTCGATAGCTCAGCGGTCAGAGCAACTAGCCGGAAACTGGGAGAGCCGGGTTCGATTCCCGGTCGAGGCAAAAACGCACTTTTATTCGTGCTAACGCCAAAGTGGTGACCCCGACGTGATTCGTCGCTCCAGTATATGCAACCTTCCTTACATCTCAAATTCGCGGATACGATTCCCGTCCTATCCATCGCCTTACAGTCCGGGAGTTACCGAACAACGGCTCGTAAGAATGGCGAACGCGGTCACATTCCGTTAAATTGTATCGAGACAAATCATGTCTCTAGGGAGGGAGTGCTGTAGTGACGCATTAAAATTGGCGCATTAGCAGGGACAATGAGTGTGCCTCGATAGCTCAGCGGTCAGAGCAACTAGCCGGAAACTGGGAGAGCCGGGTTCGATTCCCGGTCGAGGCAAAATGCACGTTTATCCTTGCTATCGCCAAACAACCTTTCAAAAATAACTGAAAATATTTCGGAATCTTTTTGTCCCTTTAATTTTTTTGAGTAGTGTATAACGTTCCCTTTTTTTAAACGATTTCAAGAACATTTTTCACAAAACAATTATTATTATTGGAAGATTGTTGTTTTCGGGTGTACCGTAATATTTCTGCAAGTTCTGTCAAGTAGGAAATAATATTTATGGCAAATACAACAGGTGGGAATGACGTAATTTATTCATGTTTAGACGCCAACGTATTCCTTGTACATCGATTAGGTTGGGCGACGTATTGGTGTAAATATGCGGTTACATATTTAATTTGTTTGTTGGAATTTTACTAGCTTCCTTAAATGATAATGTGGCTTCTCTATAGGCGCCTTAAAATTGCCAAATGTACTACTTGCAAATATACAGGGAGCACAAATCGTACCGGTCGATTTTAACTTATACGCTAGGCACAAAAATTAAGGGACAAAATAATACAAATCCTAAAATTTTAGGCGATTTTCAAAGGGCTGTAACTTGGAGAAAACTAGTCGCAGGACAATTTAAAAGAAAGCAAAATGAAGCTCCAAGTTTCTAGTTTTCAGATCTTGTACAATTTTTACCACCAGGAGTTTTTGAGTAATCATCCACGTTCATCAATCATCATTGAGTAAAGGTCCACGAGCTTAAATAAATGTTTTTCAGTGATTTCATCATAAACTATATTAGAAAATTTATCCTCTTTAATTTGAGCGGTCTAAAAGGTTTGTATTCGGGAAATAATGATCGTACAGAAAATTCAAATAAAGTTTCAAAAACTGCAAAGTATTCTCTACAAGTCTTAGTGTTGGTTTTTGATTAAAAAAAAACATTTTTCGGTGCGGGAAAGTTGATTGAAAGAGAGGTAAAAAATTGCGTATTTAGCGATATTCACTTAATTTGGCATAATTTTACAAATAATGTTGCAAATTAATCTTAATTAAACTCTTAAATTAATGTTGCATGTCCATAACTTATAATCTGTATCTTAAACTGTAGATGTTCGTGAAGTATCTACACGATACTGCGAAAAGGATTTTTAACCCTTTAAGTTTGACCCCTATGAATTACAAATGGTTTATCAGCTCGCAGAAGACAACCCCGATCGCAAACTTCAATACTGGGAAACGATACTCCGTGCAGAAACACGAGAAAGGGGTCGAGGATCGCTTCTGGGTATAATGCAATGCCTGGCGGGGCTTTAGCCCGAGGAGTAGTTGTTTCCTAGAGCGATTATGTAATAGCTTTGCTATTCGGGAACTACTTTGATAACCGCTTGGCGACTTGGTGGTTCCTTTCCTGATTTCCGACTTATATGTTACTGACAGAGATCGTATCGATAAAGATGTATACGCCATAAAGTTCATTCGGCATTTGTCCTGAATCGGCGTACCGTGTACGGCACTGATGAGAACTAATAAGTTCGAAACAGCTGTATGTCGTTCGGTTCCGATCCGGGACAAATGTCGAATCCTACCTGTGGCGGGTTTTATTTTTTGAAAAAAATTATTATTTTGTAATAACTTTGTTAAGTTAACTTATGTCACTATCATAATAAGCGTTTAGATTTAGTATTAATTGATATATATATATATATATATATATATATATATATATATATATATATATATATATATATATATATATATATATATATATATATATATATATATATATATATATATACATATTTGGTTTTCTTACTATTACACCAACAACTGATCAGTTGGTTACATACAATGGAGCGATTATTTATCTGTAAGAAGATTAATAAAATATGTTTTCTATTTTTATTGTTCATCGAATAAACAATTATTTTCACTATGTTGCTTAACTTTCGTCCCCCACTGTATATTTTTTAAGTCATCAGTGTCACACTATTGGGGATTGTAATATCATCGATTTAAGAGCACATTAGTTTATAGTATGGTGGGTCAAATTTTGTGGTAGGTCACAACGACTCTGCTGTGACCGATGAATTAGCCCAATCGGTGATCGAGGCCATAGGGTCATTACTCATTACATTACGAAGTTTACTTTGTGAAGACTACCCGCACTGAATGGGATGGACACGAGTGAAATCTACTTTATATAGATAATTTTATGTAACGATGTGGCGACGATTGTTCAGAATTATTGATCGGGCGATCTGTTCGCGAACTGGATCGCACTCACATGGAATTTCTATGCGTTACCCGCCCGATTATTTAGTTCAAGCGATTAAGCCACTTCTGCAAATTACCTTGCGCTAGTAGCTTAATCGTCGTAAAATTGTAATTGCTTCCTTATTGCATGTCGGTGGAACAGAAATAGACAAGATAGATTCCTTGTATGATCGTCTACAATTTTCGTACGCCCATCATGATTTACGGAACAAGCACGTTCATTTATACGTTAACGTACGGTATCTTAAGGAGTTTATTTGAATTATGGTTTTCACCATTGAACAGCAAATGCATATAATTCAGGCCCTTTTCGAACTTTCAATTTTTGATAGAACTTCCTAATTTGTTCCTGTTAAAACATGAACGACCACAACACACGTGAAATCAGTATTGTCATAAATAAACAGTTTTAAAACCTTAAAACGGACTTCTTCGTACGTAAAATATCTCTATCTCGAAATTGAGTGGCCGAGAACAAATAAACCAACACATAAATGCAGAATATGTGTTTTATGCGACAGTTTTACTTTTTTCAAATAGCCCACCATCGTGCTTTCTCATGACCCACGGACAGGGTGGGCTGTGTCCTATCCACCTCAAAATCAATAGATGTCGTCTGGTAGACGTCCCTAATCAGAATCAGTCGAAACCCGATCGATCCGACACGATTTAATTGAGTGATCGTGCTAACAAAACAAATTTCTCAAATAGCCCACCATTGTACTTTCTCATGACCCATGTACATGGTAGAGTGTGTCCTATCCACCTCAAAATCAATAGATGTCGTCTGGCAGACGTCCCTAATCAGAATCAGTCGAAACCCGATCGATCCGACACGATTTAATTGAGTGATCGTGCTAACAACGAAAATTTATCAAATAGTCCACCATTGTGCTTTCTCATGCCCCATGTACATGGTAGAGTGTGTTTTATCCACCTCAAAATCAATAAGCGTCGTCTGGGAGACGTCCCCAATCATAATCAGTCAAAACCCGATCGATCCGACACGACTTAGTTGAGTTATCGTGCTAACAAGAAATTTTAATGCATATGATAACGACACACACACAAAAACCATTTTTTTTTTGTTTTTAGGCCGAAAAAAGAAAAATAAACGCTAGAAATTGTTTTCCATTTTTACACGATTACATTACTTTTCTGCTCTGGTATAATTGAGTGCGGAAAAGTAAAAAAAGATTGTTTACGAAAAATCCTGGATACAGCGGTTTGAAACACTTGTGTTAATTTCTAAAGGGTACACATCAAGGGTTAAGGTATCTTCCAACTACACCGTAACATACTAGGACCATAACCGTATCGACACGTTCAAACAAATATAATTTGCATCAATTTGTATCAGACGACGCCCACTAGACCGTTGCATCACTGGCCAACACCGTAGCGTGCCATGACCGGACCAGTAATGCAAATTATATTTGTAGACATGTGTCGATACGGTCACGATCCTAGTATGGTACGGTCAAGTGGGCACAGACATTTATCTCCTACTTTACTAAAATACAGTCCATATATAGTTAACGTTTTGTATTGTCCTTCGGTGACAATAAAGAGTAGGACTTTTTCATTGCGTAAAATACTATTAAGTGATCGACCTTATCGAATGCAAATTTTGATGATCGATTACGTAGACGTCAGTGAACAACACTGTAATTGTAAAAAAGTAGTCAAGTAGATTGAACGAAGAGGTGTTCTCGAGTGCCACCTGAATCACCAGACCTTAAGCTGTTGTTGTTTACTTTATAGAATAAACGTACGGCCAGTTAGAGAAACTCCTTTCTCTTTGAGGGGAAACATTGCTGTAAATTTAAAAAAAATCGTTTTTTTTTTATTAGCTTAAAAAATTATATGAACCTTTTAGAATACGAGGCAGAATTTTTTTTAAGTTTTCCTTGAAAAGTATCGGACTGCTCCGACGAAAAAAAATCCTTACGAAAATTTTAGAGTACAAAAGAAAGAGTGTATAAGAGAGAATGGGTTCTCGATTGAGAAATCTAAAAAAAAAAAAATTCATGACCTTGGAGGAAGAGATAAATTAATTGCCAAATTCACTGATCAATTAACAATTTATTATAGCTTAGAAATACGTCGGAATCCCAACTGATTGGAAAATATGAAAAATGAAATCTGGGCGACCTTATTTCGTAAGTTATCAACTGATGAAAAATCAAGGAGGCAAAAAACAGTCTTGAACATAGCGACTTATATTGATGTGTGTATTTTTAATGATGGTCTGGTTTGGAGATGGATACTGGCATCCAATCATACAATTTTTGTCTAGAAGCCGATGCTAAGCGGATCAAGCACGCCGAGATGTCTTTGACAAGATGCAGCGAAAGAGGCACGCTCTAACATAAAATGTTCGAAGAAAGAGAACGAGGAAGAATATTTAAATATTCTTTAAATAAGAAGGGCAGCTTTATGGTCCTGCGATAGATTAATGGTATAAAATTGAAACAGTCGGATTTTTCATTTTTTCATGTCTATAACACATTTCAAAATTAACAGACTTCTCTCGAAACATGATTTTTTAAAACGGCACACAGCATAACTCCAACAATTTTCATTCTATTCGTGCGAATTTTTAACGATATCTTTATAATAACATTTTGAAGTGAAATAAGTACGGAATTTTCGATAATAAGTTAATTAAAACATTATTTATCAACAAATGATTGCCCTTTTTGTCGAAAATTTAACGTTCTTTATTTAGATACTCGTTAATCACACAAAAATCAATATTTTCAAAATTCTCTACATATTTCACTAGCTATAAACATGTAGATTAAGTGATTTTTTTTCCAGATTCAAATTTACACCAGTGACACTGCGTGTCGCAGAGCGCCTTATTAGTCCAATCAATCTGTCTGAGCCCCTATGTTAAATGATCACTAATTGTAAACAACAAAAATTTGAGCATATAGAAAATAAAATTTCAAGAAACTTACAGTTTTTTGCTCTCAAAATGGCGGCCGCTAACATAACCTAAAAAATTCGCAAAAGTCAAAAAAACGGGTTTTCACGAATAAAAAAGAAAGTTGTGCTCGGATTGGGAAAAGTTAAATGAGAAAGTTGTAAATAATGAAAAAATCTTCCGATTCAATTTTTGAGAGCTCGAATCGATTCATTACTTTTCGAGATATATCGAAAAAACCATTGAAAATTAACAATCGTTTTTGTACAATTCCAAATTTTTTTTTTTCAAAGTTGCTGTTTTCATAAAAAAAGGTGTTTTTGTAAAACGTCTTTTCCATCGAAACGTATGGTCCTACAGACTTGTTCGAGGGCTTATTTCCTTCGTTAGGAGTTGTACTACTAATATATTTTCAGCAACAATCGATTTTTTAAATTTTATATATAAAAAATCGCGTTTGAAAATGACGTGATTTTCGTACATCGGCTTTATTACAAGAATTTATTGCCAAAAAACCGACGTACGAAAATTACGAAATTTTCAACGGTTTTTTCGATATATCTCGAAAAGTAATAAATCGATTCGAGCTCACAAAAATTGAATCGAAAGATTTTTTCATTATCTACAACTTTCTTATTTAACTTTTTCCAATTCGAATACAACTTTCTTTTTTATTCGCGAAAAACCGTTTTTTGACTTTTGCGAATTTTTTAGGTTATGTTAGCGGTCGCCATTTTGAGAGCAAAAAACTGTAAGTTTCTTGAAATTTTATTTTCTATATGCTCAAATTTTTTTTTTGCTGTTTACAATTAATGACCGGGTTATACCCTATTGATTGGACTATATATTCGACATGTCTCGGGAGAATAGCTCCAGTGTCGCAAATTTTTTAATATCTTTGATAATAATTTTTTATATTATACTGTATAAATATATGCCTAATAACGTCCTTAAATATTATTATCTTATTATTATTCTTCCATAAAAATTGTCAAAAAAGCCCCTTTAACTTCTTACAGTGATGTTACGTCTTAAACAATTTAATAAATAATATGAACATTCGCTTATGAAATGTAATAAAAAATAAGGGTAAATGAACCAAGTATTAGTCCAAGTAAAATATAAAAACACCTAATTTTTCACAAACTACAGGCTCGTTTTTTCATAAATCTCACCAATACATGAGATCCTAAAAACTCGCAATATAAAACACTGATTTCAGTTAATATACCGCTCTAATATATCCATAAAATTATTTTCAGTTTTGAGTTTTACTCATGATACATATAGTCCAAATTGAGGCTGAATCTATATTTTTTCCAAACACTGTATAACCCCACCATAGTCATTCTTTAGTACTGTTTACATATTCCACATTTTTGTGCCATATTACGGCTTGTTGACGTCACCTAGTGATTTTGGTCTACTGCTATGACTTGACAATCAGACACTCCGGACATTGTCTAGGGAAGTTTATCTTGAAATGTATCGGGTGCTTTCCTACGAGTATATGCTACGTAAAATTCCCATAGAATTCGATTTAAGCCGGACGATTTGTTTCAAAGCAACGTTATCATCATTATCATTCATTGCCAGTACGTAGAACAATTGTTTCTAAATTCAAAAGGGTACGTTTAGATTGGGATATCATGTCGAACAATGTCGGTTCCATTAAATGAACCAGTCACGTCGCAAGTGCCCCAGCACGCCATTAATAATTCAAATTCGTTTAGCTCCGATATTCCGCCTGGTGAGCGGTCGGGCAAAAAAAAATCGCCGTCGTAGCGTGTCACACTTATTCGGAACGAGGAAGCCCACTGGGCCCTATAATTCGTTTAATTATTCCATGAATGGTTAATGAAATGGTAGCGTTCTAATTCTGGAAAATAATCGTTGTAATCATTTGGTTTTAAACGTTTATTCGCGATGCATTGAAAGCAAGGACCCTGTCTTGGATTAGAGAATATGCAGTGGTTATGGACGCCCATGTCGATGCCTCGACTAATTACGAAAAATAAGGTACTTTTTATCCCTTAAGGGGAGGGGTTCTCATCAAACTCGACCAAGAAATCGATTTTTTTTTTTCCTTTTTTGATACCTTATTGTATGTAGAATATGTTCCTAAAACTGTTTGGCCGAAAACATATGTCGATGGGTATAGCGTGTAGCGTCAGTCGAACACGCGTTTTTCTCGAAACCATGTTTTTTAAACTGGTGGGAACTGTAACTCAAAAACTAGTTGCCGGATTGTTTTGGTTTTTTTTTTTATTTTAAAGTAAATTAAATTTATTGGAGCTAACCTAAGAAAACATTGCTTTCGCTGTAATTTTTTTTACAATACTTTAAAGAGCGAAAAATAAGTGAAAAATCGGTATCGAAAATTCGCAGGTCCGCCATTTTATTAATTTTCGATTTTTTTATTGATATAAGCTCCGACAAATATATTATTTTAGAAATTTTTTTGAAATTTTGATTTCAGATGATTTTTACAAGTGCTAGAGTTCCCACCGATTGAACACCTTTTTTTGGGACGGTCACATTACTGGGCATATAACTAATTGCATTTTCTTTAATAAAAAAAAATTTTGTACACCTGAATACTTGATAAATATTTATAAAAAATTTTGAGTACTTCCTTCTATGAAAAAAAAAAATGAAGAAAATCGTGTTATTTTTGGGTCGTTTAATGAAAACCTCCCCTTAAATTTTTCAGCATCTCGCTTTGTTTTCGAGTACAGAAAAATATCAGTCTTAAGAAATAGTAATGTATTGTACTAGATTTTCACTCATTAATATTAAAATAACCGCCTCCTGAGACACCCCTGGAATAAATACATAAGTGAAATACAGTGACAGTGAACCTCATTTAATATTAATTATGAAAAATAGTGCACCTCACTTCATTTTTACCGTCTGATTCTATTATTCGATAGAGCAAATTCCCTTGAATTTTTGTCGTATCACGGCTTTGTTACGAGAAAAGAAAAATGATGACGCAAAAAATTGCTCGTATTATTAGAATAAAATATGTCATTTGCAATTAAATCGGATGAAGGACTTTTGAAATAATAATTATTAAAAGTAAATAAAAAAATTAACATCCTGTATCTTAGAAACGAAGCGTTTTCGGACACATGCCCATAGGAACTCTTTTCTTATTTTTATCTAAATAACCTATCCTCGAAGTTTTTCGCGATATCAAATAATCACCCTGTATATTTTTAATTTGTTTAAATGCGTACTATGGACACAATTAAACCCCGAATTTCACTGCGGCGATTTCAGACTTCTCACAATCTTATAATAAATTATACAAGACATTTCATGTCAGTAGATTGTCCATACCCTGACCCATTTTTTTGTAATGTAAATTGCTTGTATAAATTAGTAAGACACCAACCAACAATTTTATATTAAATAAAATGTATTCATTGACGGCCTGCTACCTGCTGCTCTATCTGTTTCACTAGAAATATTGAAAGTATTGTTGGAGGTGCATTGCGCTATGTGCTAATAATAAATGTATGCGAGGGCGGGGCAAAAAATATATACAGGGATGACCGATGATACGATGACCACCAGGACCTGGTGCAAAACTCCAATTTGGTGGTGTGGGCTAAAAAACTGTGACTTTAACTGACTATAATAGACTAAAGTTACTTTGCGTATAACATGCAATAAAAAAGGGCCATGCAGGTCAACTCACCATGGTTGCATTTCGATGCATTGCCGCATTTGATTGGCGCATAGCAATGTATTGTAAGTATATTAAATAAGATGCAATGCACCCTACGATACGAGTACAAACTCACACTTTGCCCCTCGTAAAAAATTCGGTGTGAACAAAAATATATCGTAGCAACAATCAACTTTTGTCGTGAGCTTATTCAAATAATTTAAAAATTCCAGTGAGAAGTACCTGCACCTGTACCTGGACCAACCTTTTTTCAAATCTGAACTTGAAAATTCACCAAAACGAATCGCAAATTCATCTCCAGAGGCACGGATTGACGATTTGTCAGAACTAAAATAAGGTCCTTTATTCCCCATTTCATTGTCTAGACACCGATACGCATATCTAACTAAATAGAGTGATAAATTTACTGCAACTGACTAAATATTTATTGCCGTAATAGGAGTATTACACTTGTCGAATTTGTTGTTTACCTCAGTTATTTATCGAGATATTATCAACTTAGATTATTAAATGTATAAAAACATTTTGCGGCTAAGTACTAAAAAATGAACGTAACACAGCACATAAAAATTAATGTACATTTTTTAGCTTATCTAAATGGCTGTGAAAACTATGTAATTAAATTAAATGACAAAACCAAATACACATTCAATTAGCGAATACGGAAAACACGATTTTACCCATTGCCTCCGTGGTAATACTGCATATAATGGAACATTTCCCAATAAACCCCGCAGGCGATGCAAGTAATGACCGAGATAGCATTTTTTACGATATTTACTTCACGGTCCAGGCACCGAAATTTGTCTCAGGTAACAAATTCTTATCCGATACTTTGTAATCCGCAGAGTTATAAAATCCTATTACACACCTGCTCGGCTGCTTTTAAAGATCTAGTCGCTAAAAATCGACAATCAGGTTTTGAAGTTTAAGAATCTTACCTCAGGTAAGCCCAGTCCGAGATTATTCGTCAAATTATCCATTACGGGCGATATTACACATGTGCATCGGTATTTACGAATCAATTCAAGGCGTCCGGTCTCCCAAAGAAACAATCACAACACCATTTACAATCACCACTGGTTACCGACGATTTAACAATAAACAAAATAACGTACACACAAATTAACCTTCACCGCCACTTCACATTTTACTAGAAACTAATCTGCTAACGTTAATTAGACGTTGCGAGTTGATTTCAATTCGAAATTTACTAAATTTAAGTTAGGTTTCCACATAACCTCTTCGTTCTGCGTCACTAGCGTCACCATTACCGCGTTCTTCTGTTTCCACGGCTAAGCTGACTTAAGAAAGTACGTGCTCCCTTCTCTGCGTTCTACTATACAATACAAAGAGGAGGCCGTGGCCGAACAACGCTCGCCTTCGGCTGGGGCGACCGACGGGAATCGAATAAAAGTGAGTTTACTGAACTGTTTTTATTGAATTTACGACTACAGGATGACACAGAAATATATTGTGTTTATGCACGATACTAGGGTGGGTTTCTCATATATTAGTAATGAGACAGGGGTGCTAAATTAACCACTTGGCCGTTCTTATTTTCTTATACAGGGCGGTATTTAAAACCCTCAGCGCTCCTTACCCGCACTTTTTTCATATAGTTTTTTCCTTACGGGTTCAAGGCTGCTCTTTCTTCCCTATAATGACGAAACGTCGGGAAAAGTTTATACAGAGTGCTCCACAACCGTTATTTGAAAATACAAACAAAAAACTATTTTAAACTGTATAAAAAAAAACTTGCAAACTGTGAACTTAAATCTCTTTTCTTTCTTTAACCCTTAAGATACGAATTTTATTTTCAAATTGCACCCCTATGTAACCTAGGAATAATTGTTTTAAATACATTTCCGCATAGAAGAGAGCCTGATTTTTAAATAAACATTCGTACAGTTTTGGAACATACAAAACGATGATTCAAAAGAATCAAGTAGTAGTAATTCGTACACTAAAAAATGGAGTTTGAACACGTTCTTTTACTATCCTGTGCACAATGCTTTTAGTCATTCCAATATTTTCAGCAGCCACATGAGTAGAAATATGTGGATCTACACCAGAGTATGTCAGAACATGTATAGCAGTTTCCTCAGTTCTAATTGATCGTTTACATTCTTCGTGTTTTAAAGTAGGAAAACACCCAGTACGCATTTTCTAATCTACATTTAAAAAAAATCATGTGCGAGAGATGATCTTACCTTCAAAAAGCATTCAGTTTACTTTCACTTTAATATAGCTTACATTTCTTCACTGTGATTGGGTATGTAGATATGAAACAGGATTTTTTTTTCTATAGAAAGTACACGTTTATTGTATGGAAATGATAAAAAATATTTTATTCGAAGTATTGCTCATTGCTAGCTATACATTTTTCCCATCTCTCTGACAATTTGTGGACTCCATGCCAAAAAAATTCTTGCTCTTTTGAGACAAACCAGTCATCGAGCCATTTTCGTAAGAAGTAAAGCCCTGCTCAGAAAGTGCGTGTCCCATCTGTGCAAATAAGTAGCAATTGGACGGAGCCGAGTCTGGTAAGTAAGGCGCATGCGAAAGTATTTCCCAACTAAACGCCTCAATCGTTTCCTTGACCGGTTTTGCTGTTTGTGATGGCGCATTATCATGAAGAAAACCACTTTGTGTTGCCTTTCTTGATATTCCGGTCGATTTTCACGCAAAGCTTGATCCAAGTCGATTATTTGTTGTCGGTAGCGTTCAGTATTAACGGCTTGGTCAGGCTTTAGCAGCTCATAATAGATCACACCATTGTAATCCCACCAAACACACAGCATTGTCTTTCGTCCGTCCATAGCGATTTGGCCTTGCAGTCGATGTCGATGGTTCGCCTGGAGCGTCATTTACATCCAACAATGCTATCAATTAACTGTCTTCTAACTTTTCGATGGTCTTCTACATTCTTCGTTTCTCACGTCAAAATTGCCACTTTTTAATTTATTAAACCACTCAAAGCACTGTGATTTACCAAGAGCATGCTCACCGTAGGCTTCAATAAGCATTCGATGCGATTCTGCAGCAGTTTTCTTCAAACGGTAACAGAAAATCAATGCTGTCTGCAAATCGTAGTTTCCAGGCACAAAATTCGACATGTTCAACATTATTAAAACGATGTTGTATGAAACTTGTATTGTTGTGAGATAAAAACCTTTATCAGATGTTAAAACAAGAAAATGGCGCCAATGACGCCGTATGACGGTAGCTACATTAGCAGCTAGACCATCTATGGGCAAATTCCAGTTTCATATCTACATACCTAATATCTATATAATAACCTGATGACCACCAAGATCACCAGACTTAATACTACTCGATTTATCCTTTTTTGGGAGTTTAAAAACAGTTAAACCAAATTAAATATCTAATCGGTGGCTTCTATCTTGCTATAAGCACTTTAAGGTATGCCTACCTTACGTACAGCTTGTCAAGAATAGAAACAAGCCTCAAAATTGCGACACCTTTGCAGAGTGAATATCAAGTATGTATGAATTCACACAGTTCGATCTGGCGGCGCGTAAAGTACATCCTTGTCCCTCCGAATGCTGCCTCACTCTTTCTTCTACGCATCACAGAGAATCTCACACTTATAGGCTGTATGTGTACCTTCTTACTGCGTAGTCATTTTCGCATACCCTGTAGCATGATTCACCAAAACGTACTGGTATAGCGTTAAGTATTAGTCTGACCATGTTCATGTTGTTAATTTAGCCCCTTTGTGTTTTTGTGACGTTTCAGCCTGCAGTGTTGCTGGGTGGATTGAGTAGCCCAGTAGTACTGTTGCCGGTCCCGAGCCCGGAAGAAAGAGGAGGGTTAGAGGGCCAGGTTTAGCTGCCTACTCTCTGTAAAAACAGATCCAGCTCATAGTACCGATGATATTCATCTAAGAAGAACAGGTCATAGACCTACTTTAGAAGAAGGAAAAAGAAGTGTTTTTTGGATTTTTTTTTGCAAAAGCTTACAATGAGAACGAACACATGTCGATTTCGTCGCCCTGTACGATTTGTAGAATTTCTTATGTTTTACTATCTCTCTAACTAATCCTGTGCTATTAAAATTATATTGCTTAAAGGTAGTCATGAAATGGAAAGAGTCAGTCTTACAGTCAATAAAAAGCTCGTTGACAAAGGCTTCCATTACCAGTGAACCATCCGTGTCTAACGCAATTCGCATTTCTTCTAATCCACGCCAGGCTCTTGCTTGCATTGCATTCACCCACCCAGGATTCAACAAGTGTCCGTGTTGTTAGAACACGGCCAAACGTCATTGCGGCGCACAAGACCTTTCTGTCGGTGTTCTTTAAATCGCTCGTGGTGCAGCAAAAGAGCAAAACGACCGGACATCGGGCACCGGAGGATAGAGAATGGGTGTATTAACCGTCGTGAAACATTCAAATTGAACGTTTTCAGCAACGGACTGGTCGATTTTCCCCGATGAGTCACGGCGCTTGGCGACCCGAAAACAACTCCCCCGATAACCGGATCCCCTTGGGCGTAGACAACACGCAACGCTCTAGAGCCGGTTCGCGAACTTCAAACGATGAATTATAGGAAGGAATTTATACAGGGTGTTCCAAATATATAGAATAATAAGTACGACTGAAGGTAATTGTTTATTTTCGCTTCAGTTTTAACTTTAGCTACGCCACCATTTTTGGGATCGTTGTACGTGAATCTGGCTTTAGTTTTTGGCAATCGGGCACAGTTTTCGGGAAAATGAATTTTCAACAATGCCCGTGCAATTTATAAATTGCAAAATCGTTATGAATAACAGGTATGTAAATATGAAACCGGAATTTGCCCATAGATGGCCTAGCTGCTAATGTAGTCACCGTCATACCGCGTAATTGGTGCCATTTTCTTGTTTTGACATCTGATAAAGGTTTTTAGCTCACAACCAAGAAGACTAGAGAACAGGAGACATAACTCGAGTGGTGGGGGTAGCACGAAAAGCGTCTGCACTGTGATCACGTGGTGTGCTTCATCATGGCGGTCATTGCGTAGAATCGAGCGAGGTTATTTGAAGTTATTTTTGTTTGCTGTGTTTTGAGCGTTTCCAGTTTTTCTGTTGAATATATCAAAAGCGTCGAGATACTGTTGCGTTGAGAATTGTTCCTGCAAAAGCCCTGATCGTGGCTCAATGGAACCCGACATTTTGATAGTGTGAGAGAGAAACCGCGATAGACAAGGATAAACGGCATGCGCAGATCCCGTGCGCTTCTACGCGAGCCTGCCATATTGCCGACGTTTTTCGTGCCACCCCCACCACTGATTTTTTGAGAAGCTATGTCTCCTTCCTCTCTAGTCTTCTTGCTCACAACAATACAAGTTCCATACAACAACATCGTTTTTAATATCGTTGAACATGTCGAATTTTGTGTCCGGAAGCTACAATTTGCGGACAACATTGATTTTCTGTTACCATTTGAAGAAAACTGCTGCAGAATTGCATCGAATGCTTGTCGAAGCCTACGGTGAGCATGCTCTTGGTAAATCACAGTGCTTTGAGTGGTTTAATGAATTAAAAAGTGGCAATTTTGACGTGAGAAACGAAGAGCGTGGAAGACCACCGAAAAAGTTTGAAGATGGCGAATTGGAAGTATTGTTGGATGAGAGAGTGACGCTCAAACGCAAAAGAACTCGCGGATCAATTAAATGTGACACGAGAAGCCGTCTCCATGCGTTTGAAAGCCATAGGAAAGATCCAGAAGATGGGAAAGTGGGGTTCACATGAACTGAATGAAAGACAACAGGATAATTGAAAAACCATTTGCGAAATGCTGCTCGCCAGGTATAAAAGAAAGTCATTTCTCCATCGAATTGTGATTGACGTGGAAAAGTGGACATATTTCGAGAATCCTAAGCGTAGAAGATCATGGGTAACTCCAGGCGAAGCATCGACATCGACTGCAAGGCCAAATCGCTATGGACGGAAGACAATGCTCTTTGTTTGGTGGGATAAGAAGGGTGTGATCTATTATAAGCTGCTAAAATCTGGCCAAACTGTTGATACTAAATGCTACCGACAACAAATGATTGCTTTGAATCAAGCTTTGCGTGAAAAACGACCAGAATATGAAAAAAGCCAACATAAAGTGATTTTGCTTCATGATAATGCGCCATCACAGACAGCGAAACCGGTCAAAGAAACGGTTGAGGCGTTTAGTTGGGAAATACTTTCACATACGGCTTATTCACCAGACTTGGCTCCATTCGATTACTACTTATTTACATCGATTGGACACGCACTTGCTGAGCAGGGCTTCACTTCTTACGAAAATGGCTCGATGACTGGTTTGCCTCAAAAGAGCAAAAATTGTTTTGGCGTGGAATCCACAAATTGTCAGAGAGATGCGAAAAATGTATAGCTAGCAATGGGCAATACTTCGAATAAAATAGTTTTTATCGTGTTCATACAATATACGTGTATTTTCTATAAAAAAAATCCTGTTTCATATTTATATACCTGGTAATAAGCTCGTATCATCTCCCGTTTTGGTAACCAGAATTGTCCGTCACAATCTTGCAATTTAACACCTATGGAATTTTTTTCTGAGGTTTTCTGAAGTCTCAGGTTTACGCCAAAAAGCCCACGACCACCTAAGCATTGAAGACCGAAATTGAACGCTGTATCAAAGACATACCGCCACATTTATGTCAAACCGTTATTGAAAATTTAACCAGAATCGTGTGCCACCAAAGCCGTGGAGGGCCATTTATCAGATATGTTGTTGTTTCATACATAATTCCGAAATATTTACATTATAAATCAATACATATTTCAATGCATTGCTATAGAAAACCATGTTTTATTTAAAATTCACATCTTCTACTCTTATTGTAACACATTTCACAAATATGTTCGCGTATATATTTTGTAATGAACGGCATAAAACCAAAAGTTCAATAAATATTTCCATGAACCCACGCCTCCACTGATATAACAAGCTAGCCATATTCCGATGCCGAAGTTTTGTAACGTCTTGTTCGCCGACAAATTACAGACAGTTGTGCAGAAGAATCTGCAACTAAAAGGAAATATAGTACACTACACGATGTGGGACAAACAAACATGCAACAAGTTTGCATAAAGCACATTGCTATGAAAACTAATAAAGAGCTTGGTCTAGTACACCAATTTTCCTGCGAGTTGTGTGCAATGCACTCTGCTTGCGTTTTATTCCCACCACCATCATCACCATATCCTTAAACAAATTATTTTACACTTACAATTAAATATCAATTAAAGATTGTACAGTACGTAGTTCCGATGATAAAATACAAATTACAGTTTAATAGAGTTCCTCTCCTTTTATTATGAGGCATCTAAGTTCACACAATAAAATTGCCGCTATAGGTCACTGCGCAAACCATTATAATAGTTTATATTACAGTATGATATCCTGTCTCGTAGACGCTGAGGAAGAACCGGAAGATGGAATAATTGTGGTATCTCTATTGGATTACACCTGGTTCGTTAAACTCGCCATCATTACTTTTTGTTTTTGGAAGAGGTCTTTTAGAACTTTATTTACGAACGTATTCTAATGATTTTTGAGTGAAACGGTTATTTCTTTAAAAAGTCTTTCCAAAACAATATTTTTAAGCATGAAAATAAAAAAAAATCACTACAACCCTAGTAGATTGTACACAATTTTGATACTCATGATAGACAACCATTTGCATCTCTATTAAGTCGCCCTAAAGATAAAACCGCCCTAATATATTTTCTCCGGGCGTTGCCAATTTTTTAGTGAACAAATGACAGGATTTTATGGAAGAATGTATTTAAAAATATAATTACACCCCTAGTACGCTTTCTACAATATTAATATTCACGGTAGACAACCCTTAGAGCCAGTCCTAAGTCACTCTAAATGTAAGATCGTCCTAATATTGTTTTAAACGACTTCCGAATTTTTTTATGAAAAAACATAATTTTTTGGAATGAAAATTGAAAAGAAAATAATCACACATCACACCTCTAGAAAACAATAGAAAAAGGAAAGAACGCTTATATAGGATTTGTAGATTTAGAAAAAACTTTTGATAACGTAAGATGGGAAAAAATGTTCGAGATACTAAAGAGCGCGGGAATGAAGTATAGAGATAGGAGAGTAGTACACAATCTATACAAAGAGCAAACTGCTGTTATAGAAGTAGAAGGGGAAAAAAGGGAAGTAGGTATCAGGAAAGGAGTAAGACAAGGATGTACGCTATCACCACTAATTTTTAATCTGTACATCGAAGAGGCGATTAATGTGGTAAAAGATAGAGTGGATTTCGGGATTAAAGTACAAGGACAGAAACTAAAAATGCTGAGATTCGCGGATGATATAGCAGTATTAATTAGCATCTAGTAAGGAGGAATTAGAATCAGCATTGAACGAAATGGAGGCAGTGTTGACAGAGGAATACGGAATGAGGGTGAATAAAAACAAAACTAAAGTGTTAGTGTGCAGAGGGCGCGAGAGCAGAGCAAAAACGAAAGTACAAATTAATAATGAAAGATTGGAGGAAGTTAAAGACTTCACTTATTTAGGAAGTAAAATAAATTGGGATGGAAGAAGCGATAAAGACATCAAACAAATAATAACGCAGGGTCGAGTAGTTTTTAACAAAAAGAAAGCACTTTTATGCTCGGGGGTAATAAAACTAGAAACAAGGAAGAGATTTTTGAAAACGTATGTATGGAGCACGGCACTATACGGTTGCGAAACCTGGACGGTAGGGGAAGCAAGTAGGAAGAAATTAGAAGCTTTTGAGATGTGGTGTTACCGAAGAATGATGAAAATACCATGGACTGATAGGGTTAGAAACGAAGAAGTATTGGAGAAAGTCGGCGAGAAAAGAAGTATGTGGAAAAACATAAAGAAGAGAAGAGATAGAATGGTAGGCCACTTGCTGAGACATGGGGGAATAGTCCGCGATATTTTGGAGGCAGAAATAGGAGTGAAGAAAGGCAGAGGTAGGCCTAGATTAGACTACAGCTCGCAAATAGTAAGGCATGTAGGTTGTAGCACAATTAGCGAAATGCGTAGGTTAGCACAAGATAGGAGAAGCTGGAGGTTAGGGTCCAGCCAGTCTTAGGACTGATGACCTAATGAAGATGGCACCTCTAGCGGGTTTTCTGCAACCAAATTCACAAAATACAATTCTTTGAAGCTTCTAAGTCACCCTATACACGACACAATTGTAGAATAATTTTGTTTCAGATGTTACAAGTTATTAAATGGAAACTAAATTTCTAAAACAAAATTTTTTAGGGATGAAAATAAAAAAACACACCACAACCCCAGCAGGCTCTCCATAAACTTGAAACTCACGACACGCAACCCTCTGAGCCTCTACCAAATCACCGTAACGATAGATCCGCCCTAATATATTTTGTGCAGACGCAGACGTTACGAATTGTTTAATGATGAAATTACAGGATTCTTATGGAAGAATATCTTTAAAACATAATCATACTCCTAATTGCTTTCTGCAACATTAATATCCACAGTATACAACCCTTAGAGCCTATACTAAGTCACTCTAAATGTAAGACCGTTCTAATATATTTTTTTAAATGGCTTACAATTTTTTTTTTATGAAAAAACTACATAATTTTTTGGGATGAAAATTAAGAAAAAATTAACCACACCTCTAGTAGGCTTACTGCAACCTTAAAATTCACAACAGACTATTTTTTGAGCTTATGCCACCTCAAAAGATAACACCGTCGCAGAATTTTTTTTCAGACGCAACAAGTTTTGATTGAAAAAAAATTTTAACACATTTTTAGGGATAAGAATTAAAAAATCACCACAACTGCAATAGGTTTTCCACAATCTTGATACTGACGACAGGCAATACTTTAGCCTCTAGCGCGCTTGTTTTGACTTTTGAATAGAACTGCCCACTTGGATGCCACACCAGTGGCGGTGCCGTATATAAGCAATTACGTAAATAATTCATACAGGGTTTCAGAATAGTTTCTGGCATAACTTTATATACACATACCTTATATACCAGGTAATACAAAACAATGTAATTAAAGCGCTTCACGATGTTAAAAAAGTTGTACTTCACATTTTTCTGTCTCTTCTTTACGCTAATGATAACTTTCACAGTCACATTTCAACATCATATACGGTGAGTAGGCTATGGTAGCTCATTGCACGTTTATAATGGAACATTTAGTTCACCAACTGTTCACGTGGCGACCAGACATACATATATTGTTTACACCGTGTGAGGCCGTATAGTACCGTCACAGAATAAGTTGTTCCTTATTCTGTGGTACCGTATCCATCCCGAATTCCCCAAAATAAACCGAGATAATAAGATCTCCAGGGTTAGTTTTAATCTTAGGGTGATGTAACAGATGTTTATATTATGTTTTCGTTCATCTTATCTAATATTAACATAGTCCTAACATCGATTAACTTAATATCAGATTAAAACAGTTGAACGAGGTCAAAAATACAAGTCCTTAACTAGCGCAATGCCCCACCTGCTTACCCTGACGAGCCACAAATGGCACGATTACTTCCCTAGTACATTTCTATGATATTTTACTGACCAGTAAATGTGCAGATGACGGTCGCAGCCTTCTCATTTTATACGAAACCAGCCGCGTTTTACTGCAACCTTTCGGCATATTTATGCTATACGAAAGTCACAGAGACGAGATAGAAGTATATATGTATGTAAGTATAAGTTTGCAGTGTCACAATGAACAGAACAATAGGTGGTTAAACACGATGGCAAAGATAATTTTAATTATTTGTACCTAGATCGATTCAAAGTTCTCTACTTCTTAAAAAGCCTAGGCGACGACATCTCGGCTGCCGAGGAGTTATCAAAGTATAACAGTACTCACGCTGGGTAGCTTTGCTATAATAATACACATCTAAAAATTACTTAATTTCCAATGTAAAAAAATTCCAACCAAACCCAAAATTATATTACACTTTTTAATATTCCCGTGATGCTGTATTTTTTTTTTCGAATATTCCGAATCATCACAAGACCAAAACGTATCGCGTGTCACTGTTAAACAGAATTTAGTTTTTTTACACTGTTGTCACATCTATATTTTTTCCGTATATATGTTTCTGTTAAAAATTTAAATAATCTTGCTAGATTTTCTTACAAATGCTTGTTGATGCAAACGAAAATACTCCCCCCCCCCTTCTCGTGAGCCGCCACTGATGAGGAGCAACACAGGTGGAGGAAGATAAATAATTTACTACTAATATCACACTTAAATGTATAACATTTACTGATATTTTATACTTACAATACATGTCTAAAAATAACAATTTCCCATAAGAACAAAAACAACAGAGCGTTTTTCCACGAACACCGAAAACTTATACGTTTATCAACGCGCGTTTCGTCAACCAAGTTGGCAAGATCAGGAGGTGATTAAAACTGCAACAGTTTTAATAATTCATGAAGATGATGCCAACTTGGTTGGCGAAACGAGCGTTGAGAAACGTGTAATCGTTCGGTGCTAGTGGAAAATTGGTCTCCTGTTTTTCTTATTGCATCCTGAAGGTTCCACCCCCTTCCCACGATAAAAAAGGCAAAACGAAAATTATATTCTATTTTTTTAAAATACCTCAATGAGGGTTGCAATATTTTTTCTCATATTCCAAGTCACTATTAAACCAGACATATCACATGGTGCTGTCAGTCAAAATTGTTTCTTTACATTGTTGCCATATCTATATATTTTTCGCGCATCTTCTATTAATAATTTAAATAGAATATATCTACTACGAGTATATATGCTCGTTATTTACTATATATTACATTGCTGTACGATGCACGTATAGAGCAACGCAATCGTTAAGCAACATAATGTATCACAATATTATACAAATATTTGTATACATGTTTGCATGTGCATCATATGACAAGGCTAAAAGTGGGGTTTTGCGAAAGTGTATATGCATACAAAAAGTGAATAATGGCAACTAATTTCCCTGACAAAGATTCTTCGATATAAGTAATCCACACTTCTTTTTTCGCTGTCGAAACAATGCGAAGGTTTAACTGCAATGGATACTCAAAAATATGTAATAGCAGCAATTCCTTTTTTCTTATGTTCGTAGATGAAAGTAGTAGAAATTTTGTTCTTACGCTGTTGCCAGATCTATTATTTATCCGCACAACGCTATTAAACATAAAATTTAAACATAACCTTATCTATTGCTCACAAATAATTAAACGATCTCAAACGATTTAAGTGGCTAATAATCAATTTGTCACCTATTTTGAATATAAAAAAGCGCAACCTAAAGAAAGATTTAAAATAAAGAACAAAAGCGACATAATTCTTTAATACTCTAAGTACAAAACTGAAAAAAATAAATTATGAAAATACGATCAACCGCCGGTTTCCGCTTAATCCACTTCTTCAATGGTGGGACCATCTTCTCCGGAATTACGTCCCTCCCTACCCCTATGCAACTTGGTCATGATAGGAGCGCAAACCCTTGTCAACTCCTTCAACTTGAACTCGTACTCATCCTTTTCCGCCGTCTGGTTGCCGTCCAACCAGCGGATACAATTATCGCATTCCTTCTGCACCTTATTCTTCTCCCCTTCGTTCAATCGGTTTCCAGAGCCCTCCACCGCTTGCTTCACGTTGTAAACGTAACTCTCTAGGCTGTTCTTGCTCGCCACCCTCTCCCTCTGCCTTTCGTCCTCCTCCTTGTATTGCTCCGCTTCCGCCAACATGCGCTCTATGTCGTTCTTGGACAAGCGACCCTTGTCGTTCTTTATGGTAATCTTCTTCGACTTGCCGGTGCTTGATTCTAGAGCAGACACGTTCAGGATGCCGTTGGCGTCTATGTCGAAAGTCACATCGATCTTGGGTATGCCTCGCGGAGCGGGGGGGATGCCACACAAGTCGAAAGTGCCTAAAAATCGTCCTTATGTATGTTCTTTACCTAAACCACCAAATCTTACCCAGCAAGTTGTTGTCTTTGGTCATAGCCCTTTCCCCCTCGAACACCTGGATGGTTACAGCCGGTTGATTATCGGAATACGTGGTGAACGTCTGCGTTTGCTTGCAAGGTATCCTGGCGTTCCTGTCGATGATCTTGGACATAACCCCACCCGCAGTCTCAATTCCCAGAGATAAAGGAGTCACGTCCACCAAGAGAACATCCTGGATCTTCGAGCTAGTATCGCCGCTGAGAATAGCCGCTTGGACGGCAGCCCCATAGGCTACAGCCTCGTCCGGGTTGATGCTGAGGTTGAGGCTCTTTCCGTTGAAGTAGTTCTGGAGCAGGGACTGTATTTTGGGGATTCTGGTGGAACCCCCGACCAAAACCACGTCGTGAACGTCAGATTTGCTCATGTGGGCGTCATTTAAGGCCTTTTCAACGGGCT
The DNA here is from genome assembly GCA_037954035.1 of Rosalia funebris. Taxonomy (NCBI): domain Eukaryota; kingdom Metazoa; phylum Arthropoda; class Insecta; order Coleoptera; family Cerambycidae; genus Rosalia; species Rosalia funebris. The sequence continues at coordinate 2,212,161 of JAZFAV010000007.1, forward strand.
GTAGAGTGCCCCGGAAGAGATCGGCGTTCAGCTCCTCAAATCTGGCTCTGGAGATCTTGGTGTAGAAGTCTATACCTTCGTAGAGGGCGTCGATCTCTAGTGATGCCTCCGTGCTCGAACTGAGAGTTCTCTTCGCCCTTTAAAGAAAGAGACGGTCTGCTAAAAGCGGTTAAGAGAATTTTGCGTACAGACACAAGATTATTTAAGAATATGGTCAGAAAACCACGATATCAAAAGCTAAGATGATCTTCGTCATAGGTTATATGACAAGACTTTGTCCAATCGCATTTCTGCAAAACTAACACAGACGTAAAATCTAAATTAATAAATCTATCGATCTTAAAGAATACGTAGACCATGACGATTTCAGTTTTCGACTACGATATCTTAACTTTTACAAAGACGTCAGTCATCTCAATGCACTATTACCATCGACCTACCTTTCGGCGGCTGTCCTGAGTCTTCTCAACGCCCTGGGATTCTTCGACAAATCCTTTTTGAACTTCCTCTTGAATTCGTCAGCGAAATGATTCACCAATCGATTGTCAAAGTCCTCACCGCCCAAATGCGTATCTCCGGCGGTGGACTTGACCTCAAATAGTGACCCTTCGTCTATGGTTAGGATGGAAACGTCGAAGGTGCCTCCGCCCAAGTCGAAGATGAGTACGTTCTTCTCGCCCTTGAGGTTCTTGTCCAATCCGTAGGCCAGAGCTGCGGCCGTGGGTTCGTTTATTATACGGAGTACGTTTATGCCTAAAAGTGAATGACTATTGTAGGGGTGGCCTTCAAAGTTGATCTCTAGTTCAGAATAAATTACTTTTTCCAAATAATGTGAAACATTCTTCGAAAAAAATATATTGTTACATAGGGTTTTTGTGAACGTTAGTGGCATTGTTTAGATCATGATAGAAGCATAGTTAGTTGATCATTTACTGACAGTAAAAATATATGGGTATTTTGAGTTATCTAGTAGTAGTTATCTAGTATCTAGGCCACATTTAAACACGAGAGTGAGAAGTGGTTAAATAATTTTCTCCAGATTGGAGAATTTTTGAACGATGTGGCAACACCGCAGGCCTCAATTAACCACGTGGCTTTATGAATAACTTCTTGAGATTTGTATTAGAAACTATTCAGAAACCCTACGTAACAAGAAGCAGAACATATCAGATTTCTTCTGAAGGAGTTGATAAGATGATCATCGAAACGTCAAGACGAATTCAACGACGACTACACCGTAACCCGGAGGAATTTACTTCATTCCACAATGATGTTGTAAGTCTCCATTCTATCGAATACCAAAAGGAGTCAATGTGACAAATCAATAGCGGCCACAGCTATAAAAAGCCAATTTTATTGTCAATGCCTACATGCGATTTTATAATGAACAATCAAGCTGCTTCCTGTTCGTCAAAACCCCGCAATCAAAGCATGTAACTCATTTAAATTCATAGCTCAAATAAAGGCATACCTATTTTATATGGATCGGTCTCATGAATAAATCGTTGTTTTATCCAAGACATGCAAAGAGAGAAAAAAATCCTAATCAATATCTTGTACCAACCTGCTATCATGCCGGCGTCCTTGGTGGCCTGTCGTTGAGAATCGTTGAAATACGCAGGGACGGTGACCACCGCGTCCTTGACGTCCGTCCCCAGAAAAGCCGAGGCTGTTTCCTTCATCTTGATGAGCACCATGGAGCTGATCTCCTCAGGAGCGAATCTCTTGACTTCCCCCTTGAATTCCACTTGGATTTTGGGTTTTCCTCCGTCGCTAACGACCTTGAACGGCCAGTGCTTCAGGTCCTGCTGGATCTTCGGGTCGTCGTATTTTCTGCCGATGAGCCTCTTGGCGTCGAAGACGGTATTGGAGGGGTTCATAGCCACCTGGTTCTTGGCGGCGTCGCCGATCAGGCGCTCCGTGTCCGTGAAGGCGACGTAGCTGGGGGTCGTGCGGTTGCCCTGGTCGTTGGCGATGATCTCCACCTTGCCCTGCTGCCAGACCCCCACGCAGGAATAGGTCGTGCCCAGGTCGATGCCCACGGCGGGTGTCTTCACCATCTTCCTTGCACTCGTGTCACTTGGTTTTCAACTTTGAATTTTAACTCGGTACGTCCGCGGTTTGTCTGACAGATTCGCGCCCACTATTCGCTTTTGTTTGCGAGTGAAATACGCAAAGGGGAGATCGTACCGCGTCGGGATTTCCCGAACAAGAACGAACGATCATTAAACCGACGAAATTTGTATTACGAAGTTTAAAATTGGTAATAAATTCTCGCAATAGCCATTGGGATATCTGCAATAGGTTTATATTTTACTACCTTTGTGTTTTTATGTTTATTTGGCGTTTGAGCGAGAAATGTCGATCTTAGAGCGGCCTCGGTGATGATGCGATCGCATTGCATCACAATTTGAATCATGCAGTGGTAATAGTACGGGTAGTTATGCAATAAACAAGGTTAATTTTCCATTTGGATGCGGGTCTATGATTAAACTGAAATTACATGTCATTCGGCTGAAGTTTTGCATCAATTGACTGCACAGTTTGTCGACATAACCCCTTCAAAGACTCATGTCTATGACTAGCATAACAAATTTGGCATACCCTGAAAAAGACCCGTCTAAAATCGTCTTTCTGCAGGCAAAGTTCTGGCAAACCGTTTTTTTGGGATTGCAGAGGGGTAGTACCCATTGGTTCCTTCATGAGCGGCGTACAGTGAACGCCACCTACTACTGCCAGCTCCTTGATGATGCAAAACTGGGTTTTCGGCGGAGAAGACCAGATATGCCTATCCGAAGTGCGATTCTTTTTCACGACAACGCTCGGCCACATACAGCTGCTTTGACCCGAGAAAAACTGGAAAGAATCCACTGGGAAACACTTAAATATCCGCCTTATAGCCCGGATTTGTCACCATGTGACAATCACATGTTCGCGCCACTCAAAGAAGAACTTGAAGGTTTTGATGACGACCAAGACGTGAAAGCGTTTGTGCGCAATTGATTAGAGGCACGACCAACTTCATTTTTCGATAACGGCATTAAAAAATTTCCAATCGTCGGGAAAATTGTATTGATAAAAGAGGATATTATGTAGAAAAATAAGTTGTATTCAAAAATGTTCTTACTGTGACAATACATTTATTTAAACAAAATTCCGGTTTATATTTGAATCACCCTCGTAGTTTGTATATAACTGTTTTCTGAAAGTGAGCGATCATTTACGGTACATTTAATAATTTAGTTTTTCAGAAAATAAAATAAGAATAGAATATCGTACACAATTTTATCGCTGTACACAGAAATATGCGGACATGTTAATTAGTTGTCAGTTAATCTAATGTCAGGTAATGTGTGAATATCATGGTTGAATATACCGAGTGGTTAAAAAAGCAGGAATTATAATTGTCGCTTATAATTGCTATAATTAAAAATATACGACTTTCTTTTTACACAAATTTTCGATTAAACTTCCGTACTAATTTGGAACAGCTCTCAATCTGTACCTAAACATACAAGTAAAGGTGTAGCGGGGCGGATGTTGTGTAGGTATCTATATTAGCACATATTTAGTCGGAATTATTTATAAACCACACGTAATAATGAGGACACTTCTTTACACCTTCGCGCTATTTTTGCGCATATTGTAACCAGGTTGGGTATTTAAATCGATGGATTAAAATCATGTGCCAAACAGTCAGACGAACGTTCTAGAATCGTTTATTATATTTGGTACAAGAGTTTTTACATAACAACAAATTGAAACGGAGTTAGCTGACAAAATTATATTACAATTAGGCAAAGCTCGTTATGAAATGAAAAATGTATAGATAGATACTTTTCCAATTCTGTCTGAATTGGATAAGTAATTTTCTGTTTCGTGAGAGGTATGACCTGAGACACCATCAAGTTGAAAACATGTAATATTGCCGCCCAAGAAGCATATTATCGATAAAAAGGTCTATTTAGGTTTGTAGAGTATTTCTTTCGGCCCGACATAGATATTAAGATACAGGGGTTGGATTAAGGCGAAAATTTTTGAGAAACGCTCTGTATCACTCTGAGACGAAAAGAGATAGAAATCTGCGGTTTGCGAAATTACCTTTTTTCTCAAAAATCGGCGTTTTCTGTAGTTAAAATTGACTTTAAAACCACATCACAAAAAAATATTAATTCAAGTGTATAGATCTTGCATTTTGCACAACTGCTACACACTGCTACAAAAGACTACCGATTTATCCATATAATATACATATAGGTCTACATTGTGCTACACAATACTACAAATATAAAAAAGTGAATATGAAAAATATGACTGATCATTTATCACAAAATTAAGACGTATTACATACAGTGCTAGTATAGAAGAAGGAATAAAATTGGCACTGGCATATTCTTGTTTTCAAAAAGTCGTCATCTGAAATTCATTACACTTTTATATCGCAACTAATATCAGCGTAGAGGGGGCACCACTTAAATGATACCCGGGTCGAATGGTTGATTAATCATTTGTTTTTCTTTACTCACAATCTTGAATTGAGTCTTAACCGTTCTTGAATTGAGATGAACAATCAAGGCATTTGGTTAGAGGATGGCGTTCCTTTATTTTGTTCCTTGGGTTTGATATCATGTAAACCCATGCTTTCCTAATAGACAGTATTGATAGAGAGGGTTTAAACAGTGGACACAAGGTGGTTGAAAGCCGCCGGACTAATCCCTTTTAACTAATTGTTATGGGGTATTTGAAATAAAAAATCTATGTATATCCACAGACGTAATCTGGATTAAATAATACAAAATTTGCATTTAATCTATCTATTGAAAATACCCCTCAAAATAGACTGCAATAACATAGCCAAGTATTTTAAATAATCGACTATTGAATAACGGTTGAACTTCGCATTTAGCCAAACGCTCCCAAGGTCGCCCAGTTTAAAAACAATATTTATAGAGAAAAAAAAACAAATAATCTACTCACCCGTTTCAGAACGAAATTGTCGGGGTTGAATTTTCGCACCCTCTTCCGCCTGTGTAACCTGTGTTCCGCCTTAGTCGAATACGATTTCATTTTGCGCGTCTTTTCTTGCATATTCACTAAATGCACGAGCGAACGGGTTTAAGAACGTTCAATACTGTAACAATAATTATTAATAATAACGATAACGACGAAAAATTGTAATTGGAGACGCAGTCCAGTGACGCCTACTTGATATAATAATTATTAACATCAATTTTGACGCATATTTATACCGTAGTAATGTAATCGAATATATTTAAGGTTTTTAACGCTGTTGTTGTCTATTTTTATTGTATTCTGTTAAAACCTGTCTTTGATGTGCAAAATTCAGTGACAAAAAATAGTTTGTTTCTTAAGAAACTGGTCGTTCATTAGTTTATAAGTTGTTAATTATTAAAGAAACGATGAACACGTTCATCTGTTTCTTACTCTCAATATTCTCATACTATGCGTAGTGCACGTAAATATAGGGTGTCCCAGTTGGAACTATAGGATTTGAGTTACGCCATTTGTGTTGTCAAAGATCGCTCACTTTCATAATATAGTTATACACAAATTATTCGTTGCCGAACTGTTAATCGCGGCATGTTGACGTCGTATTGTTTTTAGTCGTTAAATATTGACGCCCTATCTTTGACATAACACAAATGGCGCGCAATTCAAATCCTATAGTTCCAACTGAAACACCCTATAGTTCCCAGCAAAATAAAAACCAGGTTAAATGGTATCATGTATATCCATATATCAAGAATTATCTCGGTTAAAGGTGCCTGTGGATTTTAAAATGGTCGGAGCATTTATGCCGATCATTTTTTGAGTGTCAGAATGTCTCAAGCAATTCTGGTGAAATTCCATTGTCCCTAGCAGTTTTTCAACTTCACAAAATTGGTGTTTGGAAGGCAGTTTCCGCAGAAGAGTAATCGGTTCCCTTTCTCCATTCCTTAGTATCGAATAAATTACATTTTTGTGGAAAATAGTTGTAACCGATTCGAGTGCTAGAAGAGACCATTCTCATTCGCAGCTATTCTGGAAAACAGCTGGAGAAAATCAGGAAGCAGAAAAATTGTAGTAGCTACTGTATTGGCGAAGTGTGGCATTTCTACAAACGCCGAAGATATTATAATTTAACTTGATTTCGCGGAACATTTCCAAATAGTAGCGGCGATGATTACGGTAACGTTATCGACTTATGCTTCGCCACTGAACTTCATCTGTAAACAATCCATTGGCATGGCATGGCATAGAGGTCATTGGAGAGGCTATTAATGTTTTTATTAAAATAATCGAATTAGTTTTTTTTGTCACTAAATAGATTTTTAATAATTCCGCCCACCAAGAATTTCGTAACATAATGGGTGAAAAATATATAGTACTTTTAAATTTATCAGATTACTATGTTTCTTAAGATTCTGTCTATCCTTGATAACTATTGGTGTATCAAAATTATGCAATATTTCTCTTTTACAAATCAATACTACTTTTCCCAGAACATCCAGAATATCTATTGAATAATAGAATAGTACTAGCTCGTAAAATGGTATCGTCTTGGCGTATCGACAAAAGAATATTGTAAAAAATAATAAATAAAAATAAATGCTCGATTTTGGAAAAATTTTATCATCGACTTTGACAGACAGTATATTTTTTTATCACATTTTCGCTAGCTAAACTATAATTATGGAAATAATTACTAAATAGTTACTGTTTCTTTATGCCAGAGATATTTTGAAACTCGAATCTCGATCTCATGAATATGAGGTTGCATATCGTTTTAAATAAAGTATACCGAAAATAATACGTAGATTTCCCGATAGATGGCGGTGGTATACAAACATGAATAGCATAGATCTTGAGGATAATATTTATTGCAAATGATTATTGGCTAAATGCCCAACAGTGGAGTCAATAACAAGTTGCTCATACAAAATGTTGGAAATATAATAAATCGAGCTCTATAAAAGTCTTTGATAATATGTTATTACACAATTGTCATTGACATTGGCAGTGAATATCGTTTTCACTTTAGTGACGCATCTACGTATGTATGTACCTATATGGTGGCTTAATTGTTTCAAAACTGTTTATTGGGTTCTAAAATTTCTGTTAAGGGTCAAAGTGATGTTTAAAATAAAGAAATATTTAGAAAGATCCAAATTTGAGGCAGGTGAAAAGGATTATCAAATGTAATCTGCAAAATATTATCTGGAATTAAGAGAGTGTTACGTAAATCATATATAATTATAATTAAGATTAAATTATATTATATTAGTGTAATATCTTTCCGAGTTATTTTAAATATAATTTTGTATCTGTGCAATAAATATTAGAATTAAATTAAATTATAGTCCCTTCAAATTAGACAAAAAATCACTGATTTTGGGAAATTTTTCCTACAGCTAAGCGACCTAAACAGAAAGTTGTGTTAACATATTTTTCACCTAGCGCATGATAAAAAAAGGGTTGCTTTTTAGATATAGACATATATATACGCGTTTTTGACCATTTTCTCGGTTTCTTGCGTTTTTCTAAAAAACTATGCATTTTTGGGAAAACATGACCGGATTTGATGTTGTAGATTTTGCGTTTCTCCATAATTTTTGTTCTTTTTATTTTTTCGAAATTCTGCTTAGTTGCGCCGCTAGAGGGCGCTGAATTATTTTTGAGCTGTTTTTCGATATTAAGCCAAAACTATGCATTGTAGAGAAACATATCAAGAGATCAAAGTTGTAGATATAAAAATTTACGATATATTTTGTTCTTTTGTTTTTTTAAGTCGCACGGTTTTTCCACTAGAGGGCGAAAACCGTTTTATTTTTTTTTTTTTGTAATACTCTTGTGGGAACGAAAAAAACACTTTAGCGCATTATTTTTGATTTATAAGCAAAACTATGCATTTTTTGTAAAAAAAAGTGTAAGACAATTTGTATGAAGTTTTTTGCTCTACAACTTTTTGTGATCGAACTTTTCTAAAAAATGCATAGTTTTGCCTATAAATAAAAAATAATGCTCTAGTGTTTTTTTCATTTGCACAAGAGTATTACAAAAAAAAAAGAAAACGGTTTTCGCCCTCTAGTGGCAAAACCGTGCGACATTAAAAAAAAAACAAAAGAACAAAATATATCGTAAATTTTTATATCTACAATCTAATATGTTGATTATCAATCAGTATTATCACGAGAATGTGATAAAATATGTATGATGACGAGGTACCTGACTAGATAGGTGGTAAATAAAACGCTCAACAATCGATACGGAATGAATAATTATGGTAAATCTTATAGTAATTAATCGAGGAAGCCGTTACTCTGTGGTTGTTCATAATTCACAACGGAAATGAGTAAAACAACTACTACGTTTTTATACCACTATATTTTCATAGAAACGTGACTGCAGTTTCGACAATTGTCATTTTCAAACGATTCTTCGACGATTATTTCGATTTCAAACGATTATTCTTAGCTGAATCATCGTTTGAAAATGACATAATTGTCGAAACTGCAGTCATGTTTCTGTGAAAATATAGTGGTATAAAAACGTAGTAGTTTTTTTACTCACTCCCTTTGTGAAATCTTATAGTACATAATGGTGCGTGTAAAATTGAAAAATGTTTGTAAATACTTTTTCAAAATTAGGAATGTACAGTCAAGCAAGAATGTAATGTAACATGAATATAAGCAATAATTAAATGATTAAATCACTGAAACCAATTTATTGAACTCCGTGGACCTTTTGAAAGGCAAGCAAAAATTTGGAAAATCTTTTTCCGATGGTTTTCTTATTATTACTCAAAAACTCCTTATGGTACAAATTTTTTAATTCGAGATCTGAAAACTAGAAACTTGGAGCTTCAATTCGCCTTTTTAAAAATTGCTCTGCGACTATTTTTCTCCAAGTTACAGCCCTTTGAAAATCACGTAAAAATTTAGGATTCTTTTACACCCCTTAATTTTTTTGCCTAGTGTAATTTATCCACAAATATAACTATTCATTCCATCGCTATTTGCCAAATAAAAAACTCTTATCTTGCCGATAAATGGAATAGTCTACCTGATCCTAGCCATAAAAACAAGCCACGGTATGAGATATGGATTTGGCCAAGAGCCGTTTGGGATTTTTCATTTGACAAATAGAGATGAAAAACACTATATGTACAGGTACATACAGTGTGATTAGATTTGACAACTGATTTATATTGTTTTATTTTAAAGTTTGTTTACAATAAAATTGTACACCGTAAAAAATAGACATTCAAAAATCTCTTATGTATAATCCCGATTGGCATTTAAAAATATCAATTTCAATTACAATTATCACTTACATAACGCGTTTGCCGTTTACATGACCTTATAATAATCACAACACGGAATTAATTAAACTTATTAACAGGATGTATATTTAAAGATGATCTAGAAAGCTCAAGGATTTGTGTGAGATCAGTAAATGTATAGGGTCGGTTTATTTATCTCTTAGTCAATTTTAAAGGTCATTATCGCAGTTTTCTCAATGTGTTTACGTAAAATACAGAGTAAACCCTAATTAATCAAGGAAAATATACTCAAGGAACGATGACAAATGACGAAAATAATCTAGAAAATGTTTATTGGTCTATTTAAGACTGCTGTGACGCATTTTTTATGCAATGACGTCACTGATCGAGTGATCGGTTAACAGAAACTAGTACACTGAGAAAACAGATTTTTTTTTTAACAAAACTTATTATTTTTTTTTAGTTCTATTATCTATTCCTGTGAACATACATATCTTTCTTTAGATGTACAAAATATGATTTTAATTTAACAAATCATGTTCAATATTTATTTTATTTTATTAGCCATTTGCTTATTATCAAGGGCAGCGTGGCTATATTCCGCTGATATAAGGCAGTCGAACATTAGTGTAAACATGACAACATGGATGCTATACAATTCAATTCACTTTAACGCCTAAGGTTGCGTATCTAATAGATTTTACCTGGCTTTCATATTGCTTTTCTATTCATTTAGGTGCATATTAGAGTAATGTGTACTTACTTATTTATTTCATGCCTTTCAACGAGGAGTAATTTTTATTTATTTAATATGAATCAAAATATTTCATGCCAAAGATAGAATAACTAAAGGGTCTCTCAACGAGAACGCTCGATTTTTAAAAGTAAATAAAACAAGTTGCGTGTGAGAGATCCTCTCATTTTCTTTATTTGAAAGAATATGTTATGGCATTAAGTATAGAATATAACGTCGTTCAAATGTCCGCCGCGGCTTTGCTAGGTGGCAAATATTCGAGAGGTCCAATTTTTGATGACTTTGTCGCATAAAGCTGGCTGAATTTTCTGGATGGCGTTCGTAATGTCGACTTTAAGGGCATCAATTGTTTGCGGTTCATTCGCATAGACCTGTGATTTAAGATAGCCCAAAAGAAGTCTAAAGGCGTTAAATCGCACGATCTCGGTGGCCAGTTCATGTCGCCGCTGCGCGAGATAACCATGCCCTCAATTCGTTAGTGCAGAATGTGAATCGTGACATGCGCTGTGTAGCACGTAACGTCGTACTGTTGGAACCACATGTCGTCGGTCCATATCATCCAGTTTAGGCCTCAAGAAATTGCTCATCATCTATCTGTAACGCTTGCCGTTGACGGTTATGGCAATGCCAGTTTGGTTTTGGAACAACTACGGAGCCATGATTCCTCCAGACCAAAATCCGCATCAAGTAGTGACTTTCTTGGGGTGCATTTTGTGCTGGTGTATCTCGTGTGGATTGGTATCGTCCCAAATCCGACAATTTGGCTTGTTTACATATCCATTCATCCAAAAATGGACTTCATCGTTACAGATAATATTTTTGGCAAAATTTGGGTCAACTTTCAAGTGCTTCAGAGCCCCATCAGCGAACACACGGCGTGTGGTCGTTTACCTTAAGTTTCTGGATCAGTTAGATTTCATACGGGTGCAGACCCAAGTCCCAACGCAAAATTCGCCAAGTTGAAGTCGCAGGAAGATCAAGTTCTTTTGAATGATGAGAAATTGACTGCCTCGGGTTTCTCCTGTACACTGTACGATGTTTTCAGCAGAGCTTGCGTTTGGGTGACGTACGGATGTTGGCTGATTATTTATCAAACCTGTCGACTCGAATTAGCTCCATGGAATAATTGGATGGAATAATTTACTCGGCGGGACGGTTGTGGTGAGGATAAAAATAACGTAATGCGCGGAACATTTCTCGTAATCACGGAGCACTGATTTTGAAAATAAAATTTGATGGTTTGCGTTGTTGAACGCTATAACCTTCCGCGCTGATTTGTTATACACTGCTGAACAATTCACAACAAATTTGACAGAATTGCAATAAGTACATGCCGCGATAACCCAACAAATTTCGAGCGTCTCTATTGAAAAACCCTGTACTAATGAGTATTTGTAAATATTGCCATATCCAAAACCATTATTTATTTGACATCAAAATAATTAACGATAAACAATCTGTTTGCTTAGTGTACACTATAAAATTGAACAAATAGGGTAAATAGAAGAAAATCATTTTAAGTCGACCGAAGTTTCCATTCCATTTAGAGGTATTCAATTACTTCGAAAATTATTTCGGCAATTTTTAATAGACTACGTTTTGACATGTCAACGAAGTTCTTTACGTCATATTATGGGACATTAAAGGTGTTCATTTAATATACTTCGTATCTCTTAAAATACACGAAACATCAATAGAAAGCAAGGCAAATCGGGTACCCTGTATATATATATATTATCGACGCATTGCACACCGCTATCTAAATGAATTTATTACTTAAACTATAGCCGTTTCTATGTCGCAATTTAGAACAATTGACTACGTAACAATGTTCTATATAAACTTTTACGTGATAATTGGATAAAACAGTTTTTATCTATTGTACCTACATGTGCTACCCTACTGATTAATGGTTGTATCGTACAGCTAGTCTGTCAGTCTCAAGGCGACGAATCAATCTAGGTCACCCTGATACACTTCCCACACAAAATGCTTTTCCGGAAAATCATCGATCGTTTTCCTGGAAAATCGGAGTGTTGCGCCACGTCACTTCGATAGGCAAACGTGTTCAAATAAAAGTTATCATGCGTCTAAACAATGAGAGCGTAAACTATACGAGTGCATCTAACAATTTACGATTAACTTGTGTATACAGGGTTTCAGGATAGCTTCGGGCATAACTTTAACAGCCGAGTGACCGAACTACCAGAGATCTAAAACTTAAATTGTAGAATTCATTATCGAGCCAACAAATTATTAGGTTCAAGTCTTAAAACAGGATTGAGACTGTCGGCTTGAAACTTCTAGCATATTTAAAATTGGTTAAGGGCTTGTATTTTTGACCTCGCTGAACTGTTTTAATTTTAAATATGTTAATTCTATGATTATTCTGATGAGATAAACCGAAACGAATAACAATCCAAACACCGATCAAAAATCAACCCAAGGTTAAAACTAGCCCTGGAGATCTTATTGCATATTTCTGTGGAGCAGGTACACTTTTTCATTACATGAACAGTAAACTAACAACATATCTGCATATTCCTGGCGAGTTATTTTTTTATGCAATTTTTAATATTTTTAATTTTGGGTCGTTATGACAACGCGTGCAGCCGTATAAACATAAGTTGCTCGACAAGCTAACCTTGGTTTATTTTCAGGAATTCGCGATGGACGGTGAACTAAATTTCTCATTCTCATTAATCACAACTTTATGAACTTCGTTAAGTATTGACGCCCTATCTTTGATAGGACACAAATGGCGCCAAATAGTTCCAATTGAGACTAAAATTAATAACTAATAACATATTTATTAACAAAAAAAAAAAACCCAAATTAAAGCACGATACTAGAACTAACGATTATTTTAAAACCACACGACCACGTTTGCCCAAGATAATTTTAAGTAATTGATACACATATATGGAAAACAACAGACAGAAGAGACCAATACTTTACACTGATTCTGTTGAGCATGAAAATGTACCGGTTTCTCAGTACCCAAAAATTACCGTCGCATTTTTTGAAATAAACCAACTCAACTGATTGTGAGTGAAAAAATAGTCTAACAAAGACTATTTGAACACCCGACTGGGAGAAAAGGAGAAAAACGTGTCACGTTTATACTCGTCCCTATTCGTACGTCTTTCTTGCGGTTGCACACGTGACCTCGGGTCGCAGACGTAAAATTATCGATTTTCCTGGTGAATATAAGCGTCGTGACGCCTCGTACTATACCGTAGTCCCCGTACAACGACGTCCCCTGCGTTTCGTGCCGACATGACAACCACACTCCCAAGAAGTTATCTATAATTTTGTAATAGGTGAGTGATACTTTTATTTCCCGTAATTATTTAGTTATTAAATTGCGTAGAAAGCCTTAAAATATATAGTTTGTAATTGGGGTAATCGTCGTGGGTATACTGTTAATTTAATTTTGATTGGTAGTTGTGAAAGGTGAGCTCGATATTCTCTTCTAACCGTATGGGTCAATCAACTCGTGATTGCCGACTAGCCATTCTTCAAGAGAACAATAATCTCGGCATTGTTCAAATCCTTCTAAAACATTTCGTCTCTGAAGCGATTCGATTAATTATTTTTTTAACCATCGACGTTTTTTCGACTTTCTACTTCTTTAATTTTAAATAACTCTATGTAAGAATAAGAAATAGCTAAACTGAACTGGACGTTGAATTTTACATCTATCGATTCTATTGTAAATAGAATGATTGATATAGGTTTCTATAAATTACATCAGAATGATCACCATACGCGAAATGTCTTTCAATTCTACACTGAGAGAAAGGTTGATTTGTATTAATAATAACATACGTTATAACAAATAACACAGGCCTACAAATTTGGACATTTTGAAGTTGATTTCGGTTTAATAAGTGATTATAAGTGAGTTATTTACGCTGATTTCATATCTACATTCCGTTTTTGCCCCTCACTTAAGGTTTATCGATCAACCGAATAAACAGAATAAATTAAAAAAATTGCATTTCCATACACATTATATTTAATAAACATTAAAAAACATAGTACGAAGCAACAACATAAATGGTTTTGAATCTCTAATTTCTTTTTTCTTTGAAAATCTCCCCCTTTTTAACAAAGAACTTCGTTTTGTAGTTTTTATTGTGTAATGATTTGTCGGATGTTCTCTTTTTAGTAATCTGTCATCATCGCCACATCCCATTGACCCTGGTACCTCCTTTCCATCTCCTTCATGTCTTGATGGAACCTTTTACCTTGCTCCTCACTAACAACATCAAGATTTTCTGGAAAGTATTCCAGATGAGCATGCAGAAAATGAATTTTTATGCTCATATTACAACCAAGTTGCTTATACTTATCCAGTATTTTGTTGACAATTTCCTCATACCGCGGATGTTTATAATTTCTTAAAAAGAAATTCTGCTGCATTTTTAAAGCATATCCAAGATTCTCTTTCAATTTCTGTCACTGTTTCTTCAATCTGTGGGTCCTGCGTTAATTTTCTTATTCGTGGTCCTACGAAAATGCCTTCCTTTAATTTTGCTTCAGAAGGAGCTGATAATTTGCCACATAAGTACATAAAACAATTCCCACTTTTATCTATAGCTTTTACATATTGTTTCATTAATCCTAATTTAATATGAAGTGGCGAAGGGGGATTTTATTTTTGGGGTAACTTGGTAACTTGATTGCCTATTAACATTGCAGAAAACCTACTGGGAGGTGGTAATTTTCTTCCCTAAATATATTGCATTTTTTTTCCCAAAAAGAAAAAACCAAACATTTCTGATAAGAAAATTTGCTTCCATAAAATATATTGCTCATTTTAAGGCAACATGCTAAACGATAAATGAATGTCAAATAAACAGTTTTCTTATACGAAGTGAACTGTTTTCTCTGTGTAGATCTAAGAAATTGTGCAAGAAATCCCAGCAAATCTGGCTAGTTACTGTGTCATCAAAGAGATGGCCTAACAACTTGTTCATTTATAATTCTAGTCCAAGCAGTAACTCCCTAACCAGATTATTCAGAACTTATATCCTTTCATTGTTTTCTAGAGGTTACATTTAGCTTCAGCCTGAAAATTTGCCAATAAATAATACTTTAAATCAATACCTATTGTTGCGTAAATGTTTGTACTTATTTATTGGTGAGAAATCGCCTGAATTTTGAATTTGGTTTAAGGCATTGCATATTAAAAGGCAATAAAACAAGGATTACTTTTTAGAAAACAGCAATATTTATTATTATTTATTATTTGTTGACAGATGAGATTTTTAATTTATTAAATTATTTCACAAAACGTATAACTAAGCATAATATTTCATTAAATGATCTTGTGGCGGTTTTTTTGTTTCATTTCCTTTAATTATGTGTAAATATTTATTAAGATAATACTACATCAAATATGTATGTATATATGTACTGGGTTAGTCACCTAAAATTGACCCCCCCTTTATTTCTCTTAATTTCAATCGAATCGAAAAATTCAAACAAGGATTTTACATGATTTTTTATAAATTTTTTGAATATTTAAACAAATTTTTAAAAACTGCAAATTGAAAGGGGACGAAGAATTTTTTATTTTTTTTAAATGGAACACTGTATTTTTTTACTTAAAAAAGTTGCCCACAGTTCTGTGATCACAAAAATATATAATTGTTGTATCTATCTCCCCCTTTCAATTTGCAGAGTTTTTGAAAATTTGTTTAAATATTCAAAAAAATTTAAAAAATCATGTAAAATCCTTGTTTGAATTTTTCGATTCGATTGAAATTAAGAGAAATAAAGGGGGGGTCAATTTTAGGTGACTAACCCGGTACATGCCTTTTCATAGAAGCGGAAAAATATGTTGTTTAACACACTAATATATACTGTAATATCATAGTTTTTTGTCTGGACTATTTTATTTTAAAAATACTATATGTCAGATGTTATTTTGGTAATATCTTTTACCTAGATCAAAAGACCTTGTACTTTTGTTTTTATAACAATTCGAAACTGCGCAATAGCACCTGACTATATTACTTTCGATGGCCTTGTTTTATAAATTTACAATAAAGTGATAAGGATAGATAAACGGGAAAAACAGCAATTAAAGCATTTTATACGTTGATACTTTTAATTTAAATATCTATTGATGTATCCTGCGAAAAAAAAAATCAAAAATGCTTGATAATCTGTAGTTACACGACAAAAATATATCATTTAATATAAAAGCGTTTTACAACATTGTTTGTTATCTTATCTGAAGGACACTTGCTACGTATTTTCAAACGAGAGCTGTGATTTTTTTTGACACATAAGTAGCGGTTACTTCTTGAGGATAGGAGGCATTTTTAAAATTCATCTAATTTTTAATAATTTATTTAAAGGTGTTTCACAATTTTACATGAAATTACATAAAAAAAATATTTACAGTTACTACAGCGTATATTACCAATAATAATTTCATTTATAATTATTGATAAAGACCAAAATCATTGTAAAATTTGGACATAATAACACGTGAACAATCTGCATTTGCCAAAAGGTTTTGCTTTATACAATCAGAACAAATACAGAGTCCTGCCTAATGACTGTAACTTGTTAACTAATTATTTCATACAGAAATTAATCAAGTAAAAGTTTTTAGCTGTTTATTTTACATGAGTTGACGACATACTTGACACTTTTCGTTCGCTAGTCACTAACATAATAAAATAAATAGCTAAAAGACTTTGACTTCAAACATTATTGTATAAAACAAGTAATTAAAAATTTTACAGACATTATTCCATACTTATGCCGGACCCTGTATATTGTACATAGATTATATAAAAAATTAAAGTCAAATATTATAATTCCACCTTCTTCGACAGACAATATTCATTATACCTATTCTATTTTAGTTTTATCAAACCTCTACGCTACGATTTTCCAAGCTTATTTATTTGCTTCATTTTAATTAAGATTAAGAACAATGCCTCGTATTTCTTTAAGATTAACTTTTCAAAGACACAATATTTTTATTATGATTAATATTTGACGTTGAGGCGGACTTTGTAACGGAAAATTTATTTCGTTGTAGTGTATTGATTTTTCCTGGAACGGTTGAGGCGATAGAAAACACATGACGTCAAACATAGAATATCAAGGACGGATTCCTACGCCTTTTAGCGTAATTGAATACCATTTAAGCCAATGAAAATTCTATTTGCTGCTGTAATAACACCTATGGAAAATTTTAAATTCACCCGTATTCAATCTATCGAAATATTTTCAGTAAAAAAAAAACAATAACCCATTCTTAATGAAAATTATATACGAGGGTGGTCTGAAAAGTTTCCGACCTCAACATGAAAATGGCAGCACTCGTCAACGAGAGCTAGGGAATGTGTTTGCGCATCTTTTGAAAGGTACTCTTCAAAATTTCAGCCATTTTGGACGCCCGGTTGTTGTTTGACAATCGTTTGAGTGAGTCGATGTTTTTTTTGAAAATGGAAAAAATCGAGTATCGAGCTGTCATTAAATACATGATTTTGAAAGGCAATACGCCTATGCAAATCAAAGAGGAGTTGGATGCTGTGTACGGCGACACTGCACCATCATTTACCACCGTGAAATTTTGGGCAGCTGAATTTAAACGTGACCGTACCAGTTTGGGAGACGATGAACGTTTAGGACGCCCAAAAATTGCAACCACTGACGATAAGATCGCTCAAGTTCACACCAAATGGTGTGGAACAACCGGCGAATTGAAGTGAGACAGATAGCAGAGGCTATGAATATATCCAAAGAACGTGTTTTATATTGAATCAACATTTAGGCATGAAAAAGCTGTCCGCGCATTGGGTGCCGCGCTTGCTCACGTTAGACAAAAACGTGTTCGAGTGAACATTCCCAACGCTCTGTTGGCAAAGTATTGGCGCAATAAATTAGAGTTTTACTGTAGATGAAATTTGGATACATCATTATTGTCTAGAAACAAAAATACAGTCAAAACAATGGACTGCTAAAGGGTAATCGGCTCCAAAAAAAACAGAAACTGGTTTTTCGGCTGGGAAAATGATAGCGACTGTCTTTTTGGGATAGTCATGAAGTTAGTGTAATCAATTATCTTCAAAAAGAAAAAACTATTACAGGAGCATACTACGCGTCATAACTTGAAAATATGAAGGCAGAAATCGCGGAAAAACGGGCACATTTGCAGAAAAAAAAATTTATTTCACCAAGACAATGACAGTTTAAACTGCTTGACCACTCTCCTTACTCGGGGATCTAGGATCGCTCCGAGGACAGAAATTTTCGTCAAATAAGGAAATATCACCTTCATAAACAATTATTTTGCAGAATAACATGCCAAGTACTATTTGGATGGGTTAAAGAGATGGGAGAATCGCTGGGATAACTGTGTAGACTTACAAAGAGACTATGTAGAGAAATAAAAATTAATTTGAAGACAAAATATCTTGTATCTTTGTTAGGTCGGAAACTTTTCAGATCACCCTCGTATGTAACCTAAACTGACAAATAAACGGTTTTATTTTTCGTTTTTGAGACACGCTATTCACAAGGAAAAATGCGCGGCGCACAGGAGTAGTATAGCAAAGGGGCTACCAGGCCACCCTCGGATTTGTCCGCGGACATTTGATGCGAATGGCATGTGGTTATTGTTGATCTGAAGAACTCTTGGCGCAGGTATAAAACAGGCCTGTACAGGTATAAAACAGATGTGTATCGGTTTAAGCAGGTATGGTAACCTGTTTAATGACGTCATGTTTTTTCCTAATACCACCATACCTGTTTTAAACCGATACACACCTGTTTTATACCTGTACAGACCTGTTTTATACCTGCGCCAAGAATTCTTCAGATCAACAATGACCACATGCCATCCGCATCAAATGTCCATGGACAAATCCGAGGGTGGCCTGGTAGCCCCTTTGCTCTACTACTCACAGGAATCAAATCAACAGAATTGCTCGATGCTCTCATCCGAATGTTTCCTAACAATCGATCATAGAAGGGGAGGTATTTATGTTAGGTTTTAATTTTATATATTATGAATTTCTTAAATGCTGGCCTGTATTACAAAGCTTGGGTTACCATTTCCTTGGTTTTCTTTATTTTCGGCTATTCATATGTATTTCCGTTCAAAATTTATGTAGGTATATAGTTCTAGGAAGATAAGAAACTTTGTATGTATAAGTCTGTACCCAAATATTTATAGGCCAATTCTACAATATTAGTATAATAAGGTATCTTGTAAATCCTACGTTAAGTTAGCTATTTGAAATAGGGACAATATACTGTGAAATTCCAATTTAGATTAATAGCGTACCCCTGGTAGATAAGGCGACCAGGAAAGAAAAATGTATGTTTTAACCAGTTCGAAGGCAGAAGTGCTACGGAAAGGTCGTAGTTTTCTACCTTGATGGTAAAAATTTAAGTCAAAATCTGAAAACTAGAAACTTGGAGCTTCAATTTGGTTTTTTTTAAATTACTCTGCGATCATTTTTCTCCAAATTACAGCCCTTCGAAAATCACCTAAAAATGTAGGATTCTTTACATCCCTTAATTTTTGTGTCTAGTGTATCTATTATCATTTTCTATAGCGAATTTGTCCTTTAACAACTCCCATGAAAATATATCAAATTATGTTAGATCTAGACTGTTCATGCCTATGGAATTCAATATCATTTTCTACGACTAAAATATTAGTTTATGAGATATTTCGAACCCTGAACATCTTGATAATGTTGATCGAGCCGTTAAAAATATATATTATGATTTATTTCAAACGCGTATTGTATAATAAATAATTGCTCGCCAACAAAGTGCTAAAATATAGAAACCATTACCCAATTCCACCACTTTTAAATATGTATTTTGCAGAAAATCTTCTAATCAATTAATCGTTTCGTTTCCAGATGCTGTTCATAATGAGACTGCTAACTTCCCTGAACTGGTCCTCTCATAAACATTTAACAATTTCTAGTTATCACTACCAGACTGTGTGTGACTCAAATACAAAGTGTTAAGTGCGATAAGTGCCCCCACGGACACCCCCCCGGCCGGCGCCCTTATCCGGCTCGCACCACGAGATTTCCTTCTTCCTCGCTGCTCCGCAACCCAGCCTACTTGACTCACAGGCTGTGAACGTCAGAGGAGAGGGGCGACTGAACCAGCGAATTATATTTACGTCTCGCCGAGCGGATTTTTCAAACAGTTCAAGTGTAGTCGATCTACAGTTCGGGCATTAGAGGGCAAAGTTCGTTTTTGTTTTTTGGTTTCGTTACCGTTGTATGGGTAAGTACGCAGACCACTTTGTTTAAGTAGGCTTTGACCTTAGTCAGAATCGCGGCTGTGACGTCGTCGCCGATGTTGCTTTGTTTGATAACAGTAAATGGTTTATTTTTATTTTATTTACCTTGGCCGCCTATGACTCGTGTCGGTACAGCCGGGGGAAGAGCGAATTTGCTGGAATTTTCGTGAGATATACCACATCCGTTCCGTGGACAAAATCTAAATAATTTTTCGGAATGAACAAATCATTTGGTCTAATTTATATTTCACAAACAAATTAAAGGCTTCCGAAATAAAGCCTTCACATCTAACAAGATGAGCAGGAGTAAAAATGGAGGCAGTAACACGAGGATTTATATAGCAATTGGCGTTTTTTTTTCTTTAATTGTCATAACAAGACGTTTACCGAAGGTATATTCCAAAGTAGATCTTTTAATTTCGAAGTTTTATGCTAAAGTATTCCAACTCGAGAAAGATACGGGTTAATGAATGGTCAGTGGCACCTTAGGATAACATCAATCCCCTAATTTCTTGTAATGACATGCAGCACACTCCGTTTTCAAAATGTAAAATTGTTTTCCCATTTCACGTCGACAGATTCTGAGAAACTACCTGGGAATGTCTTGCCTCAATTCTCTTTGAATTCCTTTCCGTGTCTTACCTGAATGAATTCCCCGAATCTGTAGTAAATTTTGAAAAATCATTGTCACGTTCTTGTAAATTCCTGACCAAGTTTGCAGTATTTATTTACCCCGTATAATTTGGCAGGTAGAATAACCTCTGTATCCTTCTCAGAGCTCATATACAACGGTTGAGTAAATGGTGCAATAATGTACAGCTTGTCAAGAACAGAAACAAGCCTCAAATGTGCGATATCGGACCGCCCACAAGGTGCGCAGTAAGTAGCCTAGTCTTTACTCAATCGTCTTGAGATCTGGCCGCGTCATCCTCTTCCCTCCGAATGCTGCCTCACTCTTTCTTCTACGCATACATAGATAATCTCACACTTTTTCCTATTCTTGACAAGCTTTATCTAAATAAAAAACGATGTTGATAACGCTACTGGTACAAATTACTGCGGGGTTGATAGTATTTTTGAAAGTAAATATAATTTTCATAAGTAGGAAGCAGTAACACGAGCTTTTGGCATTCTAGATATATTTTTTCAAGTATTATCATTTCTTCCCCACCAATTCTCATCAAAAGGGAAATTTTAAAAAGAACTATTAGTTCCGCAATTTGCGCCAACGTATTCCAACTGGAGAAAGATCCGAGCTAATGGATGATCAGTAACAGCTTAGTTACACATTGAAACGGCCGTTTCATTCATTTTTCCAATATGACATGTAACACAGTCTTTCTTAAAATACAAACCTATTTCCTCTCTATTTAATTCCTCCATTAAATTTCCTCAATCCTCTTCTAATCCCTTTCCATTTCCCACCTAAATTAATCTTCTGAATATGTATGCATTCATTCTTATAAATTCCTGACCAAGTTTGCAATATTTAATGTACTAGAATAATGATAACGCCCTGTATAATGAGAGAAAAGTCAATTTGGCACAACGATTAACGGATAACTTATTTATCTTTTTGAGATCGTATACAGTGATATTGTAAATGGTGGAATAAGATATCTAAATCAAAAATGTATTAGTATTTTAATTAGTTAGTAGTGTTTTTGAAATTTTCATGAAATATTTCTTTAAAAAAATTCCGTTTTGTATTTAAATACAATTTTTTTTCTCTTTTCGCGCATTTCTGTGCAGTTCATTCGCAGTTTCTTTTATAGTGTAAAGAAAATACACATTCTTCTCAAAATATTTTTCCCTAAGAACAAGATAAAAAATATTTTTCACACAAGAATTGTTGTGGTTTTCTCCGTTCAAATGTGCCCAATCGAACCTCGCAAATCAGCGATGTGTTTAAATTATTCTGTCCTCAGAAAAATGTTTAATCAACAGCAATGAGAAAGTCAACATTCGGGTTATTTACAACAGCAAAAATACAATTTTTAAAAATATCTAACAGGATTTGTTACAACACATATTATTAAAGAAAGAAATTATAACTTTGTATAATTAAAAATTGCGTAGTATTTTATAAAAAAAAAAAAAACAAAGAACCCACTATTTAAACTAATTAAAACTAATTAATATAGTGGCTATTTACCACAAATTATATTACATTTAAGTTTACTGTATGCATACCAATTACTTGACTGTAAAATAATAAAGAGTGACGTATATCGTGACGCGTATCTCGTAAATTGCAAAGAGTAATTAAAATGATTGAAATAGTAATGACTAATGACAAGGTAAATATTTGAATAGATTGCAAATCATTGGTCCAATGTTGAGCAATTGTCCTGAATAGAAGGGTTAAATAACCCAAAACATAGGCATACATAAATGTACTTGATACTTTAGATAAAAATCTGATATAGGAGAAAATGGTTTCTATTTAAAATATACAAAAAATTTATCGAGGAAGCCGTTACTCTGTGGTAGTTCGTAATTCCGACGCAATTGAGTAAAACAACTACTAAGTTTTATACCACTATATTTACACAAAATCGTGACTGCAGTTTCGACACTTTTTATGCCATTTTCAAAACGATCATTCAACTAAGAATAAAATACAAAAACTCGGTTCCTATAATATACAATATATCTATACTATCCAATTACACAGAAAAAGGGTTATGACAATAAACAGGTAATTAAGGTTTACAGGAAAACGTGTTTTATAAATGGTGCAATCCCGACCATCAAATTCTGGGAATTTCCAAGCATATTATTAAGAACTATTATACAGGGGGTTAATTAATTTTGGTAACACTAAAAAGAGGAGAATATAGTATATCTACTTGATCATTTAACAAGTTAAAATTATCACTATGATTGTATTTATAGATTTCTATTGCTTCTAACCAATTAAGTTTTAAACCTTTGCTGGCATAGTGTAGGATTTTCATATTATTAATATCTGGGAAATTATGTGACTCTTTGAAAAGCAAGCAAAAATTTGGAATCTCTTTTCCGATGGTTTTCTTATAATTACTCAAAAACTGCTTATGGTAAAAATTTCGAATTCGAGCTCTGGAAACTAGAAACTTTGAGCTTCAATTTCCTTTTTTAAAATTGTTCTGCGGTTATTTTTCTCCACGTTACAGCCCTTTGAAAATCACTTAAAAATTTAGGATTTTTTACAACCCTTAATTTTTATGCCTAGTGTATATCGTACATAAGGGAACACACTCATAAATCCAGTTCGTGTTAACAAAATCAAGAGCGCAGCGGGTAACACCAACCGCCACGCTAAAAATAATTTATGGCGTTTATAAACCGGGCTGTTTTGTGTCGCAAACGCACCAGACACTTTCGTATGTACTTAAGATCGCAATTTTGCGATATTTTTACTTATTAGCTCACCCACGGATCCTAGAGAAAAGTATTTCTAGAATTGTTAACAGACGTGTGGCTTGCTCGGGTCGTTTCAATGGCCACTAGATTCTAAAGCAATTAGAATTTCGATGTAAAATAAACATGTAGAGAATAGTGGGTGGCTGTGTTAAAATTTTATGTAATAAGTTTTAAAAAAACCGACTTGAAAAAAAAGTAACTTAACTAAAAATCAAGAAATAAATGTTTTCTACAACAATTTAATACTTATTTGTTGTTCCG
This sequence comes from Rosalia funebris, assembly GCA_037954035.1. Lineage (NCBI taxonomy): Eukaryota > Metazoa > Arthropoda > Insecta > Coleoptera > Cerambycidae > Rosalia > Rosalia funebris. The sequence continues at coordinate 2,236,173 of JAZFAV010000007.1, forward strand.
TTTAATATAATTAATAAATTATTGTTGATTATGTAATTATTATTAATTGTTTTATATAATTTTGAAGTCGGTTCCAAATAAAATATAAAAAAATATATATACCTTGCTACTATAACAACGAGTTTACATTTAAAATTGCCGAGTGCCGGCATTCGCCTTACTAATATTGTATGGCATCGACTTCAAAATTGTATGAAATAATTAATAAAAATTGCATAATGAACTAGATTCCGCGGCTACGGACGCTTTAGGACACGAGAGAAGGGAAGCTAGGAAGCCCTGGATAACGGACGAAATCTTAAACTTAATACAAAAGAGACGAGGCTACAAAAACAGACGAGACGAGGAAGGACTGAAAATTTATAAGTCAATAAAGTGGGAAATCATTAGAAAGTGTAGAAAAGCGAAAGAACCATGGATAATAGGATAAATGCAAAGAAGTAGAAGATAAGCTCCAAGTAGGTAAGACCGATGAGGCCTACAAAATAATTAAGAGGAACTTCAGGAATATAGGACCAATAAGTAGAAACGTTAGGAGTCAATCGGGGGACATACTGATCGGAAGAGAGAAGAAAGCGGATAGATGGAAGCAGTACTTAGGAAATTTATACGAGGGTCAGGAATTAGGAGAGATATTAGAGGAAGAATCTAGTATCGATAGGGAAGATGTAGGAAAACCTATATTGAGAGAGGAATTTGAAATAGCACTAAGGGGGCTAAAGAACAATAGAGCGCCGAGTGTAGATAAAATACAGGCGGAAATTTTGAAATGTGCGGGACAGAAAGTAGTAAATAGGATGTTTGAACTGGTAAAATACATATACGAAACAGGCGAGATGCCGGAGGATTATAAGAGGAACATTATCGTTACTATACCGAAAAAGAGAGGAGCCGACAACTGCGAGAACTTTAGAACGATTAGCCTAACTTCCCACGCTTCAAAAATCTTAACCAGAATAGTGCAGAAGAGGATGGAAAATAAAGCGGAGGAAATACTAGGAGAAGGCCAATTCGGGTTTAGGCGAAATAGGGCAACTTGCGAAGCTATTCTGGCACTAAGAGTAATGTTAGAGAAAACAATAGAAAAAGGAAAGAACGCTTATATAGGATTTGTAGATTTAGAAAAAGCTTTTGATAATGTAAGATGGGAAAAAATGTTCGAGATACTAAAGAGCGCGGGAATGAAGTATAGAGATAGGAGAGTAGTACACAATCTATACAAAGAGCAAACTGCTGTTATAGAAGTAGAAGGGGAAAAAAGGGAAGTAGGTATTAGGAAAGGAGTAAGACAAGGATGTACGCTATCACCACTAATTTTTAATCTGTACATCGAAGAGGCGATTACTGTGGTAAAAGATAGAGTGGATTTCGGGATTAAAGTACAGGGACAGAAACTAAAAATGCTGAGATTCGCGGATGGTATAGCAGTATTAGCATCTAGTAAAGAGGAATTAGAATCAGCGTTGAACGAAATGGAGGCAGTGTTGACAGAGGGATACGGAATGAGAGCGAATAAAAACAAAACAAAAGCGTTAGTGTGCAGAGCAGAGCAAAAACGAAAGTACAAATTAATAATGAAAAATTGGAGGAAGTTAAAGACTTCACTTATTTAGGAAGTAAAATAAATTGGGATGGAAGAAGCGATAAAGATATAAGACAAAGAATAGCGCGGGATCGAGTAGCTTTTAACAAAAAGAAAGCACTTTTATGCTCGGGGGTAATAAACTTAGAAACAAGGAAGAGATTTTTGAAAACGTATGTATGGAGCACGGCACTATACGGTTGCGAAACCTGGGCGGTAGGGGAAGCAAGTGGGAAGAAATTAGAAGCTTTTGAGATGTGGTGTTACCGAAGAATGATGAAAATACCGTGGACTGATAGGGTTAGAAACGAAGTATTAAAGAAAGTCGGCGAGAAAAGAAGTATGTGGAAAAACATAAAGAAGAGAAGAGATAGAATGGTAGGCCACTTGCTGAGACATAGAGGAATAGTCCGCGATATTCGAGGCAGAAATAGGAGTGAAGAAAGGCAGAGGTAGGCCTAGATTAGACTACTGCCCGCAAATAGTAAGGGATGTAGATTGTAGCACAATTAGCGAAATGCGTAGGTTAGTACAAGATAGGAGAAGCTGGAGGTTAGCGTCCAACCAGTCTTAGGACTGATGACCTCATGATGATGATGAATGAACAATAATTTTTTAATTCCATTAAACGGAACAACAAATAAATATTAAATTGTTGTAGAAAACGTTTATTTCTTGCTTTTTAGTTAACTTACTTTTTTTTTAAGTCGGTTTTTTTTAACTTATTATTTTACAATGTTAAGTGATGGGCAGACCTATTAAGGATGTTTTGCGAATGAGGAAACGACGGTTACTTGAATAAGGAGTTCCGATGTGTGTCTTCGAAGTCCAAGGTCCAATACCAACGAAATTTAGATGGGACAACCTTGGAGCTATACTGAACCCAACGCAAAGAGGATAACTAAAATCGATTCATAAAACAAAAGTTATACCCGAACATACATAAAAAATATATATACATACATATATACAGAGGAATTGAGAACCTTCGCCTTTTGTTTAAGTCGGTTAAAAAGTATTTAATAATAGGTATTTGTAACGGGGACAACAACTAAAATATAATATTTTATATACGTATTGTTATAATAGTCCTATTTTGTTATAAATATAATTTTTGTTTTGTTATAAGTTATGAATCTATTCTTTAAATACTATAGCGGACTTCAACTTTTTGACATCTAGACATGCTAGTGCTTTCGGTCTCCACTTCTTTTTAACTTAGATTAAATTAAGCCGATTAAGTTGATACCATGTAAGTGTACGATCGCATAATGACCATAATTAGTGTTGTCGTTCCAAAAATTTCTCTTAGTTCTGTACAAAACTCAATTAACTGAATGACAATAAATTACGACTACTTTCCACTAATCTCGCTCTTCTACTCTAGTTTACACAAATATAAAAAGCTTTTGCAACAAATTGAATTCGCCAAATTGACGCACGCGTTCGTACTACGTCTACGTTATCGGCAAGCTGGTAACACACATTACGAATGATCCGCGATCTTAACTACGATCCTTCGACGACGTTCCACTCAAGCTGCGGGTCTTCTAAGCTGCATATCCACCTAATAATGCTATCCTTTTCCAGAGCGTGATATACAGCCGTTACTAAAGTCATTGTGTACAGCCGAGCAAAATGCTGCTGTGCACCAGTCTCACGCAACGGCCCAGTGCACCGGGCCCATCCTCCCCATCGGAGAGACGAGTTCCGACAGGTAAGTCATCCCCCGATTCCCCCAAAACGCCGTCACGCTAACATTTACTCTATTGCAGATCCCTGGAACCAACCGTGGGCCGCTGGGGCTGCGAATGGCCGAGTTGACTCGAAAACCGAGCTTGTTGGCCTTCAAATCGAGCCCTCCTAGGGCTGACCGACCCCGCCCATGGGGTAGTTGGGGATCACAACAACAACGGCGCCGGTAGCGCCGCGTTGGCCGAACTCGTCGACAGGCGGCAGGCGAACGGCCCCTGGCCGGTGGAACACCCGCTGCCGCTGCCGCGTTGGGCCGCCAGGCCCATGGCGGCCTACGTGCTCAAGTCCATCAGGGAGTACGAAGAGCTGGCCAGCGAGATCGAGATGCAGCTGCAGAGGGTACTGGAAGAACACAACTACGATACGGTGATGAACTTCCTCGGGTTCTACGACAGCTTCAAGGCGAGCGGATACGACAGCGTACTTGAGTTCTTCCATATGTAAGTCATCTCTATTTAGAAAAGGTAAACGACACAGAAAACCATTCAAAACTCAGTCTAGGAAACTGAAAGACACATTCTGTGATGAAAAGTCAGAGATAAATGCTTAAACTATTCGGATAAATTTTAAAAACATTCCTGGGAAACCAATTATTTGCATCACTGTAAACAAAAAGCTGGCGTATTGAAAGCCACGTGACGAGAACCAAAGCTTTAACTTCAGATATACAGTACAATATTTCGTTTCATGAAGCTTATTTCGTAATCGTCACTCAAACTGACGAGATAATAGATTTATTATCATCATCATTAGGTCATCAGTCCTAAGACTGGTTGGACGCTAACCTCCAGCTTCTCCTATCTTGTGCTAACTTACGCATTTCGCTAATTGTGCTACAACCTACATCCCTTACTATTTGCGAGCAGTAGTCTAATCTAGGCCTACCTCTGCCTTTCTTCACTCCTATTTCTGCCTCCAAAATATCGCGGACTATTCCCCCATGTCTCAGCAAGTGGCCTACCATTCTATCTCTTCTCTTCATTAAGTTTTTCCACATACTTCTTTTCTCGCCGACTTTCTCCAATACTTCTTCGTTTCTAACCCTATCAGTCCATGGTATTTTCATCATTCTTCGGTAACACCACATCTCAAAAGCTTCTAATTTCTTCCTACTTGCTTCCCCTACCGTCCAGGTTTCGCAGCCGTATAGTGCCGTGCTCCATACATATGTTTTCAAAAATCTCTTCCTTGTTTCTAAGTTTATTACCCCCGAGCATAAAAATGCTTTCTTTTTGTTAAAAGCTACTCGACCCTGCGCTATTCTTTGTTTTATGTCTTTATCGCTTCTTCCATCCCAATTTATTTTACTTCCTAAATAAGTGAAGTCTTTAACTTCCTCCAATCTTTCATTATTAATTTGTACTTTCGTGTTTGCTCTGCTCTCGCGCCCTCTGCACACTAACACTTTAGTTTTGTTTTTATTCACCCTCATTCCGTATTCCTCTGTCAACACTGCCTCCATTTCGTTCAATGCTGATTCTAATTCCTCCTTACTAGATGCTAATACTGCTATATCATCCGCGAATCTCAGCATTTTTAGTTTCTGTCCCTGTACTTTAATCCCGAAATCCGCTCTATCTTTTACCACATTAATCGCCTCTTCGATGTACAGATTAAAAATTAGTGGTGATAGCGTACATCCTTGTCTTACTCCTTTCCTAATACCTACTTCCCTTTTTTCCCCTTCTACTTCTATAACAGCAGTTTGCTCTTTGTATCGATTGTGTACTACTCTCCTATCTCTATACTTCATTCCCGCGCTCTTTAGTATCTCGAACATTTTTTCCCATCTTACGTTATCAAAAGCTTTTTCTAAATCTACAAATCCTATATAAGCGTTCTTTCCTTTTTCTATTGTTTTCTCTAACATTACTCTTAGCGCCAGAATAGCTTCGCGAGTTCCCCTATTTCGCCTAAACCCGAATTGGTCTTCTCCTAGTATTTCCTCCGCTCTATTTTCCATCCTCTTCTGCACTATTCTAGTTAAGATTTTTGACGCATGGGAAGTTAGGCTAATCGTTCTAAAGTTCTCGCATTTGTCGGCTCCTCTCTTTTTCGGTATAGTAACGATAATGTTCCTCTTATAATCCTCCGGCATCTCGCCCGTTTCATATATGTATTTTACCAGTTCAAACATCCTATTTACTACTTTCTGTCCCGCACATTTCAAAATTTCCGCCTGTATTTTATCTACACCCGGCGCTCTATTATTCTTTAGCCCCCTTAGTGCTATTTCAAATTCCTCTCTCAATATAGGTTTTCCTACATCTTCCCTATCGATGCTAGATTCTTCCTCTAATATCTCTCCTAATTCCTGACCCTCGTATAAATTTCCTAAGTACTGCTTCCATCTATCCGCTTTCTCCTCTCTTCCGATCAGTATGTCCCCCGATTGACTCCTAACGTTTCTACTTATTGTTCCTATATCCCTGAAGTTCCTCTTAATTATTTTGTAAGCCTCGTCGGTCTTACCTACTTGCAACTTATCTTCTACTTCTTTGCATTTATCCTCTATCCATTGTTCTTTCGCTTTTCTATATTTTCTAATGATTTCCCACTTTATTGACATAAGTTTTCAGTCCTTCTTCGTTTCGTCTGTTTTTGTAGCCTCGTCTCTTTTGCATTAAGTTTAAGATTTCGTCCGTTATCCAGGGCTTCCTAGCTTCCCTTTTATCGTGTCCTAAAACGTCCGTAGCCGCGGAAGCTAGACTATTCTTGATACCCTCCCACTCAGTTTCTGCGTTCTTGATTTCGTCCTTACTCGTTTTATTTATTAATTGATCTGTTTTCTCCTGGAACTTATCTTTCATATTCTGATCCCTCAATATGTCTACATTTATACGTTTCTTATCCTTCCGGGTTTTCAGATTTTTGAACTTTAATCTAGCTTTCATGACTACCAAGTTGTGGTCGCTGTCTACATCTGCTCCTGGATAACTCTTACAGTCTTTTACTTGATTTCTAAATCTCTTCCTAACCAGAATGTAGTCTATCTGATACCTGTCTATCCCTCCTGGCATTTTCCATGTGTACCGCCTCCTAACGTGATTCTTGAACAATGTGTTCGCGACTACCATCTTGTGCTTCTCACAGAATTCTATCAGTCTGCTACCTCTCTCGTTTCTGTTTCCTAATCCATAAGGACCTACAAATTCTCCTTCTTTCCCCTCACCTACGACTGCGTTAAAATCTCCTATTATTAAATTTTCATGGCCCTTCACAAATCCTATTACCTGCTCTATGTCCGAATAAACGGCTTCTAACTCTTCCTCACTATGGCTAGAAGTAGGCATGTATACTTGCACTATTACTGTTTCCACTGGCTTCGACTCTCTCGCTGTATTGTAGGTAGCTATCTACACACTGTCCTGCGTTCTTCCGCATAACGATCCCTACTCCCGCGTTTCCATTTACCGATCCTGTGTGTATTACCCTATAGTCACCGCTCCAAAAATCTCCTACTTCCGGCCAGCGCATCTCACTTATACCTACTATATCTAATCCTAACTTATCCATTTCTATCTTCAGATTTTCTAGCTTCCCTGCCTGTCTCATGCTTGACATTCCACGCTCCGACTCGTGAAATGCTAGATTTATTAATGTTTAATTAAAATCAGCATCTATCAATATCAGCCACAAGGACTCTGATGAACAATTTAATCATAGTTTATGCAAGTGCGTTTGTTTTTAATTGTGATCTTATTTCGTATCACTAGGGGCGTACAGTTGTACCACATCTGTTATTATTGCATTAAGGGTTGTGAAATAAACATAGGTGTTTACTTCCACACATAAATTTATTGAAAATAAGCTACAATAATCATGAACACTTTAAATAAAGATTTCTAACAATAACATAGTTATAAAAACTGACTATCACCTAGGTTATGTATAAACACCGAACAGAAACTAAGATTTGAAGTTTCACTCTAAGCTTCGCCCGAAAGTTTCTCTCCTTACCGCGTCTCGTCGTCCAGCGAGAATTAGCTAACTAACACGTGGCGCATGTATACCGTCAGTCTCGACACAGAACCGATTTCTGCAGGCGAAGTATTATACTGGTCGGATTTTAGATTGTGAACTTTAATAATTTGCGTTTTGAATAGCTAAAAATGGCGTTGTGTTCTACTGATGGCTGTAACAGTAAAACAAGATCTAGCATCTCATTTTTTCGGTGTCCAAAAGATGAAGCTATGTAAGATAATTGATTATCCATTTAATAGGGTTACAGCTCGGATTAGATGCATTAAATTTATGTCGTATAGATATTTATAAAGTACCTTTTAGATGTCAGAGTTGGAAAAAATCATTAGGATTTATTGTCACCCATAGATATGCTACTCTTCGGATCAATGTAATAGTAGAATAAAAATCAGTTTACATTTTCCTGAAGACTATTTTATTAGAACGCATCAGGAACATAAATGAAATTTTACTAAACATTAGCCCCGACTTGGTAGAAAACTGTAAAGAATTTATTGTCCCGAAATCAGTCGCAAGAAAACCCTTAAAGGTTTCGCAAGTGATTATAGAAATCTTAACAGTACAGAAGGTAATGCTTTAGTTTACGTTACTGGTTTTCTGAAGACTTAAATATCAGGGTAAATTAACAGAACACCTTGGGCGCCTATAATTTGCATCGTTATAGACAAGAAGCTGGCTTATAGAAAGCCACGTGGTAAACGTCTTAACTCCATATATACATTACAGTATGTAGTTTCAAAAAGTTTATTTCGTAATTCAAGTTAGCGATAATAAAATTAATTATTGTTTCATTGAAGTTATCAGCTATCAATGATTCATAATTATCAGCCCCAAGGTCCTTGATAATAGAGGAGCTCAAAGCGGAGCCAAAATATCACATATTTCGAAACTATACTTATCAAATTGTAAGAGTAACTTACCTGATGTTATTTGAATAAATTATGAGATTTTTGTCAGTGATGATGCCTGTGAGAAACGTAAATATGAAATATTCAATATCAAACAATCGAAAGTTAGTCAATTTATCTAAGACACAGTAATAATAAGATATTAAAATAAAACAAGTCACAGAGAGATGCGTTCTGGTATTGAATTTTGATGAGAAAGGGTTATTCACACATAAACATATCCACATATATCAAAAGTGCACGACTTGGAAGTATCTTCTCCACATAACTGTAGACAAAAAAACTAATATTAATTTTCATCCCTTTTAAAGGTACTCTCCACCAATCACCCCTGAACACTACACCTGCGTCGGTCTAGCCCTAGAGCTGTGGAACCGGCTGAGGATCCAACTGGAACCCAAGTATCCAGGCATCGGCAAACACCTTTGCGTGGTCTCTTGCGAGGAAGACATCGTTAGCACCCCCATATACACAGCCCTAAGCGACCGCCTAGACACCGCCTCCTACACACTGGAAAAGGAACACGTGCTCATGTGCTTGAAGGTAGAATTCTCTGGAAGGTCGGGAACACTGCTCTGCGATCCTGGCTACCACGTGGCTAGGGTAATCAACGTCATGGCCGACAAACAGTATCCAAATACAGGTTGGTTTACAATTATTAGTATGTCTACTTGTGACCGAAATACACATTAATTCCAAAAACGAAAATAGAATCTGTAGCATAAAATTTGTGCGTTGCTCCAGGTTGGTTTATACAGTCCGAGGAAAACGGCATCAGGAAAGAATACAACTACCAACTGTCGCCCAACAACGACAGTTTTGTGGAATGGAACGAAAGGACTACTCGGAACGGAGAGCAGGAGAACTTCACAGGTTTAATATACATCGGAAGGCCATACCTAACAGCAGTTGACGTCACCGAACGGAGAAATTTAGTGTACACCTTCAGGAGCCTGCTATCCAGGGATCAGAAGGGACACCTCATCGCGGGGATCTACTTCAAGGTCTTCCAGAATTGCGACGAGTTCACCATCTTCTACCAGGACATGGGCAAGCAACGGATCAAGATGAAGTTTTCCTCCTTCTTACACTCAGACGTAAGTTAACCCACCGACGTGAAAAGAAGCAGAAGTTATTTTAATTTGTCTCTTCTTGCAGGTTAACGTGGAGCTTCTCAAAAAGCTGAACATTTGCAACGAACAGTTGAACTTGCCTAAAAATAAGCTGCTGAACATCGTGAAGAAGTCTGGCCAAGCTTTGAGGGACAACGCGTATTTGCAACAGGTCTTGGAGATTGAGAGGTGCATCAACATCATGTCTGCTAATAACTAGCACATAGCAAATACAGATCTTTCGTCTAACGTTCTCATATTTGTTGTTTTCATCATTTTGTCTGCGTTATACATTTGTGTCTTTTGTTAGAATTAGGTTTAATGGTTTTCTTGATGCTTTAGCAGAAACTGCTAGCTCACATAAGGGTTGCATTTCATAGCTGCTAATACCATGAAATATTAATAGCACAATATTTTTTCCGACTTTGCTCTTTTTATAATACGCAATGTATTCAAAATAAACCAGTTACAATTAACATTATTTCCTCTATAATAATCATAAAATCAAAACTCTCCAAAACATCTTTTCTTGCGCCATAACCTACGGTACATTTGAACTACAAACTCCAGCTTTAGAAAAAATTGTGCTTAATATATTTATAACATTATTAATGTAGTTTTATTAAAATGTCTTTATTAAATAGCTGCTTCTGCTATTGTTTAAGTATATTATGTAAAAAATATGCATATTAAAGTGTTTTATTTAATATACTCTTAAGACAGTCACTTCACAAAGATTAAACATTCATTTTTAAAACTGAATTAATTACAGCACATATAAATACCATTTCTTCCCATCATCCTATCGAAATAATCGTTTATCTGGTTTTGGTATTGCATATTACACATACAGTATGAATAAAAAAAATTGTATATAACATTTTTAATAATCATAATGTATAAGTATTATATTTTGTAGGCTTTATTTAACACTGTACTCTGCTATTGCTGGATTAAATAGATGTTGAGCTTGAACATTTCTGTTTATTTCGCCCCCTTTTTGTAGAACCCAATTTTATGAAAGACTAATTTTCAATAAATATCCACTTCAAGAAGTAATTAAAAAGAAGTACTACGTAAGAAATAAAATAAGTACATACGTCGTAAGCCACACTTTTCTCTAGTTAAATATGAAACAATAAAAAACAAGTTAAAAACTAAAACCATGCTATTTAACATACCTTGCAGAACCGCAAATGCAAATATTCCTCAATTTTCATTTTCATTCGTTTATTCTCTGTTGATTACATACATTTTTTAAACACTCCGAAAATTACAGTTAAAAGACAATTAAATAGAGTAGCAAAAAACCACAAATGAGTAAACAACACTAGTAAACACCACATGAAACGCAAACAAGAATAAACTTGTTTGAAAAACAACTAGAGTATACCTATTAATATGCAACAGACTATATTCTACAGTGTTTTTCTTAATGCCTATGCTAGATTTAGGGTTGCCAACGTTATATTAGTCAAGATGCCAACTGTATAAAGGTTTGTTCGTAAAAGCACAGATAGTGTAGATAAACAGGTGTTTTATTTCAGAATAGTGACGTCAGGGTAAAATGGAATATGACCTAACAATTTTTAACAACACCCACTTTTATTTTACTGGTGTTGGTCTGTGACTACGAGCAAAAAGACAGACTGTCTCTTTGCTCGTAGGTCTGTGACTATTATTCTGTCATATTTTATCAGCTGTTCCGTGTTGTGTGAAATTTGACACTCTTTAATGTGTTGAAAAAGAGAAATTTTTAAATGAAAGTGGATGTGCAGATAACACTTTAATTACGATGGTCGAGGAAACTCTGAATACGAGTAATAAACCAAAGGTAACTTGTCAAACGAAAGTAACGTTTCTTTATTATCACAGTCTTTTTCTAGGCTAAAACAAATAATAACAAACCAAAATCGGTATATTCGTGGAACGTAATAGACGTACAAAAGTGGTTGCGAAGACACTGCAGTGATTATTATCAGCTGTACGTGGAGAATTTCATCCAGCACGATATTACTGGACGCACACTCATAAGGATTAACGACAATTCACTGCTACGTCTGGGAATAACGAATGTGGTGCACCGCGAGGCAATATGGAGAGAAATCCTTAAGTTGCGACTGAAAACCGACATAATGGAAATAAGGGATTTGCAGAGGCGCAACACCAACAATATGTTTTATGATTATTCAATTGCATAAGCTTAATAAAAATGCTTGTATGATATAGAATTGTCGGAAGATTACTCTTTTCATGTTCCTTGGATTTGTACGTTAATGATTAAGAGACTAAGGCAGGGGTATTAACAAGTTTTCCACATAAATGGTGTCTATACAGTTAATATTTGTGGTTATATACGAGGTGTATTATTTTAAGCAATCAGTATTTCTTGGGTTACTTTAAATATTAAATAATGTTGATAATGATATAAGAATGAGATTGAAAAGTGCGATTTACATGTGTTTTCTTAAGGGTGCTGTTTAAAACAATGTATGTATATATATATAAAGATGAACTGATAATTGTAGGTTTCTCTCTATAATGAAATGTCAGTATTTCTTTTTGTTAATTTATACGAGGATAGTTCTGAAATATATTAATTAGTAGTCAATGTTAATTGGTTTTCTTTTATTTGCAAGGAACAGTAAATAATTCCCAAGAAAATATCAGTTCAAGGAAAATCAAGGATAAACAAAGAAGTGTAAAGATCAGATAAATTAAAATTATAATGTAATATGCGGTGCCAGACATATAGTAAAGAAATTGTATTTGAATATGATAGAAGAAATTGTATGGAATAAATTATGTTTGGAAATAAAAATTCTTATATAACTATTTTTTCCTGAATTAAACAAGTCATATTCGGTATGATGTAAAAGTACTTTCATGTACGTACAGGAATTATATTAATACTTCTAATTATTCCGCTGCAAATAAATTGAACACATGCATACGGTGGTTTTGTCTTTTTTTTTTCCAATACGAAAAGTATTTTAACAGTCTATATAAACCATACATCATACAAAATGGACTCGATGGAAGGCAAATATCGTGTGGTGTCGAAAATATTCGAATCTAATTTGGGAGAAAAACGCCATACAAATTTGAAGGTTAAAATAGCAAATTTTGAGGTTATGGTGGCGATTGTTCCGCTGCAAATAAATTGAACGCATTCATAATAGGACTTTATTACGTTTCTTCTTTCAATATGAAAAGCATTTTAACAATTTTTTTAACCCTAACATACACAAATATAACACTAGAAAATATATAAATCGCTTTACTTAGATCTACAAAAAAATATGTTTAACCGAAAAGGAAAACAATTCCATAAACAGACTTTTAATAGTTAAAATCTAAAAATATATTAATAAAAAATAATACAATTGCCTATTAGTAAAGAAATTTTTTGATGCATTATTAAAAATAAGGCAACAAAACTTATATATTAGAACATTTAGAAGAGACGTGTTATGACACATGAGACGATACTACTAGTACACGTCTCCACACTATCCACAAGCCGTAGCCTGTGCCACCAAATTTTTCAGAAACAGAATTTAAAATGTCTCCTACGTTCCTTGAACCTTATCTCAGATAAACCTGCAACTGCAATGCGCATTGCAACAAAACTTTGAGTCCTGGCATGAAACTGGCTATCTGGGAGAAATCGGGGCCGGACACCAGCTGGGTGTGCAAGTTGAGGCCCCCCGTGTAGTCCCCGTTCTGGATCAATTGCACCATCTGATGAAGGGACGATAAGGTGTTGGGCGATAACTATAAGGACGAGAAAAACTATGATCACGCAAGAAAAGCACTGTCTCCCTAATGATCGGAAACTAGTACATCGAATGTACAGGTACAGACAATAAATGGTCATTTAAAATTAGATAGTGCCTCAAGGATGCGTTTATGGCCCTGTTCTATAACTGTAAAGTATTAATCCTATTTTATATATGCTGTATCAGGTTAAATATTAGAAGAGTGAGGTAAATAACTGATTTTAGTCAACTAAAAACCGACAATTAACTTGTTCGGCTTTCAGAATGAGTTACCTTATGTTCCCTTAGCAGGTCGTACAGCATCTCCAGCTTCCGCCCGACATCCTCGAGCTTCCTCTTGGTTTGCTACGAAAAATCAAACTTTAACGCAACGCCACACCCTCTAAAATAACACACCCTTACCGGATTAACCGCCGCACAACTACACTGATTCCTCAACTCGTCTAAAACGGTCTTCATGTGCATATGCTCTTCGGGAATGGGCGCCTTCGGCACGGGCGGGGGCGTCTCGGGTTTCGCCACCTGCCGCTCCACCTGTTGCACGTGCCCCAAGGTGGAGACGGGGTTCTGGTTGAAATTGCCGGGGTTGTAAGTTTGCCCGAAGTTGGTGGTGGCCGCCGCGGGGGGAGGCTGGAACATCGCGGGGGGGTTTTGGGGGTAAAGAGGGCCGGGGTTGTAGGGTTGATTGGGCGGCGCGTTCGCGTCGCCGTAGCCGTTCGTGGGATAGGGCTGCGCGGGAACGGCGCCGTACAGGGGGTGCGTGATAGGGTCGGAAGTTGACAGTTCAGGTTTGTGCTGAAATGTAAAATGATTTGAGCATCCCCCAGATAAAAAAAAAAAACGCGCTTTTGTTAGTATATCGAGCGCCGACAGCAATTCCGCGTGCTTTTAGATACAGGGCGATTTGTAAAGGGTCTTTTAATAAGGACGCTCGATTTTTAAACGTAAATAAAAAAAGTTGTATATAAGAGATATTCAATCAAATTTTTTTTTTATTTGGAAGAATATTTTATGGCATTAAGAATGGAATATAACGTCGTTAAAATGTCCGCCGCGGCTTTTCTTGATGGCGCGTATTCGGGAGGTCCAATTTTCAATGACTTTATCGCATAAATCTGGCTGAATTTGCTGGATGGCGATCGTTTTGTTGACTTTGAGGGCATCAATTGTTTACGGTTTATTCGCATAGACCTGCGATTTAAGATGGCCCCAAAGAAAGAAGTTTAAAGGCGTTAAATCGCACGATCTCGGTGGCTAGTTCACGTCGCCGTTGCACGAGATAAGCATGCCCTCAAATCGCTCGTGCAGAATATCCTGTTGGAACCACATGTCGTTATCCATATCATCCAGTTTGGGCTACAAGAAGTTGCTTAGCATCGATCTGTAGCGCTCGCCGCGGACGGTTATAGCAATGTCAGTTTCGTTTTGGAAGAAGTACGGACCGATGATTCCACGAGACCGATATCCGCACCAAACAGTATGCATTTGTATGGGTGTGGATTGGTATCGTCCTAAATCCGACAATTTTGCTTGTTCACATATCCATTCATTCAAAAATGGGCCTCGTCGCGAAAAATGATTTTTTTAGCGCAATCAGCGAACACACGGCGTTGTCTATGGTCGTTTACCTTAAGTTTCTGGGTTAGTTGGATTTTATACGGGTACAGACCTAAACCCCGACGCAGAATTCGCCAAGTGCGAGTCATAGAAAGTTGTGAACGACCAGAAATTGACTGCCTCGGATTTGCCACACCTGACTGCCACAGCAGCGATGTTTTCAGCAGACCTTGCGTTTCGGTGACGTACGAGTGTCGGCTGATTATTTATCAAACCGGTTGACACGAGTTTGGTCACCAAACGTCGAATAGTCGACTCGGCGGGACGGTTGTGGTGAAGATAAAAATCACGTAATACGCGGAACGTTTCTCGAACGGAGCACTGATTTTGAAAATAAAATTTGATGATTTGCGCATACTATTGAAAGCTATAACCTTCTATGGTGATTTGCCATACACTACTGAACAATTCACAATGAATTATACATATGTTGCTTTAACAACATGGCCGCCATAACCTAACAAATTTCGAGCGTCCCTATTGAAAGACCCTGTATAAGCTGCATAAAATTCGCACAGTTCAGAGGAACGTCCTAAATATACGATTTATTTCACAATGGTTTTAAACTGTGTGTTAACCATCTCCCAATGATGCCAATTCTTGGAGAATTAATATTTTCCAATGAAAAATATTCTCAGATTGTTTAATATTGTGTTTTGGTCCTCATTTAGAGATCAAATGAAATGACAACCCATTGAGTAAATCCAAATAAAAAATCTCCAAGGCAGAGGTAACATATCACAATCGTGCAAACGCCCTGTATATGAGAAAATAATCACGGCGCTCCTTACAGGCCACTCAAAGTGTTAGTGTAAACAAAGAAAAAATCAATGTACAACTCAAATCAATGTGCAAACAACAACTTACAAAATATATATTTTTTTTTACCCACATTTTTAACACTTATCCTAACGGCTCACCTGTGGCCTGAGGGATTTGATCAGAGGCGGTGGGTCGTTCCATCCAGAGGGTGCGTTGTAGGAGTTAATTGCAGGAGTCGCCCTCTCCACTGGTGGTTGACCTAAAGTACTGGGGGGCGCCGGGCTGCCATACGTTGGCGCGGGGGTGAGAGGGTTGAGCTTGAAGTTCGTATCGGGCGTCGACGAGGCGGTATTGAAAGTGGGGTTAGGGGCAAGAGGGTTGACCGAATCTTGACTGAGAGGTGGGGGCGCATAAGGCGTGGGGGAGTAGGGGTTGTTCTGGAAGCTAGACACGGGCTGTGGGGGGAAAGGGTTTCTCGCGCCATACTGATTCGAGGTGACTGAGGGGTCCAAGACGTATTTTCGAGGTGGGAGTCCACCGGAGGCCCCTGGAATACCTTTTTTGTAATTGCTTTTAGAAACGGATGTATTATTACAACTATTTATGTAATTAAACAGTTTTTATAATCTTGAAAGGTTGCTGACAAATTGATGAATTGATAACAAATTGGATAATTCACAAATTGAATTTCTTTTGGTGAAATATACAAATTAAAGGTAGGTAGCATATTTTTATTCTTTAGGTTTTAGTATTTGCCAGTTTTGTTTTAATTTACCCTTGTTATAAATTGGATGTACAAGAGAAGACTTTCCAAGCTTCCATCAGTCAAAAGTTGAAACAAAAATACGTATTCCACAATTTTTGCTCAAATAAAAAATGGAGAATTAAAAAAAAATGAAAAAACCAATCTTTATAAAATAGAAGTTTTAAAGACAAATTTAAAAATTTTGTTATATATAATTAGGTTATAAGACGTTTTGATGTCTTAAAAGTAACGAACAAAATTTGTATTTTTTTTTTCGTTTAATTAAAAAAATAATGTAAACATGGATTTTCAACTTCAATTGCATATTTTTAAATACCGAAAAAATCCACGTCGAAAATTTCTTTAAAAAAACAGCGAAATTTTTTTATATACAGTCTTAAAAAAAACTCTTGAAATTCATGTATCTCTCAACTGACTTCACAGATACTTTTTTTCAAATAATATAAAATTCCACCTGGATTTAATTTTTTTTTTCTTTAATAAAAAAAACTGCAAATGTGGGCATCATTATTGCTGTTTAACACCGTATAAATTCACGCTCAAGGTTAATAAAAAAATTATATCATGTTAACGTTAATTTTTTATATATACAATGTGTCTCGAAAATAACAAATATAAATTGTATTTATTTGATCTGATTTCCTTCCGACATATTTCTTAAATAACATATAAGGTCAATTCGAATATAAACCTAAAAAATGTATGTTTTACAATTTTTTAAATTTACAGTATGTCTCAAAAATAATTACTAACATCGAGAAAACTGCAAATAAGGGTGTTACTTTGTAATATCGTATAAATTCACGTCGGAAATGTATTAAAAAAAATCTAGGATGTAAAGTTTTTTAAATATACAATGTGCCTCAAAATACCGCTTATAATTCATACTTTTCATATCTTACTTTCACAGATATCTTTTTAAATAAGATAGAAATGGAACTCGTGTTTCTCCCCCAAAAAAAAAAAAAAAACGTACAGGATTTTTTATATATACAGTATGCCCCAAAAATAATCAAAATAATTTGTCTTTTGTTCTGAAAAGCCGCTCTGAAAAGCCGCAAATAATCATGAGCTGGTTTTATTTATTAATTTTTTATATTAACATATAATTCACGTGGAAGTTTATAAAAAAAAATCATAGGATGTTATATTTTAAACAAAAATCATTACTTTTTAACATGCACAAAATTCACTTTGAAAATTTATTCAAGAAATTCATACTTTCTTTTTTTAATGTGATTATGTTTATATAACATATAAGTTTAATTCTGTTAACGTTTAACATATAATTTAAATGTTAGGGTGTTCCATTTTTCGAATATACAGCAGTGTGCATCAAAAATAACACAGCCAACTAAACTAAAGCCATAACACAACCAACTAAACCCAATAAAAAGAGTCAAATGACTTACCGTGGGCGGATCCAACGCTGGTCGGCCTGGGCGGTTGGGCTGGGGGCGGTGCCTGCGGCGCAGGCGAGAACGTCTTTGGCGGCTGCGGAAAACTACCCACGGGCTGCTGAGGCTGCGCCTGCCAAGGCTGGGCATTAACCGCGGGATTGGGCAGCCCGGTGTTAAACTGGGCGACGGGGGGCGGTGCCGCGAACTGCTGCGGCTGGTACTGCCCCTGTGAACTCTGGAAGGGGTTGCCGACTGCGAACGGGTTCCCGCTGGGGTAGCTGGTGAAGGATTGCCTCTGGCTACCCCTGCGGTTCTGCTGTTGACGTATTTCGTGGGCATACGAGGGCTTCTGCCCGAGGGCGACGTGGAGGCGGTCGCGCAGCGAGGCCACCTTTTCGTTTTGTGACGATCCCAAGTAGGCTATGGCCGTAGATAGACTACCTTGAGAGGCTAATATTGAAGCGTAATGAGACAGGAGGTCGGCCAGAGCGCCTGATATCTAAAATTATAAATATGTGCTAGATACCTGCTCAATTTGTCGCCCATTTTCGATGGTTAAGTGTTAATTAAAAGGGTTAAAAATGAGGTTATCAAAAAATGAGGATCTACCCTTGGCCATTCCTGATGACACACTGAATAGAATCTTTAGAAGACTATTACCAGGTATGTAAATGTGAAACAAGGAATTTTTTGTATAGAAACTACACGATTATTGTATGAAAATGATAAAAATATTTTATTCGAAGTATTGCTTATTGTTAGCTATACATTTTTCCCATCTCTCTGACAATTTGTGTGGTAAGTAAGCCGCATGCGAAATTATTTCCCAACTAAACGCCTCAATCGTTTCCTTGACCGGCTTTGCTGTATGTGATGGCGCATTGCCTTTTTTAATATTCTGGTCGTTTTTCACGCAAAGCTTGACTCAAATCGATCATATGTTGTCGGTAGCGTTCAGTATTAACGGTTTGGCCAGGTTTTAGCAGCACATAATAGATCAGAACCCCCACCCCATGATCCCACCAAACAGAGAGCATTCTCTTCCGTCCATAGCGATTTGGCCTTGCAGTCGATTTCGATGGTTCGTCTGGAGTTACCCATGATCTTTTACTCTTAGGATTCTCGAAACATATCCACTTTTCATCACCAGTTACAATTCGATGGAGAAATGCCCTTTTTTTTGTACCTGGAGAGCAGCATTTCGCAAATAGTTTTTCCGTTTTCCTGCTGTCTTTCATTCAGTTCATGTGGAAGCCATTTTCCCATCTTCAGGATCTTTCCCATGGCTTTCAAACGTATGGAGACGGCTTCTCGTGTCACATTTAATTGATCCGCGAGTTCTTGTTGCGTTTGAGCGCCATTCTCATCCAACAGTGCTTGCAATTCGCTATCTTCAAACTTTTTCAGTGGTCTTCCACATTCTTCGTTTCTCACGTCAAAATTGCCACTTTTGGATTTTTTGAACCACTCAAAGCACTGTGATTTACCAAGAGCATGCTCACCGTAAGCTTCGACAAGTATTCAATGCGATTCTGTAGCAATTTTCTTCAAATGGTAACAGAAAAGCAATGCTGTCCGAAAATCGCAGTTTCCACGCAAATTCGATGTGTTCAACGCTATTAACTATACAACATACAACAACATACGATGTTGTTGTATGAAACATATATTGTTGTGAGATAAAAACCTTTATCAGATGTCAAAACAAGAAAATGGCGCCAATGGCGCTGTATGACGGTAACTACTTTAGCAGCTAGGCCATCTATGAGCAAATTCCGGCTTCATATTTACATACCTGGTATATCATTAAGAATAAAAAGGTTAACTGTTATATAAAAATTTAACATTTGATCCTAGTTTATCATTTATTATCTTGGGAATCCATTTTAAGGACTGGAAGTTTTCTTGGAAGCATAATTCAACATACAAAAACTTTTGTTATTAGACTTATTTCTGAGTCTATTCTAGTTTATTTCTAAGTCTATAAAATTTATATATCGCCATTAATTATGAGAAGGTTAATCACTGTATGAAATTTAATTTTTTTATTTCAAATATTCTCGGAGACATTTAATAAAAACTAACCCCGCGGATCTACCTTTAAGAGCTTATAACTCCCTTAGGAAGCATATTTCGACATGTGTTTATACAGACTTTTTGCCCTATTTTTAGTCTAAATGGTGCTGGTAAAATATTATAGGATAGTTTGGGAACACCCTGTATAATAAAAAATATACCTCAGTGAAAGACTTTAAAAAATCCTGATCCTATTCGATCAGAGGCATCACTTGCATTTTAACCCTGTGAAAACTTTTAAAATTTCAAAATATCATTTCAAAAATAATAAAAATTGCATAGAAAAATAGTTGAGGTTATGTTTACACTTCGCTCTCCCTTTTGACATTAACCTGAATACAAGTTTTGGATGATTCTTATATAGCACCATTAAGAAAGCCGAAAGTTAATAATTGTATGAAATTTCATTGTATATCTCAAATATTCCCGGAGATATTTAATACAATTCAGCCCGAGGGATCTACCTTTAAAGGCTTATAGCTCCCTTAGGAACCACATATCGACATACATTTATAGGGACTTTCTTCTAATTTTTAGTTATAGACTGTTTTGGTAGAATATTACACAATAGTTTGGGAACGCCCTGTATAATAAAAATTATACCTCAGTGAAAGACTTTAAAAAATTCTGATCCTATTCGATCAGAGGCATCATTTGCATTTTAACCCTGTGAAAACTTTTAAAATTTCAAAATATCATTTCAAAAATAATAAAAATTGCATAGAAAAATAGTTGAGGTTATGTTTACACTTCGCTCTCCCTTTTGACATTAACCTGAATACAAGTTTTGAATGATTCTTATATAGCACCATCAAGAAAGCGAAAGTTAATAATTGTATGAAATTTCATTGTTTTATCTCAAATATTCCCGGAGATATTTAATACAATTCAGCCCGAGGGATCTACCTTTAAAGGCTTATAGCTCCCTTAGGAACCACATATCGACATACATTTATAGGGACTTTCTTCTAATTTTTAGTTATAGACTGTTTTGGTAGAAATTACATAATAGTTTGGGAACACCCTGTATAATAAAAATTATACCCCAGTGAAGGACTTTAAAAAATTCTGATCCTATTCCATCAGAGGCATCATTTGCATTTTAACCCTGTGAAAACTTTTAAAATTTCAAAATATCATTTGAAAAATAATAAAAATTGCATAGAAAAATAGTTGAGGTTATGTTTACACTTCGCTCTCCCTTTTGACATTAACCTGAATACAAGTTTTGAATGATTCTTATATAGCACCATCAAGAAAGCGAAAGTTAATAATTGTATGAAATTTCATTGTTTTATCTCAAATATTCCCGGAGATATTTAATACAATTCAGCCCGAGGGATCTACCTTTAAAGGCTTATAGCTCCCTTAGGAACCACATATCGACATACATTTATAGGGACTTTTTTCTAATTTTTAGTTATAGACTGTTTTGGTAGAATATTACACAATAGTTTGGAAACACCCTGTATAATAAAAATTATACCCCAGTGAAGGACTTTAAAAAATTCTGATCCTATTCCATCAGAGGCATCATTTGCATTTTAACCCTGTGAAAACTTTTAAAATTTCAAAATATCATTTCAAAAATAATAAAAATTGCATAGAAAAATAGTTGAGGTTATGTTTACACTTCGCTCTCCCTTTTGACATTAACCTGAATACAAGTTTTGGATGATTCTTATATAGCACCATCAAGAAAGCGAAAGTTAATAATTGTATGAAATTTCATTGTTTTATCTCAAATATTCCCGGAGATATTTAATAAAATTCAGCCCGAGGGATCTACCTTTAAAGGCTTATAGCTCCCTTAGGAACCACATATCGACATACATTTATAGGGACTTTCTTCTAATTTTTAGTTATAGACTGTTTTGGTAGAAATTACATAATAGTTTGGGAACACCCTGTATAATAAAAATTATACCCCAGTGAAGGACTTTAAAAAATTCTGATCCTATTCCATCAGAGGCATCATTTGCATTTTAACCCTGTGAAAACTTTTAAAATTTCAAAATATCATTTCAAAAATAATAAAAATTGCATAGAAAAATAGTTGAGGTTATGTTTACACTTCGCTCTCCCTTTTGACATTAACCTGAATACAAGTTTTGAATGATTCTTATATAGCACCATTAAGAAAGCCGAAAGTTAATAATTATATGAAATTTCATTGTATATCTCAAATATTCCCGGAGATATTTAATACAATTCAGCCCGAGGGATCTACCTTTAAAGGCTTATAGCTCCCTTAGGAACCACATATCGACATACATTTATAGGGACTTTCTTCTAATTTTTAGTTATAGACTGTTTTGGTAGAATATTACACAATAGTTTGGGAACGCCCTGTATAATAAAAATTATACCTCAGTGAAAGACTTTAAAAAATTCTGATCCTATTCGATCAGAGGCATCATTTGCATTTTAACCCTGTGAAAACTTTTAAAATTTCAAAATATCATTTGAAAAATAATAAAAATTGCATAGAAAAATAGTTGAGGTTATGTTTACACTTCGCTCTCCCTTTTGACATTAACCTGAATACAAGTTTTGAATGATTCTTATATAGCACCATCAAGAAAGCAAAAGTTAATAATTGTATGAAATTTCATTGTTTTATCTCAAATATTCCCGGAGATATTTAATAAAATTCAGCCCGAGGGATCTACCTTTAAAGGCTTATAGCTCCCTTAGGAACCACATATCGACATACATTTATAGGGACTTTCTTCTAATTTTTAGTTATAGACTGTTTTGGTAGAAATTACATAATAGTTTGGGAACACCCTGTATAATAAAAATTATACCCCAGTGAAGGACTTTAAAAAATTCTGATCCTATTCCATCAGAGGCATCATTTGCATTTTAACCCTGTGAAAACTTTTAAAATTTCAAAATATCATTTCAAAAATAATAAAAATTGCATAGAAAAATAGTTGAGGTTATGTTTACACTTCGCTCTCCCTTTTGACATTAACCTGAATACAAGTTTTGAATGATTCTTATATAGCACCATCAAGAAAGCGAAAGTTAATAATTGTATGAAATTTCATTGTTTTATCTCAAATATTCCCGGAGATATTTAATACAATTCAGCCCGAGGGATCTACCTTTAAAGGCTTATAGCTCCCTTAGGAACCACATATCGACATACATTTATAGGGGCTTTTTTTCCAATTTTTAGTTATAGACTGT
Organism: Rosalia funebris; assembly: GCA_037954035.1. Taxonomy (NCBI): domain Eukaryota; kingdom Metazoa; phylum Arthropoda; class Insecta; order Coleoptera; family Cerambycidae; genus Rosalia; species Rosalia funebris. The sequence continues at coordinate 2,259,115 of JAZFAV010000007.1, forward strand.
TTTGGTAGAAATTACATAATAGTTTGGGAACACCCTGTATAATAAAAATTATACCCCAGTGAAAGACTTTAAAAAATTCTGATCCTATTCCATCAGAGGCATCATTTGCATTTTAACCCTGTGAAAACTTTTAAAATTTCAAAATATCATTTCAAAAATAATAAAAATTGCATAGAAAAATAGTTGAGGTTATGTTTACACTTCGCTCTCCCTTTTGACATTAACCTGAATACAAGTTTTGAATGATTCTTATATAGCACCATCAAGAAAGCGAAAGTTAATAATTGTATGAAATTTCATTGTTTTATCTCAAATATTCCCGGAGATATTTAATACAATTCAGCCCGAGGGATCTACCTTTAAAGGCTTATAGCTCCCTTAGGAACCACATATCGACATACATTTATAGGGGCTTTTTTTCCAATTTTTAGTTATAGACTGTTTTGGTAGAATATTACGCGATAGTTTGGGAATACCCTGTATAATGAAAATCGCAGCTCAGACAAAAAAAATGCTATTTTTGAAAATAAACTTCAACAAATAAATAATATCAATCACTAGTAAAAGTTACTGATCTGAATTATAAGTTAAAAAAGGATAATAATTATTAAAAATGGCCGGGTCGGGGACGATGCAGCGTCGTCAGAACCACGAAAGAACTTGGTGAAAAAATTATATACATCTGTAATTACACAACAAACTTGTATCCACATGGCTTACAATCAAATTTTTAGTTATATTTTTATTGTAAGAGGCAAGGACTTACCTGTACTTGCCTGCCTTGCCTTTCGATGGCCCTTTGTAGGAAGGAGACGAGCTCAACCAGCTCCTGAAAATCATTGGTAGACCTCGAGGAGTCCCCGCTCCAACTTGTCACCAACTTGTCAAAATTCCCAGAACAAATGTAGCAGAGCTGGGCGTCTTTCGCTAGCTTGGGGTGACTTTTGCTTTCCGACTCCAGCCTGGTGCCGAGTTGCTCTGTTAAAACAACAAATATTTCTAACCCTGATGACGTTATCTTAATTATTCAGAAACGGTAATGATTCGAGGGACCACTAGTGAGGTTACGTTTAAAAAAAAAAATTGTTTTTGAAAAGGGATTTACCACAGAGAGCTGGAAGATCGTCATCGGAAGCGTGGGTAAGCACTGCGGCCAGGGCCTCTTTCCAGCTGCTAACGTCGCAGTTGTTTATTATCGTGGCCCAGTCCTCTGACACCATGGCGGTGATCAGGGAGGAGACGTAACCCTCGGATTGCTCCAGGTATCTATGCTGCGTCCTGGCGAGCAGATCGGGCCCGCCTACAAAGTAAATAATCGCAATTTCCACCACACAAAGTTTCAAATTAACAAACCCGGTTAAAAAAATAGTGGTGCAAAAACTAGGGTTATGATAACGATTTTTTTAGGGCTTACCTGTAGTGGCAATTATTAGAGCGTCAGCAAACCGTTTCGCTTTCAGGCAGAGCTCTACGGCAGCCTCCACGTTATTCAACAGTATTGCCTGGGTGATGAGCCCTTCCGTATCTAAAACGCTCAAGTTAAAATGTGGCTTTGTAAAATATTCTTGGGTATTACCGTCTCCGGCTACTATCTTGAAAGGAGCAATGTGTTTTATCTCATCTTGTTGCTGTTGTGCGATAGCAGTGAAAGGGTCCCCTGAGGCGTAATCCTCTAGCTAAAAGAGTTGGTATTGGAAAAGAATATATTAAGGCAAAATCGTGCTCAAGTACAGGCTGTCTCCTAAAAAACGCCGCAAGCCATAACTCCGTTATTTATGTGATTTTAAAAAATAAAATGAAATACCTCTAAATATACTCTAGAGTGAGCATACCATGTTTTTAAACTTTTTTTTTTTTATTTACTATTGTGCAATTTCTTTTCTGAATCCAACGATGTATAACAAATGGACTTTTGTGAAACATTTGTCACAGAAAAATGGTGAAAATATTCGCCGATACCGCAATAGGCGCCCGGTCGCTTAATTGATGACAAACGTATTTTGACAAATCATCTGTGCCGTGGAAAACAAAAAATAATACAACAAATCGAATAAATGTCATTTCAACTTCCGCATCCCAGTTTTTTACATTATTTTCCTTTTGTGTGCCATAGTGTCATTACAGTAAGTTATTTTCTGCGAAATAAGTCAACACTGCAGTATGGACAATAATCAAATATTGACGGATATGATTCAGGTATACTTTCAGTGTAATCAGAATCGTGGTGCAGCAGTCCGCCTTTATAGAGAGCGGTTTCCTCATAGAGAAGTTTCAGAACCACGTAAGTTTGGAAGACTTGAAGAAAATTTAAAAAACTATGGGGCATTTAAGAAACCGAAACGAGAAGAACGCGAATTTAATGAAAACACGGAGCTCAATGTTTTCTTAATGTTGAAGAAAACCCAAAAACCCCCATTCAGGAAATTTCAAATAATATTCGAGCTTCAAAACGAACTGTGAATTCAATATTGAGAAAGCACAAATTTAAGCCATACATACCTCAAAAAGTACAGGCATTAGAGGAAAACGATAGAGAACGAAGACAACAATTGTGCCATTTGTATTTAGATTCAGTGAGACGAGACCCACTTTTCCACACTAAGATTATTTGGTCAGATGAATGTACATTTAGTGTCAATGGTATTTTTAATAGAAATATCCGGCGACATTGGAACCAAGAAAACCCAAGGTTTATCGTCGAAACTAATTTTCAACGAAGGTTTAGTATTAATGTGTGGTGTGGCATTTTGGGTAACAGATTGATTGGGCCATTTTTCATAGACGGCACCCTAAATCAAGAAAAATATTATCAAATATTGACAGAACAACTTCAGAATTTTTTAGATGAACTACCTATTGCAGAACTCAATAGAATTTATTTCTAGCAAGATGGGGCTACACCTCAATGCCAGAATGAATACTAATTGGTTAAACACCACATTTAATGAAAGGTGGATAGGAACTTATGGACCGATCCGATGGCCTGCCCGTTCTCCAGATCTTACTCCACTTGATTTTTGGTTGTGGGGTTATCTTCAAGATCATATCTATTTAACCCGACCAGAAAATAAAGAAACTCTGAGGCAAAGAATTATACGTGCGTGTCGCGAAATACCCCTCAATTTTATATTGAATGCGACCAATGCAGTATTCAGAAGATGCCAGGTATGCCTTGATTGTGCCGGTAACCAATTTGGGCAGCACTTGTAGGTTTGTAACTTTATTTGATTTGCTGATTTGTTTCTTTAGTAGTTTGTGTGTAGAGTTAAACTTTGTTGCACTTCGTTTAATGTATTTCGTGTTTAATGCTGTTTAACTTTGTTTAATGTAGTTTCGTGTTATCTTTGCAAATATTTAATTGATCTTCATGTAATGTTTCTTTTATAATTAAATTCTAATTCTGTTCTGGGTTTTATTCGCGTTGTTGTATTTTTACCGGGCACCTATTGCGGTATCGGCGAATATTTTCACCATTTTTCTGTGACAAATGTTTCACAAATGTCCATTTGTTATACATCGTTGGATTCAGAAAAGAAGTCTGCACAATAGTAAATAAAAAAAAAAAACTATATTGCTATTTGAAAAAAAAAGTTGACTATCGCTTTAAAAAAAAAGTTTAAAAACACTGCGGAATGCTCACTCTAGAGTGTATTTAGAGCCATTTCATTTGATTTTTTGTTTTTTAAAATCAGATTATAAATAACGGAGTTATGGCTTGCGGCGTTTTTTAGGAAACATCCTGTATAAATAAAATTAGAAATTCTGTGTTGTTTTTGTTTTAATAATAGTTTTAGACTAAACAAAATGAATTTTAAATGAAATTTAAATAAAAAACGCTATATGTTCTGTGATCTACTATACCGGATGGCCCAAAAAACACATACTTTTATATAGGCAGCCTAAAAATATATTTGCATCAAGGGTTTTTAAATTTCAGCCATTCTTATGGATAAAAATGGAATTCTAGTTGAATGAAAGTACTTCAAGAGAATTGATTATACTGGGTGAGCAAATAAAAACATTTTTTTTTTTATTTGTCCTTTCACATTAACTGGGACAGTATGTTACAAAAAATTATTTCAAACAAATTTGATGTAATGTTCGACATAAACAAACGGTTATATAAATAGAATTTGGTATATCAAACTAATAATTTTCAATTTAAAACACTAGGCACAAAAATTAAGGGGTGTAAGAAATACTAAATTTTTAGGTGATTTTTTAAAGGGCTGTAACCTGGAGAAAAATAGCCACAGAACAATTAAAAAAAAGCAAATTGAATCTCCAAGTTTCTAGTTTTCAGATCTTGAATTCAAAATTGTTTAGCAGTTTTCCAAAAATTTTAACTCAAGATATGAAAACTAGAAACTTGGAGTTTCAATTTGCTTTTTTTTAAATTGCTCTGCGACTATTTTTTTTTCAAGTTACAGGCCCTTCGAAAATCATCTAAAAATTTAGGATTTTTTTACATCCATTAATTTTTGTGTCTAGTGTGTTTTTGTATCACTATCATTTTGTGTGCTTTTTTTAACCTTTGACCAAGTTTTCTTTTTGCCTGGCTTTTAAATTTGAAAATTAAATACATACACATGCAATATACTGCAAAAGCGTTTTTTTTTTATATTAAAATTTTTTTGTCAAAAAACTCTTGGGTAAGATTTATTTTTATTTAATTTTCTTTCCATTTACAACATGTTCATCTATATTTACTGTAAAGCTGCGTTTACACTAGCGAATCTCCCTCGCGCAAAATAATTTCGCGAGGGAATAGCGCTAGTGTAGACGTGCCCCCACCCCTGAGCAATTGCGGGGTGAGGGCCCTCGCTGCGAGCCGGAGCTCAGTCGGTTTTTATCCGCGCATCAAAGGGTTTCACACGTCGAGTTTCGCTTAGTGTAAACGTGGTCGCCGTAGTTGCGTGAGGGATAAATCAAGAAGTGCTTGGAGCTCATCGAGCTCTACAAAAATAGAGATTTTATGTGTAATCCAAAAAACAAAAACTATTTCAATCGCAATAAAAGAGAAGATGCGTGGAAGGATATTAGTTCTGAACTAAACTTTCCTATTTTTGCAGTGAAATTTCTTCTTCCCTTTCTTGATCAAAAATGCCATTGACATGACGGAAAAACACGGCTGCAGCTGCTGGAGGGACAAAACAAGTTGTCATGTTGGCTGTGAAACCAGAACTGAAGGCGGCTCGTCCTACTCGCGCAATTTTTCGCTCTGAATTGCGCACTGTTTTGGGTAGTGCGAAATTTCACTCGAAACGAGTGACTTTCGCGAGGGAGTTTCGCTAGTGTAAACGCAGCTTAATACTATCTATACTATGTTCATCGAAGAATAACAAAATAAACTTCCTTTTTTAAATTTTCTGCTATTACTTTGCTTTCTGCTAAGACATTTTCAGTTATTACTTTATCAGTTAAATTTTCAATTTTGATTAGGCTTCTTTTTCTTAACTGTTTAATAAATTTTATTAACGTAACCATTTATTATGTTGTAATTTTTATAATTTTTTTAAAAACTACAAAAAATACATTTTTTTTTTGTTAAACACTTCATAAATCCGTTTGCAACAAATATGTGTATTATTTTGATGCAAAGCTTCCATACAGGATTTCAGGATAGTTTCTAGCATAACTTTATATATACATAATTTAGATGCTAAGTAATACAAAAAATATATATAACTAAAGCGCCCTACAAAGAAAATTGCCTAGTTTAATCTTGGATTAATCTCGTCAGAAGTAGTAACACAATCTCAACACCAATTAAATAAATCTCAGATTATAACAGTTCAGCGAGGTCGAAAATACAATCCCTTAACCAATTTTAAACACATTAAACATGTCTACTTCGTTGTAATGTGGCTACTTTAACTCAGTAAGTACAATGAAAATAAGATACTAGTTTAAAATTCCACTTTCCACATACCAAAAAAGGAGCTGTCGCATTTAGTGAAAGAGAGAAATTAGTGTAAAGCAAGAGTCGACAGGACACGGAATATCAACTTGAACTGCGCTAACTGTATTTGCCCTGAACCTAATTTCATATTATAAAGATCAATCAAGCAAAATTTGACACGCAGAAATATAGAGTACTCTCTTGGGCCACCCTACATAAATGTTACATGTTACATACAAGTAAAAAAGTAATCAATTCTGTGTGCTAAGTATAATTTATAACTTACCCTGTTCAGGGTGGAAAAATCATCCACTAAACCATCGATATTGTTTTGCAACTCTTTCCCCACATGTTGGTTAAGTTTACCATTGATGTCCTCTATCCTATACCCCACTAGATTGAGCAGTTCTGCTCTAGGATTTTGTTCAAAATTAGCCTTAAGGAAGTACCAGATATATTTCTTGTGTTGATCGTCAGTCTCGTCCGCTTTATTCGTGCAATAATCTAAAAAAAAAATATATTCAAAAGATCAAGGTAACATTGATGTTTCTGAATTATTTAATTACCAGTGAAGTTGCCGTACTCCAGGGCCTTTTCCAGCTCGACGGACTTCTGCACTAGTTCCGCCTCGGTGATCACCTGGCTGATCTGCACCGTCCTGTGGATTTTCACCGTGGGTTCGCCCGGCTGTGTGCCTTGCGTCGCCTGCGCTATCGCCTCCTTATCGTTCTCGAACGTGATCAACTTCCCACCAAACTGAAACACCGTTTCGTGTTAAATCAAACATCCTGAGGGATATATGTGGTACTTACGCCAAAACTGACACCGACCGGCCTCCTTAGCCATTTTGGGGGTTTCGTTAGGTCAGCGCTAATGGAGACGGTGCTGGGTTGGGGGACGGGGGCTTGGACGTACCCTTCCATGCCTGGGAAACTGTCGGCTATTTTGTTTGTGGTTTGTATTTGCTGGGTTTTGCCTTGAGCGGGAGAACGATTTTAATAAACAACTTGGATGTTGTGAGATGTGAATAGGCAAGGAACCGTAAGGACAGGGTTTCAAATTCCCGTTAAAGCCTCACTGGTTTTCTTGCTATGCAAAAAACTTCTCGATTTTGACGATAAAATTTAGAATTTTGATTTTAATCAACAATTTTAATTATTATTTACGTTAAAACAAATTCTTAATAATTTCTCTTGTGCCAATTGAAAATTTGGAGGCAACTATTTTGACAATCACTGTATAAAGACTACCTAAGATGATCAAAATAATTATTTATTGCTTTTTTTTATTATAAGAATATTTTTGTATCGAAGAAATGTGTTTTCAATCGGAACCATGTTTGATTAAATTATTAAAGGCAACAACACTATTAAATAAAGTAAAACTTGGCATGGAGATATGTGAAAAAAAATTCATTAAAAATAATTAGTAACTATACAGGGTTTCAGGATAGTTTCTGGCTTAGCATTACATGAACATCCCTCAGATACTAAGCAACATAAAAAATGAATAAAGCATGCTAGAAAGTAAAAAAAGAACATATTCAACATAACATACAGTGAGTAGATCAAGGTAGGTTATTGCATGTTCCAGGGCTAGTTTTAACTTTAGGGTGATTTAATCAGTGTTTAAATTATGTTATTCGCATATCTTGCCAAAATAATAACACAATTTTAACAAATTATTCTCAGATTAAAACAGTTCAGTGAGGTCAAAAATGCAAGCCCTCGACGATCAATTTCAAACGTGCCCGCGATTTGAAGGGGATAGTCTCATGTCTGTGTTTTAAAAGTGAGAGGAGGTGTTTTTTTCTTTTCACAAAATGACGCCGCAAAAATAATTGAAGTGTGTATGTACTTCGTTTCAGTGTGGCTGCTCTAACTAGGTAAGCACTACCCAATTAAAATTTAACTTTCCTTATGCCAAAAAAAGCTCCATTATTAGTGAAAGAGAGAGATTAGTGTACATAATAGTCGACAGGACACGGAATATCAACGTTAACTGCGCTAGCTGTACTCGTCCTGAACCAAACAATATTTTGATCTAATGACGTTCTGTCATAGGGGACTTTTTGATTTTCATTGGATTGAATCACAACTTAAGTTTTAGGTCTTTTGGTAGTGGGGTCATTACCTTGTTAAAATACCAGAAACTAACCTGAAACCCTATATAAAATTAATTCAGTATATAAAAATTCAAAGCAATATTTTTTTCAATGTTCTTATATAGCAAAAAAATTCAACAAAATTTATATATTTTTAAAATAGTACAGGATTTGCAAAAAATTATGTAAATAAAAAATTTTGTTTTTTGAAATTTAATATTTTTGGAAGTTATGTCAAATATTTTTACTAATATATAATTCAAATATATTTACATATTACAGTTCTTGATAGGTTTCTATAATTTTTTAACAATTCTTATTATACAGTGGCCATCAGAAAATCTTAATTCACACAATGTTTTTTTAATTAAACATTTCTAAAAATTACTTTTAACAACAGTTTCAATGTTTCAAGAACAATTTCAAAGTCATATCATAGTCTCATCGCTTGCCATTTTGTGCAAAATGATTTGTTAGCCATCATATACCGAATTGTTTATAAAAAAAAGTACTCCGAATATACCGTATTAAGTTTTATCCAGTTTTAGTGCATAGCAGAGCATTAATAATTGTATGTAATCGTTACATTAATTAATATTTATCATATTAAAAAACAACTTCAAACCCAAATACAAAGTTGAAAATAGCAAGGAACAGAAGTCAGGGATTTTTAATAATGAAAATAACAATACTGAGTTTACGAGAATTTGAAAATCTAAAACGCCGAGTACGAAACACTGTAACATACCTCCCATGAGGGAGTAGACCGCGACATGCCCATCAAAGTTGGGACACGCAATCAGAGCTGGATTTCGGGGACACCAGACCACATCGAAGCTCCACTGGTTTGTCTTGGCCAATTCTGACAGCACCTCCCCGTTTGGTTGGTTAGAGTTGGGGTTCCAACACAGGATACGGCTGTCTTTGCCGCATGAAACCAGCAGATCAGAATCTTCCCTGCACCAGGCCAGGGAAAGGATTCCACGTTGGTGGTTCTCTAGGGTTTTTAACGGCGATGTTGCAAACCTTAAGTCCCACAGTTGGATAATCGGGGAGTGGTCTTCCTCTACGGAGAATAAAAACAATATTGCCAAGTAAGCAAAATAAAAATATTTGTCTGGCACGCAGATAACTCAAAGTTCACTGACTCAATTAAAATAAGTAGCTGTTTCTTGTATATGCAATTCGTTGTATTTTAAAAATTACATACCTGACGCTAAACACAACTGTGTGGCAACCTCGGGATGCCACGCTACAACTTTCCATCGAATTCGCGACACGGTATCAGTCAATTTAATAATAGGCTCGTTTTTCCTTAGATCCCATATTACGCACTTCGATGGAAACGTCGAAGCCAATATATGCTGTACCTGTTTATTCCATGACACTGAAAGTACGTCCTCCAAAGGCTGACACTTCGCGCCTAAAAAACATTCACTATAATCCAACGTACATACATTATAAATTCAATTAGACACCTGGCGACATTGGAGTATTAGTATTATTTAAATCCCAAATGAATATCTCGGAATCCCCGGCGCCTGTAGCGAACAAATTTGATTGGAAACTATTAAAATCTAACGCATGCACTGGTCCCGCATGCTTCTCTTGCTTCCCAATGATAGCATTCTCGCCTTTCAACAGTTTCGTGGCGCTGTATATCTGGATTAATCCCCCGTCGCAGCCCCCAATAACAGTCCCATTTGACTGGTCTCCACAGGACCCCCAAATTATTTTATGGAACCTATGATCGCTAGGCTGGGAGGATACTAATTGCATGTCAGGACCCGGTTCTGTTAAATTCAGCGAGTACATTTCTATAGCAGCGCTGGTGTTGAAAGAGGCGTCTAACTGTTGGGCAGCTGTGCCAGCTGCTAGATATATCGGGTGTTGGTCTTTCGGGGACCAGGCCACATTGGCCGTCCGTTCTATGTCCTTTATCTTCATTTCTCAATTTTTAGTAGACAAATTGTCTGTAAACCGAATATAGAATGATTTAAATATTACATGCATATTATATCTAGGTTAACTGTATTATATAATTGTATTCTATCTGAAACATGCAATTAATATAGACCAATTTTTTTACCTTAATATTAACAACTGCAGTGCATTTATACGCGTTTTTTATGATTCTAAATTATTCACTTCCAACGTGGCTATAAGCATTCAGCACATCTGACAGCTCTAAACCGACTGAACACGTCAACAATGTTTTTTTTTAATGAAATTCACGTTAATAGACATTGTTATTTGACCCGAATGGTAGTACTTATGTGTATATTGACAAGAGAACTAATATGACCTAATTCAAATTAAATAAAGTGATAAATATAAAAAAAAAATTAAATCAAATTCGTAATTGACTATGTAATAAAAAACAAGAAATCTGTATTTTATTTACTATTTATGTGGACGTCACCATATGACTTACTCGTGGTGCCATCTTTTGTTTTGGTAGAGATAAAAATTATAATTATATAGGAATACTATCAGGCCTTTTCTATTCATACAAGTTAGACACTTCCGAGGAATTAAAGGGTAGTTACAATTTTATTATAGCAGGCAATAAAATTAAACATCGATATCTTATGGAAACAATAAGATTCGATTTATATTTAAATATAGAACTATATTTCATGTAATAAATGTGAAAGATTTAATAACTTTGTTTAACCGAAATTGGAAATTATAAATACAAACCAATAGGTCATATTAAATGCAAATTAAATTCTGTCGATGTATTAGTCTATTTTGTAGAAATAAATATTTCGTTTCAGTTTGTTTATAATTTTTATCTGTATTTTGCTAAGGTATAAGTAACATTGACTTGGGGCATCAAAATAAAATTTTCCAAAATAGATGTAGAGGAGAAAGACACATTATACTTTAACGATAATCCCACCACTCCATCAGTGCATACACTCTATAGTATATTCATAACCAAAATTTAGCACCTTTAAACAGTGAATAGCCCGTGAACGTCTCAGAACTCTGCTATTAGTCAGAAACTGAGGGAAGGACTCATGTCAATTTGGGCACAGGTACACTTTTAGAAGTACATCATTTTGCATGTGTTTTATCATTTCATAGCGCTGGTTAAATCGAGTTTTTTACATGCTGCACGTTGTTATCTGATCGTTGTGTTTTATTTAAATACTTTCAGAGTATTTTAAACAGCAGTGTGTTCGTTGCTCGGGCATATCAAGGCTTTGATTTGATAATACATAAGATTTATTGATAAATATATTGAATAGTGTCTCGTCATTGTGGCTCTGCTAATAAATGTCATTAACTTACTGTGTGTATTTTCTTAACCTTGGACTAAAATGTTTGGTTCACTCTAATCTGGTTCAGTTTGTTTATTAACTTTATTATTACACTAATTAAGTTTGGTCCATTGGACGTAGTTTGCAATACACTTTATGTATGTCGACATAACATTGTTTCTCACGTCAGCAAACATATGACTACATTTAGAATAACTTCTCTTATATAAGTTTGATGTTAATGCTCAGTTAGCCGATCACTAATCCCAAAGGAACGAGAGTATAGGTGCACCCGCAATTATTTCCGTCAAGATGACCAAAGAGTAAGGAGATATAGCTCCTCGAAACATCAGTGGAGGGGGTGGCAGGAAAAACGTCGGCGCTCGCGTAGAAGCGCGCGGGATTTGCGCATGCCGTTTATCCTCGTCTATCGCGGTTTCTCTCTCACACTATCAAAATGTTGGGCTGCATTGAGCCACGATGAGGGCTTTTGCTGGAACAATTCGCAACGCAACAATATCTCGACGCTTTTGACGTATTCAACAGAAAAACTGGAAACGCTCAAGACAGCAAACAAAAATAATCTTGCTCGGTTCTACGCAATGACCGCCATGATGAACCACACCACGTGATCACAGTGCGGACGTTTTTCGTGCTACCCCCACCACTCAAGTTATGTCTCGTTGTTCTCTTGTTCTGTAGTCTCCTTGATTTCCGTCTTTCCGTTATTGACATTTGCTGGGAAGACTGCGAAGCGAGGACATCTATCAGCAAGCAGAATCAGACATTGTTAGGAAAGGCGAAAGGCCAGCGACATCAATAGTAAATTCGTTACAGAGTTGGGTGTTCGTGGTTTTTTCAGTACATCCAACTTTCTGCGTGCGGGACGTAAAAAAATATGTCAGTTTTTGGCTCGTTAATGGGAGACATGGAGGACGATCCGATATTTGGGTGAGTACAGTCAATTTTGATAATAAATTGTCGTCCGCTTTCTAAACAATACCCGAAAACAGACGGCCATACTGTTTTTTCTAGACAATGAAGGATTTCATTTAAAATTTCCAGATCTCACATGCGTCATATGCGTCAAATGAGCAATATGATGAACTCGCTGTTCTCCGACCCTTTTGGCATGATGGGGGGCTCGATGGGGGCCCTTGGGGATTTCGATCATCGAACGTTGACACACCGTCAGAATTCGCTTATGGCCCCTTTCGGGATGCCCCTCATGCCGAACTTCAACAGACTATTGAGTGGTTCTGTTGACTCTAATACTGCCAATTATAGTAGTTCAAGCACTGTGATTAGCATGACGTCAGGGCCAGACGGGCGCCCCCAGGTATACAAGGCCACTTCGAGTACCAGGGTCGCCCCTGGTGGCGTAAAAGAAACCCAAAAAACCGTCACCGATACGGTCACGGGTACTAAGAAGATGTCCATCGGTCATCACATCGGAGACAGGGCGCATATAATACAAAAGGAGCAAAACATACATACAGGGGACCGAGAGGAGAGGGAGGACTTGATAAACATCGAGGAGGACGAGAAGGAAGAGTTCAATTACGAATGGGAGACTAAAACTCGAACTCGGTCCGAAATACCAAGAATCACTGCCGGTTCCTCAAGGAACAGACACTACGGCAGCCACTCTTCGATTCCAGCCATAACTGCAGGTTCAAGGTGAGTCGTTTGAGTGGTTTTTTATTTTATGACAGACACAGCCTGTTCCTTTATAAACTATGCTAGTGATCTCTTATTTATTTATGTATTTAATTCCTTTTAAATTTTCTCTGCAATCAATTCAAGTGGATTTGGGTTTGGTATTAAGTTATGGTCAGTGCACAATATTTCTATTTAAGCAATAAAAACGTATTTAAGTAGTGAGGTTTTTGTGAACATTTTTTGAAGGCGAACATTTTTTTTTGTAAATATCTAGAAGAATTTGTTCAGTTGGTATCGAACCATTTCTTTGGTACATTTCTTTGGTACAGACAATATATTTTTTGTTGTTTGCTAAAAACTCCAGGTAGCTTTACAACAGGTTGTCACAACAGCTATTTAATGTTTTCTATAATTTTCTTCATATTTCACTAATTTTGTTTCATACACATAGTATTTTAACTGACTTTGAAATAATTGTAAAATAATGCATTGTTTTATATTGTGCAACACCTGCAATATTTGTCTAATTGATATCCTATTTTAAAGTATATTATCTCGTTTTATACCTTTAAGTATTGAATTCGGATTATATTAAATTGAATGGTGCTGATAAAATAATGACTTTAAAGCATTTACATACACGAGACAAGTAGTTTTTATGGTATAAAAACGGTCTATTTTTAATATTGGAAGACGCGACAAGATGTGAGGTTCACGGCCAAATTGAAATTCGAACGTACAGGGCGTTCACATATACAGGAAGCATGGAGTAACATGCAGATGTGAAAAAGAAAATACATTTATTTCACATATATTTAAGAACTTTACGGCGAATATTTTTTAAATAATTTTTCACTATAACCTCGACTTAAGAGTAGTAAAAACTTAGATTAGAAAGTTATTTAAAATTCTTTTGAAAAATGATCTTATTTCAAGCATTTTATACGTCTTTTTATTGGTACATTGAAAAAGGTCTAATAATCTTCCATGTTAATAACTATGGGGCCTTTTAAGGATAGTCGTCCTTAAAGAGTTTTTTAACCTCTGTAGGCGTCCATAATATGATAGAAGAAAGCGTTCTGTAGTACAAAGTGAATAATCGTTAATTCACAGTTTACACGAGTTAATTTATACGCGTGTGATTTTTTTATTAATAGACATCATTCATACAGAAAATTTTCCGTTCATATTTCATTTCCGTTGAGAGATACTTGTATGAAATACACTTAAAATAAAGATACTTGTTGTATATTTTGTGTATATACAGTGGTCGTCGAAATGTTTGCATCGAATAGAAACATGTTCTGCTGCTTTGTATTTTATTTACGTCCATAAAATGATGGATTTATTGTAACTTTAGATATTTTTAGATAACTTTATTAGTGAATATACGAGGGTGAACAGAAATGTATGACGTATAATTGCGGTTATTTTATAAAAGGGGTGGGTAGCATTCATTAATGTCCATTTTTGAGATAATAGCAATTGAAGTCAATATTTGTCTTTGACCTAACCCAAAAATAACGCCCACAATACACGTATTATTTTAATAGCAATAATTTCGATTTCTTACCACCTATTTTTGCTGGTATTTGTGCTAAATGTTGTTCTCGTTGTTGTGCATATACAGTGGTGTTCAGATCAATAGCACATGGACGTTTTTCATTATAAATCTTATTTCTATGATTTCAATGTTGCTTAAATAAACAAGGTAACCAATAGGATGCAACAAAATATTTTATTTCCTGTTCAGCCAAAGAACAACATAACTAGGAAATACATTTCATAAAAAAAAAAATAAAATAAAAATGTGAAAAGTAAGTGTTCAACTAAATAGCACAGTGTAGTTACTGAAACTTATCAGTACAACTAAAACTAAAAAAATACTACAAAACGTAACAATAACTACAATTTGGTTTAATATTTAATAGGGTAACCCTTATTTTCAATTACAGCCAAGCATCGCTTTGGTAAAACTTTCTACCAAACGTTCTATAGGAATACTCTTCCAAGCAGTCTTTACAGCAGGCCACAAGTCGCGTGAATTAGATATTTTTCGTTTCCATAATTAGGTCTACGTCATTCCAAAGGTTCTCAATCGGGTTGAGGTCGGGGCTTTGAGCGGGCCAATCAAGGACAGAAATTTTTTTCTCAGGCAGCCAAGTCTTCACTAAACGAGAACAGTGTTTGGGGCCGTTATCGTGCATGAAGTGCCATATTACTGGCATGCATTCGCCGGAGTAAGGTTCCATGGTGTTCTATAGAATCTGTTTATAATTAAACTTGTCTAAAATACCATCAATTTTTTCGATAGGCCCAACACCATGCCACGACATTGCGGCCCAAACCATGATATTACAACCCCCATGTTTGATGGTCTTAATTTTATACTTAGGATTATATTCCTGGTTCTTCGGCCTTCGCACATACAATGGTACAAGATATGTGCGAAGGCCGAGGAACCAGGAATATATTCCTAAGTATAAAATTAAGACCATCAAACATGGGGGTTGTAATATCATGGTTTGGGCCGCAATGTCGTGGCATGGTGCTGGGCCTATTGAAAAAATTGATGGTGTTTTAGACAAGTTTAAGTACAGCCAGATTCTACAGAATACCATGGAACCTTATTCCGACGAATGCATGCCAGTAATATGGCACTTCATGCATGATAACAACCCCAAACACTCATCTTATTTAGTGAAGACTTGGCTGTATGAGAACAAAATTTCTGGCCTTGATTGGCCCGCTCAAATTCCCGACCTCAACCCTATTGAAAACCTTTGGAATGACGTAGACCTAATTATAAAAACGAAAAATCTAATTCGCACGATTTGCGGCCTGCTGTAAAGACTGCTTGGTAGAGTATTCCTATAGAACGATGCAAAAGTTTGGTAGCAAGTTTTACCAAAGCAGTGTTTGGCTGTAATTCAAAATAAGGGTTGCCCTACTAAATATTAAACTAAATTGTAGTTATTGTTACGTTTTGTAGTATTTTTTTAGTTTTAGTTTTACCGATAAGTTTCAGTAACTACACTGTGCTATTTAGTTGAACACTTACTTTTCACATTTTTATTTTAGTTTTCTTTATGAAATGTATTTCCTAGTTATGTTGTTCTTTTGCTGAACAGGAAATAAAATATTTTGTTGCATCCTATTGTTACCTTGCTTATTTAAGCAACATTGAAATCATAGAAATAAGATTTATAATGAAAAACGCCCATGTGGTATTGATCTGAACACCACTGTATAGTAGTCGCCGGCATAGGAACAGAAACGCCAAAGCCTCCCCCTTGGTGTCAGCACCTAGAAGTATCAGGTGTCCGAAATTAGCGTTGCCTTGAATGAGTTCAACGAGGAAGACATTTAGGATTCTTTAACATGTGTATGCGTTCTCTTGTTTACCAGATTTTTCCAATCTATGGGCTCGCGTCAAGTTGCGATTTAATTCTCGAGGGTGCACATACAGTGTATCCTAAAAGTAAGCAGTAACATTTTTTTAAATTTATTTCTACAAAACAAAGGAATGTGCCGTTATATATTTTTAATGCAAATCCTGCTCTTTCGCGTAAATAGCATATCGCGTTATTTTCTAAAGGAAAACGTTCCTGTATTTATGTTAATTATGGGTTTGCGATATAGATTCTCGCATTCGACATCGACATTGTTGTAAATCTGGCATTTAAAGTAGTCCCATAGATAATCGTCCAGAGGGCTTAGCTCGGGAGACCGAGCGGGCCACCAGAATGGATTCGTGTTCGCCGTACAATCGTTTTTTATTTCAGTCCTTATGCAGTAATTGTTTCTTATTAATTTAGTTAAATTATTAGATATATTCAAATGGCATAATCGAGAAGACCACTTAGTTTTATGCACCTTTTTATATTCGATATGAATATACGAGGGCGAATAAAAATACGTATAATTGTGATTGGTTTATAAAAGGAGTTGCCTTCATAAATGTCCATTTTCGAGGTACTAGCAATTGAAGACAATAGTTTTAAATAAAACTATTGTGCACTGACCTCCCGAATACTGTTGTACATACTCTTTTATTCTATAACATGTACGCATTATATTATTGCTCTTGACTGACAACTAAATTGGCCAGCATCTACGGCTTTGAGTAGAAACACATTGTTTCGCTTAAATAAGAAGAAACTAACCACACTCTATCGGATGCTAAAATTATTTGACTAGTTATAGAATTTTATACTGTACATCAGCACATTTTCAAACGTTTTTCTATACTTCCTGCACCATGAGAATGTAGCTTTTTTATACGTTAGGTCCAGTAACAAAATTGTCATCGAGTTTAACGTAAAATAGATACGAATTCGTTAGAATGACGTTTAGAAATTTACGTATAAACATGTTTTGTTTACGTCATTGACGAAAGAATATAATTAAAATAATAAATAGGGGGTGGTCGTCATAAAATTGATGACGTTTTTACTCGACAAAAAAAAATTATTGAAGATGGAATTTCGCTTAAAATATGTATTAAAATTTCATCAAATAAACTTTTTCTGTGCGCTGTGTATATATTGATATACAGATTGCTCAATATGGGAAAACGATAATAACAAATTTTAGAACATAGCTGTTCTTAAAAATAAAAATTCGAACGTTTTTGAAAGTTATATAGGGTAAGTGTTGGTATTACTGCGGACAAAAATGCGATGGCAACTGAAAGAGTTTGTTTTGAAAAGAAATTTGAAATTTCCGTTTTCTTTATGTTTTTAAATCAATATTCGACCTATCCCGAACTTGAAAAAAAAATCGTGGATGCGATTAAATACTTTTTCTATAATAAAAGGCAGTTGAAAAAAAGTATATGCATGTATTACTGCGGGCCTTAGAGATGTTTGAGTTAATTACTGCGCACCTAATACTGTGGAATAGAACATAGACAAAATAAATAAACTAGACAACGATAATTATATTCATCAACGGTTTAAACTTTAATATTAACAACAAATGTTATACGTTAAAACTATTGAGGCAAGAAAAGCCATATTTTACTGAATTATCACATGTTTTTTGTAATTTTACTCTCGTACTTTTCGTTTGTCATGGTCACAAATTAATTTGACACTCTCAAGCAATTGATGTTTGGTTATTGGAAATCCAAGTCAACTGCAATGGAATGTCCACTCAACAAAGCTCATTTTGTTCTGCTTCAGTAAGTACGTAGCAGGACCTGGACGTTTGTCGGCATAGGTATTTGCCCATCTTTTTAGCTCTTACTGTAGACTCGGGCACATTATATTTTCTAGAAACTTCTACAATGCTTTTCCCACGCAAAGCTTCTTGTACAGCCAAGTTCAAATGTTCTTTTGCATAATTGCACCTAGACTTTTTCACTTTCACTTTTTTCGCACTCTCGATTTCTTTACGACTTTCGCCATTACACGTTATACCTACCGAATGTCCATTTTTGTCCACTGCTAGCGCCAAAGTGTCGGAAATTTCGTTCATAGATGCACTTTTATTTTCAAAGATGAAATTTTAATTCAAACGATACGCAACACGTAATATTTTTGGTTCATAACGTTGTGTGAGCATTGAATTAATAAAATAATTTTTCCCGCTCATTATTTATCAAATATTATTGAATACTGATAGAATTGAAAAAAAAACGCAGTAATACCTACACCCGCAGTAATACCCACACTTACATTAATTGACTGCGAATTACATAAAAAAAATCCCTTTTCAATCATATACAGTCGCGGCCACATAATTATCAACGGTATCCTGCCTTAGTGAAATTTACTTTTCGACATCTACAACAGAGCTAGTGCAAATTATTAATGTACAGAAATATTTTGACCTTCACTAAGTCGACCCTTAACTCGTCTAATTTTATATCTATTTATAGAAAATTTTGTATTCGTGATTGCCTTGTCATCTCCAGTAAGCATGGGACTAATAATTAGCAACGATATGAATAAAGGTTTATTATTTAAACAAATCTTGAAAACATGTCAATATTTTGTTGGAAATCCTTGGTTTTTATCACTTCTTTGCATCCTTGATGCATAGAGTCTATTAAAGTGTGGCACAAGTTCACGGGTATTCAATTCCAGACTTTCTCAATGGCTTCGTATAACTCATTAAAATTTTTATATTGTTGTTGCCCGACACTTTCTTCACTTCACCCCGCAGATTTTTATAGGGTTCAAATTAGGGCTATATGAAGGCCAGTCAATAACGTCAATAGATTTTTTCCTTAGCTAATCGTGCGGTGTGCTTGTCTTGAGCTAATCTCCAAGTAACCGGTAAATGTAAATGCTCATCAGTATATGGCCCTAGAATATTTTCTAATATGTTAATATATTCATACTGATCCATAATGCCATGTATATGATACAAATGTCCAACCTCCTCTGGATGAAAAGCAGCCCCAGGCATTTACCCTCCTCGACGTTTAACCGTTAACGTTGTGTATTTAGGGTTAAATTCTATATTTGGAGGGCTTCACACATACAATTTCCCGTCAGAACTAATTCTATTTATTTTTGTTTCATCTGTAAACAATACATTTTTCCATTGTTTTTTGATCCAGATGAGGTGTTCGCTAGCAAATTGCAAACAGCGTATTCTATTCGTTTTATTGACCAACGGCTTCTTTCGCGCAACTCCTCAGTGTATGTTGACCGCCATCTTAGGGGTCCATTTTCGTCATTCTCACAATTCGGCGATCCAAGTTAACACACGATTTTCTGAATCTGGCCTTTCTTGGAACATTTTCCAGTTTTATTTGTCTTTATATGTTGTATCATTTTCTTTGAACAGCTAAGATGGACCGCTATTTGTCCATATGACTAATTTTGCTCAACTAAATTTAAAAAACGCCCCATTTCAGTTGTGCAACTTTTCTTTTTTCCCATTTTGTTTACATAAAAATAATTTCAATAAATACCATAAACAACAGTTTAATGCAAATTTAAATGTACAATAATGCCTAAATCACTCTGAAACTACTAAACGACTATTTATTGGTAATTATATGTCCGCATGATTTTAACATCGCCGGGGAAACACCGCACTGAATGTGTGTTTTGAACTAGGAATTCGCTACATTTGTTGGTGGCTGAAAGAGTCGAAAGTAGTTTTCTGTTTTTATATAGTTCTCGTGCAGTATGGTATTAAAATGTATTTAACTCGCCAAGGAAATAGTAGATACCCACTATACCGTTGCTATTTATTTGGCCGCCACTGTATATGGCATGTGACGTGAATCCTTGTGTGGCGATGTTAATAAAAATTAATATTTTTTAAGATAAAGCTGGCGCGCATATAAAAATTCTTATTGAATGCTGGATTCGCGAGAGCATATTTGTTATTTTCTCGTATCTATTTGTACAGCCTATCCGAACGTTGTAGTTGCTATTTTTTTTTTATTGGACCTAACCTATAAATAACCCCCACAATCCACGTATTATTTTGATCGCAACAATTTCGATTTCTTACCACCTATTTTTGCTGGTATTTGTGTTAAATGTTGTTCTCGTTGTTATGCATGTATAGTAGTCGCCGGCATAGGGACAGAAACGCCACCCCCGCCCCCTTGGTGTCAGCACGTAGAAGTATCCGGTCTCCGAAATTAGCGTTGCCTTCGACGAGTTCAACGAGGTAGGCATTTAGGATTCTTTAACATGTATGCGTTGTCTTCAAACAAGAAAAAAAAGTCAGTTTTGTTTGTCACAATTTTCAAATCGGTGGGCTAGCGTCAAGTTGAGATTTAATTCTAGCGGATGCGTATACAGTGTGTCCTAAAACTAAGCAGTAACATTTTTTTAAATTCATTTCTAGAAAACAAAAGAATGTGCTTTCGCGTAAATAGCATATCGCGTGATTTTTTTTAAAAGGAAACTCTAAACCAATATCTGTATCTCTGTTAATCGGTGGTTTACGATATACGAGGTTATCCCAGAAGTACGAGACCTGATATATAGATGGCGGTTGTTGCTTGAGAAGAGCGTCTATGGTAGAAAGTACCAACCTTATAAAGTTTAAGTTGACTATACGTTCTTTAATAATTTGCTTGGCAGCCATCAATAGTGAATGCTTTCAGTGAATATACCTAGGAAAAATTGGTCATCGTCATTGTGATACAATACTTTCATTTGAATGGCCTCAATCCAACCGATATCAAAGCGGAGCTAGATTTTACTCTGGGGTAGTCTGCCCCTTCGTTTACAACACAGTAAAATATTGAATGGCAAAGTTTCAAAAATGAACATCGCAGTGATCGACCAAATGAGGTGACCACGCCAGAAATCGCGAAGGAAATCCACAAAATGGTATTGGATGACCGTCGACTGAAAGTGCGCGAGCTAGCAGCGTGGTAGACATATTAAAAAGTGCTGTATATCACATCGACTGAAAATTTGAATGTGAAAAAGCTGTGCGCAAGATGGGTGCCACGACAAATCACAATGGAACAAACACTGTGTTTCAATCGAGTGTTTGGCAAAGTTTCACAAGAGAGAACCCGAGTTTTTGCGTCGATTCATAACCTTGGATGAAACATGGGTCCATAACTTCACACCTGAGACGAAGGAACAGTCAAAACAATGGACTGAAAGGGAAGAATCGGCTCGAAAGAAGGCGAAGGCAGTTCCATCTGCAGGCAACGTCATGGCGTGTTTTTTGGGTTGCGCGTGGTAAATTTTCATTGATTATCTTCAGAAAGGAAAAACGATCAACGGCTAGTATTATGTCAACTTATTGCAGCGTTGGAGTGATGAAATCAAGAAAAAACGGCTTCATTTGGCAAAAAGAAATTTCTTTTTCATCAAGACAATGCCATTTCACACAACCAGTTCACACATCTGTTATCGCGATGGCCAAAATCAATGAGTTAAGTTCGGATTGATTCCTCGCGCACCCTATTCGCCATATTTAGCATCCTCGGATTATTTTCTGTTTCCAAACTTGAAAAAATGGCTCGGTGGTAAAATATTTAAAACAATTAATTGTTGATGAAGTTGATAGCTATTTTGAGGAGCCCGACAATTTTCACTATAAACGGGGTATCGAAGTTACTCCTTGACTTTTGAAGTAATTTGGTACGCCTACTTATATGTAGTTTAATTCATATTAATTTTCAACAAAACGAACATAGGGAGATTTGTATTACACATTTTTTTACGGCAAATTAGGATTTTTATAAATTAATTTTATGTACCAGGTATATAAATATGAAACCGGAATTTGCTCATAGATGGCCTCTGTCATACCACGTCATTGGCGCCATTTTCTTGTTTTAACATCTGATAATGGTTTTTATCTCACAACAATACAAGTTTCATACAACAATATTGTTTTTGATAGCGTTGAACATGTCGAATTTTGTGCCAGGAAACTACAATTTGCGGACAGCATTGATTTTCTGTCATTTCTGAAGTGCATGGAATGCTTATGGTGAGCATGCTCTTGGTAAATCACAGTGCTTTGAGCGGTTTAAGAAATTCAAAAGTGGCAACTTCGACGCGCGAAACGAAGAATGTGGAAGACCACCGAAAAAGTTTAAAGACAGCGAATTGCAAGCATTGTTTGATGAGAATGACGCTCAAACGCAACAAGAACTCGCGGATCAATTAAGTGTGTCACGAGAAGCCATCTCCATACGTTCGAAAGCCATGGGAAAGATCTAGAAGGTGGGAAAATGGGTTCCAAATGAATTGAATGAAAAACAGCAGAAAAACCGAAAAACCATTTGCGAAATGCTGCTCGCTAGGTACAAAAGAAAGGCATTTCTCCATCGAATTGTGACTGGCGATGAAAAGTTGATGTATTTTAAGAATCCTAAGCGTAAAAATCATGGGTAACTCCAGGCGAACCATCGACTGCAAGGCCAAATCGCTATGGACGGAAGACAATGCTCTGTGTTTATCTCAAACACAGATCAATTGTTTCCTTGACCGGTTGTCAAGGAAACAATTGAGACGTTTAGTTGGGAAATACTTTCGCATGCGGCTTACTTACCAGACTTGGCTTCGTCCGATTACTATTTATTTGCATCGATGGGACACGCACTAGCTGAGCAGGGCTTTACTTCCTACGAAAATGGCTCGATGGCTGGTTTACCCCAAAAGAGCAAGAATTTTTTGGGCGTATAGTCCACAAATTGTCAGAGAGATGGGAAAAATGTATAGCTAGCAATGGGCAGTACTTCGAATAAAGTATTTTTTATCATTTTCATACAATAAACGTGTATTTTCTATACAAAAACATCCTGTTTCATGTTTACATACGTAGTATGTAGTTGTAACCAATAATTTCATTTCTTAATTAATTTATTTACCCATCTTTACCCCTACACTTCGTTTAATATATAATAATTGTAAGCGCCAACATTTTTCTTATTTAGAAATTGACCTGACAAAATGGAAGTGTCTGAGGATATTGCTAAAAATCATTAAAAATTTTGAATTTAATCCAGACCTTTCTAACGCATTGTGTATCTAAATGGGCACCATAGAAAAAATATATAAGACGTTATAATTCTGTGAATTATAACGTCTTAAAAAGACTATAAAGAGAACTGACGTCTACTATTGGGCGTGTTTTAGGACACACTGTATAAACCTTCGACATTTTTTTTTAATTAAAATCTATTATGGAGGCCGAATTAAATTACGATAATTTTTTCCCGGTTAATATTAATACTATAACCCCATGTTGCCAGGTAGTGTTTGAATTTCGAAATTTATTCAATGCTATTCACAAAAAATCGAGCTTTTAATTTTTCGCAAAACACGAAAAATTATGCTACACTTTTTATTCGATTATTATAAACTTAGAAACAGTTTGAATCGTGTTAAGTTCGTCCTGTAGAATTATCTATACGAAAGAGTCTTGTAGTTTTGACTTATTGCATCCAAAAAAATTGTTGAAGAAACCTGGGCTATTGCATTAAAAAAAATGTTCTGTTTCTCTAGGCCTCAATGGCGCTAGTGGCCGTGACACTTTTAATATTTGTATTATATACAAGTGTCCAAAAAATCTTTCTTTTACAGTAATTTCATACTACTGTAACTTATTTTTTTAAGTAACAAAAATAATTACATTGTTACAAATTCAGTGCCCTATATATTTTTCTCCTATTATATACAGAATTATTCGACATGGAACCGTATTATCACCTTCTGTATGTTTGAAATAATTATTTTGTTTTGAATAATTTATTTTCTGAAGTTCGTGGCAAATTATAATACTTCCCAATTACAAAATACTCCTGTTTTAATACTTTTGGTTTCATTTTTTGACGGAGACAGGAGAGGAACGTGATAAAATGGTTGACAGGTATTAATTATGGTATCACTTCCATGGCTTGCTACTGTAAAATGTAACAATTTCTTCCGAACGTAAAAAAATCTCTAATAACTGAAATTTATTGTAAATGCTAATATAACGTAAAATGCTAATATAGGAAATGCTAATATAACGTGATGAATAATTTCGCATTTGAATGTGTAAATAATTAAGGCATTGTATTTGAAAAAAAAATCATATTGTTATCTGAAGTTGCTCGAAAAGACAATTAAATTTTGGACACCCTGTACAGTATGCATCAAGTTTAACAGGAGCAGTATAAACGGACAACATTTCCTATTTCGACCACCTTGATTTGAGCGTTTCCTTGTTAAAAATGGTGGGGGTGGTTAATTTTAGGCATCATGTAAATTCTAAATTGCTTTAAAAAAACCAAAAAAAATCTCCCAAACGGCTCCATTTATGTATAACGAATATGAAAAAATAAGCCTTTATTGTACTTGAAGAAATCTAGTTTTAGTGATCTGAAGTTGCCCCAAAAGAAAATAAAATTTCGGACATCCTGTATATAATGCACCAAGTTTAAAAACTAGTATAAACGTCAACATTTGTTCTGCCTATGATTTTTATTTTAGCATTTTCAAGTTCAAAATGGCGACTGTAGTTAATTTTAATCATGATGTTCATTCAAAAATGTTAAAAAAAGGAACCAAAAATCTCCACAATAGCTGCATTAAGATAGGCAAAGGGGACGCTAATAAACATACATCTAGAACAAGGCGCAGAATGCAAAAATGCAATAAATTATATGTTCCATTTAAAATGAAAGTTGCAGCTTTTGAAAATTCTAAACGTCCCAACCTTGAAAATATTTTGAGTGTCCTATTTTGGTCCAAATTTGTCCGTAACACACTAGGCACAAAAATTAAGGGATTTTCATAGGGCTGTAACTTGGACCAAAATAATCGCAAAGCAATTTTTTAACAAACAAATTGAAGCTCCAAGTTTCTAGTTTTCAGATCTAGAGTTCGAAATTTTTTACTATCAGCAGTTTTTGAGTAATCGTAAGAAAACCATCTAAAATTTTTTTAAAAAAATTTGAGATTTTTTGCTTGCCTTTCAAAAACTTTTTTAAATAAATGTATCCTCTTTTTGGCACTATAAAAGCTTTGTACGACGATTTTTCGCTAAGTTATCGTCGTTCAAGGTAAAAAAGTCAGTTTTGATTTTCGTAATTAATTAGTCTGGAAATATTTTTATTTTTTTTTTTACAATAAACAATATGGATTATTGCTAAAAAAGGGTTTTCAACTTTAAACGAAAAATTCGTCCTTAAAATTGATTTTTAGCAAAAACGACATTCAACCATTCTGAACACAATGGAAAAAAATCGCTGCGCTTTGAAATTTTCAGTTTTTTGGGGATACTTTGAGGTTGAAAATAAACAGTCAACATCCTTAGTCTATCGGATAGACTAGACTTGGCATAACTTTGCAAATAATGGATAGATTCTATCCATTATTTGCAAAGTTATGCCAAGGCAAAGCGAATATCTCTAAATATGCATTTTTTTTCCTCTTCTTTCTTTCAATTTGCTTTTTTTAAAATTGCTCTGTGACTATTTTTCTCCAAGTTACAGCCCTTTGAAAATCACCTGAAAATGTAGGATTTTTGTGCCTAGTGTAGATACTCAATTAATTTAATTTTTTTCCATTTCTATTTTTTTTTTATGCAAAGTGCTTACGGAATACAATAAGTCGAATTACAATGACATGAAACTAGTTATTCTACAGGATAAACTTGTCTATAACCAATAACTGCTCATGTAATAGTCTGGTAATTGAGATTGATCAGAAAACATTGTTGAATGATGATTTTCTCTTGTCATATTATCTTGTCAACATTATTTTGTCGGAGTACATGCTGGGTAAATATGACTTTACCTCGAGCATCGATCAACCCAATATCTCAAAACACCTGGCGATTTTTTCACTCGCTTTAAAAAAATAAACAGTGTGTACTACTGGCAAATTTCTCGCGACACGAGTCGAAAATAGGCGGCCTTGGAATTTTTCCGTGTTTTTTTCATGTGTCTACGATTTCGTATTTAAAAACTAATTGGAAATGATGTAACGCATCTTTGAACGCTCCGTACTAGCAGCATTGCGCTAATAAAGGTCACCGACCTAGCGAATTGTGTGTGGCTTACCGATGTCTAACATACAGGGCGATTCTTTGACGTGTGGGCATTGTTTGAGGCGGAAGTTTGGGAAAATCAAATGAAAAGTTGCACAATTAAAATTGGATTTAATTTTAAATAGTAGGTCAAGGAATATATTAATTTTGTATTTGAATTCTTTTAAAATGTATTCACGCAAGTCAAGGAATCACCTTTTTAAAGGGTCTTTCAATAAGGACGAGTGAGATATCCAGTCAATTTTGTCTTTTATTTGATAGAATATTTTATGGCATTAAGTTTGGAATATAACGTCGTTCAAATGTCCGCCGTGGCTTTGCTTGGTGGCACGTATTCGAGGGATCCAATTTTCGATGACTGTCGCATAAATCTGGCTGAATTTGCTGGATGGCGTGTCAACTGTTTCCGGTTTATTCGCATAAAGTTGCGATTTAAGATAGCCTCAAAGGAAGAATTCTAAAGGCGTTAAATCGCACGATCTCTGTGGCCAGTTCACTTCGCCGCTGCGCGAGATAACCATACCCTCATATCGCTCGTGCAGAATGTCTACCATGCGCTGTGTGGCACGTATCGCTGTCCTGTTGGAACCACATGTCGTCTGTATCCATATCTTGCAGTTTAGGCCACAAAAAGTTGCTTATCATCGATCTGTAGCGCTCGCTGTTGACGGTTATGGCAATGCCAGTTTGATTTTGGAAGAAGTACGGACCGATGATTCCGCCTGACCAAAATCCGCACCAAACAGTGACTTCCTCGGGATGCATTTGGCGCAGGTGTATCTCGTGTGGATTGGTATCGTCCCAAATCCGACAATTTAGCAGAAAGTCCATGTTCAGAAAGGCCATGTTCTTGCGAACGACGAGAAATTGACTGTCTCGGGTTTTCCCGTACAGTCTCACGCACAGCAGCGATGTTTTCAGCATACCTTGCGTTTCGGTGACGTACAGGTGTTGGCTGATTATTTATCAAACCGGTTGACTCTAATTTGGCCACCAAACGTCGAATAGTCGACGGTTGTAGTGAGGATAAAAATCGCGTAATACGCGGAACGTTTCTGGGACGGAGCACTGATTTTGAAAATAAAATTCGATGATTTGCACACGTCATTGAACACTATAACGTTCCATGGTGATTTGCCATACACTACTGAACAATTCACAACAAATTTGACAGATGTTGTTTTAACAGCAGGGCCGCTATAACTTAACAAATTTCGAGCGTTCCTATTGAAAGACCCTGTGTGCGAGTATAACAAGCGCCTTATTGCTCTAACGACCATTCCAGTCAAAATACGTGTTCATATGCGATAATACGGATCTCACTACTACTTCACGCTCATCGATAGTAATAATAATAATAAAATCATCCATCCAACTCTTCAACATCTCCATTTACTTCACGGCTTCTTTCTCTGCCATATCAAATGTATTAATAGCAATATTTATTGGAATTGGTATCCTTCTAGGTTGTCGCGACACAATTAGAAACAATCATTAATAATAATCGTCAAACTTCGTCCAACATTATTCCCCAAGTAAGTAGTAATACGTACAAGATTAAGATTAAGCTAAATCCAAGTGGTCGTTGACGTTTTGTGTGGCTGGTTTTCGTCGAATTTTTCAGTCGGTATTAAGAGATTTATTTATTGTCCGTGGTTTACAACAAACACTGCTCAATTAGTATACGTATTTTTAAATAGATATTGAAATCGTATTAGCAAACAACCGACCTTAATTTTATCAGTGCCCCTCGTAATTATTGGTGTACGTTCATGGCCTTCTTTAAAAATGGGATTGTTTGAAAGCAGCATAAATGTAATTCCACACTCTTCCCAGGTAATTGTTTATGCCTCGCGAACGTTTCAAAAACTTATCTTAAAATTGCTTTGTACTTCAATCGCTTCTGCGAATACTTAAACCTCATCAGGGCATAAAAATAACAACTTCATTAGGGCTATTATATGTAGGAATGACCATAAAAATCCAGTCTAAACTTTAACGACGTTAGTCATTAAAAATGAAATGGTGACATTACTGTTCCTTGATTCACTGTTTTAAATTAACCAATTTTTTTTGGGGGGGGGGGGTTAAACATTAGAATATTAGAATACAGGTAGGCTATTTTTCTTTCTAAGATTTAAGAAACGGTAGAAAAGCTTTATGCCTGAAAAATATTCCCTGAAAATGATTTTAGAGTATTTGTTTCTCTCTATTTTCTACATTTCTCGACTGAAGTTAGGTATTAATCCTTTTTTGATATTTCGGGGGCAATGCATTCAATTCTGTTATTCTACGCATTATTTTCACATTTTTTTTTTATTAACATAGTTGTTTAAATCACAATAATACAGGGCGTCAGGATAGTTTCTGGCATAACTTTAGTAGGATAGTGTATCCATTACCAAGGACGTAAATCTTACATTGTAAGGCAATCAAATAAAAAATAAATAAACCTCATGTCCACTACGACATGCTATTGGGTCGAGTCAATAAATTATTAGGTTCAGGGTGAATACGGCTAACGCAGTTGATGTTGATATTCCGTGTCCTGTCGCTAGGACACAATTTTAAGCTAATATCTTATTATTATAGTACTTACCCAGCTAGAGCAGTCGTATTAGACCGAAGTATACACACTTGAGTTATCTTCGCATCGTACTTTTTTTTGTGAAATGAGTAAATCACGCCTCTCGCGCTTTCCATTTTAAAGCAGACTTGAAACTATCAGCCTCAAATTGGTGGCATGTTTAAAATTGGTTGAGGACTTGCATTTTTGACCTCGGTGAACTGTTTTGATCAGACAATGTAAACTCGTGTTATTTTCGGGAATTCGGGTCTCCCATTACGAACATGCCCTAACTTACCATGACCTACTCACTGTATGTGATGTTGAGTATGTTATTTTTTTACTTTCTAGCACGCTTTATTGATTTTTTTATGCTGCTTAGTATCTGAGGGATGTTCAGGACACAGAGGCATAGTTACTATTCATACTAATCATATTAAGGAAACAATTAGTTTTGAATCATGGTTCGCGCTTAAAAAAAAGAATTGCTGTTATGTGAGGTTTTAAAAGCCCGACTGTCAAATTTTGACCATTACGGCTCGTCTCAGTTGAGATTTTAATACAACAAGATCACTTGCTTCATTGGGATATTTCGACACGCCCGTCGGCAAAGAGAAATTGCAGAAAGCCAGCTAAAGTATGCAAGTAAATACGCCGTTCTTGGGTTCAGTTCGATCGTTCTCTCCACAGTGAAATCGTTGGACACATAATTACGTACTTCCTTGTGGTTCACCACCTCAGGCCAGCTTCTGTCCTATAGTAGAAAGTACATAGTGTTGTGCATGTTGAGCTTGCCTAGTTAGCACCGCTTTTATCTTTCGATTGTTCGTCGTATCGGGGGGGACTGAACCAGGGGTCTTAGGTGGAGTAACGACTTGACGGCACACCTGTGTATTCGTTAAGACAAATTGGAGACAATAGATAATTGCAGATTTGTCATATTTGTGTCCCCCATACACGGACGGTTTATTAATCGGTTGGCACATAATAACATTGTTGATTGAGCTTCTTTGCCAAATGGTTTCAGTTTTTGTTTTTTCTAATGAGCTCTATTAATGTTTTTTTTTATTTACGTTGGTTTTTATTTAATTTTTTTATTTATGTTGGGTTTTATTTAAAGATAATAAATTGTTTCAAACTAAATTTTAATGCAACACTTAATCGAAACGCATATACAGGGCGATATAGACGGGCGGTCTTGGATTGTGCTTTTAAACGATCTGTAAACTTTTTTCTGACCAGGTAGTCGTCCCAATTATTTATATTTTTGTAATTTTTCATTCAAATTAAAATAATGTTTTACCTTTTGTGAATAATTAATAAAATGTTTTAACTAACATTTTAACGATACATACAAAATATTGTTATCTTTACGCGAATTTTTTTATCTACAGAGCGATTTCAGGTCTGTAGATAAAAAAATTCGCGTAAAGATAACATTGATCTTTGTCATTGTTTTACTTACATTAAAAATTTACTGGATTTTAAAATGAAATGCCACATATTTTGGTAAATATCGTCTGCCAATCTTGTCTAGCATTTCGCATATTTTTCTTTATTCATATTTTGTATACAAATTGCATTTTAGTGTATATGCTATAGGAAAGTAATTCGAAATGATTTTGGAAGGTAAACAAATGATAATCGGGTAAGAATGTTTACGTTAACTGATTTTTAAACGTTAGAATAGAAAGAACAATTTTAACAATAAAAAAATAGGTGCACGAACCTTGTTACATGACAGTTCTGCCCAGTATACAGGGTGTTCACCGAAATATAACTCATAATATTCGACATAATTCTAATCGATTTGAGTGTTGAAAAAACTATACCAGGTGTCAACGAGATCATATACCAGCCAATCGTTCGTTCTTAAATTGTTTAAAACTTGTTAATTGTCAGTAGACGTGTTTAATTGTTTTTTTTTTTTTATAAAGGTTGTCCAACCAAAACGCACGATGTTAATTGTAAATAAAACAAAAAGTTCTCAGAGAATTATCTTAATATTTTTTATTATGATAGAAGGATCTATGACAATTATGTGTGAAACAAAATATCGGCCAAATGCTCGCCACGGCTTCGGTGGCATACCTCTATCCGATGGTCTATATTTTCAATGACAGACATAATTGAGGTTCAATATCGTTAATGTGCCGAATTATCTCATCCTTTAGCTTTTGAATTGTTCTTGGCTTATTGACGTACACTTTTTATTTTAAATATCCCCAAAGAAAGAAGCCCAACGGTATCAAATCACATGATCGTGGCGGCCAATTAACATCGCCACGACGTGAGATAACACGGCCATTGAATTTCTCGCGCAAAAGTGCCATTGTTTCGTTGGCTGTGTGGCAAGTGGCACCATCCTGTTGAAACCACATATCGTCCAGGTCCATATCCTCAATTTCTGGCCACAAGAAGTCCGTTATCATCTCGCGATAGCGAACACCATTCACGGTAACTGCTTGGCCGACCTCATTTTCGAAGAAGTACGGCCCGATGACGCCGCCAGCCCATAAACCGCACCAAACAGCCACTCTTTGTGGATGCATCGGCTTTTCAACAATCACTCGTGGATTCTCATTTGCCCAAGTGCGGCAATTCTGCTTGTTAACGAATCCACTGATGTGAAAGAGTGCCTCGTCGCTGAAGATGATTTTCTTTGTAAAGTCACCATTCACTTCTGTCTGTTCAACCAACCATTCGGCGTATTGACGACGCTTGAAATGGTCAGTAGGTTTCAGCTCTTGAGTCAATTGAACCTTGTAAGCGTGTAAATTCAAATCTTTATTCAAAATTCGCATCAGTGATGTTCGTGATATGTTCAATTGTTGGGCACGACGACGAGTCGAGGTTGACGTCTCTTCTGCTACACTATCGCGAACAACAGCAATGTTTTCCGCAGAACGAACTGGGCGAGCATGCACGGGTGTTTTCACATTTCCTACAGACCCGGTTTGCTGAAATTTGCGCACAATTCTCCCGATTGTGGAGACATTTGGTCGATTATGCTGACCAAAAGAGTCACGAAGTGCACGAAATGCATTTTGATTTGAACGCCCATTTTCGCAAAAGGCTTCAACAATCTTAACGCGCTGCTCAATTGTGTACCTCTCCATGGTTGAATTTGTCAAACACTGAAACAAAGAAATGTCAAATTAAGTTGGGCAAAAAACTTGACGTTAAGGTGTGACTCACAATTAACATCGTGCATTATGGTTGGACCACCCTTTATATAAAAATAACAATATGTAATGTATTTTTTTTCAATGTTCGACATTACACAAAATACCTTGTTTTTGCAAACGTATTTTTGCTTAATTACTTGGCCACGGAACAGAATATATTTCTCTTGATAAGACGTTTCAAAAAAAAAAAAAAAAAAAATAGATAAGGTACCTTTCCTTTTTGAACCCTAAATCGAGACCATTCTGTGTATTCTTGTCCCTGTCCCTGCCCTTAATAGGATTTTTAGTTGATATATACTTTTTTTAAAACGAAAAAATTGCAAAACTTGTTTCTTTCATTTAAATTCCTGTTGATAGTTGAAAAAAAATAGTTTTACTGTTGAAGCGTTATATCTGAACACCTTGTATATATTTTTCTTTGCTCGTGGGCTTAATAAATTGTTTTGTTAATATATATATATAGGCACAAAAATTAAGGGATGTAAAGAAACCCAAAATTTTTATGTGATTTTAAAGGGCTGTAACTTAGAGAAAAATATTCGCAGAGCAATTAAAAACAAGCAAATTGATGCTCCAAGCTTGTAGTTTTCAGATCTAGAGTTACATTTTTTTTACCATCAACGATTTTTGAGTAATCATAGAAAACCTTCGGGAAAAAAATCCAAATTTTTGTTTGCCTTTTAAAACGTTCACGGACTTTTTTCAGTGACATCAGCATAAATCTTTTTTAGATAATTTTATTCTCTTTAACTTGAGCGGTCTAAGAGCCTTGTACGATGATCTGAACGATGATGAACTTTTTCGTTGAGTTATCGTCGTTCAAAGCAAAAATATCAGTTTTGACTTTGGTAATTAATTACTCAGGAAATAATGATCGTACACGAATTTTAAGTAGGGTACTAAAAACTGTAAAATATTCTTTATAAATCGTAATCATTGGTTTTTGATAAAAAAAAAAAAATGCGGTGCGAGAATATTGATTGAAAAAGAGGTAAAAAATTGCGTATTTAGGGATATTCGCTTAATTTGGCATAACTTTGCGAATAATGGATAGACTAAGGATATTGAATATGGAAAAATTTTTCCGATAGTTTTATGATTATTCAAAAATTTCAGCTGGTAAAAGATTTCGAATTCAATGTCTGAAAACTAGAAACTTGGAGCTTTAATTTGCTTTTTTTAAAATTGCTCTGCCACTATTTTTCTCCAGGTTACAGCCCTCTAAAGATCACCTAACAGTTTTGGATTTTTTTACATCCCCTAATATTTGTGCCTAGTATATCTTCAAGTCAAAATTATTTTGTAATTTTCCAAGCGATTTTTTTAAATTTGATAATCAACCGATGAAAAACAACGAACTTTTCAATATTTTTTTTCTGTATTTCTGGTTTAACTGATGATTTACCAATTTAAAAAAAATACCGTTTATAAAACAGTTTATATTTAAGGCAGTTTCTGCGGCTGCTTGAGAACTCTTTTTATTTTTCAGCTCGTTAGCTAGAACACCCTATAGCCCCCCGAACCAGCAACAGCAGCCCAGGAAAAGCAAAAACGTGAAGACGGTCTCCGGTTCTCCATTCCATGTGGACATCTAAATGGATAATCATCGAGTTGTTATTTTTAAACTGATTCTGTTCTAGCACAATCAACCAATTTCGAACGGGATATAATACAGTTATGCGAAGAGAGAGACTCTTCGCATAATTGTATTATATCCCGTTCGAAATTGGTTGATTGTGCTAGAACAGAATCAGTTTAAAAATAACTCGATAATTATCCATTTAAATCGATTTAGTTATGCGAAGAGAGAGACTCTTCGCATAATTGTATTATATCCCGTTCGAAATTGGTTGATTGTGCTAGAACAGAATCAGTTTAAAAATAACAACTCGATAATTATCCATTTAGATGTCCACAATCAACCAATTTCGAACGGAATATAATACAGTTATGCGAAGAGAGAGAGACTCTTCGCATAATTGTATATTGGTTGATGAAAAATATATTTTTCTAGGAGGTTGTCGATTATTTCGTCACTTTTTTTATGGTTACTCTGGTGGCACGATTCGCCGATCGCTGTGATAAATTACGGTCCATTTTTAATCGCCAGAAGACTTAAGAGGGTGCGGCTCGGCGATGTGATTTCCCTGCCAAGGCTTTCATCCTCGGTTTATAAAAAGTTGCATAGTATAGTTGCGTCCCCGTTGTCGTTTAAAAACGAAACTAAGAGGATATAGCTTGTAGGTTGTCTTTATTAAATGTTTTATGTCAAAGGCAGGGATATTTACTGTTTCTTTTTTATTTTAAATAACGTTAAAACAAAGATTTGACTTACTTGACTATTTTGACTATTTATTTTAATGGTTTTAATTTAAATTTGATAGTTTCCAGAAGGTTTGTTATTTCAGAATCCAAAGATATACCTTTTGTAGAACCATCGCCACTATACTGCTTATTTGTATTAGAATCGCACATTTTTTCCCCAATAAAAATATCAACGAATTAAGAGGGTACGGTTTTTTAAATTAGCTGTTGCTTTACATACATATTTTCAGCTCGTTGGTCATCTGGCATCATTCACTCTATGCCATAACATTTTTATTTCAATGAATCACGCGACCAGAGTTTTATCTATCCTCCGTTATATCAAAGTCATATCCTCTTAATAGTTGCGTGTGATAGAACGAAAGTCGCTATGACTTTCTTTCTATCATCCGTTTTATCGAAGCCATATCCTCTTAATAGTTGCCGTCAGTTGCCGTCGAGTCTTTCGTCGCGTCTTCCGATACTCATCGATGCCCGTGTACTCTTGATGCTTGGGTTATATAGCTTCATGGTATTATATATAGCTTCGTGATTTGGCTTGATATAACACCCGTTTGTAACGAGTAGAAATGTTGGATAAGATAACACTTCAATTCGTTGTAAACGGGTTTTATATCAAAGCCATTTACCCCTAATGGTCGCGTGATTCATTGAAACACAAATGTCATGGCATGATATAATATCACAAAGCTCCATGCATTAAGAGAATACGGATTAAGAGGATTTTATTCGTATTTTATCGGCGGATTGTGTCGCATCTTATCGCTGTGCCCAAGGCGGTTTGTAGGTGTCCCTTTACCATAATGGTAAATAATTATATTATAGTATTGTATGTAATGTTCGTCGATGAGATTCTGTTATTTAATTTTTCCTAGTTTTATTTTTGGTATATTGTGAGTGAGCCCCACAGTCAGTGGGGTGTTTGTTGTTAACTGTATGTTATTTTCGTGTGGTGACGTTCATTATATCTTAATATTAGTTAGTATTGATATGTAATATATAAATACAGTGTATTGCTTTAGGTTTAATTGAAATAAAGTGAACTTATATATTGATTTCTGATTTCCTTTTGTCGACCAGAAGCATCGTTAGGTATTACCAAAGGTTCAGGCAGTTATGTCTAATATAAGTTTACAGAAATGGCTAGACGGTCCAGCTTGCACACGGAGTGTTTGGTTAAGTAGATACGACAAATTTACAGGATTATATTTTAGTAGGTGTTTCAGACAAAATTTCTAGATTATAGAATCTAATTTTGTATATTGGGCCGAGTAGTTGGTCCTAGTTTGTTAAATATCGACAAAAACAACCTTATTTTGTATATAAATTTGACGTATTTGTACTTTTTTTTTTTAAAGTCCGTTATTGGCCTACTAGAAATGCAAAAACAAACGAATGGGCGATAGGTGACTGTGTTAAAAGACAACAAGCGTCGATTCCAAATCAAACATATTATTTAAGACCCGTTATATTTTAAATAGGGAGATTCCCATGTAACTACTTACCAGTGGCGGCTCGTGGTGATTTGTCATGGGTGGGCAACAACTAACTATTAGCAGGTTATATAGTGCAAAATTATGAAGTAAAATATAATAAAAAAAAACTTTGAATCATCACTCTGTTAGTCACTACAAGTATATGTTAAGATTTAAAATTATTTCAAGTTGAAAATGCATAGCACTAAAATTGCATAAAACTAGTACAATCTCTTATGAATGCTACACAATTTTTATATTTACACATTTTCTAATACATTAATAACCAAAATAACTTTACTTAATAAAACAAATATTGTTATAGAGAAATTCTCTCACGTTCGCCATGGTATAAATACTAAATAAATATAATACTAAACAAACACAAATGTAAAGTACCAACTTCCACAGACAGACCGCCGCGCCGCAATAATTTATTGTAATTATTGTTAAAGAACCGTTACAATTTTTAAAATCCTAACCTACAGAATACATGCCTCGCTGAGATACAACGTTCTACAATGTAACTGAAAACTGAGCTCGGAGATTCTCGATTCCTTCCCCGCTTTGCCGAAGGCTCTTCAGCAGGGTGGTCTAGTCCACCCGTGTCACAGCTTACTTGAGACTCGAGTAAGCTGTGCCCGTGTTTCAAATAGTTTCATGTAGTTTACACGTGTATAATTTTGTTTTTGTTTTCAAGTCATTCGTAATTCTATTAATTCTATTCACGTGTTTACTGTTTATTTAATTTTATATTCCAGATTCCCATGTTTCTATATTATTGTGAAATAATTTAAACTTTTAAGTGATGTTGAAAGTATACCTATGTCAATAGCATCAATATTAATTTTAAAACTAATCTTGGTAGACACTTATTTACTTGTATTTATTTATTAAAGCAATAAATATAATTTTTTATTTGTGCTTGCGCTGTCTCGTATGTACCTACAAAGCCAGGAAGGCAAAAGGCGTGGCTGCCCACCCGGCCCGGCACCCACCACGGTTACTATTCCATCACGGTTAGAAGAGTGAATTCCTGCACTTACTTGCACTGCAATTTTCCACCACGGTTGCGCTGTTAGTATTAGTATATATAATCAGAACTTTTCATTGTATTGTTATGTAATATATAGTGTATTTAATTAATTACATATTACATAATTATATCTTCAGTAATTCCTATAAACGATAAATAACGACCCTTGGAACTGTTGTTCCTCTTCTAGGAAACAGCTGGGTGGGCACTGCCCACCCTTCCAACCTTAACCAGCCGCCACTGCTACTTACATCAATCCGGCAAAACTTAAAGTGATCCCAGAGGTTTTTGGGTCGTATGATCAGGGTAAGAAAAATTCGACGCGTATTCTATCAACGGTTTTTTTTTTCAGTGAGAATCATATCTTCACTTAGTAAAATCATATTTATCCAGACGTACATAATTCCTTTCATATAATGGTTTTAAATCGAGACCTTAGCGTCTTCTGGAGTACCTCAAGTCTCAAATTTAGTACCATTATTCTTTATCATTTATAAAACGACCTGTCTCTATACTTATCTCGCATTATCTTACCAATGACTTAAAATTATTTGTGAATATAACCAGCTTAAATGATCACTTTAGGTGATAATATATAATATTCAGTTTTAATCGAAAAATTAAGGATCGTGGTGTGTACTTTGATGATAAACTATCGTTTTTTTTTGAGGATATCAGCCATGCGGCTCTTAATGCACATAAAAGCCTTGGTTTCGTGGGATTAAAAACATCGTTTAATAACACTGCCACCTTGAAATGTTTATATTTTGCATTAGTTCGTTCAATGTTAGAATATTGTAACTTCATTTGGTATCCCTGGCCTCCCAAACCATATGAATCAACTTGAAAATATTCAACGGCGTTATTACCCAATAAGAGGTTACGACTATTCTCTGCCTCTACTTACACTAGACACAAAAATTAGGGGATGTAAAAAATCCAAAATTTTTAGGTGATTTTCAAAGGGCCCTAACTTAGAGAAAAATAGTTGCAGAGCAATTTTTAAAAAAGCAAATTGAAGCTCCGATTTCCTAGTTTTTAGATCTTGATCAAATTCAAAATTTGGACCATCAGCAGTTTTTGAGTAATCATAAAAAAACCATCGAACACAAATTTTTTGAATTTTTTATTGCGTTTTAAAAGGTCCCACGGACTTGTGACTTCATAAAGATTTTTAGATAGTTTTATCCTCTTTAAATATAGTCTAAAAACCTTGTATATACGATTATTTTTCACCGAGTTATCGTCGTTCAAAGCAAGTCAGGTTTGACTCTTGGTCAAAACTTGATTTCTCGGGAAACAATGATCGTACAGAAAATTCAAGCAGGGTTTTAAAAACTGCAATGTATTCTTTACAACTCGTATTTATTGGTTTTTCATAAAAAAAATTTGTGCGAGAATGTTGATGGAAAAACGTAAAAAATTGCGTATCTGGGATATTCGCTTAACTTTGCAAGTAAAGGATGTTGATTGTTTATTTTCAACCTCAAAATATCCCAAAGAAATCCTTTCAAAAATTTCAAAGCGCTACGATTTTTTTTTTCATTGTATTCGGAATTATTTGAATTTGTCGTTTTTGCTAAAAAGCAATTTAAAGATGAATTTTTCATTTCATATTAATTTTTTGAGGTTGAAAATGTTTTTTAGCAATAATCTATTTTTTATCAAAAAAAGTAAAATATTGTAAGAAAAAAATGTAAAAAAAATTTTTCAACAAAGTCGGAACTGTATTTTTCTCCAAGTTACAGCCCTTTGTATATCACCTAAAAATTTATCCTGTATTAAAGATGTATCTGTAATGATTTTTTTACATCCCTTAATTGTTGTGCCTAGTATAGATGTATTTACTGTACTCCATGTTTTTGTCTTAAAAATGGATTTCTTTTATTGGGCAATAAAGGCATTGTTATTCTGGTTATTAGTAGATACATAAACCTTCTCACATTGTGCACAAACAGCTTGGTATTACTGCAAACTTCGGCATAATTACGCTATACGAAAGAAATATAAACAAGTGGACGAAACATCAGTGTTGCTTGTACCTACATCGATTCAAATATATCAAGTCTACGTGATGGAATCTCAGCTGCCGCGGAGTTATAGCTCGGATGCTGCAGCTTTAATTACCTTTATTCTAATTTTTCTCTTCATAAGATTAAAAAAAGTATTTTGTTAATTTATGCCGATTGTTTTTTGTGAAAAAAACGTTAGTGTTCAAAGTTCTTAGATTCATTTTTCGTCTTTCTGAAAACAAAACAGACAAAGTTTATATTTTCCAACGTACTTACTTATTTTCGAATTAATTCCATATTTATTAACGTACTCCCTGTATGCAGCAGAACTCCGGTAATAAAAAGAATGGTATAAAAATGCATGTTTTATTGTGAAATTAGTAATCTCCACTGCACATAACAAAAAACAAATAGTCAAATACAAAATAAATATCCTTATGCTAAAAAAATCACATTTCTATAAAAATAAATCAGGAATTCTTCTGGAATGTAACGTGTCGAGATCACAATATAATAAAAAAAAAACCGATACTACTTGCTACTGGCACTGCTGTTCTCATCATTGTGGATACCACTGTCTTCGTTATCACTATTACTGTCCCCCAACATGTACTTCTTGATGCCCTGTTCTAGAACGTTCCTCAAAATTTTACTGTCCTTGAGAATGTCTAGACCGCTGTCGGGGCAGGGGCGTTTCCGTCCGTTCTTCTTGGGGGGGCTGTCGGCGTCGCTGGCGTTCCCGTTATCGTTGCCGTGATTGGGGAAGGCCAGTCGCTGCAGGAAACCGCCGAACATGGGGAGGAGGGTGAGCAGTTGGGTGCCTACCAGTCTCTCGAATTCCATTTTCTGTTTCTCCAGCTCTAGCCGTTGCTTTTCGACTTCCAGATTCTCCTTCTGGACTTCGAGAAGGTTCTTCAGGATGCTGGAGATATCTGAAAAGAGGCGAATACTGGTGAGAGTGTATTTAGCATTTGTTTTTATGGGGACCATTTTTTTTATCGTTCGATGTTGCAAGAGCTACAATGTTGAAATGTTCAAATATGTATACATTAATTAAAGTAAAAACCTTTTGAACCTACCTACCTATACTCGAATATATGACATTTATTTTGCCCAACAAATTTTTTTTGTCATCATGTCATTATACGAACGGTAAAATTTCACGAAATTAATAATGAGAGCATACTGAACAAAACTATCTACAGATTTGAACTCGGCACCTTCAAATTCTATCAGAACGAGTGCTGTAATAAATGCAACAAAATGTTTGTTGCCCAGTATAATTTCATTATATAGGGGGGGGCAGAGCAACTTACTTATTTAGAAATTCAATTAAAAACTAATGAACGGCATCAAGTATAACATTTAAATTTCGTGTTTACACTGTTTTAAAGATGATATCAGGCAGGTGGCGTCCATTATTCTCAATACACTATGTCAATCAAACTGGAAAGTTTCGTTCAACTCTTTCCAGCACATCAACGGGTATGTTGGCGACAGCTTGACGAATGTCGTTCTTCAAGTGAGCAAGTCCTGGATGATCGTTGTAAACAAGTGATTTTAGATAGCCTCATACAAAATAGTCGTGTGTGTTGGGAGGCATGCCGATAAGCGCCTCATATGCATTTTCTCGAGAAACAAAATCGCGTGGATTAAGTTCCTACACTACAGCCAATTTGTAGGGATGAAATTTTAGTTCTTCATGAAGGATTCGCCTCACAGAACGAGCAGACAACCCAACAGCTGCATGTTTGCGAACAGGGCGCTGAGGGCATCGCAAAACAGAAAAACCTTACCATGTCAATGTTTTGGCGCGGCCTTGCTGTTCGTGGAAGCCCAGGTTTTTTTTTCTTCAGGTCACCA
Source organism: Rosalia funebris (assembly GCA_037954035.1). Classification (NCBI taxonomy): domain Eukaryota; kingdom Metazoa; phylum Arthropoda; class Insecta; order Coleoptera; family Cerambycidae; genus Rosalia; species Rosalia funebris. Next base: position 2,300,002 of record JAZFAV010000007.1, read on the forward strand.
GTTTCCCTCAAGTTGTTTACCCATGAAACAATCGACTGCCGGACAGAAACACTACCACGGAGCGCAATATTGAAATGGATACGGAATGCACGTTGCGTGGCGATGATTGAGCGATTGTTAGAAAAGTATGCCTCCACAGCGAACGCATGCTCCACCTTCCTCCACTCCATGATGCTAACTATACCAAGCGGGGCTACAACTACGTCTCGCCCTCTCGAATGTACCTATCCCCACCCTCCTGGGGACAACCATCGCTTCAGGGCGCCAAATTCAAATAAACAAGTTACTCTGCCCCACCTTGTAATTTTTGAGAAAAAAATTGGTGTTCCTACAAAATTGTGTTTATCTTCGGGTTCCAGAATTGGTTACACAACAAAACATAAATAAGGAAGTTACATATACATATGTAAACATTTGTCATGGAAAAACTATCAAGTAATGCATAAGGAGTACCACAAGGATTCCACTCTGGACTCGAAACACAAACCTCGTACCTGGTTGGTTCAATGACAAGGACGGACTGCCCATTTGCACCGCATTCTTCGCCGCGATGGAATTATGGGACGCCTGCGCAGCCGCAGCGTTCGGTAGTCCATTCAGTATCAACAAGGGGAAGGGTATCGAGGGGGTGATGCCGTTGGTAGTCCTGATGCCCGCCTGGATAGGGATCTGCACATTGTTGGTCTGCTGTATCGGTTTGGGGGCTATCTTCACGGGTTCCGCCGCTTCCTCCTTGTCCTTGTCTTTGGCCTTGTCCAAGAGCTGTGGGGCGGGAATGAGGGGTGGCATAGGGTGGGCCTCGTCCTCGAATTCGGCGTCGGATCTGAAAATGGAGACCGTAAATTCATAATAAATATTAGTGGAAACTAAGCTGGTGAACGACCAAAACAAGATGTAGGAGCTGTTGCGCTAATTTGCATTGTCTGTTATCATTTATTACATCTAGACTATTTCGAATTCTTTAAGCTGTGAAAGAAGGATGGAAGGGAGGCGTGAAATTAGAATACTTTTAACAACTGGAGAATTTTTCAGATAAGAAGTTACTTGACAGATTTTTTCTTTGCATAAAATTGCAATACTAAAAAGTTAAAAATCAATGGATAAAAATTAATCACTTTGAAATATTGAACCTTTATCGAATTTGTTACGTCATATATTCCATTTCAACAAAACTGAACATTCATTTTCCGTGTTTTATTTACTTATTTTTTTATCCTTACGAAGGAGTATAGCGTGTTTTATTTATTTTCTGTAGAAAAGTGGGTTGGCAGTGTTGCCCTCTCCCACTAGGTATGTTTACTAGACACTCCCCCTATTCAGTTGGCCAAGTATCATCGTTCATGTGAAACCATCGTAGCGGCCAGAGTGATTTTTTTCCCAACGATTTCGGCCATTTTGCGATGGGAAAATTTAAGGAACAACGCGCCAACATCAAATTGTTTCCTGTTAAAAAAAACAGCAGCAGATACAGTTTCAATGCTTCGGGAAGCTTACGGGAAAGAAGCTCTAAGCCAGGCAAAAATTTATGAGTAGTTTGCCCGGTTCAGAAGAGATCAAATGTTACTTGAAGATGAACCGTGTTCGGATAGCCCTTCAACGTCCAGAACAGACGAGAATGTTCAAAAAGTGCGCTATGCCATCATGTTTGATCGTTGCAGAACAATCGACGAATTGGAGAAAATAACTAGAATTTCCTGGAGATCATGCCAAAAAATCCTAACTGAAGATTTGAACATGAGACGCGTTGCGGCAAAGTTTGTTCCACGACTGCCAGGAATTGAAAGAAAATGCACAGACTAACACTGACTCTTTCTTGTTAAAAGTCATCATAGGAGATGAACTTTGGTCTTACGGTTATGACCCCGAAACATAACAGAAGTCCAGCCAGTGGCAGACACCTTCATCGCCCAGATCAAAACAAGAAAGGCAAGTTAAATCAAATGTGAAGTCCACGATGAATCGTTTTCTTGACATCAAAGTCGACGTTGAATTTGTTCCCCAGGGCACCACAATGAACCGAAATTCTGTTAAAGCGATTGCGTGAAGCAGTGAGAAAAAAAAACGACCTGAATTGTGGACATGGGGGGCTGGTTTCTTCATCATGACAACCCGTCTGCCCACAGCGTTGAAACTCAACCAGTTTTTGATAAGAAACGGCATGATAACGGTTTAGCACCCGCCTTACTCCTTCGACTTAGCCCTCTGAATAATGAATAATGAATGAATAATAAAAAGAAAACCTAAAAGGAAGTCGTTTTCAGGACATAAAAGAGGTTAAGAAAAAATCGCTGGCACTTAACGGCATTAATTCAGAAGAATATAAAAAAAATGTCCAACAGTGGAAAAACCGTTGAAATAAATCCATATGATCTAATGGACAATATTTTGAAAATGAAGATTTAAGATGTTATCTTAAATAAAAAAAAAATAAACAACTCGTTTTTCTTTGATACCCCCCCCCCCCCCCTTCGATACCCCCTCATACAAAATAACGTATTTATATTCATAACTATATTATTCATAATTAATTAGCTATTGTTTAATGTCTGTATTGTTGTATGTTTTATTATTTTTGGTGTCTCTTCGATAAATATCATTAATAGTTTTCAAATCGAATCACATTATTATTACACACATTTTGGCCACTCTATATATAGAGTTACAGTGTTTTTTTTTTGTTTGCAAAATGCCTTGTTTTTATACGTTTGAAATAAAATCTAGAATAGTAGAAATGGAAAGGTCGCTGGGCACTTGGTGGAACATTTTTGACTAGTAAACGAAAGAAAACACTTAGTAGGTAGATTTCCAAAAATTTCTAATTATATTTCTAACAATTATTTCGGATTCTATGCCATTCTCAAAAAGTAACAAACTTTTACTGAAATCTAGAATACTTAAAGGTTACGTTTAATTCTTGTTGTTAAAATTATTTACATGCATGTGTATGTATTTACGTATTTGCATGTATTTGTATACATTTATATTTATTTGTACATATATTTTAATGTATTTCAAATGTATTTAAATATTATACTTCCAACAGAAATGTACAAATTCTTCGCCCCTAAATTCGGTCCTATTTTTCCTAGAACTACCTGAACATCTACTAAACAATAAAAAGGAAGCTGTGTATCCCACTGTCAGGTATTGGAATACTAACAAAATAATAGCCGAACATAATTAAAAAAGAAATACAAGTAAAAATGAATGTTGTCGAGAGGTTTTCATAATTTTTTAAATATTCCGAATTAACGAAATTCCTTGTCGCTTATGTAGTGTTCCGATAGCGAGAATTGTTGGCGCAAAAAAATTAAAAAACCTGATATTTTTCCATCTGGCGCAATCTTTTTTGTAGTCGCTGTATATTTGTAAGTATTTATATGCGTATTTTCAGATTTTGCCTCAAACACGCCGCTTGAACAATCATCTCTTATCTAGACAAAAAATATAAATTTATATATTCAAATGGAAATAACATATTAAAAAAAAACGTATTTTAAATTCCTGTAAATATTTTTTAATAACCAGACTAATTGTAAAATCATTTACAGATAACTTTCGTAGTTTTCGAAATTCCGCATGCGACCATAGCAGACACAAAAAAATAGAAACTAAGACATCAAAATTTATTTCTATTTACCTCTTATATAGTTATTGTGACTTGTATGCAACTATTGTATATTCAATTTTACCTGTATACCTGCCCTTCTAAACATAAACCGTTTCTCAGTGCTTAATAAAAAAAAGTACAAGTATAATGTAAGTACCTGTGTTTTTTATACTTTCCCATGGATTATTATAAAATATTGAGCACCAAACGAGAGAACACTAGTGTCGATTATGGTCGGAATTGAAACTAAATAACGGACGTCAAATTCTACGACAGGCACCTTTCCGTGTTAATTTTTTTACCTGTTCATCTGTCCTATCCTGATGCCTTTCAAAATATTGTTTATCAAACTTAAGTTACCGGATATTTATCTCAATCGAATAGCGGTAGAGATCCTATACTTGATGGATATATGATAGAAAACGTACGTAGAAGAGGCGGGAAACTCTCTCAACTGGGGAAAGTTTGGGAAATTTTTTTTGTACATTTTGAGATTAGTAGGTTTCGAAGTCAGGAAGGATTTTGCAAGAATTTGAGCGATAAAAACATACATATTAGTGATAATGATATAATTTTTTTACTAGTACTCCCATATTATTTTTAGCTGTATAAATTTTTTTAGTAAAATGAATATTAGAAGACAGAAATATGTGTAGTAATATTTAGAAAAAAATGAATAAAGGTAAAATATGTCCTAAAAACTAAATAACGTAGAGTCTGCAATTCCACAGGATTTTTTTGATTGTACGAGAAAACCTACAGTCTAAAGAATCTGAAAAATATCGTATGGATATAAAAGGAGGATGGATACATTCAACTGTGCCTTCGGATTTGCCATAAATACAAAGATACGAATTTCGAAGTCGCTTCTTTGAATCCTCAGTTTGGAAAATCATTTTCGGTCTTACTAGAAAACTATTAAAACAAACACCTTTATAGTGTTCAGGAGGTTGACTTACGTTGCATTTAATGTGATCTGGTTTTTTTTAAGATTTGCATTTTCTACAACACTTCTTTAGTATCTATCAAGACTATCAAGTTTTCCAAAAAAAAAAAAAAAAAAAAAAAAAAAAACGTTTTCTCAAGAAAAAATCAAAATAAAAGCGTATGCAGATAAGAAGGATGGATTCATCCAACGGCGCCTTCGGATGATTTCATCATAATGATTTTTAGATCGTTTTGTCCTCTTTAATTTGAGCGGTCTGAAAGTCTTGTGCGATGATTTTTCTCTGAGTTGTCGTCGTTCAAAACAAAACAGTCAGTTTTGGTAATTAATTACTTGGGAAATAATTTTCGGTGAATGTTGATTGAAAAGAAGTAAAAAATTGCGTATTTGCTTAGCTTGGCATAACTTTGCAAATAATGGGTAGATTAAGCATATTGATTGTTTATTTTCAACATCAAAGTATCCCAAGGAAACCCTGAAAAATTCAAAGCGTTGTGATTTTTTTTGTCATTGTGTTCGGAATGATTGAATTTGTTATTTTTGCTAAAAATCAATTCAAGGATGAATTTTTCATTTCCTATCAATTTTTTGAGGTTAAAAATATTTTTCCATCAATTATCTATATCTGTCTTATCGAATAATGTTAATTATTGTAAGAAAAAAAAAATAAAACTCTCTTTTTTGCTTTGAACGACCAAAACTCAGCGAAAAATCATCGTACAAGGCTTTTAGACCGCTCAAATTAAAGAGGAGAAAATTATCTAAAAAAGCTTTATGATAAAATCGCTGAAAAAAAATTAATGACGTCCATGGGTCTTTTGAAAAGCAAGCAAAAATCTGGAATTTTTTCCGATGGTTTCTTATGATTACTCAGAAACTGCTGATGGCAGAAAATGATCAACTCTAGATCTGAAAACTAGAAACTTGGAGCTTCAATTTGCTTTTGTTAAAATTGTCCTGCGACTATTTTTCTCGAAGTTACAGCCCTTTGAAAATCACCTAAAAATTTAGGATTTTTTACATCGCTTAATTTTTGTGCTTAGTGTATTTGTAGGAGGAAATTTAATAGTAGGCCGAATTTTATATTTTCACATTTTCCGAGACCTAACATTTTCCATATTTTTGTGAAATTACATCGATAAATCATCAATTATCACTAGTATTTGAAGTTTTTTGTTTGTGTGAAGAAATTGAGCCTTTATGTCATTTTTTTTTAAATTAATTAAGTGCCTAGCGAAATATTTGTACTTATATGAAATTTTTAAAATTGGTAAGAAATATATTGTACAATATAATTTTTTTATTATTTTAAAATAAAGAACGTTTTATTTGTTTTCATTAGATTAGTCATTAATATTGTTTGAATAATGATAACACCGTTAATTATTTTCATTTTGTAACAATTTATAACAACGATTAATAATTTTCTTATTTTTTTCTGTATTACATTTATAGCTCTGAGCATATTTATACCTACTTTCGTAGTGCCTTAGTTTGCTTTTCTACGATTTTCCGAAATAATCCGCCATTTTTTGTATGCGAATATTTCTGACTAACGTCAACTTAACGTCAAACAATAATTTGTCATCTATTTGTACTTACGAAACGTTTATCGAGATCATTATTGATATTCCGAAAAATCCATTTACTTCTCTATAAATTTCCACACATCCTATCCTAATAGTTTTTCGTAAAATGCGACACGTTTTCGCTTTAATATTACTTCTTGACAAAATGATTAAAAGTTATCTGTAGCCACGCAACACGCCATTTTGTGGTGAAAGCCGACAGGAATCTGGATTTTTGGGACTCGAAATGGAAATTTATGGTTTTGATGAGCCTGCGCTGTCATTTTGATGAGTTGACTCATGATTTGGAAACAATGTAAAGGGTGGGAAATCACATGCGTTTCCATTATTTACCTTCGTGTAGGTGATAAGTACTAACACGATTAAAGTTTGTAAATATAACGGAATAGAAGATGTATTATTTTCTGTGCAAATTTGTCTGTCAATGATTCTCTAGAAGGCGTAAGATGTAACAATTACTTTTCACTTATTGGTAAACTTAGGAAAGTACTTACCCGTTCATGCTGTTCGTGGTGAAGGATTCCATGTCGTCGTTGATGTCGATATCGTCGATGATCTCCTGCTTGATGTCCTCGCACCTGGGCCCGTCGAACACATTGTCCTTGTACAAGTTCTGCGGCTTGTGCTGGTTCCTCTTGCTGAGTATCTCGTCCATGGCTTTGAAATGCGGCCAGTCAGGGTCGACGGTGCCTATGCCGGCTCCTGTCTGCATCGACCTCTTAATCCTGTGATAGAGGCATTTCAAGTTTCTGATCCTTGTTTTGATTTCGTCGGGGGTTCTGTAAAATCCACGATGTTGCATATTGGCGGCCAATAGCCTCATAACGGGGGCTTTGCGATGAGTGAGGTACAGCTTGTTTTGAATTTGGGGGCTGCCCCACAACTGTATTAATAATTTCGTCTCGTCCTCGCGAAAATTCGAGGTTCTTTTCTTTTGCAGCGTGCGCAACGCTTGCGTCTCCATATTCGGTCTGCGGAACAATCAGTTTGACTCAGTAAATTCGTTGTTGAGCGCTCGTTTCGATTATTTTGCTAGTAAACAAAATTTTCGTCCGATCGTCGCTTTTTTGACGGCAGATATATACAGAGTGCCTCACAAGACCACGACTAACTCTAAGATACCTCTTAGCGACAGTCATTAATTAAACGCCGAATAAAATTGAGCCTGCATTGCAATTACAGTCGAGTCAGAGGAAATCCAATAACATTTGGTCGTAAAGAACAGAATATTTACGCGGAAAAACGCATTAATACGCCGCCAAATAAGTCGTGAAAAAATATGGCAGCCAGAAAGTATGGTCTACGTTTCTTCTTCTGATCAGTCTTCTTGAGAGGAACGTTATTCCTCTCAAATTGTTTACAAAAATCATAATACGTAGTAAACATTGAAAAACTTCATGCAGAAACTGCCGCTTTGTCGTCTGAAATAACAAAAAAAAATTGTCCCCAACAGGATGACATATTATTCTATTCCATGGATCGAAAATGGTGATGAAACCGTTATCTATAGGAGGTATGGAAAAATTGAGACTTCATTCTCGATCCCTTTTTCAAGACACTGTATTTAAAGAATACATCTTACCGTAAAACAATTAATAATGAGAAAATTGTTTTATGTGAATGGCAACCAACTATGGTGTTATAACGCGAATGGTAATTATTAAAAAAAAAAAAGAGGCCTTGGATAAATAGAAGTCTTGATTCACTGCGTGTTAATTTCCATTTTATTATTTTTAAATTTAGATTCAGTTTAAAATACCTACTACAGATTAATCTTAGTGTATATATTATATCTTATTTTTGTAACATCAATATACAGGTCAGTCAACAGCAATAAATGTATTAACAATCTTCTGAAGATATTTTATTCTATTTAAAGAAGTGCCCAAATGTAAGAATATCCAAATAATTTTTCTCTAATTCCACAAATAACTAAGTCATAGCGAAACTAATTTTGTTTTATGGCTAGTAAACGAGAAGATGGCCAATTCTAGTGTTCACCAATGAGTTTCCTTGGAGAAAAGACATCGAGAATGAGGAGGGGGGAGTATATTTGCCCATGCCTCCTATAATTCATGATATTCTCTATAAAAACATCGGGTGATTATTTACTTTAGAGTGAAACTCTCAAATCATCACCAAATTTTGGCCACCCACTATTTCCGGGGGCGTTGAAAACGAATCTGACATCAGTTTTTGACGATCGGACACAGTCTTCAACTTTCCGCACGTGACAACTTTTCCTTGATTTTCTGATTTACTTGCAATGTTTGCAATTTTCATGCAACCTTCCATTTACCATCCAAACGTTCCCGACCGCCAGAAACTGAAGCCAGATTCGTTTTCACGCCCCCAATAGTGTGGGGTAGCTAAAATTTGGTGAGGGTTTGAGAGTGTTACTCTAAAGAAGTAAAGAATTACCAAACATCGAAATTAGTTCACTCAGTACATGGCGGGTTTCAAATTTGAAATTATAACTTGATCCGACTTAACGGCGTGTGTAATTAGGACACTCTGTATGTTATACGATCGCGAAGCACGGGCACTTTGGCCGTATTTGTCCAGGTACGTGAACGTAATCTACGCAATCAGCAAAAATATCGATTAAACCTCGTTTCACCAGGTCCAAGTTGGAGAGGACACTTTGGACCGTTATTACGAAGCCTCGGCAGCTTTTGGCAAAGCAACACGGCCTGATCTCTACCTTATCGAGCACCGCCTTACCTGAGAAGCAAAATAAACCGGTCACACTCACATTGGCACCTCGTTGGCCCGAGTAAGCTGGAATACGCTCAGTACAGCCCGTACTTAACCTCCAAATCGGCAGCTGTCATCAAAAGGCACTACCGCGACTGATAAGGGGTCTTACGTTGATTTTACAAAAATCGCGAAGTGTGACACCCCTCCGCACATGGGCGCTAACTAAACTAAACCTGAGTAGAAGAGGGTCGAGGGGAGAGGGCGCTAAACCACCCTACTGAAATGGGATCGATGGGAGTGCACAGGCGCAAAATGCCTGTCGCACTTAAGTATACGGCGTACGGGATACGGTCCTCGTTCCTCGTCGCTCCTGATTCTCAGCAGTCGCGGTGCGATGGGGTAGGGGGGAGAGGCACAAAGCGCAAGGATAAGTGCAGTGGGAGAGCCGTGATTCAGCGGGGTGACTGACGGCCGGTCGTTTTTCAACCCTCGAACGGTGCTTGTTTTTAGGTAGCCATTGATCGGAAGCGCATTAGCCGCGTCGTGACACCTGGATCAAGTTGGCGTCGACCCGGCGTTTGTGGCTCAATTAGATTCTTTATCGTATCTTTCTTCAATTCGTCCTGGGAAATTATAGACTAGAGAAATCACACAATCGCATGCATAAATAATATGCCGATCGAGAGCATATTTCATCTTCTACTGCCATCCCTAAGAATACACAGGGTGTTGTATTTTAAACCACAGCTGGGGAATGTACTTAAATTAAGTAATGATGAATTAAAACGTTTCTTTTCTCGTTTCAAATGCAGTTTTTATTGTATCTTAACGCTGATATAGTTTCCATATTTTGGCGTATCGTCTTCAAAACAATTCAAGTGAATGAATGAACAAAGAGAGATCTTAGAATTATTTATAACAAAAATATTTACCTAAATTAATTACTCTGTATTAAATCAACGTCTGAATAAATCACAAAATCGCTAGGATATGTCCATAGAGAATACAGCCATCCCCAGCAATATACAGGGCATTGCTTTTTATACCAGAGCTGTGGAAGATACCTAAACTAATTGTAAGTTATCTCTATTTATTAAACGGCTGTTTTCGTGTGTGTCACGAAATTTTTAGGTCATGCTCCGGAGGTGCCTTCGATATTAGCGAGGGGGGCGGTGCAATATTATTGCGTTTTGCTTACTCGTGATAAATTAAAACACTGTGTCCGTTTCAAATACGGTTTTTATTATAACGTAACTTTGATATAGTTTCTATACTATTCGTTTCATCGCTATTTGCCAAATAAAAAACTCTCTTATTTTGCCGATAAACGGAACAATCTACCTGATCCTAGCCATAAAAACAAGCCACGGTATGAGATAAGAGCCGTTTGGGATTTTTTATTTGGCAAATAGCAATGAAATAAACTATACTTCATAGTACCAAGTTCAAGGCGATTTAAGTCAATGAGTGGACAAATGGGACTGTTTGAATTATTTATAACAATAATATTTACCTAAAATAATTACTCTGTATTAAATCGACGTTTGAAAAAACCACAAAATCGCGTGAAGAAGAAACATACCCACAGGTAGCTTACTGAAATCATATTTTATCGTCTACCACCATACGTAGGAATATACAGGGTGTTATATTTTAAACCAGACCTGGGGAAGCTACCTAAACTAAGTAATGATAAATTAAAATACTTTATATCATTTCAAAAACAGTTTTTATTGCAACTTAACGCTGATATAGTTTCCATACTTCAGCGCATCATCTTCAAGGTCATTTAAGTCGACAAGTGAATAAATAGGGCTATCTGTATTATTTATAACAAAAATATTTACCTAAATTAATGATTCTGTATTAAATCGACGTCTGGAGAAATCACAAAATCGCGTCCATATATAAAATATGCCTATAGAGTTTACTGAATTTATATTTTATATTTTACCGTCGCGATCATAGGAATATACAGGGTGTTATATTTAAACCAGACTCGGGGAACTATTTAAACTAAGCAATGGTGAATTACAAACTTTTATTTCATTTCAAAAGCGATTTTTATTGTAACTTGACGCTGATTTAGTTTATGTACTCCAGCGTATCGTCTTAAAAACAAATCAAGTAAATGACTGAAGAAATAGGACTGTTTGCATTATTTATAACAAAAGTACTTACCTAAATTAATTAATCTGTATTAATCGACCGACGTCTGGAGAAATCACAAAATCGCGTGGATAAAAATATGTCGAGTAGCTTTTAACAAAAAGAAAGCACTTCTATGCTCAGGGGTAATAAACTTAGAAACAAGAAAGAGATTTTTGAAAACGTATGTATGGAGCACGGCGCTATACGGTTGCGAAACCTGGACGGTAGGGGAAGCAAGTAGGAAGAAATTAGAAGCTTTTGAGATGTGGTGTTACCGAAGAATGATGAAAATACTGTGGACTGATAGGGTTAGAAACGAAGAAGTATTAGAGAAAGTCGACGAGAAAAGAAGTATGTGGAAAAACATAAAGAAGAGAAGAGATAGAATGGTAGGCCACTTGCTGAGACATGGGGGAATAATAGTCCGTGATATTATGGAGGCAGAAATAGGCAGAGGTGAGAAAGGCAGAGGTAGGCCTAGATTAGACTACTGCTCACAAATAGTAAGGGATGTAGGTTGTAGCACAATTTGCGAAATGCGTAGGTTAGCACAAGATAGGAGAGGCTGGAGGTTAGCGTCCAACCAGTCTTAGGACTGATGACCTCATGATGATGAATACTAAAACTAAAAGCTTATTACCATAGTGGCATAAGTCAAGCAACTTAAGTTATTAAAAAAATAATAAGTTACAACTGTGAATTAATATGGTGTACCATGTCCATCATTATGTATTACAGCAGCACATCTGTGAGGCGTAGGTCATATCAAGTTGTCTATTATTTTGGGAGATATCTGTTGCCATGCATTAGAAAGGGCTACGAAGAATTCTTTGCGATTTGAAAAGACGTTGTTTTGTCGAACTTGTCTGTGTACAGTAGCCCATAAATCTTCCACTGGATTTAAGTCCGGAGATTGAGCCGGCCATGGTAAAACTTGTACGTTATTGTCTCTAAACCAAGTTTTCATCAGCTTTGATGTATGTGTTGGACCGTTATCATGCTGAGAAATCCAAAATAATGGCATTGTCCATTCGGTATGAAGTAACCTAACATTCTGCAATATATCTATACTGATCCATTATACCCTCTATTTTAAATGATGATTCTATCCCAAAGCCTGAGAAACAGCCTCACACTAATACATGACTTCCTCCATGTTTCACCGTTTTAATACAATATCGTGGACTAAATCTCTGGCCAGGAGGACGTATATAACCAGGTCGTATATAACCAGACCATCATTTCCTATGAGATTAAACTTCGCTTCATCGCTGAACAAGATAGTTTTCCATTTTTCAGTAGTCTAGTGTAAGTGTAAGTAAATTTACGTCAAGCCTTTATGTTTTTCGTACTCAATAATGGTTCTTTGACAGGTCTTTGGGCATGCAAGCCCGCTTGTACTAGGCGTTTGCTGACAGTTCTTGAACACACGTTGAGCCCTAAATCTGCTCTAATTTGAGCCGCAATTGCAAATGGGTCCTGTTTACTTTTCGGATAAATTAATGTATCTTCTCTTGTCGTTTCCGAGGCCGACTAGAACCAACACCCACTGATATGTAGAGGTGTTGTTGCTAGAACGCGGGGCAGTTGCGACTATCGGTCTATTCCGGTTACGTTTCTATATACTGGATATTACTGATTTATTGAAGTGAATACTTCTTTAGCGGCGTTCTGATATTTGACGAGAATGGAGAGTGAATTGGAAAAAATGTAACGTTTTGAGATTTCGTTACACGAGAGAGAAAAAATATATAACGTAGAGAGAAGGAGAAAGAGAGCTATACATTTGGTATACCTAAAACACAGGCTTCGTTACAAGACAGAGTACACAGATATATAACATAGAGAGATAGAGAGCTATACATCATATATATCAGTTTAGGCTATCCGCATCTCCCTTTTGTGCGATCCTTCACGCTATATATTAACAGCTGAAGTAGCACGCGTGTGTACCGAATATTTATCATTGTGTTTTGTAATTATTTACGTTATTTACATCTGTGTTCTGAGATTCTTTGATAATATCCTTGAACCGTTTAACTTGTTAAAATCTAGAAGATATAATATATTTCATTCACCGCTCCCTACTGGTTTACAGCCACACAGGTGCAAATGCACTTGGAAGAGGCGAAGACGAAATCCCTTTGATTCTCGGGGGAGATTTCAATGTAAATTTCGCATCAAATGATTCTTTGACGTTGATTAACTTTCTTCGAGAAACATTTGGTCTGCTTATAAATAACAATCCCAAAGAATCAACAACAAAATCCGGAACAACAATAGATGCAATTTTTTCACGTTATCTAGAAAATACCGAATCACGAACATATAATTCATATTTTAGTTATCACAAACCAATCATATCAGTATTACCAATTGAACCACCAGCCGATGATAGTGTAGATAATGAATAAACCGAATATTTTTTACACAAATATTATATTGTTATATTTCTTTTGAAATTATCCCTCTCCCTTTCTCTCTCTCTCTCTCTCTCTCTCTCTCTCTCTTTTAATCTCTCACTCTTAATCTCTCTCATTCTCTATTCTAAAGAAGTATTCACTTCTATCATGTGTACTGTGCTGTAGATTATATTTTTTTTATTAAAATGTTTTTTAATATTTGCTTGTACCCTGCTCATTCATTCTTACAATTGCTAATTTTACATCGTTAGAATGCGTTTTCCGCAACATGGCTGTAAGGCATTTGTTTATAGAGCACAATTCTGTAATACGCGTGTCTCATATGGTCGTTTTCAGGGGATTCCCCGATTAGATCATTATTGGTTGCCTAACCACGATAACCTTGTTATCGGTTATTAACTATTCTGCATTTAATTCTGATATGTGGGCCCTCATACACGGTCAAACATGTTACGCAACAATCGTAACATTTGACCGTGTATGGCAGGGATTGATCAGTTGCGCAACAGTTTGAAACAAATCGGTCGGGATCGAAATTTGTGAATCGTGTGAATCCAATGTTTGCACAAACATGGTGTTGCGCAAACCGGTGGTTGCCCAACAGTTTGACCGTGTATGGGGGCTTTTATACCAAGTTTTATCTATTAAAAGGGTATCAATTGATGCGTTATTAAATTAGGACAATTTCTCTCTGAATATTACGTTTCTTTAAAATATGAAATATAATATAATAGTTGCTTGACTTTTGTCCACCATTGTATATTCTTTAATTATTCATAGTGCCTGGAATTTTAGTTTCTCTCCAAACTTTCACCGCATTATTCATTAGATCACCATAACCTAAATACGAAATAAAACACCATTTAAAAACGAAACACTATTATTAAATCACTCTGGACATTTTTACACATTTTTTTTTAATAGTTACAATACAATACGAATTATCCGACTATATCTATAAATTCCCCAGTCTTTTAAATCAACTCCAGACAGATCCAGTCTATCCGAGGCTCTCTATTTCAAAAGCAACCAACCCCCGTCAAAACTTCCCCACAATCTTCTCCCAGTCTTTAATCTGCACCAGCGCCTCTTTCGCTGCATTCCCCATGATACCTTCGGGAGAGTTCTCGGGTTCGTAGCTGAGGATGACGCTGGCCTCCGTGAGATACTTCAGGACCTCTTTCAGTCTGGTTTTCAATTCGGTTTTGGAAAAGGACTCGTATTCCATGTCTCTCGACAGAAGTATCATCATCGGAGCGTGCAGTTCGTACAGGGTAACACCTGGAACATAGGATCGAATAGTGAAAATATCGCGATCGGAGTTAATGCTTGACATACAGCGCTTCCGCCACAAGAGAAACTTCGACCATAATATCACGTTTTTTGTTCAATGTTCATTATCGCGCAATTTTATTTCAGGACAAATGAATACATTTTATTGACAAAATGCTTATCTCCACTTAAAAATTACTTCAGTGTATAATTTCAGAAAATAAAACCCGCCACATGTAGGATTCGACATCTGTCCCGGATGGGAACCGAACAACATATAGCTGTTTCGAACTTATTAGTTCTCATCAGTGCCGTACACGATACGCCGCACGCTGATCCAGGACAAATTCCGAATGAAATCTGTGGGGTATACATCTATATCGATACGATCTATGTATCGATAGCTGTGTCAGCTGTATGTCGTTCGGTTCCCATCCGGGACAGATGTCGAATCCTACCTGTGGCGAGGATCGCTTTTAGGTATAATTCAATGCCTGGCGGGGCTTCAGTCCGAGGAGTAGTTGTTTCCTATAGCTATTATGTGATAGCCTTGCTATTCGGGAACTACTTTGATAACCGCTTGGTGGTTTTGTAGTTCCTTTTCTCGATTTCCGACTTATATGTTACTGATTAGTTGAAATCATTTAATTATATCACGTAGATACTATGATGTAAATTTTCGAAAAAATTAAAGTAATAATGTGAAGTTTCACTAGTAAGGGGTGGTCCAACCATAATGCACGATGTTAATTGTAAGTCACACCTTAACGTCAAGCTTTTTGCCCAACTTAATTTGACATTTCTTTGTTTCAGTGTTTGACAAATTCAACCATGGAGAGGTACACAATTGAGCAGCGCATTGAGATTGTTGAAGTCTTTTACGAAAATGGGCGTTCCAATCAAAATGCATTTCGTGCACTTCGTGACTTCTTTGGTCAGCATAATCGACCAAATGTGTCCACAATCGGGAGAATTGTGCGCAAATTTCAGCAAACCGGGTCTGTAGGAAATGTGAAAACACCTGTGCATGCTCGCCCAGTTCGTTCTGCGGAAAACGTTGCTGTTGTTCGCGATAGTGTAGCAGAAGAGCCGTCAACCTCGACTCGTCGTCGTGCCCAACAATTGAACATCTCACGAACATCACTGATGCGAATTTTGAAGAAAGATTAGAATTTACACGCTTACAAGGTTCAATTGACTCAAGAGCTGAAGCCTACTGACCATTTCAAGCGTCGCGTCGTCAATACGCCGAATGGTTGGTTGAACAGACAGAAGTGAATGGTGACTTTACAAAGAAAATCATCTTCAGCGACGAGGCACACTTTCACCTCAGTGGATTCGTTAACAAGCAGAATTGCCGCATTTGGGCAAATGAGAATCCACGAGTGATTGTTGAAAAGCCGATGCATCCACAAAGAGTGACTGTTTGGTGCGGTTTATGGGCTGGCGGCATCATTGGGCCGTACTTCTTCGAAAATGAGGTCGGCCAAGCAGTTACCGTGAATGGTCTTTGCTATCGCGAGATGATAACGGACTTCTTGTGGCCAGAAATTGAAGATATGGACCTGGACAATATGTGGTTCCAACAGGATGGTGCTACTTGCCACACAGCCAACGAAACAATGGCACTTTTGCGCGAGAAATTCAATGGCCGTGTTTTCTCACGTCGTGGCGATGTTAATTGGCCGCCACGATCATGTGGTTTGACACCGTTAGACTTCTTTCTTTGGGGATATTTAAAAGAAAAAGTGTACGCCAATAAGCCAAGAACAATTCAAGAGCTAAAGGATGAGATAATTCGGCACATTAACGACATTGAACCTCAATTATGTCTCAAGAGTCATTGAAAATATGGACCATCGGATAGAGGTATGCCACCGAAGCCGTGGCGAGCATTTGGCCGATATTTTGTTTCACACATAATTGTCATAGATCCTTCTATCATAATAAAAAATATTAAGATAATTCTCTGAAAACTTTTTGTTTTATTTACAATTAACATCGTGCGTTTTGGTTGGACCACCCTTTATAATAGACTTGTAAATAATTACAGTAAAATAACGTCAAAATGACGTCGTTTTTTAGTAATTTTTATGATAAATGAGTTCTATGATCTTCACGCGTAACTGGTGTGGCAAATATAACAAAAATCCAGACGTTAGCAGTCTTAAATGGTCAACTCCGTGTTTTCACTTAAAAATGATGTTAAAATAACGCCACAATATATTATTGCAGCCAGAACTATGGAATGGATTATTATTGTTATATCGACGTAAAGCAATAAATAGAGCCAGTTTAAAATTAGTGAAAAATGTCAGGTCGAAATAATGTCACTTTTACGTCATTTGTGTGTAATGAACAAGAAAAATCCAGTCGCTTAACAAACTAAAAACAGGATGGCTTATGATGAAAAAAATTATCGACTGCTTGATGAATTAATAATAAATAGGCAAAGCGTAAAGTTAGTCATACAAATCATATCAAAATAACGTTAATTTTATGTAGTTTTTGTAATAAACGTGTATAAAATATTAAATTATTACATATTGAGGCTTTAATTAAACGATTGATAGAAACGTAAATATCATGTTTAATTTAACGCCATTTAAATACCATAACGTAAAATAAATAAACAGTTTTAAAACCTTAAAGTGGACTTTTCCGCACGTAGAACATCTCTATCTCGAAATTGAGTGACCGAGAAAAAATAAGCCAACACATAAATGCAGAATTTGTTTTATGAGACAGTTTTACTATTTTCAAATAGTCCACCCTCGTGCTTTCTCATGACCCATGAACAGGGTGGGGTGTGTCCTATCTACCTCAAAATCAATAAATGTCGTCTGGTAGACGTCCCTAATCAGAATCAGTCGAAACCCGATCGATCCGACACGATTTAATTGAGTGATCGTGCTAATAAAAAAAATTCTCAAATAGTCCATCATTGTGCTTTCTCATGACCCATGAACATGGTAGAGTGTGTTCTATCCACCTCAAATTCAATTGGTGTCGTCTGGGAGACGTCCCCGATCAGAATCAGTCAAAACCCGATCGATTCGACATGATTTAGTTGAATTATCCTGTTAACAAAAAAAATTCTCAAACAGTCCACCGTCGTGCTTTCTCCTGACCCACGGACAGGGTGGGGTGTGTCTTATCCACCTCAAAATCAATTGGTGTCGTCTGGGAGACCTTCCCGATCAGAATCAGTCAAAACTCGATCGATCCGACACGATTTACTTGAGTTATCGTGCTAACAAGAAATTTTAATGCCGACGACAACGACGACATACACAGACAAATTTTTTTTAAAACTATTGTTTTTAGGCCGAAAAACGAAAAATAAACCCAAAAAACTTTTAATTTTTCAATTTTTCTTTACACGATTACATTACTGTCCCGCTAGTATAGTTGAGTGCGGAAAAATAAAAAGAGTAAATTCATTTCATAAATAACCAAACTTGCATTTTCATACTGACACTCTTTTTATAGTATTATAAAAAGAGTGTTGTATATATTTTACCTCTTATCCTCGTGTATCCAGGTTCGATGACGTCGAGCACCCTCAGG
This sequence comes from Rosalia funebris, assembly GCA_037954035.1. Lineage (NCBI taxonomy): Eukaryota > Metazoa > Arthropoda > Insecta > Coleoptera > Cerambycidae > Rosalia > Rosalia funebris. Next base: position 2,318,263 of record JAZFAV010000007.1, read on the forward strand.
ATCTCCAAGCATATATCGCGCTTCCTTTCCAGAGCGTCATTCGTCAGCTCGTAGATCAAGTATCCATTGATTTTTCCGTACATCTGGCTCAGGGAGACTTTCACCCCGAGGCATAGATAGTGAGTGGGGTGCAACACGTTCCTATATTTGTTGAGGAACGCCTCCATTCCGCTAACGTCGTTCACGTCGATCTGTTCCACCTCCTGCGATATCCTGAAAATGCCAAGCGCGTCCATGTTTATAAATTCACCACCAAGTAACCGAGGCGGCGATTTCTTACCTGTGCAACAACAGTTTCATCGACCTGGCCGGTAACCTATAACCAGGACACTTGCCGGTGGAGTCGTTGCAGCTCCACGACGCCTCAGGGTCAAGAGAATTATCACAAAGCATCAGTCCGGTCTTGCACTTGGGGCAGATGAGGGCGCTAGCGTACGTCCCCAACTCTGTCGGATCGGAGCATCTCCTGCAGTGGCACTCAAAGAATTTGTTGTCCAGAAGGTGTTCGCGTCTCTTCAAGGTGTTCTGTGGGAGGAATTACATTAAAGATTAGATTGTATTATTAGGAATGGCCACCAAATATCAAATTCCGATATTTTGTTCTGATAAGTGCAAGGAATTGGGGTAAGTGTAGACTGTTTATTCAGAACTATATGTTGGACAAGTCTAAAGTGACTTATCCAGACATGGTGAGCTCTGAACTGACTACTATGATTTTCTAGAATCAGCGAATTCATTTGGAAGGTAACTCCAAATTAAGGGGGCATTCCGTTTTTTCTTTTTTGGAAAAAATGCATTTTCTTGAATTTTTGCAATCCTCATATCCATAAAAAGGTCCCTGTAAAAGCATTTCCCGGAATTCCCTTATTTACGGGAAATATAGAGCCGCTAATGCTGGCCTGCACATGACCTCTAGACTCTCGCCTCGGGCCTATTGTAAGTGCGAGGAACAGGTTTCGAAACGGTCCAAAAGGTATTTTCTTTTATAATATTTGTAGTTCGTGTTCCTGTCTGTTTTCCCGACCACATCCGCACTACATTTCAGCAGTGGCGGAGCGTCCGTTAAGGCTGTAAAGCTAGTTAAATCGCATATTATTCTTCGCGTCGGCATGCCGGTAAGCGGCAGTGGGCGTGCGCTGTCTGGGCTAAATCTCCACCGCCTTGGTTTTAACGGACTTTATTGAGATCCGCGGTGTAGTGAGGGGAGAGGAGAGTACGCGAAAACTGGTATGCAATTTAGCTAGCTTTACAGCCTTAATGGACGTTTCGCCACTGCATTTCAGCTGTTTTCATCTGAAGAAAGATGATGAAGAAAGTTTTTTCTCGCAATTGTTCGATATCACAGTCATAAAACTTGTTAACCCTTTATACACCATGGATCGTAAAGGATAACTGGTGCGACCAATAATAATCCGCAGCACGACAAATGCTCCCCAGGAGAAGACAGTTGGTGTACCTGGCGTAAGGCTGAAGCTACTAATTCTCTTGCCGAGTACAAGCACAAGACTCCTCTGAACGAGACTGTATTAAAAGTCATTAGGCCAGTTTACGAGGATTTATCCTCGGAAAATTTGCTGAAAATGTGCTTGGGAGCTAATATGCAAAATAACAATCAGAAATAAATGCGATGATTTGAAGCATGGCGCCCAAACATCAGCTTTCTGGCTTCATTGTTATTGAAACAGCGACTCAATTAGCTGAAATGATATTTAACGAGGGCACCTCAGTATTTTTACGGGTGTTGAGTATCATGTGCCGTGGGGCCTTACGCCGGCGCCGGAGCGGCGCCTAGCCCTACACCGGACCGACCCATGATTAGGCGCCCATCAACAACCCTGAACGCAGGGTTTCGTATGCTGCCATAAGGGCTACAAGCGAACAAAGGAAGAAAGTAACAGCGCGGTTGGAGGGTTATGAAGAAGAGGAGGGACAATTGTATAGCCCAAGTATTGCGGATTGACGGTAAATTTACCTGCCTTAATTAGCTTTCAAAACTTCAAACGCATTTTCCTCGAAAAGACGATTTTCAAAACGGCGAGCAAGCTTTCTCTAAAGCTATTGAAGCGATTGAGCTGAAATTTCGTACACAAGTTCTTTAAAGATTTGGGTATCGTGTGATGAGCTTTTTTTGAAAAAAAATTTACAATTTTTCTATTAACAATAACAGTTGACAAAACGGATGAAAATCGCGTTTTTTTCGAAAAAAGTCCGCCATTTTGTTACTTCTTCGAATTTTAGAAAAAGTTCCCGTGACGCGATAGCTAATTGGATACTAATTGGTTTCCAATTAGCTATCCAATTACCGTTTTTGTTTTAGATGAACTGGGCGGCTGGAAACATGCTCATCGTTTTTTATAGGCCTTCAATGAAGTGGATATAGCGGTCGCCATTTTGTTTTTTTTTTCCAAAAAAAAATTATTTGTAAACTAGTACTCTAGAATAAAGGATATAAAAAAACGGGAATGCTCTACCTCTATTACTTTTCCCGTAATAAATTAAATACAAACACTTAAAAAAACAATGCCCCTTAAATCATGTTTCATAGGCATTAAAAACGTTGGGAAGCCTCTTTGTGCTTGCATCTCATTCACGAAATTATTTCTAGTGGTTATGGATCAGTATTAAATTCCGACGATTCCACGGTACATGGACGAAGGTTAAGTCCTTGAATCATCAAGGACGTTAACCTTCGTAAAGCAACAGATTCAGAAACAAACTCTGATGTTTGCATTAATCTTTCTCTTCAAGTTTCTACTTGTTACATTTGTTCCTCCAATTCATATCATTATTTCACAGATTCGAATTTTATGAAGCTCTTTTGAGCTGTTTTAAGAGACAGTCGTCACTTGTTAATCATATTTCCAAAACCAGAAACAGTTTTCTGAGTATTTGGTGACGGATCTTCCAGTATCTTCTTCTTTGGAGAAGGAGATTTTTCATGGTTGAGAAACTACGAACTTTGGTTTTGTTCAATTCCATATTGTAATGATTTATTTTACAGAATCGTGGAATTTGAGGCCTTTTGGTTGACTGGTCTGGTCTTATTTTGGTAATTCGCTTGAAATAATGTTCTCAAAATCGGAATTTGACTCTTCAGGATCATTCTTGTAAGTAAGTAGTTTATTTTACCTTGTAAGTAGATTACTATGATATATATATAAATAGTATTTTTGTTAAAAATTTTGTAAAGCAATCGTATCTAATCTAAAGTCTTAATAGAGGTTTCTCTTCATACGGTAATAAATAATATCAAACCTGCAGCGTATACGCGTAGCTCAACGTGATGGGATGGCCTAATGGAATTTTCGTGGACGCTCTGATAGTCAATTTGAAGTTGTCCTCGTCATCTGTATGATTCGTATTTGGAACACAGTCGTGTGACAGGAGGAAGGCCGTCGGGTACAGGCCTCTTATGTTTATGCCTTGTTGACCAATTTCAAAACAATTTACCTGAAACAAAGAAATATCACAAAATACTACATACATTAGACAACCCCACAAATCCAAAGCCGAAGATGTGTAGATGGAGGATAAATATTGAAAAAACGCGGAAAAACTTCATTCCCGCCGACGACATTGTCGATACCAAGATGACGATAGTCAGTAGCTAGTCGTATTTGCTGTAGCGCTCTAACCAGACGAGGCAAATAGACAAGGCGCGTGCCTTATCTCGCGCACGACTAAAGAGAGTAGAGATCACAGAGTGCAGGGAGTGGTCTTCACAATATACACGTAAAACAGACACGAGACTTGTTGAACCGCATTACCAGCTCATAAGAATAGTGTTCTATACCTTACTGCCTACTATTTTGAAACCAGAGTATAGAATGGAATTAGAGTGTCCATAATCAATGAAGAACAAGACTCTCAAAAGTACAAAATTTTATATTTCTATCAGCACAGACAATTTTTCGAGGTGTTTGCTTGAAAAATAAGACAATATTGGACAAAAAATTGGAACTTTAACAAGTCGCATATTTAATATGTAGCAGCGGCGTTTCAGTATTACTTTTACATACAAAGTATTGGTTGATGACCCGTTTGGCGAAGGTACAACTTTAACAATGCAGAAGAATGAGGCTTCCTTCCGCTTCAAAATATCGAGTGTACAATACAGAATGTGATGCTGTTTCACTCTTTCTTCTATGCATACATTAGAATGTCACACTTTTTCTTATTATTGATGAGCAGTACGTCACAGTACTACATATGTAGGTGTTTCGATGTTATTCGAAAATTGAAATAGCAACAAAATAAAACCGGGCGTGGAAAAGAGTCTACTTTTTCTTCCATTTCCTCCGTGGTGTGTAAGAAAGTTGATATTTGTTATCGTAGTACATCACTAATACTACCGCGATTATCCAGAATGTTTTCCCGAGCCCAGGGTAGGTATGTAGGTAAACTATTTCCCAAACATCAACAGAAAGAACATTCGTGAGATTAATGGCGTGTTTTCTTTTGGTACGTCGTAACCTCGCCTGTCCTAATCAATATCTCCTGTAGGTCACTTTAGTTTGCGAAACCCCCTTCCGTTTATTTACGATAAATTGTTTATTATTCCTGTTATTTTTATCTGGATAACGTTAAGGCGTCCCCCAATTAATTTGAACACCTCAAATAGTTTCGGGGCAGTTGAAATATAAATATAATTGTTTTAGTTTTAGTCAACATCTTAACCTTTGGGAATTTCGGATTGGTTGCAAAGGGAGCGCCTGACTCATCTCCAATCCTTCAAGTTGCTCAGGAATTTCGCACTCGTGTTTACGAATATAAGAATAGACGCGATTTTCGTAATAGACACGCGAGAAAAATTGTAGCTGAGGAATTTTGGAATGGTATACAGGGTGCGGCTAGGGTTCGAAATGTGTCCTGTAACGCCACGTGACGAGGTTTGGTAATATTAATGGCAACAGTAATTAGTGGTGTCGCTGTTTCTCTACTTTAGGTGAATCATTACGTATATATTAATTTCATAATTAGAATTGTATGAATTCAGTAGTAATCTTCTTCATTTAAACCTTAGTTTCAAAATTGTAGGCAGTAAGTAATTCGCTCTTGTTCACCTGCTATTAAGGCAAACAAGAGAGACAAGGCCCGTGCCAACTGTCTGTGCGCAACTAAAGATAGCAGAGATCACAGTGCAGGGAGCGGTTTTTACATTTTACAAGTAAAACAGACACGAGAATTGTCGAATCGTATTACCAGCTCATAAAAATAGTGTTATATACCTTACTGCTCACTATTTTGAAACCGGAGTATAGTAAAATCGGATTTATCCAGGCGTATGTCATTCCTCCCATTCCCATCTCATTATGTGATTTAAAATCATATAATGATTTTAAATCCGAGACCTCCTTAACGTCCTCAAGGCTCAACTTTAGGACCACTATTCTTTATTTTATTGTATGGTGGTGGTTTTCCTCTGGGCAATAAAGGCATTATTATTATTATTTACATACAGGGAACACATACATGAACAAATTCGTTAAAATAGTTACTGGGCAAGATGCTTAGATATGGCAATTTTAGATGTGCATTTAGTATACGCAGGGGCGTAGTGTGAGAAAAGAATCTAGGGATGTGATAAAAATGTTATAAGGGGAAGAGGTATAGTCAGATGTATGGTAGGCTATATGAAAATGGTAAAAATAAAAAAAAGACACTAACCTAAAATGATTATGCCGAGATATATATCCTAATTTTTAAAATGCATATCAATTCTTCGGTTTTTGTTCATCCAGCAAAAACGTCTATCACTGTTTCTTCAAATGTTGGAGACGATCTCATTTATTAACAAGGCACTTTCAATATTTATTAATGCTAAAGCTGACAGTCTTTCCTGCTTTTGATAATTTCGCAGATAAGTCTTTAATCTCTTTAAACATGAAAATGATCATTCCGCGAAACTGCTTGTGGCAGGAATAGTCAAAATTAAACGACACAATTTTGATGAATCCGGGAAAACAGAAGATAATTGAAGGGACATAATATATTGGTGAAGCTCAAAAACAGTGCTATTTTTCATATCGGGATCACTATAAATCATAGAAAGTTCACTTTTTAAACGATTTACGTCAAAGAATGTTCCATATGTATCTACTAAAGAAGAAAAAGGTTCGTCAGGAAAACGTTTTATGAATAAAGTAAATTGTGTGGAAATTTCACTAAACCGTTCACTAATGTTCAAAGTCACAACGTCCAAAATTTCATAAAACAATCGTGCGTAGGTGCTTTTCTTATCTTCATCATCATTAGGTCATCAGTCCTAAGACTGGTTGGACGCTAACCTCCAGCTTCTCCTATCTTGTGCTAACCTACGCATTTCGCTAATTGTACTACAACCTACATCCCTTACTATTTGTGAGCAGTAGTCTAATCTAGGCCCACCTCTGCCTTTCTTCACTCCTATTTCTGCCTCCAAAATATCGCGGACTATTCCCCCATGTCTCAGCAAGTAGCCTACCATTCTATCTCTTCTTTTCTTTAAGTTTTCCCACATACTCCTTTTCTCGCCGACTTTCTCCAATACTTCTTCGTTTCTAACCCTATCAGTCCATGGTATTTTCATCATTCTTCGGTAACACCACATCTCAAAAGCTTCTAATTTCTTCCTACTTGCTTCCCCTACCGTCCAGGTTTCGCAGCCGTAAAGTGCCGTGCTCCATACATATGTTTTCAAAAATCTCTTCCTTGTTTCTAAGTTTATTACCCCCGAGCATAAAAGTGCGTTCTTTTTGTTAAAAGCTACTCGACCCTGCGCTATTCTTTGTTTTATGTCTTTATCGCTTCTTCCATCCCAATTTATTTTACTTCCTAAATAAGTGAAGTCTTTAGTCTTTTTCTTATCTTCTTCAGGATTAAATCCAAACGCATTCCTTTACTTGGTGATTAATTTTCTAACACAAATCTGTCTACACGGTCCCAAATGTCACTAAACTCGTTTCTCATTTTTTGAGTATGTAATTTGAAATCGGCGATCTTTTTATTGCAGTAACTAATATCTGATATTTTTGTCTGTAGAATTTTAAACAGACTCTCGGAATGTGGGAATATTGCAGAAAACACTGCTAAGAAAAAATTAAAATCAAAGTCGCGCAATAAAGTTAAAGGGCCTCTAGCACAAGTAACGGTTTCTCGATCCCATTCCTCATTTTAATTTTCCACAATTACCTGAAACAGACGCTACCAAATCTTTCTTATGTTATGTCGACAGTCGCCAAGATGCATTCACATGATCGCATAACCGAGTCCTGAAATAACGACACCTACTCGAAGTTCCACTGTTGACTGCGTAAGATCACTGACCTTTTCGCCCATCTAACGCGTAGCTTGGATGTAACGTGGACCATCGCATTTCAGCACTGCAGCAAGTAACGCGGGAGTCCAATAATTTCGGGCGCCTTCACGGCCGATTTGAAATAAAAAAGTTAATGGTAGCGTTTAAAGTAAATAATGTATGTTTGCGGTCGGTTTATAATAATTAAAAAATTGTAATAATTGAATAAATCGATTGAACTTTTAAATAACACTAATTTGTCAATTTTTTAAGGGATGCGATGCATCACTCGCATCCATGTACGCTACGCCCCTGGGTATACGTGTCTTTTTGCCGTCATAGATTTTTTTAAATGGCAACACCCTTATTTAAAGAGCCCATTTAAGAGGGTACATTTTTTTACATATCATGCGCCAAGTTTTGTGGCAGTCGGTAACAGTCGACAGATTGCCAATTGTAGCTCAAACAACAACTCACTAGCATAGTTTAAATACAACGACGAAACGTGATGAATTTTTTTGGTCACTCTATACATACCTCCAGGATTCCACAGATCGTGTGAACCTCGTCTTCCGTGAACTCCGTCAGACCCCAGTCCTTTATGATCCTATCGACAACGTTGACCTGGTTTCCGTTCCATACTTCCGGTATGTTCTTCCTGATCTCGTTGTGGCTCTCCATGTCCATTATGATGTTGTACGTGGTCGGATCTGTGGTCTTCAAGATGAGGCACCTCAACGGAACCACCGCGTTGAGATGGAGCCGTATGCTTTTTAGATCGGTGTAGTCCAAGAAGGACGAGGATTTGGTCTCTTGGAGGATGGTGCACTCCATTTCCGTGTGGCCGTGCCGTCTCTTGAGCCCGGGGCACTTCTGGGAGCAGAGGGGCCACCCGCAGCCTTCGCACCTTTGAAATAAACAAGTATCTTAATAGTCAACCCTAAATAGATGATGTTTTTTTTTAAGGGAACCTGAATAACTCGGTTTTTGTGTCTTTAAGGACACGTTCCTGCAACAGATTCATTTTTGTTTAGGAAGAGACACTTGGGTATGCCAGTTTCAGTTGCACATCTGCACGCCCCTGGTCGAGACCGCCACCCTTCCACGAATTATAGGAAACAGGGGGCGAGTTAAACCTCATATTAAAGAGATTTTAATTCTCTTTGTAAATACGCCCAACACTCGAGATTTCATGCCGAACGGTTATTTTCTTTATATAAGAACATTTCTTCACCACACCGGACATCGCTCAGGAAAACGATTTTAGACAATTCAGATTTCTAATGCTACCTGGGTAAGTATTACATATTTTAGTAATCATTATAACTATACGTAGTTACTTATATACGGCGCAGCCACGAAAGCAATCAGAATTTATGTGTTTTGAGAAATTTTAGTGTTGTTTTATTTTCAGAGATATCTGAGGTGGATCCATTAAAAAAAAATCAGAAAATATCGATATTTAATTGTTTATAACTCTAAAATTAGTCCTGAATCCATTGATTTTGGCTTGAGGACTGATTATCGATTGAGGAGGATGGATTAGTCCTCAAGAAGTTGATCACTAAATCATATATGAGACGACAACATGTATTTTGAATTTTCTGGATTCTGTATTTTTTCCAAAATGATACAATAGTCTCAACATCTTTATTAATATTATTAGAAACTGCAGCTACAGCCCGTCAAGAATAGGAACAAGTCTCAAAACTGCTATAACGGACCGCCTATGAGGTGCGCAATAAATAGCCTGGTATTTAGTCAGTCGGATTGAGACCTTTGCAAAGTGATGTATGTGCAATTTGAATGTACACAGAGTTTGATCTCGCCGCGCGTAAAGTGCATCCTTTTCGCTACGAACGCTGCTTCGTTCTTTCTTCCACGCATACATAGAAAATCTCACACTTGTTCTTATTCTTGGAATACCTTGGAGTACCTTAAAATATTCGAAGTGGCGCAATATTTGCGTCTCATCTGCAAATGCTTGTATTGTGGTGTATTTTGGATCACGGATATGTCTGCCGCATAAACAATGAACAAAAGAGGGCCCAGTATTGACCCTTGTAGAACTCCGGAAGAAATGGATTTTCGGTCAGGTACATCATGATCTAATTTAACGTTTTAAAGCTGGCCCAGTAAGTAGTTTTTGAAAAATGAAGTTGAGATTGTATCAAATCCAAGTTCTTGAGCGACAATAGCGTTAAATGCTTTCGAAAAGTCAAACTGTTGAAAAGTAATAATTAACTTCTAAAGCATGTAGGTCAACAGATATGGTTTATATAATAATTCTTTGCGTGTGCCTCACAGGTAATAATCGTATGAATCAATCAACTGACATTTTTGAACGTGTCGTGCCGAAAACACATTTTAGGATAACAGTTAGTACAATACGATTCCGTCAACCTATGACAGAGTAATGAAAAGGTTCTCCACAAAATCATTCAATGGAAGTGATATTTCCATTAAAATAAATGAAATAAATTCAACAAAAATCAAAATAAATGAAACAAAAATGAAATAAATTTTACAGAAATATTGAGACGCCAATGAATCAAATTATACAATAAAGCAATGTGACATCATAATTGCATTTTGTTCGGCAAATTATTAACTGTCTACGCCGCACGTAGTTGATTGAAACATATGTCGCTAGACATACGTGCTGGTAACTGTGGCATATTAGTAACAATTGCGAGTGGTGTAGCATGTGATCCGTGCGTCGGCACTAAATTGATACACGCGCAAAGATCCATTATACAAATTGTAAGTAAATTTCCGGAGCTGTATATTCATATCCCTTAAATTTCGCCCAAAAATTCCTTGGCATTTTGTTGGAATTGCAAATGTGATAAGATAATATGTCTGTACGAGTAGTTTTTCCCGTCTAATAGATGCCAATGTAAAATTACAAAAGACTGTAAGCTGTCCAAGTTTCTATTAACCAGTTAACCTACTGTGTCCAGTTTCTATTTATAGTTATTCTCTATAATCATTTGTGGAAGGGTGGCCACCCCGAACAGGGGGATCGAGTTGTACATCTGAATTTGAATACTCGCGTGTTCTCTTCGAAACAAAACATGACCCGTTTCGGGAAGACCCAGTTTTCTTATTATATTTTTCATCTTGGAATACAAGAACAAATAAATGTGAAACAATCTTATAATAATATTTTTATTCCCACGGACATCAGCCACCCAGCGGTTTTAAAAATATCTACTGGATGAAAAATAGACTGAACTAAAGTAAACAATGTATAAATTTATATCAGTTAAAAATATAAGTAAGAAATATGGGGGCAATTGAATATTAAGTGTAACTTGTTATGAAGGAAACACATAAACATTTATAGCAATTTAATTGAGAATAATTCGTAAGTTATCAACGGGGTACCATTTATTTTTGTCCGCGAGGAAGTTATGTGATGAAATCTTTGATGAAATACGTATAGTCTTTGAAAATAAAACATAAGCCGGTGTTCAACACGTGATAGATTTACCTAATAGTAATAGTAATATTTCTCTTGTGTTACGAAAACTATTAAGTTAACTTGGGGAAAGATGAATGTTATTATTTGCCACACAAACGGGTTCGGTGGAGTTCAGGACTTACTTGAAAAAGCAGTTCTCATTTTCCACCACTTTGTAGCATCCTATGCACTGCAGCTTGCATCCAGTACACGGCCCAACGACTATGGGTTCTTCGCTCAAGATTATTTCACCTGGACGAATGTCTTTCTTGGATACCATGTATCTGAAAAATAAAATTTGTTCTTGAGGCATTCGTCTACTCGATGAGATACAAACATCGACAACATTAGTCTAGTCAGCAAGTACATTTTTTACGAATTCCAGTTGGCCTTCTCCGAAAATTATAAATTATAAAATTATCCTCCTTTTTTACTAAATTGTTTGACTTTTGCAATTCTTCTGAGCCCCACATGAATTTTTTCAAAAAGCTTCTAGATACCATTTCGAATCGAATGACACCTCAACCATAATTTTCGGAGAAGGCGAACTGGAATTCGTACAAAGTGTACTTGCCGACTAGACCACATATGTCGTGGTAACTTTATTTTGCATAGTATACAGTGGGCGGCAGGCTACTAGGCAAATCTGGGTACTTTTTTATGCATTTTTGGGCCAAAATGGGGGAAATTTACCTGGGTACTATTTGCATATGCCGAGATCCGAGACTGGCATTGTACCGGTGTACAGTGTTGCCAAATCAAGTACTTATTATACCGAGCGATACGTTTTAATCATTATATCTGTTTTTAGCATCTAAGAGAAAAGTCTACGAGTAATAGCAAGGTTCATCAATTGTAATACAGGCTACAAACTGTTACACACTTGATTTGTTACATACTTCATATTTAATAACGATCTTTAAAAGATTAATACTAAAAAGAAATTGGTACAATTACTTGTAAAATACTAATTTGGCAAAGGCGTACGTAAACAGTAAACACTATAAAATATATACATTCCCTTAAAATAACATATCTTTGGTTTCGGTACTTATATGAATTACCTTGTATTTTTAAGATTAATTTTGTGAACGTACTATCGGGTTGTCCAAAAAGTTCGGTTTTTTCATAAGTACTTATTATTAACATTATAGTTATTTTAAATTATTTTAATCAATAATGTACGTTATTCCATTTTCAATAACTTCCTTCCATGTCTCAGTAAGCTTCATAATACCATTTTCATAAAAACTTTGAGGTTTGTTCGCAAAAAACGTTTTTAAATGATTTCTGATTTCCTCATCATTGGCAAATGTTAAGTTTCGTAAACTGTTATCCGTGGAGCAAAATAGGTGAAAATATGAGGGCGTGAGGTCTGGAGAATACGGTGGATGGAGTAAAACATCCTCTAACTTCAACAATTTCCTTCGCGTCTGCAGAGAAGTGTGATGTCGAGCGTTGTCGTGATGGAAGACGACCTTCTTGCGATTTACAAGTCCTGAACGCTTTTCCTGCATGGTTTGGCTCAATTTTTGTAGTTGTTTGCAGTAAACGTCCAAATTTATTGTTTCGTTCCTCGGAAGTAGCTCAAAATAAATGGTTACTTTGAAATCCCACCAGACGGATAACAAAACTTTCCTGGGGTGAAGCCCTGCCTTTGGTGTGGATTGAGAAGATTCACCGCACTTTCCCCACGATATTTTTCGACTGATGTTGTCGTAAATGATCCACTTTTCATCTACAGTAACCATATTTCTCAAAAAGGGATCGCTACGTTGACGGATCCTTAACATATCGCAGATGTTGATGCGACTCATTAAATTGGATTCGCTGAATTCGTGAGGAACCCAAACATCGCGTCTACTGACAAACTCAAGTTGTTTAAGGTGATTCTGTACATTAGATTTTGACGACCCGATTTTTCTGTAAGCTCGCGTATGGTTTGTCGAGGATTTGCCTCAACTAAGGCTGGTAAATGTTCGGGAACGACTTCTTTAGATCGACCTGACTTTGGGGCGTTCGTGAAGGAAAAATCACCAGATCGAAATCTCTTGAGCCACTGTTGCCACGTTCGATCTTAAAAACCATTTTTTAAGATCGAAGTGACGTAAGTTAACTCTGAAAACCGAACGAACTTTTTGGACAACCCAATATTTATATTAAAAATCGACCTCTCTGAGTATTTCTCATAATTTTCTAAAATAACGCCAAAAATAACTTTAGTCCATATTTGGTGTCCATCCTGTATTTATCACGCATACATACATCTTTCGCCAACACCGTACAACTAACACTAGTCTTGTTTAAATTCGAAATATCTAGTCTATGCATTGATGATTCACAAATTTCAAACAGCTTTCACGGTAGATCTAAATAAATTACCGTCTCGTACTATACCTGTCCCAAACCGAAAAGTATTAGTAATATCCAAAATAAAATAGTGATTTGGATCTAAATCGGGTTCCGAGAAAGCGATACGAGAGATCTTAGAACAAAAACATCGTTCGTGATTGTCAAAAAATCGGGAAAAAAATGCTGACCTCATCCGTTTGGCAGAGGATTTTCACTGAAATAAACTATTTTGGTTTATGTCATTTTATGCGTTAACGTAAACATGTTGGATAATTACGTACCAAGCCTTTTGAAATATTTGAAAAACAACATTTTTTAATAATATATACAGTAGAAGTATATAGTGTTGATCCAAGATAACCCAGAATCATATCAGTCAATCATATTATCATAATTATATTCCATACATGTTCAACATCATTGAGGAAAACGTAAAGTGGCTATATAGATGTTATGATGGTTCTAAAAAAACTTTTGTAAATACAGTGCTGTGAAAAAATATAGACTTACTCTTAATTTGTACTACATCATGAGTAAAACGCGAAAACTGAAAATAATTTCACTTCTTTAATTTAAGTCTTCTTCACATAATTTCTCGCTCCTTTCGTAAATCATGCCAATAATAGCTAAACCAATCCGGTCCATTTATGTGATGCTGCTTAAGTGCAGGTTTCTTTAAATATTTTTCGTACTCAAAACGTCCTGACTTGGCCGCCCATTTTATTATCAGACAGCCGCCCCGAGCGCTTTCTTTTACCACAATTTTCGACTCTAAGTTTAAGAAATTTTTGTACAACACTCTGTGAACGATCAATAATTGCGGCGATCTGTGGCTGTGTTTTTCCAGAACTCTGAAAATCGATTATTCGTTGTTTTTCTGGATCATTCAATTCTTTACCACTCGGCATAATAATAAAACAAACAATAAATGAATAAAACAAACTTTCCAAGTCGTTAACACTTGCAAATAACTCTTCCAAATCGTTACTCAAAATTTGTATTGGTGTGCATTCTCGCTCGCTGTTTAAATCAAACTGAGTTTACACTTCACACATACGAGGGTGGTCTGAAATGTTTCCGACTTAACAAAGATACAAGATTTTTTCTTCAAACTTATTTTTATTTTTCTACATAGTCTCCTTATAAGTCTACACACTTCTCCCAGCATTGCTCCCATCTCCTTAACCCGTCCAAATAGTACTCCGCGTCTTTCTCTGCAAAGTAATTGTTTGCGAAGGTGATGACCTTCTCATTTGACGAAAATCTCTGTCCTCCGAACGCAACTCTTAGCTTAGGGAACAAAAAAAGTCGCTTGGAGCTAGATCTGGTGAGTAAGAAAGGTGTTCGAGCAGTTCAAACCGTAGTTCGTGGATTTTCGCCATGGCTACCGCTGAGATATGAGACGGCGCAGCGTATTGTCTTGGCGAAACAAATTCTTCTTCTGCAAATGTAGACGTTTTTCCGGAATTTATGCCTTCAGCTTGTCAAGTAATGATGCGTAGTATGTTTCTGTAATGGTTTTTCCTTTTCGAAGATAATCGATTAAGATAACTTCATGACTATCCCAAAAAACAGTCGTTATCACTTTCCCAGCCGAAAAAACAGTTTTTGCTTTTTTTGGAGACGATTATTCCCCCTTCGCAGCCCATTGTTTTGACTGTATTTTTGTTTCAGGGGTATAACGGTGTATCCAAATTTCATCTACAGTAATTAATCGGCACCAAAACTCTAATTTATTACACCTAAACTGCGCCAACAGAACATTGGAAATGTTTATTCGAGCACGTTTTTGGTCTAACGTGAGCAAACGTGGCACTCAACACGCGGACAACTTTCTCATGCCTAAATCTTGATTCAATATATGACAAACACGTTCTTTGAGCATATTTATAGCCTCTGCTATCTGTCTAACTTTAATTCGACGGTTACCTAGCACCATTTGGCGAACTTGAGCGATGTTATCGTCAGCAGTTGCAGTTTTTGGACGTCCCGAATGTTCATTGTCTCCCAAGCTGGTACGGCCACGTTTAAATTCAGCTGCCCAAAATTTCACGGTGATAAATGATGGTGCACAGTCCCCGTACACAGCGCCCAACTCCTTTTTGATTTGCGTAGGAGTATTGCCTTTCAAAAACGAATATTTAATGACAGCTCGATACTAGATTTTTTCCATTTTCACAAAAACAGTCACATCGACACTCAGACGATTGTCAAACAACAACCGCGCGTCCAATATGGCTGAAATTTTGGTGAGCACCTTTCAAAAGATGCGCAAACACATCACCCTAGATTTTGTTGACGAATGCTGCCATCCTCATGTTGAGGTCGGAAACTTTTCAGACCACCCTCGTAGGCGGCAGGACTTCTTGCCAAACGCGCATCTGCCCTTGCATCAGCCTGCAAGTACGTTATAGTTCGAGAGCAATAGCGTTATTTATCTATTAATAAACCTGTTCTATTAGATACGAGGGTCTATCAAATATAAACGAGCTATTTTTTAATTTTTTTTATTTGAATTTGAAAAAAAAAAGAATAACAGCTCATTTTTCTACAAATCTCCTGATCTGGAAACACATTTTTCCCAGCGTGTAGGTAATTTTGTAATGCCCTGCTCGTGGAATGAAGTTGGTTGCGTCTCCAGCCAATTGCGTACGTAGGCCTTATTTGCCCTCCCATAGATTCCTTGAGAGGACCAAAGAGGTGAAAGTCGCAGGGCGATAGGTCGAGCCTATAGGGAGGGTGTTCAAGTGCCACGTTAGTAAAAAAAAACTGTAGCCAAAACCTTGCCTGCTGACAGCCTTGACTTGGCTTTCACTGGCCCAGCCTCCCCTTGACGTCTCCACTCATTGCTCGCTTGTTTCGACTCAGGGGTATTGTGGTGCACCCACGTTTCATCGCAGGTGATAAGGGTGATACTGTGAGTGAGAAACGAGTTTCCCTTTTCTTGAAATTTCGCTAGGAGGCTCTCACACACCTGAAAACGTCGCAATTTCTGCTCAGTCGTCAGAAGGCGAAAGTCCCACCTTGCGCACATCTTACGAAACCCTAGCTCCTCTGTGATGATCGAAAAAATGCTTCCATAACTTATTCCAACCTTAGATGCAATCTCATTGGTGGTCAGACGCCTGTTACCCTCGAGAAGTTGTTGAACGCGGACGATGTTGTCGCTGGTGATACTGGTGCGAGGTCGGCGGTCATGGCTCTCATTTTCAACTTTCTCACGACCTTCCACAAACTGTTTATGCCATGCAAACACTTTAGCTCGGGACAGTGTCTCTTCCTTGAACTGTGCAGTCAATCTCGTTAGGATTTCAGCTGGTTTTACACCTTCCGTGGCCAGAAGCTTGATGACAACACGCTGCACAATTGACGAAGGCACCTCCTGCTCAGGCATCGTCGTGATGGGTACTGAAAAGAACGAGCGAGGTTGCCCACCTGCTCTCCCCCGTCCTGACACCCCTACCTAACACCCCCACGAAGCGGAAACCCTCACGTGTTACTATTGCATGTCCATGACCAAAAGTCTCGTTTATATTTGATTCACCCTCGTATGTTCAGGAATATTTCTTGCAGGAGGTATAATAAATGCCATTAAATATAAGCTTGAGTCTATACTTTCTTCACGGCACTGTATAAATTGATAAAAATTATTTGCAGATTTATATAAATATATCAAATCATAACAGAGATTATTTGCTATGTTATATTGTTATTGTGTGGTTTGTTTGGCCTTATTCATTTAATGACACTTCACACTCCATAATAGTTTGGTTTGCAATAACATTTTGCTTTAGTGTTTCACATGGTTTTGGTATATTTCATATTTTTATAGCCACTCGGCCTTGCGACAACTTGACAGTCAGTTATCGCAGGGATTTTATTCCATTCCGGAACATTTTTCCGAAAATATTGAAAACCATAGTTATATCCTATCTTTTAAAGGTTTTTCTGCTTCTTCAAGTATACTTTATTTGTCAAATGTCCCTATAGGAAATGGTCCAATGATCTTTTTCCGATTTAATGAAGACCTACAAATACAATTTCGCTCTAGAACCTCTTCTAATACTACAGCTTTGCATCTCTTTCCTTTATTAGAGAACAGCCTGTCTTTGAGTTGTTTCCTATTCCTGTGTGCAGAGTATGGGGTGGGGGGTAAAGAAGTCGATGGCAGCGCTTGCAGTGGACACGAATTACATTAAAGTAGGCTGTCAGGTCATTGTGTGTTTACAAAAAGTAATTCGTAAACGAATCTAAAAATGGGCTATTATAGTTGTGTTGTAAATTGCAATAATACCGGAAGAAATAGTAAATGCAAATTTTATGGATCTCTTAGGGCAGCTTGGAAATTAGAACAATGCAATAAATGGGTAGAAATGGACAAAAAGGGGTTTACTAAGAAGTTGCTTATTGATATTACTCCTGGAGGCTTTATTTCATTTAAGTAAGTCTAAAGTGGCAGGTGGAAGGAAAACTGATTCACAAATGACTGTAGAATCTGAATTAACAAATTATTTGGAAGGTGACTACATTATTTTGACGGAAAAAGTGTTTCCAGAAGTAAGACGAGTTTTGGACGAAGCTGGAAGCAAGCGAGGATAGTTATGCCACTTTCTCTACAGGACGAAGGTGAATTTTCCAGAGAGGAAACTCAAGAAACTTATAATATTGCCCGCATTAGAATTCATGTCGAGAGAATAATGCAAAGACTAAAAACTTATTAGATTTTAAATAAAATTGATGCTATTGTACAGGGTCCGGCAACAGGATTGAACGGTTTTTAAAAGATCACTGTTAATGAACAATGAATATATTTGAATTAATTATTATTGCAACTAAAAACACACTTCTGGAAATTTCTTATAACACTTAGTTTGCAAAGAGCGCATCCCTAAGATGACCACCGTCTTCTTCTAAACATTGCTGCAATCTGTTTCTGAAATTGAACAAAACGCGTCTGAGTAAATCTTCGTGAGTTCCAGAAGTGTTTGGGGACGAGTAGAGTACACTTTGAACTTTAAGAACACCCACAGAAAAAAATCCGGGACCATCAGGTTCGGTGATCTTGCGGGCCATGCAAAGTCGCCAAACCTTGAAATTAGGCGATTCGGGAACATACGCTGTAAAGCAGCAATATACATCTATATGCGCTGTGGCACCGTCCTATTTGAGCCATACTTCATCTTGGACCATTCTTTGAAGTTCCACAGCCACAAGCCAACATCTCAACGTACCGAAGTGAATTGACTGTAACGGTGTGATCCGTTGATTAACCAGCCAATTTGCCATTGTAACACAAAACTTTCGATAATAAAATACAATTCTATCACTATTTGGCGTTTGTTAAATAAACCCTGTTGCCGGACCCGGTACATATTTGTTGTGTATTGGTAAATTTACAATTCCCAATATTTAAATAAATAATAAAAAATAGATATTTATTATGAATAGTCAACACTAATTCTTATATTTCTTCTTATTTATTTATATTTATTCTTATTTATCTGGTGTTACATAAAATCTATATTAAATTGTCTACATCTTTTCCAGTAAAACATCGTTTTTCATTCGTCACATTATTGCTACCAGCAGCAGTATTTTCCAAATACGTTTGTAAATAATGCTCAAAATAAAAGACTTCACTACATAATATGGCATGTTTTATGAAACCTTCATCCCTTTATTGAATGAAAACGCTTGCTAAGGTCTTTGTCCACAAGAATCAATGCAGTGCAATTAAATTTAATGCAATTTTACGTGCAATTCTAATATTATCTATTTAATCCGAATTTCTGACAGACACATGGCAGCCTACAAAGTTGTAAACGCTACGGGGCGCTGATGTCGCGCACATAGTGAATATAGGAAACGATAGATAATAGAAGTTCCACGAACGAGCCTCTGGCACGGCTATGAGTTCTTTTTTCGCCAATGGTTGAGGATATTTTTATTGAATATTTTTAATGATTTTGCGATCTGGCAACATCCAGATCTGGAAACAGACAGAAGAATCCATTGAGATCAGATTTATTCTAACAGGTCTTCGACGTTCTAAATATCTGAACCTGTTGAACGTCAGAAACCTCCTTTATCTACGGTGTACCTTCTATATGTCACAGATCAAATCTTTAAGATTTTGAAGTCATAATATTTCCATACTCTACTAAGACCTCTCAATTGGAAAGAAGACCTCTCAAATGTCCCATTCCATAAAGCTCAATATACATGTTCTATTAGGTACTGTGACGTATTTTATCAGTGGCACTCCGCTCTCGCGACCCTGTATACGCTTCTTGTATTCTGCGCACAGTGCGATAATTTCTTTGGTTCCTCTTATCTTCAATTTACGCTCTTTTTCCGCCTTTCCGTTGCTAATAACCGTACAGTCAACATCAATTTATAAAACAAATGGTCTTCTCAGTAACTTATAAGTCGGAAATCGAGAAAGGAACCACCAAGCCGCCAAGCGGTTATCAAAGTAGTTCCCGAATAGCAAAGCTATTACATAATCGCTCTAGGAAACAACTACTCCTCGGGCTAAAGCCCCGCCAGGCATTGAATTATACCCAGAAGCGATCCTCGGCCCCTTTCTCGTGTTTCTGCACGATCAGATAAGGTTTCAAAAAATAAAACCCGCCACAGGTAGAATTCGAATTCTACCTGTGGCGGGTTTTATTTTTTGAAATGGTCTTCTAATAAGAATTAATTAATTGTTTCATTTTGCAATAATTCTTAACGTCTAAATGACGGATTAATTTGAAGAATCAAGCACGACTAATGTCGGATTAGTGTTTTATAAATTCATGCTCTGACACTGGGAATTGTCTGCGTGACATAAATATTATCAACAGGACTAGCGAGCACATTTTTCAAACATATCAAAAGATCCAAGCAAATAAAACATCTTATTTTCAGTACATTGGTTTAATTTGTCCGCCCGTTAAGAACTATCGTTACAGTACAGATTCCACTTTGAACCTTAGAGCACATACAGGCTGGAGGCAACTTTTGAAAATAGATCTTATAAAACGCGTGCAAGTATTTCAAACAGCAACAATGTAAATAATACAGCATTAAAAATATGTTTGATGAATTTAGACCACCTTTTTATTACTGTATGCATTACGCGCAATCCTGAAATGTGTTTTGGATGTCATCCAAACTGTCAATACAATATTTTATATTAAACAACATAACGTTAGCGTCTTTACGACTTACTTAAAACGTCGATTACTTTTCGGACAGTTTATTTAGGCGCGATGACTCAAGACTAATTTCTCGAGATTTGATTATTTCGAATGACCCACTCACCTTCCCATGACCTCGGATACTTTCACATCAAACTTGGTCGCGTCCGGAAAAGCCTGGCTGCTGATTTCCTCCATGTTCTCGCTGACCAACGACTGGGAGCGACTTCTCGACTTGTCCTTCTGCAAATAAACGAGGAGAATGTGGATTATTTAATGTGGAAGTGAACGTTTGTGGAAGTTGAAAGGTTTATTATTTCTTTTATATTGGAAGACTTGTAGCGAGAGGTTTATTTCTCATGTTTGATACTTTAAATGTACGGATAGTTTAGTTAAAACATCGAACATATTTTGGTAATAATAGGTGGGCGCCGAGCTAGAGTCATCCCAAGCTAGGGTCCAAGCGAAACTGAAGGTGTTTCAGAAGTGTATATATAAGTGAATATAGCCTCGGATATAATGTATTTTAAAATTGTTGTTTTCTAACAAAGAAAAATATATATAAATTATTGAGCTTTGAAAAAAAGTTATGTGAAATCATAGTACTACCTATGTATATCTCTATTTACTAAACGGCTGTTTTCGTGTGTGTGTGTGTCACGAAATTTTTAGGTCGATGTACGAAATGCTTTTCGTTCGAATTTCGGCATTTTGACAAAATCAATACAGTAAATCGACCCATGCGAACAACGTGGTAACTTTGTTTTTTGATCCGAAGCCTCTAGAGGCGTGCTTCGCAGGTACCTTCGATATGAGCGAGGCGGTGGCGCGATATTATTTCGATTTGATTACATTTCTCAATTCCTTTACAATTATGATTGGCTGCTCTTCTCAGCTCTGCAATGCTGATCTCGTGATAGGCTCGTCTTAATTTAGCACAAAGTTCTTCTAGATTTCTGGGTCTTGTTTTGTAAACTTTATTCTTCACTGTTCTCCAGACATAACAATCTAATGGTGTGACATCGGAGAACCTAGGAGGCCAGAGTTCAAAAGAACTATTTCTTCCTGTCCAGCGCATTGAAAGATGTTAGTTAAACCACTAACGAACAATTGGAATTATGGATCGATGCACCATATAGCTGAAGAAACATCTGTCGCTCATTAAGAGGAATATTTTCAATTGTATCCCATAATTCCGTATCGAAAAAGTTAACTAAACGCTCAGAGAAAAACGGACCAATAAGTCTCCTTAACTTCAACACCATACGTTAACTTTCTCTGAATATCGGTCTTTACAATTAATAACGCCATGAGGATTTTCTGTAGTCCAGTATCTACAATTTTGAGAAGATTGTAGTAGTAAATGTAGCCTCATCAGTAAACAAAATTTGATGTAGAAAATTCCGGTCGTCTAAAAAATTTCCCTGGACCCAATAGCAATATTCTAACCTTTTATGTTCATCGCCTTCTTTCAAAGTATGTAGACATTTTGGTTTATAAGGCTTAATTTTATGGCGACTCAAACATCTTCTAGTTTGCTTCTTGTCAATATTTAGTTGAGACGCTAAATCTCGTAGACTCGCTCTTGGATTCGCTTGATTTACTACTAAGATTACGTTATCTTCAGGATGCCGATGTATCTGTATTCGACAAGGTTGACCAGTCCCATATATTTTAATAACACTGCCAGTTTCATTGAAAAGAGCATTTATGGCGGTAGCAGCTCCATGACTAATAGCAACTCGTAAAGGATGTCAATTTGGACTACTTTCTGATGGAGTGTTTTATCAGAGTATTGGAGTATTTTCAGATATCTGCTTGAAATGGTTTTAAATTTGAGTTCGTTGTAATATCTGTTCCGCTCTCAAATCTCACCGTTCCCTACCATCGGAGCCCAGCCCCTTTCTTCTAAAATCTGATAGAGTTAAGGAGATCTTGGCGGACTTACTAATTTAAATAATTTCTGTGATTTTTTTTAATTCTATTCAATATACTGAGTACTTATGGTAACAAAAGTACTTCCTAATATCCCTAACCTATTTTCTACACAATTATTATTGTTTATAATAAGCAACAGAATATCTGGTACCACTGAATGCCGCCAATGCCTCCAGATTTAACGTTGTGAGATAAAGCCAGGTAAAATAAAATAAATAAATCGGAAGAGTCTCGTGTCTACTCAGAAATAATTTTCTGTTTATTACAGCGTTACTAAGTGTTTAATGTAGTGATATAGTAAATATTTACGCTTTATTTTCTTGGTAACAACAAGTAAGCGTAAGCCGTCTCCAGAGTATTACTATCGATCTAATCAACGGGCTAATTTATTTTCCCTCCTACACATCGTCTATATTCTTAGCATTAAAATTATTATTAAATGGCTTTCGTGAAATCTCGTGTTGTTAAAGCGGTTGTCAATACTTAAAATTTTACGTTTTCGTTACCTTTGTGTTATCAAAAACAGTCGAACGAACGTTTGATTTCTGTTATGTTTCCATTAAACTACCGAAATACCATTAATTAATATTAACAGGCGTTACTCGCTGTTTACACTCAGATCTATACGTTAACGTTGGCGATTTAATGCTAGAGGAGATAAACCGTTCGTAATTAAAACTCTTTGTGTATCGCTCCTTTATTAACCTAATTTAAAATGATTAAAGCTGGCTGACGTAAACGCTTTGTTATAATTTACAAAGCGATTTAATTTAAGGTAGTTTCTTGGGAAACCCACGTTTCTATAGGATTTAATCAAATTTCAGGTACACATTAAAAATAAACTTCCCGAAGGACATTGCCTAAGGGGTATTCTGGTCTAGAATTTTGAAAAAATCGACTTCAACTAAACTGGTCCTGCCGCCGCCGCCGGAGCGAATCGAACAATAGATGGTAGACATTTCCCGACTACCTGAGGATGGGCCCCCATAAAAACCCCTTTATACTCCAACCCACCTGCAAATGCCTTATATAATAAGGACTAAACAGATTAGGTCAAAACAGCTATTCTCCTGGCTATATGCCAAACGCCGAGCGCTGAATTACATGACAAAATTTGCCGTATTTTGTTTAACAGAGTTAGCATTAAAATACAGTGATTCATATTGTTTCAAAACCACAAGGAAGATACAAAGCGTATAATCTCCTTATTACTGTAGTTTGAATATTACCCTCTGCGTAGTAAAACTTTTCATTATACTGACGATCTCAAGTTTTTACTCCGATTTAGATCGTTCTCGAAACTACCAAGAGATGGCGTTTGGTACGTTCTACTGCGGTGGAACGTAGCAACGTCTAATAGATGTGAGCTTCATCTGTCAAAGGTATACTCCTTTACACTGCACTAACGAGATAAGATAAGATGAGATCGAAACCGGTCTGCAGTTAACGATATCCTGAGATAGGTGGTGACACTTCGCATCTTCCTTGTGGTTTTGAAACAATCGCTCACTTTCATAAAACAGTTGTACACAAACTATTCGTTGTTGAACTGTTAATCGCGGAATATTGACGTTGTATGATTTGTAGATAACAGTCGTTAAATATTGACGCCCTATCTTTGACAGAATCCAAATGGTGCGCAATTCAAATGCTATAATTCCAACTGAGTCACCCTATATAAATCAATCACCGTGTGCATTTCGTTTAAAAGACGTACTTATAACACCAAATATAATTTTATTTGATAAGGAGTTAGGTATTTAATATCTTCACTATTAAACGATCGTAAGAACTAAAATTTGTGACGAAAACCGCCAAAAAGAGAACAAAAAAAAAAAACAAAATTAGCAATGCGTTTTGCGATTTCAACAAAATAATCCAATCTTACGACCAAAATTCAATAAACTGACCAAATGACAGAGCCCCTAAAGTATATTTAGTCGAAAAAAAAATTCAAGGTCGCACAAACACTCACTTTCAGCGGGTTAGTTACTAGTTCCGTCTGAGATTTTATTAACAGCCTCAAATATACACAGCTTTTCGATGAGGTATCACTTCACAAATTACCAGACCGTCGAACAGATATAAATTGACAGTTTATTAGTAACTAAACTGCTGTTTATATTCATATTTTTTGGCGACGGGTGGAAGATAGAATTTTACTGTTTACAACGCTTTCTCGACAACAAAGGCCAAATAATACGTTATATTTTGTATTTTCACGGGAGAATATTTCGTAATGTGCTTATAAATATGAGTTTCGTAAACATATAGCAGATGTTTTTGCGTGATCACGCGACTACGTCTACGTTACTTTTTTAAACTGATACCTAATTAAAAATGTGTCAGAAATACAGTGGCGAAGAGTTCATTAAGGCTGTAAGGCGCAGCCTACCCTACATATTTTAGATGGTAGACTCCGTTTTTATATTGCCACTTGCCTTTGCCAGAATGATAAACATTTCCTATTCATATTATCATACTTATTTCCATTTAAACTGAAGCGCCAGCATGCCGGCAACCGACAATGCGCAAGCCTTGGCAGGCCTGCGCACTGAGAATCTGGGCTGACTCTCTACCGCCTTGGATTTTATAGAGATGGAGTACGTGAAAAATTATATGCAATTTAGCTAGCTTGATAGATGAGTTTGCGTAATACAGGGGCTATAATATTTACCTTGTTAGAAGAAGTAATCTCTGGTTGGCTCAGTTCAGTTAAGTTCAGTTCTTTAAGTCTATGATATATGGGGCCATGTATTAGTGTGTATGTTGTGTGATTGCATTCGATAGTAGTAGTTGTATAGAAAATAAATATATTTTGTTAGTCTGCATTCAAAAGTTTCATTTAAGAAACAAGTAAAATTAACGCGCATGAAAAAGTATCAATTCAACAGACCTGTCGTTAGTCGTAGTGATTAGTGTTATTTTTAAGGATAATGGCGGCCCTAGACACTGCCGATATAGTAGACTGTTTAATTAATCATCATCATGAGGTCATCAGTCCTAAGACTGGTTGGACGCTAACCTCCAGCTTCTCCTATTTTGTGCTAACCTAAGCATTTCGCTAATTGTGCTACAACCTACATCCCTTACTATTTGCGAGCAGTAGTCTAATCTAGGCCTACCTCTGCCTTTCTTCACTCCTATTTCTGCCTCCAAAATATCGCGGATTATTCTCCCATGTCTCAGAAAGTGGCCTACTATTCTATCTCTTCTCTTCTTTATGTTTTTCCACATACTTCTTTTCTCGCCGACTTTCTCTAATACTTCTTCGTTTGTAGCCCTATCAGTCCACGGTATTTTCATCATTCTTCGGTAACACAATATCTCAAAAGCTTCTAATTTCTTCCTACTTGCTTGCCCTACCGTCTAGGTTTCGCAACCGTATAGTGCCGTGCTCCATACATACGTTTTCAAAAATCTCTTCCTTGTTTCTAAGTTTATTACCCCCGAGCATAAAAGTGCTTTCTTTTTGTTAAAAGCTACTCGACCCTGCGCTATTCTTTGTTTTATATTTTTATCGCTTCTTCCATCCCAATTTATTTTACTTTCTAAATAAGTGAAGTCTTTAACTTCCTCCAATCTTTCATTATTAATTTGTACTTTCGTTTTTGCTCTGCTCTCGCGCCCTCTGCCAACACGTTAGTTTTGTTTTTATTCACCCTCATTCCGTATTCCTCTGTCAACACTGCCTCCATTTCGTTCAATGCTGATTCTAGTTCCTCCTTACTAGATGCTAATACTGCTATATCATCCGCGAATCTCAGCATTTTTAGTTTCTGTCCCTGTACTTTAATCCCGAAATCCGCTCTATCTTTTACCACATTAATCGCCTCTTCGATGTACAGATTGAAAATTAGTGGTGATAGCGTACATCCTTGTCTTACTCCTTTCCTAATACCTACTAATAATAATTACTACTTCCTGTTTAATTAATAAGAGTGATTATTTTAATAATCTATCTTTAGAAGACAAACTGAAAAATTAAAGCGGCAAAACCTACCAATTTATTTCAAGAACTATAGATGTTTTTGCAGAAAAGATAACGCGGAGAATGGAATTGATATACAAAATATAGGTAAGTTGTTTTTGCGATTCAACTATTCAATATATATATATATATATATATATATATATATATATATATATATATATATATATATATATATATATATATATATATATATATATATATATATATATATATATATTGCATTAAAAATAAGCAGCCCCCTCCCTTGTCTAATTCAGGACAGCCTACCCTCAGCTTAAATCGACGCTTCATCACTGGTGTACAATACATTAATGAGTATATAGTGTATTGCAAGACGAACAGGCAACTCAACAAAGTAAATAAGCTAATAAAGCTTATTGCAATGGCTATTTTAGAAGAAGTGGAAGAAGAAATTAGTGTAATAAAAGAAAAGAAGACTATGGGTACGAAAATAGATTCAGAGAAGAGATGAAATTCTAGCTACTAATTCTCTTCTCAAGGAAATAGCATTGGAAGATCCTAAAGAATGCTTGCGAACTTTGAGAATGACTGAGAATTCTTTTAATGTTTGGAAAGGAAAACAATATTGAATATTTTATATACCTACTTGTAATAATATTCTGTTTACTTTTCGCAAGATTCATTTTTGCAATACAATTTAAACGACTCTGTATTACTTTCCGCTTTCCAAATTTTCTTTTATTGTCCACAACTGATCACACGACACAAATTCATTTTTAATTTTTCTATAAATTTTCTTTCACGCTCCAAAGAAGTTTACACAGTCAGGTTAAGTACAAGACATACACAATCACAACACATTAAAATACGACACAACGCAACATTTCCATGCCTTTAGTTCCATCTAATAAATATGTAGATGTGTGTATACGTATACATGCAGTGTCTGAATATAGAGTACAGTCTCTCAACAAAAATACTGAACACTAGACTACTGATATTCTAAATATTTTACGTTTACTGGCGCATTTCTTTTTGCACCGGACAACCTGGGAAACTACCTTAAAAGCTACCTTAGATCCTTATCTAGAATGACTCATAAACACTTGTGTCTAAAGACCTGAATACACAGTGCGAGCTACTGACGTGACAGTAGACAGATACTGCTACTGTGTACTAGCATGACAGTAGCTCGACTCGCCTCGACCGGTCCCACGATGAGAGTAGCTGCCATGACACAGGTAAGTAGATGTATACCCGAGACACTGCAGGCAAGTGTGCATTTCGTTGTGTGCAAATATCTACGTCGGACTTCAAGTGTATCGTACAATGATGTCGCAAAATATACAACAAATAACAGCGCATACCACAATAAGAGCGGTTGTAAAAATACTTTGCGCTGAAAGCACTGCACAAAAAAGAGGAAAAACAGAAGTACTTGGGTTAGGGATTGGTTGCAAAGGAAAGATTTAGGGGCAACACATACAATATTTAAAGAGCTATATAATGAAGATCCTCGAGAATATAAAGCAGTTATGAGAGTAACACCTACACAAGTGGAAATACTCTTAAATTTGATTGCTCCGAAAAGCACGTGCACGTATCCGGCAGGGGTCCGAACATACCAGCTACTGACGTTTTGCAAAATCGTGCGAGTTGACGCCCGAGCCACATACGAGTTGCTGCCTTGTGGTGTGGTGGGGGAAGGCGACTGGCGAGTAATAAAAATGTTGAAGTAAATCGGATGCGAGCTACTGACCGACTCGCACATGACAGTAACTCGTATGATGCGGTCACACGGTGCGAGTAGCTGCACTGCAGTAACTGACTAGGCCAGCTCGCATGCTAACTCGCACTGTGTATCCAGGCCTTAATACTAATAACTCTACGTCTTAGATAAAACGTTCCACACTAAACCTATTAGGAACTCTTAATTCTAGACCAAAACAACATCAATTAATCCCGAAAGCACCCATTTCTGTATCACATAGAAGCTTTTGATCCAGAAACCTTTAAGAAGAAATTAGGTCATAACTCTATGCGTTCGGTGTTGTGTACCAACACTAAATTAATCGAAACTTGGCATCAGAACAGCCGTAAAAGTATTCAAACTTCAAGTTCAGTGATGAAATATCGTTCTTCAGTTATCTAATACGACCAGAATGAATGAACGTGTCCAATAAAAACATCTGGGCATTCCGCAATACTATAAGCGGCCACCGGGACAAAATTTATTACAAAACTGCGTTATTTTGGCAAGTTTTATTGTTACACATGCATTTTAAAGTTTGAGTTACATCGGGGGGAGGGTAATTTTATTTTATTTTACACGCCAAACATAATAATTTTAGATGGGACAGATTGCCAGCTGGGCGAAATTGTATCACTACCAGGTGTTTTTCAGCTTTCAGAGATATTACGCAGTCGAATGTTTCACAATTCTAAATAAGGCGCTCATGATTTATTTTATTTGACAGAAAAATCGTGTGAGTTATGGTGGAACACGTCGAGTCGCCGCACGAACACGGAACACGCTCAGGTTCAGTAAACTTTGTGACAATAATTAACGATTTTGTTCGTATTGAACATCTGCCAGGGGAACTAACAAAAAGGTCAGGGTAGATTTTATATGCACCTATAAACTTGACGGTGGAGATTAAAAAAAACCAGGAAGGATCGAGTCCATTCGGAAATCAGTTTTGATTGTTTGTTATCTATTTTAAAAAAATAATAAAACTCGCATATTTAAAAATGTTATATGATGAAATGGAGAATATACAATGACAACCAATTTGGAAATAGAAGATGAATTAAAAGGGGATAATATAATAGGAATAATTAAGAAGTAAAAATTAATATGGCTGGAATATGTGTCGAGAGCGCATCAAGAAGCGGTGTGTATATACGAGGGGCACTATTTATATTTTGAGCCTAATAATAAAAAAACATTGATTTGTCATTGAAAATTACTTTATCGTTTTTCAAAATATTCTCCTTCCTGATCTATACACTTTTGCATGTGTTCGAACAATTTGGCAAAGCATTTTTTTTCATTCCGCTTGAGATATCTCCAAAACATAGTTTTTGAACACATCAACAGCTTCTTCTGCCGACGAAAATCGTTGTCCACGCAATTTATTTTTGACGTTCGGGAACAAAAAGAAGTCTTTGGGTGTAAAATCAGAGCTTTACGGCGGATGATCCATTAATTCGATTTATTGAGTGTTGAAACATTCGGTTGTTAGACGAGAGGTGTGAGAGCTCACATCGTCATGATGAAGAATGATCCGACGGCGCTTGTTTGTTTTCCTTATTTCACCAAAGACTTCCGAATTGACCGTTTCACGTTCCTCTAAAGGCACTGTTGCCACATGACCAGTTTTTGCGAAATAACAGGCGACAATTTGTTTCGAAGTATTTATATTTTCTATAAAACTAAAATAGTTAATTTTATATACATTTTATTTACATACATTTGTTCCGTACCGAACGGCTTTCCTTTTCCTGCCAGCAATCCCATTCCCTGCCCCTGTCCTATGCCCTTGTGTCAGTGCCGCCTATGCCCGAATAGCAGCGCTGCGGAAGTGTGGGGCAGATACTTTGACATAAATCATATCGCACACGTGGAGAAACAAGATGCCGGTACCGAAGTCAACCCATCACTATCATTATTCGAAGTAAGTCCATTTTATCTTTACCAATCATTATCTTCCTGTTGCGCTGATGGTCCTTGACATATTTCGGTACAATAACAATTCGTTCATTACCCAACAACATTTCATATAAAATAGTTAAGTAATTATAATCTTTTGTATATCATCTATACCCGTTGCATTACCTTTCGGTGCCGCTTATGTCATTTTTCCTTTTCAACTTGTTGTCAACTGTATATTTTTCACGATCTAGCTTTATGTGGCCAGTAACAGTAATAATCTCAATAAAACCGTTATTAAGGTTTATGAGCTAATCGTGGAGCAAAGACCGTAAAGCACAGCATTGTTTGGACTGTATCTGGGATTGTTTGGCATGTCGGTTACATTTTAATGGCTGAAATTATTCTACAGGAAGCAGTAACATTTTTTATAGTTCGCATATCAATACAGCGATAGACAACTTGGTTTTTTTTCCTACAAAGTATTGTAACAGTACGAGACGTGTCACTTCTTAACATGTATAATGCAAAAAGAAAGGTGTTGAACATTGAATTGTTGTTTGAGTTTCAGAAATAAGAAAAGGTAGTTTATTATGTATAGACAAGTCATTTTAGTATATTGGTGAGCATGATTTAGTAAGACGAGATCTTTGAAGTTCGATTATACCAAGACAATTTTCTGTTTCATACATTTATAGTGAAATCAATGGCGCCCTTATTATCGTAAGGCAGTGGCGGCGCCAGGGGTGAGCCCGGGTGGGCGAGCGTCCAGGCAAAATCCTTTTCGCCCAATCAGTCACCCAACCTCTTATAACACCACTATATCCCATTCGCACATAAAATAATATATTTAACGCCCTCGCCCACCCTAGATATTTCCTGCCTATTTTCGCCCAACCGCAAAATAAGGCCAGCGCCGCCACTGTCGTAAGGGAATTTTTCTGAAAATCTGAGGGCATCAAATCGGCGCAAATTCCATCGAGACCGCACGTAAAAAAGGCTTCTGAGCACGCGAACGCTTTTACTGTAAAACTGGCGATTTCTTCGTAATCTGAGAAAAATGCTTCAGGTGTCGAGATAACGACTTTAGAAGGAATCGAAGAGCGCCATTGCATTCATCAGGATTTTTTACATCTACACGGATTTTCGCTGATGATTTCGCGAGAAAACGTTTTTTTAGAGAGAAAAATTCAATGGGCTATAAATAAAGGAATGTTAAAAAAAATCTGAGATGCCCAAATAGACGCAAATTACATCGAAACCCACGTAGCAAAATTCCATGGACTTCAGGTAATTTTTAGAAAAATCTGTAAGGCTCAAATCGATGTACATTACAATAGAAAGCCATGTAGAAAAGCCTCCTGAACACGGCAGTAACCTCCGATTTACTGTAAAACGCACGGTTCCCTCGTAAACTGAGAAGAACTGTTCAGGTGTCGAGCTAAATAGGTCATTTTGATAATCTGTCCTACCAACAAAACCTTCGGATTTGGAAGGAAACGGAGAACACCATTGCATCCATCAGCTTTTCTTATGCTTACACGAATTTTTGTAGATTTTTTTCTCGAGAAAACAAAGACATTTAGACAGAAAAATTCGGCGGATGGCGGGGATTTTTCTGAAAATCTGACAGTTTCAAATTGACAGTTTCAAATAGACACAAAAAGCCACATAAAATAGTCTTCCAACAGTTTCAACCTAGAGTAGTTTTTTCTACTTGTTTTATACATGAGCAAACAATATTCTATTTTGAAAAGGGGCCCCGCCACGGATAGGATTCGACATGCGTCCCGGATGGAATCCGAACAACAGACAGTTGTTTCGAACTTATTAGTTCTCATCAGTGCCGTACACGGTACGCCGATCCAGGACAAATACCGAAACAAATCCGTGGGGTTTTTATCTAAATCGATAAGATCTATGTCTGTAACTTACAAGTCTATATTATAATTCTATATGATAATATTGGATTGGTATTAATTTACCTTTTTCAGTTAAAATGATTTTATTTAAATTGTTATTTTTGAAAATAATATGAGTATACGATATGAAAGTAACGGTTACTCAAAATTCCTACCAAATTCTTGACATGAGATATCGTAACTATTAAACATTTTTATTTTTTGTTTTAATTTTTCAATGTAACTGTATTTTACAATTTTAAAATTAACACCCCCCCATATTATAAACAGTAAATAGGAAGCCCCTAATATGGGGTACACGAAAAATTGTATCGTATTAATTTCTATTAAAAAAAGGGGTTTGTAATTAAAAAATAACAATGTTTTAAAAAAATTATTTAATAACAAAATTATGAGTACTGTATGAAATTTCACCACCCTGTATTGGCTGACATTTTTCTACCGTAAGAATGGGCAAAATAACGACTTTTATTTATTTTATTTCAAATCGAAAATTCTGCACTTTATATATCTATCACTAGAGCAATTCCACACGAAACACATAAATACGAAATTATAGTATTCTTTAAGTGTTCGGAATACTAAACAGAAGTTAATTGTAACATAATATTTATTTCGGGCATAATTCGACCTCTATTTAGATTGAAATTGTAAAAATAAAACTCACCTTCTTGTGGCGACGACTTTTCGTACTCATGTCTGCAGTGAAAAGACACTAAAGAAAATCCCAAGCCTATCAAGAACACTAGTCAATAATCAGAATCACTGTGTGTGTGTGTGTGTGTGTCTGTGTGTATCTTCGTGAGATAGTGAGTGTGCTGCCTTGACCGTCTCTGTTGCGGTGCACCGTGGCAGTGTTGTGTTTTTATCCTGTGTTAGGCTGTAATCGTTGACAATTCCTCCGGGCTTAGTTGGGCTGAGGAGAACCCCACTATAGATTTTTGGTTGTGGGAGGAAATGAGTCCGATTATGCCAAAGTTATTTTTAGCATTATCTTTCTATTTCTATTTTATGTTGCCAAATGATTTGCAATTGTAGCGTGCAGTGGCGTTTTCCCGAAATACTCCAGAAAGGAAAATTCGAAAGCGATTTTCCGGCGCTGCGTCATCGCTTGGGAATTTTTGCTTCGACATTAATGTTGTTGGTACTGCCGTTATAATAAAAACCAACCTACAACAAAACTCGAAGAAATATCAGGTCACTGACCTGAATAATTGTTCTGTTATTACTATAGCGTCTATTTAGGCGAGCCGCAACAGAGACGGACTAACAATCGATAGGCTGCCGATGTCCGTTTCTATAGCAACGACATTGCCACCGCATTTTACACAGAGGCCTGTTATGGATTTGCTTTTTTCTCATCGGTGTTTTTGCTGTTAGCATTTCGGATCACGTCGTGTGTTTGAATTTCCGTGTTTTTATTTATGCCGTAACGTGAAAATTAACTTACTACGAAACAAAAAATCCAGACCGGAATTATTCCGAACCTCGATCGATAGTGGCCTGGAATTATTTGGGGACATGTGTATTAGAGGAAATTATCTATCATATTTTGTAATGATCAAGAACGCAGAAACTGAGTGGGAGGGTATCAAGAATAGTCTAGATTCCGCGGCTACGGACGTTTTAGGACACGAGAAAAGGGAAGCTAGGAAGACCTGGATAACGGACGAAATCTTAAACTTAATGCAAAAGAGACGAGGCTACAAAAACAGACGAGACGAGGAAGCACTGAAAACTTATAAGGCAATAAAGTGGGAAATCATTAGAAAATGTAGAAAAGCGAAAGAACAATGGATAGAGGATAAATGCAAAGAAGTAGAAGGTAAGCTGCAAGTAGGTAAGACCGATGAGGCTTACAAAATAATTAAGAGGAACTTCAGGCATATAGGAACAATAAGTAGAAACGTTAGGAGTCAATCGAGGGACATACTGATCGGAAGAGAGGAGAAAGCGGATGGAAACAGTACTTAGGAAATTTATACGAGGGTCAGGAATTAGGAGAGATATTAGAGGAAGAATATAGCATCGATAGGAAAGATGTAGGAAAACCTATATTGAGAGAGGAATTTGAAGTAGCACTAAGGGGGCTAAAGAACAATAGAGCGCCGAGTGTAGATAAAATACAGGCGGAAATTTTGAAATGTGCGGGACAGAAAGTAGTAAATAGGATGTTTGAACTGGTAAAATACATATACGAAACGGGCGAGATGCCGGAGGATTATAAGAGGAACATTATCGTTACTATACCGAAAAAGAGAGGAGCCGACAAATGCGAGAACTTTAGAACGATTAGCCTAACCTCCCATGCGTCAAAAATCTTAACCAGAATAGTGCAGAAGAGGATGGAAAATAGAGCGGAGGAAATACTAGGAGAAGACCAATTCGGGTTTAGGCGAAATAGGGGAACTCGCGAAGCTATTCTAGCGCTAAGAGTAATGTTAGAGAAAACAATGGAAAAAGGAAAGAACGCTTATATAGGATTTGTAGATTTAGAAAAAGCTTTTGATAACGTGAGATGGGAATAAATGTTCGAGATACTAAAGAGCGCGGGAATGAAGTATAGAGATAGCAGAGTAGTACACAATCTATACAAAGAGCAAACTGCTGTTATAGAAGTAGAAGCGGAAAAAAAGGAAGTAGGTATTAGGAAAGGAGTAAGACAAGGATGTAGTGTATCACCACTAATTTTTAATCTGTACATCGAAGAGGCGATTAATGTGGTAAAAGATAGAGTGGATTTCGGGATTAAAGTACAGGGACAGAAATTAAAAATGCTGAGATTCGCGGATGATATAGCAGTATTAGCATCTAGTAAGGAGGAATTAGAATCAGCATTGAACGAAATGGAGGCAGTGTTGGCAGAGGAATACGGAATGAGGTTGAATAAAAACAAAACTAAAGTGTTAGTGTGCAGAGGGCGCGAGAGCAAAGCAAAAACGAAAGTACAAATTAATAATGAAAGATTGGAGGAAATTAAAGACTTCACTTATTTAGGAAGTAAAATAAATTGGGATGGAAGAAGCGATAAAGACATAAAACAAAGAATAGCGCAGGGTCGAGTAGCTTTTAACAAAAAGAAAGCACTTTTATGCTCTGGGGTAATAAACTTAGAAACAAGGAAGAGATTTTTGAAAACATATGTATGGAGCACGGCACTATACGGTTGCGAAACCTAGACGGTAGGGGAAGCAAGTAGGAAGAAATTAGAAGCTTTTGAGATGTGGTGTTACCGAAGAATGATGAAAATACCATGGACTGATAGGGTTAGAAAAGAAGAAGTATTGGAGAAAGTCGGCGAGAAAAGAACTATGTGGAAAAACATAAAGAAGGGAAGAGATAGAATTGTCGGCCACTTGCTGAGACATGGGGAAATAGTCCGCGATATTTTGGAGGCAGAAATAGGAGTGAAGAAATGTAGAGGTAGGCCTAGATTAGACTACTGCTCGCAAATAGTAAGGGATGTAGGTTGTAGCACAATTAGCGAAATGCGTAGGTTAGCACAAGATAGGAGAAGCTGGAGGTTAGCGTCCAAACAATCTTAGGACTGATGACTTCATGATGATGATTTTGTAATGCGTGTGAACGAATTTTCAATCGTCTAAAAAAAGTAATGCACGTGCTCATAATAGTTCAGCCAGGCATAATTTTATAACTAATATATTTAAACAAAAGTAATAACACTCTCAAACCTATTTTATTAAAGAAAACTATTGGTAACAGAAACAAAGTACAAACTTTTGACTTAAATACGATGAAATATTATTACGTGTATCATGTATCAATGACAAGTTTGTTAATAAAAAGAATTTGGAATCGCGGTTCAGAATAGTTCGGCCGTTTCATAAAAACTGTGTTAAATCACCTTTATTAGCAACAACGGCTTTAATTCTGGCAGACATTGTATCTACCAGCTTAGCACACTCTTCAGGAAGCGTGCTGTCCCAAATTTCATGCAATTTGGTGCGTAGATAGTTAACTGAACGGGCTGGATATTTGCGTAACTGTTTTTTTATTTTATGCCACAATGTTTCTATTGACGAGAGGTCTGGACTGCTAGAGAGTGATGCCATAACACACAACACTTACGTCTTGATTGCTTCTTTTTCATTTTATTTAATAACAAATCCTTATTAAAATCCATTTATAACATATGACACTGAGGCTTCGACCTACTCAAGGTTTAAAAAAACAAACACGAGATGGCGCAAAGGCTGTCCGCCAAATAAAGTTTACTAGCGTGTACCAAAAATTATAACAAACAACTTAATGTTTCGAAAAGCGTCCGCTAGATGGGTCCCTCGTCATTTGAACGTAGACCAAAAACAAAGACGTTCAGATGTTTATCAACTCCATCTCGATCGCTATGGGAGACAAGGTGAAGCTTTTTTGAAGTGAACGCATAGTCACTTGCGATAAAACATGGGTGCACCATCCCACGCCTGAATCCAAAGAACCCAGTATAGAGAAGAGGATGTGCCTGTGAAGGCACAAGAGAAATTAAGACGCGTCTGTCGACCGGCAAAGATCTTGCGACAATTTTATTTCATTTTCGTGGCGTTCTGCTAGTAAACATTTTACACGAACGTCGTACCATTAACGCTGAATACTATTACAAGCTACTGGACTACGCAAAACAAACTTACCGGAGAAATAGAAAAAATCACCAGTTCGGGACGTGATTCTTCTTCACGATAATGCAAGGACGCATATGACGGCTTTAGCCATTACAAAATCTAGTCACTTCATTGGCCCGTCATGCAACATATCCGATTTATCACCGATCCCCTACAGTCCCGATTTATCACCGTGTGATTTTAATCTGTTTGGACCCCCCAAGAGAAGCCCTAGGGGCCAAAAACTCGACGATGACTGATCGGTTGAGGCCTTTGTCTGGCTCTCCGAGTGTCCCAGAATTTCTTATGACCAAGGGATTAAGAAATTAAAAACAAGATGGAAATAATGCGTTTTCAAGTGATTACGTGGAAAAATAATTAGTTGTTAAATTGTAGAAAATAAATACATAAAACATTTAAAAAAATGTCTCGTTTATATTTGATTTATTCTCGTATTAAAGCTTGTTGAAAGATGCTTTCCTAGAATCGCGAATTTTCCAATAATTTCAAAAAACCATCAATTTCTTTCTGTTCACAGATATGCAGCATGAGGTCACTGTTTTGTTAACAATGCAACATTTAAAAAAATACATCAAGAAAAGTCATCATAGAATAGGAGTTTTTTTTTATTGTTTATATGAAATTCTTGTCACATACACATACTTATTCGAGAGATAAGAAGCACATAAACAAAATAAAATAGCAATGTAAAGATTATTATTGTTAATAAATCGATTACCTATTGTTGTATGGTAATCTACGCTACTGCTAAGAACAATAAAACGTCTAAATATAAGCGAACGTTTTACAATAAGCTATGCTCGAATATCTAAAACAATAAACTATTTATTTGTTTTCTATGGGAAGTATTTTTATTTAAATCTACAAATGTATCGCAGTTTCTTAAATACCAGCGCCTTACCCAATTTTTGTGATGATTCAATCGCACCGGTGTGAAAAAATACCTCCCTAATTAATAACTTTATATTTATTTACATGGAGATTAATCACTAATTAGAAAAAGAACTTATGTTACAAATTCTGCTTTGTGCTATGTTTTATGTACACTAACTGGTGGATCGAGCCGAGGAGTGATACCACCATTATTTATAGCAGTAAATAAATCTTGAGAATAATATATATCCCTCGGTTACAATTGCGTTTCATTATTTTCTATACTCTTACGTTTCAAAATTTTCCTTCTTAGGTTTCCTAAAATTACGCGGTACTCTCCGCATCTCGAAGGACCGAAATGTTGAATCCGGCTCGAAGGACCAAAACGTTCTGTTTGCAAGTACAGTCATGTGCATGAAAATAGCAGTATCAAAGTTTTGTCGAGTAATGTGTAATCATATAATATTGAAATTTAGAGTCATGCACACGTATAGGGTTTTTAATTGGGACGGGTCCATGTTGCCAGCCTGTGGCGGCCATGTTGTTTTGGCAGCGTCTGTCTAATCTGTTGTTTATTATTATGTCACTGATGCCAAATCACCATGACAAGTTACACGATTGAACAGTACGTCCAAATGATAAAAATGTATTATCAAAATGAGTGTTCATCGGTGCAAACGTTGCGCGCGTTGCGCCCATTTTACGGCAGACGCGGTGGCCCTTCAAAGTGGACTCTCCAATGTTTGGTGGCCAAATTGGAGACGACCGGTTCGGTAAACAATCAGCCAACACCCGTACGTCAAAGGAACGTCAGATCGGCAGAGAATATCGCCGCTGTCCATGAAAGTGTGCAGGAGAACCCGAGGCAGTCAATTCCTCGTCGTGCATAAGAACTTGGCTTTTCGCAGACTTCAACTTGGCAAATTTTGCGTCAGGACTTGGGCCTGCACCCGTGCAAGATTCAACTGACCCAGAAGCTCAAGTTAATGACCATAGACAACGCCGTTTGTTCGCTGACTGGGCTTCGGAGCGTTTGGAAGAGGATCCCAATTTTGACCGAAAAATCATCTCTAGCGACAAGGCGCATTTTTGGATGAATGGCTATGTTAACAAGCATAATTACCGTATATGGAACGACGCCATCTATACAAGGTTCACCAGGTATCAATGCATCCACAAAAAGTTACTGTTTGGTACGAATTTTGGGCTGGCGTTTTCGAAAACGACGTTGGTGAAGCCATCACCATCAACGGCGAACGCTACAGAACGATGTTAATCGTTTTCTTTTAACTCAAATTGAACGACATGAACGTGGACGACATGTGGTTCCAGCAGGACGGTGCTACGTGCCACACAGCGCACGTCACGATGGACATTCTGCGTGAACTATTTGAGATCTACCAAGATCGTGCGATTTGGCCACGCTAGACTTTATTTTGTGGGGTTTTCTGAAGTCGCAAGTCTATGCCAATAAACTGCAATCGGTCGATGCCCTTAAAGAAAACATAACCCAGGCCATCGCTGAAATTCAGTCGGATCTATGCGGCAAGGTCATTGCAAATTGGACCACTCGGATCAGTGCCACTGTGAGAAGCCGCGACGGAGATTTGAATGATGTTATATTCCACACATAATGGCATACATGGGCCTTTCAAATAAAAAATAATCGTTAATACCTCACACACAGCTTGTCTTATTCCATTTCAAAATCGACCCGCCCTTATTGGAAAATCCTATAGAACACTTCGAATAATATATATTTTACAATATAACGATTACAATAAAATTCTGTCTTAGAAAAATAAAAAATAGATATTCGCAAAAAGTAATATTAAGCTTGTTCATGAAAATATCAGTGTTCTAAAAAAAGAAAATTAACTAAATTTATATTTTGTAAGGAGACATCCTAAATGTCCCTTCAGTATTTCATTTTTCACATCTACGTGGCATAGATTCCACTAAATTTCGACGTCGCTGAATATCAATGGACTTTCACGTTGATTCGATACTTTTCCGCAAATCTTCTTTATTTGTTGGATTTGCCAAAGCAACCGCCTTTTTTACATCTACCCACAAATTTTCAATTGGGTTTAAGTCAAGCCACTGTGATAGCCAGACCATAACCTGTAATTTATTCTCACTTATCCAGTTTTGTACTTTAGGTGCTTTTGGTATTTATCTTGTTGCAGGACCCAGCATAATGGCATCTTCCCTTCCATGAAAGGCAACGTTATATTCTGTAAAACATGAAGATAAACATCTGCAGTCATGGTTTCCCTAGTCCAGTAAATAAGACCTGTGCCATAGCACGAAAAGCAGGCCCAAGCCATTACGCTACAACGGCCATGTTTTATTGTTTTTCCTTGCGTACTTAGGATTGTATGCTTGTAGTGTAATGTTTCATTGATGCTAGGGTTAAATAACACCCCTTTTGTTTCATCAGTCCATAGTACATTGCGCTATTTTAATGATTTTCAATGAATGTGTTCTCTTGCAAGGAATAGTCCTTTAGCGATTTGTTTACAATTTAGTAGTGGAACCTTTCTGGGCCGTCATGATTTTAAATCTACTTTTAGCAACCTTCTCCTTATTGACGAGGTACTGATGGATAGGTTCAATTCATTTTTTGTGTTGATGTGATAAATGGATTCTTTTTTCCAAGGCAGGCAATGCGTCTATCTTCTGTTGCCGTAGTTTTACATTTTCCACCTTGATTTTCCTTTGTTTTTTTTTGTGTTAACATCAATTCAATTCAGTGCATATTCAATAAACTTGTAAGTTTTTCTGCCATTTAACATGCTTAATATTAATTCACTTTTTTCTTGGGTGCAATGTTTCCGTCGACCCATATTTACTAAAATACAATGAGAAATAAGAAATTTTTTTTAATTGCTCTTTGTTAACTTACATGCTTATATGAAAAAGTGTACACAATTTTGTTAATCCCTGTTTCTCGCTTCAAAACACAATCATATCGCTGGTATTTTAATGCACAGCCTGACAGGTCTTATTTCGTAACTGTTTTACCGATAAAGAGGGGGATTCTTTGAGATGCGGAATAGACACAATGTTACCAACCTAGGATATTTGATATTCTTATAGGAAAGTACTATTTGAGTTCAGTACTTCAATATGTCAAAATTAATATTAAATTTAATTGTTTGTTCCTATGGTAACACTGCACTGCTGTTTTCATGTACATTACTGTAGTGTATATCATTTTTGTTTTTAGAATAAATAACACTTAATTTAAGATTTTTAAAAAATATATTGGCTTGTATCTAGCTTATTTGTGGCTCAGAACAGTTATAAAATATGTTTTCATTGTGTGTAACATGTGGTCGCTGTACCTTTGGTCACTGTGAAATCACGCTAGTATACAGGGCCGGATGCAGGGGTGTCGGGGCCCGGGGTGTCGGGGCCCGGGGTCCGGGGCAATCAATAAATATCTTTCGATAATTTTATTTTTACATTTAAAAAACAAATTTCCACTATTAAGATATATACTATTCTATTTTTAGTACCGAACAACGGTTCGTAAGAATGGCGAACGCGGTCACATTCCGTTAATTGTATCGAGAGAAACCATGTCTCTAGGGACGGAGTACTGTAGCGACGCGTTAAAATTGGCGTATTAGCAAGGATAATGAGTGTGCCTCGATAGCTCAGCGGCCAGAGCAATCAATCGGAAATTGGGAGAGCCGGGTTCGATTCCCGGTCAAAGCATATGCGCTTTTATCCTTGCTATCGCCAAAGTGGTGACCCCGACGTGATGTGATTCGTTCCAGTACATCCAACCTCCCTTACATCTCAAATTCGCGGATTCGATTCCCGTCCTATCCATCGCCCTATAGTCTGGGGGTTACCGAACAACGGTTCGTAAGAATGGCGAACGTTGTCACATTCCGTTAAATTGTATTGAGACAAACCATGTCTCTAGGGAGGGAGTACTGTAGTGACGCATTAAACTGGCGCATTAGCAAGGATAATGAGTGTGCCTCGATAGCTCAGCAGTCAGAGCAACCAACCTGAAATTGGAAGAGCCGGGTTCGATTCCCGGTCAAGGCATAAGCACTCTTTATCCTTGCTATCGCCAAATATTTAAGTGAAAGACACTTTACATGCTTTTTTAGAGGCAAAATCCTTAATGATTTCTCCGAAGTCAATTTCTCGAAGTAAATCACTCTCTATACTGAGCAATGACAGATATGCTAGACGTTTTTGCGTCATCGTCGTACGCAGCCTATTTTTAATAATTTTCATTTTAGAAAATGAACGTTCTCCGCTGCAATTAGCCACCATCAACACTAAATACATTCTCAATGTAATTTCAATATTAGGGAATGCAGCGCCGAAGTTATTATCAACCAGAATCCTGTAGAAAAACATCTCTTTTGGTTCACTGTCGACATTGTAGTTCTTCTTGAAGGCATCTATCAAGGCTACAAACTGGACTAATTCGTTCCCAATACTGTGTTCAAGATCGTCGTTGTAAATTTTTACTAACTTGTCGACAGCCTTCTGTAGCTCGGATGAACTCAAATCCTGTAAATGATTCAAGAAACCAAATCGATCGCAGACAACGTCATAAGCTCGAATCCTATCGCTCAGAGATGCTGAAAGCTGATCAATTACTGGAATAAAACTTCCTAATCGAAATTTTTCCTTGGGTGACATCTGGGCATCTGAGGATTTCGCATAATCCAGTGGATTGAGTCTAATATTTCTTGATGATATATTTCATTGCTCATTACTTTTTTAAAGATTAAAAAAAAATTAATTATATAAAATTTTTGAATCCAAGGTTTGTGGAGGCCCTCAATGTGTGGGGGCCCCGGGGCTTTCGCCCCGGTTGCCCCACCGGCGCCGTGCATCTGACCCTGCTAGTATATGTTTCATAAAAGACAGTTTTACCAACAACTGTAAAACAAACAATACTTGTATCGACGTAACACATGTTTGTTGAATGGTTTTGCGCATATTATTACGAAAATGGCAGGGTATTCAGGCAGACGTAGTAACCTTTGGGTGAGGGGTGTGGCTGAGCAAGATTTTTGCTCCTTACCAGCGCTTGCTACGTAGAAGCGTGCCTCCTTGATGACAGCGTTTCCAGAAACGTTAGCCATTGTTTATTTACATCGCGGCTACATACAGGGCGAATTTATTTACGACGGGGCCGAGAGTATCGAACGACGAAATGATAAATGCCGGTTTATCTACCACTAACAAATCATGGAGTATATCGACTCGCCCAAACTAATCGCATATTTAAAAGACGCCGGTCGCCCGCCTTTGATGTGTTGTTTATGCAAATCAAAATTAATGTACGGCAATTTGCAATGGCCGTAATATATTTCTGTTTTGACTGGCCGGTGCTATCAACGAAAAAGTGACAGATTCAACACGTCGTAGGAGGCTGGCCGAAACTAGCGGGCCAAAATAAAACTACTTAATGCGTTTAAGAAAATGTCAGAAAATCTAAAAATATAAAATAATCACAACAAGTTTGCGTTACTGAAATAGCACTGCAAGTAGATGTTGTTGTTACTGTTTTTTGCGCGAAATACAGCAGTGTTTGCTCGTATCCTATACAAGATGTAATCCAAGATATCAAAAATAATTTTGGTCAAAGATGAGCATGAAATGATGGCGGTTTTATTTTATTATTTACGTGCAATATTGACATAATCGACGACGCGCAAATGTGTTATTAATTCTAGAAGTAAAACAATAATAAACAAGTTTGAAAATTGGAATGAAACACCACGATTTCACACTCAGTCAAAAAAGGGTATATGTTGAAGGGTATAAAGAAAAATGTTGAAAAAGAGACTAGTGCCTCTTTTTGAACATTTTTCTTAGTGTGATTTTTTACTTAAGTTTAATTAGAAATATGTTTCAAATAAATATCGGCCATTTCCTTAGGAGTAATAAAAATAACAATAAAATCGCTTGAAACACTTTATTTGAACAATAATAGATGAAACGATATTACGAGTAGCAACAACAAATTATGTCAAATAAATATCCATACACTTTAATAAAATGCTATTCAGTACCATTAGTTATCAATAGTTTCATGTCGGTCTGTGTTTTGCTTGAAACAAATAAATCATGCTTGTTTAAGAACGTCACGTTTAAGTCTGTGTTTTGTGTAGTAGAAGCAAAATGAGTGATAAAAATTGGGAAATTCTAATTTCTGTTTCTGAAATATCATAGTAGGTTTATGGAAAGAGAAAAAATCCTTTAGAAATAGTGGCGAAGTAATTGGAAAATTACATGCCACTGTACAGTACGTAATAAGTCAGTACCTACAAATCCACCGGTTCCTATAAAATGCGGCCACGGTCTGGTCGCCCCAGGAAGTTGACTGCACGGGAAGAGTCTAGTGTTGTGATCTAAATCTCACACTTCTTCCTATTATCGACGAGCAGTACGAGCAGATCTAAGAGTAAATTATTATTTAGTTACCTCGCAGAAGGTCTTCCAAGTTTCCCAAATTTATCCGTTTATGTAACGATGTCAATAGTTTGGAGCTAGCCCAGACTGTCGGCTCGATTCCTACATCAGTCGGCTGAGTGTATTTATGTATGTCAGTGTGAATTTTCGTGTCCTCGTCCCCGTGAAAATAAAGGCGCTTAAATAAAAATTAAATAAAATGTTGCATTTGTTTTCTAAATGAAGCTGAAATCGAAAAAAAATGTTAAAAAGCCATGCTTTCAAGTAATCGACTGCTTTTATGACTGTGACATGAAGGAGTAAGTATATGAGTGGAAATAAATGAATAGTAAGGCCGCTATTATGCGAAAACAGCATCAAAATGTCAACAATAAGTCTACATTTGATAAATTAAATTGAACGTCATTAAATCTTCGCTTCAGCATTTGTAAAATAATGTAGGTTCATTCAGTGGTATGTATGTGTATGTTGTTGTTTTTTTATCTCTACGTATACCTTTTTAATGCTAAACTATTTACAATTGTATGTATAGTTCGTCAATGATCCGAAAAAGTGTGAGATTCTCTATGTATGCATAGGAGAAAGAGTGAGACAGTATTCGCAGGGAAAAGGATGCACTTTACGCGCGGCCAGATCGAACTCTGTGTACATTCACATTCAAAACTATTTCATCTCGACTGAGTAGCAATGCATCATACACTACACTTAATCCACCCCTTTCACTGACTGATCACTCGATATTCACTCTGCAAGGGTCTCAATTCGACTGAGTAAAGACCAGGCTATTTACTGCGCACCTTGTGGGCGGTTCGATATAGCAGTTTTGAAACATGTTCCTATTCTTGACAGCCTGTACTTTTCGCGCTGTAAATTTCATTAAAATCGTTTCGGATATTAAAAAAGGAAGGAACGATAAAATTATAACCCCTATATATCTGATACGACGCAGAATAGATCCACATTGATAAGAGCTACTGTCTCATGCTACTAGCTATGCCACATGTTTATTGAAACGCTCTGTAAAAGTCGTCAACTATAACGATTTTTATTTAAATAGCAATTTCAACAAGTTAATCCATTTTATATAACGTTTTACTGTTGTTTTTCTAACCTTCCAATTGCAACAAAGCCATATTTTACAAATCAAGGTTGTTATCGCTCTACTATGCATGATGCTCATTTGATTTGTTTTTCTCTACATTATATAAATTGGCCAGGTGGCATTTCTGTTTGTTTTTAAAGTTG
The DNA here is from genome assembly GCA_037954035.1 of Rosalia funebris. Lineage (NCBI taxonomy): Eukaryota > Metazoa > Arthropoda > Insecta > Coleoptera > Cerambycidae > Rosalia > Rosalia funebris. The sequence goes on from JAZFAV010000007.1 coordinate 2,363,222, forward strand.
AAACGTTCTAATAAAAACAGATCATAACATTTATAAGTCTGTTATTTTTCATTTAATTATCTTCAACGTATACGAGGTGTATCAAATTATAGATACGAATTTTTTTAGAAAAACCTTCCAATTGCACTGGGTAACTAGATTAGATCTATCTAACATTTTTATACTAATATCTAGTTTTAGCATTTCAGTAGATGAGCGTCCAGCGACACACTCCATATAACACTAATCACTTTCTTCGTATGATAGACATACGCTTGTATAGGCACTTTCTATGTATAGACACTTTCACTATCACTGAAGCGTCTTTGGAGCATTCCCAGAGTTCGATACCATCTGAAGTCCTGCATCTCTGCGATTCTGAAGTCCAGATGGGCTTCAGAATTAGCTTGTAGAGAAGCAGTTTGTTATGTATTCACATCTCTGAATGACGTCCCAGGAGCCAATACATTTATTTGACTTTGATATTCATACTCACGTTTGTCATTTACATGTGTTTTCCATCTTAGCTTTGCATCAAGGTCATACCTAGAGGCAGGGGCGGCTGGTGTATAGGTGCTGCAGAGCTGCAGAACTGCCAAAAAAATTAGATATTTGTATATTTTCGCGACATAATAATTACTAAAATTTATTAATAAAATAATTTGGTTAGTTGGTGCAGCTAACCAAATTATTGCGTTAAAGTCGTATTCTGCCCGCCGTCCTCTATTGAGTAGTAGACCAGATGAATTATCTGGGTCTCTACGCGAGCGCATCGCGGTACATTGAACTGGGCCACACGAGGTAGTTCTCAGCACGGCTCGGCACACCCGTCCTCCCCCTCAACTCCCGCGACAATCCACACTTGGCGCTCGTAAATGTGCGAATTTACACGGTCAGTGAGCTGTATTTTTTCCAGCTAAGGCAACATCAGTGAATGTTTACTCCTTTCTACTCCTCGGGCGGGCGTAAATCGTACCTATTTCGTATTTCGTGTTAATTTGAGATTTTAAATACTGTTTTGTGAATTTGTGTAGTGATTTATTGTACTAATTATTAATATTTATATACTGTGATAGTGACAATGGATTTAGTTTATAATTTAGTTCATGTGAAGCGATTTTTTAAATACTCTTATGAAGAAAAAATTGATTTAAAACACAATGGTAGGCCATTGCTCGATATTGTTATTGAGACTGCAGGTGTTAGCTGCGGAAAAGCATATAAACGTCAATTTAATAGAGACATTTATTCGAAGAACAATTGGATTTGTGGGTGCAACAAAAAAAATGCGTTATTTTGTTTTCCTTGTTTACTTTTTGGCGGTGATAAAGCATGGACGGAGGTAGGGGTGACAGATTTGGTGCACTTAACTGAAAAAATAAAAAAGCACGACAACTCCAAAAGCCATCTACATAATACAATTGAATTAGCTTTATTAGGAACAACTAATATTAAAGCGCAGCTAGATTCAGCTTATTGGATAAATGTGCAAAAGCATAATGATAATGTGACAAAAAAGAGATACGTTTTGTCAAAAATTATAAACTGCATAAAGTTTTGTGGGGCTTTTGAACTGGCGCTGCGAGGACATGACGAAGCTGAACCCTCTCAAAACCCGGGGATATTTCGTGGTTTGATAAATTTTTCTGCTGAGCTTGATGTAACTTTAAGCGAGCATCTACAAAATGTTTCAGTATTTAAAGGAACCTCTAAAGAAATACAAAATGATCTTTTAGACTGTATATTAAAAGTATGTCATGAAGAAATAATTAAAGAAATTAACAAACCTTCATTTTTGGCAGTTATGGCAGACGAAACAACTGATGTATCTGAAAAAACTCAGTTAGTGGTAGTTTTAAGATATATTCTCGATGGTGAACCGATTGAACGTTCTTGGACATACCTGAAAGCTACAAAATGTGACGATGAAACTCTTTCGGAAAATATTTTAAGTGTTAGAGACCCTCTAGTAGAAAATTCACCTTACAAGCCTTTTCTCTTAACCAAAGAATATGACGGCAAACATGAATGTTCTTCAAAAAGGTATTCAATTCCAAAAATTTTTCTTGTGAAAGTCTATATTTTTGTATAAATGGATTTTATATAAAAATTCTGAAGTATCAGAAAAACGCGTGACCTTGAAAATTTTCGAATTGCAAATTTGCACGCGGGCGACCAATACCCTAGGATCGGCCCTGTGCAGAACACCCGTTTCATTTCATCACGAGCCGTCACTGATTATCGTTATCATGAATTTGATTTTTGCCCGTTGACCTACCCAATTCGTTGTAGATGACTTTTTCCGCTCGCTCCGTAGACGCGAAGGCATTCTCTCGGCATTCCATATTTATAATAAACCCCTTAGCAATAACAATATGCAAAAACAATGCGTAGCCGACCCTAAAATAATTTTTCGTCGTGAAAAAACCGCTCGTCACAGGCCGAAATATAACATCTCGTAAATAACCGTTCTCTTTACAATTCAGTTGGAAATAGAAAGCTGTTCGCTTTTGAATTATGACCTATAAAACTGCAAAAATTATTACAAGTAGTATCATTCTGGGAAAATGTGTTTACAAAGAATGGACGTCATTTTGCAGGCTGGGCAGCCGGCGTCGTGTAAATATTTGAAGTTTTGGAATAGTCTTGAAGGCAGGATTTTCATTTTGCGAAGATTTATAACGCAAATATCGCGTTTACCGGCTCTTTAAGTCTCTTTGCCAGTCGATTATGCATAGGTTTCCGCTAATTTGCGTATCTCGCGGAACCGGTGGAAAAATAAATGTGGATGATGGATTCGGGGAGGAGGAGAGCGCTTGGCTTACCGGGGTTTTCACGTAATCCGTTCGTTAAAAGCTTTTCATGTTTCCGTGACGTTTATTATTATTTCTTTAATTTGGTACAGGTGTTCTGGTTGTATCTGAAGGTGTCATCAACTTATTATTATATGATTAAGCTGTAGAAACACCTAGCTGATATAAATAGCTGATATTGAAATGAAGTGAGGTGAGAGGTGATCCTTAAGCCTCGGCCACACAGAACCCGTCTACCGTCGCGAGCAGCGTTCTCTGCCCGCAGCAGTCAGATGATCTAGTTGTATGCCGTCTGTCACAGCGGGCCAATCTAGATCGTAGCGTGCAGCGATACAGTTGTACATAATTACAAAATATCGCGCAGCTGAGCGGTCAGTTCCAGTCAGATTTGTCTTGCGTTGTTATAGTGCAAATAATTAATTAAAAATGATTATTATAATAATTATTATTATAACAAGGATGCTTATATTTATTATTATAACTGGGATCCTTAAAATTACTGTAACACTTGACACACACTTGGAATACTTGACATTATTAAAAGTAGGAGCAACAAAATTTAATTTCCTGTTGTATGCTTCATTTTCTGGCAAAGCAATCGGCAAACTGTTCACGAAATATACAGTTTATGGTCACGATAGTTGACCTTCGATTGGTTAACCTAGTTGACATGAATGCACGTACAGACCTAGAGTCTTCTTCAGTTTCAGTAGATGTGTATTCCTTATTATTCTGATTTGATATAATGTAATTGTGCAAACAGCAAGCTGCTTTTACGATATATTCTGCGTTTTCAAGAATACACGCCATTCCATAGCCAATATGCCAAACGCATTTTCAACTACGTGCTCGGCTGACCTGTGCATTGAATTGTTTCTTTCTTACATTACTGATTATTCCTGATTTGGGGTATGGTCTCATTAAAAATGGTTAAAGTGAAAAGCCTTCATCACCTACCAGAACATGAGGAAGGGGGGTGCTTGTACCCGGAAGTGGTTTCGAAGGTAGAATAACTTTTTCGTCAATGTACTCTCGGTAGAAAGTAGAATTGTCAAAACTTGCGCTGTCGCTATGACTTCCATAACTCCCTATATAAAAAACTTGTAGTATGAATTCAACTATGTCGACATACGAAAATATTTAAAAAACCGATCTTCATATGATTTCAGTTCAATACATAAGCGATGGTATTCCCCAAATCGTTCTCCCCTCGCATTGATATCATGCACCCAATATCGTCTTTTCTTTCTATTATTTCGTAATGCTAATGGAAGAAGCAGTTGCTCCTCGTCAGAACTACTCATTTTGACATTTTGTCCCAAAACCTATTAAGAAGAAAAAGCAACAAGGCTGTGTGAAACCGTTCGCCCGAAAGCAAACCCAATACTGGATCGTTCACAGAGATATCGCACTGTATGTGACAGTGTCATATCGCTGACCGCTGCGACAATCGCTGCCCGCGGCGGTAGATCGCGTTCTGTGTGGCCGAGGATTTAACGTCCGCGAATAAATTGTACCTGGGGTAATCCAGGACACCACGTTGTAAATACATATAAATATATAATAAATAGTATGTTATATCTTAATTGTCGATTCTGTAATACCCACGACAGCGTAAACAATACATCTCACTGAACATATAACACTGCGCACTGATCATTTTTAAAGTTCCAATATATTAGCAGAATCGGTTGGAAATGTTCAGGGCCGCAACGTTGCCGTATATCCACTCAAAATCCATTTATATACAGAAAAGAACCCGTTCCATGTCTACAAAGTTTCTCAAGATGGACACCTATATGTTGGGTTGAGAAAAGTCTACCTTTTCACCTACGAAGGGTCGACAATGTTGCACAGTGAAATCTGAGATTGGGTTTGAAATTTAGTTTTCACGCGTTCAGCAAAGTATCCTGTTATCTGAAAAAGGAACTGTCGCTGAAAAGGTCAGATATTTACCGTGTTAACTATTTGTATCCAGGGGAAGTAGGTGTATACTCAAGGTTCTTTGTTGACAAATAAATCCATGTACATGTAAATCTTCCCGTGCGCGGGTGCGGGGGTGTATAGGCGACGCGATGAGATAGGTAAAACCTTCCACCTGGGCAAATACACTACCGCACTCCAGGCCGAGCTAGTTAGAATTACATCCGGTGTTCTGGGGGCCGACCAAAATCAGACCCAGGAGAAGGTATGTATCCGCTCGGATATCAGGGCGGCGTTGGCAGCCCTGAATTGAGCAACGACAAAGTCGAAGCTGGCCTATAATTGCTATGAAGCATTGAACCACTTGGCAGGGAAGGGACCGGTGGAACTCTTATGGATACCTGCGCATAATGGCATTAAGGGAAATCTAATTGCAGATGACCTTGCCAGACTAGTGACCAGGGAAAACCTCTACGGACCAGAACCTGCACTAGGAATAAGTCGGAATCTGATCAGAGACGGCATCAATGGCTGGGCAAGAGACCAGCACAATAAAAGATGGAGAGGAGTAATGGGTTGTCGAATAACCAAACTCTTCATCGGATCAGAGATTGAGAAATGGACCCAAGAATTCATTAAATTGAATAGGCACAAAGCCAGAACCCTGGTGGGAATCATAACGGGCCACCATAGTAGCCTGAATGCATATAAGCACAAACCGAGGCTGACTGACAGCCCGGACTGTAGATACTGTAGAGAAGACGAGGAAACGTCGATTCATCTTTTTTACACCTGCCCCGGACTGGAGGAGAAGAGGTGCCTTATATTAGGGACCCTTGTTATCCTAAATGAGGTGAGGCTTAAGGCGGGGGACGTACTTAAATTGCTCCTTTTATGGAATAGCATTTTTGGATAATAGCCCGGATAAGAGGGGATCGCCAAGGGATTAACCATGCGATCAGTGGCTGATGAGGCCCAAACCCACCTAACATAATAATAAAAATATTCCCGTATAGCTGGGTCATTGAACACCTGCTAAGTGTGTGAAATAGAGAGCCCTTCGTTTGCAGCTTATCGATCACTGTCTTTACATCATCAAAATGAACATAATCGTAGCTTGTCGCCTCTAACCATATACCTCAACGCGTCACCACTAGTTGTGATGGTAATGGCGTATTGGGCAATTCGCCTTGAAATAATTTTCTTCGAGACGGCGCGGCGCTTTTAAAAATGTCTTCTTCACGTTGGTTATTAATTTGTCGATTATGGGATAATAGTCCCTAACAGTTTATCCAAGACGATGGAGTCAGTGTGTTAAATATGTTATATGCAATAAACTGACATAGTCGTATGTGTTTTTTAAGCGCACAACAGACGTTGTCATATAGAAAACTTCATCGATTGTATAGAGTACACTTTTAAGCCCAGTGATATTAATTCGATTTATAATAAAGTGTATTTTGGCGAGCACTCATTACATCCCACAATGAAAGTGTGTAACAACCGATACAGACCCTTTCCTCTTACCGCAGGTAGCCGCTAGGGTACTGGCCTTTTTCAGTGTCGCATGTGGAAGAGAGTTTTGATTATTATAAATTTGAATTTCATGTTTTATTGATAATATGAAATTTCCATAATTTAATTTAATATCTACGTTTATAGACATATATTTGTAGGTCCTAGTGTACGATGAAGACATTAGTGATCATAAAAACTCTACACACAAAATTAGAGAGCATTATTTTTGTCTTACAATGGATTTCAAAATTTGTTCAACAAAAACACTGTGTAACTACGAAACTGCAGAAATGTCCGTTTAATTCAAGCAGTTGATATTGTCACGAACGCCTCGAGCGATCCCGAACGCCGGGAACATTCGAAACCATCAAGAGCGTGCAGAGTTGACTTCCAGTGCGTTCTATACTAGAAAGTTCGCCAAAGTTCTTCTTCTGGAAACATCTGGAGAGACGTTCTACTGCCTATATAAAAATTGTGTCGTCCAGCCAGGAGTTAGTTGAATCTGGACCGCGATAATGAGCGATACGGTGCAAAGAAAGTGACATTGTGTAATACAGCGCGAAAAATTAGTTTATAAAGTTACAGTAGAAAGAAATTTAGTTTAGTTAGTTAGTTGGACTTGTAAATAGTTGAGTTGTAAATAAGTGTTCGAAATAAAAAACTTTCTAGTAAATTCATTACAATATTTATACTTGGTTTGAAATGCCCTCGTTTTATCAATCTATGGTAATAAATTAGAAACTGTCTTCTTTAAAGTGACACTTCATCAATCTTTAACTGAGACCCATAATTTTTTCTCTTAGTGTAGTTTAAAAACTGAGATGAATGCTGATAGAATCACTACTAAAATTCTTGGAATTATGAAAGGTTTGGAGATGGATATTGGCGTCCAATCATACAATTTTTATCTAGAAGCCGATGCTAAGCGGATCAAGCCCACCGAGATGTCTATGACAGATTCAGCGAAAGAGGCACGCTTTGACATAAAATGTTCGGCGAAAGCGAATGAGGAGGAATATTTAAATATAGAAGGACAGCTTTATGATCCTGGGATAGCAAATTAATAGTAAACTTTTTTAAAGAGTCTGATTTTTCATTTTCTCGTGTCTATAATACGAGTACATTTCAAAACTTTAAACGCGTTTCTCTGGAAACATGATTTTTCAAAACGGCACACAGGCATAACTCCAACAATTTTCATTATATTCATGCGAATGTTTAACAATATCTTTAATATCACATTTTGGAGTGAAATACGTACGGAATTTTCGATAAGTTAATTTAAACATTATTTATTAACAAATAATTGACTTTTTTGTCGAAAATTTAACGTTTTTTATTTAGATACTCGCTAATCACACAAAAATCAATATTTTCAAAATAACCTACGTATTTCATTCGCTATAAACATGTAAATTAAGTGGATATTTTTCCAGATTCAATTTGCATCAGGACGGCACTGCGTGCCGCAGAACGCCTTAGTTTCGACATGTCTATCGAGAATGGCTCTAGTGTCGCCATTTTTCAATATTTTTTGATAATAATTTTTTGTGTTATACTTAAATATATGCTTAATAACTTCTTTGAATATTGTTATCTCATTACCTTTTCTTCTATTCAAAAAAAATTGTCCAGAAAGCCCTTTTTTAGCTTATTACAGTGGCGTTACCCCATAAGATGGCACGTGCGTGACAACTATTAGCACGTTACAGTTGTCACGTGACAACACGTGACAGCACGTGATAACTTTGACACAGTGATTTTAACATCTCTGCTTTGATATTCTTTCAAAAGTAGGCCATAAGATAAGACGTACGTTTTCCACTTCATCTTTGATCTCGGTATAAGGTAAATTTTAGACTTGCAACCAGTATCTCTCGGCAAATTTATTTATGTAGAAAAAAATATATAAACAATCGGGCCAGACAAATCGAGTTTGAAATTATTTTGAATTAAAAAATATAAACAAACGAATTAGTCACCATTCCATTATAAAATTATCCATTACTATATCTGATTTCAAGGTGAGGATCTCAGTCTCACGTAATCGGATCTAATTTCATGTGGGATCCCTTAGAATTGCGTCAGGACGGTCTAAGTTAGTCATCGCGTAATTAAATAAGATGCAACTAATATCAAGTAACGAATACGAATAGTTTATATCATATTTTTACGCCTATAAAGATACTGCCACGCGGTGAACCGGGAATTTGCTGTTTAGGATGAGCACGTATCGGGTGAGTACCATTTGTTTTATTTCATGCCCAATTAATAGTAATTTAGTAATTACTTCGATAAAGGTAAAAGTAATATGTAATATCATTATGAGTTGTGTTGGCTGGACTAGTACGTATTTATATTAAAAAAGTTTTACTTTAACTTAAATTGTAGCTATAGACTGAAACATTTTTAAATATGACGGGTCGAATGTTTTGCTTATAATCGAGACTTGCTAGCCTTTAATAAATCTTAATGTACAGGGTCTTTTAATAGGGTCGCTCCAAATTCATTAAGTGATAGCGGCCATCTTGTTAAAACAACATCTGTAAAATTTATTGTGAATTGTTCAGTAGTGTATGGCAAATCATTGTAAAAGGTTAAAGCGTTCAACAACGTGTGCAAATGATCAAATTTTATTTTCAAAATCAGTGCGTGATTTTTATCCTCGCCACAACCGTCCCGCCGAGTCGACTGTTCGACGTTTGATCGCCAAATTCGAGTCAACCGGTTTGATAAACAATCAGCCAACACCCGTACGTCACCGACACGTAAGGTCCGCTGAAAACATCGCTGCTGTACGTGAGAATGTACGGGAAAGCCTGAGGCAGTCAATTTCTCGTCGTTCAGAAGAACTCGGCCTTTCTGCGACTTTCACTTGGCGAATTATGCGTCGGGACTTGGGTCTGCAACCGTATAAAATCCAACGGAGCCAGGAACTTAAGATAAACAACCATAGACAACGTCATGTGTTCGCTGATTGGACTCTGGAGCAGTTGGAGGTTGACCTAAATTTCGCCAAAAAAATGGTCTTTAGCGACGAGGCCCATTTTTGGATGAATTGATATGTGAATAAGTGAAATTGTCGGATTTGGGACGACACCAATCCACACGAGATACACCAGCACCAAATGCAGGCCGAGAAAGTCACTGTTTGGTGCGGATATTAGTCTGGCGAAATCATCGGTCCGTACTTCTTCCAAAACGAAACTGGCATTGCTATAATCGTCAACGGCGAGCGCTACAGATCGATGATAAGCAACTTCTTGTGGTCTAAACTGGATGGACTGAATCGCAGGTCTATGCAAATAAACCGCAAACAATTGATGCTCTCAAAGTCAACATAACGAACACCCATCCAGCAAATTAAGCCAGATTTATGAGACAAAGTCATCGAAAATTGAACCTCCCGAATACGTACCACCAAGCAAAACCGCGGCGGACATTTGAACGACGTTATATTTCCATACTTAATTCCATAAAATATTCTTTCAAAAAAAAAAAAAAAACTGAGTGGATATCTCACACACAATTTGTTTTATTTACATTTAAAAACCGAGCGTCCTTATTGAAAGACCCTTTATAAAGCCTGTAGACAGTCCAACACATAAATAAAAAACAACCGTCAAGTAAATTTACATAAAATTTATCTTGGGTTTAATTATTATGCTGCCTTCGTATAGGTATATTATACAAGTTCAGTTAATGTTTTTTATATAAAGAGATTTTCAGAAAATAATTTAAGTAACAAAATGATGAATATTGTGAGAAATCTTATCACCACATTGCATATAATTAACAGGATAATACTTTCGACTTATTAAGAATGCTTAAATCGCAAATTTTAACAACAAATGAGGTGTTCTATTGTAAATCTCTACTTACTAAACGGCTGTATTCGTGTGTGTGTCACGAAATCTTTATGTCGACGTACGAAATGCTTTTCGTTCGAATTTCGCCATTTTGACAAAATCAGTATGGCAAAACGACCCTTACGAACAACGTGGTAACTTTTGTTTTTTGATCCGAAGCCTCTAGAGTCTTGCTCGGAGGTGCCTTACTCATTATTATTATGAGATTTTAATTTATATGTTCCTCATAGAAAGAAAATCGAGGGGCAGTAGACACCGTCTATTAACTTGCTTCGGCTTTACATTGTTACTAATAATAACAATAATAATAACGATGCCTTCATTGCCCATCAGAAAAAAAAATCATTCATGGAACAAAAATACGGAATTCAAATAAATACATACATAGAGTGTCTCGGTTGAAACTATAGGGTTTTAATTGCACGCCATTTGTGTTCTGTCAAAGATCGGGCGACAATATTGGTCGCTATATAGATGACGACGACTGTCATCTATAAACCATACGACGTCAACATGCCGCCATTAACAGTTCAACAACGAATAGCTTGTGTACAACTGTTTTATGAGAGTGAGCGATCATTTACAGAAGAGACGGGTTCTGTTATTGATACGGCAACACCGATACGTCCTCGTCGTGGTCGGTCAGATGAAAATATATTGTCAGTATACAAAAACCGAGGGTTCGTAAGGAAGCAATCCGAACTTTAACTCTTTGATTTTGGCCATCGCGATAATGGATGTGTTAACTGGTGCATTGTCTGAATGAAACACAACTTTCTTTTTCGCCAAATGCAGCCGTTTTTTCTTGATTTCATCACTCAAATGCTGCAATAATTTCGCATGGTATTCGCCGTTGATGGTTTTTTCTTTTTGAAGGTAACCAATGAAAATATCCCACGCGCATCCCAAAGAACTGACGCCATGATATTGCTTGCAGATGGAACTGTCTTCGCCTTCTTTGGAGCCGAGTCTCTCCTTTCAGTCCATTGTTTTGACTGTTTCTTCGTCTTGGATATAAACTAATGGATCCATGCTTCATCCATGGTTATAAATCGACGTAGAAAGTCGGCTTTATGTCTGTGAAACACTCGATTGAAACATCCTCACAACGTTGTTTTTGTTACATTATGAGTAATCGCGACACCCATCTTGCGCACAGTTGTTTCATGCACAAATTTTCAGTGAATATGCGATGTACAGCACTTTTTGAAATGTCTACCATGTCTGCTAGCTCGCGCACTTTCAGTCGACGGTCATCCAATACCATTTGGTGGATTTTCTTCGCCATTTCTGCCGTAGTCATCTCATTTCATCGACCACTGCGATGTTCGTCTTGGCAGCTTGTACGGCCCCGTTTAAACTCTGCTACCCACTATTTTACTGTTGTAAACGAAGGAGCAGATTCCCTCAGAGTAGAATCTAGCTCAGCTTTGATATCTGTTAGACTTAGGCCTTTCAAATCAAAGTATTGTATCATATAACGATAACCAATTTTTTCCATGTTTACAAATTCACTGAGACAAGCTGCCAAACAAATAGTAAACAACGTAGCTTCATCCAGCGCAAACTTAAGCTTTATTAGGTTGGTACTTTCTACCAATCATTTTTTTCAAACAACAACCGTCATCTATACCTCAGGTCGGGTACTTCTGGGACTACCCTCTATAATAACATTACAAAAACCTTTGCCAGATTTGACAGTGGCGATTGGGCGATAATTTTTCGCCAGATGGGCTGCCAATTTTTAATATAAGACAGATCCTTGCCTACTTCCCAAACCTTAGGAAACGTGTGGGTAACTTAATTCCCTTAAAAACAATCGCAACGAGGTGGAGAATATTTCTCATAAAATATAAATCTTGAAATGTGATATTTGAACGTTACTTTTAAAAAAACTCACGATTCGGTTGTTAACTAAAGTAACATGTGTTCTATATTTATTTATCCAGAGACTGTTTATTTTATTATTATTTTTACCGGGATGATTTCCATCAATAACGGAAATTGACGCAAGTGTAGGGAATTTCAATTCGGAATTGTCGATAGAAACATCAGGTATTTAATGTCGGTTTATTTTAATTATTTTGTGCGTCGTTAACGAGATTCGTTATAGACATAAATTATATTTCGTATAATGAATTTCCGAAGTGTTAACATATATGCATCGGCAGAAAAAAAATTGGCAGTTCTCCAATAATTTTGAGGGAGGTGGAGTTCAGTGACATTTTTGGGAAACTATGTCGCTATTTATACTTATATATCATAATCTTGGTCTATTGGTCTATGCATTTACGATTAAATAAAACAGTAAAACATTGTACGAGCTTCCACGGTCGAATGCCATAGGAATATATCACACATTATCTTGGTAAAAAATCGTCGTGAAATGGGAAACGTCCATGTCAGCTTATTTATTTTATTTATTTATTTATTTAATTGTCTTTACTTTGACGGGAGCGAGATTTAGCTCTGACCCATTCTTCCACCTAAACCCCGGGCAGTCACAGGGGAAAACACAGCTGACTGATGTGGGAATTGAACCCACGCCCGGCCCGGATTACTCTGAGTTGCAAATCTAGACCAGCTAAAAACGATTGATATCCTTATCCCATATCAATTCATTAAACTTGGAGTCCTTCTGCGAAATTTGTTGGATGGCGTTCGTTATGTTGACTTCGAGGGCATCGATTTTTGTGGTTTATTCGCATAGACTTACGATTTAAGTTTTGCCTTAAAGAAAGAAGTCTAAAGGCGTTAAATCGCACGATCTCGGTGGCCAGTTCACGTCACCGCTGCGCGAGGCAACCATGCCCTCAAATCGCTCGTGCAGAATGTCCATGGTGGCATGCGCTGTGTGGCACATAGCGCCGGCGCCGTCCTGTTGGAACTACATGTCGCCGATATCAATATCATTCAGTTTAGTCTTAAAGTTTTAAAAAACGATACTCCTCCCAACGCCACCTTTCAAATGTTACTCGAAATACCTTTTGAAACCAAAAATACATTAGGGATAATTAATTACATTCCTCAAGGTGAAGATAACGAAAAGTTGTTATTACATTACCCTTGTATAGTGTATCGGCATTTTCACACGCGTCTTCCACTGAACATGAATCTAGTTTGGATCCACCGTGTATAGCCCCGAATATCTACTGTATGTCGTGGAATTATTTGGGCCAAGTAAATATTGTTTCATCTCGCTAATGAATGCGCCAAGGTGTAAAACAAACGATCTGAGGACCATCCACGCAAACAAAACAAAACAATTTCGACGCGACAAGCCGCGTGCGACTCTCCTTAAAATTAAACCGTCATTACAACATCGCGGCGGGCGTGTATCTGTTGAAACTATTTTTAGACGTATCGCTGTTATTATCGCCTCCGCGCTCGAAACCGTGTAGCGAGTTGTAAAACAATTCTCTTTACTGCATTATCAACAATAAAAAAAAAACCGTAACTGCGCCTTACGTAACGCCCGTATTCGGTATTTTTGGAAACCGAATTACGCGTTGGTGCGACTCGAAAATGTCGGAAGAGGCCAGATGCGACGTGTGTCAGGAGCCGGCCGCCCAAAAGTGCGGCGCCTGCCACGCCGTGTTCTACTGCAGCAAGGAGCACCAGCGGAACGGATGGAAGGCCCACAAGAGAGTCTGCAGGCCCTTTCAGGTACGCCTTGCTCGTATATTTTGCTTGCGCCGGTGTGTCTTAAAGTAGATCCCGTAGACTCTACTAGAATAAATGACAGATGACATTTATCTTATGACAAGCACCTGATTAAACTTAAAAAACCTAATTTCCCTAATTTTGAATTGAAGTGACGATGTATGATCAAGTCAGAGGCGGCTCGTAGCCGTAAACTTTAGTGACATATATTGTAAAGGGACTTTATTTTGTCAAGAAAATATTTCGTTATACATCTACAGTGCTTTTGTGAGGCAATGAATAAATTCGTTAAAAATTCAAGCAATTTTTCATAATTTTCAGCCCACAAGAGAATCTGCAAACCCTTTCAGGTAGGTAGATCTTGCTCGTATATTTTGGTTGCGTCGGTGTGTCATAAAGTGGATTCTACTAGAACAAATAGGAGCGGGTAAACATACAACACGGCTCCCTCGGCTGCGCATGTGCAAGTAGTCTGTTGCAGTGGGAAATTTAAATTATATGTTTTACAAGTGTGTTAAATAACACTAATAAATGCAAAGAAAACTAAAAATGCTAAATAACTAGAGATAAAATTGAATTTCCGACTATTGTTCCATTATTATCAAGTTCCATTTTGCATATTTTTGTAATTTCAAAACCAAATAATATAAAACTTTATATTATTTAATTTAATTGGTATTGAAATGACAAAAATTTGTAAAATAGCAGAGTAATAGGAATAATAATGGAAATTCAAATTTAAAACCAATGCGCAGTAACACCACTGGAATAATAAAATAAAATCATTAATGTCAAATTTTTGACTTTCTAAAAATGGTAAGCGTTAAAAATATTTTTTTGATGCTAATTTACATCACGACGTCTCTTTTAAACCTTTTTATATAAATAAAAATGAAGAGTTAAACTTACTTAGGTATTTATTTACATGTTTATGTATTCTTATTATTTAAACATTAATAGTTATTATAAATAATTATGATCTAATATAGCATTTTTGAAATATTAAGCACTGCCCTAGACTGCAGAATTGCTTTTACTTCCGATATCTCAGTAGCACCAGGTGTTTCAAACTGCTCCTCATTGAGAACTCTTTTCTTCTTTGTTGAAACAAATTGAACCTGCTTTTTATTTTTTTGTTTGCAGGTTCCTTACTGATTTCAATACTTTTATCCTTTTTGAAGCCATTCGTTTTGTCAACATTACTTATTTTTAGTAAGTTGTAGATATTATTTAGTTGTTTTAAACAGTGTGAAAGTGTATTCGCATCAGATGAATCCAAATTTAGGCTAGAAATTTCTACACATTTCTGCTTAATCAAATTTTCCGCAGATATTTTTTTGTTACTATCATTGCATGGAATGGATGAGCATGCGCAGCTGAGGGAGCCGTGTTGTATGTTTACCCGCTCCTCAAATAATTCCGATTGACAGATGACATTTATCTTTTGACAAGCCTCTGATTAAACTTAAAAAACCTAATTTCCCTAATTTTGAACTGAATTAATGTATGATCAAGTCAAAGACGGCTCGTAGTCGAAAACTTTAGTGAGATATATTGTAAAATTTGTAAAAGGACTTTACTGAAGTTCAAGGAACTTTTGGGGGAAACTCTGGACGCGTCACTCCAATTCGATAAGAATTCGCTTGACACACCAATATCTACTTATGGCGATGTACTGTTCCAATCAAGAAAAAAGTCATCAGAAAAACAACACACTTTAAAAAGTTGGCATTTTCATCATAACTGGATCTGGATCATCTTCATCTACCTCTTGTACTAAACGTATGTTCTAAGGGCAGACATTTTCTATTCCTAATGATTTTCGAATTGTGCAATATTCGACATGACTGTTGATGTTGGTAGAAGCACCGAACAGAAACTAAGATTACAAGATTCACTCTAAGCTCTGCCTTGAAAGTTCCCTCCTTACCCCGTCCCGTCATCCAACGAGAATCAGCTAACTAGCACGTGGCGCTTGTATACCGTCAGTTTCGACACCGAACCGATTGCCACAGGCGAAGTATTATACCGGTCGGACTTTAGATTGTGAATTTTATTAGTTTGCGTTTGAATGGCTAAAAATGGCGTTGTGGTGTGCTGATGGCTGTAACAGTAAAACAGGATCTAGTGTCTCATTTTCCATCTCATTTTTCGATGTCCAAAAGATGAAGCTAGGTAAGATAATAGATTACGCATTTAATAGGGTTACAGCTCGGATTAGATACATTAAATTTATGTCATATAGATATTTATAAAGTACTTCTTAGATATCAGAGTTAGAAAAAATTATTAGGATTTATTGACACCCATAGATATGCTAATTTCACACAGGATCAATTAAAAATTTGCTGTCAGTTTACATTTCCCTGAAGACTGTCTTATTAGAATGCATGAATAATATACGAGGGTGAATCAAATATAAACGAGGCTTTTGGTCCTGGGCATGCAATAGTAACGCGTGAGGCTTCCCGCTTCGTGGGGTGTTGGGTAGGGATGTCGGGAGGGGGGGAGAACAGGTGGGCGACCTCGCTCGTTCCTTTCAGTACCCGTCGTGACAATATCTGAGCAGGAGATGCCTTCGTCAATTGCGCAGCGTGTTATCATCAAGTTTCTCGCCACGGAGGGTGTAAAACCAGCTGAAATCCTGACGAGATTGACTGTGCAGTTTAAGAAAGAGACACTGTCCCGAGCTAGAGTGTTTGCATGGAATTAACAGTTTGTGGAGAGTCGTGAAATTCTGAAGTACCAGGAAAACACGTGACCTTGAAAATTTTAAAAATTTGCGCTATTTTTAAGGGTTGATGAAGCTCATACGCGGCTATCGCCTACCCTAATATGGATACCACGAGCCGCCACTGGTGTACTCAAGAAGCAGTCGTTCAACAGCTGCGTGTCGGCATGCATGTACGTTCAAAGTTCCGACGACGAGTGGACCTTCTAATCTTAGTTTTTGTTCGGTAGGAGAAGTGTGAGGATATTCGTAAACATCCAGTAACATGAATCAACTGTTGTCTATATCACTCTGTATAGGATCAGTACTATTTATATATACATATACGAAGAATGTAAAATTATATATATATCTGCTATATTATCGTCCATTTTTTGCTTCCATATTTCATCATATAATTGTTTCTAAGAAGTTTTTTATATACAAACAATATAAAAACATCAAATACATCACATACATCAAAAATATATTACCACATGAAATAAACAGTAACATTAGAGATAATGTATCTTTCTCTTACGATTAGTGATTTACTAATATTCGTAAATATAACTTTTATAGTGTTTTTTAATTATCAACAGACGATAAATAGAATTTCATTTACTATTACTCACTTCATTAAACTTTAGTATAGACAGATATACCTAGAAACACTACGCTACTATTTTTATCTTGACATCATGAGAGTTTTATATTCTATTCAATCAAATCACACATCACCCAAACAACTTCACAAACGTCGCGCTTTGCCGTCACTTACATATCCGGCTCGAAATACCACTATCTCTTACCTCACGATTTCTTCCAGGTTTGCAACGATGACATCTTGGGCAGGCACCTGCAGGCTACCAGAGACATCAAGCCAGGAGAGGTGGTCCTACAGGAGCCTCCCGTAATATGGGGCCCTTCGCAGACAACGGTCCCGGTATGCCTTGGCTGCGGCAGAGCCGTGGATGAAAAAAATAGCAGGCCATGCTTCAAGTGCGGCTGGCCCATGTGTAGCGAGACTTGCGAGAAAGCCCCGGCGCACATACCCGAATGCCGATATACGGTTCTTAGAGGGGACAGGGTAGGGTCCAATTTGTTTTATTTTTTTAATACTGCTTGGATAAGACCTTTTATGAAGTAATACTGCTGGGTATGATATAGATAAACTGTTAGTAATACATTCATGAACAAAGTTAACGTTTTAGCAAAACTTTTCATTATTTCTTATAATTTTTTATTCTTCACTTCGAGACTTCGTTCGATCACTTTACTTCATTTTAATTTTACCACAATTGATTAATCGACAGCATTAAAGCTGTCAGGTTTGTCAGATTTCTTCTCGGTTTTGGAATAACAGGTGGATTTGGATTGTTCTATGAGTTTTCCTTTAACCGCCTATATTTCAGGTGTCTATAAAACATTTTGGAATGGTCCACCCTTCTTATCAATGCATAACGGTGTTAAGGTGCCTGTACCAGAAGCAGTTCCTACCGGAAGTGTGGAAGAAACTCGACAATCTTCACTCGCATTGCGAAGAAAGGAGAGGCACTCAAAAGTACGAGCAGGACAGGGTCGCCGTTGCCAAATTCATACTGAGATTCTTCAAGCTGGCGAACGTCTTTACAGAAGAAGATATTCTGAGGGTGTGCGGAATTGTAATGGTGCGTATTGTTTCCTCAGAAAACCTCGGAATCTTATAAATCCATCCTTAAAGGTGAATTCACACGAAGTGCCTTTAACACAACCCCCGCACATAGCCATATACGATACCACTTCCATGTTGGAACACAATTGTAGCGCCAATTGCAGCAAGAGTTTTACGAACAAAGGAGGTATTCTTATTAGTTCCGGTACTCACATAAAAAAGGGGGAACACCTGAGTATCTGCTACACAGATCCCCTTTGGGGCACTACGAATAGAAGGCATCATTTGCGCGAGTCGAAATTCTTTTGGTGTAACTGTCTTAGGTGCTTGGATACGACTGAGTTTGGAACGTACTTTAGTGCGTTAAAATGCCAAGAGAGGTAAAGGTCAAAGTCTTCCTCATTTATTCTGTTCTTTCTAAACTTGAGATCTATGATATATCTCATTATCTAGATATATCTCAAGGTCGGAAACAGAAACAGAGCATAGACAAACAGTTTTTACTCCCTTTAGCGACTGCAGGGGTTACCTTCTTCCCAAGACCTTCATCGAGAACAACAACAACGAAAAGGGCTCCGACTGGGACTGCAACAAGTGCCAAAAGGTCGTGTCCGCGTACTCGGTCCAAGACCTGATGGAGAGGATAGGCAAAGACCTCTCCGACATGCCCAAAGGCGTTTCTAAGGAGTGCAAGGACTTCATCAAGAGCTACGAGAACTTCTTGCACCCCCACCACTTTTATCTAACGGACGTCAAGTTCGCCCTGTCGCAAATTATCGGGCAGGAGTTCCAGGGAGGTCTTCCCGCCGTTTCAGAAGAAGACGTGGAATTGAAGGCTAGACTGTGCCAAGGTTTGACCAGTCTGGTAAAAACGTTGATACCAGGTTCAAAATGTCGTACATTTATATGATTCTCGAGTCAAATTTTGTTGATTTTCAGGCGAGAAGAGGGTGCGGGGACTTCTTCTGTTCGAGCTTCACGCCGCAGTGGCAGAGCTTGGAAGAAGAAGAGATCCGGAGGAGTTGCAGGTGATACTTTTGGTAAGGTCAAAAGCCGGTGTAATTAAGACGTTAAATGTAATTCTTAAAATTTTTTACGTTTGTAATACATTATTTATTGAGTTAATGACCTCTGTTTTAGGAATCGAAAAAAATTCTCACGGAAGCGGTAGAACTTCTCAAGCACGAATCTGACCTTATGCCTGAGGGTAAAATCTACAGGCAGGCCTTAACAAATTTGAAAGATTTGGAGTTCGTACTGAGGACCGTTCATAAGACTTTCGGGGATACCCCAATGTAGATTTCCAATATTTGGACGTACATATATCACGACATTAATAATAAACTGCCTTCTTATAGCTCATATTTATAAAGTTTTTGTATATTAACATTGCAATAAATATGTATATTGATTTAATTTGTGTGAATTATGACAAGTCGTTTACAAACTGTTTTTAAATTCCTTTCAATGGCAAATACGGCTAAATAAAAGACCATCATAAAATCGTTGCTCTTTCGATATTATTCTGTATATAATCGTATGGAAGTCCAGATATACATTAAGCGCCATCTTACACTAAAACTTGTAAAGTAATCTCATAAACAGTTTCCTTTACGAATATGAAGGTGTGGTACCTTAGTAAATCTACTTAATAATAGATGGTGGTCAATATGCTTAAGTTATAGTTTCAACAAAATTTATACATAACAGGATCATATTTTATTTATTTTTAAATACATATTTTATCAAACTCTTCGAATTTTATCAATGTTCTACAAGCTCAATTCAAAATTTGCTATTCAAAAATAGTTCTTCCATTTAAAACCTTCTGTTTTAAATGAAAGCGTCATTGCTTTTATCAGGTTTTACACCGACAGATTTTTCTTCGAGACACGATGTATTTTTGAGGATTCTTTCTGAGGGGCTCAAATCCTCGTAAATTACAACGAAAGCCGCGTAAAAAAGCCTCCTCAATACAACAGTAACCTATGTTTTACTGTAAAACGCCCGGTTTCCTCGTAAACCAAGAAAGACTCTTCAGATGTCGAGATTAAGAAACATCATTTTGGAAATTCTGTCCTACCAAGAAAACTTTCAAGTTTAGAGGGAAACTGTGAGCGCCATTACATTCATCAGGCATTTTTACGTCTACACGAATTTTTGCGGCTGTTTTCTCGAGAAAACATTTTTCAAAGAAAATAATATCGATGGACTGCAAGGCACTGTTTAAAAAAATCTGAAGGACTCATATTCTCGTAAATTAGAATTACAATAAAAGCAAAGTAAAAACGTCTCCTGAATACAGCAATAACTTCCGTTTTACTGTAAAACGCGTGGTTTCCTCGTAAACCGGAAAAAACTCTTCATATGTCGAGATTACTACATCATTTTGGAAATTCTATTCTACCAAGAACACCTTCAATTTTAGAAGGAACCGGAAAACGCTATTGCATTTATCGGACTTTCTTACGTCTATAGGAATTTTTACTGATTTTTTCTCGAAAAATCGAAGAATCGAATTTTTAGACAGAAAAATTCGATGGATGGGTAAATAAGGAAATTCTTCTGAAAATCTGAGACACCTCAATCGACGCAATTTATTACACTGCCTAAGGATTATATCCTCCTGAACACGGTAATAACTTCCATTTGACTAGAAAACGCATAGTTTTCCTGTAAATCGAGAAAAACACTTTGAGAATAAGATAAAATATAAAAAAATAGATCATTGTTAAAATTCTTACTTACCTTACAAGAAAACCTTTGAAAAGCCGGAAAAACTCTTCAGTTGTCAACATCGAAATTCATACCTAACTAAAGTACCATTGGATTTATCCAAGTACCGGGAATGAGTCAAAATTATTAGGGCTCCATGGAGATAATAGAGAAAATCGAAATATATTTAATGCTTGGATCCCTTGTGGAACGCAATTTACGATTATAAAAAAGTCTGTATAATTTCTATGGTTTCGTTATTCGTTGAAAACAAAAAGACTAGAGAGTTCTCCAGTCTTCTTGGTTAAAAACCAAGCAGACTAGATTGTCTTCTTGTTGAAAACAATAAAATTTTTCAATGTTGCCAATGGTAGGACAAAAATTAATTTGTGAAATTTACGTGTTTGAAGTAAAAGGGTTTATATATATACGGCATGTATTCCCTACGAGTTTTATTATATTAGGTTAGGTATATGTTAATTTATTATTTGAGTATCTAAAATTGTTTAGTAGTATATTATTGCAGGAAATAATTTTCCTGTTCCATAGAAATAATAGGGAAACTCTATATTCCTATAACTATTACTTGATGAACGCATCTTTGATAATTCTTCAGTGTTGCCAATGGTAGAACAAAATTTAGTTTGAAATTTTCGTTTAAATAAGTGTATGTAAATAGGGAAAGCGGTAACTACTTTTGCGATATTACGCTACATTCAATTTTTATATTTGAATATGATTGATACTGATAAAACCAACGCATACCGTCGATTACCATGGAACTTAAATGGGTAACGAAGTTAACCTGCGACTGATACAGCATACACGTGACGTGACGCGACGCTTCCTTTCAATCGATGTAATAATTTAATAGTTCATATAAATAGATCGGTATCACATCGATCGAAATTAATTATTTGTTTAAAATGATTTAGGAAGTGTTCAAGACAGAGTAAAATTGCAAAGCAAAATTTTAAAATGTTTTTCTTATTCTTATTATTCCAATCACATAAATTAAATCTGGTATAAAGTAACTTCCGTGGCGGTATTATGAAGGCAGAAAAATTTAGATAGTTTAGTTCTACCAAAAACTATGATTTCCAATTCAATTGGAAATAATTTTCCAATCAATTGGTATTAATTCGATACCTTCCATGCATTTCAGCATTATATTGTATTCTTCTTGCCACATTTCATTCAGTATGTGTTAATTTTTCAGTTTTTTTAAGGCAACACAATTAAAACTATTTAATTGTATTATTAAATATAATATTCTTTTATACACAGAATTTATAGTTTGAAAAATATGAGATGTTAAAAACGGTTGCGTTATTCATAGGAGCTGGTTTTATAATTCCCAAAAACATTAAGGTCATAATGCTAAACATACATTAATAAAAAAATTACATATAAAATCCTTTTTACTATTTACAAATCCTACCTATTGTGTTTCAAAAAGTCAATTTTATTGTACTGAAAGCTTAACGTTTCACAGATACCTTATCTTATCTTTGGCAATAAACCACCTCTAATGACTGTTGGCATTATTTACCACGTTAGACACCACTTTCTTACAATTAGAAAAATCTAAACTACCCAACACCTTCTTTTCCACTTCCTTAATCTTCTCCATAGATACCTCCAAAAGTTCACTCTGCACTTGTTCTATGCTTCTTCCGGTATTAATAATCATCCAATTGTCATTTTCTTTGCACATTTGCAAATACATATCGGCCACTTTCTGTTGTACATCGATGTCTTCGTAACGTTCACAACCAAATCCAGGTCGTAGCTCCATCTCATCTGGACTTACAGACAAAAGGAAGACGAGGTCAGGCTTCGGTAGCCCCACTTCAGGGTGTTTACACCATGCCAAGTCCATGTCTTAAAAATAATTACGTATGACTATTCTGCTATGCAACAGACGCCTTACTCACTCTTTTTCACAGCAGAATAGATGACGCCAGAGTACGAATACCTGTCTACGATCAAAGTCACACCTTCTTTCAGTAGGGCCTGCATCTTGTCGACATGCTCCCAGCGATTGGCAGAAAACAATAAGTGAATCGCGTGATCATTAAGCTTACATTCCTTATTCCTTAAGTATTCATCAATTAGCTTGCCAGTTAGTGTGGATCTATCCGGAAAAGTTATTAGTTGGGCTGCGACGTTCAGGTTTTCCAAAGATTGCACCAGACGCTTGCAGTGTGTCGATTTACCTGATTTATCGACCCCCTCGAAGACGATCAACGCTCCTCTCTTAATCTGACCCATAATTTTGGACTACAAAAGTAAAAACGACACTGTGCTGGTCTGCGTATACATACGATACGATTAACCACAAAAACGCGGCAAACAGAATGAAGTACTGACAACATAATACGGTTACGTTTGATTTTAAAGATTGGCAGTACCACCGCGAATCTAAAAATAAGAGACGCGTGTTTTGAAGAGATAATTTTATTTCTCAATAAATTTTAAACGTTATTGAAAAGGTAGGTCGGCAAATTAATTACCAGTTTCATATTTATCCTATGAATATCAATTAGCCTTCGTCAATTCACTGGCGTGGATTATATTACATATTTTGTATCCATGTTTACGTTTGGAGTAAGATTAAATAGCTTAAATTAGTAGGCTTCCTTTGTCCTATTGATTTAATATAGAGCGCAAGCGTCAACTGCCCGGAACTAGGAAAGCGTAGGAGAAAGGGAAACTCGACCTGACACTGACATTGGCCTAGTTGTTTTATGCTTTTTTGGTTGTCAGTATTGCATTTAAGTGCACTACGCAACCATCAAAGCCACAGTGTGCCCATTTGTGCAAGACTGGTTGCATCTCGGCGGGGAGACGGCTTTTTTGGGTCGACTCTTCAAAAGCAGCCTCGGCAGCCGAAATTGGAATATCTCGTAAGATATTATTTTCGTTCGCTGCTTCACGCATTTTTTAATAGCGTATGCTTGATCAATCATCGATTTTATTTACGTCGCATCTATTTCTAAGACGTACTTTAATACGGTCAATACAGGGTGTGACAATTATCAGGTTACACGGCTATTTTGTGATATGTAATATTTATAAACATTTGTAGTTGATTAAGATCACAAAACAAGAATTATTTCTGTTGTATTAAAAAAATGCGTTGATACCATATTTTTTTAAAACATATTCGAACTGTAAAGACTAGGAATTTTCAGATCATGATGACCACGCCAAAGGGCTTCAAGGTCACGGACGCCGAACGAAAGACGCGTGTCGGAATCGCGGTGAAGAACTTCGAAGAGCTGAAGAAAAAAACAATCGACAAATTCAAGCTGAAATTCTCCCCTGGCCAGCTAGATTTCCAGACCCCGGACGGCACTATAATAGAGAGTGAGGAGTATTTCCAAACGTTGCCGCCCCAGACGTTGTTGATATGGGTGCAGAAGGGTGAGAAGGCGGAGACCGATGCTGAGATTCTCTACAAGACCATAAGAGAGGTGAACGACGAGTATCTCACGGCGGGAGAGAAAGTGCAGGAATTCTTTACAGAAAAAATGAAGAACAAGGTTTTTAAACTCGCCGAGGTGCTGAAAGGTATTGACGGGGAGAAGGCACGTTTAAGTGCGAAGGCTGACCATCCCGATTGGTTTGAAGGTAATTTTTGCTTGTACTAGACTAGGAATAGACAGTAGATTAAATTATTGGAAAACAAGTGGGCAATCCAAAATTTTCTATACTATAATACTAATATTTTTGTTCATAGATAGAAATAAAATTTCCTACAGCAGTCATTATATGATCTCTTCAACATACCTGATATTCTGTTATTCACCTTCATCTACAATGATCAATTATTTTCTGTATTTTACTTTGTCTCTGAACATAAATATTTTTTCATTAATTTGACTGTAATCCTTGATTTTCATTAATTTCTCACTGTCTGCTCTCCTTTGCTTATCCTGGTTTAAAATTGGGCCTTTATTACTGTAGCAGACAATTTAACTTCAATTTCTTTGGGGTGAAAATAATGGACCTTCTTCAAAATTGAAATTGTAATCTTTTGGTTTATGTTCGCCAAGTATCCTAGAGTTGATAAAGAAAAAATAGAGGCAAGCTGAAATTGGATATAGTGCATTGGTGGGAATAAAAAAAAAAGATATTCACAAAGTAGAAGAAACTAAAATAGAAACAACAGCAATACAGTGTACTTCATGCCTCATTAACTGTGATGCAACAGCTGTATGCATTTTTTTTATTGTGGTTCGAAGTAAATTTCCATTCTAAAATGTACTTTTCTGAATTTCGTTTTGCCTGAACGTACGTTATAGCGGACCTGTATATAAGTTTTTTAAACACTGTTACCTTGTTATTTTCACTTACCTCAAAGCGAAATAATATAAACTTACTTTTTATATATAAGTATATAAACTTATACTTTTATATAAATTTACTTTTTCTTAACGTTGTTCCATAACACAATATACCAAATAATAGAGTACAAATGCTGAGTTGTATTGAACAATTGACTATCGGAGAGCTTGTTCGTAAATTTTTCAATTCGCTATGCACCTATCTCACTTTTGTGTATTTTACCACTATTACAACATCTTTGTTTATCGGATCATTTCGATTGAAAGTGTAAAGTTTACGAACAAAGCGGATGATTATCAGCCGGTAATGTAGGTATCTCGTAACGTTTACAAAACGTACAACACTATTTAAAAATGTACATATATTAAATATTTTGATAATTTATTGTATTTGCTGTTATTTACATCTCTATGCTCAGAAGAGAAATTAACACGAAAAGTAAAGTATATTTTTCCCATTGGGAAGGACTTTGTGAACTACTTTTGCATCAAATTATATTTTATATTTATGGTAGATAAAAATGTAGGTTTTTTTATTGTATCATTCATGCTCACATTTTACTTAGTGTAATATTATAATGTAATGTACTACATATTATATAATATTACAACTTACCACAGAAAATGTGTAAGATACATATTTTCTTGCGATGAGTAGTGACCGAAGCTTATTAAATTTGTAAGATTCCGAACGGGTGGACTGTGCCCCAAAGTAAAACTGGTTTAAATCGTACAGGCCTTGACACCAGTGCCAAAACAAAAGAGGAGTATATGTTTCGGAGGGCCCAGGACCGCATTCGCACTTATTTCTACAAAACCAAGGAAGAGCTGTTGAAAACAAAAGACTTACCGCAGGCCCCACTCCAGGCGCTAGTTAATGAATTGCAAAATAGATTAAAACTAAATAAATATCACGGATGTTATTTCGACAGGGCATGTTCTGGAGACGAGAACATGAAAAGCATTTGCGATCGGTCGGGCCAGTTCACGTGCCAGGGTAGATGGGACAAGGACTGGTGCCTTTATAGCCCACCTCACAGGATTAACCCGTATTCGAGTCGCGAGGCGCGGATCGTTTTCCAGACATGGAATCTGGACCACGGCAAAGAGAGAAGCAGGACCGTCTTGCCCGCCATCTGCGGCACCCTCCGGGCTCTTGGTGGTCTTGGTCTTAAGAACGGTAAGGCGTGTAAAGATATTGATAGTGATAATAACATAGTAAGGGTTTGTATAGATGTAAAAAGTATTTACAACGATCTCTTTACCATCGCCAACTTGAAGTTTGTACATATTGTTTGTCACGACAAGGGGGCCCATTCCACATTGAAGGCAGGACCGTACTTGATGTAAATTTGACAATTTTCATCTTCGAAACATGCCAAAAAAAAAAAATGGCGGAGCTTGTCTTACACGTGCTCAATTACCCTCGGATATAATCAGGGTCCCACAGGCAGGATTTTACAGTTGGATAACCAAAAATTGACAGAAAAAATATTTCATTCTAGAGATAATTAATTTTCTGTATTTGGTTTTAACACAGATTTGAGTATTTAATGCCTTTCTGTTCCGCAAAACACAAAATGTCAAATACATTTTAACAGGGCACATGCATTTCATACAGTGGGCATTTTCTGTGCAATATGATTTAATGTGGTAATTCTCTTTTGAAGATAAGACGACTAAAAGAAATATTTATACCTAAAATGGTTAACAAACTGTCAAAATCCTTCCCGGATTAGAAAAACGGTTGATTTTTGTAGAAAGTGGTATTTGTAAAATAAAATTAATGGGTAGAATCAGTAGGTGGTATTTTTTAAGTTAAAATAGTTCACTTATTGGGGGAAATATAAACAAAAGAATAATGACCCAAAACAGGACTATGTTTATGTAAGTTTTAAGAAAATCTAGACTTCCTTAGAGTAGTTTTTTTCAAGTTTTTGACTCAAACTGACCGATAATTCAAATATAAAACCAAAAAATGTATTAAACTAGAAATAAGAAAAAAAAAACACATTTCATTCATAATTTTCATAACGATAATCAATTCAATTTCACTTGAGAAAACAACTTGAGGAAGGATTTTGTTGATACCATTAAACGTCCTTTGTTCACAAATCATTAAATTTTTATTATACCACTTTTTCAAAACAACCGCTCAATAGGAACAGAAAGTTACCCTCCATAATTTTTTATCTACTCAAATACGGCAATATGGCGCTACACAGGGTGTCCTCGCGAAATACCGCGAAAAAAATAAAAAGTGTAAAGTACAGAGAAACAAGTTCACCAAAACACAATTTTCCAATAGATATTACCATTTGGTTGTTGATACATTTTTCATTACCACTTTAATCGAAATTGGGGCTGGCTGCTATTTTGCAGAACTGTTTTAGATGAAAAATAAAGCATGTTTAACCACCTCAATATATCGATATTTCACACCCTGTATAGTACCTAGAACTGAGAGTTATCTTAGCTCCGACTTCTTGACGAGGAATATAAGTACAAAACCTCTTGTTACTGGATGCTTATTTTTCAATGAATATACACTTGTTGAATTTAAAACCCTTGGAAAGGGCCCCCTCCCTTTACTAATTTAACGTTGTACATAAAATTGTGAACCCATTTGCGCAGAAACTATATATGATGTATGTAAAATAAATTATGTACTTAAATTAGAGGCCGCGCTTAAATCAGGTTAAAAATAAGATATAACTTTAAACATTAAGTTGTCTACATCTAAGTTTGTGAAAATCTACTTGGAATTGTTTTCTCCAAGTAAGGGCTTTACTGTGATTTAACATTCCTATTAGAAACTACGCATTTTCTTTGAAGGCTGATTTTTTTTACAAACATATCAACGTAAGTGTTATACTTATTTTATTTTTGTACATGATGATTTCCTCGCCAACCCCTAACGAAAAGCAATAACTTCTGTAATTTATATCATACAGGGTGATTCAAAATTATAGCGGGCAATGTCTACTTATAAAACAATCATTTGATGAAATACTGCCAGAGAAATAATTAGAAACGTTCTAATTAAACTATAAATTAAATCCCAAGGAACGCCCTGTATGTATTTTAATTTTAATATTTAAATTTTTTAATGACGTTTGATATGGAAGAGAATTAAAGGTCACTAGATTGCCTGGACCAAGTAGCTTAGTTCCGAATGGATTTTTTAAGACCCTTCTTATTTTGTATTTTTTTTTATCTACCCTGTATTTATCTATAGTCCCTTACAATTCTAATAGTGCTTATCAAGTAATATTGTGATTAAAACTAGTTGAGAAATGCTTTGACGCAAAAATCGTTGTTAGCTTTGCTAGTTGTTAGAATGTAGGGATCAATAATAATAATTTGTTTCCATATTCCGACAGTTCGTAAACTTGCAATTTTTTTTCGTAAAAGAAAAACGTGCTGTGATCTAGTATGGATTTACAACTCTCCAATATGGAAATAACATTTCTTCCATAGATTGTATATAAGCAGAATTATTATAACGTGTTATATACGATACTATATGTAATGATGCTACCTTCCTAATGATTTTCGTTAGAGCTAGTCGTACTGTTGACGTAGGAGGGGCGGTTATTATTATCATACGCTATACAAGCCTTTTAGTAGACGCTGTATAATCTTGTATCATATCAATAAAAAAAAAACGTATTGTTGTAGGTCTCATGAAACTTGAGTATTTTATTATCTGACTGACTGAATGAACAATATATAATATACATATATCTTTTTGATGTACTTCGATATATTGATGAATAAAGTTCTAAATCATTTTTTTCTTGTATTTTCTAACCCTTGATTCCCCTATAGAAACCTCTACATATTTCAAATTATACAACTAATTGTAAGTTAAGAGAAATAAAAAGAAAATTTACTTACCTTCTATACTTTTTTTAAATTATCAGAGCGCTATTGAAGTGCAAAGACCCTACCCTGTTGTTACAAAATAAGATAACAAACATAAAAGGGAAAAACACGTTTTGTATTCTGGTCGTTTCAGTGCGAAATAACGTCAGTCTTTAAGAAAACACTTTATTGCTATTACAGAATACATTTCAAATTATATTACATATAATCAATAATCTGATAGCATTGTATCACACAGAACATTTCCACTGGGGAGTACGCAATAACAAATTCCGAGGAGCTACTTGCTGCAAATGAACTACTAGGATGAATCGGTGAAGACATGAGATGAGTATAAATTAAAGTATGTCGAAATGATCGAGGTACTTGATGTAAAAAAAGTTTTTTTTTGTCCCTAGTCGGAAAAACTACCAAAATTTCAATTACATCCAAGAATCTATGTCAGTTTATAGTAAAATAATAAATAGTGGGTACACCTACAGTTAATATGGATAAGTTATTAATAAATAAATTCTTTGGTTTGGTAGTTTTTTCTAAGTATACATCACTTACATTATTGCTTCCCTAGTTGCAGGACTTCTGAAAAAAAAAAAAATCGTACTCCCAGTAATTTACAACACATTGTTTGGGAAAGCGTGTTCACTAGACTGAAACCGTGTTTACACGCACACTTAATTTATTATTGTATTGTGTTACTACTGTCTGTTAGGCAAATTTGAAACTCGGTCTCTTCTAATACGACTATTATAATTATATTGCTATTACAATTATAATTCAGTGTAATAGAATTTGATCCTGTTTAATTCGTTCTATTTCTATTTACTTAGGTTTGTTCAACTCTATTTTATTTACTCATGTATTAAAGAAATAATATAAGCGTGTTTCTAAATTTAATAGGTAAAAATACTGGAGTAGGTTGTAACTTTTTGTGTGAAGATAATACTGACTTGGTTTTCCACAAAACACTATACACTACACTCGTCGCACGTTTCGCCAACAAAGTTGGCATCATCTGGAGATGATTAAAACTATCAGTTTTAATCATCTCCAGATAATGCCAACTTTGTTAGCGAAACACGCTACGAGTGTAGTGTGTAGTGTTTTGTGGAAAACTAAGTAGGTGAGTGTTAGGTAAAAATAGGTTTCACTTTCTTTTCCACCTCGTATAAGCCACAACATTAATGAGTGTGCATTCAACACAAATTTTTACCATTTGCAACGTGGAGTTTAGAAAAATAGGAATTTTGTGTCCATTTTCCCACGCTATAGTGTCATATCTTAGTCAACGCCTACTAATTCTCAATGCTTACTGATAGGTTTCCTTTAGAAGTAGTGTTTGCTATAGAAATATGGAAAAGCAAACTCCTTAACAAAAACCAAAATATATACCAAATACTGCAAAATAAGGAAAAAATCACAGTATTGGACACCTATTTGAAAGTTTTTCCATTAGCAGATTTGACGCTTAAAATAGGTTTACTTTCTTACCCACTCTGTATAACGCCAAATGTTAATGAACGCGCACCAAATAAGAACATCTACTATAACAAAGGTCTACTTTGTTGTAAATTTAAGTTTTAGTTCAAGAAACAAACAAAAATTGAATTTCCTTTCAATTTTCCCACGCCATAACATGATTTCTTAGTAAAAGCCTATTCGTTATGAATGCTTATTGGTAAGTTAAAAAATATCGAAATGAATCAGAAAATTCTTCTTAAAAAATATAATTTACCCCAAACACTGTATAATTTTGGAATAAAATACATAATGTATAAAAAAAAATTAAATTTATATTATAAAATGTTATAAGATATTGGAAGAAGTCTTTATAAACGTGGTTTTAAATGTTCCTCTAGAAAAACGTGGCTAATACCTGTTATACTACCTTCTTGTTTACACTATATATTGCTGTATGTAACAATAAAATAAGTAAATAAATAATGTTGAAATATGTTTCATAGTTTTTCTGCTACTAGATTTAATTAAAACTAGATAAAAATTATTGTTTCACCCCGTATAACGCTCAATATTAATTAGAATGCACCCAATACAAACTTCTATCATTAAGGGCTTTTGCAATGTTGTATTTCTTCAAAAATACGAATTTAATTTAATTTTCCCACGCTATAGTAAAATGTTGTAACGAATGCCTACTCGTTATTATTAAGTTTTTTACAAATTGGTTTTGCTATAACAAATTGTAAACTATACAGTAGCACAATCTTGAAGGAAATGATCCAAAATTTACATTATTACATTAAAAAATTCAAGTCTAGAATAAAATTATAGCCTCAATTGCAAATTTTACCTATATTTCCTTAATCACAACGAACTTTACTGTACAATATTCTTATTTCAATATATTTATTTCAATCAATCTTTAAATCAAATTGTTTGTAAAGCTGTTATTTATTCAAAAAAGGGCGGATATATGCGTGTGTAACTATTACTCTATGACCTAATTTATTCCTCAAATACTGAACAAGACAAAATAATCATCTAGCTATCAACCTCTCAAACACGCCATTTCGCCTCCCACTTGAAATAGGTCAATCTGGGACACCCGACCTATTTAGGCAGGTAAACCATGTCAGCAGGGCACCAGAGAATTCGGGCCGCGAACACGACCTTGGCCTGGCCAACCCTGACTGGCAGGCTTTGATCCTGCAGGTGGGCCCTTCCCTTTTTATGACCTATAAAATGGCGCTCAGACTTGCCCAATGTTATGCAATAGTTATACTATTTTTCATACTGTATATTTGAATTTAAGCATTGTTTCCAAATGTTAGTGTATAAATAATTAGTACAATGTATAATTGAAACATTAACATTTTTTAAATATTAATACTTTTGGACTAGTAACTAAAATGCGCGTGCGCGTGCGCGTTCGGTTCCGGTCCTCCAGTGATTTTTTTGTTTAAATATTGAAAAATTTACTGCAATAATTCATGCAGTCTTTTTAAAATCCAGCCATTTACGTGAGATTTGTGACGTTTGTATAAACATTTTTTGGACGTTGGTTTCATGTAATTTCAACAAAATGGGTCATCAGGATTTGAAATTTGTACTAACTACATTAAAATTGTTAGTAGCATTTTATAAAACATAATAAAAAATTCATGTTTTGATGCACATTTCATATAGCAAATCATTACAGATTACAGATAATCTTTTTAAAATTTCTCAATATGAAACTATGTATTTTAGAGAATTTTAATGTAATTTCTAGTATTTATGGATGGCCTTTTATTAATATTTAGAAATAATTACTTTTATTTAATACCCTGTTGAAATATAAAGAAAACCTTTAGGCAATACTTCATACATAAAAAAGATACTAAAATATTCTGGATTTTTTGATAAACGAACATGTCGACTAAATTTCTTTAATTTTAATTTTTTAAAATTAATCTTCACTCTAAACAATTTATTTTGCCTAGGCTTATGTTTAATAAAAAATAAACCTCTAAATTAGTAAATACCCTGTATTACAAATTCACACAAAAAATAGAATAGAATAGAGACAGAAATATGTTTTCCAAAAATTAACTGTATTTCAAGTAACTCAATATAAAATATGTAAAAGAGATAATTTCATAATACTCTTTTAATTTTACAGATTTTTATAAAAAATTTAAAGCAAAATCAAGTAGGGTGATTTTTAATTAACTTTTAAGAAAAAATTATACTCGAATATTTACAAAGGTATTCTTCAAATAAAATATCTATAAAAAATAACAAACTTCATACAAAAAAAATTCCTAAACAATAGAAATCTTCAAACGACCAATAAAAATTAATGTGTATTTAAAATTTAATTTCTTTAAAAACAAAAATTTACATATTTCAACTATATTTTTCTTTTTTTTTTAAGTTAATTTTATTTAAGTTCTATTTATTTATTAAATTATTTTAGTTATATAGCTATAAAGTTAATTTTCATTCCATATATTTTGTTATATATATGCATCTATCATCAAAAATAAATTTCTATTGGTAAAGACCTTATACACAGAGTTTCAGGATAGTTTCTGTCTAGTAACCTCACTCCTAACCTCACAAACAGATGCCTAAAACTTATTGATTTAAAACTGAAAGGTAATCTAATGAAGAATAAAAGCCTCATGTCGGCTATGACAGAATGCCACCGAGTCGGATCAATAAATTGTTAGGTTCAGGGCGAATATAGGTAGGACATTTGTGCAGAAGAGCCAAAAATATGTTCATTACACTTTACATTACATTACAAAAAAAAAAAAACAAAAAAAATAGTCCAACTTGATTGTAATATACTCAGAATTTTAAGGATTAATCATACACTGTTAGTACCAAATCACTTTTAACTCCTTTAACAGTCGATATAAGTCACACGACAACAAATCCGCAATTTCCCATCAGTTTCATTTTAACAGAAAAAACCGCCTTAAAAAATCGCTTTAACTCACTTACCTAGTACTTCAATTTCAACATAAACTGGGACAGATCGTACTCGCTGTCGTACTGCCTCGAATCCCACAATTCCGGCAGCGATTCCAGTATGGCCTTCATGCCGCTGTTCGACCTCGACGTGGATCCACCGTCACAGCTATTCGGCTTGTGAGAGAACAGGTCCAACAGCTGGTCGGTGCCCATCGTCTCTAACTGGCTGTTCTCCCCGCTGATGACCGTATTGGCCGTCTGGACTTTGAACTTCTGCAAACTACAACACAATTACTGTAACGGCCGTCACTGCGACCCTAAGCGACGTACCCCATTATCTTCTCCTCGAGCGTGGCCCTGGTGATGAGCCTGTAGACGTTGACGACCTTCCTCTGCCCTATGCGGTGGGCGCGGTCCATCGCCTGCAGGTCCTTCATGGGATTCCAGTCGTGCTCGACGAAGATCACCGTGTCGGCGCCGGTCAGGTTCAAACCCAACCCGCCGACTTGCGTGGTCAACAGCAAGACGTCGATGGAAGGATCGTTATTGAACCTGCGGAAGAAAGTGAGGTTACATATGAATTTGAGCTTAACGCGGCGTCCGGTCACCTTGTAACCACCGAGTGTCTCTGACCAGGGGGCACCGACCCGTCCAACCTCAAGTACGTGACGCTCGGCATGTGTTTCTTAAACAAATCCTTCTCGATTATGTCCAGCATGGCCTTGAGCTGACAGAAGATCAGCGCCCTATGTTGGTTGATCACCAATTCGGTGGATTCCTTATCGGTGTTCTCCGTGATGCCGATACCGCAGTCTTGTAGAAGTTGTCTACAAAAAAGTTCCGATATAGGAAATTAAAACTAAATATTCGACTTGGTTTACTTTAAAGCTGGCAATTTCGCGGAATGATGGATGTCGTCCAGTTTCGAATTTTGCTGTTGAAGCTGCGACGCTATTTGTTGGTACTGGGGATGCGTCGCGTTCAACACCAATTTGGGGTGGTTGCAGACGTTTTGCAGGTAACGTAAGGCCTGGAAGATATGCGTGTTGCCTTGCATCGAACTAGCCATAGCCCCAGACGAAATCGATTCCTGAAAAATTTTCCTGGTCACTTCCAAATATACTTCGCAATAAATTCAAGCATACTTCGCGACGGAACCTTTACTTTGTAGTTCATTTCAATACTCTTTGACTGGATACTACGCACTATTACGCACCCAGATGTACTTTCGGAGCTTCAAAAAAGCAATACTTTGATGGTATATTTAAACTAAAATGGAAGTGTTGAGAAAACTTGCGCAAATTTGTTACAGAAAATATTAGGTACCGTTTAATAACTTCTGTACCTGGACCGCAAAATTTATAATCAAAAATATGTAATTCCATCAAATATAATTGATAAGATGTTTCAACACCTCTTGTCGATATGGATTCTTTCACAATCCCTAAGATACCAGAGTACCGAGTGTTCTGGTTCATAGACAAAATGACTAGAAATGAGATTAAAATAGTTTTACAGCTAGATAACAACAACGCTCACTCTCATAAATGATATAGTCCTATTTATATAAATTTGATATACTCGTTGTAGAAAAATAATTTAACGCATTTAGAATATTTAAGAATTGATATACTGAAGAGCAATTCTTCCATCCAGGTTATTAATCATATTTCACAACCCTTAAACACTACAATATTCATTTCGATACAAAATACTGTTGTTTTTATTTATTTTGAGGTTATGTGCAATATGATTTGATCCATTTGAGATCTTTCGTGCCTTATGTTACTATATCATTTTCACAAAAATAAGTTATTGAATTTTGGCAATTCTTGTAGTTAAATAATTTTATTCTTTTGAAGTTATGATTATATGTTATGACAACACTTCCCTCGTATATTGTGAATTTATGCAACCATCTTTCCGTGTCTGTAACTTCACGTAACGTTAAGGTAAACGCAATTTTCAAACCAAAATCGTGTATCTCAAGTCTCTCACTTACCTGTAAGGTTTGGTGAGCCTGCGACTTGGAGAAGTCATCGTACAACTGCTCCTGCAATGAACTGAGCTCACAGTAATAATCCTGCGTGATCTTCGGCGGCAGATCGTCCAGCACGTCCTCCTTCATCCTCCTCAGCAGGAACGGCAGCACCTGCCTGTGTAGCGCCTCCATGGCTAGCACGCCAGCCTCCTGGTCCTTCGGCGAACACTTGGGATCTCTGCTGGTTAGGATAGGTCTGGAGTAGCGCGCCGTGAACTGCTTCTCCGTGCCTAGGAAGCCGGGCATAAGAAAGTCGAAGAGACTCCACAGCTCCAGCACGTTGTTCTGGATGGGCGTGCCGCTCAATATCAGCCTGTGATTGGCCACCAGGGCTTTGATGGCTATGCTGGTGCGCGTCTTGCCGTTCTTGATCACGTGGCCCTCATCGAGGATGATGTAGTTCCACTTGATGTTGGAGAAGAACGAGATGTCCTTGCGGACGATGTCGTATGAGGCGACGATCAGGTTGTGTTTCTTGAATTTGTGGCGGAGTTTCTCGCGCTCGGTCGGCGACCCGTTATATTGTAGAGGGCGCAAGTATTTGTGGTTGACGAATTTCTCCACTTCGTATACCCAGTGACCTTTAAAAGGTTAATGGGTTATCTTTCGCTTAGAGTCAGATCTTACCCGAAAATTTTCAGGATATATGATTTTTATAACACAAAAAAAAGGCTAACAATTTAACAAAAATTTAGTAGATTTGCTTTGATTAAAATGTGTACATTCCTAAAATCTGTCTACCCACGCGATTAACATCCTATATAGGGTGTTAAAAATAGGAACAGGCTATTATAATACAATTATAAGCCATAAATTCGAAAACTTTAATAATTTTGTAATACAAACTATTTTCTATCGAAATTAATATAACAAAGTAGAATTTAACTATTGCCAAGATAAAAAAAAATTTAAACTTGGTCTACTCAATGTCTTAGTTGTTATTTTCTCTCCTACAAACCATATCATTATCTTATTAATTTTGTCTATCATCTTTTCCTAGATGTTTAGTAAGCTTTGTGCCTGTTCCGCAGAATTAACAACCAGGAATATGTACTTAGATTAAAATAGTTGATGGTGTTTAAATAGCTTTACAATTTTTTTATTGAATCACCCTGAAAAAAAAATCTAAGTGAATTTGTAATAACATCCTGAACTATTGGCTGGATGAAACGACCAGCCGTTTTGGACTTTTTGTTCCTGTAATGTTGCACATTTTAAAAAAATCTACAAGGCTACATTTCAATCCAAATATCGAAGTAAAATTTAGAATTAAGAAGCAAAATATGTAACAGTAAACAATAAATCGCTCGCTTACCTGTCAGTGTCGGGGGACAGACCACCAGCGAGGATAGCGGCGCGCAATCCGGCGACTTCGTCTCCCTGTACTTCTGATCCCTGTAGTACTGGTCCCCGGTCAAGATGCAGATGCTCTGCAACGTCTTTCCCAGCCCCATGTCGTCGCAGAGGATGCCGTGCAGCTTGTACTTGTTGAGAAAGGCCAGCCAGTTCACGCCGGCCTGTTGGTAGCTCCGTAACTCGGCAGCGATGGGCACCGGCACGACGTAGTCAGGTATCTTCGACGGCGACAACAACTGCTGCAGGAACTCCCTCTCCTTGTCACGACGCTCGTTCAGCGCGCTACCCTTCAGGGTAGGCGGTTCGGGCACGCCCCCATCCAACGGCATCAACTGGACGAGGGTGGCGAAGCTGTGCGTGCCCATGAGGCGGACGGAAAGGTTCTGGTCGGACATACGACCGAGCAGTGGCACGACCAGCAGCACCACGAACGGTATTATGTCGAATTGAAGGGCTTCTATGATGCAGGCTATGGCCTCGACGGCGCCCTGACGGTCTATTTCGCAATCGGTGGCACCCAACTTCGGTAGCACCATCGCCACGACCAGCTCCAATACCCGGACAGAGTCCAGTTTGGCGAAGGCGGCCAAGCAGCGCGACGCCAAGTGGCGCACCGCTCGGTACGGGTGCGACAGCAGGACGCAGAGCCTCACCAAACTCGCGTTCATCACGTCAGGTAGGAGAGTCTTGTGCAAGCTGGGACTAGTGACTTCCAGCACCTGCAAGGCCCACACCAGCTGCTCTGCCTCGTTGTCTCGCTGGTACAGACTACTTGTGTTGAAATTGTAAGGGTCTATGGTCTGCGTCAGCTGCCCCACCATGAACTCCCACAGCTTTGGCGCTTTGCTTGGCAACTCGGCTCCGAAATGTTTCGTAATGGCCGTGAGGGCCAACGTGGCCCCCCGCCGTTGGATACCGTTTATCCTCTGCGTATCGTCCTCCTCTTTGAATAGCTCCTCGAGGGGTATATCGGTAGCGGGGGGCCTACCCGGCCCCCTTCCGGTACTGTTTGACCGCTTAAACGCCGCTCTCTCCGCGTTCCTCTGCTGATTGTTCAACGTAACGATGCCGTTATAGTTACTGGGTCTGCCCCACAGGGTATCTTTGCTATTGGCACTATTTTCGCCTTGATTCTTATGGATCTCAGGGGTGAATTCGGCGTCGCAACGCAGAAAGGTGCACAGGTTGCCCAGGATCTTATCGTTGGGGCAGGGATTGCGACCTCGGCACTGGTCCAGCAGTATTGCTAGATGTTCGGCGGCGATCTTCTGTAGGCTCTCGTCACTCTCGCGCCGTATCGACTCCATGAGCGGCTTTACGACCGGGGTGAGCTTCTCCGGCAAAGCCCTGAACATCACAATGGCACCAGAAAGGGCGGCTAGAAATGCAGATAATCACTGAAACTAGAGGGACTATCGTCGTGGTTTTAAGAGTGTAATTGACAATGAAAGTGAAATTAACTCAGGATATTGACAGGCGGAATTGAGTAGGTACATAAATCCCGACTTACCTAAGGAACTAACGCTGAGCATGAGCTGGTCATTACTGGTCTGCACCACCGAGCCCTGTATGCTCCTCCTTCTCTCCTCCAGGCTCTCCTGGACTTTGGTCTTCAGCTTGAACTTGACTAGAATCTGTTGCGTTTCGGTGCCGGTGAGCTGCTCGATGTGCTGCAGCGTGAACACGCTGTCGTTTTCGATGGCGATGGGCACCTTGTAATGTTTGAGGGTGGCGATGAAATCTCGCGCCTCCTGCGCGAGCCGCGTGAAGCTGTGCGCAATCTCGTCGAAGTAGACGCACTCGTTGACGGAAGAGTGAAGGCGTTGCCTAAGGGCGTCGGGGCAGTCTTTCGTCTCGTCGTCCAACCTGGCCCACTCGGCGATCACCAGGCCGGTCATCATGCGCTGCAGGGCGGATTTCGAGTTTATGTGCGCCAGCAGGACCTTCTCATAGCACTCGATGGGCTTCTCAAGACCGGCGGTGTAGGCGATGCCGGGGGCCGGCTTCACGATATAGCAAGAGAGCAGACCGAGCATTCTGGCGGCCATGCACCGCACCTGCACGGCGTTCACCTCTCTCACGGCGATGGGGGTAGTTTCGCTACCTGCGACAAGAATTCCGTGCTGTAATGGCGCCCAGAACATTTGGCAAAAAAGAACCCTAACCTAACCTCGCATCTACTAACCAACCAGCCTTTTCGTTGTTTAAACAAAGAACACAATTTTTTACAGATCGTCAAGAATAGGAATAAGTCTCAAAACTGCGATATCGGACCGCCCACGAGGTGCGCAGTAACCTAGTCTTTACTTCGTCGCATTGAGACATTTGTAGAGTGAATATCGAGTGTATAGAATGTACAGAGTTTGATATGGCTGCGCGTAAAGTGTATGTTTTCCCTCTGAATGCTGAGTCTTTCTTCTATGCATACATAGGGAATCTTTTCCTATTCTTGACAAGCCTATTCTTGCAAGCCTCAAGCACATTCTATTCCTACATGTGAATGGAAAAAAAGCGTCCAGAGCCAACTTCTTAGTCAATGCATTAATACAGAAAGCAATATATTAAATATATAAGGTGGCCTATAGAATACCGGTTTTGAAATACATAGAATGTGTTAAAATAAAGAGAAAAATATATAAAAATGTGCCTATAACATTCTCAATTTTGTATTTTTACGATGAAGTTCCGTTTTTGAATTTTTCTTCTTATATTTAACAGAACCATTAGTTTAAATTTGTTGCGTTAATTTAATAGAAAATATTCACTATACACAGGGTAATCCAATGAGAACGTCTAATTTTGAATTTGAGGCACTAACTTACAAACCACCCTGTATAATTAATACACAATGTAGTTTTTACAAGTTACACAGTTGAAGAACACTTGGATGAGACAAAATAATTGGGCCAATTAAAAGGCACTTGCACAAATATAACACATTTATTATATTTCATCTTAACTGCGACCGACATTTGAATACAACTGCATATGCATATTTCGATAGCAATGCAATGTTTATTGGCAGTCGCGAAAATGCGAACTCGAAACAATTCCTGCTGACAAGGATAGCATTGCTATCGAAATTATTATCGGGTATATTAAATAAATATAATAAATGTTTTGCGTAAATTAGGTGCTAGCAAGCAAAGCAAAAGCAATTTTACTCACCCCCAATGTACAACTTGGGCGGCACAACGGTGTGATCGAAATTGTTCAACCCGTCGATATTCCCCTTCCTCCTTCCCTGGCTTCTGGCCTGGATGAGGAAGTTCGGATCGAACGGCACCTTCCCCGGCTGCATACTCAGGAACAACCACACCGTGATGAATGGACAGGCGGCGTGCAGCAACTCCACCAGCCCAGAATTCGCCAGCAGATTGTTCCACACCTTCTCGGAGACGTCTCGCACCTCCGAGCTAGGCTCGACCAGGACCCGCTGGAAGACGTGACGCATAGCATCCTGCAGCAGTTGAGCGTCCCACAGTATGCACGACCCGTCCCTGGGCTTCTCCGTCAGCGTCCCCAACGTCTGGAGCGTGGCCTTGCGCACGGACGACGTGCTGTGCGAGAGGAACGGCCACAGCCGCGGCACGACCTCGTTGAGGGGCTGCGGCGGCAGCAGGGCGTGCACCTGGGGCAGGTTCAGTATGGCGGCGAGCAGCCCCATGAAGCTGTTGCAGGCGGCGGTCAACTCGTCCTGCTCGGAGAGGAGGTCCCACAGCTTGTTCACGACCTGCGGTATAGACCCCGGCACTAGCTCGGTTAATTTCTTGGCGACGGGGATCAGTGCCGAGGCGGCTACAGCGCTGACGTCGTCGACGGCGTCCGACAGGCCCTTCAGAATAAACGGGAAGCTCTCGGGGAGGAGGGTGTCGATCATGTCCTCCCTGACGGCGAGGAGGTACTTTAAACCGAGCAGGCCGCCGTGGCGTGTCTCCCACTCCTGGTGGTCGAGGAGCTGGAGCAGGATTTTCAGTACTTTGTAGCAGGAAGCGATGTGCATTAGTTTAAGGACGGCGCAGAGCGCTTGCGCGCAGGTCTCGCGTACGGGCGCCACAACGGCATCGGACACGAAATCGCCGAACCTGTCCAGGGCCAAGACGCACAACAATCTTATGGACATGTCCTCCAGCCACACCTGGTGCAACTCTTCCATCTGGAAATAAATGGGACAATGCAGCTCCTATGTATGCTTGTTCTTATAGAGGGTGTCTCAATTGGAACTATAGGATGTCATTTATGAATAAAATTAATATTTGACAAGCTGAGGTTTTTATTATTCAACATAAAATGGAGACGATACAGCTACAGGTGAAAAAGAATATCGTTCGTCATACTGACAGATGAAGATATTTCTTTAAAATCCGATGCGTGGTGGCTCTTAACAGATTCAAATTGTTGTGCACGACGTCGAATTGATGTGTTTGGATACTCACTCCCGTATTCTTTCTCTCAATGTAGCAATATTATCCTCTGACCGACCAGGACGAGGGCGTATTGGTGTTGCCTTATCAATAACAGAACCCGTCTCTGCAAATTTCTTGATAAGTTATGAACTGTTAATTCTGTAGGGGAATTTTTCTTAATGTAACTATAAATAATCGCTCGCTTTCATAAAAGTTGTACACAAACTATTCGTTGTTAACTATTAATCGCGGCATGTTAACGTCGAATGGCGTTTGTAGATGACAGTCGTTAAATATTGACGCCCTATCTTTGACAGAACACAAATGGGGCGCAATTCAAATCCTATAGTTCCAACTGAGACACCCTATATATATATACACACACACACACCAACAGGAGGTCGTTACATAACACACCTGGATACTTTTTTCTTTTATTTAGCCTTAAATGATTTAATAATAAACCATGTGCGAATTCTAGGGGCTTCAAATTGGCAACGTGGTTGATATTACGTACGATATAACTAGAATTGACTACTGGCTGTGACTCAAAGCATTCGTGTGATAACAAACAAGTGTACTATTTTCGTAATATATTTAATTAGGTAATAGTATACTGTTTAGGTAGAATAAGTGTATTTTGTAGAATAATATTGCTATAAGAAAAGGCATTTATATAAATGATGACCGAAGACTTCTACGTATTACAGGAAATGACTTTTTCTGTATCTTGTCTCCACTATGAGTAGCAAGAAAACACGAACTCTGCATTCTCTTATCACCTCATAGAAATATTTTTTGCTTTTAGAAAAATTAAAGACCCCTTTTGTGTTTTCTTCGAAAAATGTCAGGGTTTGCATTAAAATTTGAAAATCAAATTCCCAACTTTTTTTATCGAAAAGAGTAGATTTTGTTATTGGTTTTATTTAAGAACTGTTTTATTAGAGATACTCCAGTTAAGTGTCTTCCTTGAAAAATGTCAGGGTTTCCACTAAGATTTAAAAAGAAAATGTTCTTATCGTTGAGAGTATATTTTTGTGATTCTTGATTTTTCTTGAAAATTATTAGTTTTATTTGAAATGAGTTCCTTATTAGAACATAAGGAACAATATGATGACATTACAAGCTTTAATGTCTTATTTTTCACCACTGTAAAGCAAATTTCGGGTAAAAAAAAAACAACTAATATTCTGAGAAGTATGGTAGTTCTAAATTCCTCTTAAATTTCAGAACGTACAACCAAAATTTCAAAAACTGACTACGTCCCCCCAATTCATGGTGACGTTTTAATTTTTTTTGTTTCAACATATGTAATATTCTGTCAAAATTACAAAAAAATTATTCTATCATGATATTAAAAATGCGTTATTTATTCTGTTAAAAATATTTCTCCAAATTCGTAAACACCCTGTATAATATATTTTGGACATGCAAATAAATTAGTTGGGGTATTGTCTTAGCGCCCTACTACCCTACTATTTTGGTATATTATACAGAATTATTATTGAAGACATGCCGCTGTGTTAATAAATTTTGTAAAAAGTCTTAAT
Organism: Rosalia funebris; assembly: GCA_037954035.1. Classification (NCBI taxonomy): domain Eukaryota; kingdom Metazoa; phylum Arthropoda; class Insecta; order Coleoptera; family Cerambycidae; genus Rosalia; species Rosalia funebris. The sequence continues at coordinate 2,406,078 of JAZFAV010000007.1, forward strand.
TCACCAAAAAATCAGAACATTTGGTAACACAAAATATTTTAAAATTATCTCAACATTTACACGAAAAAATTATGACAAACTCCTAGATTATAAAAGGAATCCAAATATAGGAAAAAAATAGGCCAAGTTTAGACCTCATGTAAAAAAAAAAATAAATAAAAATATCCTACCTGTTCCGCAGAGAGGTAAGTTGCCTTGCCAGCTCCTGTACCGTGCACGCTCAGCACCTCACGGAGGGCAGTGGCGGCGCCGTGTCGCGTCTCCCAGCTGGAACTGAACAGATCCTGACTCAGCTGGTCGCAGAACCACTCCAGAGGCCAATCCCCGGCATCCCCCGCTTCCAAATCTAAAATTGTACCCCGTTTTAAAATAATTCTCCTCAAGACAAACGTTTTCAAGCATACCATATTGGATTGTGTATTCCTCCTTTATCTCAGACTTAATTTTTTTCTTGTCCGGCTCCTCGCCATTCTCCTCGGTTGTGTCCCTCGACCGTTGTTTATTTACTGCCTGCCGGGCTTTCCTCTTCGCCCTGTTCATCTCCCTAGAGCTAAGGCCCTCTTTCGTGCAAGATATGACCTCCCTCAAGTTTTTCTATAAGGAAAGCATTTTAAGGTTTCATAAAAGACGATGCATCGAATTGAAATGTTCCGACACGATATCAAAAGTATATTTTAAATAATTAAGTAGTTTTAGACTATGTTCTTTAGAATGACTGGAATCACAGGTTAACACCAGTATAACTGGAATCAGTTTGGGCGATAAAAGCTCGATATTTTAGGGTTAGTTTTTACAAAATGTTTTGAGGTTATTTTTTAATTGGTTAATCAGAAATTTACATTTACCACATTCCAAAAAATAAAGTAATATTTGCAAAATTCAAGTTATGTCTTGTTTTTCCTTGAAAAATAGCAATTCGATGAAAAATATTTGTTTATAGTTTGTTCAATTTTTTTTTATCAACGAGAATGTTGATTATAAATTCTCACACATATAAACGACACAACCAATATTCATAAAATAATTAACGTACAAAAAAAATTGTTAATCTCATTGTTATAGTTTTTTTTTTCTGATAATAGGCTGTAATCTATATAGACGTGATTAAATGTATTTTATTATTTAATAAATACATGGTACTGCAGTAAAAATGAACACTTTTAAATATCCTGTGATTGTATAGAATATTTTACGTTTAAGATATATTTAAGAATTTTCCAAAATTATCGCTTTGTATTTTCACTTATGTACATACAGGGTGTTCAAAAACTACACCATCACATTACTACTGAGGAAAAATAATGCACTAGATATTTTTAAACATAGATTTAATCAAAATGATCTTGACAACCATTTTCTTTGAACTAAAAATTTCAGTTTTTATGTAATTTTTTTTTTTTAAACGTGAGATTCTTGTCCAAAATCTATTGATTAGATAAAAATTTTATTCTGGAGATAGCCGCGATGGTTCCAGACCACTTGGTCTGGACCATCTGACAGTTGTGAATAAAAAGTTTCAAGTCAAGAAGTCCCACAGTATGATTTAATTATGTTGAGGAGAAACACATAACAATATAATAAATTTTGCCACTAATACCTTTTAAAAAATCGCACAAATCTCCTATCTTTTCTCAATTTTTAGATTGTGACCCCAATCATACACACCACTGGTACTGAGTGCAAGTAGACATAAACAATTACTTTTACCTTCTAATATATTACTCTAAAATTAGATAATAGAAAACAAATTTCATATGGAAAATGGAATGTTTCTTATTTATTTGGTCCCAAGAATGTACCTTTGACCGAGCTTAACGAAAATTCCAGAATAAATATCCAGTATTTCCTTAGATACCTAAAAGAATACAAACGAAAAGGAATTTATGCCACGTGTTTAATGACCTTGTTTAAGATTTTTTATCAATGAACATGTTGATTATACTCTCGCATATAAATGACACAAACATTATTCATAACGTAATTAACGTACAACAAAAATTGTTAATGTCTTTGTTATAAAGTTCTTTTGTGATAACGCACAGTAATGATAAAGAATATCTATATAGCTGTGATTATATGTATTTTATCATTTCATAAATACATGCCACTGCAGGCAAAATGAATACTTTTAGATATCATGTAATTGTGTAGGGTATTATTTTCTGAAATTAATGTTTTGTGCAAAGCTGATACTAAGAATAACAAATTGAGGCATTTACTAAATAAAATTGTCAAAACAATCTCCAGAATATTTAGCAATTAAATATTCTTGTATTAAATCTGTAACTGGGTATATCAAAACACAGTTTTAGAGTATTTGAAATAAATCATTTTATTTTAGAATTAACAATAAATGCCTACTTACTCTTACAACATCCATACTATTAGATGTACTTTCTTGTTTCTCATTGACCCCCATTAGATCCTCATTACTAAAAAGAGACGAAGTATCCAACCCCAGCTTTGCTGCTACGTCTAATCCTAATCGAGCATTCAACATCTGTCTCTGTTTCGCCATTCTCTCTTTAACGTCTGTACCTAAAAGCAGACATAAATACACCACAATAAAACTGAGTTTTTCATCTCACCGAGCGCCGGATCCTCATCGAAATCGAATTCCTTTCCCTCGGACGCCATAAGGTGGGTACTGTTCAACAGTACCTTGTTCATATCGAACTGGTCGTAGCTCAGTCTGCCGATGCAGGACAACGACTGTGCGTTCCCGTCTTCTACAAAAACCCGAGTTTAAAACGAAGACATCAGCGGTAACAAGCGGTATTACCTTGTTTTGTGTGTATGCCATGGGGATTCCATTGTGGGACGTTGCTGACGATCGCCCTGACTGCCTCGGCGGCAGCTATACGCGTCTCCCAGTTTGTGGATCTCAAATAGTTCGCTGTTCGAGAGAGTAGGGTGTGAAGTTCGTGGGGATGCAGTTTCTGCACCTCCCCCAGCTGTTTTGCGGCCGCAGACCTGGTCACTGATGAGCTTCCCGTCTCAAGTAAGACGAAAAGTCTGTCTAATCTATAAGCAAAATGTTTTTCCTCTCTTCAGGTCACTCTTAAATTGAAATATGTCAAATGAAAACACATTTAAGGAATACTTTGTCTAATAACATACTGGACACATAAGTTGAAAATTAATATTAACATTAGTCTACATGTTTAGGGGCTTTCAAAGCTTTTTAAAACAAATTAACATTTTTAGAAACATGCAAAGAATACATCCCTATAGTTTTCACAACTTTAATTGCTAGAAATTACATATATTAAACATAGAAAATAATCCATATCTATTAAATAATGTACCTATTTTAGGAGGTGAACACTATTAGTTATAAACACATTCAGTAATAACACCATATGCCTTACAAAGGTCATAAAAAAAGTGATCACAGCCCACAAATAAGATCATTACCCAATAATGTAAACATTAATTGTAAATGAAGGCCCACATTAACAACATATGCGTTCACACACTACTTTATGAAGCTGGAAGGGTATTAACAAGCCATACCTACCTACTAGAAGTCATTGTGTTTGAATAATCAGTCCTTCAGTACCTGCAACAAAGTGAATAGTAAAAATAAATTGCATCCAACAAATTCATATCAGGAAATTTCCCAATTATTTGTAACAAATGATCCATATGGCTACATAAATTATATTTAACATACTTGGCCTAATTTTCCTACATTCTAAATTCCAGCCTGCAGATAAAAGAATAAACCAAGATAAAAAAGTAAAAAATGTAAAATATGGTCATATCAGGCAGTCATAACGCAATTAGCGTCAGATCCATTGAAATATCGACCGGATGGAAATGTGAGATTGTTAAAATTAATTTCCTTTTATATGTAATATGGAGATTAATTCGATTTCATTTTTTAACAAATTTCGAAGGGATTCCGAGCGAATCGCCGCGTAATATTGCCACTTACCAGTTTCGGATTGTAGCTACTTGAGTTCCAGCATCATTTTGTACCTTCTCATGCTAAGAATCACCCTTTTTAATAAAAAAAATAACCAAAATATGTTTTCATATGCAGATTTAACAGAGGGGAAGCTCATCGCTCTATGGACAAATTTATACTGACAGCCATGATGTCGATGAGCGCGGCTTAAAAGGCCCAAAATGCTTCCGATTGGTCGGATTCCAACCAGCAGCAATAGAAAAAGATATGGGTCAAAATAAAAACTATCCATCATCTAAAATTAAATCATCCGAAAAAAATGAAAAAGGCCATTATTTATCCAAATAGAACACTATTTTAACTTACACATGGCTAACAATATTTAACGTGTTATATTTTACCCTTAAATAAATGTTCTAAATATTTATGAAAGTAGACATTCCTTCAAGTGACAGCTAAATATCTGTTCGATTATAACACACTAAAATAGATCTGCGTTACGTTGTTGAAAAATGTTATACGAGGTGTGCTCAAAAAATAAAGGGAATTTTTGTTTTTTGAAAAGAATTTTATTTATTCGTTTACATCAGTGCTATCCCCTTCAAAATAGTCCTCATTAGATATTATACACTTATGCCACTGCTTCTGCCAATCCCCGAAACACTTCTGGAAATCGATCTTTGGGATAGTGTTTAGCTCTCTTAGCAATGTACTTTTAATCTCATCTATGTTTGTAAGACGACGGCCCTTTAGGATATTTTTTATTTTTGGGAATAGAAAAGTCACACGGAGCCATATCTGGTGAATATGGAGTCTGGGGCATTATTACATTGTTGTTTTGGGCCAAAAATTCACGAAGAATGATGCATCGTGGCGCAAAAGTCATGAATTATTTCGCCACAATTCCGGGCGTTTTTTTCGAATTGCTTCAGGCAAAAGGCGTTGAATTTGTACGTAGTATTCCTTATTGATCGTTTAACCTTGGGGCAAGAATTCATGCTGCACTATACCGATAAAATCTAAGAACACAGTGAGGATAATCTTCACATTCGACCGCACTTGTCGAGTTTTTTTCGGTCCTGGCGATCCAGAATGTCTCCACTGGGATAATTGAGTCTTAGTTTCGATGTCATATCCGTAAACCCATGTGTCATCACCTGTTATGACACATTTCAGTAGTTCTGCATCGTTGTTGACTTCATTTAGCGAGTCCATTCTTATAGAAAAATTTAATGCAAATTCTTTGAACCATTTTTTAGGAATAAATAATAGCCGATCGTACAAAACACATGTAACTTTCTTAACAGCTGACAATAGACCATAGAAAATATATTATATTTTCTATGCAATAAACTAAACCGACTAAACATCCGATATAGCTAAAAATGTACATATACTTTTCAGACATGTTAAGCAACACAACAATGAAAAAATCGCGCGAATCGGACTACAATCAATCGGATACAACTCACGAAATTACAAAATTTCCGTTACTTTTTGAACCTCGTATATTTTAGCATTGTTTCACTGGAGGGTGCCCTTGTATAAATATAGTAAAGAGTTTCATCTAAAGGGAAAGCGTATAATTAATATTTCTCTATGTTTCATTTCAAAAGAGAAAAAAATAATAGACAGCATTAAAATACGAATTTTGGATACTTAATGTTACCGTATGCATCGAAAAACATCTTCAAGTCGAATATACAACATAGTAGGAAGGAGCTATCTGTAATATTTTTTTGAAAGTAGACAAACGAATTTTATACGTTACGACGATGGTGCAATTACTAAAATATATTTCAACTTTTGGAAGTTGTTCGTAATCTGCTGTCGTCATAGACTTTGCAAATAGAGTAAAGGAAAGTGCACAATATTATTGCCACATATCTGGCTCCTGTGTCCTTCTGAAAACTAAAATGGGACCATCTCAAAAATCCTTTATTTTGGAGATGTACTGTACATTTGTAAATTTACATATACAATGTTAAAAGAATATGTAATTTAAACGTGTCCTCCAAATGTTCGTAAAAAATCAGAGATACCCTGATTCAATTATGTTTCAACTTGGTTCCTCCAATATTCATAGATATATTACTGAAACAAATGAATGTACCCACCGAACCTATGCCTGAAGCCAAAAATCTCATCTCAACCTACGAACATACCCACCGAACGCATTTGTCAGCGTATCCAACGAACAGATCTAACCAAGCAAAACCGCATGCAAGAAAACTATTCTCTAGTCACAGATCATAAATTCTCTAGTCTTTTTGGCTGCATTATAACGCTTTGGCTGACTTATAACGCGAAATAAAAATAAATATTAAATTAAATATGGCCTTCGAAAGTAGTCGAAAGGCTCGCAGAAAACCCAAAAATCGTAAAAATAAAATAAACCTGGTGTTTGATGAAGATAAACGAAGGTTATATACGTAAAACTAAAATAAAAAGATAACCTCACTTTTACTTTAACTTGACTTTCAGAGAATTCTTGACCGGTTTTCACAAAAGAAAAGTTCAGCGGAAAAAGTACGCGAAAGAAAAATTTGAGAAAGAATTGAAAGAAGAGAGAAAACGGATCAAAGCAGAGGCAAAAGAATCTTACAAAAAGTTAGTTGTATCATGCAGACCTATACCTGAATTGGAAAACTTAGCAAGCGAACAATATGAAGAGGAAGAGGTGACCGTTAAAGTAGTTGAACTATCGGCAAATGATATAGCTAAGACTAGCAATTGGATAGGAATAAATCAACCACAGTATGAGGAAGAGGAAGAAAGTAACGAAGAAAATATGGAAATCGAAGAAGTACCTGGAATGGCATTAAAAGAGACGCCCTATAAAAACGCCAAAGAAAAGACAGATAAAAGAAAGTTTCAAACAGAGAAAGAAGTGAAAAAAGTTCTAAAAAAGCAAGCTACGAAGGTGGTAAAGAAAAGTAAAATCTTTCAGATGAAGAATAGACTAGAAAGGTCTAAACAGAAGAAAAAGTCATTAGAAATGAAGAAGCTAAAGATGAAATTTAATAATAAAAAGGAAAAGAAAAGGAAAGGGGGTAAAAGTAGATTATAACAATATTTATTTTGTTTTGAAATGGTTTTATCGCTACTAAAAAAAACATTAAATTATTTAGATACTATCAAACTTGTCTTACTTTGTTCCTAGAACAGAACTAAAAGAAGTGGCATAAGCCCAATACTTAACAAAAGCTATACAAAAACAAAGAAAAAACATTACTTCTTAGTAGTATCCCCTTTTAATTCTCTTTTAAGATACTTGACGCCAAAGGGACACAACTCATAATTGAGGCAAGTCGCGCATTGAGGTTTGACGGGCTGGCATACCTGCTGGCCAAAACCCACAAGTAAGTGATTCACTTCACTCCATAGTTCGATGGGGAGCCAGCCCTCAAGAGCTTTTCTCGTCTTTTCAGGGGTATTCGTGTTAACCCATCCTAAACGGTTTGCAATACGGTGTACATGAGTGTCTACTCCTAAAAAATAACGGCTATATTTACCCAGTACGAATTTTTATTATTACATATAATATAGAAAGTTATGTATCGTGGCTAGAACTGTTTCTCTAATACAGGGTAGTCCAAAACGAAAATTGTCAAAACTTGGTTCACTGTGTACCAAAATGTGTAACACAATTTAGAAGTACTGATTTTCACGAAGATAACTGACCAAAACTAATTATGGAACATCAAGGATATATTTAACCTTAAAAAGTTTGATAAAAAATTACTGCTTAGTATATTTGCATATACAGGTCATGGTAGGTGAGTAGCTGTATGACCGCACACGTCATAATGATTCAAACTTAGCAATATTAAAAATGGTAAACTTTACTTTACTTTTATTAGACGAAAAATGCAAGAAAAATAGTGTAGTTGCATGATGGGGATATGGAATTAAATTTCCAGGTTTAGCTTTGACCTTACATTGAGTTAGTTGTTTGGATTGTTATTTGTGTATCGCAATAGTAAGTATTATTAACGTTGACTATCTCAGATTACAACACTCGAATGTAGTCAAAAATACAAGCTCTTAACCCATTTTAAATACAATTTGAAGCTCACAGCCTCAAGCCTGTGATTCAAAATGTAACAGGAAGTGGAATATACTAGCTGCATTCGCCTAACCTAACAATTTTGACTCGATTCAGTGGCATTCTATCACAGGGTATATTTCTAATTTTTTATTGGATCACCTCAATGTTTAAGATTTAGATCTCTGGTAGTGGACTGAAGTTATGCCAGAAACTACCCTGAATCCCGGTACATTTCTTATTAAAGTTTTATATGTATCTGGTTGGAATATACATAACAAAAAATTTCGTACCTATTCCTGTAATTTCACCCCAAGCAGTCTTCATGCAGATATGGGCCATTTTTGGCCCAACGCCCGGTAATTTGCATAAATCTGTTACTGTATTCGGTATATCACAATTGTACTCTTTTTGTAACATTTCAGTGGTCCTTTTAATATACTTCACTTTGCTCTAAAACTAAATCTAATGAATTTTATAAGAGAAATATAGAAACTACTACCTTCCAAAACCCAACAGGGTATATCAATTCCCCTAATTTGTCATCCGTGGTTGCTAGGATATTTTCAACGGTACAACCGTGGCTTATTAACTTTTGCATGGCTGCGTGAGTGATTTGATCTTTCGTTTGGCTGCTTAACATCAACGAGAGGAGCTGTTGATACCGCATAACCTAAAATAATATATACCATACTACCAATAACTAAATCTGTCGTTTAAATTTGATTTTCTCCAAGTAAATGTACCTCAGGAGAAGCTTTTTCGTCATGGCATTTATGACAGCCCATTGAATCCACAGGGGCATCAAAATCTTTCCTCATTTCACGCAGGTTATTTAATACCACCTCCCAATTTAAAGGCATTTTTGGGTTATATTCATACTTTATGACACTTTGTAATCCTTTCGTTTCGTCTGTTTGTGAAAAATACGCAGAAGTACCAACGGCCGTACGTTTTTTACATTCTTTTTTTACTTTAGGTGACGATGATTCGTAATCAATTTTAATATGATCACGTTTTACTCTAAGCCTGGAAAGGATTTTATCTTTAGACATTTTCTTGGCATAAAATGGAATAAATAACGAACTACTACGTTCAAATTTGTTTTTCAGGTTATGTTTTAGCAATACAAAACAGATAGGAGTACGTTCCATTCTCTTCAACAGTAAAAATACAATATGGAGTGTGTTCAGATGCACAACATTCAGAAACATGTTTAAAATGAGGACGTGGCTAGTAAAGGAAAAAGCTTAACATATTTTGTTGTAATGAAAAATAGTGATTTGACCCACTGTTTGGATATACTCGAGAGCGACTACGACCTGTAGTATATAATTTTTGTAAAAATCCCAGTGATCTAAACGGATATTTGTCATTTTCGTAAACGTCACTATACCATTTAAAATTCCTGTAACGTTAACGTCCACTAAAAAATCAAGCAAAATGGGTGAAGTAGCGGAAAATTTAAACTACGATTGCAACTACAACATGTTCCTGGCCAAAATTATGCTCTCAAATTTGCCGAGGCCCGAAGGTAATTTATTTAAATATTGACATTTAAAGATGCAATAAGTAGACATTCGACCATTTAGATAGACAAAAGGCCATAAAATGGATGAAGAAATTGACCACGTGCAACAGATCCATTGAGGAGATGCGACTGAGAAACGATTTCATGTACTATTTGGTAGTCAATATTCAGCAGGGGGAGTTACGCCCGCCTTTTACGGAAAACCCACCCACCTGCCCCTTGCCGAGCATCGCACATCTTTTGGTAAGTATTCCAAATTAAATTAATTACAAAATCTTAATGTTAAGAAAAATTGGGTGTGAATTCTGTTTGTAGCCAGGTGGAGTAGCTGATGTAGAGGAAGGGATAGGAGAAGCTCCAGCTAAAAAACCTATGCTATACGAAAATTCGCCTGATGGCGGAGCTTTTTTGGCGGCCCAGCCAGTGCCTAGATGTGGAGCTTTCTGTTATCTGGCTGTGGTCGCGAGGGAACCCAAGAAGAATTAAATTGGACACAACGAATTTCCTACTTTAGACCCAGTTGTATGTGCCGTTGAGAAATAGAGATCATATGAATAATTTTATTTAAATAAAATACAGATTTGAAGATTTGGTCTATTTATTTGCTCTAGTTGATTTAAATAAGTTTTAGTCTACTAGTTTTTTCTCGAGGAAACGTTTTTTTTTTGCGGAAGAAAATCGATTGGATGGGAATTTTGTAGGAAATACGAAAGTCTCAACAAATCGACGCCACCTACATTGAACACAACATGACATAAATCGATCTGAACACGATAGATACCTCCGTTTTGCCGAGAAATTGCCGGATTTCGGCCGAATCACGTTTAAGTACAATTACTTATAGCATAATGGAATGTTGCCACGTATTGTTGAAATTAATAATAAGTTTCACTGGGTTTCACTAAGTTGATAAAAAAATGCTGCACATAAATACATGGCCATCATCTACCAAGATAATTTTTGATATACCGGTATCAATAAATTAATTCCAAAGGTCTATTGGCATATATAATCATCAAAGTGGGTTATGTCATTAAAATATATCATTGGTGTCATAATCCAGTTAAATATGGCGAAAACAAAATGGTCAGTATCACAAAATGCGGCAATTTTCATTTATTAATTGACCCGTTATTATTCTCCTGTTTTAAAATGAGCAGCAAAGCAAATCCGTTACTTTTGGAACACAGTATATTGTTTGAGGGTAGCGATACAATACGTTGCTTGGCAATATACCAACGATACAAACAAAGCAATGGCGGTGAATATGTACTTATACTGACACCTGTCATTTTATTCAGAATGGAGGAACCAACTGAGACGGACCTTTTAGAAGGTAAGTAAGTTAAATATCTCCTATTAATTATATACTCTCTCGGTATTTATTTTTCAGCTATAAAGGAGTCCTTACAGAAGGACGGCACCTTGGGCAGGATAAGTGGGCAAATCAGAGCGGCTGTTATGACCGTTCTGAATAGAAACGTCGAAAATGAGGAGCCCCCCAAAGTGCCGGAAGAGACTAAATTGATTAACGAGCTGTTGCGGGAGTATTTGGTTTGGAATGGATATCTTTATACGGAGCAAATTTTATCTGCAGGTAAACTACTTTTTTTATTGCGGTTCGAAGAATTGCTATTTATAAGTATCGTCTCGATTCTTTGGGTAATTATTTATTTTAGAGTAAGACTCTCAAATTCTCACCAAATGGATACCCTCCATTTACGAAGGTGTTGAAAACGAATATGTCTTCAGTTTTTGGCGGTCACACACAATTTTCGAGAAAATGAATTTTCAACTTTTCTGCACGTGATACCACTTTCTTCTCAAATAACTTTCACTTCACGTTACGTAGATATCTAATATTAATGTAAGTAGATGCTACAACACTTCCTTTACACACACCATGCATTAATATCGTCATAAAACTCATTATTCATTACAATTTTCTAATTTATTTGCAACATATACAATATTGGGATTTCAAGAGAAGCGATATGACCTCTGGCGACCGAATGCTGAAATAATCTCTAGTACATGATTTCCCAACCTCACTTTTTGGTCGTGTTATTTTCGATATTTTACAGCATTTTTGGCTATTTTCCTGTGTTTTAAAATTATTATTATTGTTGTTATCGTTAGTTGTTGTTATATTTATTATCCTTTTACACTGTTATAGTTTTTGTGACTGAAAAATTGGATTATTCTGTCGGTTACGTCTTCCCGCCAAAAATTGAAGCCTGATTCATTTTCAGCACCCCCGAAAATGGGGGGGGGGTTAGCCAAAAATTTGGTGAGGATTTGAGAGTTTTACTCTAATGTAAATAATTAGAATTACTGTTTTTTTATTCGAACTCTATAGTATATTGTTTATAGTTTATTGTTTCGTTTGTAATCAATCTTACAATTCGAAAACATTTTGACTCAGATCAGATCAACAACTTGACTCAGATAGGTGGCTACTCTAGTTTTTTTGTAATTATATAATAAAAATTAAACACTATTAGTGGCAAAAAAACATATTGCATGTTCTAATAGATTCTGTGTGTATTTTCTAGAGTCTGGTCAAAAAGGGGAAAGGTTCAGCAGAGATGTGTTGACGACAAAATTTGGAGTCATGGACGACGCCAAGACCGCCAAAATTCCACTGCTGTATTACATTGTTGCTGCATTTCAAAATCTGGACGAAGAATGACTAAAGTTTTTCCATCCATTCTTTTTTATTCTCACAATATTTTGTAAGCCATTATGGACTGTCAATAAAAGTGATTAGAAAACGATTGGTTGTTAATATTTTCCAGCTTTGAAGGGGGCACATTTAACGGGTGCCACTAACAATACCGGCTTTTACATCAGAAGATATCTACCTGAAAAAAAAAAAAAAAATTGACGTGTTACGACGTTCTCCTATAAAAAAGATTTCAATGGTTATTCTGGGTATTTCATTTTAAGTGGGACACCCTGTATGTCTATAGAACCAACTGGTGATTTTAGAATTCACTGCATATGGAACATCTTTTTTGAGGCTTTCGGCTATTGTTATTTTGAAATTGTTTGGGTTAATAATTAAAATGCAGATGAAAATCTCTCAAGTACACTTTTGTGGTCGTTTCTGTATCTATTTGGACCTTATACATATTTATTCACTCACTATTTTGACTCGATACCAAGTAGGCTTCCGCCAAACAACCAATTATTTGACATTTCGGCCCAACTTTAAAATGCTAGTGATAGTTACCTCTTTTCCGGTATTGTGTTTGCTTGCGTGCCTCAACTGCTTCTGCTGTTACTCACTCCTGTGCATATAAGTGGAAAAATGGTATGTCTCTATGCAAGTATAGCGACGGCGATTCTAGTGATAGCGCTCTGTTGCGTTGCTAAACGAATTTCCCCTTGCCTTTGAGAAGAGACTCCTAAGCGAAGATGTCTAAGAGGGAACCCAGGAAGGGAGCGCTGAGACCTCCGTCTGGGAGAGGCGTGGCTAAACCTGGCGGTGCGGCTAAGCCCGGCGGCGCTGTGGCTAAGCCCGGCGGTGGCGCTAAGTCCAAGAAGGATACTGAAAAAGAAACTGAGTTTCAGTTGCCTGCTTTCAGCATAAATGCCCCAAAGAAGAAGCCTAGTAAGTATTGTAGACATCGATATTTGTACTACCAGATATATCCGCGATATATTTCGTTGTCTTGACATTTAGGAGACTTATTGGACTATCTAAATGTGAAAGGTGGGTCTTTTGACCACTTAGAAGTAAATTATAGTCGAAGAATTCGTAACGAATCAATCATATACAAATAAACAAATTTATCAAGCTTGATATTGACCAAAGTATTGATGATAAAATTCCTTCTAGAATTCGTTGATTTCTTCCTTGTGGCATATTAATATTATCCTCGTTCTTATACAACCTTATATCGACTAGCAATTTCACGTGTACTGGTCGTTATGTTTACATTTTAAATAATGATAATAAAAGTTGTATGATTACTATATAAACACTAGCCTGTATCGAAGAAGAAGAGCCGACATCGAAGGATGTAAAATTCCTCTTACGTATTACTGAAATTTTTTCATAATTTTTAGAAATCGACTGGGAGAAACTTAAGAAAGACACTGCTAGGCGTCAGGCTCCGCAGGGGGAGGATATCAAGGAGATAAAGCGAGTAATAAAAGAAATAAAGGAGAGGGGGGATGTTACCGTTCATGAATTTATCAATCTCATCAGTCCGTATTCAGGAGATAATGGTGCGGTAACTTTTATATTAATTAACATATTTTTTAGTAATGTTGATGAGTAATAACTGCTTTTTGATATAGAACTGCTCCGACGTCTATTTTTGTTCTTAAGAGTATATCTTTTGCTATAATATCTCTCAGTAACATAAGTCGCGGGAATCGACTGACATGTTACTGACATAGATCGTATATGTATACCCCAAGGATCTCATTCGGCATTTGTCCTGGATGGGCGTACCGTGTACGGCACTGATGAGAACTAATAAGTTCGAAACAGCTGTCTGTCGTTCGGTTTCCATCCAGGACAGATGTCAAATCCTACCCGAGGCGGGTTTTATTTTTTGAAATATAATATCCCCTGACAACCCACCCGTAAATAATTAGTCCGACTCTGAAATGTCCGCATTCAAATCCGGGGCTTACTTATAACTATTATATAGCGGGCAAAATGGTCCGGATACCATAGGCGTACGCATAGTAGTAGGCAAGTAACATGAAATAACGTAAATAATAATAAGTTATAATTTACAAAACACTGAAATTTACCCTGTTAAGCTGGATAAGATGGCTGGAAAATATGAATTATTAATTAGTCGATGATAATCAATAAGCGTGCGAGCCACATTGATGACAGATATTGACTGCAGAAAGATCCAGCGGCAACCTAAGGTAGACGATCAGCCGGCGCAGATAGCCAGCGCGATGAGCTAGGTCGGCGCCTTTGGAACCCGGACCAAAATTGCCCGCTCTAAGTTGATATAACAATAAGTTACCTATTACTTATGGTGTACGCTAACGCAAATATCCTTCGTAATCGTGAGTGTCGTCATTTTCTCTGACGTGTCTAAATCTGATAACCAGGCGCGTGCTTGCGCACCGTAATGGCGGAAGATCTCCAGACCTTCCGGAAGATCGCCAGGAAGGTGTACGAAACGATGACGCAGGACGTCAGTGACGTGCTGGTGAACGAGCAGCTGCAGATGATGCAGTACTACCAGGAGAAACACGACCACCTGACGGACAAAATGATGAGGGCCATCAACGAGATCTACGACATGGCGCCCGAGTTCGATTTCGAAATGTACCTCAAAGACAGGGAGAAATACCTGAACGTGGTGCTACCCCTTCCGGCGGAAGTACGTATATCCCTGGTACTGTTTCGACGGGGTTTCTAAAATCGTTTTCAGATCGTGAGGGACGAGGCGGAGATCGCGATGCAACGACGGCAGGCGGCGTACCACAGACTGCAATGGTTGAGGAGCGAAGGCGAGCGAATGAACGAGGAGAATAAACGGTTGCAGAGGAGATTGGAGGAGCTGAAGGCGGAGCAGCAGATGGAGCAGAATCGGGCGGCGGAGATGGCCGCCGAGGCCGAGACCAAGAGGCAGCAACTGATCGAACAGGAGGCACAAGTGAAAGACAAGTAAGATGTGAACACAAAACGTAATAGTCTAAGATTCTGAATGAAACTTAATTCAAATGAATGATTAATGACAATATATAAGACATTGCTGCCGGGTTGCCTATCAAAAACGAGTTAATTATATATGGTAATTAATTTATTTTAATGAATTCCAGCTATATATTCTTTTTAAGTGAATTAAACGCTATTTGAAAGAAAATGATGCGAAGAGTTAAAAAAAATAGTTGGCAGCTCTCAGTCAGCTGCAACCTCTGGGTTACCAGTTGTAAACAGGTGTATTATTGTTAATTATTTACACTCATCGTGTTTTCAATAAAATATCATACTATTATTATTATTATTATTATTATGTTATATGGGTTTGGGTTTCTTTAGCCACTGATCGCATGGATAGTCCCTTGGCGATCCCCTCTTATCCGGGTCATTATCCAAAAATGCTGTCCAATAAAAAATAGCAATTTGGGCACGTCCCTCACCTTAAGCCTCGACTTCTCTAGGATAACAAGGGTCCCTAATATAAGGTACCTCTTCTCCAGCAGGTGCAAAGAAGATGAATCGAGGTTTCTTCGTCTTCTTTACAGTATCTGCAGGTCGGGCTGTCAGTCAGCCTCAGCTTGTGCTTTCAGAGTACTATGGTGGCCCGTTATGATTCTCACAAGGGTTCTGGCTTTGTGCCTGTTTAATTTAATGCATTCTTGGGCCCATTTCTCAATCTCTGTGTATTCGATGAAGAGTTTGGTTATTCGACAACCCGTTAGTCCTCTCCATCTTTTATTGTGCTGGTCTCTTGCTCAGCCATTGATGCGGTCTCTGATCAGATTCCGACTTATTCCCACTGCAGGTTCTGCTTCATAGAGGTTTTCCCTGGTCCCTAGTCTGGCAAGGTCATCTGCAATTATTATTATATTATACTAAATTGAAGTTCAATTTTTACTGTACGCGATAATACATGGTTGCCTGTAAAAAATGACCGCAAGTAATGGCTGCCATGATTTGAATTAATTACTCTCGCTCTAGATGAGTGTGAGAAATTTTTTTAAATTTTAGTCTGCAAAAATCCTGTACCTTCTTGAGTGAAAAATTTGTAGCATCTCGCAGAAAAATATTTGAGTAGTTTTACCTTTAAACTAACTTAGTAGCGACTCTGCGGGTTGTCTGTGATGAATATTGGGGTGGTGTAATGCCTATTGGGAGAGTGGTATATATATTTTTTAATAAGTTTCGTTTCGGCGATTAGTTCTCAAACAAAAAATGACGTACTACTGCGTCAACAGCGCCTGGATTTCGAATAAAAAATTACGTATTATTACGTCAACGGCTATCGGATTTTAAACAAGAGATACGTAGTTATGCGCCAACGTACAGTAATGTGTTAAACACTCGATTTTAACTCTAGGTTGGATAAACTCAACGAGTCCGTGGAGAAGTCGTTCGTCGACAACGAGACCAACGTCACGAAGGCCCACAACAAGACCGCCCAGCAAAAATTGACGGGCGCCATCAAGAAGGTCAAGAAGACGAGGAGGCCGAAGAAGCCGGAATGGTCGTCCACGACCGCTGCCGACATCGAGGAGACGGCCGCGCAAGAGGCCGTCGCCGAAAAGGTGAGGAAGGTGCCTTCGGGCAGCTCCCGGACCAGCTTCAAGAGGCCCAAGAGGAGGAAGTCGCCCCACTTCTCGCCGATCAAGACGCCGCCGCCGCGCGAAGCCCCTAAGGAGGTGAGTTATGTCCGTAGGGATGTTTTCAGGGTTGCGAGCAGTAGGGTTGATCGACCCGCGGTACATCCGTCCGCAGCCCAAATAATGTCGGAATTTTAACGTTAATTTATTCGACTTTTGATTATTTTTGCCTGTTCACTTTCAGTTTAATCGCTGACATGGCTCCGTTGATTGTGCAAACCAATCTCAGTGGGCTTTGTTACGCCTTGTATCCACGGCCTGTTTTCTTTAAGGTGAGGCATGAGAAATTCTTCGAAAGACACCTGAAAGTGCAGATAGTGTCAAATTCGTGATGCGAACCTCCTGCTTCACGCTACATAGAGGAATCTCACAGTGTGAGCACATGAAGTAGGTTTCTCTTCTTCTTTCGTATTTTTTGCATACTCTGCAATGTTTTTGAGGAAACTTTTTTCCCGGAACTATGAACTCTCACAAGCATACGCTGTTTCATATTTGCTGAAAGCCTCATTGGTGCATCTTCACGAGAGGCTCTCTCTGTTACACTTCCAGAACTTTCTGAACGAACATATTGATTTTCGATCCAATCTTTTGCAACTTATTGTAAACAAAAAAGGGAAAAATCTTATTTTCTTTGCCGGATTCTCTTTCTTGTATACCATAAATCAATTGAATGAAGCATAATTTAGCATAAACATAAAATCGTTTTCTCTTATAATTATATTATAAGAGAGGTATTAATCTGCCAAAAATATTGATTTGGAAGTGGTTTTCTTTTTAAATTTTCGTCTGTAAAAATCGTGTACCTTCTTGAGTAAAAAATTCGTAGCATCTCGGAGAAAAATATTTGAGGAGTTCTAGTAAGTTTAAGCAACTTAAAAGTAGAAATGGAGCAGTAGGGTTGATCCGACTGAAAATTCCAGCCCCTTTACCTAGGTACTCACCTTTCGGCATTACTTCCAGGTTTTCTCCTGTTTTTTAGATATTCCACTCTACATTTCTACTTCTACTTTGATTTTTACTTTATCTACACCCTGTACTGCTCCGGTTATGGTGTTTCTACGGCCTGTGGCTTGGCGAGTGTACTCAGAGACTTGTGATCTGTCGATTTCTGACCGCAAGCCGTTCCCATGGCGCGGAGAATCTCGAGCGGCCAGCATTTATAATAATGAACACCAACATCCTGTAAGACGTCATCAAAGTTTCTTGTTTAGCTCTGTTAAAGTACACTCAACACTGATGCTACCTTGGATTAGCTTCCAAGCATCATATATTTTGTTTATATCTTTGTGATCAGCATTTTGCGGCTTCCAGATAGAAGGTTCGTCCTCGTCCAAGTCCAAAAGCTCCATAATAACTTCATTTGATCACTCCACAATTATCCTAAATCACCCACTGAAAACGTTCAGAAACCTTTCAGAATAAACCTGTACAACTGCAACAGACCATAACAGATTGTGGGAACGGGTGCTCGAACCGTCCTGAGGCTTGTCATCTGTCGAGATCCAAGCCTTTGATGTCCTAGTATTTACCGACAATACACGGGAAAGGATTACGTTCCCACGGCGTGAGACATGTCAAACTTCAGACCAGGCTCGTCAAGCCACACGCCGTGGGAACAAGGCTTTACTCTTCAAGTAGCGTCAGAAAATACTAAAGCAGATTTTCCAGCGTTTCGCTCGTTTTTAAATATTTTCAAAACCGATCTAAACAATCGTGATATATTATGGTACGATCACGATTTTCCGTCATACAACTATTCAACCTTAACCTAACTTTTTCCGTACCTCTTACCGTTTCCGAGATCGTCACGGTGTGCCTCTCTCTCGTTTGGGACACGGTGTATTTCACTCACGGACTTTGCGATGAAAAGTAATCGTTCGTTTACAGAGATCGCCGTTCCATTATTCGCCGCCCAAGTCGCCCCCACGGCAGACTTCCCCCTTCCATTATTCGCCACCCGCCCAGGAAGCCGCCGCGGCCGCCCCGCCCGCTCGGACGGTCATGGAGACGAAGATCGAGGAGACGGCTACTACCATGCAGCAGAAGAGGCCCCAGCCCAGGGTGAGACAGACCATGGCGCCGAGAGACTCGTGGGGTGGGTTCTACTGATTGTGATAATTGATATGGAATTGATGATGATGTTTGTGATAAGGAAAATAAACGTACTCTTTGTTTATATTCGTTTTTGTTTTATATATCGATTCGCACCGGGTTTTTTTCTTTTTTTGAATGTGTGTTTTAAAATCGAAAGTAATTTTGTCCATGAATGTTTTCCCAAATAAAGAAAAGTAAAAAGAAAAGTTCGAAATGAAATGATCGTCTAGGTCGGAGAGCTTCAACAAAGCCTCCTGGATCAGGCAGTAATCTCCGTTTTAGTGTAAAACGCACGGTCTTCTCGCAAACCGAGAAAAACTCTGCAGCCGTCGAGACAAATACATAATTTTGGAAATTCTGTCCTAACAGGAAAACCTTCAACTTTAGAAGGAAACGGAAAGCGCCATTGCATTCATTAGGTTGCTTTACGTCTATACGATTTTTAGAAAAAATTATTCTTCAGAAAACGCTTTTTAGAAAGAAAAATGCGATGGATTACCTATAGTAACGAAATCTTTCACAAAGTATCTAAGAGCTTCAAATCGATGTAAACTGCATCGAAACTCAGGCAGTACAATCTCTTAAATATGACAGTGACCTCCGTTTAAAACGCACGATTTCCTCGTAAATTGAGAAAAACTCTGAAGAGGTGCCGAGATAAATAGATCAATTTTTGAAATTCTGTCCTGCCAAAGAAACATTCGGTTTTAGAAAGAAATGGAGAGCGCCATTCATTACATTTAACAAGCTTTCTTACATCTACACGAATTTTTCGAGAAAACGTTTTCTAGAGAGAAACATTTTGTGGACTATAAGAAATTTTTTCAGAAATCTGAGAGCTTTAAATTGACACAAGTTACATCAAAACCCATGTAATAAAGCTTTTTGAATATGGTAATAGCTTCCTGTTTAATGAGAAATGCACAGTTCTTTCGTACACCGAGAAAAACTCGTCAGGTGTCTAGATAAATAGATCATTTTTGAAATTCTATCCTATCGAGAACACCTTCGGTTTTAGAAGGAAATGGAGAGCGGTATCGAACAGCAACAACCCCAAGCGATAATATTAAGAAAATTAAAAGACTTGCACAGGGAATATTTATGTCACATAAAAATTATTAGTACGTAACATAACACTAAAACGTAACTGTGTACCCTACCTTATCTTCTAGTTATGAATGTCATCTGATAACTAACTAAAGCGTCATTACCACTAGGGTTTATTTTGCAGGTACTCAATTAATATAATGGATTTTTAATGTGTCTTTTTGGAGAATACATCAGGAAGTGTTGATATCCACCATTAATGTTAGAATAACTATTGACAATTTAATTAAACAATTTTTTTTTCCATTCAAGCACTTCCAACCTTTGAAACCTGTTTCGATGGAAAGCGACTTCTTGTAGTTATTTTACTTCTTTACGGATAGATGTCGAATGCTCGTTGTTCCTTCTTCGAAACGACCTATCTTGGAAACTAAAAGAGCTATAGTTTTCTTGCTTCTACCAGTCAAGTTTTTGTATATTTTTACATAATTATACTTTTATCTGTTGACATAATATGAATCTGTAAGGCGTAATGGCGGGCATATATTACTGAAACTATCATTTTGCAAATAAATAGTAATAAATTACTTCTCATCAATATGGGTCACAACAAATTATACTTCTTATGTAAGAAACTATAAAAAATTCGATACTGAAACCTGTTTTGCCGAAAAGGGATTTATTGTGGAAATTTTAATTTTTCTACGGATGAGATGTAGAATTATCGTTGTTTTTTCTTCTAAACGACCTATCTTGGAAACTAAAAGAGCTATAGTTTTCTTGCTTCTACCAGTCGATTTTTTGTATATTTTTACATAAATATGCTTTTACCTGTTGACATAATATGAATCTGTAACGCGTAATGGCGAGGAGAGACAGGGCATGTATTACTGAAATTATCATTTTGCAAATAATTAGTAATAAATTACTTCTCATCAATATGCGCCACAACAAATTATACTCCTTATGTAAGAAACTATAACAAATTCGATACTGAAACCTGTTTTGCCGAAAAGGGACTTCTTGTGGAAATTTTTATTTTTCTACGGATGAGATGTAGAATTATCGTTGTTTTTTCTTCTAAGCGACTTATCTTGGAAACTAAAATAGCTATAGTTTTCTTACTTCTACCAGTCGATTCTTTGTATCTTTTTACATAAACATACTTTTACTTGTTGATATAATATGAATCTGTAAGGCGTAATGGCGGTGAGAGACAGGGCATGTATTACTGAAACTATCATTTTGCAAATAATTAGTAATAAATTACTTCTCATCAATATGCGCCACAACAAATTATACTCCTTATGTAAGAAACTATAACAAATTCGATACTGAAACCTGTTTTGCCGAAAAGGGACTTCTTGTGGAAATTTTTATTTTTCTACGGATGAGATGTAGAATTATCGTTGTTTTTTCTTCTAAGCGACTTATCTTGGAAACTAAAATAGCTATAGTTTTCTTACTTCTACCAGTCGATTCTTTGTATCTTTTTACATAAACATACTTTTACTTGTTGATATAATATGAATCTGTAAGGCGTAATAGCGGGGAGAGACAGGGCATGTATTACTGAAACTATCATTTTGAAAATAATTAATAATAAATTATTTCTCATCAATATGCGCCACAACAAATTATACTTCTTATGTAAGAAACTATAGCAAATTCGATACTGAAACCTGTTTTGCCGAAAAGGGACTTCTTGTGGAAATTTTTATTTTTCTACGGATGAGATGTAGAATTATCGTTGTTTTTTCTTCTAAGCGACTTATCTTGGAAACTAAAATAGCTATAGTTTTCTTACTTCTACCAGTCGATTCTTTGTATCTTTTTACATAAACATACTTTTACTTGTTGATATAATATGAATCTGTAAGGCGTAATGGCGGTGAGAGACAGGGCATGTATTACTGAAACTATCATTTTGCAAATAATTAGTAATAAATTACTTCTCATCAATATGCGCCACAACAAATTATACTCCTTATGTAAGAAACTATAACAAATTCGATACTGAAACCTGTTTTGCCGAAAAGGGACTTCTTGTGGAAATTTTAATTTTTCTACGGATGAGATGTAGAATTTTCGTTGTTTTTTCTTCTAAACGACCTATCTTGGAAACTAAAAGAGCTATAGTTTTCTTGCTTCTACCAGTCGATTTTTTGTATATTTTTACATAAATATGCTTTTACCTGTTGACATAATATGAATCTGTAACGCGTAATGGCGAGGAGAGACAGGGCATGTATTACTGAAATTATCATTTTGCAAATAATTAGTAATAAATTACTTCTCATCAATATGCGCCACAACAAATTATACTCCTTATGTAAGAAACTATAACAAATTCGATACTGAAACCTGTTTTGCCGAAAAGGGACTTCTTGTGGAAATTTTTATTTTTCTACGGATGAGATGTAGAATTATCGTTGTTTTTTCTTCTAAGCGACTTATCTTGGAAACTAAAATAGCTATAGTTTTCTTACTTCTACCAGTCGATTCTTTGTATCTTTTTACATAAACATACTTTTACTTGTTGATATAATATGAATCTGTAAGGCGTAATGGCGGTGAGAGACAGGGCATGTATTACTGAAACTATCATTTTGCAAATAATTAGTAATAAATTACTTCTCATCAATATGCGCCACAACAAATTATACTCCTTATGTAAGAAACTATAACAAATTCGATACTGAAACCTGTTTTGCCGAAAAGGGACTTCTTGTGGAAATTTTAATTTTTCTACGGATGAGATGTAGAATTTTCGTTGTTTTTTCTTCTAAACGACCTATCTTGGAAACTAAAAGAGCTATAGTTTTCTTGCTTCTACCAGTCGATTTTTTGTATATTTTTACATAAATATGCTTTTACCTGTTGACATAATATGAATCTGTAACGCGTAATGGCGAGGAGAGACAGGGCATGTATTACTGAAACTATCATTTTGCAAATAATTAGTAATAAATTACTTCTCATCAATATGCGCCACAACAAATTATACTCCTTATGTAAGAAACTATAACAAATTCGATACTGAAACCTGTTTTGCCGAAAAGGGACTTCTTGTGGAAATTTTAATTTTTCTACGGATGAGATGTAGAATTTTCGTTGTTTTTTCTTCTAAACGACCTATCTTGGAAACTAAAAGAGCTATAGTTTTCTTGCTTCTACCAGTCGATTTTTTGTATATTTTTACATAAATATGCTTTTACCTGTTGACATAATATGAATCTGTAACGCGTAATGGCGAGGAGAGACAGGGCATGTATTACTGAAATTATCATTTTGCAAATAATTAGTAATAAATTACTTCTCATCAATATGCGCCACAACAAATTATACTCCTTATGTAAGAAACTATAACAAATTCGATACTGAAACCTGTTTTGCCGAAAAGGGACTTCTTGTGGAAATTTTTATTTTTCTACGGATGAGATGTAGAATTATCGTTGTTTTTTCTTCTAAGCGACTTATCTTGGAAACTAAAATAGCTATAGTTTTCTTACTTCTACCAGTCGATTCTTTGTATCTTTTTACATAAACATACTTTTACTTGTTGATATAATATGAATCTGTAAGGCGTAATGGCGGTGAGAGACAGGGCATGTATTACTGAAACTATCATTTTGCAAATAATTAGTAATAAATTACTTCTCATCAATATGCGCCACAACAAATTATACTCCTTATGTAAGAAACTATAACAAATTCGATACTGAAACCTGTTTTGCCGAAAAGGGACTTCTTGTGGAAATTTTAATTTTTCTACGGATGAGATGTAGAATTTTCGTTGTTTTTTCTTCTAAACGACCTATCTTGGAAACTAAAAGAGCTATAGTTTTCTTGCTTCTACCAGTCGATTTTTTGTATATTTTTACATAAATATGCTTTTACCTGTTGACATAATATGAATCTGTAACGCGTAATGGCGAGGAGAGACAGGGCATGTATTACTGAAATTATCATTTTGCAAATAATTAGTAATAAATTACTTCTCATCAATATGCGCCACAACAAATTATACTCCTTATGTAAGAAACTATAACAAATTCGATACTGAAACCTGTTTTGCCGAAAAGGGACTTCTTGTGGAAATTTTTATTTTTCTACGGATGAGATGTAGAATTATCGTTGTTTTTTCTTCTAAGCGACTTATCTTGGAAACTAAAATAGCTATAGTTTTCTTACTTCTACCAGTCGATTCTTTGTATCTTTTTACATAAACATACTTTTACTTGTTGATATAATATGAATCTGTAAGGCGTAATGGCGGTGAGAGACAGGGCATGTATTACTGAAACTATCATTTTGCAAATAATTAGTAATAAATTACTTCTCATCAATATGCGCCACAACAAATTATACTCCTTATGTAAGAAACTATAACAAATTCGATACTGAAACCTGTTTTGCCGAAAAGGGACTTCT
The DNA here is from genome assembly GCA_037954035.1 of Rosalia funebris. Classification (NCBI taxonomy): domain Eukaryota; kingdom Metazoa; phylum Arthropoda; class Insecta; order Coleoptera; family Cerambycidae; genus Rosalia; species Rosalia funebris. The sequence goes on from JAZFAV010000007.1 coordinate 2,430,474, forward strand.
TGTGGAAATTTTTATTTTTCTACGGATGAGATGTAGAATTATCGTTGTTTTTTCTTCTAAGCGACTTATCTTGGAAACTAAAATAGCTATAGTTTTCTTACTTCTACCAGTCGATTCTTTGTATCTTTTTACATAAACATACTTTTACTTGTTGATATAATATGAATCTGTAAGGCGTAATAGCGGGGAGAGACAGGGCATGTATTACTGAAACTATCATTTTGAAAATAATTAATAATAAATTATTTCTCATCAATATGCGCCACAACAAATTATACTTCTTATGTAAGAAACTATAGCAAATTCGATACTGAAACCTGTTTTGCCGAAAAGGGACTTCTTGTGGAAATTTTTATTTTTCTACGGATGAGATGTAGAATTATCGTTGTTTTTTCTTCTAAGCGACTTATCTTGGAAACTAAAATAGCTATAGTTTTCTTACTTCTACCAGTCGATTCTTTGTATCTTTTTACATAAACATACTTTTACTTGTTGATATAATATGAATCTGTAAGGCGTAATGGCGGTGAGAGACAGGGCATGTATTACTGAAACTATCATTTTGCAAATAATTAGTAATAAATTACTTCTCATCAATATGCGCCACAACAAATTATACTCCTTATGTAAGAAACTATAACAAATTCGATACTGAAACCTGTTTTGCCGAAAAGGGACTTCTTGTGGAAATTTTAATTTTTCTACGGATGAGATGTAGAATTTTCGTTGTTTTTTCTTCTAAACGACCTATCTTGGAAACTAAAAGAGCTATAGTTTTCTTGCTTCTACCAGTCGATTTTTTGTATATTTTTACATAAATATGCTTTTACCTGTTGACATAATATGAATCTGTAACGCGTAATGGCGAGGAGAGACAGGGCATGTATTACTGAAATTATCATTTTGCAAATAATTAGTAATAAATTACTTCTCATCAATATGCGCCACAACAAATTATACTCCTTATGTAAGAAACTATAACAAATTCGATACTGAAACCTGTTTTGCCGAAAAGGGACTTCTTGTGGAAATTTTTATTTTTCTACGGATGAGATGTAGAATTATCGTTGTTTTTTCTTCTAAGCGACTTATCTTGGAAACTAAAATAGCTATAGTTTTCTTACTTCTACCAGTCGATTCTTTGTATCTTTTTACATAAACATACTTTTACTTGTTGATATAATATGAATCTGTAAGGCGTAATGGCGGTGAGAGACAGGGCATGTATTACTGAAACTATCATTTTGCAAATAATTAGTAATAAATTACTTCTCATCAATATGCGCCACAACAAATTATACTCCTTATGTAAGAAACTATAACAAATTCGATACTGAAACCTGTTTTGCCGAAAAGGGACTTCTTGTGGAAATTTTAATTTTTCTACGGATGAGATGTAGAATTTTCGTTGTTTTTTCTTCTAAACGACCTATCTTGGAAACTAAAAGAGCTATAGTTTTCTTGCTTCTACCAGTCGATTTTTTGTATATTTTTACATAAATATGCTTTTACCTGTTGACATAATATGAATCTGTAACGCGTAATGGCGAGGAGAGACAGGGCATGTATTACTGAAATTATCATTTTGCAAATAATTAGTAATAAATTACTTCTCATCAATATGCGCCACAACAAATTATACTCCTTATGTAAGAAACTATAACAAATTCGATACTGAAACCTGTTTTGCCGAAAAGGGACTTCTTGTGGAAATTTTTATTTTTCTACGGATGAGATGTAGAATTATCGTTGTTTTTTCTTCTAAGCGACTTATCTTGGAAACTAAAATAGCTATAGTTTTCTTACTTCTACCAGTCGATTCTTTGTATCTTTTTACATAAACATACTTTTACTTGTTGATATAATATGAATCTGTAAGGCGTAATGGCGGTGAGAGACAGGGCATGTATTACTGAAACTATCATTTTGCAAATAATTAGTAATAAATTACTTCTCATCAATATGCGCCACAACAAATTATACTCCTTATGTAAGAAACTATAACAAATTCGATACTGAAACCTGTTTTGCCGAAAAGGGACTTCTTGTGGAAATTTTTATTTTTCTACGGATGAGATGTAGAATTATCGTTGTTTTTTCTTCTAAGCGACTTATCTTGGAAACTAAAATAGCTATAGTTTTCTTACTTCTACCAGTCGATTCTTTGTATCTTTTTACATAAACATACTTTTACTTGTTGATATAATATGAATCTGTAAGGCGTAATGGCGGTGAGAGACAGGGCATGTATTACTGAAACTATCATTTTGCAAATAATTAGTAATAAATTACTTCTCATCAATATGCGCCACAACAAATTATACTCCTTATGTAAGAAACTATAACAAATTCGATACTGAAACCTGTTTTGCCGAAAAGGGACTTCTTGTGGAAATTTTAATTTTTCTACGGATGAGATGTAGAATTTTCGTTGTTTTTTCTTCTAAACGACCTATCTTGGAAACTAAAAGAGCTATAGTTTTCTTGCTTCTACCAGTCGATTTTTTGTATATTTTTACATAAATATGCTTTTACCTGTTGACATAATATGAATCTGTAACGCGTAATGGCGAGGAGAGACAGGGCATGTATTACTGAAATTATCATTTTGCAAATAATTAGTAATAAATTACTTCTCATCAATATGCGCCACAACAAATTATACTCCTTATGTAAGAAACTATAACAAATTCGATACTGAAACCTGTTTTGCCGAAAAGGGACTTCTTGTGGAAATTTTTATTTTTCTACGGATGAGATGTAGAATTATCGTTGTTTTTTCTTCTAAGCGACTTATCTTGGAAACTAAAATAGCTATAGTTTTCTTACTTCTACCAGTCGATTCTTTGTATCTTTTTACATAAACATACTTTTACTTGTTGATATAATATGAATCTGTAAGGCGTAATGGCGGTGAGAGACAGGGCATGTATTACTGAAACTATCATTTTGCAAATAATTAGTAATAAATTACTTCTCATCAATATGCGCCACAACAAATTATACTCCTTATGTAAGAAACTATAACAAATTCGATACTGAAACCTGTTTTGCCGAAAAGGGACTTCTTGTGGAAATTTTTATTTTTCTACGGATGAGATGTAGAATTATCGTTGTTTTTTCTTCTAAGCGACTTATCTTGGAAACTAAAATAGCTATAGTTTTCTTACTTCTACCAGTCGATTCTTTGTATCTTTTTACATAAACATACTTTTACTTGTTGATATAATATGAATCTGTAAGGCGTAATAGCGGGGAGAGACAGGGCATGTATTACTGAAACTATCATTTTGAAAATAATTAATAATAAATTATTTCTCATCAATATGCGCCACAACAAATTATACTTCTTATGTAAGAAACTATAGCAAATTCGATACTGAAACCTGTTTTGCCGAAAAGGGACTTCTTGTGGAAATTTTTATTTTTCTACGGATGAGATGTAGAATTATCGTTGTTTTTTCTTCTAAGCGACTTATCTTGGAAACTAAAATAGCTATAGTTTTCTTACTTCTACCAGTCGATTCTTTGTATCTTTTTACATAAACATACTTTTACTTGTTGATATAATATGAATCTGTAAGGCGTAATGGCGGTGAGAGACAGGGCATGTATTACTGAAACTATCATTTTGCAAATAATTAGTAATAAATTACTTCTCATCAATATGCGCCACAACAAATTATACTCCTTATGTAAGAAACTATAACAAATTCGATACTGAAACCTGTTTTGCCGAAAAGGGACTTCTTGTGGAAATTTTAATTTTTCTACGGATGAGATGTAGAATTTTCGTTGTTTTTTCTTCTAAACGACCTATCTTGGAAACTAAAAGAGCTATAGTTTTCTTGCTTCTACCAGTCGATTTTTTGTATATTTTTACATAAATATGCTTTTACCTGTTGACATAATATGAATCTGTAACGCGTAATGGCGAGGAGAGACAGGGCATGTATTACTGAAATTATCATTTTGCAAATAATTAGTAATAAATTACTTCTCATCAATATGCGCCACAACAAATTATACTCCTTATGTAAGAAACTATAACAAATTCGATACTGAAACCTGTTTTGCCGAAAAGGGACTTCTTGTGGAAATTTTTATTTTTCTACGGATGAGATGTAGAATTATCGTTGTTTTTTCTTCTAAGCGACTTATCTTGGAAACTAAAATAGCTATAGTTTTCTTACTTCTACCAGTCGATTCTTTGTATCTTTTTACATAAACATACTTTTACTTGTTGATATAATATGAATCTGTAAGGCGTAATGGCGGTGAGAGACAGGGCATGTATTACTGAAACTATCATTTTGCAAATAATTAGTAATAAATTACTTCTCATCAATATGCGCCACAACAAATTATACTCCTTATGTAAGAAACTATAACAAATTCGATACTGAAACCTGTTTTGCCGAAAAGGGACTTCTTGTGGAAATTTTTATTTTTCTACGGATGAGATGTAGAATTATCGTTGTTTTTTCTTCTAAGCGACTTATCTTGGAAACTAAAATAGCTATAGTTTTCTTACTTCTACCAGTCGATTCTTTGTATCTTTTTACATAAACATACTTTTACTTGTTGATATAATATGAATCTGTAAGGCGTAATAGCGGGGAGAGACAGGGCATGTATTACTGAAACTATCATTTTGAAAATAATTAATAATAAATTATTTCTCATCAATATGCGCCACAACAAATTATACTTCTTATGTAAGAAACTATAGCAAATTCGATACTGAAACCTGTTTTGCCGAAAAGGGACTTCTTGTGGAAATTTTTATTTTTCTACGGATGAGATGTAGAATTATCGTTGTTTTTTCTTCTAAGCGACTTATCTTGGAAACTAAAATAGCTATAGTTTTCTTACTTCTACCAGTCGATTCTTTGTATCTTTTTACATAAACATACTTTTACTTGTTGATATAATATGAATCTGTAAGGCGTAATGGCGGTGAGAGACAGGGCATGTATTACTGAAACTATCATTTTGCAAATAATTAGTAATAAATTACTTCTCATCAATATGCGCCACAACAAATTATACTCCTTATGTAAGAAACTATAACAAATTCGATACTGAAACCTGTTTTGCCGAAAAGGGACTTCTTGTGGAAATTTTAATTTTTCTACGGATGAGATGTAGAATTTTCGTTGTTTTTTCTTCTAAACGACCTATCTTGGAAACTAAAAGAGCTATAGTTTTCTTGCTTCTACCAGTCGATTTTTTGTATATTTTTACATAAATATGCTTTTACCTGTTGACATAATATGAATCTGTAACGCGTAATGGCGAGGAGAGACAGGGCATGTATTACTGAAATTATCATTTTGCAAATAATTAGTAATAAATTACTTCTCATCAATATGCGCCACAACAAATTATACTCCTTATGTAAGAAACTATAACAAATTCGATACTGAAACCTGTTTTGCCGAAAAGGGACTTCTTGTGGAAATTTTTATTTTTCTACGGATGAGATGTAGAATTATCGTTGTTTTTTCTTCTAAGCGACTTATCTTGGAAACTAAAATAGCTATAGTTTTCTTACTTCTACCAGTCGATTCTTTGTATCTTTTTACATAAACATACTTTTACTTGTTGATATAATATGAATCTGTAAGGCGTAATGGCGGTGAGAGACAGGGCATGTATTACTGAAACTATCATTTTGCAAATAATTAGTAATAAATTACTTCTCATCAATATGCGCCACAACAAATTATACTCCTTATGTAAGAAACTATAACAAATTCGATACTGAAACCTGTTTTGCCGAAAAGGGACTTCTTGTGGAAATTTTTATTTTTCTACGGATGAGATGTAGAATTATCGTTGTTTTTTCTTCTAAGCGACTTATCTTGGAAACTAAAATAGCTATAGTTTTCTTACTTCTACCAGTCGATTCTTTGTATCTTTTTACATAAACATACTTTTACTTGTTGATATAATATGAATCTGTAAGGCGTAATAGCGGGGAGAGACAGGGCATGTATTACTGAAACTATCATTTTGAAAATAATTAATAATAAATTATTTCTCATCAATATGCGCCACAACAAATTATACTTCTTATGTAAGAAACTATAGCAAATTCGATACTGAAACCTGTTTTGCCGAAAAGGGACTTCTTGTGGAAATTTTTATTTTTCTACGGATGAGATGTAGAATTATCGTTGTTTTTTCTTCTAAGCGACTTATCTTGGAAACTAAAATAGCTATAGTTTTCTTACTTCTACCAGTCGATTCTTTGTATCTTTTTACATAAACATACTTTTACTTGTTGATATAATATGAATCTGTAAGGCGTAATGGCGGTGAGAGACAGGGCATGTATTACTGAAACTATCATTTTGCAAATAATTAGTAATAAATTACTTCTCATCAATATGCGCCACAACAAATTATACTCCTTATGTAAGAAACTATAACAAATTCGATACTGAAACCTGTTTTGCCGAAAAGGGACTTCTTGTGGAAATTTTTATTTTTCTACGGATGAGATGTAGAATTATCGTTGTTTTTTCTTCTAAGCGACTTATCTTGGAAACTAAAATAGCTATAGTTTTCTTACTTCTACCAGTCGATTCTTTGTATCTTTTTACATAAACATACTTTTACTTGTTGATATAATATGAATCTGTAAGGCGTAATGGCGGGGAGAGACAGGGCATGTATTACTGAAACTATCATTTTGAAAATAATTAATAATAAATTATTTCTCATCAATATGCGCCACAACAAATTATACTTCTTATATAAGAAACTATAGCAAATTCGATACTGAAACCAGTTCCGAAAGGGAACTTCTTGTGGAAATTTTAATTCTTTTACGGATGAGATGTCAAATTATCGTTGTATTTTCTTCTAAACGACCTATCTTGGAAACTAAAAGAGCTATAGTTTTCTTGCTTCTACCAGTCGATTTTTTGTATATTTTTACATAATTATACTTTTATCTGTTGACATAATATGAATCTGTAAGGCGTAATGGCGGGCATATATTACTGAAACTATCATTTTGCAAATAAATAGTAATAAATTACTTCTCATCAATATGCGCCACAACAAATTATACTCCTTATGTAAGAAACTATAAAAAATTCGATACTGAAACCTGTTTTGCCGAAAAGGGATTTATTGTGGAAATTTTAATTTTTCTACGGATGAGATGTAGAATTTTCGTTGTTTTTTCTTCTAAACGACCTATCTTGGAAACTAAAAGAGCTATAGTTTTCTTGCTTCTACCAGTCGATTTTTTGTATATTTTTACATAAATATGCTTTTACCTGTTGACATAATATGAATCTGTAACGCGTAATGGCGAGGAGAGACAGGGCATGTATTACTGAAATTATCATTTTGCAAATAATTAGTAATAAATTACTTCTCATCAATATGCGCCACAACAAATTATACTCCTTATGTAAGAAACTATAAAAAATTCGATACTGAAACCTGTTTTGCCGAAAAGGGATTTATTGTGGAAATTTTAATTTTTCTACGGATGAGATGTAGAATTTTCGTTGTTTTTTCTTCTAAACGACCTATCTTGGAAACTAAAAGAGCTATAGTTTTCTTGCTTCTACCAGTCGATTTTTTGTATATTTTTACATAAATATGCTTTTACCTGTTGACATAATATGAATCTGTAACGCGTAATGGCGAGGAGAGACAGGGCATGTATTACTGAAATTATCATTTTGCAAATAATTAGTAATAAATTACTTCTCATCAATATGCGCCACAACAAATTATACTCCTTATGTAAGAAACTATAACAAATTCGATACTGAAACCTGTTTTGCCGAAAAGGGACTTCTTGTGGAAATTTTTATTTTTCTACGGATGAGATGTAGAATTATCGTTGTTTTTTCTTCTAAGCGACTTATCTTGGAAACTAAAATAGCTATAGTTTTCTTCCTTCTACCAGTCGATTCTTTATACATTTTTACATAAAATTACTTTTACTTGTTGATATAATATGAATCTGTAAGGCGTAATGGCGGGGAGAGACAGGGCATGTATTACTGAAACTATCATTTTGCAAATAATTAGTAATAAATTACTTCTCATCAATATGCGCCACAACAAATTATACTCCTTATGTAAGAAACTATAACAAATTCGATACTGAAACCTGTTTTGCCGAAAAGGGACTTCTTGTGGAAATTTTTATTTTTCTACGGATGAGATGTAGAATTATCGTTGTTTTTTCTTCTAAGCGACTTATCTTGGAAACTAAAATAGCTATAGTTTTCTTACTTCTACCAGTCGATTCTTTGTATCTTTTTACATAAACATACTTTTACTTGTTGATATAATATGAATCTGTAAGGCGTAATGGCGGGGAGAGACAGGACATGTATTACTGAAACTATCATTTTGAAAATAATTAATAATAAATTATTTCTCATCAATATGCGCCACAACAAATTATACTTCTTATGTAAGAAACTATAGCAAATTCGATACTGAAACCTGTTTTGCCGAAAAGGGACTTCTTGTGGAAATTTTTATTTTTCTACGGATGAGATGTAGAATTATCGTTGTTTTTTCTTCTAAGCGACTTATCTTGGAAACTAAAATAGCTATAGTTTTCTTACTTCTACCAGTCGATTCTTTGTATCTTTTTACATAAACATACTTTTACTTGTTGATATAATATGAATCTGTAAGGCGTAATGGCGGGGAGAGACAGGGCATGTATTACTGAAACTATCATTTTGCAAATAATTAATAATAAATTACTTCTCATCAATATGCGCCACAACAAATTATACTTCTTATGTAAGAAACTATAAACAATTCGATACTGAAACCTGTTTTGCCGAAAAGGGATTTATTGTGGAAATTTTAATTTTTCTACGGATGAGATCTAGAATTTTCGTTGTTTTTTCTTCTAAACGACCTATCTTGGAAACTAAAAGAGCTATAGTTTTCTTGCTTCTACCAGTCGATTTTTTGTATATTTTTACATAAATATGCTTTTACCTGTTGACATAATATGAATCTGTAACGCGTAATGGCGAGGAGAGACAGGGCATGTATTACTGAAATTATCATTTTGCAAATAATTAGTAATAAATTACTTCTCATCAATATGGGCTACAGCAAATTATACTTCTTATGTAAGAAACTATTGCAAATTCGATACTGAAACCTGTTTTGTCGAAAATAATTAATAATTTCTTGGGGAAATTTTAATTTTTCTACGGATGAGATGTAGAATTTTCGTTGTTTTTTATTCTAAATGACATATCTTGGAAACTAAAAGAACTATAGTTTCCTTGCTTCTACTAGTCGATTCTTTGTATCTTTTTACATAAAATTAGTGTTACTTATTGACATAATAGGAATCTGTAAGGCGTAATGGCGGGGAGAGACAAGGTATGTATTACCTTACTTTTACTTATTACTCTAATTTTTGTTAGGTATTCGATATAAATTTGGCATATAAAATATCATTACAATGCCTAAAATGTAGTCTTATTAGCTGTGGCAGTTTTTATTCAAAATAAACTGTAATGGACCGTGTACGTATTTGGTATATAAAGAATACTTTAGAACTGTCATAATAGAACTATAAATTTCACTTAAAGATAATACTGAAAAAGATGGTAGATAAAAGGAAATGATACACACACCACATACACTTTGGTTTAATGTTAACAGGATATTAGATAAACAGAATTAAACGGCATAATGATTTGAAAACGCTGCAAGATAAGATTATGGCGAAATTTAGCGATAATTAGGCAGGAGCGTGCGGTCAATGGACGCGATGGAAGCACGGCTTCCCTTTCTTTGATAAGGCAAATTAGGCAAAACAGTATAGATACCAAAACGATGTAAATATCGTTGAATGTATAGTGGAGACCTTCGGAATTGGTCGGACATCCTCGTTAACAACGTTTTTGATCTAGTCAGGATTTTGGTATACGTTCGCTGGCAAATTATTGATTGACTTTGGATGATTTCCGTTAGCCGAGAAGGACTTTTCGTGATCGCGTCGTTCATTTCAATTAATATTATAGTTGAATTATTGAAATTTTTCCTCACCCCCATATTTTGTTTGATATTATAGACAAAATAAAACAAATGCCATGCCTGCCTTTGGCTTTCAAAGGCCTCTGGATTAACGTAGTCGAGAAAAAATCTAATCAAAATTTCAATATTATTTGGAGGAAACAATAAATCTTAATTTGGAACCGCAACGAATTAGAATTAGGGTCGACAATGTGGGTAGTTATCGATTATCGAATAATCGACATTTCGATTATTCTTCGAAATAGTGGATAATATTATTGAACAACTGAGAGTGGATTTCTAAATTTTGATTAATTAAAATTTGTTGAGTTATGTTATTTTAAGGATTACATAATATATCATTTTCCAGAGAGGAATATTTTAATAACTTAAAACTACTTTTGACCTAAAACTTTTCTGAGACTGTATTCACTGTTACATGTTTTATATGACACTCGTGAGTTGATACCCTTCATCAAGAGATCAAGAAATACCCTTATCTTATCACAAAATTATATTACAAATAAGTTTATTTATCATTGTAGATAAGTGGATTTTTTTCTTTTACTTGAAATATGTGTGGTTCGATATCAATAAATTCAAATTGTCCACAGCAACACTCGCAATAAATGAAATAAAGTAATCATTTTTGGGATGCTTCTTTCTCCACATAAAAATCTCATCGCACGCCTCTGTAATAGGTTGTTTATATGTAAAACGTCGGAGAAGTACTGAGGGTCAACAATAGTCCGTTTAACTCAAAAAGAAAATAGTAATACCAACATTAACAATGTTTATATATTATTATATATATATATACCTACCTATATTATAGATATATATTATTATTAAATTAATTAACAAAATAATTAAAAAAGCATATACTAATTAGTGATTATTTTTTAATGTTTGACCCATTTTATTTGATTGATGCGTTTGCTCTATTTTGTATAGTTGTTTTGTTGTGTATCAAACGAATTTAATAAATGTCAATTAACAGCAATTAAAACACATTCATTACATTTGGTAGTAACATTTCGTAGTAAAATACGCCTTTGATACGTGTTCATTTATATGAGTAACCATTCTTCGAATAACTTCGAATAACTATTGCTATCATTCCTATAATTTCTATAATCTGTGAAATTCTCTTAAAATAAAAACCTTATTTTCATATTTAGAAAAGCTTTATTAATATTAATAAATAAAAATGACAACTGTACTCGATCCAACTAAAGCTTTTGATTGCGTAAACTTAGACATCCTAAGAATTAAACTTCAATACTGTGGCATTGCCTGTAGAGAATAATTTATTTTTCCGCACTATAAGTGGAAAAGTAACGTAATCGTGTAAAGAAAAAGTGAAAAAACTAATTTTTTTTTTGGTTTGTCTTTCGTTTTTCGGCCTAAAAACAAAAAAAAATGGTTTTTAAAAATTTTTTGCTGTGTGTGTATCGTCGTTGTCGTCGGCATTTCTTGTTAGCACGATAACTCAACTAAATCGTGTCGGATCGTTCGGGCCTTCACTGATTCGGATCGGGGACGTCTCCCAGACGACACCTATTGATTTTGAGGTGGATAGCACACACCGCCCCCTCCCTTGGGTTTATTTGATTTTTTTTTTTTTGTTAGCACAATAACTCTCAGATCGATGAAGTTTTGACTAATTTTGATCTGGGACGTCTCCCAGAAGACACCTATTAATTTTGAGGTGGATAGGACACACTCCACCCTGTCCATGGGTCATGAGAAAGCACGACGGTGGACTATTTGAGAAATTTGTTTTGTTAATACGATAACTCGACTAAATCGTGTCGGATCAATCGGGTTTTGACTGATTCTGATCGGGAACGTCTCCCAGACGACACCTATTGATTTTGAGATGGATAGGACACACCCCACCCTGTCCATGGGTCATGAGATAGCACAAGGGTGAACTATTTGAAAAAAGTAAAACTGTCGCATAAAACACATATGCTGCATTTATGTGTTGGTTTATTTTTCCTCGGCCACTCAATTTCGAGATAGAGATGTTCCACGTGCGGAAAAGTCCAGTTTAAGGTTTTAAAACTTTATTTTCATTCCTACTTAAGTAAAAGGCAACAATATGTCAGTATTGAACATTCCGACTTTGTTTTCTTACCTGTAGAAAGATGTGTACCGCAAGGATCTGTTTTGGATCTAGTAATCTTTCTTATTTATATGTATAGATGACTTACAAGTTCCAAGTTAGGAGTTCTTGTATACGTTTTGCTAATGAGGAGATGAGTAGAAGAAGATTGCCTTTTGCGAATACCTGGTTCTCAGTTAACAAATTCAAATTTAACATGGACATAAAAAAGTATAATGTTTACATCTAATAAAATTGGGCCAAAGCCAGAACAATTGACATTTTCCAATAATTTTTCAAATTGCCTTCTTTAATAAAAATGAGTCCCTTAATAATGAGTTTTCCAAGCACAACTATACTCCATATTAAGGATTTCCTGTTTACTGTTTATAAGATAGAGGGCGTTTTCAAGAAAAATGCTAATAAGTTATTGCAATACTTTGTTTTGACAACATTTTGTATTAAAGGTTAAATAATTTGCGGTCTCATTTTTCCATTTCCTGGTTTTAAGTAATCCCACAAGAAAGAATTCGAGGGAGTCAAATCAGGTGAACCTGGTGGCTATTTAGTTTGTCCTCGTTGCCCTATCCATATGCTGGGGAAAGATCGTCAAGAAATGATCGAGCAACAACAAAATGAGGAGTAAAAGTCTTGTTGAAGTTAAATTATTTCGTGGTAAACATCATCATCCTTATTATTTAGATAAAGATTTCCAACTTTGAACTTAAAATTTGGATCACTTTTACATTTTTTTGTCTTCACTCTGGTGTTTGCAAAATTGTCTTCAGGATGATAGTTTATTTTTTAATCCACTTACGAGATTTTCAACATTAATTACATTCTTAATGAACTTAAAATTAATGGTTAAAATCAATGGAGGATTTTTCTATCTCCCCTTTTTACTTCATTTTCTTTACTTCAAGTAGGCATTAACAGTTTTAAAACCAAACAATTGTCTAGCATAGCCGCCCAAATGTTTATGAAAGGCTATGTGGTTGGTTTTGCCATTGTACACTCTTTACTGAACTGTAGATGTTATTTTAAAATTAACATCAGGCCTCTCTATGTTTGTCTGTCTCATTATCTAAACAAACATGTAGTTACTTTCTGCATTTATTAGACCTGGCACGCTCGGTGGCATTCGCGAGGTTTAATTTTAGATAAGTAGACGACTGATAGCATTGTTTACCTATAGGTGTATAAACAATACGAAAAACTGGCGAAAGTTTTCGTTATGTATTATCAGTAATATTATCAGTAATTAAATAATACTGAGAAAGTGACTTAATCTCAATTATTTACCTTGTCAGTTGTGAATACATGTAACATATAATACTCGACTTCTACAAATTTATTTTTAACTAAAGTTGGTGCCTAAATCTTGGAATAAAAAAAGGTGAGTCAAATTATTACAGTTCTTCATATATGTTTGTGGGTATGTTAAAAATGTAAACGGTTTTCATTCACACCAACTATAAATGTAATGCTTCTTATGTAATATTATAATACAAAGTGTGGCATGTACATATCTACTCGATAGAGTAGATAAGCTATGAGAGTTCTGGACCAAAATCCCATGTATTTTCTTATGGAGGTCCATTCTGGTCATTTTTGTACCACACCGACGCCGAGCGTCGCGACGCCCTCCACCGCGGTATAAGCTATGAGAGTACGGGCTCAAAATCCCATGTATTTTCTTATGGAGGTCCATTCTGGTCATTTTTGTATCACACCGACGCCCTCCACCGCGACGCCCCCGCCCCGACGCCCCCACCGACGCTCTAGTATGTAAATTCAACAGAAGATGGCATTGGTGATAAATTCTAAGTGTTGGCGTTGTTGAGAATTTCAATTCTATTTAAAAAAAAAAGTCTGACTATTTGTGGATTTGAACTCGGGACCCCTGCGTTGCCAGTCCTATGCTTTACCGATGAGCCATTGAAATCTTAAATTCTTACGTGTTCAATATTGTAGAATCAGTTCACCATTGCGCAGTAGGTATTTTAGTACAATATATAATAATATTAAAAGGCGGGGAAATACGAAATCTGGAGACTATGAATTTTAATGATACAGTTTGGTAGCGGAAGAGGTATTGACGACAGTGAAAAAAAAATCTGAAGGCGGGGAAATTTCTCAGACACTTAAAACGCGTCTAGCATATTATTAATAAAACATGGTGATATTAAACATGGCAGCACTAAAGAAAAAACTTATGACGTCACTCACACAATTTAAAATTTCTCGATTCTATTCAAATACAAGGGGTAATTAAGTGCGGAAGTCGGAAGAAGGCTCTCTGAATAGTGTTTCAGTATTGGTCATTGGAATTATAATTTTTATTATTTACAGGTTGTATATTACTCGTCATTACTGTTGACACAGATTTTTACCCACCTGTTTATATTCAGATATAAATAAAATACAGTACGCTTATTGTTACAATATAATAAACAGTAAAAAATATTACAGAGGTAATTGGATATACAATACATTATATAAATTAATCAGTACACATTGAAGCATATCCCCATGGAAGAGTGTCATAAGTGTCAGGTAGAATTTGTCTCTTGTCATCATAAGGACTGAGGGCAATTTTTTCTTGTATAATAGAGTAAATATTATGTTTTTCTGATTAAATTTTGAGATACAGTTTTTTCTATCATTCCATTTAAACATTCGAGGTAGTCTTCAAATGTGATTTTTCTTTTAATAGTTGACTTTTTTACACCCTTTGCCTTCTTATTGATTCCCCCGTTTTTTTTCATTACTTGAGCTATTTCTTTCTCCGTCAGTCCCTCCTTTTCTAACTTTAGCCTTTCCTTGGTTTCATCCTCATGCGTTCTCATTACCTTAGTTGCATACATTTTCGATCTTAGGGCAACGAAATCAGTCATTATACGTCCATTGTTCTCGTCTTTCATCATTCCTAAGACTTTCTTATTAACTAGGGGTATTCCATAAATATTGTCTGTCGAGTAGTCACTGGTGTCGAAGCGTGCGCGGCAATCTCTTTTTATAGTATCATATATTACAAATACCAAATTATACCAGTTTGGTATTTTCTTAATAAAAGTTTAAGAAATTAAATAGTGGAGTACATTTTTGGGTATTAGATTCATGATGAAATTAAATTAACAACAAATCGAGTAAAAATTATTTCATTACAATATAATGTTGATATCATATTTATCATCATCTGATCTTTTAGAATCTCCTATACTTCCAAATGTGGTGGTATTAGGAAAAAAATATGGCTGCATTAAGAAAAAAGAGGGTGGGGGTAAGAAAAAAACATATCTGCATTAAGAAAAAATATGACATCATTAAACATAGTTGCATTAAGAAAAAGAACATGTCTGGGGTGGGGAGAAAAACTGCATTAAGAAAAAACATGGCGGCAAAGAACATAACGTCAGAATAAAAAAAATACATGGCAGTATTAAGAGAAAAACATGGCGGCAAAATATGACGTTATTAAACATGACAGCATTAAGAAAAAACATGGAGGCAAAGGGTGGAGTGCGCGGGAAATTTGAAATCTGAGGATATTTAGGGGAATATAAATGTGAGTTAAAACAAAAACAGTGTTTATGATTCATGGGGGAAAATTTGAAATCTGGGGGGAGCACGGCAGGAAGGCGGGAAGTTTGAAATGCAGTCTGTAATAAAAAAAATTCGACGCTGAGGCTTGAATCGGGGATCTCGGGATTTCGGAGCCGTAAAGTCACGTAGTGTACGCATGCGCAATGGAAAAAAGGATGCAGCGAGAGAGGTCGGGGTTGCCGGAGGGGGGATACAGACAGCATGATGGTAGGAGTCTTAGAGAAAAGTACACAGATGGTGGCTGAAGAAATTGTCGAGAAAAAGTGCAGTACTGGTCCACTGGGTAAATCGAAAAAAGTTATTGAAAATCGTAAAGTGATTTGATTGGTTGATTTTAGTTCTAGGAGTGAAGTATTAACAGTAGTTTGATATTAGAATTACAAATGAAATATTTGGATACATAATGATGTCATAAAACATTTATGTGCATTTTTCAAGTTATATTAAATACATATAGGTTTAAAGCTTCGCCTGAAAGCGAATGTTATCTCAGAGTTAGATGATTATTCATTTCCAAGAAATGTAAAGCAATTAACTTTATGAAGTATACATGCGACACGTTTGTGAGTATCAATAAATTTGATAGGTCAGCAGGAAAGTCTATTCCCTAAAGTAAACAAATATACAGGGTATTCCATAAGTAATGATTCATCTGGGATGTGGAGGTATGAGCTTTCAGGTTTTGGAAGTTAGAAAAGAGATCCTTACAAAAATAATATAATACAATCTATACCTCTCCTACCGTTAGGTGTAGAGGCCCTTACAAAAATATAGTTTTAAAATTATTCTATAGCATTAATAATCTTCTTTCATATGGTTTAAAAAATAATGTTATCTCAGAGTCAGATGATTTATCATTTTCCTAAGTAATGTATGCCAAACAGAATGTTTTAATTAATTCACTCTTGCAATAAAAATTACATATTAAAAATCAATTAGGTACAACCTACTTAAATAGCAAAATAAAAAAGATATATAAAAAGGTTAAAAATTATTCACTTAAACGATAAGTAATAGCATACAATTTACTTAGTATTTCTTAGTTCTGTATTACAAAATGCGTATAAGTGCTGATTAATTATTTGCAATATAGATAAATCAGATACGATCTAAACTTTATTTATTTATATTCGCATAAATAACGTACAGATGTAAACCTGTAATATAATAAAGTTTTGCGTAGTGCAGTTCAAGAAATTTCAATTGTTCAACAGAATGGTGGTATCTTTAGTTTACATAAACTGACTTAATTATATATATGTATGTAAGCAAATAACGAAAACTACCACAAATAATGATCGATTTAGGGTAAAAACAGTTTTATTGCGTTATGATGTACACATCAGTTGTATTCAGCTATTACTCATACTATATACTACTGCGTCGCTAGCACGCCTACCCGGACGGTCTCGACCACATTCGTCCACCTTCAGCAACTGACCAGTGGGGGCATCACATGTGATCCGGTGGGTGTTTAAGGGTAATTGCTAACATGTATATAAAAATTAATCAAAGATCATTAGCTCACATAAAATATGATTTTTCAATAAGTTAATAATTTAAAATAATGTACTGTCTATTACAATCATTCAGTATTGAATATACAAAATGTTCAAGTCGAAAAGGAACGCCCTTGTATGGTAAGATTATTGCAAACTTACACAATATTGGCAGTCGCAAATAAACAACCTTGTTTAAATCTTAGAGCTAGGCTATAAATAAAAAGCCATAATCAGCAATTTTACAGACTCGATACTTTGAATTAAGACCTGAACATAATTTTCACAGTTTTATTCATTATTAAAAACCCAGACATTCATGCTGTTAGAAAAATAACTCGCAAATTGTGTGTGATGAACTGATGAATGTGAATTAGTGTATTTTAGAGGTAAGTGCTATTAATTTGTATAGAAATATCGCTGATCAATCAAACTTTTCTTAAATCAATCTACGGTACACTTATTGACCCTCAATTTTATTACATTCATATAACATTTTGAATTGTTCATTACATGTTTTTACATAATTTTATTTATTAACTGTCAGTAGATATTCTTAATTTATAGTAAATTCTACATAGCAATTCGTAACTAATCCTCTCATTAAAGTTAGATATTTGTTTTGTTAATCCAGTAGCACCTTATTTATATACAGGGATTTGCATATTTCATAAAAATTATACATTTTCTTTTGTTTTATTTTAGATACCATCAAGGAAGAAATATTTAATAATATTTGTACTACTTAACGAAGGCGTCTATCAGTATAAGTGTCCGTATGGCGTTTATTTTATGGTAAGTTTCTAATAACTAATTTCATTTAACGCTGTAGATTTCTATATTCAACCAACGGCTTATAATGTGCAATAATATTTTAATCATTTTTGAATTGCTATGCAACATTTGTGAAGAAAGAAAATGTAAAATTATGCTTTTAAAATCGGATAAGCGTGGTATGAGAAATCCCTTGGGACTATTGCTAAATAATTTTTAACATCGATCTACGATTTATTTAATTTGAAGAAGGGAGTTAGGATAAAAAATTGAGAAATTTCTATTGCTAGAGATATTTTACATATATATACAAGATCTCATATTAAGTTGCCACTATTATTATTATATGAAGACACTCATATACATGCTATTCATTATATGCTAATATTCAAGGATTCAATTTGTAATTCTAATACAGTGGTATGGTTATTTATTATTAATTAAAACTTTGCAGATAGTTAGATTTCTATAGCGTCAGATAACGTTAAACATATGTATGTATATAAAATGTATTCAAAAAATGTATTTTACGAATAATGTCTATACCGCTTTCTAGTTTCAAATTTGAAAACAGGTGTACTGAATATAAAACATTAGTTGCTTGCCAAAACCGTTATTTTATAGCATAGGAGTACTGAATAATTCTATTTTTCTTAAGATAGTCAATATCTTATTTTGTTCACAAGTTCTATAAATATGTAGTCTTATTAAAATTTAAGTCATTGGTAAGAAGCCAGAAAAGGCCCCCTAAAAGCCGATCATTTGTGCTAATTTTCCATATGAACACATATAAAATTTTACTTTTTACTCGTTTTGAATTGCTTCATTATATATGTAAAGTTATATATATTAGGCTACATTTATTAAGAATAGATACAAATTAATGGGTCACTTTAATTTCAATAGTTAAATGTCAAACCATTATACCGAAAAGGTCCCCTAAAAGCCGATCATTTGTGCTAATTTTCCATATGAGCACATATAAAATTTTACTTATTACTCGTTTTGAATTTCTTCATTATATATGTAATGTTATATATATTAGGCTACATTTATTAAGAACATATACAAATCAATGGATCATTTTAATTTCAATAGTTAAATGTCAAACCATTATACGGAAAAGGCCCCCGAAAAGCCATTCATTTGTGCTAATTTTCTATATGAACACGTATAAAATTTTACTTTTTACTCGTTTTGAATTGCTTTATTATGTATGTAAAGTTATATATTAAACGACATTCATTAAGAGTCAGATACAAATCAATGCTTAATTTTAATTTCAATACTTAAATGTCAAACCTTTTAACACCTTACTAGACCCTGTGGAGGGTATATGGTGTCAGGGGATCTATGCCATTAGAGCACCCACCCAGTAAAGACTGAGAGGCAAAGCGAGAAAAGGTTTAAACATCATACAGTATTTTAAATAATGGGAAATATAACCGTTACGTTGTCAAGACAGTGTAGGCAGAGGAAAAAAAATAAGGTTACACATAGTCACCACCTCGAGTGTTTTAAAAGCCATTACAGCCCCTCGCGTTCAAAGCCACTACACAGAGGGACGAGGTAAAGGGGTAGACTATATGTTCTACCAAATAATTAATCGTTACGGCCCGTTGCCAAGACAACGTAGGCAAAAACTGAAAGACCGGGGCCTACGGGTAGTTCTTTGATAGCCGTCAGGCGACAGTTTCCACAATACATGTCTTGATGACAAACGAAAGATGCTGTATATACCTAACCCCTTAAAGGTAATCAGCAACCTTTGGAGAGTCGAACTTACGGAATACCAGGGTTGATACGTCTCCCACAGTGTGGTACCTGTCGCATTTTCGTGAGGAAACTGTCGACTACCTTTTATACCACAAGCGGAGCCATACCAAACAAAGATAAATAAAAATAACAAGAATCAATCGTTTGTTTCTTCATAAAGCAATTCAATTATAGAAATTGTGAAAACCTAAAGTAAAAATTATTAATGTAAAATGTAATACTAACAGAATTTTATACTAATCCTGTATACTTATTTTGAAAACATATGAATTATGAAAACCTTGTATACATAATTTAAAACTGCATACAAATTAATGTTATCAGAATTTATGATGCTCCTGTATATAGTAGTTTTAAAATATCATAAACAAAATTAACCAAAACATCTAAAAAATATGCTATCAGAATTTTTGGGAACCCTGTATTTAAGGACTCTATATATAATTGTTAAAATACCACAAACAAAATTGACTATAACATAAAAGCATCTAAAAAAAAAAAAAAAAAAAATGTAAACTAGCAAAATTTATGAAAACCCTATATATTTAACAAGACGGGGGCCTGCGGTTAAAAATAATAAAAAAAAAAGTTGTCTTACCTCCCCCCCAACACTACTCTCATGCCATAACCATTTTTTTTTCAATAGGATGCAGCAACTAAAGCAAAGAAAAAATTCAATCTCTCAATTTTTTTTTTGTTCTCTGTATTATATGATGAATGTAATTGTAACACATTCAGTAAAAGTCAAAATAAAAACGTTAATTCAGGAATAGATTTCGCTTAAGAACCAGTGTTTTATTTACAGCTTGCGTAACTATGTAACAAAAAAAAAAACTAATTTAAACCCATATCAATCGTCCAATATTCAAGTTTAATTTCCCTCCGATATAGCAATAAATAACTAATAAAATATTATTAAAACTACATTAACATTAATTCGTTCTGTATTATCCGGATTTAAAAAATATATATCTTTTCTTACTTAATGGGTAAAATAATTAGACTTAATTACTAACAAACTCTTTAAAGTAATATAAATATAAAAGGGAATAATATAAATGATATGAAATGCAAAGAAAAAATAATAATTAACGATGATGTGATATCGTATCTAAATAGTCAAAATGTATAACACATACCTCTGATATAAATACAATCGGCTACATTTAATGCCGAACACCATATGAACTGAAATGATTTAAAAAGGCGACTGCATCGTATTGTGGACGGGGCGAAGAACGGATATTTAGCGACATGACATGACAAGTCGGTAACCGATAGCTGAGTCTACAGTTTTATATTGTTTACATAACTGTGGTCAGGGTAGGATTAAGAAATCATATAAAAAATTATAATTAAATACGTAGATACAGGGTAAACTTAAAAATCTACAGGGTAGAATAAAAAGTTCATATAAAATAAAAATTATAATACATAATTGTAGAGTAGTTATTTACATACGTACATACAAGATAAATTTAAAAATCTACAGGGTAGGATTAAAGAGTCATATAAATAAGCTGATAGAGATTGAAGGAAAAAAAAAAGGACTAATTGGATAACTGAACTATTGTTAAAGTACAAGTTTTCATATCAATTTAGTGAATAACGCCGGACAAATTTAATTGGTTGTAACATAGTTGCTATAAAGTTCAAAACTTTAATTCATGTCTCGAAATCTGCATAATGCATGAGTTGACCAATGATGTTCATCACCAAAGTTATTCTCGATATACTTAATCACATGTAAAGGAACTACTGTATTGGTGTTGATCTAATATGTTTGGTATTTCCTAAACAGAGATCTTAAAAAATCTCTTCTATTCGATACTCTAGATTGTCTCTGTTACTGGGTGGGTGCTGTCAAAAATTCCCCCTACATCCTTCATAGGGTATAGCAAGGTGTGAAGAGGTTTTTTGACAAAAAAAAATAATCGAAATAGAGGAAACCAAAATGTACAAACCTCTCTCCGTCAAAAGGAAGTTTTTGGAAGACTACAGCTCGGTTCTTTACGGATATAAAAAATCAAAAAGTGTCTAATTTACTAAATACTTATCGTTAATACTGTATATACTATTATTATTATTATTATATTTTACACCCTCAATATATAACCTCAGGGAAATTGAAGAAGGGGTTGGGGGTAAGCTCAGGAAGATTGGAGAAGGAGTGGGGGGTATGGATCTCTGGTTCTTGTTGACGAGATACTAAGGTATGTTTTCAGTTTTTATTTATACTTGATAACAGTGTCGATGCGATCGAATAATGACGTCATGCTGCGCACTTTAAAAATGTAGAAGATCTTCTACATTTTTTTAAAGCTAATTAGCAATGTTAAGGTAATGAATTTCAGTATGGGTAGACATAAACTTGTAGACTGTTTCTATCTCTATCAAACATACACACGGTTACCTAAGCATCAGCATCTCATTTGAGATAATTATAGCTTCATCATTTTATTTAAACAAAATAAAATCAATTTACGATATATGTACGACAGGTCGTACAGCTCCATTTAAATAGGTCGTACAGCCCCTGCAACATAAGGGTAATAGGATAATTGTGGATAATGTGGATAATTGTGGATAAAAATGTGGATAATTGTGGATAAAAATGTGGATAATTGTGGATAAAAATGTGGATAATTGTGGATAAAATTAGGGTGCATACTACAAAAAGTGTAGTCATTTTTGAGTCATTTTATATATATATATATATATTTTTTTTTTGAGGAGTCATTTTTTAACGACAATGTTTCGTCAGTGCAACGAACTCAAGAATGCAATATACAAACAAAATATTATGGTTAAGGAGAGGTTTATGCAGATAGACGATTACATAAGAATAAGAAAGAGCAACTCAACAAAAGAATATTAATATCGCTGAGCATGTGCAGCATGACGTCATTATTCGATCGCATCGACACTGTTATCAAGTATAAATAAAAACTGAAAACATACCTTAGTATCTCGTCAACAAGAACCAGAGATCCATACCCCCCACTCCTTCTCCAATCTTCCTGAGCTTACCCCCAACCCCTTCTTCAATTTCCCTGAGGTTATATATTGAGGGTGTAAAATATAATAATAATAATAATAGTATATACAGTATTAACGATAAGTATTTAGTAAATTAGACACTTTTTGATTTTTTATATCCGTAAAGAACCGAGCTGTAGTCTTCCAAAAACTTCCTTTTGACGGAGAGAGGTTTGTACATTTTGGTTTCCTCTATTTCGATTATTTTTGTTTTGTCAAAAAACCTCTTCACACCTTGCTATACCCTATGAAGGATGTAGGGGGAATTTTTGACAGCACCCACCCAGTAACAGAGACAATCTAGAGTATCGAATAGAAGAGATTTTTTAAGATCTCTGTTTAGGAAATACCAAACATATTAGATCAACACCAATACAGTAGTTCCTTTACATGTGATTAAGTATATCGAGAATAACTTTGGTGATGAACATCATTGGTCAACTCATGCATTATGCAGATTTCGAGACATGAATTAAAGTTTTGAACTTTATAGCAACTATGTTACAACCAATTAAATTTGTCCGGCGTTATTCACTAAATTGATATGAAAACTTGTACTTTAACAATAGTTCAGTTATCCAATTAGTCCTTTTTTTTTTCCTTCAATCTCTATCAGCTTATTTATATGACTCTTTAATCCTACCCTGTAGATTTTTAAATTTATCTTGTATGTACGTATGTAAATAACTACTCTACAATTATGTATTATAATTTTTATTTTATATGAACTTTTTATTCTACCCTGTAGATTTTTAAGTTTACCCTGTATCTACGTATTTAATTATAATTTTTTATATGATTTCTTAATCCTACCCTGACCACAGTTATGTAAACAATATAAAACTGTAGACTCAGCTATCGGTTACCGACTTGTCATGTCATGTCGCTAAATATCCGTTCTTCGCCCCGTCCACAATACGATGCAGTCGCCTTTTTAAATCATTTCAGTTCATATGGTGTTCGGCATTAAATGTAGCCGATTGTATTTATATCAGAGGTATGTGTTATACATTTTGACTATTTAGATACGATATCACATCATCGTTAATTATTATTTTTTCTTTGCATTTCATATCATTTATATTATTCCCTTTTATATTTATATTACTTTAAAGAGTTTGTTAGTAATTAAGTCTAATTATTTTACCCATTAAGTAAGAAAAGATATATATTTTTTAAATCCGGATAATACAGAACGAATTAATGTTAATGTAGTTTTAATAATATTTTATTAGTTATTTATTGCTATATCGGAGGGAAATTAAACTTGAATATTGGACGATTGATATGGGTTTAAATTAGTTTTTTTTTTTGTTACATAGTTACGCAAGCTGTAAATAAAACACTGGTTCTTAAGCGAAATCTATTCCTGAATTAACGTTTTTATTTTGACTTTTACTGAATGTGTTACAATTACATTCATCATATAATACAGAGAACAAAAAAAAAATTGAGAGATTGAATTTTTTCTTTGCTTTAGTTGCTGCATCCTATTGAAAAAAAAATGGTTATGGCATGAGAGTAGTGTTGGGGGGGAGGTAAGACAACTTTTTTTTTTATTATTTTTAACCGCAGGCCCCCGTCTTGTTAAATATATAGGGTTTTCATAAATTTTGCTAGTTTACATTTTTTTTTTTTTTTTTTTTAGATGCTTTTATGTTATAGTCAATTTTGTTTGTGGTATTTTAACAATTATATATAGAGTCCTTAAATACAGGGTTCCCAAAAATTCTGATAGCATATTTTTTAGATGTTTTGGTTAATTTTGTTTATGATATTTTAAAACTACTATATACAGGAGCATCATAAATTCTGATAACATTAATTTGTATGCAGTTTTAAATTATGTATACAAGGTTTTCATAATTCATATGTTTTCAAAATAAGTATACAGGATTAGTATAAAATTCTGTTAGTATTACATTTTACATTAATAATTTTTACTTTAGGTTTTCACAATTTCTATAATTGAATTGCTTTATGAAGAAACAAACGATTGATTCTTGTTATTTTTATTTATCTTTGTTTGGTATGGCTCCGCTTGTGGTATAAAAGGTAGTCGACAGTTTCCTCACGAAAATGCGACAGGTACCACACTGTGGGAGACGTATCAACCCTGGTATTCCGTAAGTTCGACTCTCCAAAGGTTGCTGATTACCTTTAAGGGGTTAGGTATATACAGCATCTTTCGTTTGTCATCAAGACATGTATTGTGGAAACTGTCGCCTGACGGCTATCAAAGAACTACCCGTAGGCCCCGGTCTTTCAGTTTTTGCCTACGTTGTCTTGGCAACGGGCCGTAACGATTAATTATTTGGTAGAACATATAGTCTACCCCTTTACCTCGTCCCTCTGTGTAGTGGCTTTGAACGCGAGGGGCTGTAATGGCTTTTAAAACACTCGAGGTGGTGACTATGTGTAACCTTATTTTTTTTCCTCTGCCTACACTGTCTTGACAACGTAACGGTTATATTTCCCATTATTTAAAATACTGTATGATGTTTAAACCTTTTCTCGCTTTGCCTCTCAGTCTTTACTGGGTGGGTGCTCTAATGGCATAGATCCCCTGACACCATATACCCTCCACAGGGTCTAGTAAGGTGTTAAAAGGTTTGACATTTAAGTATTGAAATTAAAATTAAGCATTGATTTGTATCTGACTCTTAATGAATGTCGTTTAATATATAACTTTACATACATAATAAAGCAATTCAAAACGAGTAAAAAGTAAAATTTTATACGTGTTCATATAGAAAATTAGCACAAATGAATGGCTTTTCGGGGGCCTTTTCCGTATAATGGTTTGACATTTAACTATTGAAATTAAAATGATCCATTGATTTGTATATGTTCTTAATAAATGTAGCCTAATATATATAACATTACATATATAATGAAGAAATTCAAAACGAGTAATAAGTAAAATTTTATATGTGCTCATATGGAAAATTAGCACAAATGATCGGCTTTTAGGGGACCTTTTCGGTATAATGGTTTGACATTTAACTATTGAAATTAAAGTGACCCATTAATTTGTATCTATTCTTAATAAATGTAGCCTAATATATATAACTTTACATATATAATGAAGCAATTCAAAACGAGTAAAAAGTAAAATTTTATATGTGTTCATATGGAAAATTAGCACAAATGATCGGCTTTTAGGGGGCCTTTTCTGGCTTCTTACCAATGACTTAAATTTTAATAAGACTACATATTTATAGAACTTGTGAACAAAATAAGATATTGACTATCTTAAGAAAAATAGAATTATTCAGTACTCCTATGCTATAAAATAACGGTTTTGGCAAGCAACTAATGTTTTATATTCAGTACACCTGTTTTCAAATTTGAAACTAGAAAGCGGTATAGACATTATTCGTAAAATACATTTTTTGAATACATTTTATATACATACATATGTTTAACGTTATCTGACGCTATAGAAATCTAACTATCTGCAAAGTTTTAATTAATAATAAATAACCATACCACTGTATTAGAATTACAAATTGAATCCTTGAATATTAGCATATAATGAATAGCATGTATATGAGTGTCTTCATATAATAATAATAGTGGCAACTTAATATGAGATCTTGTATATATATGTAAAATATCTCTAGCAATAGAAATTTCTCAATTTTTTATCCTAACTCCCTTCTTCAAATTAAATAAATCGTAGATCGATGTTAAAAATTATTTAGCAATAGTCCCAAGGGATTTCTCATACCACGCTTATCCGATTTTAAAAGCATAATTTTACATTTTCTTTCTTCACAAATGTTGCATAGCAATTCAAAAATGATTAAAATATTATTGCACATTATAAGCCGTTGGTTGAATATAGAAATCTACAGCGTTAAATGAAATTAGTTATTAGAAACTTACCATAAAATAAACGCCATACGGACACTTATACTGATAGACGCCTTCGTTAAGTAGTACAAATATTATTAAATATTTCTTCCTTGATGGTATCTAAAATAAAACAAAAGAAAATGTATAATTTTTATGAAATATGCAAATCCCTGTATATAAATAAGGTGCTACTGGATTAACAAAACAAATATCTAACTTTAATGAGAGGATTAGTTACGAATTGCTATGTAGAATTTACTATAAATTAAGAATATCTACTGACAGTTAATAAATAAAATTATGTAAAAACATGTAATGAACAATTCAAAATGTTATATGAATGTAATAAAATTGAGGGTCAATAAGTGTACCGTAGATTGATTTAAGAAAAGTTTGATTGATCAGCGATATTTCTATACAAATTAATAGCACTTACCTCTAAAATACACTAATTCACATTCATCAGTTCATCACACACAATTTGCGAGTTATTTTTCTAACAGCATGAATGTCTGGGTTTTTAATAATGAATAAAACTGTGAAAATTATGTTCAGGTCTTAATTCAAAGTATCGAGTCTGTAAAATTGCTGATTATGGCTTTTTATTTATAGCCTAGCTCTAAGATTTAAACAAGGTTGTTTATTTGCGACTGCCAATATTGTGTAAGTTTGCAATAATCTTACCATACAAGGGCGTTCCTTTTCGACTTGAACATTTTGTATATTCAATACTGAATGATTGTAATAGACAGTACATTATTTTAAATTATTAACTTATTGAAAAATCATATTTTATGTGAGCTAATGATCTTTGATTAATTTTTATATACATGTTAGCAATTACCCTTAAACACCCACCGGATCACATGTGATGCCCCCACTGGTCAGTTGCTGAAGGTGGACGAATGTGGTCGAGACCGTCCGGGTAGGCGTGCTAGCGACGCAGTAGTATATAGTATGAGTAATAGCTGAATACAACTGATGTGTACATCATAACGCAATAAAACTGTTTTTACCCTAAATCGATCATTATTTGTGGTAGTTTTCGTTATTTGCTTACATACATATATATAATTAAGTCAGTTTATGTAAACTAAAGATACCACCATTCTGTTGAACAATTGAAATTTCTTGAACTGCACTACGCAAAACTTTATTATATTACAGGTTTACATCTGTACGTTATTTATGCGAATATAAATAAATAAAGTTTAGATCGTATCTGATTTATCTATATTGCAAATAATTAATCAGCACTTATACGCATTTTGTAATACAGAACTAAGAAATACTAAGTAAATTGTATGCTATTACTTATCGTTTAAGTGAATAATTTTTAACCTTTTTATATATCTTTTTTATTTTGCTATTTAAGTAGGTTGTACCTAATTGATTTTTAATATGTAATTTTTATTGCAAGAGTGAATTAATTAAAACATTCTGTTTGGCATACATTACTTAGGAAAATGATAAATCATCTGACTCTGAGATAACATTATTTTTTAAACCATATGAAAGAAGATTATTAATGCTATAGAATAATTTTAAAACTATATTTTTGTAAGGGCCTCTACACCTAACGGTAGGAGAGGTATAGATTGTATTATATTATTTTTGTAAGGATCTCTTTTCTAACTTCCAAAACCTGAAAGCTCATACCTCCACATCCCAGATGAATCATTACTTATGGAATACCCTGTATATTTGTTTACTTTAGGGAATAGACTTTCCTGCTGACCTATCAAATTTATTGATACTCACAAACGTGTCGCATGTATACTTCATAAAGTTAATTGCTTTACATTTCTTGGAAATGAATAATCATCTAACTCTGAGATAACATTCGCTTTCAGGCGAAGCTTTAAACCTATATGTATTTAATATAACTTGAAAAATGCACATAAATGTTTTATGACATCATTATGTATCCAAATATTTCATTTGTAATTCTAATATCAAACTACTGTTAATACTTCACTCCTAGAACTAAAATCAACCAATCAAATCACTTTACGATTTTCAATAACTTTTTTCGATTTACCCAGTGGACCAGTACTGCACTTTTTCTCGACAATTTCTTCAGCCACCATCTGTGTACTTTTCTCTAAGACTCCTACCATCATGCTGTCTGTATCCCCCCTCCGGCAACCCCGACCTCTCTCGCTGCATCCTTTTTTCCATTGCGCATGCGTACACTACGTGACTTTACGGCTCCGAAATCCCGAGATCCCCGATTCAAGCCTCAGCGTCGAATTTTTTTTTATTACAGACTGCATTTCAAACTTCCCGCCTTCCTGCCGTGCTCCCCCCAGATTTCAAATTTTCCCCCATGAATCATAAACACTGTTTTTGTTTTAACTCACATTTATATTCCCCTAAATATCCTCAGATTTCAAATTTCCCGCGCACTCCACCCTTTGCCTCCATGTTTTTTCTTAATGCTGTCATGTTTAATAACGTCATATTTTGCCGCCATGTTTTTCTCTTAATACTGCCATGTATTTTTTTTATTCTGACGTTATGTTCTTTGCCGCCATGTTTTTTCTTAATGCAGTTTTTCTCCCCACCCCAGACATGTTCTTTTTCTTAATGCAACTATGTTTAATGATGTCATATTTTTTCTTAATGCAGATATGTTTTTTTCTTACCCCCACCCTCTTTTTTCTTAATGCAGCCATATTTTTTTCCTAATACCACCACATTTGGAAGTATAGGAGATTCTAAAAGATCAGATGATGATAAATATGATATCAACATTATATTGTAATGAAATAATTTTTACTCGATTTGTTGTTAATTTAATTTCATCATGAATCTAATACCCAAAAATGTACTCCACTATTTAATTTCTTAAACTTTTATTAAGAAAATACCAAACTGGTATAATTTGGTATTTGTAATATATGATACTATAAAAAGAGATTGCCGCGCACGCTTCGACACCAGTGACTACTCGACAGACAATATTTATGGAATACCCCTAGTTAATAAGAAAGTCTTAGGAATGATGAAAGACGAGAACAATGGACGTATAATGACTGATTTCGTTGCCCTAAGATCGAAAATGTATGCAACTAAGGTAATGAGAACGCATGAGGATGAAACCAAGGAAAGGCTAAAGTTAGAAAAGGAGGGACTGACGGAGAAAGAAATAGCTCAAGTAATGAAAAAAAACGGGGGAATCAATAAGAAGGCAAAGGGTGTAAAAAAGTCAACTATTAAAAGAAAAATCACATTTGAAGACTACCTCGAATGTTTAAATGGAATGATAGAAAAAACTGTATCTCAAAATTTAATAACATCAGAAAAACATAATATTTACTCTATTATACAAGAAAAAATTGCCCTCAGTCCTTATGATGACAAGAGACAAATTCTACCTGACACTTATGACACTCTTCCATGGGGATATGCTTCAATGTGTACTGATTAATTTATATAATGTATTGTATATCCAATTACCTCTGTAATATTTTTTACTGTTTATTATATTGTAACAATAAGCGTACTGTATTTTATTTATATCTGAATATAAACAGGTGGGTAAAAATCTGTGTCAACAGTAATGACGAGTAATATACAACCTGTAAATAATAAAAATTATAATTCCAATGACCAATACTGAAACACTATTCAGAGAGCCTTCTTCCGACTTCCGCACTTAATTACCCCTTGTATTTGAATAGAATCGAGAAATTTTAAATTGTGTGAGTGACGTCATAAGTTTTTTCTTTAGTGCTGCCATGTTTAATATCACCATGTTTTATTAATAATATGCTAGACGCGTTTTAAGTGTCTGAGAAATTTCCCCGCCTTCAGATTTTTTTTTCACTGTCGTCAATACCTCTTCCGCTACCAAACTGTATCATTAAAATTCATAGTCTCCAGATTTCGTATTTCCCCGCCTTTTAATATTATTATATATTGTACTAAAATACCTACTGCGCAATGGTGAACTGATTCTACAATATTGAACACGTAAGAATTTAAGATTTCAATGGCTCATCGGTAAAGCATAGGACTGGCAACGCAGGGGTCCCGAGTTCAAATCCACAAATAGTCAGACTTTTTTTTTTAAATAGAATTGAAATTCTCAACAACGCCAACACTTAGAATTTATCACCAATGCCATCTTCTGTTGAATTTACATACTAGAGCGTCGGTGGGGGCGTCGGGGCGGGGGCGTCGCGGTGGAGGGCGTCGGTGTGATACAAAAATGACCAGAATGGACCTCCATAAGAAAATACATGGGATTTTGAGCCCGTACTCTCATAGCTTATACCGCGGTGGAGGGCGTCGCGACGCTCGGCGTCGGTGTGGTACAAAAATGACCAGAATGGACCTCCATAAGAAAATACATGGGATTTTGGTCCAGAACTCTCATAGCTTATCTACTCGATAGGGATGTTTTCTATTTGGTTCCTGTTAAATTATGACATGACCCACCCATTGGGAGTAAATAACAGGAATTCCAGTACGCAGTAACTAGCCTATTATAGTGTCATGTAAACCTTTGTCCTTTACCGAAGGATAAAGAAAGGCCGAATATAGTTGAAGATCGCACACATATGTTTATGATGTCGATGGCCTTAAAGAAGATATCAGCATACACGTAATCTAATCAGGATTTATAGTTTGTCTATAAAACGTCTACGTATTTAATGGACGTTTAATTTAAAATGTATTACATAACCCTTTTGAATTTTCCTAAAGATTTTTTTAACGTTTCAAGTTTAAAAGCTTGTCAATTGAAGAAGACGTTTTCTTGATAACGGGGAAACCTCATCGATATCTCAATTACTAGGTACGACAGACGAATATCTATTTATAGGAAGTTTAAACAGAGGCGCACATTTTTACAAAGGTATACACTATAAGTAAATATAAAAAATAATTTTTATACGTCATTTGATTTATGTATTAAAATTGCTAAACTTTATACTATGTCAGATTTGATGAAAAGTATAATTAGTTAAATTTAGTTTAGGTAACACTGTATTTAATTTAGTTTATTTCTGATGCGGTTGAAGACAAATACAAAATATTTTGTTACAATGTGAAGCTGTTTTTAGGAAAAGTAATTTTCTTTTTTCTATTCGATGAATACACTAAAATAGAATATAGATAAGTGTATATAATATACAGTTAATTGATAAGTATACCAGTGACTAATTAACTTCAAAATATAATCTTTCTTTACAAATAAACTTAATAACAAAGAAATACATATTATAAAAATTCATTAAACAGCCCAAAATGAAGGAATTCGAGGGAAGTGCGACCATTAACACCGGATATTATTGAAAATGTACAGAGAGATAAAATTTATTCACCGTCTCGGACATTGCCTAGCTGTATATACAGAAAATTTTTATCATCAAGTGTAAATTCATTTTCTTATTTTAAATTTCGTTATATTAATAATAATCGTTACAGTTTTAGTTGCTCTGTCCAATTATTACGCAAAAAAATCTTATGTAACTGGTTCCTTATTTTACTTTATCGCACTTAAAAAACAGTTCTTTCAAATGGAATAATCAAAAATGGAAGCTTCCAGTAAAAAAAAAGTTGACGAGGTCATAACTTTTAAACACAAGGATCGAGAAACTGGTTTTATCAAATTTATACATGAATTTTCGGATTCACTGTATAAATAATTTTATCAGATGAAATCATTACATTATTTACTTTATATAACAGTTAGTGAAGTATATGCAAATTAAAAAAGTAAAGTTGTCGTCGGCATTTATTCTTGTTAGCACGATAACTCAACTAAATCGTGTCGAATCAATCGGGTTTTGACTAATTCTGATCGGAGACGTCTCCCAGACGACACCTATTGATTTTGAGGCGGATAGGACACACCCCACCCTGTCCATGGGCCATGAGAAAGCACGATGGTGGACTATTTGAGAAATTTGTTTTGTTAATACGATAACTTAACTAAATCGTATCGGATCAACCGGGTTTTGACTGAATCTGATCGGGGACGTCTCCCAGACGACACCTATTGATTTTGAGGTGGATAGGACACACCCTACCCTGTCCATGGGTCATGAGAAAGCACGATGGTGGACTATTTGAGATTATTAACACGACAACTCAACTAAATCGTGTCGGATCGATCGGGCTTTGACTGATTCTGATCGGGGACGTCTCCTAGACGACACCTATTGATTTTGAGGCGGATATCATACACCCCACCCTATCTATGGGCCATGAGAATGCACGATGGTGGACTATTTGAGAAATTTGTTTTGTTAATACGATAACTTAACTAAATCGTATCGGATCAACCGGGTTTTGACTGAATCTGATCGGGGACGTCTCCCAGACGACACCTATTGATTTTGAGGTGGATAGGACACACCCTACCCTATCCATGGGTCATGAGAAAGCACGATGGTGGACTATTTGAGATTGTTAACACGACAACTCAACTAAATCGTGTCGGATCGATCGGGCTTTGACTGATTCTGATCGGGGACGTCTCCTAGACGACACCTATTGATTTTGAGGCGGATATCATACACCCCACCCTGTCCATGGGCCATGAGAAAGCACGATGGTGGGCTATTTGAGAAATTTGTTTTGTTAATACGATAACTTAACTAAATCGTATCGGATCAACCGGGTTTTGACTGAATCTGATCGGGAACGTCTCCCAGGCGACATCTATTGATTTTGAGGTGGATAGGACACACCCCACCCTGTCCATGGGCCATGAGAAAGCACGATGGTGGACTATTTGAGAAATTTGTTTTGTTAACACGATAACTCAACTAAGTCA
Organism: Rosalia funebris; assembly: GCA_037954035.1. NCBI lineage: Eukaryota > Metazoa > Arthropoda > Insecta > Coleoptera > Cerambycidae > Rosalia > Rosalia funebris. The sequence goes on from JAZFAV010000007.1 coordinate 2,463,964, forward strand.
TGTCGGATCGATCGAGTCTTTACTGATTCGGATCGGGGACGTCTCCTAGATGACACCTATTGATTTTGAGGTGGATAAAAAACACTCTACCATGTTCATGGGTCATGAGAAAGCATAATGGTGGATTATTTGAGAAATTTCTTTGTTACCACGATCACTTGACATTTTTTCTCAATAGATAACATTGCTAAGGCCGTCTTTCTTGATTCATAGAACTCCGTAAAAATGTTTTTATTCGCTTCAGTGTTGAAAAACTTTAAACAATCATTTTTTTCATACATTTCCTTTTTAAACTTTCTGTTAAAATCTCTAGATTTGGACTTTGTAGTCTGCGTCAAATTAAGTTCCGGTTTTGGTCTGTCCTCATTTTTAATTTCAATTTTTTGCTCATAACTCAAAGAATTAAAATTGTCTTTCAACTGTTCGTATCCATAATGTTTAATTAAATTTTAGTTATGGTCCATATGTAAATATATCGATATTTATTTAATGCCGGAATAACGTAAGACACAAAATAACCGCAAGTAGTTCACTGAATGCCTAATAGCGATATAATGTAATATTCACAACACAATCTAGCCTCTGGTTCACACCAAATTTGTGCTCCATTTCATCGGAAATATTGTATAACCTCCGCCACCCGCCAAGTCGTAGATACCCACAAACTCGACGTAGATCACGCCCATTTGTAGCACATGCTCCGTCGTTGTCACCATTACAACGAGACATACAATATAACAAACCGAGTCCCAAATAAAATAAACATGCTGCGCACTGCACTCCACAAATTCAAATAATAACACTAATAAAATAACGTTTAGATATTTGTATTAAGGTCTCGTAATACATTTTATTTAATACAAACTTAATTAATACAAAGTATATTTTACATTTATTGTAATGTTTGAATTCTAATTTGCTTTGGGGGTTCACGTGCTCATGTGCTCTTATGCAGAAACCGCCACTGGTTGTCATGAGAGACTAGTCAAAATATCAGTTACAACCCTTTGTCACATTTACAGTGGAAGTGGGAGAAAGTAACGGTCGCAACGGTAGTTTGGTTATTTTGATTAATTTGTAGTACAACTACGAAAAGTCGAGGCTTTTCCGACAGCATCTCGATCGAAAATAAACATTCTTGACTTAAGTACACGTTATCCCTAGAAGAAAAAAATTGGTCTACTTGCGACCTTCCCATTCACTCTTGCCTATTGATTTTACTTTCTACTACGCGCTTAGAGTGAACCGCGATTCATTGTATGTAATACGTGCATACATGTACGTACCTACAATTCTGCAACTATAAATACGTTTTTGAAAAATCGCCGGTAACAGTGAAAACGCGATATTAGCAAGTTCAGTTTTTATTTTTGGCGGTGAGGACTGGTTAGGCATGTAATTTGTTTTGTTTACGGGCTGTTTTCATACACGAGTAGATAAATAGGTAAGTAACACCATATTTCCTGCCAATGTTTATCATACTCACAGTTTTGTTACGCTCGTTTATGAAAACAAACATGAAATAATCGGGCTTTATTTTATTATTAGATATCGAGCAATTATGTAACTGCAATTTTCGTTCCAACATTTTTCTCAGTTCGTAATTTTTATCACTTTTTTCATACTAGAATGACAATCAAATTACGCTAATTAATTAATTATATATAATAAAGTGGTCGAATATAGAGATAAGATAATGATTCGTTTACGTTTAAACTTAAAATCATTGTTATTTAGTTATTAAATTATGATGATAATAGTAGATTTACATTACAATAAATCAAATTAGTTATTAAACTTTTCATACCAAGGTAATAAAATGTAAATTAGCAACAGTTTTTCGGCTTAAACTCGATTTTTATATGGTTTATATGTAAATAATTATTTATAGATGTCAGATATATAATTACTAATAACTTGTAGGACATAATTACAGCTTAGAGATAGATTGATAAATATTTTTTAATCTATTATTTTTCAATTATTAAAAAAATAATAGTAATAATAAATAGACTTTGTCAGTACAAGAATAATTAACTAGAGGGACGAAGTTTGGTTACACACAAAAGATACACACAAGAAGACTAGAGAACCTAGTCTTCTTGGATACACACTTATGGTGTGACTTTCAATTGTTTTTGATTTCATGACATTCTAGACGAGCACAACGAATTTCTATTTGGCATTTTATTTATTTATTGGTATGTAAAAAATGACCAATGACCAATGGCTATTTTTCTACGAATATTGATATATTTTAAGAAATCCAAAATAATACTGCGGTATTATTTTTTCATATAAAAACATCTTACCCGTAGGATTTCTCGAAAAATTTACTCCTCTAAGAAATCGTAGTAGGTCAGACTTTAGGATAGTTTTAAAAAAATTCTGCTTCAATAATGTGTTAATTCAAAATTAACGATCTTTTAATTAAAATAATTAATTACCAAAGTCAAAATTGACTTTTTTGCTTTGAACGACGATAACTCGAAGCGAAAAATTATCGTACAAGATTTTTAGACTGCTGAAATTAAAGAGAATAAAATCATATAAAAAAGCTTTAGGATGAAATCACTGAAAAAAAATGTATTGCAGTCTGTAGACCTTTCGAAAGGCAAGAAAAAATTTAGAAAACATGTTTTCCGATTGTTTTCTTATGATTACTCAAAAACTGCTGATAGTAAAACATTTTAAACTCTTGATTTGAAATATTCTGAATATTGAATACTTGAATATTCGATTTGTCTTTTTTAAAATTGATTTGTAACTATTTTTGTTCAAGTTACAGCCCCTTGAAAATCACCTAAAAATTTAGGATTTTTTACATCCCTTAATTTTTGTGCCTAGTGTATATAAATTACCATGTCCATCATTATTCAAGAAAATTTCTTCTGTCTAGACTATTTGCCCCTTTCCCTTCTCTCATGTAGAAGGTGTCTTGAAAGGCTGATTATTTCTTTTCAATATTCAAAGAATAGCCAACGTTTCCTAACCAATATTGAGACAGCAATTAGGGCAATAACATTTATCTTTGTATGAACAGCATTAAATAAATGACAAATTTCATGTGAACGTAATCGATCTCTGTAACCAACCAAGGCCTATATGTTATGTCACACTTTGCCATCACGTGTCTCAGACTCTCAGACATAAAATCGTATCCACCATTAATTTCTAAGACTTCAAACAACATTACATTATGCTTTATTAGGTACACAGACTGATACATAATTTTTTCGAAATCTTCCAGTACATCTGTGATGATCCTCTTCGTGGGAGGTCCCCTCGTGGACATCATAGCAAAAGTAGACGAAAATTTCCTGAAAAAGTACAATCTAAAACCTGACAGCGCCACCAGATGCACACCCGAGCTGGAAGGAATCTTCGAAGATATCCTGACGTACGACCCTATATTACAGCCGGGCGGTAGCGTCACCAACACCACCAGAGTCCTTCAGTGGATCTCCAGGAAGTCGTATCCGATAACTTTCCTCGGCGCTATCGGCGATGACGACTTCGCGAAGATCATCAGAAACAAATTCGCCGAAGAAGAGATTCACGCCCACCTGGTGGACATCCCGCACCAGAAAACCGGCACGTGTGCCGTCCTGCTGACCCGGGATTGCAGGTCGTTGGTGTGCCATATGGGAGCGTCCAAGTTCTTGTCTGCCGGGCATTTGGACGAAGTCTTATGGAACCACGTCTCCAAAGCCGATTATTTGTATTTGTCTGTTAGTATGCTTCATTTGCCCTTTGTTCGTACACTAGTAGGCTGCGGCTGATATTATGATTGCACCCAAGAAGACTAGAGAGAGAGTTCTCTAGTCTTCTTGATTGCACCATAGATTGAAAGATTGAAAGAAATACAAAATTGGGGAATTCGGCAACGTTGATCGTGGCCCAATGTTGGTATACTTTTTGGTATTTACTTCCACTTAAATTGAAAACAAAATTAGTAAAGGGGAAAGAAGGCACTTTGTTCTAGTAAACAGACATATTCTTGAAACAATGAATACATTTATCTGTATGTCCTTCGTTTAGTAAATATTCTGTTGAATATAGGAAATTAACAGATTAAAATGAACTAGTACAATTAATTATTTAAAACGTTCAAGCTGACATTTATGAGAATTTAAATAACGTGTTGACCCATTCTCATATTAAAACTTGTTTAACACTTACGAAATAAATATGTTTATTTAACGCTAATTCAGTTTAACTAATTAAATTAGAACAAACATCTAATATATGTGTTTCATATTTATTTGTAACAACATTGCCTTTAACCTTTTTGCTACAATATTGCAACAATAAATCTTAATAATTGTAAAAGTAGATAAATAACGAAGTATTCTCTATAGCGAAGTTATAGTTGATCACTAACTACTTATAATAATGGTTTACGAGGTTTTTGTATGCTCTGTACAATAATTATCTCGCGAGTGATTATAAGTTTTGAATATCCCGCGCTTAGAGAGTGATTTGCTATTCGACGGATAGATGACCAAGATAGTGTTGATTCCCTTGTAAGAATAAGTTTTTGTGATGATGGGTTGACAATACTGTTTAATCGTGTAATGTAGAATCAAATGGCACAAGAGACGTGTGCGTTTTGGGAAGGAGTGGGGTACATCCATATTAATTAATTGGAAACAATACAGTTCTATTTTTTATTAGTTTTGTGGTAAAATTTTTACATTACATTACAAATACATATGAAACAAATTATATTATATTATAACTAGCCATAGTCATTAAATGTATTTTAATTAGAAATGAATTGCATATGCGGAAAAATTAACTACATTATTTCTGACAACTGAAATGTAAATATCCAGGTACATTAAAATAATGTTTTTATGTAAGGGAAACTGTGTCACAATTTTCTAGTGCGTTTTAGTGTTGTGAAAGGTATGCATTTAGATTTTCCAAATATATATTGTTCTGTTTTAAAAACTGCTGTTCATATTTTCTTCAATCTATGCTACGTTCAGTAACACTTTATTAAATGGTTCTTAATTTTAGTATTTACGATTTTGTAAACATTACTGCGATCAGTGCGCACTGCACAAACCTATAAATTTATTAGGCACTACCAAAAATATATTGTTCTGAACTACTTGCTTGTGCAATATATTATGAAATAGTTGGGAGTCAATAAATATACTATATATATGAACTGAAAATTACCCAGATCCACCGAACAGAAAGTTGTAATTTCTGTTCGGTGCCAGATCTGTCAACTTACGTAAAAATAGATATAAACATTACTACCAGTGGCGTACGCGTACGTGTGCAATAGAGATTATTCAAAATTGTAAAGTTGTTTTGTATTTATCTATTATGATTATATTTTCACATTAATTATGTATTGCAAATGCTGTAAAAACAGCGACGAGAGCCAGTTAGAGTACAAATAAGGGCGAATGAAGTATTTATTGCCGTTTTTCACCATTCACACACACCAATTGAATATCAATGTATTTTGTAGATGAAAACAAAGTTTGACGGTTATTCACTACGTTTCGATAGTGTTGAATATTTCGTCTTAACCATATTCGACAAATATGCTTATGTAAAAGTCATTTTAATCGAAGTTGTCACATTATTAACTACATAGGGTAAGTTAAAATTTGAAACTTTTAGTTTTTGTTTGCATAAACTCCAAATCGTTTAATTATACTAATTTTTATCATTAATTTCGGTTACGGTATAGTTAATATGACATTTTAAAATGCCCCATTTTAGTGAAGTAGAAATTATAACGTCTATTATTTGAAATTTTTCAGGCATTTCTTATTGGTCCAAATCTCAGCATCATCAAGGAATTGGTAAAAGATTTCGTGGAACACAATAAATTTATAATATTTAACTTGGCTGCTACGTTTCTCTCCCATAAGTACCCTAACGAAGTGTTGTTTCTTTTTAGAAATGCAGACATGGTCTTTGGAAACGAATCGGTGAGCAAGGGTTACTCGAAAACAAACACGGCGATTAATCGAAACTTTTTATTTAGGAATTCCTCGCCTTCAGTAATATCTCAAAAGTACAAAATGCAACTATCAACGACTTGCTGCCTAATATCAACAAACAGTTTAAAAATAAGCCCTTGAGAACTCTAATTATGACCAGAGGGAATAAATCTGTATTCGTTGTAAACGATAATGTATTAGAGGAATTCGAAATCGATCAGTTGAAGGAAGATAAAATTGTCGATACTAACGGCGCAGGTGACGCTTTCGTCGGGGGTTATTTGGCTCAGTATTTAAGGGGGGGAGACGTTCACGATAGCGTAAAATGTGGAATGTGGGCTTCCAGGGAAATCATACTGAACCATGGATGTAACTTTGATAATAAAAAAGTTTACGATTGTTTGTGTTTTGTTATTTGGTTGAAAACGAAAGTCACTAATCTAGTGACACATTGAGTCAGTTTAATGATCGCAGATGCAGAAAAGAGGTGAAAGATTTAGCGAACATTAACCTTCCGTCAGGCGCAGTATGAAGCCAAACACATTCGGGCGCAATGGATTTGAGAGATCTCATAATCAAATCTTACATAATTTAAATTTTAATGAGGTGGAGACTTAAATAAACGCTTATTTTAATTAATACAATACAATAATAAATATTTTACACTAGTTTTTAATCGCAATGATTAAATTTACACAAAGGAACACATTTAATGTTGTGAAACAATAAATTTGGAAGATGTTTATAGAAGAACCAGCTATTGACATGTTTTAAGGACAAAACACAAACATAAATTAGTATTGACCAATATTTTGCACACAGAAAAAACACCTATTTTTTCATGTAAGTCATAAAGTTATATATAAAAAAAATATTGGACGTGAATTATAAAGAAAAGTTGTATGTGACTGTCTATTTTAAGTGAAAAAAATTATAAATCCTCTTCATCATTTTAGCATGTTTCAAACAAAAATAAACGTCACGTTGGTAATGCTATTTACTATAAATTAATAATTAATTTAACACCCCAATGGGTTAATTTTGAATAATAATAATACCATAAAAAAACCAGAATAAGTAAGTATAGAAATCCCAAAAAATATTAATTGAAATAAAATAAATCTAACAAAACATAAAAATCAAAATAATGACGTATCAGGCGCAATGTATAAGGCCAGGGAATGCATTAAAAATAATCGACACCATATCGAGAAGAGTGGTTTGAACCTAGGAAGTTATGGAGTTCGAGTTAATATTCATAATACACACGAAAACGCAAAGAAAAAAGTGACTGCCGGACCTCACAGATCAACTGCGTCCGACGGAGGGTTGAAAAAATAAAACATTTTGTTAGTAAAGCGGGCAATTTGGTCCGTGTTTAAATAGCGCGGACTGAGCTCCTCGCGCTGACTGTTTACGCCAGTCCTTCTGCAGTCTATATCCGTCGTCGATACAGCTCGAGGGCTTATCGATATTGCTTTTATTTGCACATTTTCCGTTGGTGCATAGTTATATGATGTCAAACATACGTAGAGCTAACAAACGACCATTTGTCAACACCGTAAAAACATGCATAGGAGAATTTACGGACTTTTGTTTAGTTGGCGATATACGTTTGGTATATTGGGACAAGGAGACTGCAGGAAACATGTAAACAGTGTGCAAAACATCTAAAAAAAAAAAAATGGCGGACACGATACATACACAATTTGTTTGATTTAACTTTCATGCTGATTGCTTGTAATATTTCGTGTATTAATGACGTACTACGTTCATTCTGGAATAAAGCATAACATTAAATATAGAATAATCATCGATTGGCAACTACCGTAAAGAACCTTAGTAATCCCTTACTAGAGACATACGCAATGTTGCAGATGTTTAGACGAGTCAATTCGGATTTTTAAGCCAACTAGGTAAGTATTACAAATTATATAAATTATTTCCTTGTACATACATTTCCATGTACGCCGCTGCCACTGACGAGGTATCCAAGTGAGAAACTCGATTTCCAGGGAAGGGAATAAAAATTATAAATCTTCAGTTAGTGAACAATTTTACAGTAACTTTTCCTCGACACCGATATTCACGATAATATATGACTTTATTTTGAAATAATGATAATAATAATACATTTTTTTATTGGTTAAAATCAGTGGCGGCTGGTATATAAGAACTGCCATGCTGCAGCACTGACTAATTTTTGCTTGTAATAAAAAATAGAAAGTAACAATCCATTTAATTTATGTATTCGTATTAATTAAAACAGCATTGCATTATATTTTCATCTGCAACATTAATTAAATCACAAGTCAAGTAAAGCTTAATTTCAAATTACCTCCAAAAATATCACCTTGCACGCACAGTTCAAGTTAAATTCGTGATTCAGACCTCAGAGCTTGTGAACGGTTAATGGAGCGGAGATATATTTAGCCCGGCTTGCGCCTGGTACGAATTACGGAACACGTGTTTAAAGCATTGCGAAGTAAGCGCGCCAGCGGGCTGCCGATGTTTACAGCACGAGTTGTCTATATGTCACCGGCCGCCACTGATTAAAATGTTATATATAAGGACATGAAACTTCAACATAAAAAGGTTACTTATGATACATATATGATTTGAGATTATTAATCTTGAAGGATACAAATAAGGAAAAGGAAAGCTTTTATTTTCTTTTAAATCTTTGATAATGGTTGTAATTCTTATAATTGTGGTATATGAACATAATAACAAAGAATGTTAGTTAAAGTTCCTTGTATATACATTGTTATTATGTCTACTGTTGTCTGTGAACATTATTATTAAAAAAAAAACCGGGATTCTGGCGATTTTGTTTAGTGAATAAACTTGTATATTAATCTAGAATCTCGATGTTAGAGATAATGATCAATTTTTTGTGAAGTGAGGAGTAAAAATAAATTTTTAAACATACCTCTACAGATTAACAAAATAAATACGAAAACGTTAACTTTTATATAAATTTTTATTAATAAATTTATTTATTTAAATATCAACGTAAATGAAATAAATTGTAGTGTTTTTATCTCTTATTTTTATCGTCACTCTCTTGAGACTCTTCTCGTTTTCTCTTGCCCTGATTCTTCTTGCTCTTCTGTATTTTCTGCTCGCCGACCCTAAAAATACCCCATGATTTTAAGTTAAAAAAAAAAAATAATACTCACATTGCCGTCGCCTTAGTTCCAGGGCCCCAATTGGGCAAGGGATTCTCTTGAAACCTAACAAATCCTAGTTTCTTTGACTCGGGATTAGCGTCAGGGTGAATATCGAACGAATAATTCTTCTCGGGTTGTTTAGCCAATATGTTACAAGCGGGGGTATTTTCTATAAGCCTTTTCTTGGATATCGGATGCCCCTTTTCCCAACACCTCATAATATCCCATAAAACAGTTGTGGGGATGTTAGTTTTTATAGAAGTCCTATTCATATGGGTCGAAGATACTTTGTATCCAGCATTTAATATAGCCGACCTACAGATATGCCATGACAATGAAATACCCAAATCTTCGATTGCGTATTGTTACCTTAAAGCCATCATAGATGGAGTTTCAACGTGAATCGTCCCTGCTAGTTTCTCCAAAGTGTAATACAAAGGACAGTCTAATAATTCTTCCTTGATAACAGTTAGAACGCCTTGAATACGTCTGAAAGTTCCCAATTTTTCAGAAGTGGTATCTAAAACCTCCTGCACGAAATCTGGAGAATGCAAAGGGGCTGACCATATTGGACCCCCCATCTACGACAAAACGATTTTATTTATTTTAAATGAAACCCATCCCTAACTTACATGGTGAGGGTGCCTGCAATGCTCGCAGTTTCGAGATACTGGTGGCCCAGTAGGTATACCAAATTTCACTGATTTATTGTTCTTTTCATTAACTTTCAGAACACCTAAGGGGTGAAGACTGAAACTCCCACAACCAGTACAATGGTAGACATGTGATAACTTACTAACAAAAAATACAAAATTAAAAACATTAAACTATAACCGAATAAGTCGGTTACATACCTGGTCGTGAATTTACACTTATGTGCCCCAGAAAAGACCCTGACAAACACTCTAATATAAAAGTCTGCTGACAACGATATCAGTGGCACAATATACCGCCCATATCTATTAGCGTGTGCCTCAATACACTGCAATAATATCCTAAGCGCCATCTCATGACAACTCTTAATCCTTAATGATATTGCTCCATATTTACTGTAGCATGTTTCAGGGGAATTCCCTGCTAGGACGGCCATGTCTGTAGCAGTCACTAGTAGTAAACCACCCTCTTTGACAGCTTGAACTGTAGAGTCAAGAAAAATTGATGGACATCCATATGGATCCAAGTCAATAACGTCAAATTGGTTTTCTCGACGATGCTGGTACATCAGCATTCTAAAATAATCATTATTTTGTATCGATATGTTGTTTTCGTATGTATATACTTACGTTGCATCATTCTGGCTAGCTTCTACTATATCGGCAACATTATTGCCTACAATATTTCTCTTAATATCATTCACAGCTTTTTGACTTATATCATTGGCGACTATTTTGTTGACGCCTGGTATTTCTTTTGCATAACGTATACTACGTAAGCCAGTGGCGGACAGTGCCTCTAGAATAGAAATACCACTGTCTTGTCCTTCACTTTTTGTGACACTGGTATTCCCACTTTGTTTCTTACTTTCTTTTAATAATTTTTCTTCATTGTAGCGTTTAGCAAAAGTTGTTATAACTGAAATACTGGTATTATATTGCAAAATATTGTCAAACATACGTGTTGCAACATGTACCTTAGGTCTCTATTGAATTCTTGTACGGGATTATAAAAGACTTTTCCTGTCGTTTTGATACTCGCTAGACCCTCGGTTATTAATTGCGTTTTCTCAGAATTACCTGAAGCTTCTACAGTTTCCATTGTACAATTCTAAAATAATGAGGTTAGACGGTAATAAAATTAGGTTATCTTCTGTTTTTTCCTTTTACGGTAATAAAATTAGGTTATTTTCTCTGATTTTTTGATCAGTGATCAATAGTTACTTACTCTAACATAAATGCGAATGTTCCAAGATTTCTTTAAATATGTGTTAGAATTATTGAATCTTAAAAGATGTCTCATGCCTACAAAATATCTAAACTAATAGTAGTTCTTTAAATTAAAAATAATGCTAGCTAGTATTAAATTGTTCATAAGCCTGAAAGTAGAGAAGTGTAGTTCGCGAACGAACTAGTTCAATTGAACTATTCACTAGAGAAGTGTAGTTCGCGAACGAACTAGTTCAATTGAACTATTCACTAGAGAAGTGTGGTTCGCGAACGAACTAGTTCAATTGAACTATTCACGTCACTGAATGAAATGAATCATTCAGTTGTATATGAAAGAATCATTCACTTGCGAACTAAACCCAAGTGAAAACGGACCTAAAACCAATTCCTATTACTCTTGCAATTCGGTGTTTGTATTCACAATTCGGTTCGGTACTAGGTCGGTTCGAGTCGGTCAATGAACTAATTGAATGATTTATGTTTTGAAGTATGAATGTCACTACGATGCAGACGTACAATTTCGTGGAAGGTCTATCGGTATGAACAGATGGGCGGTTTAAATATAAAGAGCATTGTTTATGATACTGGCACATGCATTAGTATAAACTGTACTTATGTGTTATGTATGTAGAGTGCCAAAATAGGTTTTTTTGTTTTGTATATGTTTTTAATTGTGATCTTGTTTCGTATCACTAGGGCGTACTGTTGTACCACGTCTGTTGTTGTTGCGTTAAGGGTTGTGAAATAAACATAGATGTCTACTTCAATACATACATTTATTGAAATTAAACAACAACGGTGAACACTTTAAATAAAACGTTCTAAAATAATTCTAAAAACTGATTAATACCCAAGTTATGTATAAGGCAATGGGTGTTGTAGCAATTAGCAATGCAATATGCAATTAATGCATATCTGTCGGTTTTCGGTTATCTATTTTATAATCTGTCTCTCACATCTGGCTGTGACCTGACCATAGTGGCTTTTGTGTCACTTAACATAGTTCTTCTTCATTCCGAAATAAATGCACAAATGCAGCCCGCCGTTCCCATGATAAGTATATTTTTAAAGAAATCAAATTATTTACTGTGACCCTAATAAACCCACTGCCATAAACTAATAAAAATCGTTTCTTTTATAAATCAACATCCCTTTCCTATTTTAAGCCATAAACAAATTCCCCACCAAACTGAAATAACTGAATCAAATGAATCGTTCAAATGAATGATTCAGTCAAGTGAATGAGACTGAAAGAATTAGTTCATCAAAATGAACTAAACTTGCCATCTCTACCTGAAAGTGTTCGTTCTGTTTCCTATACCATAGAATACATCTGTTCGGCAATTTGGGTACTAACTGAGCAAAATATTTTTATAAGGTATCTATGATTCAAAGACATAGATGCAGAAAATATTTACACCCTGATATACTTACACTTTTATTGTAATGTATCATGCAAGAAGACTAGGTTCTCTAGTCTACTTGGTATCATGTATTAAGTTCACTTATGTGTAACACTTTCATTTGTTCTTTTCTTTCTTATACCACCATAATAAAAGTAGATTTTAAAATTATTACACCAAATTTATGGTATTAAATACAGTATGTCTCAAACTGACATTTTGCCTTTACATTATATAATTTTATTGTCTGCAGAAGCAATAATGATTTATTTAGTCCTCATTAAAGAACAAAACAATTCAGTACAAACTTAGCAAACCACCAGTAAACTAAAATGCAAATTAGATTATTTTAATATTGAGTGTTTTCCATTCACCTTATGACTTTTAGTTCACCGAACGATTTCAACTAGTATGATCACTGGTTAAACGTAACCCATATTGTGAAAACGATAAAAGTTAGGCAAATAGATGTGGAAACACAAAATAGTAAAGGCAAATAGATGTGGCAAAATTGGATACCTTAGAAGCAAGGGAACTATTATTCCTAACGAATCAATGTTAGGAAACTTTTAACATAAGTGTGGCTTTTATTTAAATTAGATATGCTTCTTTTAACTCTTAATTCAAGTTCTTCTGTGTGTTGATTGGTTAGTTTAACTCCAATGACCAATCAACGTAGATAATAGCAAATGAAATGAGATCTCATAGCCCTCATAGCTATTATTAAAGACTTTCTTGTTGTGATCTGTGGTTTAGAGGTCTCTGGAAATTACGGAGTCCACTCGGTTATCATGTTGGTAACCAAGTTGGTAACATTGTGTAGTACATTCCAGAGAATCCAGAGCCTACCGAACAGAAACAATTTTATTGACGAATGGCGTGTGCGTTATTAATCGTTACTTAAAGTGTAAAACAAACAAATTGCGATACATTATCCTCACGGGAAGAGTGTGATAACGATTCAGTCCGTATAATTACCTCGCATATTTCTGTGTGAAAGTTTCCAGGCGTTCAAAAGACAGTTATGAGTGAAGTCAGTGAGGCCGTCGTCGAATCGTCGTACGTCCCTTACACAACTCCGTTCCAGTACGCCGAGTACAATTTCGAGAATTCCGCGTTAGAGTTAGCGCGATCTCAATGGCCAAACTATGACGATCAACATTATCTTCGCGGATGCAAGTGGTCCCCCGATGGCACATGCCTGCTCACCGTGGTGAGGGGGGCCGGTATGCACGTGATGGAACTGCCGTCAGATTTATTCACGGGCGAGAGTGTCATGACGAGCAGGCCTATAGTGCCCCTACAGCCTGCCGTTAGTGTACCTGAAGGCGGACTTATTTACGATTATTGTTGGTATCCAGGGATGAACAGTTCTAATGCAGCCACTTGTTGGTAATACTTCGATAATGATTATACCAGGCGGAGGTGTTTAACTGTTGTTTGTTGCAGTTGGCTCTCAAGCGGCCACGGTGGGCCCATTCACCTATGGGATGCCTTTACGGGCGACCTACGATGCACGTACAGGGGCTACAACAGCGTGGACGAAGTGGAGGCCGCTATGAGCGTAACTTTTTCAGCAGACGGTCAAAATATATTTTGTGGTTATAAGAAGAATGTTAAAATTTTCAGTACTAGTCGACCTGGTAGGGAGTACGTCGAGTATCCGACAACGCATCAGGCGTCTTGTCTAGTGACCAGTCAGGCCCAGCCCGGAGTCGTAGCCATAGGTACTGTTTTCTCGCAATATATATATATTGCATGTTTTTATTTAAGTGAAGCAATTATGTAAAAAGTCAACTACAAAGAGTTACTAGTTTATGCCCAAAATTGATACATATTTTGTTTACAAGAACAATATTGTTTATATGCTGTAATGTAGCAATGTTGAAGTCTTACAAACAGCTTTTATATTTTTTGGTAGAGCAGTTGTTTGAAATTAAAACAACAAAAACAAATTTTTTGTTGGAGAGAAGTGCAAAAACCGTAGTAAAAACACTGAAGCATCCTGTACAGGTAGAAATACAAATATGTTTTTATTGTGTATCATTATCTGTTACTATACATCACAAACATTATCACATTATATGGTAAATGTGGCTTTTTAATTGTTATCTTCATTTTTTCAAGATACAGTTTCATAAAATACAACCAAAGAGTATTTTTACTTTTTAGATTTTTTAATAACAAAATGTAAATATTTTACATGTGGTACTGAAGCCATAAGGCCCTACAGTTGAATAATCATCAGCTAATTAATCCGCGATAAAGTTTATCTACGAGTTTATCTATAGGAAATACATTTATTTTTATTACCTTAGAGTGTAAGAATATTTTCGAAACCTCGTCTTTCATTCAGAACGTTGGGCGTATATTTTGAAATATACACCAACAATTGCAAACAAATATTTTAATAAAATTTGTTTGGAACTAGAAAAAACATGTTTAAGGAGCATTATTGTTTGGAAAAATAATTCGGAATGTGCCAAAATTTGTTCTCTATAAGCAGATCAAAATTTTATTTGCTGTTTTGTGTGCAACTCAGCTGTATAACTGAGGGGACATATACAGGGTGTTTATCAACTTAGGATTTTTTTAATGGAAGATATGTCTATAAAACAAATTGATTGCAAAAATGTTTATAAATAGCAAAAAATTTAGCTTATGGTGAAGTTGTAATGCGTGAGAATTTATTTTTATATAAGCAGCATAACATTTCATTTGCAGTGTTATCTGTGCAGCTCTGAAGTTATATAGATGGTGTTTCTCAATTTGAGGATTTATTTATTTGTGGTCTTAATGAATGTAATGATAAATAAAATTAATAAAATTTGCTTAGGAATAGCAAACAATATTATTGGCTAAATTTTTTTTATATTTCAATTCAACACAAATGCATTTTTACGTGTAGTGAAATAAGTGTAAGGATGAGCTATATCACCTGTTAAAAATGAATCCCTAACTTCGTAAACACCCTGTATAATCAGATTCTCTTAAATGTCGTGTATTGTGTGGCTAAACTTTTCGTGGACTAATTTGTTTATCGTAACCGAATTCTGTATAATTAATTTTCGCAGGAACGTGGAGGAACACCATCGAGTTGGTCTCTCAGAGCGACGGCACCTTCCGACACCTCTGCAAGCTCAGCGGCCACAAGGGCGGCATCACGACGATGGCCTTCTCGTTGGACGGTTTCAGGTTGTACAGCGGCGCCAGAAAAGACAAAGAGATAACCTGTTGGGATCTACGAGTAAGGAAACACACCACACATCATTGCTTTTTTCCAAAGGAAATCCTTGTTTCTCGTACAATAAATAAAATAGCTAACGTGGATTTTTTTTAAGGTGCCCGGCAGGCCGATGTTCTGCGTACCCAGGGAGGTGAACACCAACCAAAAGATCACTATCGATTTGTCTGTCGACGGTAAATGGTTGGTGTCCGGCGGGACGGATGGTAAAGTACAGGTGTGGAACGTTACGGAACAGACGTTCCCTTCCGTGCACATGCAGGTGAGTCGAATCGGTTGTTTTCCCCAGCAGGTAGTGTGTTATTTTGGGGGTGATTGAAGACCGAGTGAATGACTGATAAGTCGATGGTAATTTTATATATTAATAATTTTTTCCTACAAGTTTTCAGCTGCCAAATACAGGCTTGGGTAAAAGTAATTAACAATAAAGTAATAACAATTTTATTAAATACACAAATATCGATTATATAAAAACAAAAGACAGGTTTTATATTTTTTTTTTACGTTTTACATTACGTCTCATTAAGTATTTTAATATTACTATTATGGTTTTTCATCAGTATAGAGGGCCAGGCATTTTTATTTTATTTATACATAACTTTATAACGCTCTGTATATTAAATAGATATATGTACTTAAAAAAAATCATTTTGTTCAGGATATTTTTTAAATGGGACATCCTGTATATATTTTCATCTGTAGACTAATTTTCATAAAGATTGCAAAGTGAACTAACCAAAATGCTGGCACTTTCTCCCCATTTTGCCCAAAAATCTAGTGGTTTAAATCTGGGCATCACAGTGGCTAAGAGAACTTACTTTTATGACCAATCCAATCAATATTAATAATGGCAGGAAATGAGAGGATGTCCCATTATTTTGACTTGCCCTGTATAATAAAAAAGTTTTTGTGTTAATTGTGATTTTTGTGTTAAAAGCAATTGTGTCCATAAATTTTTCCAGACTGAAATGTTTATAATGGGGAAAATTTTCAAACGTACTGTGAATTTCGTTTTTTTTTAAATTGATTCACAAGGGAATATATTATGATTTTTGTGGTAAAGTATGGGTAAACCACAAATCAATGAAATAAATTGATTTTTACAAGAAGACATTTTTTATTGGGCTACACCATATATCAAATTATAGACATAACTTAACACACTGTATATCACTAAGCTTCTCATATAGCAGATGTATTGCTTGTACAGTAAATTCTGGAACCCCTGTATAGTAAATATGGCGCAGTCGTTCTATTTGTTCACGTAAAAAAAATATTCCTCGTAAAGGAATTCAGGGACACCAGGTATAAAAATATGGTGTAAATTTTTCACATAATGGACGTATTGCTTGTAAAGGAAATTTTGTGACATCCTGTGTAGTATGTTTTTTAATATAGGTTTAAACAGATGTTTGTAAAAATTGAATCATCGTTTTAATGTTTTGTGTATATCTGAATGCATGTGTGTCTGAAAATATTGAGCGAACATTACGCCATTCCGATGCCTACTTACTGCCTTTAATTTTTCCAAGGTGGAAGTATTCCTTCAAGAAGGGCCCAATTATAACTAAATTTTTTTTACTCGTCATGTTGGATATGCTGTTTTTATTACATAATAGTAGTTTAATTTTGTAGTGTTGCAATTTTTTTTACGCGAATAAATTAAAACCATTTCTTGTGCAGGTTTTATCAAACATTTTGCAGTGAAGATTTTTTTATGTCGTGTTTTAGAACCTATTTTGTTGAGGTTTCACGTTTTTACTAATTAAAATCAAGTTGTGAAAGAAATAGTTACAGTACTGTACCACTTTAACTGGCAGTGATTCATATTTAATCATTTGTGCGTTACGGCGGGTAATAAGGGAAGGGGACGAAAAACCATAGGCGGGTCACGTAAAAGGGGCAAAAATTTAAAAAATGTGAATAAAAATATATTTGCATCAGAGATATAGAGTGGGGAGGTTTTCAGTGTTTCCCATACCGTCCAAGAGGTACAGTGCAATAAGGTGCGTTTTTTTTTGTATTGGTATCCCCAAGAAGCCTAATCCAGTAAGAAAAAGGTATTCACGAATAAAAAGGCAGTCAACGGACTGTTGCATCACCTAAGGTTCAAAAAGGCCCTAATTTTTATAATCCGAGTCTGATGCTGACTTGATATCACTGCCGCTGGGGCTGCCGTTTCCCACATTAATGACAAATGCTAACTAACACATCTGCTGCTCCTCCTTGGTCACATGGTGAATGTGTGAATTTGTGCCACGACTGTGCAGTTACATTGGCAATAGCTTCGTGGAATAACTGCTTTACCTGAGTTAGTTTTAAAGTGGTATTATTTCGCGCCACTTCACCCTTCACTTGCGCCCAAGCTAGTTCAATAGGGTTCAATTCACAATGGTACGGCGGCAAGTGCAATACCGTAACACCGTGCGCGCAAGCCATTTCATCCACTACATACTTACATACTGCCTTTTGTGTGCGTGCGCAATTTCTAAAAGCTGCACTTTGAGTTTTTTGAATGTTTTTTTAGGTTAGCCAATCCATAAGTTGGCCTTTGCGCCACTCTGAAGAGGGTAGGCTTTCTAACCGTCGGCTATGATACGGCGCGTTGTCCATGACAATACCACAGCCAGTTTCTACTTTCGCTAAAATGGTTTCGAACCATTTTTCGAAAACCGCACTATTCATGTCTTCGTGGTAATCGTCCGCTTTCCCTACGGGCCCCTCTTCTACGAAACCGGTTTCACTCCCGATATGGGTAATTATCAGTCGGCGCCTCTTCCCAGCAGGAGCCTTTAATCCCGTCGAGAACCCTTTCAAGAAGGCTTCCCGTCAATTGGTAATGTTCAAGTCTTGTCACGCTTTAGAAACTGTATGTCCCTTGTTCATCCACGTTTCATTTTTATTCCTTCACTTCGAAGTTGCCGAATCTTCTCTATATATTTTCTTCGCCACAACAATTTCATTACTGTTTATAAATTCACTTTTGCGACTACGTCGTAAAAACAGAAAATTTAAGTCGCGGATGGTACGCCTCAGTACTCTGCTTGAAATATCGGGAAGGCTCATCATTGGCGACTGCGACTTATGTTCTTAAAGGTTAGCAGCTCGTTGTGATAAAAAACCTATGGATTAACCGACGAATGGCATATTTCGTGTCTTCATCCAAAACTATCTTCTTTCTGCCCTTTCCTTATTGTTAGTCGCCGCTGCGAGAGGCACTAACTCTTCCTTTTGCTCCTTTACATCCCGATAGACAGTCCTAACTGACACTTGGGTTAAACCACTACACAGTTCCACTCCATCAACTATCGATTGTCTCAGGTTACTGTGCCATAATTCCCTCGTACACGCGGCAAATCATTTCACGTTCCTGGGGCGTTAAATGCACACGTTTGCGTTTCGGCGTCGAAAGCACATTTTCTTTGTTACACCTGGCTGAGGGCTCTATTTTAAACGCCGAATACCGGAGAGAACACCGAATGCTACGCCAATGCTTGAACACGTGACTGCCAGTGTCACGTGCTCTCGAAATATTTACAAACATCGAAACTATTCGGAGAAAGCTAAGTGGCTTTCGGCTCTTTCCGCACCGTTTCCGAGCGTTCGGTGTGGTTCGCTCTTTAAATTCAGACGACACGTCGATCGGTACTCCATTTCTTGACACGGAAGCTTCAGCTTCTTGCATAATTGCATAGAATTTGTATGTACACTTCCTAGTGATAGTGTTTTAATATTATGTACGAGTCCCTGCCAGTTAAGTGGTATAGTACTATAGTTGTAATTAATTTCTTCTCTATCTGGTTTAGTTATTTTTGTCAATTTTATTGTTTGTTTTTAACGTGGGTCGGAGAAGCACCGTTGGGGTCCGAATGGCATAGGCGGCACACGGAACGGCCGTAATTTATACGGATTCTGCAGCAACCTCTGAAAATAGTTGTATGTAATAAGTGAGAAAATATTTACAGGACGTAATAGCGTGTCACCGTTTCGCGCCCCAGGATTTAAAGCGAGGATTAATAATTTATTTGTACCTTCATAACAAAATCACTTAAAACATAAAATTTGTTCTAACTAGAAAAAAATAAAAATATTGTACTCAAGGCCAGTTAGAGGAACAGTGACATTTTTCCTCAATATCATCTATTGGTAAATGTACCCCCACTGTGAAATGTTTCCTTCTAAGCACCGCCCAAATTTTCCAGATGACGTTGCACAGCGACTGCTGTAACGGGGTGAGTTTACACCCCTATCGACCGATCCTGGCGACGGCCTCCGGCCAGCACCACGCCCTCGACCCCCTGCACCATTCCAGGCACTCGATGCAGTACGAGAACGCGCTGTGCATGTGGTGGATCGGAGCACAGCAGGAGGACCCCGATTTGCTCGCCACCATCATCAGGGCCGCCACTAATTCCTAAGACTTAGCTTATGATTGAGCACTGTATTTGTATTTACATAACCTTATAAATAAAGAAATATTTTCTATTGAATGTTTTATTTGAGCCAACGTTGTTCTTTTATAGCGCAAATTTTGAAATACTGTTCTACTAAGAAAACTTTCACTTTTCGATGGAAACGGAGAGCGTCAGTGTATTCATCAGGCTTACTTATGTCTACATGAATTTTTGCGGATATTTTTTCGAGAAAACCTTTTTTAAGGAGAAAAATTCGATGGACTATAGCAAGGCAATTTTTAAAAAAGTCTGAAAGGCTCAAATCGACGTAAATTACAGCGATAGCTCCGTAGAAAAGCCTCCTGAACACGGCAGTTATTTCCGTTTTACTGTAAAACGCACGGTTTCGTCGTAAACCGAGAAAAGCTCTTCAGATGTCGAGATTGATACATCGTTTTGGAAAGTCTGTTCTACCAACACCTTCAACTTTAGAGGGAAACGGAGAGCGCCATTGCATTCATCAGGCTTTTTTACGTATACACGAATTTTTGCGGCTTTGTTTTCGAGAAAACTTTTTTAAGAGAAAAAAATTCGATGGACTATAGCAAGGCAATTTTTAAAAAAGTCTGAAAGGCTCAAATCGACGTAAATTACAGCGATAGCTCCGTAGAAAAGCCTCCTGAACACGGCAGTTATTTCCGTTTTACTGTAAAACGCACGGTTTCGTCGTAAACCGAGAAAAGCTCTTCAGATGTCGAGATTGATACATCGTTTTGGAAAGTCTGTTCTACCAACACCTTCAACTTTAGAGGGAAACGGAGAGCGCCATTGCATTCATCAGGCTTTTTTACGTATACACGAATTTTTGCGGCTTTGTTTTCGAGAAAACATTTTTAAGAGAAAAAAATTCGATGGACTATAGCAAGGCAATTTTTAAAAAAATCTGAGAGGCTCAAATCGACGTAAATTAC
Source organism: Rosalia funebris (assembly GCA_037954035.1). NCBI lineage: Eukaryota > Metazoa > Arthropoda > Insecta > Coleoptera > Cerambycidae > Rosalia > Rosalia funebris. The sequence continues at coordinate 2,485,004 of JAZFAV010000007.1, forward strand.
AGCGATAGCTCCGTAGAAAAGCCTCCTGAACACGGCAGTTATTTCCGTTTTACTGTAAAACGCACGGTTTCGTCGTAAACCGAGAAAAGCTCTTCAGATGTCGAGATTGATACATCGTTTTGGAAAGTCTGTTCTACCAACACCTTCAACTTTAGAGGGAAACGGAGAGCGCCATTGCATTCATCAGGCTTTTTTACGTATACACGAATTTTTGCGGCTTTGTTTTCGAGAAAACTTTTTTAAGAGAAAAAAATTCGATGGACTATAGCAAGGCAATTTTTAAAAAAGTCTGAAAGGCTCAAATCGACGTAAATTACAGCGATAGCTCCGTAGAAAAGCCTCCTGAACACGGCAGTTATTTCCGTTTTACTGTAAAACGCACGGTTTCGTCGTAAACCGAGAAAAGCTCTTCAGATGTCGAGATTGATACATCGTTTTGGAAAGTCTGTTCTACCAACACCTTCAACTTTAGAGGGAAACGGAGAGCGCCATTGCATTCATCAGGCTTTTTTACGTATACACGAATTTTTGCGGCTTTGTTTTCGAGAAAACTTTTTTAAGAGAAAAAAATTCGATGGACTATAGCAAGGCAATTTTTAAAAAAATCTGAAAGGCTCAAATCGACGTAAATTACAGCGATAGCTCCGTAGAAAAGCCTCCTGAACACGGCAGTTATTTCCGTTTTACTGTAAAACGCACGGTTTCGTCGTAAACCGAGAAAAGCTCTTCAGATGTCGAGATTGATACATCGTTTTGGAAAGTCTGTTCTACCAACACCTTCAACTTTAGAGGGAAACGGAGAGCGCCATTGCATTCATCAGGCTTTTTTACGTATACACGAATTTTTGCGGCTTTGTTTTCGAGAAAACTTTTTTAAGAGAAAAAAATTCGATGGACTATAGCAAGGCAATTTTTAAAAAAGTCTGAAAGGCTCAAATCGACGTAAATTACAGCGATAGCTCCGTAGAAAAGCCTCCTGAACACGGCAGTTATTTCCGTTTTACTGTAAAACGCACGGTTTCGTCGTAAACCGAGAAAAGCTCTTCAGATGTCGAGATTGATACATCGTTTTGGAAAGTCTGTTCTACCAACACCTTCAACTTTAGAGGGAAACGGAGAGCGCCATTGCATTCATCAGGCTTTTTTACGTATACACGAATTTTTGCGGCTTTGTTTTCGAGAAAACTTTTTTAAGAGAAAAAAATTCGATGGACTATAGCAAGGCAATTTTTAAAAAAGTCTGAAAGGCTCAAATCGACGTAAATTACAGCGATAGCTCCGTAGAAAAGCCTCCTGAACACGGCAGTTATTTCCGTTTTACTGTAAAACGCACGGTTTCGTCGTAAACCGAGAAAAGCTCTTCAGATGTCGAGATTGATACATCGTTTTGGAAAGTCTGTTCTACCAACACCTTCAACTTTAGAGGGAAACGGAGAGCGCCATTGCATTCATCAGGCTTTTTTACGTATACACGAATTTTTGCGGCTTTGTTTTCGAGAAAACTTTTTTAAGAGAAAAAAATTCGATGGACTATAGCAAGGCAATTTTTAAAAAAGTCTGAAAGGCTCAAATCGACGTAAATTACAGCGATAGCTCCGTAGAAAAGCCTCCTGAACACGGCAGTTATTTCCGTTTTACTGTAAAACGCACGGTTTCGTCGTAAACCGAGAAAAGCTCTTCAGATGTCGAGATTGATACATCGTTTTGGAAAGTCTGTTCTACCAACACCTTCAACTTTAGAGGGAAACGGAGAGCGCCATTGCATTCATCAGGCTTTTTTACGTATACACGAATTTTTGCGGCTTTGTTTTCGAGAAAACTTTTTTAAGAGAAAAAAATTCGATGGACTATAGCAAGGCAATTTTTAAAAAAGTCTGAAAGGCTCAAATCGACGTAAATTACAGCGATAGCTCCGTAGAAAAGCCTCCTGAACACGGCAGTTATTTCCGTTTTACTGTAAAACGCACGGTTTCGTCGTAAACCGAGAAAAGCTCTTCAGATGTCGAGATTGATACATCGTTTTGGAAAGTCTGTTCTACCAACACCTTCAACTTTAGAGGGAAACGGAGAGCGCCATTGCATTCATCAGGCTTTTTTACGTATACACGAATTTTTGCGGCTTTGTTTTCGAGAAAACTTTTTTAAGAGAAAAAAATTCGATGGACTATAGCAAGGCAATTTTTAAAAAAGTCTGAAAGGCTCAAATCGACGTAAAGTACAGCGATAGCTCCGTAGAAAAGCCTCCTGAACACGGCAGTTATTTCCGTTTTACTGTAAAACGCACGGTTTCGTCGTAAACCGAGAAAAGCTCTTCAGATGTCGAGATTGATACATCGTTTTGGAAAGTCTGTTCTACCAACACCTTCAACTTTAGAGGGAAACGGAGAGCGCCATTGCATTCATCAGGCTTTTTTACGTATACACGAATTTTTGCGGCTTTGTTTTCGAGAAAACTTTTTTAAGAGAAAAAAATTCGATGGACTATAGCAAGGCAATTTTTAAAAAAGTCTGAAAGGCTCAAATCGACGTAAATTACAGCGATAGCTCCGTAGAAAAGCCTCCTGAACACGGCAGTTATTTCCGTTTTACTGTAAAACGCACGGTTTCGTCGTAAACCGAGAAAAGCTCTTCAGATGTCGAGATTGATACATCGTTTTGGAAAGTCTGTTCTACCAACACCTTCAACTTTAGAGGGAAACGGAGAGCGCCATTGCATTCATCAGGCTTTTTTACGTATACACGAATTTTTGCGGCTTTGTTTTCGAGAAAACTTTTTTAAGAGAAAAAAATTCGATGGACTATAGCAAGGCAATTTTTAAAAAAGTCTGAAAGGCTCAAATCGACGTAAATTACAGCGATAGCTCCGTAGAAAAGCCTCCTGAACACGGCAGTTATTTCCGTTTTACTGTAAAACGCACGGTTTCGTCGTAAACCGAGAAAAGCTCTTCAGATGTCGAGATTGATACATCGTTTTGGAAAGTCTGTTCTACCAACACCTTCAACTTTAGAGGGAAACGGAGAGCGCCATTGCATTCATCAGGCTTTTTTACGTATACACGAATTTTTACGGCGTTGTTCTCGAGAAAAATTCGATGGACTTATAGCAAGGCAATTTAAAAAAAAATCTGAAAGGTAAAAAAGCCTCCTGAACATAGCAGTCTGTTATACTGTAAAACGCACGGTTTCTTCGAAAATCGAGAAAAACGCTTCAGATGTCGAAATTGATACCAGACATTTACCACTCTCTTTTACGTCTACACGAATTTTTGCTGATTTTTTCTCGTTAAAACATTTATTAGAGAAACAAATTTGATGGAGTATATAGACTATATAGGAAGGGAATTCTTTGGGAAATCTAACAGCGTCTAATCAATCGAAATTACGCCGAAATCCACGTAAAAACTTCCTGAACCCGGCAGTAACCTCCGTTTCACTGGGAAACGCTCCATTTCTTCGCAAACCGAGAAAGACTCAAGTGTCTGAATAAATAGATTTTTGAAATTCCTATCCTACCAAGAAATCCTTCGGTTTTGGAAAGAAACGGAGAGGCGAGGTATTCTGTGACAGGAAGAAGAATTAAACGAAGATTAAATTTTGATTGGTAGACGAAATTTTTGCTGAAAACATTAGAATAAAAAATCATGCTCAAATATTACTGTTAAATCCTTTATTTTAAAGTAAAAAACTATAGCGTAACAATAAATAAATTAAGTAATAATACCATATTAACGTTTATTAAAATTTGGTGCATAAAAAATCTAACGATACAGGCTTAACTTTTCTGCGATTCCGAATAATAAGCGTTATGGTCAAGCATGTCCAGCAGCTGAATAAGGTAGGGCTGGTAACCGCTCTTTGCCACCTTCCGACCCACCTTGAACAAATATAGGACAAACTCCTCGAAATTCTTGAAGATACTTTCGAGTCTGTTAAAGTTAGGGTGGACGTAAGACCCCTCGACGCACGTCCAGCTTCTCGATCTCAGGTAATCGAAGAACTTTAATATTACGATAAAAATTTTTTGGATTACGCTCCTCAGGACGATCGTCTTTTGGCTTAAAAGGCACCTATAATAAAGGTAAAGGTGGTAATAGGAATGTTATTTAAGACGATAATACGTACATGAAAAGTATATTTTTGATGTAAGCCGTATGCGCGAAATAAAGCTCGTCGAGGCTAGTAACGCTGGCAAGGTTTTTCTCAAAAACCTCCCAGCTAGACTGTAGGACCTCCCCTACAATGTAGTTTTGTAATGTTTGGATAAAATGAGTCATCACGTGGCGACACTGGTGCAACCTCCTGTATTGGGGGGATGTCATCAAGAAAGTCTCCTTTTTGCCCGTTTCTTTGGCCAAGACTTTCAGTTCCTATAAGAAAAAATTACCAAAAATGTTGGGTTTGTCTTACCTAAATTAGACAAGGAATAAACGTTCTTTCTGGAACACTCCCTAATTTAAATAACAATACAGGGTTTAAAAAAATTATGGACTAGAACTGCAACTGTAGAAAATTTCACTTAATAATATAGGGCGTCTCAGTTGGAACTATAGGATTTGAATGCGCGCCATTTGTGTTCTGTCAAAGATAGGGCATCGATATTCAACGACCGCCATCTACAAACCATACGAGGTCAACATGCCGCGATTAAGTTCAACAACGAATAGTTTGCGTACAACTGTTTTATGAAAGTGAGCGATTATTTACAGCTGCATTAAGAAAAATTCGCACAAAATTAGGACAGAATGAAGCGTTTACAAAGTTAATAGTTCATAATTTAACCAAAAAATTTTAAGAGACGGTTTCTGTAATTAGTAAGGCAACGCCAATACGTTCATACGACTTCTTCTATTCAAATAAAAGTGCACCAATCTAAATAATTTTGCGTTCTTCTTGCAGTAAAGAGACAGGGAGTATTTGATACTTTTAATATTTAATAAACAACTTAAATACCGGGTGACCACTGGGGACCGGACGATTTTGAAATAACTGTTACACAAAGAATTTGCAAGATAATAAGGTTTTATTAACATGAGAATGAAGCGTACACAATGCCATTTACGATGTGTATCGTGTGTGGAAGATTATGTCATCGAGATGGTGTCCATCACGTCGCATGCAGTTTTCGACTCTCTTCACGAAACCGTGCATGACACGCTCCAACATCGCTCGATCGATACTCATAATTTCCTCACGAATGGCACTCTTCAAGTCGATCAAATTCTGCGGTTTGTTAGCATATACCCGAGTCTTCAAGTACCCCCACAGAAAAAAATCACAGATTGAAAGGTCTGGAGACCTTGGGGGCCACGGCACATCTCCAAAGCGTGAAATTAGTCTTCCTAGGAATATGTCCCGGGCAACATTCATTGATGCGTTAGCAGTATGTGCCGTGGCACCATCTTGTTGAAACCACGCATTCCTTAGATTTATCGGTTTTCTGCGAAGTTCTGGTATAAAAAAATTTTGGAGCATCTCAACGTAGCGGTTAGAGTTAGCGGTGACGGTACGCCTCTTCAAAAAAAATAGGGGCCAATAATGGAAGTAAGGCCAATGGCACACCACACTGTAACTTTTCCGGAACGAAGGGGTCGTTGATGGATAGTTCGTGGATTTTCAGGAGGCCAGTACCTGAAGTTCTGTTTATTAACCGCTCCATCTAAATGAAAATGAGCTTCGTCGCTCATTAGAAGCTGTAGACCTAAATTATCATCCAAAATCACTTGCATTCTGGTAGCGAAATCCTCACGAGTTTCAAAGTCTCTTTCCTAACTGCTGAACAATCTGTAGTTTGTAGGGGTGCAATTTTAAGTCCTTATGCAAGATTTTCCTAACCGATTCGCGATGCAGGTTCAATGCCATTGCATGTTTTCGGACGGACCGTGTACGACATCGTTCACAAGAACTTGGCTTTACTGCGACTTTAACTCGGCGAATTTTGCGTCGCGACTTGGGTCTGCACCCGTATAAAATCTAACTGTCCCAGGAACTTAAGGTAAACGACCATAGACAACGTCGTGTGTTCGCTGATTGGGATCTGGAACAGTTGGAAGTTGACCCAAATTTCGCCAAAAAAATCATCTCTAGCGACGAGGCCCATTTTTGGATGAATGGATATGTCAACAAGCAAAATTGTCGGATTTGGGACGATATCAATCCACACGAGATACACCAGCACCAAATGCAGCCCGAGAGTCACTGTCTGGTGCGGATTTTGGTCTGGCGGAATCATCGGTCCGCACTTATTCCAAGATGAAACTGGCATTGCGATAACCGTCAACGGCGAACGCTACAGATCGATGATAAACAACTTCTTGCGACCTAAACTGGATGAAATGGATACCGACGACATGTGGCTCCAACAGGAGGGGCTACGTGCCACACAGCTCATGCCACGACGGACATTCTGCACGGGCGATTTGAGGGCATGGTTATCTCGCGCAGCGGCGACATGAACTGGCTAACCAAGATCGTACGATTTAACGCCTCTAGACTTATTCCCTTGGGGCTATCTTAAATCGTAGGTCTATGCGAATAAACCGCAAACTTTTGATGCCCTCAAAGTCAACAAAACGAACGCCTTCCAGCAAATTCAGCCAGATTTATGCGACAAAGTCATCGAAAACTATACTTCCCGAATACATTTGAACGACGTTATATTCCATAGTTAATGCCATAAAATATTCTTTTAAATAGAAAAAAAAAATAGTGGATATCTCACACACAACTTGCTTTATTTACGTTTAAAAATCGAGCGTCCTTATTGAAAGACTCCTTATATGACAGTCGTTAAATATTGAAGACCTATCTCTGACACAACACAAATTGCGCGCAACTCAAATCCTGTACTTCCAACTGAGGCACCCCATGCTTCAAATGAAGATATTAATTGTACAATCATTATGGGACACTCGAGGTAACTCCTATTTAAATAAAACCGCGTATTACTCACCAAAAAAATCTTCTTCAACACCCAGGACACCCTGTGCAGCTTCAGCAAGTATTTGAAAACCTCGTCGTACTTCGCTACGGTATCCGTGGGCAGCAGAATATTCAAGGGCCACCTCACCTTGTACGTCAACGACAAACAATCCAGAACGTCCGGATCCCCCAGGTCGAAACACTTCGGCAAGCTGTTAATCTTGAACGAGAGACATTGCGCGTTGCCCTGGTCTTTGCCGGAGACGTCCAGGGCGCCGAACACCACCGCCTGCAACGTCCTGCAGTTGATGAGCTCGACGGGGAAGTTGGCGTCGTACAGTTTCGCGAATAAGTTTTCGGTGATGTTCCTGCCGAACTCGCCGTCTTGCAGGAAGAAGTAGTCCCGCAGGCTGGCCAGGTGCTGGAGGTACCTCAAATCGTCTACGAAATAACGCAGCAGCTCGTTACTCACCAGTTTAGTTTGGGTGACGAGTGGCACCTGCACGCTCTCGTGCAGGAACAATTTAAGGCAGTTGGTGGAGACGCCGGCGGCCTCTCGCGGCGTCACCCGCTTGGAGAACGCCGTCCGAATCGCGGCGCGGTTGTAGTAGACGGGCACAGGCGGATTGGCCTGGGAGTTGAAGTTGAAACCCTCGTCGGTCTGTTGCGTTTCGGCGGTAGTCGGAATGCTCTCCAAGGGATTGGTGTCGACGCTCATGTACATCGTACTCGGCGTTGTCGCAGAACTTTGCGGCAGGTCGCTTAGAGGCGTCGAGTCCACCGACATGGGTATCGCCTTGTCGATCTTTACGCTGAGCTTGTCGAAGTCCAGCAGCAGCGATTTGCTCCTCTTCACGACGGCTGTTCTATTCAAAGTGTCCTCGACGTTGCGCAGGTTCTTATTCAGGTAATTCTCGTTGTCCAACCGGCGCAATTCCAGGCTATCGCTCACGCCCATTACCCTATTTCTATTTATCAATCCGGCGCTCGTTAACCTCTCCGACTTGAAAATATCCACCTTCACGTCTACGCCGAACTCCGAGGATAGGACGCGTAGCTTATTCTTTTGCGCGTCTGTCAAATAAGAGACCACCGGCCCTTTTAACACCCTTTTCTCGATTTTAGGGCAATATTGAAAACCCATTTCGACGGACATCACTTTCTGTTTGTTTCGGCGCGCCTCCTCAAAGTTATCAATCGCTTGTTGGAGGTTTTCGTTGACGGCTTTCAGCTGTGTAACTGCAGAATTCTTGTTACAATTCTCGTCCTGGCTTTCCAAGTCTTTATTAGCGTTAATGATGTCCATGGAGTCTGAGGAACGCATTTGGGGGAGTTCAGGTGATTGGGTTTCCTGCGATTTCTTTTCTTCTCCGGTTTCGTCTTCCGCGATCGAGTAGAAGCTCTCCGATGAGCTGTTGGATTTCTCAGCCAAGCTCTCGATGGCCGAGACGTAGTCTTCTCTGTCTTTGTCCCTGTCCGCGGGGTTTTGGTCTATGTGGATGCTTCTGATTTTTCTTATGTGGTCTTCGATTTTGGATTTTCTTTCTTCCGCCACGTCGCACAGCTTCGAGTAGTATTCTACCAATTTGTTTCTATACGATAAGGGAAAGAATGGCAAATTTTTAATTGCAACAGTCAATCAATAATGATTAAATATATACCGAATCCTCTTTTAACGTTAATATAGTTAGTAACATATAAGTCGGGAATCGAGAAAGAAACTACCAAACCGCCAAGTGGTTATCATTATAGATCGTATAGATCGTATCGATGTAGATGTATACCCGACGGATTTCATTCGGCATTTGTTCTGGATCGGCGTACCGTGTACGGCACAGATGAGAACTAATAAGTTCGAAACAGCTGTCTGTCGTTCGGTTCCCATCTGGGACAAATGTCGAATCCTACCCGTGGCGGGTTTTATTTTTTGAAATCAATATAGTTAATTTTGTAATAATACAATTTTAATACTATCTATGCAGTGCCTTTGGTATTTTTTTTTACATATGTCCTCTTTGTGTCTACTTTAGACGCGCAATGTATATAACTCTTTGGTATTTTTTTTTATAGAACATTTGGACATTTGAAATATATAGGGCATCTCTCTTGGAATTATAGGATTTGAATTGCGCGCCATTTGGTTTCTGTCAAAAATAGATCGTCAATTCTTAACGACTGTCATTTACAAATCATACGACACGAACGTACCGCGATTCAGTTCAACAGCGTATAATTTGTGTACAACTGGTTTATCAAAGTGAGCGACCATTTACAGTTGCATTAAGAAAAAATCGCACAGAATTAAGACAGAATGAATGAAATGAGTTAACAGTTCGTGACTTAATCAAGAAATTTGAAGAGATGGGTTCTGTAACTTACGAACTGTCCTAATTTTGTGCGAATTTTTCTTAATGCAACTATAAATGATGTTTCACTTTCATAAAACAGTTGTACACAAACTACTCGTTGTTGAACTGTTAAACGCGGTATGTTGACGTCGTATGGTTTGTAGATGACAGTCGTCAAATATCGACGCCCTATCTTTGACAGAACACAAATGGCGCGCAATTCAAATTCTATAGTTCCTACTGAGACACCCTTATAATAAATCCATTTTAACACCATTTTTTTTATTATTTACAGTTGGTTTTCTTTTTGAGTTGGTGAGATGTTAAAAAAACTTAAATTGGAATATCATTTTTTGATGATTAATAGAAAAGACTCTTTGTTATACCACGAGTTAATAAAAATACCCTAATAACAAAAATCTTATTGCCATTTTAATGTCATGTCTTAGTGGATTTTTTTTTATGACAGTAGAGCAGCAACAGAAAATAAAAATTGGAAATACAGTCGAACTTCTCTAACTCGAACCCTTTAAATGCGAGAAAATGTCTTCGAGTTGGAGAAAATTCGAGTTACAGGGGTCAAAAAATTACATGTAAACAATTAAATTCACTAAAACATTTTCGAGTTATAGAAGATCGATTGTATTATATAAATTTAAACACTTTTTATACCCTGATTTATATATCTACAAGATTAAATATTTACTAGATTTAATATCTGTAGAATTTTACAGAATCATTGTAAAAAAATACACATAAATACTGAAAATATATAAATAAATTTAAGCACAATAGTCTTCTTACTCCTGGACTTCCATATGTTCAAAATGAAGGATAAACATGTACCATCAAGAAAAAAAGTAATGAGACCCCTTTGACGTTCTCCTGGAATATATGTACTAACAAATTAATTTTATAGTTAATTATCTTCTTTATGCTCAAAACGGCCATGCCATCTATCGACTAAGGGCATAACTAACTCTAAAACTAATTCATTATTACCTAGATTCCATGAAAACGTCAAGCGTCTCATTACTTTTTTTCTCGATGGTACATATTTGAATCCCAACAATAGCAAATAGTTTTAAGCTTAAAACGTTTGTGCAAACTTCATTTTGTTGGTACTTACGCTTCATCCTCAATCAGTTTTTGCCTTTTCAATTCAATAGCAAGGTTTTGTTCGATCTGTTTCATTTCCCTCTCGATTTCCGTGGCAATTCGCGACTGTTTCTGGTGCAGAGCCGCGTCATACTGATCTCTAAGCATCGTGATTTCTTCGAGTTTCTTATCGTTCTGTTCCTGTACAATCTTCTGCCGCTCAACTAAAACAGTTACAAGGCGTTAAGACGCCGATGAACGACCGTTATTAAAGCCATGCTTACGCTCGAGCCTTCTGAGGGTTGTGGCCCTCTTTCTAGCTATTAAGCTCATGAATAACGGGTCCTGTTCGTGCCACCTCGCAAAAATGTCTCCAAGGTTAAATTGCGGCCCACATTCCGCGCAAACTTCTAAGTAGTAAGCGGTGGTGTTTTGCCTCAGGGTCAATAGGTGATCGGTCGTTAAGCAACAGGATATTAACGTGGGCTTTTTACCCATTAAGTAAAGACAAAGTTTGCTCTAAAAAAAATTATATATATTTTTGTAACATAAAACTTGTAGAATGGGAAAAGTACCGAATGGACACACAATTTTAAGAGGTTCATAGTTTTCCCGCAATTCAATAAGTCCACTCGCAGGTCTACTAGAAAATCCGGCACGATATCCTCCTTTAAACTATAACTCCTCGTCCAGTAAGTACGCCCTCTGGTTGAAACGTACTTGCAGTTGGGTCTGATGAAAAATTCGCCATAAGGATCGTTTATAGCCCCCTCGAGGATCCACTGGTTCAAAAACCGGCTGCAACGAAGCCATTGCATTAAACTCACAGGCCTATTTTAAGATTTATGTTGCTCTAACCTAAAATATACTTGGCAGCAAGGGTAGAGGATCGAATACAACGCTATTATAACCTTTTCTTCAGTTAAACTAAGCACTTTTTGGTACAGGTAGTTCAAGAGGGCAACGCCGTGCGGCATCTCCTCGGACTCCATGTAAGGGCCTACTTTACAAATAGACGCTATTGCCGATATTTGCAGGCGTAGCTGGTAAGTAAGTTCGTCAAATTGAAGGTAATTCGTGGAGTCGGGGATGTTGAACGCTGCCGTTCGATAGAACTTCAAATACCTGTTGATGCTTTCGCAAAACTCCTACGGCATTATGAATGTGGTAAAGAACACAGGATAAATTTGTACTTACCGCGAAAATATACCCATCGTATTTATATTTCCCAGTCTCGGGGTCGGGAATGCTCATTCTATTTAAAGCCTTGTAACATGTGCCGGAGAACATTAGATCCTTGCAGTACCTTTCTAAAGTATCCGGTGTTATACCGTCAACGGTAACGCCCGGCATCAAATAGAACTCCCCATTGTCGCCAAAACCGAAGGAATCTGATGCCATACCGACTAAAAATAGAAAATAAAGCAACATAACGTAAAATAAAACACCAAATTAACCTAGTAAATACTTCAAGTCCCTTATGAAGATCCGCCTTGACCGCATTTTTGAATTAAAAACTGTTCCATCTCTGAATAACTTCACCATGTAGAGGGACTCTAAGTTTTCAACCCACAAGGACGATAAGTCTCCCAGCTCTGAAAGGAACGGAGGCTCCTTGTCCGGTTCAGGATAGCCAAAGTTTTCCCAATTTCGTCGATTGCTATATTTCATTTTAGAGGCAGCCTCCCAAATATCCTCGGGGGATTTTGGCGGGGAATAGTATCCTTCGTCATTAAATAACTCTGCAAATTGTGTTTCGGATATAATTGTAGGCAACTCGTTATGATCCAAGGGTTGTTTTTTGGGAATAGTTTTGGGCCTCATGGAAAAACTGCTTTTAGATGTGTGTTGTTCACATTCATTCACCAAAGAGTCAGGTAATTTGAACAGTTTGTTGAAGTTCTCAAATTCGTCTATGGGCGGCAAAGATGCCAAATCCTAAAGAACGAAAACATATTAAATGATATATTTCAAACTATAAAATAACATCAATAAGAACTACCAATTTTCTATCATCTTTCGTCGGAGCACTCCTCAAACTCAATAAAAATTGTAGGACGTTTGTGCAATCGTCAACTCTGTCGCCATAACTGTTTTGCATAGTATCTGCACATTCTTGTATTTCATTAGCGTGCTCCCTGAAATTGTAATCGTGTATAAGAACTAATTGCCATGAGAGCAGGTTACAAAACGGGTCTTTCGTTCCTTTCAGGTCTCTAAAGGCTAAAAACGATTTTATAAGCATTACAACGTCAACAATCTATTATAATTACCTTTCTGATGTTTCGGTACTCTTTTCCCTAATAGTATTTCGTAACATTTCGATCTGGACTTCCTAATCTTGTCTGGACTGTCATGAAATTTTTCACATAAGCTTGTAATTAATTTAAAAACACTGTCCGCATAATCATCCATAATTTTAAACCGTTGAAAAACATAAACAATTATTTTGACAGCAGACAGCTGTCCTAGTCAACTAGAATGAACTTAGATACGTTTATTGGTGCATTTAAACTACTTACCTTTTTTCATAATATTTTAACTTATGCCCATATTACAGCAACTGACACTTATTCTGTATTCTACAGTTGGCAACATTTGTATAATATCTGTCATCTTTCACAGCACGTTTAAATTTTGACAAAAAAAAAAAAAAATTATAAATAACATCAATAGGTCACTCTATATTTTTATACATTAACAGACCATTACGTCCCTATTTCCGATGGCTGTTATACCCATAAGATAATCCGTTATGTAACTTGTCAAGTGGACTAATTAAATTTAAGTATGGAATCGGAGAAAATCCTCGTCGCTGCAGGTTTAACTGCAGCGGCTGTCGTCGGGGCGTTCGTGTTTTGGGGCCCATCGACTGGATCAGCGGGTAGAAGAGGTCGACTAGCGGGACTAGTTAATTTAGGAAAAACATGCTTTTTAAACGCCGTCTTACACGCTTTAGCTGCTTGCCCACAGTTCATAAATTGGCTGGAAAAAGACCAGTCCATCAAAGAAACAAGCCTACGTAGTACTCTGGCTACAGTATTATCAGGTAAGGTCTGTTAAATGTTGACTAGGATTCTGTCATTGTGATTTTTAGTGGTGAATGGTACAAATAAGTCGGTACAGGATATTTACGCACCTGCGGCCGTCATAAACGCTTTGAAAAGGCTTGGGTGGGTGATACCGGCAGGCGAACAAGACGCTCACGAGCTGCTTAATGTTATTCTGACCACGCTTGATGAGGAGACTCAAAAAATTGGTCGCAAAGTATTTCTATTTAAATATTTAAGACGAGGTTGATAAAACAGGTTTTTCAGGCCGGTTGTTTATCAGATGCACTCGGCATGAATGAACTAGGAGACGTAACGTACGATGATGATGATCAAAATGAATTCAACTCGCTGGGGAGTGTTATGTCTCTCAATGAACTGTGTAGACCTACTAGCTTATCCTGGCGTGGCGGGGCTATAAGAAGGAATAGGTGGATCTCTAGGTCGTGCAGAGCTTTGCAGATGTCAGGACCACCACCGCAGCCTGCTTCGCACCCGTTCACAGGAACTTTGACTAGTCAGCTTCGATGCACTGAATGCGGTTACAAGGTATGTATTTATGTTGTTTATCGAGCTTTAATTAATTTTCCTATTCTAGTCTGCAGTACGATATGATAAATTCGAGAGCCTCTCCCTGGCTTTGCCTAGCGGAGCGGGCGACTTGGGATGGGGCAGGCACAAGCTCCATCAGCTGCTGACGAATTTCGTCACGCCGGAAGTTGTACAGGATGTTCAATGTGAGGGTTGCAATAGGGATAGGGATCCGGCGAGACGTCCTGTTTTGTCCAGGCAGATTAAGATACTTAATTTTGGGAAGGTGAGTCTTTAGTTTAATTTCAAAAGCCGGATGTCGATTTTGTAGGTGACATTAAATTTAGAGACATCATCTGGTTTATTGAATATCTATGCAATTGGTAACGATTTACATTTTTAGTTAAATTCTTCTTAAATGTCGATATTATAATTGTTATTGTAAAATATTAAATAGGACTAGGATGGCAGTAAATTCCAACTCATTTATAAGTCTATCCACAGAAAACATACCCAAGACATCTGTTTATTGTTAGATCTTTGATCAGGTCAGGTAAAATTAAATTTTAAGTTCGTCTACATACATTTTTTTAAAAAGCTTGTGGTCAGGTATTACTATACAGTTTATGGTTATTTCTTAGTAAACTATAATATATATACACAGGGTTTTAGGATAGTTTCTGGAATAACTTTAGTAAGAAAATGTTACCAGAAACCTAAAACATAAATTTTAAGACAATCCAATGAAAAAACCTCATCCCCTATGATAGAATGCCACTGGATCGGGTCAATAGTTGCTACATTCAGGGCGAATACAGTTAGCGCAGTTGACGTTAATATTCCGTGTCCTGTCGACATGACAGCATTGCTTTCGATTAATCTGTCTTTTACTAATCACGACAGCTTTTTTCTATCATGCGGAAAGTAGAATTGTAAGCTAGTGTCTTATTTTCAGAGTACTTACCCAGTTAGAGCAGCCATTTTAGAATGAAGTACACACTTTCGCGATGTACATTGAAAAAAAAACCACTTCGTCTTACATTTTAAAACACAAGCTTGAGACTGTCAGCCTCAAATTGCTGGCATGTTTAAAATTGGTTAAGGGCTTGTATTTTGACCTCGCTGAACGGACTTAATCTGAGATTAGTATAATTAATGTTAAGATTATGTTACTATTCCGACGAGGTAAACTAATAACATTCCAAATGCCGATTAAATCAACCTAAGACTAAAACTAGCCCTGGAAAGCTTCACCCAATCATGTTCCCGTCGTTCAGCTAATTTTCACTACACTGACCGTAAACTAATATAATTGGTCTCTTCCCTCATAAGCTCTTGCGTATTCCTGGTAAGTAAAGTCTGCCATTTTTAATATTGCTATATTTGAGTCAATTTGACAATGCGTGCGGCCGTATGTAATTTAGATGTAATTTGCCAGGCAAACTAGACTTGGTTTATTTTCGGGAATTTCAGATCGACACGATACTACATAACCTCACATATCAAACGATGCATGAGTAAATAAACTAAATAACCTATTATGAAATTACAATGGCCTACTCAGTGTATCTGACGTTGATTATGTTACTACGAATATTAGTATTAGCATGGAGGAGGTAGAAGGATGTTAAGTACAACTTTTACTTCGTGAGAGCACTTTAGATATTTTTTTTGTATTACTTAGGATCTGAGGGATGTATGTGTAAAGTTATTCCAGAAACTATCCTGACACTCTGTATATATTCGTTAATGTGTTCATCACTTTTAATGCTAACGAATCATATACTTTCTCCAATTTGGTCAATCAGGCCTTGACAATCAAACAAAAGAGAACATCCATAGCTTACTTGTCGATTATTAATTGTATTAGATTTGGTAGACCCTGTATTTAAAATCTTTGGCAAACAGAAGATCTAGGCGCTTGGCAATTTTAATTAAAACTGTTACCATACAATGTCGTTTAATATTCTCCATCATCCACCATTTGTTTAGCTGCCAGTCTGCCTCTGCATCCATATTTCGCGCAACACTTGGCAGCCTGCCGGCATGTCCAAGAGGCAGGATTACGTCCAGTTCCCGATGCGACTCTCCATGTCCGCGTACACCTTCGTACAGGTTCACTACCAGAGGAAATTACCGAATGCAGTAAGTTAGTCCGTAACCACTAGCGAACGTACCCACGATATTTATTTTATTAGAATTACACCAGCACTAGCGAGGGCGGCAGCCCGTTGTCCAGCAGCACCCCTCTGTGTTGGACGGGGAATTCCCTAAGCGATATGGCTAACGAGTTCAGGAACGTCTACCAGCTGGCGGCGGTAGTCGTTCACGCTGGAGACGCTCATTCCGGACATTTCATCACGTACCGTAGGGGGCATCAGAATAGCAGGTACGTATCTTGGTCTTAGTAGGTGGGAAGACGCTGTAATTGATTTTGTAGGTGGTACTATACGTCTGATGTGGAAATTAGGGAGGTGACGGTGGATGAGGTGCTCCAGAGCACGGCTTACATGCTTTTCTATGAAAAGACGGTGTCGATGGGCAGTGTTTTTTAATTCACAGCTAAAAGTTTATCTCGTGATAATTGTGCATTTGTTGAGTTCGGTTTTTCTGCGGTTTGGTTAATCTCTTTCATTCCACGCCTGACAGATAAATTCAGATTTTTTATTAAATTGCATTATATCATCATCGATACGATAGTCGATATTGTTTTACGTTGCTTTCGGTGTCGACGGAATTTCGATATACGATTTCACGCATTTATTAAAAGTTTTTTAGTTCCCCACGCTTGCTTAGAGAAGTTGTAATTTTCTGTTAAGGTTAGACGAAAAAAAAAAAAAAAAAAAGAAAAATAGAATCTGTTGCATTTACTTTTTACAATTTTTTTTATTTATTTATGTCTATAAAATAGATTTACTGTGCAAATTATAAATATCATGGAGAACAACGGGTAATTTTAATCAATTTAATCAACACAGTTCCTCAATATCGTGAATTTGATCGATATAACTAAAATATTTTTTGATCAACGTCAGAACTATTGCCAGAATTACTCTTAGAATATTTGAATGTGAACTAATTTGATGTAAACTCCCTAAAATTGTACCTTAAACTCGAATTATCAATATATAGTTTATAAAGCTGTTGAACGGTTATAATTTGGGCTGGATCCTTAAGAGAAAATTCATCGGTATTGGTACTGTTCATTCTCGGGTTCATTATAGTTGTCTTACAACGATAAATAATATAGGAATGCCGAATATATTCTTTTGGAGAGCCTCTAAGTATCGTTGTGAAATATATATGATATATATTACGAAATCAAGTTCAAATTAAGGTATGTGTCACGTTTACCTGTACATTATATTATTATATGTGTATATTTATTTGAAAACATGTATCTATCTACGTTGTGGTTAAGAATAAAGTTTTGTTTTTTATCATTCGTGATTTATTTCCGGGGGGCTATTTCGGAACGACGAAGTGGGATTTGGGTTCTAAAGGGTCTTTCAGTAAGGACGACTTGAAACGTAAATAAAAGAAGTCAATTTTATTATTTGAAAGAATATTTTATGACATTAAGTATGAAATATAACGTCGTTTAAATGTCCGCCGCGGCTTTGATTGGTGGCACGTATTCGGGAGGTCTAATCTTCGATGACTTTGTCGCATAAATCCGGCTAAATTTGCTGGAGTGTGCTCGTTATGTTGATTTTGAGAGCATCAATTGTTTGCGGTTTATTCGCATAGACCTGCGAGCTTCGCTTGTGCAGAATGTCCATCGTGGTATGCGCTGTGTGGCACGTAGCGCCGTCCTGTTGGAACCACATGTCGTCGGTATCCATATAATCCAGTTTAGGCCACAAGAAGTTGCTTATCATCAATCTGTAGCGCTTGCCGTTGACGGTTATGGCAATGCCAATTTCGCTTTGGAAGAAGTCCGGACCGATGATTCCGCCAGACCGAAATCCGCACCAAACACCGACTTTCTCGGGATGTATTTGGTGCTGGTGCACCCCGCGTGCATTGGTATCGTCCCAAATCCGACAATTTTGCTTGTTCACATATCCATTCATCCAAAAATGGGCCTCGTCGCTAAAGATGATTTTTTTGATTAGATTTGAGTCAACTTCAAACTGCTCCAGAACCCAATCAGCGAACACACGGCATTGTCTATGGTCGTTTATCTCAAGTTCCTGGGTCAGTTAAATTTTATAAAGGTGCAAGTCAAGTTCTTGTGAACGACGAGAAATTGACTGCCTCGGGTTTTCCCGTACACTCTCACGCCCAACAGCGATGGTTTTAGCAGACCTTGCGTTTCGGTGGCGTACGGGTATTGGCTGATTATTCATCAAACCCGTTGACTCGAATTTGACCACCAAACGTTGAATAGTCGATTTTGCGGGACGGTTGTGGGGAGGATAAAAATCACGTAATGTACGGAACAGTTTCTCGACAGATGTTGTTTTAACACCACGGCTGCTATAACCTAAATTTTGAGCGTCTCTATTGAAGGACCCTGTATAAAGGGTAGACAGAGTCCAGGTGCACTCAGGCCATCGTATCGGGCCTATTGTGCTTCTTGTCACAGCGACGATGTCGCCGTTTTTGCTTGTCCACAACTGCTAGTTCTGACCTACCTGTCACCATGGGGTATTCTTATTATTATTATTGTCTATAATACATGGTTATGTATGTCCGACTTCTAAAGAATATGTAACCTAGAATTAGCTTTTTTATACAAAATTCTAATGTGCTAAGGTAAGAAGTCGATGTTGGGGAGGGGATGGAACCTTCGACACAGTAACAAAAACGGGTGACTAATTTTCCATTAACATCTGAAGGTTATGTTTCTCGACGCGCGCGTCGCCAATGAATTTGTACTTTTATGGAGTAGGTTCTTTTCAAAACACATCAAAAAGTAGTGCCTACTTTTTAAATAAAATATTCGTTTTTTTTTTATAATACATTGTACCAATTTTCCTATTAGTTGTTACATTTTTACTTGTATTTCCTTGCTTATTCCTTTCCCATAACCACTGATTTGAGGCCAGTCCTGGAATTTCGTTTTCTCTCCCTGACAGTAATTCAATTCTCATGACATAATTGCTACCTCATTTTAATTTACGATTTCGCTATATTTACGATTATCGATTTCTCTATTATGTATTTAGGATAGTTATAAAAGCCAAACGGGCTGATTTGACACCAGTCCTAGCTTCCACAATAAACACCTCTGATTTCATATGACGTACCTGTTTTTTTTTGTTTTTTGGAAATATCAGATACACTGTTAGTGTTGCAATTTTTATTTAAACATTTCTCTAGTTTCAATAATAGATTACACCAATTTGTCCATTATTTCTCCGCCAGTATCCACCGATCTGAAGCCGGTCCTGGACTTTCATACCAGTCCATCCCTGTTCTCTCCTTAATAATGAAAATTTCTCGCGACAATTGACATACGAGAACAATGTAAAATAGGTATTTATTTATATTTATACAATAATTAAGGTATTCATAATGTGGTGAAAGCAATCCATATAAAAATATAATTATGGAAGTGTTTTTCATAGATACAGAGAAAGTGAGGACAACTATTTTCCATTTTGTATTTTCAACTCGTATTGTTCAGGTGTAAGACTGGGGTCTAGACCGTGCAGTTTCATCTGAACTACGACATCAAACAAATAATCGTAGCATTCCGTCATCGTCTTTGCCTGCTGCCATGTATCTCCCCACACATACACCTAAAATACGAATTAATCTTACAATAAGTAATAAAACTCCCTTAATACTAAACAGGGAAAGGAATACTGCTACTATTATCTATCAGAGGAGATTTGGGATAACTTTTTCGACTTAAACCATTCGAGCAACTCACCCCATGCCTGCGTACGAGAACGGCGCAAGTATGCGGATATTTCTCGATCGTTTCGGCAAGCCGGTCCTTCAGATCCTCCTCGAACGGGGTGTTCTCTATTATGGGCACCACCAGCTCTTCGTCATATCTAAAATTCTGACCAGTCTTCTGGTTCCTGATGCCCTTTATCATCTCCAGGTGGGTGCATTTGAACTCGTGGCCGGGGAAGAGCAGGGTGGCCATCACGGCGGCTTTGGAGTGGGTGTGAATTACCCCTCCGGCGTTCCTCATGGTGTACGCGCACATGAAGAGCGGGGTGCATTGGCTCTTCTTCAGCTTCTTTTCTGGGGGTGGCGTCTCCAGGTCCGTGCCCTCGACGGTTTGGACGAACATGTCGTCCGGTTGGATCCTTTCCTTTTGGACTGCCGAGGGGGCGATGTAGATTTTGTCGGCGTGTTTTATGCTGATCCCGCCACCTCCAGAAAAAAATATATCACACACTTTTATTGGAAATTATACCACGATTTTAAACATAACAATTTTAAATTAAATATATAGCATTTGGTTCATCTATTTTTGTATAAAGATTGTTTAATGCACACTAAAGATCTATACAATTTTCTTTTATGCACAGAAAATAAGAAGCATACGTCAGGGTCTCTCTAAAAATCTCAATATCTCACAAAATACGTCTAAAAATGTTGTAGAATTAAAAAAAGTTAAACCTATGGGGAAAAGAGCGTCAATATATCATTTGGTATTGTACATTCATATTCTGTACTAAATAATATAAAATTACTACAAAATCATTATTGAAAATTAGGTAAAAATTAGGCTTGAAAATAAAAATGTACCTAAGAGCTATAAAACAATAAATTTAATATTTTTAGACAAACTGTAACACTATACTTTGTTGAATTGGTTGCATATTTAGACGACTTAAATTTTTATAAAATAACTTCAAATCAATATTGTTAAAAATAACTACTAATTTATTTTTAAATATTTCAACGAAATAAGATTGAAAGATTGTACCTACCCGTTCCTGTTACCCATCCCAGGTGGTAAAACTGCCTGCACAATTCCGGTATTAAATTCTTTGGATGTTCGTCGGCGTACGATGGGTCTCTGTAAGACATCTTCGTGGTTTTGGCGTATTTGTTGCACTAACCAGTGGAAGAATGACTGATATTTTCTTATCTAATCGCCGCTTTTCTGTTAAGGTCGCTCTAAAAGCCGACTGACTACCGCGAAGATACCTAACCTCAATCAAAATACAAATTGCTGTGCGAACACTGCGATCAACTTGTTTACTTGGTTTCAAGCATGGGCGTGCCTCATAATTTTCTTAGGGAACGTTAATGAATTGTATGTAATTAAAATACACAAAGGAAAATAAGTGACGACACGATTTATATTAACGAATTTTTAATATTATGTAGTACGGTTATTCTGTGCATTGTACTTTTAGGTTTCATTTTAATTGATTTTATACTTAAAAAAGTGAAATCTATAACATTGTGTGACAAATGCACATTAAATAGCCGTAATTTAATCAAACATATGAAAATATCGAAGCTTTTTATGTTTGTTGTAAAACGAGTTTACAATACATTAAGGGAAATTACATCAATTCATGAAAATTAATCTCCTGAAGATGGCGGTAGACTCCGTACAAAATCACAATGGAAGTTATGCAAAATGACCTTCTGAAGATTGTGATAACCTATGATTTTTAGACAAACTGATGGTTCTATCGTGGATCGAATCATATTCTACGATTCTCGAGATGGGATTTGATAATTTTCTTAAATTTAATCTTACCGAGAAAAGCTTTGATTTTTGACAAAAATTCCAAACGTCTTTGAATTTGCTATGCCGTTTTAGAATTATTTTTCTTCTAGAGAAAATATTTTTTTTATGGTAAAAATTTTATAAACGGCAAGGGAAAAATACTGTTTTAAAATCTATTATAGTTCAAATAAAAACTTACAGAAGAACAACTTTACCAACAATTTTTTTAAATTTAGAGGTATTTTCTCAAAAATTTTTGAGCTATCATAAGTATACGACAACAAGGAATCTTAACGCATCTTCCAACATTATCTAGATGTTTACTAAGGCTCTAGTACTGTAAATCAATGGACGTCGTATTGTTCTGTATTCGACTAAAAATAAGTTTTTGAGATTTTTGTTTGAAACTTCCAAAAAATACTGCCTAATTTTTGACCCTGTATACATTATTTCTTCTCCATACTAGTAGAATTAGTAAAAACAAAATATTACTTGTCAACTTGCTATTCACAACTGACAAATACAACACTTGTTTATAAATCTGACTTTAATTAGCTGTCTTTGATGATTTGTATACATAACCTAGTATTCTCGAATGATCGCAGTTCTGTAGAATCAAAGTGAGTGGATCTAAAACAACTAAAAGTAACTACTAGGCAGTCCCGAACCTACGATTTTTCCGAGCCGGGGCAAAAACTTGACATAGGCACCCCTTCCCTCTAACATTTGAGATTAATGATTTTAAAAAACTTACAAAACAAATATACTGGGTGGGATATTTTGTGGCTGGGAGAATAAAAACCCCTAAATTAATGTGCACTCTTTATTTCTTTAGCTTTTCCTTATGTGCTTACATACAACCAGTGTAGACAACGCACAAGCTAGACTGTACACACACCTTCAATCCTTAGGTCCTAGGAGATTTTACTATCTGATCTTGCTATAGCTTTACACGTCAAGCTTTTATTTCCGCGAAAGAATCTATTACCTCATCAAAGTTCGTTTTATAGGCAGTTTTATTTTCGATGGCTATGATCGCGAGGCCAGATAGACGTTTCTGACTAATTATTGAATACAGGTAAGTTTTAATTATTCTTAGTTTGCTGAAACTTCGCTCACAGCTTGTAGATGTCGTCGGTAATGTGCAGCATATCCTTAAAGTTATACTAATATCGGGGAAAATATTCTTGCAGGAAAATAAGTCATGTTTGCATATACGTTGCAACAAGTCTAATGCACTTGTCTTTCTGTTGATTCTGATTACAAGTGCAGCTCGATTTTTAAATATCGCAAGTTCCTGGCAGAAATCAGCTGCGTTTAAGTCTCTGGAATATTTTCGAGCTAGATTGGCTCCATTTTCCTGCAGATTTTCAGTGGACATATTTACAAACACGTGGCCACTGAGGAAGGCAAATTTTCATTCAGGTTCTTCCCGTTTTCTACTCTTGTTCCTATTCCTGTTAAAATTTTACTAAAATTTAAATTTAAAATTAAAAGTTAAAATACTACTTTTATATCTTCGAAAAACAGCTGAGTCGGGACTAGGGTTCTTGTGCTTGATTTTGTCGTGTTGCCTTTTCCCTCTGGAAATTCTTTTGCTTTCGAGTACTGGCACGATTACCAACTTTTCTGATAAAGGTGAGTGCAGCTTCTTCGATCCAATATGCTATTGGTTTCTCTCTCATTTGTTGCAAGATCTTAATAAGCTCTTGCATTAGTGCCATAGAACGCGAAATGATTATGTTCTCTTTCTGTATTTCGAGGTTAACTCTATTAATTTCTCGAAGTATATTAGCCCAAAATTAATATTAGCCTTAAATGAATACTCGATAGTATGACGCGCTTTGGAAGCTAGGCGCTTTAGTGAAATGAGTTTTCTTTCAAAATATGAATTTGGCGCTCCCGTAAATTGCCGCCCGGGGCAGGTCTGTGTCCCCCCCCCCCCAGATCCGGGGATGGTCTTTGTAAATGTCACGTTCACTATAAAAAATCATGTTGTGTTATTATAAACAAAAATAAATGCTTTGGATCCATATAGGGTTAGAAACACATATCCTGGAGTCGATTGTTACGCCACTGGAACAGCCAGGTATATATTTCTGTCAAATTATATCATTTTCGAATTAAATTATGCTGTGTAAAGTCTACATCATTAACATCATCCTACGAAGCGATGCGCTGCTGGGTAGATATCATCTCAGTTTTAATTCTCTTCACATCGTGACTTATTTAATTCGCATCCCTACCGTTCATTTATTATAAAACTGTCCAAATACGTGAAATATAACGACGCAGAACCAGTAAATAATGTACGCTAGACCGTATTTAATTTAGATCCTGTCTACACCACGAGCGAATAAATATTTCCTTCTGCCTCGTTTACTGCCGACGACATTACGCGTTATATTTTGCAATAAACGCACCTTTTCCAGCCACCAATTATGTATTAAATCTCCGAATCGAGATTTAATACATAATCCGAGAAAAATGTACCTCGCTCCGGTTTTACGCTCTCGCGTTGTGAAAAACTTTTTTACTGATCGACGACGAAGCTGACGAAAATGTTTTTTTCAAGTCCTACTCTGTCGAGGGCTTTATTTAAATTGATTAAAATTGGACGGCCTTTTTTCTACCGCCTTCTTCGATCCCGATGCTTAGATTGGATTTGGTTGGGATTGCTTTTTTTCTTCGCTTTGTCGGTTACTCGTCTACGATGGCCCCAGTGGCGTAGCTACAGGTATTTACGTATTCCAAGGAAAGCAACATAAGGAGATATTGTTACCATTAAACTCTGAAATATTTTATTTCATTTCAATTAAAAAGTATACATCGTTGAAAACCAAACTTCTGTTCAAAAATATTTATTATTATGATCAAATAAAAAGCACGGCTCCTCTTAATTGTTTTAATTTCATCTTAACCTAACATTTACAAATAAATATGTAATACTTTTAATTTTTGGCATGCATTAATACTGTATGAGCATTGCTAGTCGCCGTTTCGGTCCTTCTCTTGTGGGTATTCGTCAGGAATTCCGAAAGGCTGCTGCTTTGGGTGTTGGTGGTTGAGTCTGTTGGTTTCCGCTTCTTCTTCTTGCACAGCCACTTAAAGGGCGGCAACAACCTGCGTTAGCATTAATACGATCAGCGAAATCAATAAGTACACGTACAGCGCTTTCGTGAAAACTTAACTTAGTTTAAGAATTCGTTAAAAATTTAAGGAATAACTTTTGGGAAGAACTCTTGGACCCGTCAAATTTCATTTTTAGTTGCGCATATTTTAAAATACAATTAACACATACAGGATTCGTGTATAAGGTATGACGTCACGGATATTTTTTTAATGGTAATCCCCTTTTTTATTACAGTATGTGAAAAAGCATATTTTTTATACACGTTATGGCCATAAACACATTAGTATGAGTATAGGTTACATAAAAAAAATGAAGAAAAACGATTTTACAAATAATATTAAATTTAATGGCATTCCATAATAAAAAGGAGGTTGTCTTTAAAAAAAATATATCGAAGACGTCATACCTACCACACGAATCAACCTGTATGTATTAATTATATTTAAAAAAATGCGCAACTGAAAATAAAATTTGATGGGTACGAGAGTTTTTGTCAAAAGTTATTCCTTGAATTTTCAACGAATTTATACAGGGTTTGACGAGAACGTGGAATCATTTTGATCCACGTTCTAGTCAAACTTGAACGGAGTATGTTGAACCACAAGCGTCTGATCACAAGGAGTTGACAGGACAACAAACAGCCCGTTACGTGAAATAATATGAAGGTAAGTGGACAAAATGAAGGTAAATACATAAAATAGGTAAAAATAAAAGTGTTGACACCGATATGATTTTCGATAGCCGTCTCGTATCGTATTAATTAAGTATAGGAGAGCCCTTGTGAGTGTGGGCACATTTTGAGAATTGAGGTTGAGAGATAATTGGTCTTATAGTATTTTTACAATCGTCCAAGTCTTCAGTCTTGCTACCTTTGCCTTTTACGTAAAATCCAAGTAGTTTGTAACAAGTAGTTAATACCTTACGATAGTACTAACTTACATATTTTTCTTTTGCACGGATCGACTAAAATATAGCCTCGGCGTAATAGAGGCGCACTATTTATATTTTAAGCCTAATAATAATAATAATAAAAAAAAAAAAAAACATTAATTTGTCATTGAAAATTACTTCATCATTTTTCAAAATATTCTCCTTCATGATCTGTACACTTTTGCATGCGTTCGAACCATTTGTCAAAGCATTTTTTCCATTCCGCTTGAGATATCTCCAAAACATGGTGTTTGAACACATCAACGGCTTCTTCTGCCGACGAAAATCGTTGTTCACGCAATTTATTTTTTATGTTAGGGAACAAAAAGAAGTCATTGGGTGGCAAATCAGGACTGTATGGCGGATGACCCATTAATTCAATTTTTTGAGTGTTCAAACATTCGGTTGTAAGACGAGATGTGTTAGAGCTCGCATTGTCATGATGAAGAATGATCCTACGGCGCTTGCTTATTTTCCTTATTTCACCGAAGACTTCCGGCAAACAATTGGCTGTGTACCATTCAGAATTGTCGTTTTATGTTCCTCTAAAGGCACTGTTGCCACATGACCAGTTTTTCCGAAAAAACAGGCGACCATTTTTTTCGAAGTACTTCGAGCGCGAACAACTTTTGTTGGATTTGGTTCTCTTTGGATCTTGCAACACCCATACAGTCGACTTCTGTTTACTTTCCGCCTCATAGGCATAGATTTATGATTCGTCACGTGTTACAATGTTATATTCGTCTTTTGAAGCACCGCCATTGTATTTCTTGAGAATTTGTTTGCATCAACCAACACAAGCACCTTTTTAAGATTCTTTCAAATTATGTGGGATCCAACGAGAACAAACCTTTTTTACAACTAAAAGATCATGAAATATTTTATATATGCTAGTCGAACTAATGCCTAAGGTTGCCTCAATCTCACAGTATGTCACATGACGATCTTGCACTATCAGTTTTTACACAGCATCAATGTTTTATGGCACAATAATTGATTTTAGATGACCTTCAGACCTTCACGAGTCGTCGGTGAGCGAAGACCGGCCACGATTAAATTCGTCACACCAGCGTTTCACAGTGGCAAAGGATGGAACTTTATCGCCAAAAGTGGAAGTAAGTTGATCTTGTTTTGATAATCCAAGTCGAAAGTCGTAATAAATCATCGCAGGAAAAGCTAATTCCATTTAATTCCATTTCTTCGCTGCGATACAATTTTTAAATTACTGTAAATAATACAAATCGCGTTTAAATGATAAAATGTTCTGAAGAAGGTTATGGGCAAAAACGTCAAATTTTCCATTGGAAACGTCAGATGGCGTCTGACAACACTTAGTGTTGCCAAGGCTCAAAATATAAATAGTACCCCTCGTA
This sequence comes from Rosalia funebris, assembly GCA_037954035.1. NCBI lineage: Eukaryota > Metazoa > Arthropoda > Insecta > Coleoptera > Cerambycidae > Rosalia > Rosalia funebris. Next base: position 2,512,042 of record JAZFAV010000007.1, read on the forward strand.
CACGACATTCCACCGTACACCAACCCTCCCCAATACAATTTGTACGCGCGTTTACTTACCACAAAGTGCGGCAAAAGTGAGTGGAGAATATGCAGTAAATTATGGGGTTGGCGGCCGAATTCAGGGGCGCCAGGCTCTGGACGAACGTTGCAATGGCTATGTTGGTCTGAGTCTCGGGGATGTGCCCGTAGACTTGAAGCATATCGAAGACAATATACGGACTCCAGCATATTATGAACACTGCAACATATCGGAAATGAGTTTGGGGAAATTCGAGACATTTGCGGGGGCCGGGGTGGCGCGGCGAACGAAGGGGTTTAAGGATAAAAGCGGAACTGAAATTGGATACGGGAAGCGGGAGATAACGATTAAGATTTATTTGCTTAAATAAAAGCAGGAGTTATGTCGTGGGATTTTGTGTTAACAGGAAGACATACTACATTGTGATATTTACTCTACTGACGATCTACACAGTGCCACCGAACAGAAACTAAGACAAGAAGGTTCACTCTCAGTCGGTACTTTCATCTTGCGCTTACAAAGGCATGCCGCCACGCAGCTGTTGAACGGCGGCCTTCTTGAGTATACGGGGGATACTTTGTGTTACGAGCACTTATTTTTAGTTTTTCCCCAATTGAATCGGATCAAGCTATTTTATTAAAATTATCTATTAATATATTTTCTAATTGTATTGTATATTCTACTATGTTCTTGATGGCACTGTCAAACCGCCAAATGCTAAGTTCTCTGATTTAACGTAAGCTTTTGCTTTAGGGAATAATATTGCCTGTGTCTCTAAACTATTTTGCTCATTGAATTCTAAACACAGTTTGCAGGTGTGTTGTAACAAACACTTTTTTGGCAGATAACCAGTAACGTAAACTAAAGCATTACCTTCTGTACTATTAAGATGTCTATAATTACTTGTAAAAACAATTAAGGATTTTCTTGCGCCTAATTCCGGGACAATAAATTCCTTACAGTCTTCTACCAAGTCGGGACTAATGTTTACTAAAATACCATTTATGTCATTTATGCATCATCGACGTCATCAAGATATTTCAAGGTAAATAATTTTTTAAAAGCTCTGGAACATTGTATAGGTGTCGGATTTCTAGCGTTATCAGAACAATTTCTAATCTGACCAAAAAGTTTTCTAAGCAACCCTGATTGAGGTTTCTGGTCAATCAAAATGTATATCTTTTTGATTTTAATGTTTCCCATAAAGCTTTAACCAATTTAATTGTTAGTTTCCACCCGAATACAAACTTCATTTGATTAGTAACACATTTTCCATCACTGTTAACAACAGTGATGGGAATTCAAATTCTAAAAATTTTAATTGTTTTTGCGTGTCCATAAATGCATTAAATTTATTTAAATGACAGGATTTTAATAAATCGAGAAGATCATTCATGACTTTGATAAAGTTTTCAGTTACCTTTTCATCTGAGGGTAAAACATTAAAGTCTATGTAAGTATATAGAGCAACGGCAACAGAATGGCTGAACACTTTAATAGCTTCTTCCTCGGAGAGTTTGCCGAAAGTGATATTGACGTCTGAGTAATCTTTATCTAAAATAATTAATAGATGGTGGAGCAAATATCTGTCTATTCTAACTTAAAGATAGCTCTCATCTTACTTAAATAATACAAAATATGCTTTCATATTTTACCTAATATTTTATATTACCTTCAAACACTTTTTCTTCCATGTTTGTCATCACAGAAATATCTTTGTAGCTTTTCTTTTCTCTCTCAATACAAGTATTACAAGAGACACTATCTACTAAAATTTTTACTGAATTTTAAAAGTTACTCAGTGGCGAAGCGACCATTAAGGCTGTAAAGCTAGCTAAATTGCACATCATTCCTCGCGTACTCTCCTTTTCCCTCACTGCACCGCGGATCTCAATAAAGTCCGTTAAATCCAAGGTGGCGGAGAGTTAGCCCAGACAGCGCATACGCATTGCCGGTTACCGGAATGCCGACGCAAAGAATGATATGCAATCCTGCCAGTCTCACAGCCTTAATGGACGCTTCGCCACTGAAGTTACTTACTATTTGTTAACAAATTTAATGAAGGAACTACACCGTAATGCAAACGAGCCCTCGAATCATTTCTAATAAAACAGTCTTCAGGAAAATGCAAACTGCAAATTTTTATTCTACTATCTATGGGTGCCAACAAATCCTAATGATTTTTTCCAACTCTGACATCTAAAAAAAGTACTTTATAAATATCTATATGACATAAATTTAATGTATCTAATCCGAGCTGTAGTCCTATTAAATACGTAATCAATTATCTTACTCAGCTTCAGCTTTTGGACACCGAAAAAATGAGACACTAGATCCTGTTTTACTGTTACAGCCATCAGCAGAATACGGTGCCATTTTTAGCTATTCAAGCGCAAATTAATTAAATTCACAATCTAAAATCCGACCGGTATAATACCTTCGCCTGCGGCAATCGGTTCGGTGTCGAGACTGACGGTATACATGCGCCACGTGCATAGTTAGCTAATTGGATGACGGGATGGGGTAAGGAGGGAAACTTAGCCCTTAAACCTTCTTGTTATGGTTTATGTTTGGTGACGGCGTAACTCAAAAACAACCAGACACGTAGCACATTACCTGTCACGATGACGAAAGTGGTCTTCACGGTCTTGACCTTCGCCCTCGGTATGAGCCCCCTAGAGCTGGCTCTCCTGGAGTTGTCGGAACCTTAAATTGAAAACACCTGAGAAGTAAAATCTGTTTATAATCGCATGTAGACACCGACTAAGAATTCTTTGGGAACGGTTACCTAAACGTCCATCTGTGGCGGTCTTCTTCGGCCTGCTGAAGCCGCTAGAGCTCTTCGTCCAGATGGTGATGATGATGACGGCGTAGCAGGTGCTGATGACGGCCGCTGGGAGGGCGAACAGGGTGAGAGAGACGAGGGTCATGTACAGCTGCCATTTCCACGGATCCGAGAATTCTATCCAGCATTGCAACTGACCTGGGCCGGGGTAATGGGGTTGGTCAGTTGGTTTTGGTATTTCAAAGGGAACTTCGTTGGAAAAACGACAGCTGGTTATGTCATAAGTTATTACTACATAAAAGAAGTTCTTTATGTGAACAATGTAATAATAAAAATATGTGGTAGGTAGAAGCAATTCAGTAAAGCTTTGCTCTAGTGCTTGACTATCTGTTGTTATGTTCATAATATATAACGAGTCTCAAATAATATGTCTGGTTTGTTGGATTTCAAGAAATCTTTATGTACAATTCATATAAACACATAAAAAACGCGGGGAAAGATCGAATTTTACATAAAATTTATCTTCGCAGTAATTTTTATGCTATGTTTTCTCATTTAATGTTGCCGCTATTTATAGTGATGCTGCTATATTAGCAGTAGGTAATGACCACGAAGAAGCAGAAGAAAAATTGCAGACATCAGTTAATAAAATTAACGGACAAGAAAGTGGAGAATAAAATTAAATGAATTAAAGTGAGTATTAGTTAACTTCACAAACAGAACTAAGCAACATATATCAATAAGCGTAAATGATAACCAAATTCTATTTTCAAATACAGTTAAATATATTGGTATTACCCTTGAAGCTAGGCTACGCTGGATAGCCTATATCAAAAAGAAAAAAGAAGAACTTATGATTAATTATAGAAAAATGTACTGGTTGATTGGAAGAAACTCTACTCTAACTATTCATAATAGGCTTATGTTGTATAAGCAGATACTTAAACCGGTATGGATCTATGGAATTCAGATGTGGGACTGTGCCAGTGAGATCAATGTACGAACTATTCAAAGGTTTCGGAATAATGTGCTAAGGAACATTGTAGATGCTCCTTGGTATATTCAAACCAGTAATTTCCATTGAGATCTGGGTATGGATGCTGTTGAACAAGCCAGATCCAAGATTGCCAGGAGTCATGAACAATGACGCCTCCAACATGTTAACGTTGAGGCGATCCAGCTCCTTGACAACGCAGGATTGACAAAAAGATTCAAGAGAATCAAACCCTTTGAGTTAGTTCAGTGATGTGATCAAAGCAAAACATTGTGCGCCTTGGTGTGTACCTTAGTTTTTAGTGTACCTAGTTTATTACAAATTTAAAGATATTGTTGTGTATGGCCTTAGTTCTAAGTTTTCTAAGCAGTATTACAAGTTAGGTAAAATTTACTTATTGATCTTTATGATCAGATTGTCCGTGAATGTCCTAAGGAGTATCCATAAATAATAAAAAAAAAAATTGTAATGTATACAGAACTATTTTATTATTTGACAGTTGAAAGTCTCAGCAGATCAAAGGCGTCTATATAAATTTTTTTCATGGTGATAGTAAATGGTCGTTTACTAGAAGAAATTTGCCAAGTAAGCTCGAGAGACTTGAAAAATAATATTAAATCTTAAATACAAACACAATAATGAACTGTGGTTAGTCGAGGACGAGACAACCGATTATAAATGTGATTATGTGGCCCTCGCAGTTAGGCTTTCTACGGGCCGCTCCCTCAAAAATGTTTTGGCAAATTTTTACATATACATGGATACTTGCATACATGTATGTGTAAGACGTATTAATAGCTGAATGGTCGTTTTCTTTGTATAAAAATATTTTCTCACCATACCGAACATCGCTCATGGAAACGACTTTAGACACACGTAATGGTGCATATGTTTAACGGAGTAAATCCGATTTCTTTATGCTCACAAAGTAATTATTATATATGTACTACATACATTATTATAACTTATACATAGTTGCTTCTAGTGCAATTCTTAAGGAACGCCCTGTATTATAGTGTCGTGGTGTCTAAGAAAGCACTTTTATGCTCGGGGGTAATAAACTTAGAAACAAGGAAGAGATTTTTGAAAACATATGTATGGAGCACGGCACTATACGGTTGCGAAACCTGGATGGCAGGGGAAGCAAGTAGGAAGAAATTAGAAGCTTTTGAGATGTGGTGTTACCGAAGAATGATGAAAATACCATGGACTGATAGGGTTAGAAACGAAGAAGTATTGGAGAAAGTCGGCGAGAAAAGAAGTATGTGGAAAAACATAAAGAAGAGAAGAGATAGAATGGTAGGCCACTTGCTGAGACATGGGGGAATAGTCCGCGATATTTGGGAGGCAGAAATAGGAGCGAAGAAAGGCAGAGGTAGGCCTAGATTAGACTACTGCTCGCAAATAGTAAGGGATGTAGGTTGTAGTACAATTAGCGAAATGCGTAGGTTAGCACAAGATAGGAGAAGCTGGAGGTTAGCGTCCAGCCAGTCTTAGGACTGATGACCTCATGATGATGATGATGGTGTTTAATACTACCAGGTATGTAAATATGAAACCGGACTTTGCACATAGATAGCCTAGCTGCTAATGTAATCTGATAAAGGTTTTTATCTCACAACAATACAAGTTTAATACAACAACATCGTTTTTAATAGCGTTCAACATGTCGAATTTTGTGCCTGAAAACTACGATTTGCGGACAGCATTGATTTCCTGTTACCATTTGAAGAACACTGCTGCAGAATCGCATCGAATACTTGTTTAAGCCTACAGCGAGCATGCTCTTGGTAAATCACAGTGCTTTGAGTAGTTTAAAAAATTCAAAAGTGGCAATTTTGACGTGAGAAATGAAGAACACCGAAAAAGTTTGAAGATAGCGAATTGCAAGTATTGTTGGACGAGAATGATGCTTAAACACAGCAGTAACTCGCGGATTAATTAAATGTGACACGAGAAGCCGCCTCCATACGTTTGAAAGCCATGGGAAAGATCCAGAAGATGGGAAAATGGGTTCCACGTGAACTGAATGAAAGACAGCAGGAAAACCGAAAAAAAAACATTTGCGAAATGCTGCTCGCCAGGTACAAAAGAAAGTCATTTATCCATCGAATTGTGACTGGCGATGAAAAGTGGATATATTTCGAGAACCTAAGTGTAAAAAATTATGGGTAACTCCAGGCGAAGCATCGACATCGACTGCAAGGCCAAATCGCTATGGACAGAAGACAATGCTCTGTGTTTGGTGGGATCAGAAGGGTGTGATCTATTATGAGCTGCTAAAACTTCACCAAACCGTTAATACTGAACGCTACGGACAAAAATGATCGATTTGAATCAAGATTTGCAAGAAAAACGACCAGAATACAACAGAGTAATTTTGCTTCATGATAATGCGCCACCACATACGGCAAAACCGGTCAAGGAAACGACTGAGGCGTTTAGTTGGGAAATATTTTCGCATGGGGCTTACTCACCAGATTTGGCTCCGTCCGATTACTACTTATTTGCTGAGCAGGGCTTCATTTCTTACGAAAATATACGAAAATGGCTCGATGACTGGTTTGCCTCAAAAGAGCAAGAATTTTTTTGGCATGGAATCCACAAATTGTTAGAGAGATGGGAAAAATGTATAGCTAGCAATGGGCAATATTTTTTATCACTTTCATACAATAAACGTGTATTTTCTATACAAAAAACTGCTGTCTCATATTTACATACCTGTATTTTTAGGATTGCAATTATGGAAAATAAATACCTTGTACCACTTTTTCTTCATACAGAATTAATATTGGAATGGAGAACAAGACGCTAAATAACCAGGCGGCAATGATAAGACATTTGGCTCTTCTCCCTAAAAAAAAAAAAAAAAAAGCCGCAATAAAACCCGTCAATGTAATTGGAAAAGGGAAATTTTAATTTTAACTCCAGCGTGTATTTCTAAAGATACGTGTATAGTCCAATGAAAATCGTGGAGCTCTTATCGAGTTTTTCATTAAATATTTTTTCGCAAAGGGTACAAGCTAAGGTTAGAATTAAAGAAAACTCGACTGAAATTATATTCGAATATCAGTTTATTTCCACTTACAACTGCCTGAGAATTTCATCGGGTGTCTGATTGCGTCATATCGGTCTATACTGAGGGCTACTAAGACGTAAGTTGAGGCGTATGTGACTACTACCTAGAATATTTGAAAGATCACATACAACATATAACTTTTTACATCATATAGATATATCAGAGGCCACCTCAGTTCAAACGCGCATCTAACGATGACCTACCTTTCAGGTACGCATAATTTTATTATAGACGCTGGTATGGGTATAGTGCGAGTCATCATCCACCTTCCTTATGCTCCAGATATTAGCCCCCTGAACTATCATTGTCTTCACGTGTTAATCAGTTCTCGCACTGACTGAGCGGACTGAATTTGAACTACTAACGTGATCGAGTCTACGTTAGTAGTTCAAATTCAAGGTAGAAATGACCAAGGGACGTTTCAAGGGGTGAATAAATTGGGGGAAAGGTAGTGAACTGACCATCAACATACCCGGTTGTCTTTGATAACTTTTTTGCATGCATGTTTGAATGAGATGCCTTGTAGAATACATGTAGAAATAATAAAAAGCCAACAATCACGATACTGTCAAAATGTGCTACAGCAGTTGAAACATAGATAGAGCTGTTGCAGTTTGCTAACTGCTACAGATAAAATTTTAGTGAATTTATATGTCCTAATAATTTTCGAGTTTCCCTGTATGACAGCGCTTGCAGTTAAACCGAACACGCGGTACTAAATTGCGGAAGGAGTGAATAATCAGCAAATACTTTATTGAAATTGTGTAAATATTAGCGAAAATATGAGTATATGAAGTTCATTTTTGTGTGAAGTGTATATTTAAAATAACATCAACTTCTGATACAGCTTTTTTCTTTGATGAATAACGTCGTTGATCCTTGTCAATATTTTATCACATTGCTACATTATTTTTTTTTAAGTTTGCACACACAGTAATCGATTTCATTCCCCTAAAGGCCGCGGAAGCGAAAGTTACACATAAAGATGAGGATAAACACATCCATGCTCAGGGAGTGGTGCCAATCTCTCTCCTTTGAGATTCGAACTCAAGCATACAATGGCTTCAATACTGGGCTCAGTCTGCCGCGCCAGACATTGATATTGTTATAGCCACATCTATAGGAGAATACGATAGGTCACCCAACCATGTTGTGGTTGCGGAGCAAAGTGCTGCCCTTTTATTAGCTCCGCGTCGAGCAACTCTCCTGAATAACCTATCGTATTTTCTGCATTTCATTTCACCTAGTTTCACGAATTAAAGCCATAGCGATAAATGCTTTTAAAACTGGAAATCTGACAAAATATTTCATAGAGATTAGAAAGATCTTAGAGTCCAGTAATTGAATCGCCTTACTATAAAAACATTAACGACTATGTACTCGTATGTACCTGAAGAAACCTGATGACTTTGCACGCGATGTTGCCGGCATTCCAGCTGACTGTGATCCTCCAAATAATGTCTGTTAGTACGCTGATAAGACCGACTGATAAATCTAAAAAAAGAATAAGCTTAAAGAATGAATAGCGTGTAACAATATTTGAATATTTTATATATACACTCACAGACAAAAATATTGCATATTTTATTTTAAGTCATTATTATTATTTAATTCTTTTTCCTTTAAAATTTTTGTGTTCTTTATTGCTAGATACCCAGCACTGGAGGGTTTTAAGTATGTATACTGAAATTTATTTCGGATAAAAGAATGTTTAGACATAGCCTTTATAACTGAATAAGCAATTATGTTACAAATTACAAACATATCATTGTGTGCCTTGGCGACTAACAACGACTGCTGTTTTGTTTGTTGTTATCAGAATGACATGTCCAGTATTTTATTTATTATTTCGGTAGTTTTGGTTAGTGAGATGTCACATTTAAGCCAGTTAGTTTCTGTTAAAATAGTTATTTTAGCCAACCAGGATTACAGAAATGAAGATATTGTGAGGAGATTGCATATTTATCAATCGACTGTTTTTCGTATAGTAAAACGATGAGACTAGAGAATACAAAAGACGACCTGGCTAAGGACTTAAAAGATTTACATATAACGCCAAGAGATGACCAATATTTGAGTATTCTATCTTTGCGAAATCGCTCGCTTAAAGCACCGCATCTGAAAAATGAATTACTGATTACAAGACAAGTCAATGTAAGTGTTAAAACAGTAATAAGGAGACTTAAAGAAGTCGGTTTAAACCTGAAATGTCCTGCTAGAGTTCCTAGGCTTCTACCACGTCACAAGACCAGATGGTTACAATTTGCAAGAGCCCATTCTAGTTGGAATGAACATCAATGGGAAAAAGTCCTTTTCACAGACGAAACAAGAATAGAATTAAGGAATCCGCAATACAGACGGTCTGGGGAACGTTTTGCAGAATGTTATCTTGCACTAAACGTTAGTTTTGGTGGCGGTTCCATTATGCTTCGGGAGGCATTAGTCGGGAGAGTCACACGGAGCTTGTTGGGGTAAATTTAAGAATGAATACTGTCTGATCCTTGAACAGCATGTTTTGCCTTATGCCGGCTTCATTGGGTATGATATATTTGTGCTAATGCATGATAATGTCCGGGTTCATGCCACTAGAACAGTGATCCAGTACTTTGAGGATGTCGGGATTGAGCCACTAAAGTGGCCACCAATGAGTCCCTGATCGTAATCCCATAGAACATCTATGGGACATTCTGAAGCGACATATACGAGCACGAAATCCAGCTCCTAACTCAATTGCAAAATTAGGAATTGGTGCACAGGAAGAATGGAATAAAATTCCGCAAGAACTCACCAAAGATTTTCTGCGGAGCATGCCTAGAAGGATGCAGGCTATCGCTAGAGCTAGAGGAGAAAACACTAAGTACTAATTTTCCATTATGTTGCCTTAAAGTATTATCGTTATTGTTTACTTTTTCTAATTAAATGTGATAACCAAATTCAGGCTATTTTATTAGTTCCTCTATAAATCTGTTTTAAAGCTTCAATATGTAATATTATTTGACAATAATATACGTAAAACACTCCAGTGCAGGGTATCTAGCAATAAAAAACACAAAAAGTTTTAATGGAAAAAATAAAATAAAAATAATGACTTACAATAAAATATGCAATATTTTTGTCTGTGGGTGTATTTTTAAATAACTGGGTAACAGGTAAATAAATATGAAAAAAAAACGACACTTCCATATTTGCTTTTGGAGACTTATTTTAAAATTTGGACAGAAGAAGTCAGTAGATATAAATTAACACTTATGGGTTTTTGTATGACATCTCTTTCTTTTTAAGTAACTATTAAATCTGATAAATTTTAGAGCTCTAGTTGGCATACCTGCAAATGCTAAATGGGTGATGAAATAATTCATACGGCTCTTCCTTGATCTGCCTATTGTGAGAGAATAAAGGACACCTAGATTTCCCGCGACGATTACTATGAATAAGAGCCATAATACTGTGAATTGTTCTACCTGAAAAAAAAAAAAATAATAAATAAAATTAAATATTTTAGAAATATATTTAGGTTAAGGCAGATTCTTGGAATATAAATGTCGGTGGCAAATATTTTGTACCTTTTCTTTGATGAAATACTAGGGTCAATCAAAAATCCACAAAAATTCGAGAAGACGTAAGAAAGCCTGATAAATGCAATGGCGCTCTCCATCTCCTTCTATGCATTCTTAGTAGGACAGAATTTCAAAAAAATTATCTATTGATCTCGATACCTGAAGAGTTTTTCTCGGTTTGAGAGGAAACCGTAAATTGGTTACTGCCGTGTTCACGAGGATTTTTTACGTAGACTTGGACGTTAATTACGTCCATTTTAAGCTATAAAATATTCTGAAAAATTCCCTTACTATAGTCTATCGAATTTTTCTCTCTAAAAAACGTTTTCCCGAGAAAAAAGTAAGTTGTGTAGATGTAAGAAGGCCTGATAAATGGTATGGCGCTTTCCGTTTCCTTCTAAAAGCGAAAGTTTTCTTAGTAGGACAGAATTTCAAAAAAATAATCTATTTATCTCGACACCCGAACAGCTTTTCTCGGTTTATGAGGAAACCGTGCGTTTTTCAGTAAAACGGAGATTACTGTCGTATTTACGAGACATTTTTACGTGGTATTCAATGTCATCTGCGTCGATTTGAAGCTCTTAATTTTTCTGAAAAATTCCCTTACTATAGCCCAATAAAATTTTTCTCCCTAAAAAACGTCTCGAGAAAAAAATCGCAAAAATTCCTGTAGACGTAAGTAAGCCTGAAAGTGGTGATTAGTTAAAAAAATATTGAATAGTTGAAAATTCCAACTTGGTTAAAAAAAAATCATTTGTTTTATTTATTTCAATAGGAAGCTGTTACCCAAAATAATTATAGACAAAATTTGTTATCACTCGTTACCATTGTTTAAACATCTCCTGATGATACAATTAGTATTAGGGACCATTCATTTATAACAGTAATAAGTACTTACCACGACGGCCATTGGCTTACTTCAATAATAGACAAATCTAATGTTTCTACCTTTATTCAATTAAATTAGCAAACAAAAAACAAAACTTAACCATAATATTTCGTATTTCTACACCACTACCCTAGCTTCTTATGGAGCCTTTTTGCTTTGAAACGTTTGCTCGAACAGCATTTTCTTGTACTCCTCATCGATCCTGGTGGTTTCATCTAACCTCCTGCTGACCTCATTCAACATTTTATCCAACACCTGCTTATTCTTCAACAGACTTATCTCGAACTTCTTCCTATCCAGCCTGTAGGCTTGCGTCGTCTCGATTGCTACCACAGTAGCTGTTCTGGTCTGCCCTTTGAAGAGTAGGGATATCTCTCCGAAGTAAGCGCCGTCTTGCAAATGGCATATCTCCTTTCCCGAACAAGTGTACACGGCGACGGTGCCGCTGGACAGGAAGTACATGGCGTCGCCGTACGTGCCATGGCGTATGATAGTATCGTTGGGTAAAAATATTTCCGGACGTAAATATTGGACGAGATTCTGTAATTCCGTGGGGTTGAGATTGGCGAAGAGGGAGACGCTTTCTATCAAGGATTTGCACAGGTGCATGTTGACGTCTATCTTGAGGTTATTCGATAGCATACTGTTGACTTGCTCTTCGTTGATGTACTTCGATTGATACTTGAAGTGGTAGTAATGGGATATTCGTTCTTTTAGACTCAATGGCAACTGTTTTCTCTTCATATACTCGTCCAGTTGATTGATGAGTTCTAAAAATTTGATGTCTACCGATCTAGAGTTTAAAATGGCGATTGCTAATATGATCCAGACGAATCCGACGACGATTTTCCCGATGAAGTAGGTGATCACAGCGGTTATATATTCTTCGGGGAGTATTTCCTCATAAATCTTCGTTACGCGGACGCCCAGGATGTAAGCCGAACTCTTGAAGAAGGCGCTGAAGTACTGTATGTATAAGCTCTTGTCGGACAATCCGTATCTGGTAAACCACGTCTCGCTTTGGTTTGACTGAGTGATATACTTTCGCGTTAGTCTAGGAACTCCGTACTGTAGGCAAGCCATCCAGTGGACCACGTTCAAGATGATTATAAACGTGTAGATTAAGAGCAGCGTCCCTCTGGAGTTGTTCCTCATGTATCGGGAGATCCTCTCCACGCAGAACAGCAGAGATACGAGCCTGATGATTCGAAGCAAGGCAAGGACGTTCACCAGTGCCATCCAGTAATAAAAACCACGAAAGCGAGGTACGTTGTACAGCAATACCTTAGGTATGGACGACAATATATCGCAGGTGAAGTACGGACTGCTAACGTAGTGTTTGGCCGTAACGAGCGGCCGCAACTCGACGGTGTTCGAGTACTTTCTGTCGAATCCGCAAAAGAAATTTAAAGGGATGTGTAATATAAAGAGGGCGTGCGTAATCGAACTGTATAAAGAGTAAAAATTTATACTTTGATAATGTCTCTCTCTCGTGAATCCATACTGAAGCGGCTTCGTCACCAGCGTTGTACCGTACAAGAAAATCAGGTATACATCGTACCACATCCTAAAATTACTGTAGGGGTGTATCACGAAACGCGCCATTTTTAACTGCCTCTCTTGTTCTCTCTTAATGGAAATCAGACTTCGGAAATAGTGGAGACTTAACGGGTTATCGCCGGACACCAAAGTGCTACGCTGAAATCTTCTACACAACCTTCGCAGGAGGCAGCCTTCTTCACCTCTCTCTTCGGTTGGAGGTTTTATTGTGCAAACATGTGCCATTTTTGACAGCTGTTTATTTTTAAACGTCAAATTGGATTGCCTACTGAGGGATGTCAACCGGAAAAATGCGAGGGACCTGGACAAGGGACGAGTTAAGCTGGCTTCAGAGAATCATGTAGTGTTGCTTGTAAACGCTCGATTTTTAAAAGTTATGTGTGAGATATTTACTCAATTTTTTTTAATTGAAAGAATATTTTATGACATTAAGTATGGAATATAATGTCGTTCAACTATCTGCCGCAGCTTTGCTTGGTGGCACGTATTGGGAAGGTATAATTTTCGATGACTTTGTCGCATAAATCTGGGTGAATTTGCTGGACGGCTTTCGTTACGTTGACTTTGAGGGCATCAATTGTTTGCGGTTTATTCGCATAGACCTGCGATTTAAGATAGCCCCAAGGGAAGAAGTCTAAAGGCGTTAAATCGCACGATCTCGGTGGCACGTCGCCGCTGGGCGAGATAACCATGCTCTCAAATCGCTCGTGCAGAATGTCTATCGTGGCATGCACGATGCGCTGAGTGACAAGTAGCGCCGTCCCGTTGGAACCACATGTCGTCGGTATTTATATTATCTAGTTTAAGCCGCAAGAAGTTGCTTATCATCGATCTGTAGTGCTCGCCGTTGACGGTTATGGCAATGCCAGTTTCGCCTTGGAAGAAGTACGGATCAATGATTCCCCTAGACCAAAATCCGCACCAAACAGTGACTTATCGGGATGCAGAATTTCTTGGTATATAGAGGAGTGACTACAGTTGTCCAGTTATTGAGTGCTGAAGAAAATATTTGCAAGGTATGGCGAAACGTGTAATTAACCTAAAATCAAACCAGGCCATGGAAGGGCACCATATATTCATCCAAAGAGTTGATAATTTGCGAAAACACTGGTTTCGTAGAAATCAGCTCTTTTCATCTTCTACAATCTGGAATGGTGCCTATAGATATACAAAACTCAAGAAAACTATTCTCCACTATACGCTAATATCATCAGGTATTACATTAAGTATTTACAAGAGACAATTCCGTCTCGCGAGAAAAGAAAAGCCATAAGCAAAGTCGTAATTCATCCTTTTAGTATAAGGCCAGGAAGTGGTACGATATATACCTTACTTTAAAATATTTTATTGTACTTTTTGCCTTTGTTACAGTTCTTAATTTTAATCTAAGTGCTAATATATATAATGATATAATATAGAAATATTTAATCGAAATATTTAACAAGCCTCGTCTTTTTGGCAAGCGTATTTCAGACACACCCGGTATGCTCTGAGGCGCCTGGTCGATGGAATGACCTCTTAGACCTTTTGATTTTTTAAATTGGTGGTTATTATGCAGCTCCCTTTAATCTGCAATTATCTTTCTCGTATGCATTCGCTTTTGTTAATTTGTGTTGCTTTTATGTTTTTGTGTTTTGTTAATCTTCTATGTTTAGTATTGTAGGGAAAGTTTATAAAAAACCTACTTTAAATAATTTGGTTATGATACTATGTTTCTTTCTTATTTATTTTTATTGTTTACGTTTCTTTTTTGTCAATTAGCTGTATGATATTCGCGCTTGACGTCGCCTGCAAAACGGCATATGGGTGTTATCTTTAATGATTTCCTCTGTTTAAGTATAGAGGTGATGTTATCTGTGTTTGTAAGTTATTCATCTAAGTTTTCATGGAGGTATTTATGTGTATGTTGTTCATTATATTTATGTTTTTCTAATTTATTTGCGTATTATAGAATTTTGCCGCTATTTGTTTGATGTATTGTTTTATATATGTTAGTCCTGTCATTTCATGTAGTGTTTGTATGTTTATGTATCTGTCTGAGTTTGTTAATAGTCATAGTATCTCCTTTTGTTCATTGTTAATGTTCATAAACAGGGAATTTCGTCTCGGAAAATATCTGCTACGTATTCGCTGCCTAAGTCGACAGTGCAAGACATTATCAATTTGTATAGAAAAACTCGATGCACATCCTAAAGGAAGAAGACTGGTCGACCATCCCAAATTTCACGCTTAATCAACATGCTCTGAAGAAGATTGTAACAACAAACTGACGATCCAGTGCAAAATAAATGATGGTACTTGGAGGCCACCCATTGGAAAACATATTTTTGTATCCACAACTAAACGCTCAATAAAGAAAATAGGATACAAATTCTACAAGGTAAAGTTTGATTCTTTACATTTTACTTTTGCACTTATCGATTTCTCCTTCAGGTAAAATAAAAGCCGTTATTAACTAAACGACAGAAAATCAATCGGTTACGGTGGGCCGGAGAACATAGGTACTGGCCTTTACAATAATGACATCAGCTAATTTGGAGCGACGAATTCAAATTTGAAATCTGTTCGAGTGATACAAAAAAACCCTACAGAAAACTTATCATCCTGACTGTTTGGTTAGGAAAGTGAAGTTCCCTGCGCCGTTTATGAACTGGGGGTGTATGAGTCGTATGGGTGTAGGAAAATTACATTTCGTAGATGGTATTGTGACAGCTGAAAAATATAAACAAATATTGACACACAGTTTATTGCCGTATGTACCAATATGTCAAGGCACTGACGCACAGTATATTTTCCAGCAGGATGTTGCTGCATGTCACACAGCAAAAACTGTCAAAGCTTGGTTTACAGAACATAATGTTCCTGTTATGGAATGGCCCTCTAGCAGTCCAGACCTCTCACCAATAGAAACGTTGTGGCATAAAATCGAAAAACGATCTTCGCACCAAATTGCAAGAAATTTGGGACAGCTCGCTTCTTGAAGAGTGCGCTAAGCTGGCAGATACAATGCCTGTCAGAATTAAAGTTCTTATTATTAATAAAAGTGATGTAACACGGTTTTGATGAATCGATCGAACTATTCTGAACCACGAATTTTAATGTTTTTTGTTAACAAACTTGTGACTGACACATTATAACGTAGTAATATTTCATCGTATTTAAGTTATAAGCTTATACTTTATTTCTGTTATAAATATTTTTCTTTAATACAATAGTCTTGAGAGTGTTATTACTTTTATTTAAATATATCAGTTGTAAAATGATGCTTGGCCGAACTATTATGAGCCTGGGCTCGTAGTTACTGTGCAATACAATTGAATATGAGCAATTGAGTAATATAATGTACACGACTATTGTTTTAAAATAAAGGTTTAAAAGATAAAAATTGGGAAATTATCCTAACAGTTTCAATAATGTCTTATCCTTATTTAAAGGTTTACATTTTAAGTTATTTATTCTTAATCATTTATCACGTTGTTAGTTGACATTTAAGTATTAGTTACTTCTATTTATTAGTATTGTTTTCCATGAGAATAAGAAATTGGAGCGGAGATTAAATAAAGACACATTTATTCCTATAGGTATTGGAAATAACCCGATTGAATACTCTGGAATAATTACTATTTTATACAAGCATATTTCTATAGACTGAAAGGACCATACCACTTTATTATTTCAAATTTATCCGATCACCGTTTTTCGATAATGAGTTGAACTACCATCTTATTTCCATAGCGCTATCAATTTAGTGGAGTAATATTTTTGACCATCTAATTTGCCAAAAGTGCTCTATACATATGAAAACTCTAAGGCGGCCAGATAACTGTCAAATAATATGACATCTGGCGATAAGTAATTGCCATGATGCACTCCGGCACGATCCAGCCCCAGGAAGATCCTAGGCAGAGATTAAGCTGTTGGCAGAGGTTCAAGAATAAAATCGACGACTGGGTGGCGATTTCAGTTGATAACCCCCACGCCCTCGGTTACTTCCGGAGCCGCGTGGAAGTGGAAAAGGAAAAAAGGAGACAGCTCAGCGCAGGACGTTTCGTCATCCATCCCTTCAGTGAATTCCAAAAATGGTACGACATGTATCGAATCTACTTGTACCTGTCCATTCTGGTGACTGTCCCGATGGAGTTTGGTTTCGCGAGACGCACTAATTACTATCCACGTTTAGTATACGGGGTGTACACTCTGTTTACTGCGGGTCTTTCTTGGATTGACATCTTCCTAAACTTTTTCACCGGATACGTAAGTACACGAAGGTCTGTCCATTTGAGCCGCAAGGAAATTGCCAACAACTACGTTTATAGCCCGTACTTTGCTTGCGACGTACTGTCTTCCATACCAAAGATTCTTTTTTATCACTTCATTGCACGAGGAGCTACCCTAAGGCGTTGTGTAGGAGCGATAAATATGATTAGTTTGTGTAGAATCGTAAGGGTTATTTCAGTGACGGTTTGCGCGGAAAAAGTCTCTCGTTACACACAGATGAAGAGAGGCCCTATTGTATTGTTACAAATATTAATAATACTCATTATACTGGGCCATTGGTTGTGCTGTCTCCAGTTCGGCGTTCCCAGGTTCGTACGTATGTACATGCTCCAGAAGCAGCAAAACGATACATGGTTTGTTAGGGTAGGCCTGCACGATAATAATATGGCCAGGCAGTATCTGCACTCGTTCTTCAAAAGTTCAGCTTACTTTTTGGGCGCCCGTATAACGAGAGCATACGAGGAGAAGTTGCCAGAGGAGTTCCTCATGGGGATACTCACGTATTTTATTGGAAAATTCGTGGTTGCCTTGGTGTGGATAGTTTTCGCCGTTACCATATTGAATTCTAGATCTGTGGAAATAAAATTTGCAGAGGTCATTAATCAATTGGACGAGTACATGGCTCAAAAGCAGCTGCCTTTGAAACTACGTGAAAGGATATCGTACTATTACCAATTCAAATATAAGAAGAAGTATTTAAACGAAGAGCAGACTACAAACTACCTGTCCAATCACCTAAAGAAAGACGTCAATATGCACTTATGTAGCTCGCTGATTCAAAACGTCTCTTTGTTTTCCACCTTGAACGCGGAAGAACTTTCCAAAGTAGTCCACTACTTAGTACCCGAGATATTTCTGCCCAACGATGTGATCATTCAATCTGGAATGTATGGAGACGCCATGTATTTCATATCCAGCGGTACCGTCGCCGTATACACGCGGTCGGGTAAGGAAATCTGCCATCTGCAGGACGGAGCTTATTTTGGAGAAATTTCCTTGCTTCTCAGAGGTCAGACGAGGATGGCGACCGTCGTCGCTATCGAGATAACTCAAGTCTATCGATTAGATAAGAAAAACTTCGATAGATGTATGCTGACCAATAAAAAAGTTTTCCGAAAGCTATCGCAACACGCCAAGAGTAGATTGGGGGAGGCCACGAAGCTGGAGGAGGAGTACAAGAAGACGTTGTTCGAGCAGACTTTCCAGACACAAGACGCCAAGGACGTGTAGAATAGTAAATGCATTGTTAATGTAAATGTTAATTTTTCATTGTTTCATTTTTTGGAATAAAGTATATGTTATGTAATTTTCCTCTCAGTTATTTCTTTTTGATGCACATATAGGTATAGTAAAGACTATAGGACGATAAGCACAGTGAATGGGCCCCAGAGAGATATCTAGATAATCTTCTGATGAATTTCATTGCAATTGGTTAAACCGTTTTTGAGAAAAAAATTATTTTCTGATTTTTGATTTTTTTCGGTTTATTCAAAAACCAAAGCGATCTGAAACTTGCAGGATCAACGTATCTCATTTGTACCAACATACACTCAAAGCATGATCCAGATATCCATCTGGGGACAATTTACTATGCTTATCGTCCTATGGCCTTTGCAGAGAAGTCTGTAGAAGAAGAATCTTAGTCAATGAAGCATCATAACAATAGGACAGAAATATGTTCGAGGAGAAAGTATTAAGGAAAATACCCCTTGATTTCCCTAACAGGTCCTACCTGTTATCCGTTTTTAAACAGTTTTCTCTTTTGTAATTCATGTAGTTGCAAATATTGCACTGGATTGGATATGTGGTTTGATGATAGGTTGCCAAAGAAGATATTGTGCATAAAGTAAGACTATTAAGCCTTCTAAATGATGATAGATATGATTTCGTAGGAATACCTACGTCTTGGAAGAGAGCGAATAGAGACAGGAAGAAGCTAAGGGAGGCCAAGTCACAACTGTAGTCGTAGCTCTACACCACCATAACAGCGAGAGATCGAGAGATAGATAGACAGATAGAGAGAGTACTGGGAGAAAACTTTTATTACACAATTTAACGGTTAAGTAAATGTTCGAATCGTGCCCATTTGACAGGTTGACAGGATGTGCATCGGGGATAAATTCAAGTATGTAAAACAGAACGTAACCTTGAATATATCGAATCTAACCTGAAGAGTGCACTAAGATGAAGCCTGGATGGTGTCGTCGTTGTTAGATTTCCATGGATACGTAAAAATATTACAGCAATTTGACGTCAAATACGTATAAAATGACACACGTTTGCGCACTTGAAAAGTCTCAGGTTCTCACAGCGGCAGAAACTGGCGTAACAGCAAGACGTTGCCGGCTGTTACGCAAGAAGTTCCAGCAATGCATACTGATTTCCGACGAGAACCCGCACAGCCTGTTGTACTTCCGCAGCGAACGCTCCTTCCGCGAGGAGAGGAGGCGACAGATGTGCACCAACCCCAACACCATCCACCCGTTCAGCAAGTGGCGGAAGTGGTATGACATTTACCTGATTTACTTGTACGCATCCTTGCTGATCTCAAAGCCGTTGGATGCTTGCTTCATGACGATGCGACGGTATAGCCTCGTACCGGGTTACAGAGAATACAGCTTGTTCACCGACGTTTTGTCCTGGATAGATATCGCCATGAACTTCTTCACTGGCTTGTACTTAAAGAATGCCAACACTGTTGAACTACGCCCTTCTGTTATAGCCAAGAGGTACATATCCAGTCCGTATTGGGCCATCGACGTGATATCTTCAGTCCCCAAGGCTCTATTCTGCTATGCCTTCATTCAGAATAGGATGTCTCACGTGAAGTTCGTTATAGGATTACTGAATGTTATGTGTTTGTTTAAGATAATGAGGCTGGCCTCTCTTCTGGTCTATGTTCATCGGACTGCTGTGTACTTCAATCAAGGACATAGAAGCAGAATTTTGACGGTGTGTAATATAGTAATACTGATAGTAGTTTCTCACTGGTTGGCGTGTTTGCATTTTGGCGCCTCCAAATTCGTCAGATACCATTTCTGGCCGTCGCGGTGGAACGACACCTGGATCACGCGTGCGGGCTTGAAAGACGCGAGCACGACGATGCAGTACGTCCATTCCTTTTTCAAAAGTACCGCTTATGTTTTGGGGGTGCAGATATCGAGCATTTACTACAAGGAATTACCTGAGGAATATATACTGGGTATTCTAACGTATGTCCTTGGAAAAATTATGGTTATTTACACCTGGGTGGTGATGGCCGTCGCTATACTAAACTCCAGATCTACCAATATCAAATTTGCTGAACTGATAAATCAGTTGGAAGAATACATGGCGCGTAGACACCTACCATTGAATCTAAGAAGTAGAATATCGAAGTATTACTACTACAAGTATGAGAAGAAATACGTTAAAGAAGCATCTTTGTCCACTTTACTGAGTACGAGCTTGAAAAAGGAGATCAACGTTCACCTTTGCAGGTCAGTAATAAAAAACGTTTCTCTGTTCGCCGACATGAACCCGGCGGAGGTTAGCAAGATCGTCGAGTGTCTCGTCCTTGAAATCTTTTTACCCAACGACACGATCTTTACTTCGGGATCTCTCGGCAACGAGATGTATTTTCTTGCCAGCGGTACGGTTGCAGTCTACGCCAAATCGGGGAAGGAGATCTGTCACTTGGAGGACGGTGCTTATTTCGGGGAGATATCCTTGATCCTTCAATCCCAAATCAGGGTGGCATCGGTGGTTGCCATTGATATGTGCCAGGTCTACAGACTCAACAAGCGAGATTTTGATATCCTCCTTTTGAACAATAAGAAAGTCATGGATAAGATAATCCGATCTGCTGAAATAAAACTGAAGCAATTTAAGAAACTCGATGATGATTATCGGAAGACGTTGTTCGAGAAGTCTTTTCAAGATGCCAGCCCCAAAGTGGAGTAATTAAGTTTTGTAATGTTTGGTAATTCTGATGTTTGAAAAATAAACAATGATATTTACGTTATTTAATTTATTATAAAAATTATACTACAATTAAAATATTCGTTTACAAACATTTTTGAAATTTAACTCAGTAAAATAAATTGCTTGTTTTATTTTATACCTTTGTACAAGTACCTATTTTAACATCATTATTACTAAAGAAATATATAATAAGCAAAAATGGTTTTATACTAAAGTAATCCGGGCAATCTAAAGCCTAATGCCCTGCTGAGAGTCTGTTAGAATTAATGGAATGATTGGGGAAATTAGTTGGAGAGCATTTGGATGCCTTGTAGACCTCTAGTATAATTCGGATAATTTCGGGAGCCCTTTTCGTCTGAAACTGCTTACGAAATTGCTCTAAAAAGATTAATAACAACAAAGATATAATGCACCTTTGTGATAAGTATTAGAATTCGTTTTTACAGCTCAAAATGAATTGAAGGTTATTATAACTTTTGTTAATTCAAATATTCATGTCTCATTCATAGTTAAATGAGAAATAAAGAAGAAATCTTCATAAAAATATACATAAAAATTATTAAATGAAGCATTTAATAATTGAAATGAAAATTGAAGCAATGATTTTTTTTCAGTTTTATATTAAATGGACAGCGCATTCTCTAATTCAATGAAGCCACGCATACTTGATATGCGTGTTTAATTATGTGACGAATACCGTCACGATAGCCAAGTTAGTTTGGGCGCGTTTTGTGGCAAATGCGACTCGGTACTGACTGTTGTGAACTTAGTCCGATTTTAAGCGCCAGCACTAGCAATGTCACTAGGCACTAGGACCGCAGTATAGGTTTCTACTGATTATTCCTTCAAGGACTCACGTTTTTGACCGAGAAAACAATAGAAGACGTTTTTGTAGAAGACAAATTTGGTATGCAACAGAGTTATGGTTACACTTGCTGTATGACACGTTGAGCACGTTGAGCACGTCAAGATGAAAATGTGCTTCATTGCTGACCAGAATTTTGTTGCAAAAATTAGCAACAGCTCCTCTTTTTTTAACACCCAATTAACGGATGTACGACGTCACAAATGGTCTGTAATTTTTAATTGTTGTGTCAACTGAATTTGTATGTTGACAGATGCAGATCTCTCTTTAAAAGCATATTGGCTCCTGACAAATTCAATTGTTGTACAGAGTGAGCGAAACTCGATGTCTCAGCTCTATTTATAAGAAAAGAAAAAACGATAGAAAAAGTCTGAAAAGAGGTTCTTAAATGAGATTCAGTAAGGTCCATTTTAAGCCGAATTTACATATTTTTCCATATTTGGAAACTGCAGGAATGACGTCATCGAATTCTTTTTTCCCAGAAACATACCTATATTTTTAGGCATATTTAAGAAGAGCCAATATTTCTGAATACATTTTGTAAAGAAAAAAATTTTCTATCTTTTTCCGTTAAAAAATTATAAGCAAATTTGTAACAAAAAGTATTGTCAAAAATTCGCAATCGTCACGATTTAAACAAGTAGCCCTTGGAAACAAATAGCAAAGGCGCAACTGTCATTAATTTAACATTATTAATTAGTATTATTTATTAATTTAACATTATAAAACACATAACATGTTACAACTGTTACCACAAAAGGAAAAACAGTATGTAGGCAATCACTACAACAAATTTTCAATGTGATCACCTCTTACTTCTAAACACTTATCCAATTTCCGTTTTACTTCTCTCACTGAAGCTTTACGAAAAATTTCTCTAGATAGTTCATTGCAAGCATTTCTGATTTTTTCTTTAATATGTTCGAAGTTAACAGATGGTGTTCTGTAAACTTTATGTTTCAAAGTTCCCCACAAGCAGTCAAGTTCCCCACAAGTCTAGTGGGGTCAAATCCGGTAATTTAGGCGCCCACTATATCGGTCCATTTATACATATCCAATTTTCTCCGAAAGTTTCATTTAAATATTGTTGGGCAGTTCTTGCTTTATGCGGTGGAGCTCCGTCATGCTGGAAACACATGTTTGCTCGCAGCTGTAATGGCACATTTTCGAGAAGCACAGGAAATTGTTCTTGAAGGAATTGCAAATATCACTCACCATTTAAAATTCCTTCGTAAAAATGTGGACCAATCAAATGCCCATTAATGATACCACACCAAACGTTAATTCCGAAGTGTCCTTGGTTTTCAATCGAATTCACAAAATGTGGATTTTCAGTAGCCTAAAAATGTTCATTTTTTTATTGGGCTTACCGTTACTAACAAAACGGCTTTCGTCTGTCCACAACACATGCTGAAAAAAACCGATTGTCATTGATCTCTAAGTTTACCATCACTTGGGCAACATAATTAATTCTTCGTTGTTGATGTTGATCTGGCAAGTGTTCTACATTATGAATTTTATAATCGTGATAACTATTTTCTTTCAAAATTTTTCGTATCGAACTATATTTTAAATTCAACTCACGACAGGCTTGCCGAATCGAGTTCCCTGGATGGTCTTCAAAATACTGGAAAACAGTGGCAACAGTATTGTCAGAATTGACCCTTTTAACAATTTTTATTCCCTTTCGAGAAGAAAATGCCTCGTTATTTGAACGTAAACTGCATTCCAATCTTGCAAATATTTTTAAGCTTAGAATAACACGTTCGGGGTATCTCTGGGCGTATAACTGAACTGCTCTTCTAGGGTTCGTTTGAGATTCCCCATAAACTAATAACATATCGCCTTTTTCGTTGTGCATGAACATTTTTCAAAGTCAAATGACAACAAAACAATATTTGCCAACCACTAGATTAATTATTGACAGATGCGACTTTGCTATTTGTTTCCAAAGGCTACTTGTTTAAATCGTGACGATTGCGAATTTTTGATAATACTCTTTTTTTAAATTTGCTTATAATTTCTTAACGGAAAAAGATAGCATATTTTTATCTGTACAAAATTTGTTCATAAAAATTGGGTCTTTTTGAATATGCCAAAGTATAGGTATGTTATTCCTTATATCTTAAAATGGACCTTATTCAATTCCATTTAAGAAACTCTTTTCAAATTTTTTCTATCGTTTTTCCTTTTCTTATAATAGAGCTGAGACATCGAGTTTCGTTCACCCTATACATGGCGTCGAATTTGATATTCCTCCTTTACGTACACTTCCGCTCACTGCAGCAATATTTTCAACTGACCGACCACGACGAGGAGTTATTGGTGTTGCCTTATCAATAACAGAACCCGTCTCTTCAAATTTCTGGATTAAGTTACGAACTCTTAACGCTGTAGGCGCTTCACTTTGTCCTAATTTTGTGCGAATTTTCCTTAATGCAACTGTAGACGATCGCTCACTTTCATAAAACAGTTGTACACAAGCTATTCGTTGTTGAACTGTTAATCGCGGCATGTTGACGTCGTATGTTTGCAGATGGCAGTCATTAAATATTGACGCCCCATTTTTTATAGAACACAAATGGCGCGCAACTCAAATCCTATAGTTCCAACTGAGACACCCTATACAAATAGCCAGAGAGTTTAGAAGTCTGTTTGTAATAAGCTGCTTTGTATAAGTTCAAGTGATAATAGAGTGGGTTTTGCTTAAACGTTTTTGTACTTTTAATGACAGGAAATTGTAGTAATAAAGATAAAGTAACGGTAAAATATTTTCTTCACACAACACAAATTGTCTAAGAGCGCAGTTTATGCCTCCCAGTTTACCCTTAATTTTGACGTACATATACTATCCTACTCAATACGCCGATTAGAATAAAAGACGCATCTGCTCATTACTTCTCCGTTAGGGGTTCTCTAAAAATGGCGCGTCGCGTCGTTCCCAAGTTACGACAATACCCATTCTGATTCCTATTGATACCAAAACAAACCTCTGCAAATGGCTTGATTACCGAGGTGGCACAATAAGTTATTTGGATTCATTACATAAGATTCATATGTAAATTCATTTAAATCGTTAGTAATGACAAGGACGTGACTGAATTCCCGAATTTCGGACGCAGTTCCCATAAACCTCGTCATAATACTTAATATAAAGTATCATCACGTCCGCGTCGTCTATAAATAGAATCGCAAATGGACACCTTTTAATAAGGTCATTTAAAGGGGCTTATGAAAATTATTATCGAAGTGAGAAGTGAGTAATCGCTGATTTGAATATTTCTCTTCGTGTTTAACTGTAGATGTATTGGGAATAGTGAGTGCATCGGCTTTAAATTCGCAAAAGCGAGTGAATGGATTGGATCATTCGATCCACACTAATAGCTTTGCCCAGTTTCAATGTAAAACTGAATAAATAAAGGAAGAGAAATGTATTATTAAAATAGAATCTCGAGGTTTTCGTGTATTCTTTTAAATTCATTTCTTTAGAGATTTTATTTCGAGAACATAATAGGCTTTAATACTCTTCATTTTAAATCTGTCTCATTTAAAATGAAGACACCCTAATTTTTTTAAATCCAGATTTGAGCTTTGGCACAATTGTAGTCCTACATAAGACGTACAGGGTGAGCGAAACTAGATGTCTCAGCTCTATTATAAGAAATGGAAAAACGATAGAAAATATCTGGAACGAGGTTCTTAAATGGGATTGAGTAAGGTCCATTTTAAGCCGAATTTGCATATTTTTCCACATTTGGAAACTGAAGTAAAGACGCCATCGAATTGTTTTCCCAGAAACATACCTATATTTTAGTATATTTAAAAAGCTAATTTTTGTGAACAAATTGTGCTTACTTACAAATTTTTTTCCGTTAAAAAATTATAAGCAAATTTGTAAAAAAAAAGTATTATCAAAAATTCGCAATCGTCACGATTAAACAAGTATTCTTTGGAAACAAATAGCAAAGGCGCATCTGTCAGTAATTAATAGGTTGATAGTATGGGTTGATAAACATTGTTTTGTTGTCATTTGACTTTGAAAAATGTTTACGCACAACAAAAAAGTCGATATGTTAGTAGTTTATGGGGAATCTCAAAAGAACCCTAGAAGAGCAGTTCAGTTACACGCCCAGAGATACCCCCGACGTGTTATTCCAAGCTTAAAAATATTTGCAAGATTGGAATGCAATTTAAGTGCAAATAACGAGGCATTTTCTTATCAAAAGGGAAGAAAAATTGTTAAAAGGGTCAATTCTGACGATACTGTTGCCACTGTTTTGTAGTATTTTGAAGACCATCCAAGGATTCGGCAAGCCTGTCGTGAGTTAAATTTAAAATATAATTCGGTAGGAACAATTTTGAAAGAAAATAGTTATCACGATTATAAAACTCATAACTTAGAACACTTGTTAGAACAACATCAACAACGAAGAATTAATTATGTTGCCCAAGTGATGGTAAACTTAGAAATCAATGACAATCGGTCCTTTCAGCATGTGTTGTGGACGGACGATAGCCGTATTGTTAGTAACGGTAAGCCCAATAAAAAAAAATTAACATTTTTGGGCTACTGAAAATTCACATTTTGTCAATCCGATTGAAAACCAATGACACTTCGGAATTAACATTTGGTGTGGTATTATTAATGGGCATTTGATTGGTCCACATTTTTACGAAGGAATTTTAAATAGTGCGCGATATTTAAAATTTCTTCAAGAACAACTTCCTGTGCTTCTCAAAAATGTGCCATTACAGCTGCGAGCAAACATGTGTTTCCAGCATGATGGAGCTCCATCGCATAAAGCAAGACTGGTCCAACAATATTTAAATGAAACTTATGGAGAAAATTGGATAGGTATAAATGGACCGATACAGTGGGCGCCTAAATCACCAGATTTGACCCCACTAGACTTCTTCTTGTGGGCAACTTTGAAAAACAAAGTTTACAGAACACCATCTGTTAACTTGGAATATTTAAAAGAAAAAATCAGAAATGCTTGTGATGAACTGTCTAGAAAAATGTTTCGTAAGATTTCAGTGAGAGAAGTAAGGCGGATATTGGGTAAGTGTTTAGAAGTAGGAGGTGGTCACATTGAAAATTTGTTGTAGTGATTGTCTACATACTTTGTTTCCTTCTGTGGTAATAGTTGTAACATATGTGTTTTGTAATGTTAAATTAATAAATAATACTAATTAATAATGTTTAATTATTGACAGATGCGGCTTTGCTATTTGTTTCCAAAGGCTTCTTGTTTAAATCGTGACGATTGCGAATTTTTGATTGTCAAATTGTAATCGTGTGAACTTGAGGAAAAATATTGAAAAAACTAAAAATGTTTTTAACATCAAACCAATAAATTTCGTAAGTTTCCTCTATTGGGGAGAAGATTGATTTCCATTAAGGACTGTTTAGTATAAGAATTCCCGAATCACTAGTAGCGACATTTAGGGAACGTTAATGGCAACAGGTGTCAATCAAAAACAATCTTAGTAAAAGTTGTTTGTGCGTTTATATCAATTATTTTTTTATCATCAAAATTCGTGAAGCAGTCCTGGTGAATTTTCTTGCTACTGCAATCTTGAGCAATATTTGAATTATGGCCTTCACCAAAGAACATAAAATTTGCATGGCTGAAGCCTATTTTCGAACTGGTGTTACGAAATTTTCGGCAGTACTCCCTTGAAGTAGCAGTAATACCAAAATATTTTTATACGAGCTTTAAAACATGTGTACAATTACACCTACATCTTTTTGACAATGTCTTTTCAAATATTTTTGAAAACGTAGACTTTTAACATAGTTTACAGGATAATATCTACTAGGATTAAATCAGCTTGGAGGCAATTGCAATATAAAATGAAGTTTACATCTTAAAAAATTTACCACTTCTATTTTTCATGACAAATGTCATCATGAAAACTGTTCCAGTTATCTGAAATGTGTTGAAAGTTGTTTAATCTAAGCCTAGGAGAAAATAACTGTTTAAATAGAAAATACCGGCATTTATCGAACTTATCTTTGAAGTTGTGAGTTTTTGATATTTTTAGAGTAGTATTTGTTAGGCACAAATCTTGTCGAATAGGAGGCAATCGCACTATAAACTAAAGTTTATATTGTACAAAATTTGCTATCTGCATTTCCCATGATATGACATATTAGAAGTGACATGTTTGAGACTTATCCAAAAGTGTTTAATCTACGTAAAGGAGAAAATAAGCGTTTATATAAAATTAATCTATATCATGTGTAGTGACGTGATAAATTGTGAGTTTTTGACATTCTTTAAAAATATTTGTTAGACACAAATCTGGTCAGCTAGG
Organism: Rosalia funebris; assembly: GCA_037954035.1. NCBI lineage: Eukaryota > Metazoa > Arthropoda > Insecta > Coleoptera > Cerambycidae > Rosalia > Rosalia funebris. The sequence continues at coordinate 2,540,354 of JAZFAV010000007.1, forward strand.
AGACAATCGCATTACAAAACGGGACGTACAGCCTAGCAGCTATTCTCTACACTTGTTAGACATTCTCTATAAGAGAGTCCAATTCCCTGAGACACGTTTTTGCGAACTCTTATCCCATACGTCGACAAACGCCATTAACAGCTTATTTTGTGCGAACGCTTGGTCTATTAGCGCCATTTTTATGGGTTACAAAGACATTTTAGCGAAATACACCAACATAGTCTTTAAGGCTCGCATAAAAATCGATTGGTATTACTGCTAAGCCTTTATACATATGAATTACTTTTAGGTTGAAGTTCTATGTCACTTAGTATACATCTAATTTACACCTCTCACATCTCGTTTACTTCAGCCGTTTACTTTAGACTTTACTCGAGCCCGTCTGCGATTATCCCACTCACTATATAGAATAAGTGCGACATAAAAAATGCGGTACAAAAAAGTCCGGCCTTCTATCCGTGGAAAATACATGAAGGACTCGATGAGATTCCAATCCCAGTCGGACAAAAAACGTGGCGCCTGCCATTACGTTCCCCTCTAATGATAATACGGGGGAACGTTTTTCAGTTTCAGTGTTTTTCAGCCGGAGCCCACAGCTTTTTTTTTAACTAGGTCAAAGTCGAGTCGTGAAGGTGCTAACGCAGGGTCGATTAAATTAAGGTGCCCTGCTAGAAGCCCGGAATTATCTCCGGAGTTCACGTGTAATTAAATGAAGTGGATTGTTTTTAATGCCGATGAATAGTATTGGGGTAGCAGTAATGGCTAATGTTGTTTGCTGGCGGCCATCGATTCCAGGCGATTAACGGAATCTAATTAATTACTTAGGAAAGAATTTTACGCGGAACTTCCTAAAAAGTGTCTGATTTAAAACGAAAATGAGCCATTAAAAAGTCTTTATGTCGGAGGTGGTTATCAGTTGGGAAACGTATCGAAAATAGTATACAGTGCTATTCAAAAGTCCCCTCCCCCCCTCTTATCTTTGGAACGATTATACATAAATTAGTGAAATTTGGTAACTGAATATTAAGGGTTGTAAACTTCCCTACTAGTGATGATAGATGACGTATGCGTCAAAGATGACGTCACAATAATTTTAAATGGAACCCTATGGCAAGCAACACCTCTTTTAAAAGGTATCGAAAAAACCTATTCAATGATACTAATATTGTGTCTGTTTACGGCAGTTTTGACAACTGGCTTTCAAAAACCGCAAAGCTGTGATGAATTAAATCAGTTAATAATAAAATTTAAAATTCAAGCTCCGCCACTGGATAGTTGGATAGTAAATAATCTGACGTGTTTGCAAGTCTCCCCAATTTGATGTTTTTTTAGCCGTCAAAGTTTTTATACTTTTAATAATTTGTGTATTGTTGATCGAACGTTTAACTGTTTTAGTACCTTGTGGTAATTTTAAAATATTTGTACATTCAATAATTTGTTAAACTGTTGTGAGCTGAACGTTTAAGTGCTTCAAGAAGAGAAATGGTACGTGTTTTAGGTGATAAAGTAGCAGCGATCCTAATACTTGGTGAAACTGGAGAAAATATTCATGCAGCAGAACGCATTTTTAATGAAAGGTTTCCCGATCGCCCAGTTTCGAGGACTTATTTGAGAGAGCTTCTTCGTAAGTTTAAAACAACGGGTAGTATTAATGATGCAAAACGATCTGGCAGACCACAAATTTCTGATGAGAAAAAAAATTGATATACTGGCAGAAGTAATAGTAAATCCTACTTCTTCAACAACTCAAGTTGCATCAACCTGTGAAGTCAGTCAAAGTACAGTCCACAGGGTGTTGAAAAAAAAAACAAATTTTACCCATACAAATTAAAAATGGTTCATCAACTCTCAGACGACGATCCAGACCGAAGACTGCAATTTTGTGAAAATATGGAGACTAAAATTAACCAACAGCCAGACTATGTCAAAACAATTTGTTTTAGTGACAAAAGTACTTTCTATCTAAATGGAAATGTAAATACACAAAACGTGAGATATTGGAGTGACGCAAATCCTCACATGTTTCGTGAAACACATACTCAGTATCCCGAGAAGGTCAATGTTTGAAGGTCAGGTATACTGGGAAACCACATCGTTGGGCCTGTTTTTTTAAATACCAACTTAACCGGTGAGGTGTATCTGCAGATGTTGCAAAATACGATAGAACCGTTAATCCTTGAAATTTTGGAAGATAATCAAGATGAATTCGACATTTTGGAAATAACATTCCAACAGGATGGTGCTCCTCCACACTATTACGGTGCAGTAAGACGGTATTTGGTTGGATGAAGAATATCCTGGTAGATGGATTGGACGACGAGGTTCAATGGAATGGCCGCCTCGATCACCGGACCTCACACCTTTAGTTTTTTTTTCTGTGGGGGTATCTTAAATCGAAGGTTTACGCCACTCAGCCTGACAATATTGATGTTTTAAAACAATGTATTGTTACAGAATGTAGGGCTATTTCCGCAGACACATTTGAAAAAGTACGAGAAGAGTTTCGCAATAGGATGTTTTACTGTCAGGAAGTAGATGGAGCTCACTTCGAACAATTACTATAAGTAGGTACTGATTCTTGAATCTGTAATTAAAATTATTATTCAAGTTTACTAATTACTGATTTAATCCATCAAAACTACCATAAATACAAACAATATTAGTATCATTGAATACGTTTTTTCGATACCTTTTAAAAGATGTGTCGCTTGCCATAGGGTTCCATTTAAAATTATTGGTCACAATGACCTTGTGACATCATCTTTGACGCATACGTCATCTACCATCACTAGTAGGGAAGTTTACAACCCTTAATATTCAGTTACCAAATTTCACTAGTTTATGTATAATCGGTAAAAAGATAAGAGGGGGGGAGGGGACTTTTGAATAGCACTATATACAATTTGTACAGGGTGGATCACGGGAGCGGGAAGTTTTGAAAATGTTGTTATTTCGTAATTGTGCATAGGTTGCTGTGGATTTGCTTGTCACCTTAAGTCATTTTATGCCATTTAGTAACCAAGGATCAGTGGTCCGGCGAACAACGTTCGTTTGTGATTAAATCTTATTACAAAAATCATGACTGTGTGGTCGCAGCTTAGTTCCATCTGCCCATGTCATAAAGGAATGGATTCGTAAATTTGAAGAAACTGGATCAGCTAAAGATGTCAAAGATAAGGGACCAAACAAAAGCGTCAGAAGCCTTGATAACATTGATCGCGTTAGAGCAGCTATAGAGCGCAGTCCAAAACGTTCAAGTCGAAAACAAAACCAGGCATTGGGTTTATGTAGGACCACTTTTCTTCGAATTTTGCACAAGGATCTCCATTTCCATCCTTGCAAAATCCAGATTGTCCAAGCACTGAAACCAACAGATCACCCTGTTCGCCTGCATTTTGCTGAAAGGATGTTAGAGCAACAAATTGACGTTCACAATTTATGGATGTCTGATGAAGCACATTTCCATTTATTCGGAAACAAATCTGCCGTTATTGGGCTTTGGAAAATCCACAGGAACTTCACCAACAGACGTTACACAGCCTGAAGGTAACAGTATGGTGTGCGATGTCTTCAATGAGAATTATCGGTCCTTACTTTTTTGAAGATCAGAATGGAAATTCTTTGACAGTAAATTCTGCGCGCTATACTGAAATGATTAATCAGTTTCTGATACAGCAGTTGAGGATGTTTCCACAGAATAACCCAAACAGTTGGTTCCAGCAAGATGGCGCTACTTCTCATACCGCAAGAACATCAATAGATGCTCTGCGAATATTGTTTCCAGGTCGCGTTATTTCCAAACGCGGGGACATTTAGTGGCCCCAAAGATCGCCAGATCTCACGGCATGCGACTACTTTTTGTGAGGTTATCTAAAAAGTAAGGTTTTATTGATAAACCACGAGATATTCGGGAGCTCAAAATGAAAATTAGTGAAGAAATTGCTAACATACCACTGAATATGTTGCGTCGCGTTATGCAAAATTTCAACGCTCGACTTCAAGAGTGTGTAGAGAGAAGAGGACGCCATTTGCCCGGCATAATATTTAAGAAATACAAATGGCACACAATTATCTTTTTATAGTTATACTTTGTTCTAATTAAATACAGTTACTTTCTGGATTACATTGTCTTCAAATCTTCCCGCTCCCGTGGTCCACCTTGTATAATGCATCTTTGCGCGTGTATCAATTTAGTGACGACGCACGGATCACATGCTACACCACTAGCAATTGTTAATAATATGCCAGAATTACCACCACGGATGTCTAGCGACATATTCTTCATCATATTCTGCATAATACGCATAATTTACAAACACCCGTTTCTTCGAGAATCATTTTAAATACACCTGGAATTTACCATTGTCACAAACCGTACTCAGTTGCAGTACATATGGTTTGTATAATGATTCTTTGCGTGTGCGTCACAGGTAATAATCGTATGAATCAATCAACTGACATTTTTGAACAGTGTCGTGTCGAAAACACATTTTAGGATTATTATAAACAGTTATTATAATACAAATATGTCAACCTATGACAGAGTAATGAAAAGGTTCTTCACAAAAACATTCAGTGGAAGTGATATTTCTATCAAAATAAATGAAATAAATTCAACAAAAATCAAAATAAATGAAACAAAAATGAAATAAATTTTACAGAAATATTGAGACGCCAATGAATCAAATTATACAATAAAGCTAAGACGTGACTTCATAATTGCATTTTTTTCGGCATATTATTAACTGTCTATGCCGTACGTAGTTGATTGAAACATATGTAGCTAGACATGCGTGCTGGTAATTGTGGCATATTAGTAACAATTGCGAGTGGTGTAGCATGTGATCCGTGCGTCGTCACTAAATTGATACACGCGCAAAGATCCATTATAGAAATTGTACCTTGTCTCTCCCCATCGTCACACCTTCCACATTTATAGGATCGAGATATGTTCATGGTATTATATATAAAAGTGTACAATGAATCGATTACTACATACGAGAAAAATGTACTTTATTTAGTGTCAAAAACCGACCATGTCAAAACTGATTTGATTATCAAATAAACAGTTTTAAAACCTTAGAACGGACTTTTCCGCACGTAGAACATCTCTATCTCGGAATTGAGTGGGCGAGAAAAAATAAACCAACACATAAATGCAGAATATGTGTTTTATGCGGCAGTTTTACTTTTTTCAATTTTTCTCAAATAGTCCACCATGTGCTTTCTCATGACCAATGGATAGGGTGGGGTGTGTCTTATCCAACTCAAAATCAATAGATGTCGTTTGGTAGACGTCCCTAATTAGAATCAGTCGAAACCTGATCGATCCGATACGATTTAGTTGAGTTATCGTGCTAACAAAAACAATTTCCCAAATAGTGCACCATTGTGCTTTCTCATGACCCATGAACAGGGTGAGGTGTGTCATATCCATCTCAAAATCAATAGATGTCGTCTAGGAGACGTCCCCGATCAGAGTCGGTCAAAACCCGATCAATCCGATACGATTTAATTGAGTGATCGTGCTAACAAAAACAATTTCTCAAATAGTGCACCATTGTGCTTTCTCATGACCCATGAACATGGTAAAGTGTGTTCTATCCACCTCAAAACCAATAGGTGTTGTCTGGGGACGTCCCCGATCAGAATTAGTCAAAACCCGATCGATCCAATACGATTTAGTTGAGTTATCGTGTTAACAAAAAAAATTTCTCAAATAGTCCACCATCGTGCTTTCTCATGACCCATGGACAGGGTGAGGTGTGTCATATCCACCTCAAAATCAATGGATGTCGTCTAGGAGACGTCTCCGATCAGAATCAGTCAAAACCCGATCGATCCGATACGATTTAGTTGAGTTATCGTGCTAACAATAAATGCCGACGATAACGACAACGACAACGACACACACACACACACACACACACACACAAACATGCACACACACAAATTGGTTTAAAAGACATTTTTTTTGTTTTTAGGCCGAAAAATGAAAAATAAACCCTAGAAAAACAATTCTTTTACACGATTACATTACTTTTCCGCGTATAGTGGAGTGCGGAAAATTAAAAAAAAATCATCTTATGATCAATCATTATCAATGATTAAATTAAGAATTTGACACTAGAACCTGTAGAATCATTTTATGTTAGTTCCCTTTGGAATAAAGACTATAAATAATTTATCGTTTCTTTTATAGATGCTAATTCCTTACCACATTCTATATAGATTTCTGTATTTACTGAAATATATTTATTATAAATAAAGTATAAACCTTCCACTTTAATAGTTTACCTTCTTGCGGACATACGCAGACTTATTTTTCTCGTTTACGGAAATTTTAGCAACGTTTCGGTTTTCATAGATATCGTTATACCCTTTGGTACAAATTAAATACCATCCCTCTCCCGCAGTCAGTCGTCTGGAAAAGGACGACACTGCAAAGGAAGCTATTTAAAAGTAATATGCATTAATTGGCAATCGATTCGATTGAATTGAATAAAGAGCGAGTGAAAATCGCGTAAAGACGCTTTTCACCTCGCACACGTTTTTCGCTTTTACTGGTGTAATGTATTTACGATTTTTCCTTTTAGATTTTCTCTGCAACCTATTTAGGTGGCGGTCTAATTTATTTTCTGTCAAATGAGACGCTTTTACTACCGTGTGAAAGCAGAGAAATAATCCTAGAATGATCAAACAATTAAACTGATAAATTACAATTAAAGTAATGTATGTATTTCTTTTGTAGTATCAACTGGGGTAAGTAGAATGTAAATGAATTACTAGGCACAAAATTAGGGGACGTAAAAATCCTAAATTTTTAGGTGACTTTCAAAGGGCTGTAACTTGGAGAAAAATAGTCGCAGAGTAATTTTAAAACAACCAAATTAAAGCCCCAAGTTTCTAGTTTTCACATCTTTACTTCAAAATTGATTTGAACTCTGTTTAACACTAACTGAGTTTTCCACAAAACACCAAAACACTATAAACTTAACGTTTATAGTGTTTTGTGGACGACGCGCGTTTCGCCAACAAAGTTGGCATCATCTGGAGATGATTAAAACTAATCTTATTCTAACAATGTATCCTATTTATACCTAAATTACTGACTATAGCTCAGTGAATCCTGACCGTCACGGTTGCGGCTCACCGAACTATAATCGTCACAGTTGTGGCTCACTGAACTACGACCGTCATGGCTGCGGCTCATCAACCACGATCGTCACGGCCGCGGCTCAGTGAGTCGTGAGTAACTAACCAATAAAGCGGGCTATGTGGAATAAAGTCTCTGTCAATATTCATACTATTTTTACATTTTTCTATTTCTAAACTTTCAAATGCATCTAACTGTTTTGCATTTGTTACATTTCTAATTAATCTTAAGTTGCTAACATCTATCTTATGGTTGTTCTCGAAAGCATGTTGGGCAACACTAGACTTATCTATTCTACCATATTTGAGATGCGCCATGTGCTCTTTGAACCTGGTTTGAATAGATCGTCTGGTCTGTCCAACGTACCTTTGACTACAGTCGTTACAGCTGATTTCGTAAATCCCCGACTTATCATTTGTGTTAATTTTATCTTTTGGATTGCCTAAAAGTTCTTTTAATTTATTTTTTGACGAATGAACTACCGTCATTCCTATATCTTTAAAAATCTTACTAATACCGCGAGTGAATCGAGGCTCGTAAGGAATAGATACATATTTTTCTGGACGTTCTCTTTCAGTTTGAAAGGTCGAGGAATTTCGAAGTGTTTCTTTATATCTACGTTTCCTGATCATTTTTTCAACTGTATCAATAGAATATCCATTACACTCAGCTATATCCTTGATTAACGCTTTTTCTTTTTCAAACCTCTCTTTATAACCGTGACGGTTATAGTTCGGTGAGCCGTTCGGTAGTTAGTGTTGTCTTCACACCAAAGGTTCCAACCTACTCCAGGATTGAACTCTGTTGACTTACTCTGAACAGTTTTTTCGTAATCATAATCATTTTTGTTTGTTTTCCGATGGTTTTCTTGTGAGTACTCAAAAACTGCTGACAGTAAAACATTTTGAGCTCAAGATCCGAAAACTACAAACATGGAGCTTCAATTTGTTTTTTTAAAAATTGCTCTGCGATTCTTTTTTTCCTCTTTGAAAATTACCTAAAAATTCAGGATTTTTTACGTCCCTTAATTTTTGTGTCTAGTGTATCACATACTTACTAAATGATTGATGTAAATGGTTTAAGATTATCAGCATTGAGGAATACGTTGAGTGAAGGTCATTCATATTCATAGTGAATAAACGTGACCTAAGCGCAGCCCCTTGAGGAACCTTGTATCGCGTACTAACAGGGTATAAAACTGATTGACAATTCTTTATTTCCCCTTCCCAAACTTTCCGCGACATCCGGCAGTGAACCACTGAAATAATATTTAAACTAAATCCCCCATCTTCTCAACTTCCCTTTCACTCATGTTTACTATCGCTAAAATAATAACGAAATGGGCACTTTAGTCTTTTGTTTGAGGCTCTTAGAAAGTAAGCAGCAGTTATACACGGGCTATAAAAAGCCGGAAATTTTTTGAGACGGTGAAGAGGCTTTAAAAACAAGACAAACAGCTTCTAGTGTGCATAAAATATCTCGTTTTTATTGTGACCTTCCCATTAAAATTTATGTACGGAGTTAAAGTAGGGTTTCGGTCTGTCGGCTTTTTAAATTTATTGCCCTGGAGTTTGTGAGAACGGCTAATCTAGGAGGATGTGGTTAGGCGCGAAAATAATTAGCCCAGGTGCGGATTTAATTGTTAATTTATTAAGTTTTTATTAAGTTTAACTGTATTCGTTTTGTAAATTATCTTAACGACGCTTTTTTTTCTATCCGATGTCTTCACTTCACATTCTAGTGCTAATACAGGGTGGCCTTTAGAAGCAGTTGCCTTTCGATCTAAGAGTAGCTACTTGGGGAAGCACTGGGGTAGATAAACGTTCTAAAGAAGTTATGTAGCACATTTCTTGCGTTTGAAACGATGCTATTGAGTATGTGCAAGATGGTCAGAAAGTGGGAGCAGCTAATATGCAGCGCGAGTAGTGGCAAAATTCAGAAACATTTGTAGGTAAATTTACACTGATTATATTGGGTTATACACGTGGTTGTATAGAAAAATTATTAAAAACCGATAAATAATGTCGTCAAAATAGAGCTCTAAGGTAGTGTGTTGTGTGGTTGCTTGCAAAAACAATTATGGTAATTCTCCAAAGTGTCATTTTTACGTTTTTCGTTCTGTGCCACATATGAAACTTCAGCGAGGAAAGTGGATAACTGCGGTCAATAGGAAAATTTAACCTACCTATAAATCTTGCAGTTTTCCAGTCACTTCATTTACATAAAGTATATGAATAATTTTTATTTATTCAACGTTGATGGAAATCTTTGGCAACCAAACAAATATAGTAGAATATGGTGACCATTTTGTTGGTAATAAAAAATTGGACCACCCCTTAAGTCCAAGTTTCATTCCAACAATTTTCCCTACTGCTTACAAGAGAGCAGTGTCAAACAAAATCGACAGGTAAGAAATACACCATTTTTTAAAATAAGAATTACGACTAATGCATTGAAAGATACAAATAAATTTTTTCGTCAGGTTTGAACGATATTTAACATAAAACAACTCATTCTTAAGAACACTTCTCATTTGACGGGCGGAAATCGTCGAGGAATATTTGAAGGCACCGTGGAAGCGATGAATGAAATCGTACAAATTAATTCAACTGCAATTTCAGAAAATCCATCAAAGGTAGATCAGTCAGTCCAAGTAGATTTCTTAGATGAATCAAACGATTCAATGGTGTTTACAAGTGTTCATTATAGCCATGGAGATTTGTCAGATGCTTCTGTGCAAACCTACATCCCGATATTCTTGCTGATAAGGGATTTCCACAAGTAAAAGCATAATTAGATAACAGCGGAAAGGGAATTCTGTTAGTTATGCCACCATTTCTGGAAAATAACGAATTTACTACAAAACAAGTATCAGATACGAACGAAGTGGCACAAGTGAGAATTCACGTGGAAATAATTATGCAAAGGATAAAAATTTATATCTTAATCAAATTATCTGGTCGTATGTTGCCTTATAGCGATAATTTATGTGCTGTGTTTTAGTAAACTTCCAACCACCTATTATAAAAGACAATGATAATAGAACAGACTAGAATAAAAATAAATTGTAATATATTCATAATTGTAATATATATGACTAGGAATAAAACTAATGGTAATACATATATTTTAATGGTAAATAAATAATTTTAATAATGATAATAAATATATTTTAATAAATGTAAAACTAAATATATTTATATAAAATCTATTGTGTGACTAACGGCTCCGAATCCTGATCTCAATATTCTCTCCATATTTTACAATTTCCTTATGTAAATCTATGACTATAGTAATCTGTGGTGATGACTTCCTTGTATTACTTAATCTTTGTATTATTTATTTATTGCAATTACATTTTCCTCACAACTGCACCATTAATTACATTTTTAGATTTTGCAGGACCGATTTTGCATTTACAGCAATGGTAAACAACATAAAAGTACCTATCGTTGGGGACTGCATTCTCCGCTAGCGGCGCTAGAAGCTAGCTCGCACATACTCAATAGCAGAAAGTTAAATGAGATAGATCTCGCGAGTATGGAGGACGACAATGGCGCATTTCTTTCACATTCCCGTTGGAATATCAACTAGTCTTCATACATTTTGACAATATCAGTTGAGGCAATGTTGTGCTATATCTATTTGATAAAATAATGGGTTAAGAAATCAAAGGTGATCTCCACGATTCCTACAGATTGTAAATTTTGTTCGACATTAGGTATGGACTTATTATAAATGATTTTGTGTTGGACATCATACGTATTTCTCGTCAGGAATAGGGAAAAGTGCGAGATTCTCTAGGTATGCGTAGAAGAAAGAGTGAGGCTGCATTCGGGATATTCATCGATATTCACTCTACAAAGGTCTCAACTCGACTAAGTAAAGACCAGGCTGTTTACTGCGCATATCGTGGGCGATCCGAAAGCGCAGTTTTGAGACTTGTTCCTATTCTTGACGAGCTGTACTCAGAACGGGTCACTTATAGCAAATATAGTTACTTCGTATTCACATTGATGAGGAGTATAACAACGAAACAATTGTCTGTAAATATATTTTTAAGCACGCGTCATAAAACTCATAAGTGATGAATGTTTTTGATTTATTTAATGATGGTTCTTAGCACAGGACAATTCAAATTTTAATATAATATGCCCTATGAGACAGAACACAACACTGACTTAGTTTGCTACAAAACACCAAAACACTATACTCGTACACTACACTAGACGTGCGTTTCGCCAACAAAGTTGGCATCATCTGGAGATGATGAAACCTGATATAAGATAGAATCCATTTCCTTAGTCATAGGTTTGACTATTTGACGCATAAGACATTGTGAAAAGTTAAAGAACTAGATAGATTTCACCTTTTATTTTTAAATTTAAAATAGTACTTCCAGTATTCCTGTCATTTCATCGAACTTCTAAAAATTTTTAATTTCTAGAACTTCCATTTTTTCTATAATTTTCTTCTAGAGCTACAATTTATAGAATAGAACGTAGAATTAGTAGAATCTGTAAAACTTATAGCGTGTGTAGAATTCGTAGTAAATATTTGTAAATTGGTAGAATTTGTAGGATCTGTAGAATTAGTAGAAGTTATAAAGTCTCTATAATCTATAGAAACTGTAAAATCTGTAATATATGTAGAATATTTAGTATCTATAGGACGTTTAGAATTCGTAGAAGTTGTGGAATTTGTAGCATCTGTGGAATTAGTAGAATTTGTGGAATTAGCAGCATATGTAGAATAGAATTGTAAAATCTATAGAATATATGGATCCGTAGAATCTGTAGAATTCTTAGAACCTATAATACCTGTTGAATCTGTATGATTTGTAGAATATAAAGATGTAGGATTTATAGGATATATTGGATCGGTAGAATCTGCGGAACATGTAGAATCTGTTGAATTCGTTAGGATCTGTAGAATGCGTAGAAATAATCTGTAGAATCTGTAGTATATGTAGAACATGTAGAATCTGTAGAACACGTAGAATCCGTAGGACCTGTAGAATCTGCAGAAGTTGTAGTATCTGCAAAAGTTGTAATATCAGCGGAGGCTGTGGAATCTGTATAAGATGTAGAATCTGTAGTACCTGTAGTATCTGTAGAATATGTAGAAACTGTGTAATTCCCAGAATGTCTAGAATATACGTAATTCGAAGCTTCTGCAGTATATATGGATTTAAAAAATGACGAAAAAATGTATTTGTACAACCGATTCCTTTCACGTCCTTAGAAAGGCTGACGGTATACATATATATGAACATGGCGTAATGAATCCGAACTTTATATATTCTAGAATTAAAAAATAGATTACACCCACTTCTACGAAACCAATAGAGTTTCAACTCAAGTGCAATTTTACCCCAACGGGAATAAAGAGGCAGAAGTGCGTGCTAATTTAAAAATTCTGCGGCTCTCATTGTGCGATTTCTAATGGAACTGTACCCTAGAGCGCGGGCGAAGATTTGCTAAATTCTCGCTCGCCGTATTCCGTTCCTCCCTCTATATACATTGCGGATGCACTTGAGAATTTATTTTCATTAGACGGCAGAGCAGACATCACAATCGGGAGTGGGTTGTAAATATCGCGCAGAGAGTGGAAGAAATTTGAGAGAATGAGGAAGAACTGGAAGGGGATTATCCTTTTTGTTTTCCTATTTACGTCTGAAGGAAAAGCGCGGGACAATGGTTGAAAATTTAATTTCTCCCCAATTGACTTGGCGGGGTATGCCTGCTTTGAAAATTCATTTTAATTAACCAATTATACAGGGTCTTTCAATAAGGACGCCCAAAATTTGTAAAGTTATAGCGATTCTCAGATGCGCCAGGCTGTCTCCGAACTGAATATCGCGATGAGCACCTACCGTTTAAGTACGCATCAGTTTACCATCGACGCTGGTATAGGTAGTAGTGCGTCTTCTACATTATAGTAGACTGTGTTTACATTACGGCCGTTTTTATTTAGGTAAATATTTTTACTATAATCGTGGCGGAATGTAAACCTGATTTGCTCTAAGTCTGCTGTTCAGAATGTTCTCTTTATTATTATTACACAAATAATTATTTTTGGTAGTCTGAATTACGCGTCATAATCATTATATGTAGGCGCTTTCGCATTCCGCCTCATTTGCGTCCACTTGAAAATTAATTCTATGTAAAACTGAATATAAATAGACTTTGAAATCGCCGTGATAAATATAAAACCACCATTATTTAACATTTAATAACTTCCCCATGAATATGTATAGAAAACTGGGGTGTCAAGTGCTTTAACAAAGTTGTTATTTGTTCTAAACTTAATACCGTCACCACAATTTTCAATGTTAAATTGAATACTCGATTAAGATCCTCATTCAGTTATACTCTATACTATATTGTTATAAAATAATTTAGAAAATAATTACAGTAAATGGAAGATTTACTCAGAAACTCCTGAAGATTAAAACAGCGCCCACACCATTTCATCCTTTTGGTTAAGAACGATTAAATTTTAAAAATCTCTACACCAAGCCCGGTTAAATTTACGAGGGTAGTGTCAGAAGTACCCGACCTGACGTATAGATGGCGGGTGTTGTTTGAAAATAATGACTATGGTAGAAAGTGCCAACCTATAAAGCTTAAATTTTAAGATTGACGACGCTAGGTTGTTTAATATTTGTTTGGTAGCCATCAACAGTCAACGCTCTCAGTGAATTTGTAAACATGGAAAAAGTTGGTTATCGTTATGTGATACAATACTTTCATTTGAAATGCCTGAGTCTAACTTATATTAAATCGGAGCTAGATTCTACTCTGGGGGAGTCTGCTCCTTAGCTTGCAACAGTGTAATATTGGGTGGCAGAATTTAAACGAGGCCGTACGAGCTGCCAAGACGGACATCGCAGTGATCGAGCAAATGAGGTGACCACGCCAGAAATGGTGAAGAAAATTCACAAAATGGTATTGGATGACCGTAGACTGATAGTGCGCGAGCTAGCAGATATGGTGGGCGTTTCAAAAAGTGGTGTACATCGCATATTGACTGAAAATTTGAACATGAAAAAGCTGTGCGCAAGATGGGTGCGGTGATTACTCATAATGGAACAAAGACAGCGTCGTGAGAATGATTCAATCGAGTGTCTGACGAAGTTTCACAGGAATATAGCCGAGATTTTGTGTCAATTTTAACCATGGATGAACAGGGATTCATTACTTCACACCTCAGTCGAAGAAACAGTCAAAGTAATGGACTGAAAGGGGAGAATCGGCTTCAAAGAAAGCGAATACTGTTCCATCTGTAGTCAAGGTCATAGTGTCAGTTCTTTGCGATACGTGTGGGATAATTTTTATTGATTATCTTCAGAAAGGAAAAGCAATCAAAGGCGAGTGTTGTGTGAACTTATTGCGGCATTTGAGCGATGAAATCAAGAAAAAACGGCTCCATTTAGCGAAAAATAAATGTTTGTTTTATCAAGACAATGCACTGGTTCGCACATCCGTTATCGCGATAGCCAAAATTAATGAGTTAAAGTTTGAATTGCCTCCTCATGCACCTTATTCACCAGATTTGGTCCCCTCAGATTATTTTCTGTTTCCAAACTTGAAAAAATAGCTCTGTGGTAAACGATTTGCCAATAATGAAGAGATGGAGTTTGTGGTTGATGGCTATTTTGAGGAACTCGACGATTTTTACTATAAACAGGGCATCGAAGTTACTGAACATCCCCGGGAAAAGTGTATCGATCTAAACGGAGACTATGTAGAGAAATAAAGATACTTTTCCCCAAATTTATTGTGTTTTTCTTGTTAGCACGTATATAGAACAAGGTCTGGATTGTATTAATACTGTGGAGTAATTTACAGTAACTGCTTTGGTTGTTCCTTGTTGTCGATAAGTAACAATTTAAACTGTATTGGTGTATATATAGATAGTGCTTTTCCGAAAGTTTCCGCTATGAAGTTTCGGTTAGAAACATAACGGTAACCACAAAGACTATTATGGAAAATAATAGTTGTTAATTAGCAGCTATTCCTGAAATCAAACTATCGATCGCGTAGTCGTAACAAGGCGTTTAATTTTGAACTTGGAAAATTAATTTAAAGTCAATTTTCTTGCTCGAATAAATGACATTTATTGATGCGTGTATAGTTGCTATATTTATACTTTAGTCGGTATTGTAATTAAATTACTAAAAGAAACTGTGAAATTTAATAGTATTAGAGTCGCTTTTGTTAACTTGGCAAAATTAACCACTTCAATTGGTACTAACTTACAAAACAAGTGTTAGTTTTTTTAATACATAATAATTGTATTCGTTCTAAGTATTACAGAATAAATTTTAAATAATTTTTGATATCTCGGTTTAATAAAATTGATTCTTCACAATTACGAATTTCCTGAATATCGTTATACATGGTGTCAGGATAGTTTCTGGCATGTATACATACCTCACATACTAAGCAATACAAAAACAATATTAAAATTCCGCACGAAGCGAAAAAAAAGTTGTAAATAATCTTCTGCTTTTTTTTACGTTAATCGTAATATTCATAGTGATATACTCGATATTATATACAGTAAGTAGGTCATAGTAGGTCGTTCCACATTCACACAGAGAAAATTATTTCACCGCCAAGTTAGTTCACGTGGTGAACAAGCATGCATTGCTTACGTCGCATGGGGTTGTGTAGTATCGTGCCCATCCCGAATTCCTGAAAATAAATGACCGCACGTGTTGTCGTAATAACGACTCAAATTTAGCAATATTAAAAGTGGCAGTCTAGAGTTCACACGCCAGAAATACGCAGATCGGCTGTCAGTGTACGGTCTAAATAATGAAAATAGTGTAGTCGCATGACAGGAGTATGCAATAAGATCCCCAGGACTAGTTTGGATGGGTGTTTAATCGATTTTAGGATAGTTTAATGGGTGTCTAATCGATGTTATCCATTTATATCATCAGAATAGTAATATTATTAACATCAATAACATTAATTTCCGAACAAACAGTTCAGAGAGGTCTAAAATACAAGCCCTTAACCAATTTTAAACACAGTTTGAAACTAATAGTCTCAAGAAGGGTTTATTCAGTCCTCAAGTAACTGAAGTGTATACTTTGTTCTAATGTAACCCAGTGGTGTTTTGTCGCAGTGTACATGAGATTTTTTATTTTTTGTTGGATTACCTTACAATTTAAGTTTCGTATCTCTAGTAGTGGGATAACTACCCTGTTCAAGTTATGATTGAACAACTTGAACAGGGTAGTTATCCCACTTAAGCTATCTTTAAACCCTCTACATGTATTCACGATTTGTTACTATCGTCTTTTGCATTCAAAGAAGTATGGTTTTGTGTTACATGATTTCCAAGGTCATTTTTGAAAGTAGGATCCATTTAGTAGAACTGCATCCATTCGTCGCTGAAGACAAAATTAGAAATTAAATTACTATTATTTTCGTAGTTAATTGAAAGCTTATATATATATATATATATATATATATATATATATATATATATATATATATATATATATATATATTTATTTATATAGCTAGCCTTCCTCATGAAGGCCTCCCGATAGAAGAGTACTTTCAACAATCTTGAAATTGAATCCTAATATTTAGGAATAACATTTATTCAGGCCCAGGAGAAAGTAGACTTCATCTATATTTGAGATATATAATTAATCTGGTTCAAATTACATACCTTGTCGATTCTATCAAATAATTGTCTCTTGATCTTGTAGAGGTCAGCGATCACCAGACCTTGTCATGGGATCAAACGAGGTCTCTAGTTTGGGATTTGGACGTGAAAGTTACATGTATGTTATATTCCACAGTATGAAATTACTTCTATAATATATGTAATGAAGATCGGATGTATTTGTGAATATCAGGGTGGAACTGTTTATAAAGGCTTGTTGGATAATTAGAAATTACTTAATAAGGTCATGATACAACGAGTATAATATATGAAGATAATATATACAATGCTAGTAGCGAGGTACTGTGTGTAAAAACTCAGTAATATACAACCAGCCGCAGGCTACTAGATGGATGCCGTATTGCTAGATTCACCATTTTTTTTGAGCGATACGCTTTTAGCCCCATTTTTATGTTTAGTGTCTAATAGATAAGCACAATAAATAGTATCAATCGTAATATAAGCAACACATTGTCTGTTAAACATGACGTCTTTAATTAGTGATCCTAAAGAGAGAGTGGAGGAAGCGAATGAAAAGGAAAGCGAAGGATTCGTTAAAAATGCATTTAATTTTGGGCATCGATTGCTTATCAAAATACCAAGTAATTATTTTCTAAAACCTGGTAAATATCCATTTTTTATCGTTAAGGTAGTTTCTCTGGTACCGTTCGGTCCAAAAACAACTGCGCAGGTAAATGTAAAATACATGAAATGTCGATAGTCTAGTGTTCATTATTTTTGTTCAGAGACTGTACTCTTCCCGGACACTGCATACGTATAAGTACGCACAATTACATGTTTATTCGTTGAAACTAAAGACATGGCAACGTTGCGTTCTGTTTCATACTTAACCTAACTTTAAACTTTTTCGGAGAGTGAAAGAAAATTTAGATAAATTAATAACGAATTTTTGTCGTGATCGGTTTCTGGACAATAAAGGAAAATTTGCAAAGCGGAAAGTAATATAGAAACGTTCAAATTGTATTGCAAAAATGATACTCGCGAAAAGTAAATAAAATATCTCACCTGGACGACGTACAGGTATTGTTGAATTGAGCGAGCTTGGCAAAAATTTAAGATGCTGTGAATGTAAAAACGTTCTTTCACTTGAAGAAAATAAAAAAAAGGAAAGGCGATTAGGATTAAATTCAATTTTAGATATTGTTTGTGACGAATAACATATGTGGCGACTGGTAAAACGTATATGCCGCAGCGTTGCCAGACGCTAAATGACAAGTTCTCGACTTACCGAGCAAAGCTTAAACTGGCATATTTTAAAGTTGTTTATCTTTTTAACAAATCGGGCAATAACCAAATTTTTTAATTCAAATATTCGTAATAAAGTAATAGATGAGTTGTTTCTGGAAAAAATGTATGATGTAAAATGTGTAATTTTTAATCAACTGATACATTCGAACCATGCAAAAAGTTACAACTTTCATGGTGAATGTTTCCTTTATTGTACGGGCAAAAGGGATCTCTCGTTAATTCTTCAACACAAAACGGACGATACGGCTGCAAATGGAAAAGAATATCGTTCATAAGGCTGTCGCGGCTCATTATGCTGATAGATGCAGATATTTCTTTAAAATCCAATGCGTGGTGGCTCTTGACAGATTCAATTGTTGTGCGCGACGTCAAATTGATGTGTCTCATACACTTTCTCTCGCTGCAGTAATATTTTCATCTGACCGACCGACACGGGGATGTATTGGTGTCACCTCATCGATATCAGAAACAGTTTCTTCAAATTTATTGATTAAGTTACGAACTGTTAACCCTGTAGGCGCTTCATTTTATCCTAAGTTTGTGTGAATTTTTCTTAATACAACTAGAAATGATCGCCTACTTTCATAAAACAATCGTACACAAACTGTTCGTTGTTGAACTGTTAATCGCGAGTCGTGTGGTTTGTAGATGATAGTATTTAAATATTGACGCCCTATCTTTGATAGAACACAAATGGCGCTCAATTAAAATCCTATAGTTCCAACTGAGACATGCCTATACTCGTATATGTTTTGAATGATAGGTCTTTTGGAGAAAAATACAATTTTGAAATATTCGGTCACGCTGTACCTTCGCGATAAGACTGCACGCCTCTGGTTTTACCATTGACAGAGCCAACTTATTTATAAACCGAAGAAGCTTAATGTGCCGCGCCGATAAAACATTTACCTCTAATCGAGTTCCAAACAAACAAACTTCTAAATGCGGATTCAAATTTTACAATCAGATACCGCGTCAGATTTCAATTTTCCATTATTATACGACCGACGGCTGTTTATTAGCAAGGGATAATGCAATTTGGTGGAATAAATTTCAATCGACATTCTCCCAAATGCGATTTGGGAGAATATTTAAATTTGTACCGTAACGTTTTCAAGACAGCGAATCGATAACGTGATTGCCCCATAACGGGATGACTTTCAAAGCGAAGATTTTTGCAGACATCGATTAAATAGACCAGATTTTAATTATAGAAGCTTATAATATCGGTTTTAATAGCGTTTCCCTCATTTGCTCAATACAAGTATGGCTTTGAACGCAAAGATTTTCAAATGATGATAAAATTCATTGTAAACCTTAACTTAACAGGCGAGTGAGTAGCACAGGTTTGTAATAAATAAGTCTAAATTCCAGATTTGACTGTGGACATTTCAGAGTCGGACTTTATTGGTTCTGAAATATCTATTAGAAATACAAACACCGTAAAGAAATATCACAGTCTTACCATAAATTATACAATAAAACATTTCATATCAGTAGCTTGTCCACACTGGTTCATTTTTCGTAATGTAAATTAACTGCTTTTATAAATTAGTAGGACATTAACCAACAATTTTATAGTAAATAAAATTTATTCATTGATAGCCTGCTACTTGCTGCTCTATTTGTTTCATTAGAAACATTGAAAGTATTGTCGGAGGTGCATTGCGCCGAGATATGCTAATAGTGAAGATATGCGAGGGCGAGGCAAAAGAAATATCTGCGAGGATGGCCGATCATGCGATGCCGTCCGATCAGTTACTGTGATATTTGAGAGTGGTGTGTGTTTGTACACAACTCGGAACTGTAGTGGTATTTTGATTTGCGTACGGTGTTACATACAAATAGTTACAATGTATGACAATTTGACAATAAGTACTTTAAAATGTCTCGACAAAAACCATCCCTTGCCACAGTACAGCGTTGGATAAAGGAATTTCTGGTGTTGGTGTTAATGGCGGTGGTGAATTACGGCGTTCCTATTGTGATACATACATAGCGTATACCCGCAAATCAGGTGTTGTTAGACATTGGTGTTCCGAAAAACATAAAACCGCGCGGTTACTTGACGGAGCAGTGTTTGTGAAAGACACACGACGTTTTATAGTGAATTGGTTAAATTAATGATTGGCTGTAATAGCCCGTGGACCCAACTAGACAATCCTAGTCTTAAAGACTTTATAGAGAAATGTCTCAATGAGGAATTTGGCAAAATAAACGTGCCCACAGAATCGACGATTTGAAAAAATTATCTATCACAAGCTGCTGCCACAATCAAATCTACTGTTTAGGCAGAAGTTGAGGATAAATATTTATGAGTTTCTGTCGATGAAACCACAAATACCTGCGGACTCCAAGTGGCAAATGTAGTCATAACGAATTGAGCGATATATCGGCAACTTAATCACATGTGATAGCATCAAAAATATTGATAAAGACGAATGCTGGAACCGTTGCAAAATTAGTTGATGAGACGTTAAAAGAAGTATGGGGCGCTAAACATGAGGAACATGCAAACGTGGCTCTACTTTTTCTTACGGATGCTGCGCCATCCATGAAAGCGGCTTGTCGACTTTTGAACGGAACGTATAATTACGATATGTTACATGTAACGTGCCTACCGCATGGTCTTCATCGCGTAGCAGCGGCAATCCGCGGCCGTTATCCGAATGTCGATCGTCTGATAGTGAAAGTCAAACAAGTAGTTTTATACGAGTATATGGCATTATTCACAGAAATGCGTGAGGTGCGCAGTAAATAACTTGGTCTTTACTCCAGTCGAATTGAGATCTTTGCAGAGCGAATATCGATGAATATATACATGTACGCAGATTTCGATCTGCCCGCGTGTAAAGTTCATCCTTTTCCCTCCGAATGCTGCCTCACTCTTTCTTCTACATAACCTAGAGAATCTCACACTTTTTCCTATATTGATGAGCAGTATATCTGTCAAGTACTGCCTCTGGATATGTCTAGCACTTCTAAGGCAATTAACCGTGATCACATTGACGTAGTCTCGTGCATCCCTCAACATCAGTTGTTTCATCCACAGTCACCCATACGTTACTGTCACGCAGACCAGAAACTACGTTTCTTTGAATTTATTCACATGATGGCGCTACATAATCAGTTCTTAGAGTTAACGCGGCAAACGCAGAAACATTACTGTATTTTCCATCTATATAAGTTTGTAGTAATTGTCTTAAGATTCTTCGATCTTCATGGTATGTTGCAACTTATCATCATGTTACTTAGGTTAAATTGCTTTTGACTTTCCTTAGCACTCTGATTACCACTTAAACGAGTTTTGTCTCGAGTTCATATCCCTCAGTCTCTCAGTGCTGTCAAATTGCTCTTCCATTCTAGCAAGCGAAGACAATTTACGCGACAGTTTTACTCTAATAATAATTTTAATTCAGTTTATAATAAATCGTACGTCAGCCAGCACTCGGTACATCTCACAGTAAAACTGTGCAACTACTAACACAGACCTTTTCTTGTTACCGCAGGTAATCGTTATGTTACTGACCCCTTACGTAATTTTAATTATTATGAATACAAATTTGATTTTCATGTTTTGATCGATGACATTTTATTACTTATTATTTCATATGTACACGCAGGTCCGGACCTGGAATGTACGATTTAAACGCCGTCAATAAATATTATTTACGCTTTTAAAGAAAATTTAATATATCTATATTCTTGAATGATTATTTACGAAATTTATTCTAAAGCCTGTGAACGAGCCCCAGTTTTAATCAGTTTATATCCAACTTAATGGGTAACTTAAAACCCCTATCGTCACAGTATACAGTTTTCTTAAGAATTTTATTTTTAATCGTGGCTTTGATCTTTAGCAATTAAAAATGGGTTCAGTCTGCGTCAATGTCGCCCGAACTTTGTTACAATAAGTAAAGCTGGATCGTCAACCGTATCTGACGGCTTAATAAATTCGGTAAAATGACGTCACTAGACATTTGAAGCAGGTAAATTATATTTAGTTTGAAAAATAGTAGGGCTAAATTTAAAATATGCCTAACCTTATTGAGCATATGTGGAAAATTATAATTAGATACGGAAATAGATATCTAACTATAAATAAAAACAGACTGGACGTTTGAACATGTTTATCTAGTTTATGTATATACGACTGACACGCGTAAATTTTTGATTGTATGTATTTTGCTTGAATTATTCGGTTCGTTTACTAATTAAAATTAATAAATAATAAAATACATTATTTTATAATGGCAAGCTATCGTTTACTGTTGAATATCGATTTTCTTATTATTGCAGATGGATATAACGAGAGGTATTAGCAAAGGAGTTTATTTTTTGGAAATAGAGCCTATCTTTCTTTTTTTGACAAG
The DNA here is from genome assembly GCA_037954035.1 of Rosalia funebris. Lineage (NCBI taxonomy): Eukaryota > Metazoa > Arthropoda > Insecta > Coleoptera > Cerambycidae > Rosalia > Rosalia funebris. The sequence goes on from JAZFAV010000007.1 coordinate 2,562,845, forward strand.
GCAATCAAGGGTTGGAATTTAGTCCAAATTAATATTTTCGCCTATTCCCGTAAATATACGGAATAGAAAACGTGTTTTAAGATTATTATATGTGCATTAAACAGCTCTATTAAATTATATAAAGGAACTACAAAAATATACAGCGTGTGGCTTGATTTATGTCACCAAAGAAAAGTAATTTTTACTTTTCCGCACTCCACTATACTAGTGGAAAAGTAATGTAATTGTGTAAAGAAAAAGTGGAAAAACTTAAATTTTTTGGGTTTATTTTTAGTTTTTCGGCATAAAAACAAAAAAAAATGGTTATTAAAAAATGTTTGCTGTGGGTGTCGTCGTTGTCGTCGGCATTAAAATGTCTTGTTAGCATGATAACTCAACTAAATCGTGTCGGATAGTTCGGGTTTTGACTGATTCTGATCGAGGACATCTCCCAGACGACACCTATTGATTTTGAGGTGGATAGAACACACTCTACCATGTTCATGGGTCATGAGAAAGCGCAATGGTGGACTATTTGAGAATGTTTTTTGTTAGCACGATAACTCAATTAAATCGTGTCGGATCGATCGGGTTTCAACTGATTCTGATTAGGGACGTCTACCAGACGACATCTATTGATGTCGTCTGGTAGACGACAAGGTGGATAGGTACACCCCACCCTGTTCAGTGGTCATGAGAAAGTACGAGGGTGGACTATTTGAAAAAAGTAAAACTGTCGCATAAAACAGATATTTTCCAGTTATGTGTTGGTTTATTTTTTCTCGGTCACTCAGTTTCGAGATAGAGATGTTCTACGTGCGGAAAATTCCGTTTAAAGGTTTTAAAACGGTTTATTTTTTGTAAATTTGACCCTAAAGAGGCAGCTGCTATTAAGGAAAGTCAAGCGTATTTGAAGATCTTCAAGCTGAAGCAGATTTAAAAACTATTCGTAACAATTACAAGGGCCTAGTAAAGGCAATAGAAACATTATAAAATCTTTCTTTGCTGTCAGTGGAATCACTGCAAATAGTGGGTGCGGCACACCCCGATATACGGTTTAAGGAACGCAAAAAATAAATGTTATAGCAAAATTTGACACTGTTTAAAACAAATATTTTGCCAGATTAAAACTAGATTTGTTTTAGTATTTCTGCGTCTACAAACCCCTTACATTAATTATGCCAATATTACATCATTAGATGTCGAACGGCCGTCCTCTTCATATAAGAACATTTTTTCACCACGGCAAATATCACTCGCTGAAACAACTGTAGAAACATACCCAATGCTACAGATTAGTGTCATATTAATTATAACATATAATCATTTGCTTATTATTATTTTATTACTTCGTATTACCTTTTTATTTCATTTGAATTTGAAGGCGTGAATGTGATGCCTCTGGTGAGCTGCATTAAGTTTTTTTTCTTACTGTTTTCTTTTTTGTGTTCTGTTTTTACCATCTATATATACAATTCCTTCAACGATTTTACTGTTGTGAAGCTTATTTGAATTGTCTCAAGAGAATGTCACCTATTTTCATCAATTTTTCGAAACAAAACTACTTTAAAATTAACACCTATCACTCCACCTAGTTTGGTCCTCTAGCTCGATCATTTCGAATAATTCTTTAAGGGTAGAGGGTTTTCGAGTAGGCTGGGGACATTTCCAGCGGTTGCTTTAATAATTTTTTTTTTCATAAAAGTATTAATAGCCTTTCATTTTAATTTTTAAACATGTAATTCATTATTATTTCACTTCTAGAATTAATTAGTTTTTAAAAGTATATGCATGTCACTTATGAAATCAGCGTGGCTTTTAATTTTCACATAGTTCTTTCAATAGAATGATGAAACTAAAACCAGCGTCTTCCATGTTATGACCACCTTCGTCCAAGATATTCTTTTATATAACTGCGAATACGAGTATCAAAACGATAAAATAAAATAGTTAAACATAATCAAAGACCGACGTCTATGTTGACCCGTTATTTTTATAGCATTTATAGTGTCATTAAACCGATATAAATGCAAAATATATACATTCTTACAAATTAAAAGCAGCAGGCAGCTATAAAGAATTATATTAACGATGCCAATTTTAATACTTCTCTTGTTCTTAAATACCAAGAAAAGAAGTGGTGGTACTAAAATTAAAATTCAGTGATATCTTTGTGTGACTTCCTGTCTTTATTTTCTTAATCGTCTTGCGTTGTTTTAATTAAATTCAGTAGTTACCTCTAGACGTGAGGCACGTGCCAAAGAAATGACGTCTACCAATGCACCGTGTGCTGGTCGACTCATCGGCTTTCTTTCAGCTGTCGAATAGACCGCTAGATTGATTGTTGCATTGTCCTTGTAGATGATGCAATCTCCTGCCAAAATGTAATTATAGTCAAAATGTCTTCCACTCATCAACAAGTATGATGTAATCTAATTCCAATGTTTCATCCCCGTAATCTCGCTAATGCAACAAGAAGTTCTCACTTCCCTCGTAATTTATCTTGAAAAGTAACAAAACGCACAGGAGATATGAAAAATTGTTCCCCTTGAAAACACCGACCTATCAAGTGCAATTAGATGATAATAAGTAAGATGTGCAATTAAGATTGCACCGTGATATAAAAAATTATCAAATTTTTCCTGATGTCTGAAACGCCCGATTAATTTCTTGAGAGAGACGTTTCAAGAGTTTTGTTTTTGATTGTTACTCTATACATTGATGAACATCATTAACAGCTTCTATGTGAATAGGTTAAACGACGTTGCAGGAATATTTAATACAAAATTGATTACAATGTAGATACAATATACATTGTCATAATAATTGAAAAGAAATACTAACAGTTTTTTTGTATCGTAAGTTAATTAACTCATTAATAAATAGTACTTACGCTTCATTAAATATATTTCGTTCACAATTTCGTTCAATATGATGGCAATAATGGATGAAATAAAACTATTTTTAGAATTAATTTATCGATTTATCCTTTAAGTAAAATTTTAAGTAAGTTTTATTATCGATCAAACTAACAAAGCGTAATATTAAATAAAACAAAAGAAGAACACAACAAAGAACAATCAAATAAATAATAAACTAATATAAGATGATGTGTTGAGGATAAAACACATAAAACTTATTTTAGTAAATGCTGAAAGTGACTACCGTTGACAACTTGACAGTGCTCAAGTCTAGAAACAAATTCTTCTTGAACATTTCGTATCATTTCTGGTGAAATTTTTCGTATTTCCGTTCTTATGTGGCACTTTAGATCATCAATAATCTCTTGGTCTATGTAAAAAAACTTTGGATTTCAAATAACCCCATAAAAAGAAGTCCAAAGGGGTCATATCGGGTGACCAGGCTGGCAATTCAATGGGACCCCGTCGGCCAATCCATTTTCCTGGAAATATCAAATCGAGATATGACCAAAACTGCTATTGCAACGACATTGATATATCGAATTTTTTTCCCACCATGGATTCAAAGACAAGCTTAGGTCAAGAAACTTAATATAAGGACAGGCATTGAATGATAAAGCATTAGGACTGTCTTAGTGTGATTATGTTTGCTTTTTTTTCTGATGTTTGAAAACAAGGAAAAGTTATTATTTTCCTGGGAATTAATTTAAGATAATTTTCACAATTGAACGGTCGCCATTTTGAAACGGTACGACAGAATCGCAAAAAAATCTAGGAAGGTACTAAGTGAAACAAGAGCTTTGAAATGATGTACATACGACATATATTGTCATTTAAGAAGAATGTCGATGACGTCATATTTTTGACAGATGTCAATAAAAAAACAAAAGAATTTTAACACAATGTGGGAAGCTGGAAAATTAAATCGACGTGTTCAAGCGTTTTCCATAAAACCTGAAGACTACCAAATTATTAGGGGCAGTCCATACTTCTTTTCCACATTGTATATATGGTGATATGTAAGCGACAGGTTATCTCCCAAAAATATATAGTGCGTTCCATTGTATTAAAAAAAGTATTATCTCTTCCACTGCATTTAGAAGAATAGCTTTGTGTATTTAAAATTTTATTTAAAAGATGATTATCCTTGAAACGAACCAGACAGGATATTTTAAACAGCTCACGGTGGTATTCTGCGCAATGGATAGGTCGTTGTGGGGTCTCGTACGGAGGGAACTTGCTTCGTACTTGTGATTGTTTAAATTTCATTATAAGACGTGGGATTTTATTTACATTTATACAGGGTTTTATTAAAAAGGTCCCGAGAAGTGATTAATCAAATAGGCCACTGTTATGATAGCGTAGACTTCTTTAAAAAAGTTTTGTTTAATCGTCTCACATATGATAATTAATTATATATTATTATCAATGCCATTTAACATTTTCCTTGCAAAAATATATAGTGTGTTTTATTGTATTAAAAAACATTTCTCCTTCGTACAAAACTAAAACATCGAAAAACAGCGAATGTTTTAATTTTGTATAAATATGGATTTTCATCAAGTAACGGCCCAATCAATTCAGAATTTCTCCTTCAGATAAATCGAACAAACTTGAAGTTTATTCGATTCAAGAGATCAAAATGATCAAGTCCTCGTGGTGGCTACGTATCAGGAATTTTAGGAATCATACATGAATCGATTCCAATCTTTAATTATGAACGTTATATAGCGAATGTTAAACAATGGAATTATATTTCAATTCGGATGTTTTAGGCGAACAAAATTTTGAAAAAAAATGTTTTTAGTGTATCTACAACTAAGCAGCATTATTAATATGATCAATAAATGCAAAGTCATCATCATCAGTTATTTATAGGTTTATGAATATTTCGACGCAACTGATAACACAATATTGACTAATGTTAGGACGATTTTCCTGACTAAGATAAAATTCTATTTACGTATTACTGAGATTCAGCCTCATGAAAATATGATTTTAAATACCCCAAATTATCTGTAAACAACAAAGTCTTACACAAAACACCACCAAAAAGATCGCTGATAGGAAGTAGGATTATGAGTGGTCTAAAATTAGAACCTTGAGGCACACACGAGGAAGAGGAGAAAGATCTAGACGTAAAATTTTTATATCTGGCGAAAAAATAATACCTAGGACATAACAAAATTATTAACAGCTCTGGAGAAATATATTTTCCGTTAATATATTTTGTTTTATGTAAATAATTTAATTTTTGCTTCTATTACGAAAACGAATTAACCGATTTTAGTTTTTCAAATGAGGTTTAGACATTTAAAATATATTACAAGATAGGGGACATTATTTAAATCCTTTGAGTGCTGGTAGCTGGGGGTGAGAGGGTGAAACTTACATTACAGCAGATATTTGTTTTAAAATTCCCTTTCGATATCGTTATCGATTGGGTAGTGAGGGGTGGGCAGTTTTGAATTGAACACACTGTATAATTATCCATAGAGTTGAATTATTGTTGAAAATTAGTGTGTGTTACTTCAACTAGATTTATATTATCGAGATATTCAGAAATGTATTGTGAAACAATCTTTACTTCAATGAACTCTTTAGTGAAGTAATAAATTTTGTTATATGAAATTGTTTCACAAAGGGAATTTGGACTGTAGACATGAAATATGAAAACCTCTGCTTTATTACAAACCATCACAGATGTCATATAATTGAGATGAAAAATAACCTTGCCTGTTTTATTCTATGCAAATAAAATAAAATGTTATTACCACTGTTCGTTTACTTGTAAACATTCCAGAATTGTGTTTCTACATACTGTTTCTAGAACTTTTGAAGACTTTTATACCTACTGCTTCTTCTCCTTTCGAAACTTTTAACTAATAAAAACATAGCATATCGTAACATAGTCAAATGTAATGTATTAGTAATTATGTGATTAGTGGTATTTCTTTTCACTCTGCTACCACCATTTTACGTAGTAGCCCCTCTTTATAAGGTTCAGTAGATGTTTGTGTGAATACTTGCACGAAATATTTTCATCTAACCTATTTTCTGTTAACATTTTTAAAATATGTTGTGCTAAACACAAATGTCCTACTGAAAAGTTAATGGCGCCGAATTTGTTTACCACCAAAACCGTGGTAAATAAACCCAAACAGTTTCTTTGATGTGGCATTCTCGATTATGTACATACATAAATATCCAATGCAGATAGATGGGGTGCTAACAGAATTGAAGTCGTTCAAGAATTAAGTAGAATTTTGAAAGTTTTAGGAAGGCGTGTTCGGTGGAAATAGGATTTTAATAATCTCCGGAAAACAAGGGTGAAAATGAATGATTTAAACCAATAAAAGATTGCCAGTGGTAAAGTTCTATTAGGAAATAAATGAAAAGTTGTGTCTTAACGGCAAAGTTCCTTTCAATCTATTTTTTAAATACCCGTGGAAGTCACAATTGCCCGGAAACGATAATGTCTCCCTCGCTCGAGATAATACATCGATATTTTGTAAAGGGGTGGCTAATATATTGACATTAGGGTTCTAACTAATCGGTGGAAGACATAACATTTGTACTTGATTAATTGTTTAAATAATTTAATTTAAAGAAATATACACTTTAAAGATGCTTCTTCATGTCTGGTCTGACATGAGGCCACGCGCTCAATTTAAATCCAGTTTACGCATATGAATCATTACAATTTAGAGAAAAAGCAATAATTAGAAGCATGGGAATATGTTGTATCATCTCTTTAAGGCTTTTTTATCTATTTCTGGGACACATGTGTCCTAATTGTGAGAGACCTTTTTGAAAAACGTAAAAAATATCGTTTAAATATACTCTCAGAGATTACCGCCACGGTAGCAGGGCTAGTTACAGTGCGTTATGGGACAAATGTGCCTAGTTATCAACTGTCGTGATCTTGGTTCGAATCCAAGCACCGGCACTGGCAATGTCGATGGGAATGCACCCGTCCCCGTTTGCTTAGTGTACATCTCCCATCTAGACAGCTTCGGTTTTTAGGTTGAAATGTTCTCTAATTTATGTGGTATGTTTTAAGTTAGGTAGTTCTGCGTTCGGCTATGAATTTATCAATACCCCTCGTATGTATAATAAAATATCTGATCTAGTATTCCTGCCAACGTATCCTGAACTACAAACTGGTATTGAATAAATTATATTTTGAAAAATATGCCAATTGTTTTTATATATTCCATCTGGTCTTCCCCTTCGTGTAGTCATCGCCAGACTTCCAACTGCATACACTCCAGTTTTGATGTAAAAATAAAATTATGGCATCACTTTATATTTGGGGAGATTCGAATGAACGAGGGTAGTGTATTGGGGGAATATTTGAATAGATACTCTACTTTATATAGTTGAGAGTCGAGTTTGAAGTGTCGTAAATTGTTTACTTTCTAATACGGTTCGAGAACGTGAAAAAAAAGTTACGAATATATTAAAGAAATTATAATTTAAAGTATGTATTAGGGTTTTATTTTCAGTAACGGGGTGTCGGGGAAAGTTTGGTAGCTGACACGATGAATTTGAAAGCTGTTGGTGAAAATAAGACGAAAATTTCCATCGTTATATTATTTATTTTGTAATAAGAGGTATCTGAAAACATAAACAGTTTTTTTAAACTACTTTGATGTTATGAATTCCCAAGAGAAATTTTCATGATTTCAGTTTTTTCCTGATGTATTCGGATTTTTGAAGTCTTCAAGGTAATTTTTTCTGTTTAGATATATTTTAAGTTATATCTAATCTCAAGAAAATTGTGTGTCTATGCTTTTTTTTATCGACTTCACACCGATGAGTATTCTAGAAATTATCCATGGTAAATATGTTAAATATAGGATGTGTTTTAAAGTTTTTTTATAATCCATCCAAACTTGTGCAAATACACAGGGTTAGTTTTTTTTTAACTACAATAAATAGTATTTTTAATGTAATATATACGACAATTGACAAAAATTAAATATAACTATACAATTTAAGCTTCTTAATGCAACTCACTTGAGAGAGTGAGATTATTTTTTCAAAAATAAGTAATTTATATCTATGCTACTGAATTGTTTATTGTTTCACTTTTAATGACTTGGAAAGAGGTTGGTAGGTAAATTGAAAGGTTCCACCCACCTGATTTACCTTAATTGTTTGCATCTATAGAAGGAACTGTAATTTCTCCACGCTCATTACTCTACAGTGTGACTTAGAAGTAAGAAATAATTTCCAATTTTCTGTCTGTTTGGTTAATAAAAAAACGTAAATGTACAACAATTATTATTTTAAATTTACAAAATTTGCTTCCTGATAAAGGGTGGTCCAACCATAATGCACGATGTTCATTGTGAGTCACACCTTAAGGTCAAGTTTTTTGCCCAACTTAATTTGACATTTCTTTGTTTCAGTGTTTGACAAATTCAATCATGGAGAGGTACACAATTGAGCAGCGCTTTAAGATTGTTGAAGCCTTTTACGCAAATGGGCGTTCAAATCAAAATGCATTTCGTGCACTTCATGACTTTTTTGGTCAGCATAATCGACCAAATGTGTCCACAATCGGGAGAATTGTGCGCAAATTTCAGCAAAATTTCTGTAGGAAATGTAAAAACACCTGTGCGTGCTCGCCCAGTTCGTTCTGCGGAAAACATTGCTGTTGTTCGCGATAGTGTAGCAGAAGAGCCGTCGACCTCGACTCGTCGTCGTGCCCAACAATTGAACATCTCACGAACATCACTGATGCGAATTTTGAATAAAGATTTGAATTTACACGCTTACAAGGTTCAATTGACTCAAGAGCTGAAGCCTACTGACCATTTCAAGCGTCGCCAATACGCCGAATGGTTGGTTGAAATTCAATGGCCGTGTTATCTCACGTCGTGGCGATGTTAATTGGCCGCCACGATTATGTGATTTGACACCGTTGGACTTCATTCTTTGGGGATATTTAAAAGAAAAAGTATACGTCAATAAGCCAAGAACAATTCAAGAGCTAAAGGATGAGATAATTCGGCACATTAACGACATTGAACCTCAATTATGTCTCAGAGTCATTGAAAATATGGACCATCGGATAGAGGTATGCCACTGAAGCCGTGGCGAGCATTTGGCCGATATTTTGTTTCACACATAATTGTCATAGATCCTTCTATCGTAATAAAAAATATTAAGATAATTCTCTGAAAACTTTTTGTTTTATTTACAATTAACATCGTGCGTTTTGGTTGGACCACCTTTTATATAAACCATCTATTTCGGCATTCTGGGCCGCAACAAGACGAACTGACAATCGACACGCTGCTAATGTCGGTTTCTATAGCAACGACATTACCATCGCATGTTACATAGAGGCCTGTCATGGGTTTATTTTCATCTCTTAGGTATTTTCATTGTTTATGAGGCCTTGCGTATCATACCATGTGTTTGAATTTCTGTGTTTTTATTTGACCATTACTGTAAATCTGGATTGATTGTGATTCGGAATGTTTTACGGGTATGTGTTTTAGAGGAACTGATCTATTTTGTAATTTATTACAAACGAATTTGTCGTCCAGCGATATTTGATATCGCTATTTCATAGTGAATAGCAGTGACATGTTTAGAGAAATTCTGCCAGGCATACCTTTACCTCAACCAGTTGTCACAAGATGGAATTTTTTTTTTAATTTTGTTCGTCTATACTAAGACCTGAATATATTTACGTAAGATTATGACCCGAAAAGTATTTGAATAAAAGTACTAAAAAAATAAAACGGGAAACTACTCTAAACAAACGCAACCACGAAAATAATGTGTTATTTTATACTTTAATATAAAGTAATTTTATTTCATTAATTTCCATATAATTTATTACAGCGAGTTTTAGTTCTTTTGTTCTTGTTCTGTTTTTGAATTTTTAATAACGACCCTTTTTATTACAACGTTTCTGTCTTTCTTTTTTGTATTTTGACTATCGCTCACAAGTTTCGCCCTGTGTCTTATATACAGTCTGATTCATTTAGATATTATACTTATTTCGAGCTTTAATTAAAATATAATCTGAAATGTTAGTCATGTTTTAGTTACATAGAAGGCGTTCATTTGTATATATTGTTGGGACTGAGACTTGGACAACGATGCACAGTTACAATACAAACATATAATAGTACTCTAATACAAGGCTCAGAGAATACGCTAGGTTACTCGTCCACTTTTCGGGCGCGAGAGCAAGTGCTTGACTTTCAGTAGTTCTTCGCCGCACATCGAACTAATTTCCACATGTTTAAACGTTACAGAACACGCAATTTTTGTGGATTATTAGCAGTATTATTAAGAATCTTTTAAAAAAAGTAAAGAGAAATTCATGACTGAAAATTTACCTAATTAAAAATAATTCAGTGTACTTAACTTTCTTCATCTTTTTAAGGCAGGACATGATATTCATTGGCGCAAAAAGTCTTGTATACTTTTCTTGGCTTCCCAAACATTTCATAGATGTTTGGAAACAACTTGTGTTGAGAATTTTAGAGTTATCTTCAACACGGGTTATGGCGAGAAACAATCAAGACAAACATTAAAATAATATATAACTCAGAAGATTATTTGGCTTGTGCTTTGCAGAAGTCAAGAAGCATCGGTTACAGATAGTGAGACACCTTCAATAAGTTTGCTTAAAATATAGGTAATACTTAATTAAGTTTAGAATTAATTGTGTTCTTGATCTTCAAGTGAATCTATCGAAAGTGTCTTATAATCCTCTTTCCTGTCAACGCATTGGAAAAGTTTTAGACGTTGTTTTAAAGAAACTAAAAAAAACGTCAATTAGTACATAAAAGTGTTTTTTGAAAAGTCATATTCAACAATTGTAAACAATTTATTGACAGTAATGCACCCTTTTAATGGCGATTTTAATAAATTATATGTAGGAAATAAATTGTTAGAATTGTCATTATTAAAATATATGTAGATTGTAATCTAATAGTAGAATTTAATAAATAATTCACTTCTCTAGAAAAATTCTACAAGTAATGAATTTGGATCATAAACACATATACCCATGCAAATTACGTCTACGTATTTATCAAAATTCCACATCAAATTATATCATCATGTAATATTGAGACGTTTTTGACTTTAAATCAAGCTGATGTATACAACATCGCAACTTGAAGAAGTGCAACATTTCGGCAAAACAATTACTATATAAGTGAGGAAATTAGTAGAAAATTTGTTCAGTGAAAACGTTGATGGATTTCCATTAATCAAAGATTAGATATATCAACCCTTTCTTGCTTAATGTTAGTTACCAGAAAACTACTTTTAGGGTAAGTTCAACAGAGCATTTTGTGAAATATAATTCGATTCAGTCGATTTCATCCTTTTATATAATTTATCATGTTTGTTAGATCAAGTCGAGTATCTAATAAAATTGTCAGCAATCCTTAATCCGTTTAAAATACCTTAAATTGTTCCAATTATTTCCAGTACACCATTAGTATAAACAGTAAAGAGTAAAGGTTCCAATACTGTTCCTTGAGGGACACCATATGGGACAGTTCATGTATTACTAGTTATTTCATTCACATTAACAAATTGTTTCCTATCTTTTAGGTAATTTTCCAAAATACTATAGGTAACACATCGCTGAAACTGGAAAATTATGTACTTTTTTTATTGCTCTTCTTTTTATCCTTTATTAATGAAAGCGAGCATTTCAAGTTAAAAAAAACCGACTTAAAGAAAGTAACTTTAACTAAAAGGCAAGGAATAAATGCTTTCTACAACAATTTAATAGTTATTTGTTGTTCCGTTGAATGTAATTAAGAAATTATTGTTTATTATGTAATTAATATTAATTGTTTTATATAATTTTGAAGTCGGTGCCAAGTAAAACATAAAAAAATATATACATTGCTACTATAAGAACGAGTTTACATTTAAAATTGCCGAGGGCCGGCATTCGCATTACTAGTATTGTATGGCACCGACTTCAAAATTAAATAAAACAATTAATAATAATTACATAATAAACAATAGTTTCTTAATTACATTAAACGAAACAACAAATATGTATTAAACTGTTGTAGAAAACATTTATTTCTTGCTTTTCAGTTAAGTTTTTTTTAAGTCGGTTTTCTTTAAACTTATTATTTTACAATTTGAATGATGGGTAGACCTACTAAGGGTGTTTTGCGAATGAGAAAACGACGGCTACTTGAATAAGGAGTTCCGTTGTGTATCTTCGAAGTCCAAAGTCCAAACCAATGAAATTAAGACGGGACCACCTTGGAGGTATACTGAATCCAACGCAAAAAGAATAATTAAAATCGGTTCATAAAAACAAAAGTTATACCCGAACAGACGAATTGATATATATACAGACGAATTGAGAACTTCCTCCTTTTTTGAAGTCATCTAAAAATAGCTAACTCAATACATACATCACCAATTTCGTGCACACTGTATATTTTTTCTGACGTATTAATATTGTTTAAGTATTAAAGGTTATTTTGTATGATTACATACATTTAAATTTCAAATAATCTCAGAAAAAAAGTGTCTCTATGATTTTTTTAATCGACTCGATTTTAAGTTTGTGGACATACACAGGGTGAGTGTTTCAAATAACGAAACGTCTTTTCACTTACAGGAAATAGTATCTATAATGTAATAAGATAATTGATGAAAATTAGAAATATTTATCGAATTTAGGCCTCTTGACATAATTGACTTGAGAGAGTTTCCAATTATTTCCAGTATACTATTAATATAAATAGTGAAGAGTACAGGTTTCAATACTGTTCCTTGAGGGACACCATACGTTACAGTTCATACCTCAGTGCTTTCGTAATATAATGAATAAACTCCAACAAAAATTCAATCAACGACTTTTGGGAAACACTCTCAAACACGTCAAATTTTATTTTAAGCTGCGCATTCTTAAAAATATAATTAATACATACAGCATACATACATTTGTCGGCATATTTCGGCAACGATTATTCAAAAAATAAACTAAATTAAATGTTCAAATGTGCACCGTTGGCTGCCTGGCAGTAGCTAAGACGGTTCATAATTCTTTTTTTGAGCATCAGGAGATATACATATTATCAGGAGATATATATATATATATATATATATATATATATATATATATATATATATATATATATATATATATATATATATATATATATATATATATATATATATATTAATTTCAGGAGGTGTACGTTGTCATTACTGTACGGGGTATACAGAAATGTCAAATCTAAATGGCAAGTACTCAATAAACACTTCAAATACACTACTTTTGCTAAACAACAGATAAGGAATGTATTATTTAAATAAATAATTCTAAAATCTAAAAAAAAAACCATTTAACGAAGTACAATTTTAAGTGTTTATTTGACAACAATACAAAAATATTATCAGTCGCTAAGCCTACTGTCAAGATTCCAATAGAGAACAATTTGAACATTTAATTTAGTGAATTTTTTAAACAACCTTCGAATTCCCTGAATTTAAAAAAAATTTTTTATTACTTCACAAAAGTAGTCTGCATTACTAGTTATTCTCTCTACATTAAAAAACTCTTTCCTATCTTGTAGATAACTTTTCCAGAAATATGTGATACATTACGGAAATGTAAAAATTATGTTATAAAAAATCCATTATGACGCACATACGCGAAAATGAAGTTACTGATGATGTTTTTAAAAACCGAAATATAGGAACCTAAATTAGATGAGATACCTCGATTTTAATCATCCTAAATGTGCTGGTAAGTGTTAAATATATAAAAAGGTTTGGTGAATTTTAGAAAAGGCAGCGTTTCACTTTTTTCAAAATAGCAAACGCAATATATACATTGCCAATTCCGGACAATCTGTATATTATTGTGTACATTAATTATTATACTTAAATTAATTCGCTCTATTACATTTGAATTAATTTTCGAAAATAAGCAGGCCACGAATATAATTGATCGATTAACAGAAATTTTATCCGATGAAATAAAAAACTGACCGATACTCACCTCGTAGAAATAAAACTGGTTAATCTGCGTACCGTTGGTATCCCGGGACCTGTTATCGAAACCCGCAAACCCATCAATCACATCCGCGGGCATGTTTAACACGACGGATACAAAGCCGTGTCGTGTAGAATTACACACACCTCGTTGTCATTGTCATTCCGTTGGGATTCTAACACAAAATTAGGAATGTACTGCCGGTACATGGCTATTTTTTTATATTATATATCCCGCAACTTTGCGGGAGACACATGCGCGCTTTGCCCGACGCGCGCTTTACTGCCGATTTCGTTTTCGGGCTTTTCCCCAGCTTTCTTCAGCCTTGGGCGCGCCGGCATCGGCATGCGGCGAGCCCGTGCCCCGGCGCTTCAACAGGTTGTGCCGACGCCGACGGTTAGGCTGTTTTCGGATAATCGCGTACATACCTGTTCTCGTATAATATGAAACGAAAAGAGGAAAATCGGTTTTCCGAAAACACTGTAGTACTATACGTGTTAGGGTACTTATTATTAACCGTCTTCTGCGAAATCTGCAGGACCGTACTTAAGTTGGTTAAATAAATGTACGAAGGGTGTTGTTTATATTTTGAGCCTAATAATAAAAAAACATTAAGTTTGTTATTGAAAATTACTTTATCGTTTTTCAAAATATTCTCCTTCATGGTCTATAGCATGCGTTCGAATCATTTGTCAAAACACTTTTTCGATTCCGCTTGAGATATCTCCAAAATATGGTTTTCGAACGCATCAACGGCTTCTTCTGCCGACGAAAATCGTTGTTCACGCAATTTAGTTTTGACGTTCGGAAACAATAGGAAGTCACTGGGTGTCAAATCAGGACTGTATGGCGGATGACCCATTAATTTGATTTTTTGGGTGTCCAAACATTCGGTTGTTAGACGAGATGTGTGAGAGCTTGCATTGTCATGATGAGGAATGAATATTTCACCAAACAAATGGTTATGTACTATTCAGAATTTTACTGTTTTACGTTCCTCTAATGACACTGTTGCCATATGATCAGTTTTTCCGGAAAAGTACGATTATTTGTTTCGAAGTGTTTCGAGCTCGAAAAACTTTGGATTTGGTTCATCTTGGAACACCCATACAGTCGACCGCTGTTTAATTTCCAGCTCATACACATAGGTTTATGATTCGTCACCTGTTACAATGTTATATACGTTTTTTGAAGTATCGCCACTGTATTTTTTGAGCATTTGTTTGCAGCAATCGACACGAACACCTTTTTGAGATTTTTTCAAATTATGCGGAATCCAACGACAACAAACCTTTTTTACAACTACATAATCATGCAATATTTTATATATGCTAGTCGAACTAAAGCCTAAGGAGTCTAAATTTCACAGTATGTCAATATGACGATCTTGCATCATCAGTTTTTGCACAGCATCAATGTTTTCTGGCACAACACCCCTTTGGACGACCTTCACGATTTTTGTCGGTGAGCGAATAGTGGTCATGATGAAACTCGTTATACCAGCGGTTCACAGTGGCAAAGGATGGGGCTTTGTTGTCAAAAGTGCAAGTAAGTTGATCGATGCACTCTTGTCTTGATAATCCACGTCGAAAGTCGTAACAAATACAATTTTCAAATCACTGTAAACAACACAAATCGCGCTTAAATGGTAAAATGTTCTGAAGAAGGTTATGGTCAAAAATGGTGAAACTTTCCATTGGAAACGTCAGATGGTGTCTGACAACACTTGTCAAGGCTCAAAATATAAACAGTGTCCTTCGTATATGTATGTGTTAGTGTATTAACTGTCTTCTGAGAAATCCGCAGAACCGTACTTAAGTTGGTTAAATAAATGTAAAAGGAAAAAAACCACCACATCGAAATGATATAAAAATTGTTTAAAATTACTTCGCTTATTTAATACACAATGCCATTATTTTTCATAACTTGATTAAACTGGGAAAAAACTATTGAATTTATTACAGCACTTGTTCTTGCCTAATTTAAAGGCACTCAAATCCGTAGCAGCTTCTCTGGAAACACTAGATTTTTTGCAATTCGACATTTTTATTTTCGCGAAATTTGATGCTTCCTATAAAAACATGGTGGCAAAAAATCAATTGCGCAAAATAAAATACGAGGCGTGTTCAAAAAATAACGGAAATTTTCGTTTTTTGGAAAGAATTTTATTTATTCGTCTACATCAATGTTATCCCCTTCAAGATAGTCCTCATTAGAAATTATACATTTATGCCAGCGCCTCTTCCAATCCCCGAAACACTTCTGGAACTCGATATTTGGGGATCACATCTTAGCGATGTGCTTTTAATCTCATCTATGCTTGCAAAACATTATTTTTGGGAACAGAAAAAAGTCACACGGGGCCATATCTGGCGAATACGGAGGCTGGAGCATCATTACTAAAATCAGTTAAAAAACTCTCGCAACAGTAAATGACGAAAAGTGATTCCCCAGTGTTACTAGACAGTATTGAAATAATGTTCTTGTTTACCACGCAAATTGTTTCCTAAATTTTAGTTTTAATTATTTGAACACACTCATTAAGGGTTTTATTAATTATGTCTTTTAAAAATACTTCACAGAAGTGTATTTGGTGGGTATGGAACAAGTATGCCGCCCACATTACGAAACTGTTTCCTGTCTTTTGGATAACTCTCCAAAATGCTATCTATATATACATGTGATACATCGCTGAAACGGGAAAATTATGTCATTTTTGACTGCTAAAAAACTATGTTGCTACTTCGAAGTTGATGTTTTAGAAAACCGAAACGTAGGACTTGTTGTGGATACCCAAAAAAAAAACGAGAATTATTTTCTGTGGGCATCGCAGCGAACAGCGTGATTTTTTTCTTCTTCTCGTCGTCCTAACGCTTTCGGTGATTTTTCGATGTTCAAACAACATCAAACCCTGTTTTCTGTTAAAAAAAAACAATGGCATCTTCAGATTTAATGCTCCAGAAAGCTTATATGGGAAAGAAGCTCTAAGCAAAGCAATAATTTCCGAGTGGTTTTCCCGGCTCAAAAGTGGTTAAATATCATTTGAAGATGAACTGCGTTCGGGTCGCCTCTCGCCGTCCAAAATAGACGAAAATGTGCGCGATGTCATCATGTTTGATCGTCCCAGAATAATCGACGAATCGAAGACAATAACTGAAATTTGCTGTAGTTCATGCCAAAGAATCCTATTATCCAAAGTTTACTCCATGACTGCTTTCCGATGACCAGAGAGAACCGTCTGAGAGTATGCCGGTAATTGAAACAACAGGCCCTGATTACTTGCCAAAAGTCATCACAGGAGATGAATCTTGGTGGTACGGCTATGACCCAGAAATAAAACAGTAGTCCAGCCAGTTTAAGACACCTTCATCGTCCAGATCAAAAAATTAATGCAACTGAAATTAAATGTGAAGTCCACGATGGCTTGTTTCTTCGACATCAAAAATTCATTCCTCAGGGCACAACAGTGAACCAAAATTACTATCTAGAAGTGATAAAACGATTGCGTAAGGTAATGAGAAAAAATCTACCTGAATATGGAGATCGGGGGGACTGGTTTTGTCATCATGACAATGCGCGTGCCTACACAGCGTCTCAAAAAAGTTCTCAGGACGTAGAAGAGGTTAAAAAGAAATCGCTGGGGGCACCCCGAACAGCATTAGTTCAGAAAAATAAAAAAAAGGTACAGGTACAGGTAGGATTCGACATTTGTCCCGGATTGGAACCGAACGACAATGTCGTTCGGTTCCAATCCGGGACAGATGTGGAATCCTACCTGTGGCGAGGATCGCTTTTAGGTATAATTCAATGCCTGGCGGGGCTTTAGCCCGAGGAGTAGTTGTTTCCTATAGCTATTATGTAATAGCCTTGCTAGTTGAGAACTACTTTGATATTTGCTACTTCGCTTGACGGTTTGGTAGTTCCTTTCTCGATTTCCGACTTATATGTTACTGATCCTAAATATAAAATTATTTAAAAAATTAAATAAACAATTCTTTTTTTTTGGTTCTTCCTCGTACATATTTGTAATAATTGGTATTACTTCTCTCGTAGAAACAGCAAACTGTTACTGCGAGTAAATTACTTGCGTTAAAATATTTTACCCATAACTTAATCACATTGTCAATTTCTCTTCGGTACTACACAGGCTGCCACAAAATATCCTTAACGTCACTGATCAACGTGGAACAAGTCTTCCCTATTATAGACACAAGATAAACAAATATATTAACCTTCAACCTCCGAATATGTCTAATATAAAAGAGATAAAAAATCAATTGCCTTAACGTGTGAATTCGAATAGTTCGGCGTTATTCGAGGAGAACACACCTAGCCTAGTTAGTTTTTTTTTTGTATTCAACAATTACCAAATTTTAACATCCGCTGTATCAATACTTATATGTATTACGATCAGTTGCTTAATTGGGAATTACTGTCTAAGTAATTATATAACTAATACATGGTCGGTTGATTGACACCAGTTTAAAATAACGACAAAATAATCTCGAGGTGTGAAATTCAAATAGGATTATGATGAATTTGATCGTTTTTGCTGATGCGTCTAAAATATATGGTAGATGCGAGTACTTTTCGATTTTTCGACCATAGGCGTGTATCATTTATATTTTACTCGTCTCGTATGTCCTGGGATTGTATTCAATTAAATAAACATGTATTTATTTAACGTTTCGGTTTTAAACACCATCATCAGAGAGAATTGTATGAGAATTGAACGAGATAATAAAAGAAGAGAACACGCGCCATAAAAGACAACTAACGAAAGGCAAAAATAACTCTATACATGCTTTATTTATATCAAAATTATCTGGAAATATTGCTAATATTGTATTAACAATATTGCTGAGGAGGCCCCTCTGACAGTACGGGTGTCCACTTCCTGTTGGAAAAGAAATATAAGATCACCCTCACCAGTAAGACCGACTGGATGAAGCGGATTACCGCCCAATGGAGACATCTGGTACACGGATGGAGTGGGAACAGAGCGGGTGCAGGGGTGTATAGGCGACGCGATGGGATAGGTAAAACCTTCCCTCTAGGCGAATACATTACCGCACTCCAGGCCGAGCTAGTTGCAATTACATACGATGTCCTGGGGGCCGACCAAAATCGGGTCCAGGAGAAGGTATGTATCTGCTCGTATAGCAGGGCGGCGTTGGTAGCCCTGAATCCAACAACGACAAAGTCGAAGCTGTCTATAATTGCTATGAAGCATTGAACCACTTGGCAGGCAAGGGACTAGTGGAACTCGTATGGATACCTGGGCATTAAGGGAAATCTAATTGCAGATGATCTTTCCAGACTAGGGACCAGGGAAAATATCTATGAACCAGAACCTGCAGTGGGAATAAGTCGGAATCTAATCAGCGACCGCAATAAAAGATGGAGAGGAGTAACGGGTTGTGGAATAACCAAACTCTTCATCGAATACTCAGAGATTGAGAAATGGGCCCAAGAATTCATTAAATTGAACAAGCACAAAGCTTGAATTCTGGTGGGAATTATTACGGGCCACCATAGTAGTCTGAATGCATGTAAACATAAGCTGAGGCTGACTGATAGCCTGGCCTGCAGATACTGTAAAGAAGACGAGGAAACCTCGACTCACATTATTTACACCTGCCCTTTTATGGGATAGCATTTTTGGGTAATGACCCGCATAAGAGGGGATCGCCAAGGGACTACCCATGTGATCAGTGGCTGATGAGGCCCAAACCCACATAACATAATAATAATAATTAAAAACATACGATACTATAATACCACATGAACCATAAATATATGTACATAAATTTAATACTCAAACAATAAATAGTGTTTTTAATTTTAATGGTAATACTAGAAGGAACGTAATCAATAATGTACACAATTATTAAATTCATTATTTAATTATTGGGTACGTTCTTTGATATTTGATATTAATGTGTTCATTATTAGTAAGTGCACAATAAGTAAGGCAAATAAACTACCTATCCAACGATATTCTCCAGTAAATTTGTTAAAATCTAACAAATTCTTCAGACATCTAATTTTAGCTTTAATAACTTGGCCATGACAATGACTATGTCTGCGTTTTAGAACAGACAAACTATTTTGCCATAAGTTGGTTATTCTAGTCTATTATTCTATTCTAGTCTATCTATCAAGTATATTTTAACAATTGTTAATAAAATCCTTCTTAATGGGAATTAGTTTTCGCTGAAAATAAAAAATTGGTAATATCTTTGGCGAAATTTATATGTATATTATTATTGAATAATAGGCAGCCAATAAATGAAAAATGACAGATACAAAATATGCATTTATATTACCTTGTACTTCATCGTCGCGAAATACAAATAGGTTAGGTACATGTACATTATATATGCGGCAAAATCATCTAGCGACTCATAAAATTCATAAAATTATTCAGTCACTTTTACAAGAAAAAAAAAAACAAATAAAAAAATAAACGTGGCTGACATAATTCATTTTTGGTCCTTGAGACACATTTGGGCGTGAGCTGGTTAATTAATTAAATTGTAATCTACCCCATGCGGAGAAAGTGTACTACATTGTAGTGATTTTATATCAGTTTTATACCTAAAATGAAGTTTACAGCTACAGCGGTGTACAATTTTACTAATTACACTCGTGTTAAATTCTATATCAGAAATAGTGTAACTTTATAACATTTTCACACAATTAAAAGTGATAACAATTTTTACCACTGTAGATTTTCGACAATGTACGAAATGTTACAACTCGAATCAATGCAATTAATAGTCACACTAAAAAAAGAATTTAAGTGAAACATATTCATTTTTTTTTAATTAATTTTGTAGGTTACTATGATAATTTTACATCCACATAAATATACTCTATAGGATAAACATTTAAAGCATCATCTACCTTCCGAACTATCCATATTACCTGTACTTCACACAAACTATATGCGTATTTATTAATAACATAAGCGAATACGCAAGAAAGTTGACAAAATTGTATCTCAACCCAATTACGCCAAACCGTCCGCATAAAAACGAAGCAAACGTCTTGTAAGTAATGACAACTCATAAAATAATTCAGAAAGTTGTTTTTATAGTTTGTTAACAATTGTAGTTGTCTCTCTGACGATGGTTATTAAAACCGAACAACTTACAATCAAAACTTTTTCATTTCAGTTTTATTGGCTCAGATCACATGAACTACAAGACAAGTAATATAAGCTGAGACGTATACGATGTTGGGATAAGTACAGAACAATTTTTTTCATGCCAAAAAGCAGTTTGAAGGTTTAAAGGCTACACATCAATATCTATGTATTGGTCTCATTATTTTTTTATATAATCGATATTGCTTTATTTGGTTGTTATTTACATACTTTTGCAAGCCATGTGGGTAATGGCTTGCCCACAAGAATTAAGAATTAGCAGGCCATGACAAATTTAAATTCCAGATGTAGAGGCTACATCTGGAATTGTTGGCTAATTGTTGTACTTGATTCAAACTAATTTGTATTTTCATGCCCCCTCCCTCTGTTGTTATTCTTTCAATCTGTACAAATACTACACAGAGTTGCACTACACAATACAGAAGAAAATTGCCTCTTTTTACCACGTCCCCAAATTGAAATCGCTCTTTTTTCATCGACAAGTTCACACTCAGTTTGTCCTCCAGTTCAACATCTTTGAGTAATAATAAGTAATCTTACTTGGGCATTTATTCACATTAATTCCCTGTATCTTAAAAAAAGACAAAGTTGGCTTAGTTTAGGGCTAATAAATTACCTAGGACGCAACAATTTAGGAAAACCTGAACAAAAATATTCTGAATTTGAATTGAGTGGAACGTTTTTATCACCCTGTATATGCTTCGAATGAGATGTTTCCACAAATAACCTTTACCATCGCTTTTCTAGGTAGACAACCTCAAAAAGTGAAACTTTCCGAACATATTAACGACGGTAAACAAACTGGTGAATGACTCTGAAATATAATGACATGACCGACGCGACGTTTCACTACAGAAACCGAAAATATTTCCTGAAATCTTACACATTGCACGGAATATTCGACGACTCGCTTCTCAGGCGGAGCTTTTACAAAAAAAAAAAAAAAATATGTATATTTGGAACACGCAGTCAATAAATCAGACTGACACGTTTGTCAGCTATTACATTTTTCAATAAGTCAAAATATTCATATGCTTCAAACGATAAATCAAGCGGGACCTGGTCCGTATTTGTCTGATGTTAGCGCCTGTAGAAATCAACAGTGTTTAGACTGATAATTAAGCGAGTTGTTAAAGTATTAGCATTTGTTTTGGTCCCATTATATTGCAGTTGGACAGCTATTTTATCGTCATGTTAAGGTAAATAAGTACTTTTTCGCCCTTGTTTTTACGGGAGCCATTTTTAGATTATTATTCTTCCACATAACCCTCGAAATTCATATGGGCACATAGACACACCCAGCCGACTTATGTGGGAATCGAGCCCACAGCCGGATAACTCCGAGCCGGCAATATAGGTCTAGGTCAGCTCCAAGCGATCGGAATCATTATGCCAGATTAATTCAGTCAACTTGGAGACCCTTTGCGAGGTCATTGTGGGATAATTCACCCTCAGAAAATCTGGCCATCGATTTAACCGATTTTTTTTGCATGTTCTTCAAGTTTAAATCTTTAAGAATATGCATTCAAAAGGAAATTTGAAAATTCAAAGTATTTACGGAGTTATAGCTATTTTAGTAACCATTACTTGACTTTTACCGTGGCTGCCTTAAATATTTGTTCAAAACATTAAACGCGTTTTTCTCAAAATTACTTTTTTCGACCTTGTCGACATAATATCTCAAGTTCTATTCAAGCGATTGACTTCAAATTTGGCACGTGCACTTGCTCTTATATTGTTTTAAGTCTTATATATCAAAACGTATGAATTGTTCAAAGTAGGGGAGATGCAATGGGAGCAAGGAATTCCTGACATGAGGAGGTTCTTATACTCCACTCCATCTGTAAGTGACTAAAACAAATTAGGTCAAAACAGCTATTCTCCCGGCTATGTGCCGACGACGAGCGCCGAATTATATGGCGAATTTTGCCGTATTTTGTCCAACAGCTTTGTTGGCACTAAAATACAATGATTCAGATTTCTCGAAAACCACGAGGAAGACGTAAATCGTCCTCTACCTCAGAATATCGCTAACTGCAGACCGGTTTCGACCTTATCTTGGGTCTCGTCAGTGCAGTGTAAGCGCATATTCCTTTGACCAAAGAGGCTCGCATCTTGTAGACGCCGTTACGTTCTACCGTAGTAGAACGTAATCCAGAGCCATCTCTCGGTAGTTTCGAAAACAATCAGTTCCTCATGTCAGTAGTTTATTGAGTTACCATCTGAAAACTTAGCATTGTTGAAGGAACTCCTGATTTAGCGCTACTCGATTTTTTCTGTCGGCCACTACCATGACAGTACTTTTGATTTTCTGTTAATTGTTTGAAGCATAAGTAACGGTGTCGCTTTTGCTTCGATAACAATCGAGCAAATCTGATACCACTACGACTCCACGTATATTATTGTACTTTCAAGAAGATAAAAACCACACATAATATCATATACACATTTTGTACTATTTGTTTCCGGCGAAATCAATTTATCACCATTCCAGCTTCCACAATCTTTATCCTGTCACTTTATCTCCTGAAAACATAGGAACGGAAGTAATGTTCAGTCATAATTCAAGACATTCTACCGGGCTTAGATTATTATTATCCTCGGGGAACCTCCTGAATAGCAATAATTTATTAATATAACGACAATAAAGGGTCCGGAGTACTGTAAACAGCGCTTCAGTAGTTAATTATCATAAATAATGTTGTTTATCAGTTCCGTGACAGAAATTTAATTTGCCGTTATCGGGATACATCGATAAGGGATCACTTTGCCATGGCGCCATGGGTTCTGAAATTGATACGGTACGGTTTATTGAACTTTTTCAGTAATATTGTTGCTTGGTGTAATTCAACAATAGAATATTAGTTATGTATGTAGTTAAAACTAAAAAAAAAGATTTTAGAACAATTTCTCCAGTAACAATAAAAAATTAGTTTTTACTACTTCTATCAACGATACCCTTTATACTATTCTAATTCTAATCCGGCAGCTGATTTCTGCAAGTATCTGTATTTTTAAAGAAACTTAATTCAAATGAATGATTAATGACAATGTAATACATTGCTACCGGGTTGCCTATCAAAAATTAGCCGCAATTACTTTCAATTAATTATATGGTAATTAATTTATTTTAATGAATTTCAACTATATTTGTTTTAAGTAAATTAAACGTCATTTGAAAGAAAATGATGTGAAGAATTAAAATAAAAATAGTTGCCAGTTCTCAGTCAGTCGCAACCTCTAGGTTGCCAGATGTAAACTGGTGTATTATTGTTAACTATTTACACTCGTCCTGTTTTTCAATAAAATATTATACTAAATTGAAGTTTAATTTTTGCTGTACACGATAATACATGGTTGCCTGTATGGCAACCGTACGTAGTGGTGGTTGTCATGATTTGAATTAGTTACGCTCGCTCTAGATGAGTGTAAACAAGGATACGATGTGGTATAGTTAAAGTAATTTTACTTTTCCGCACTCCGCGGAAAAGTATTGTAATCGTGTAAATAAAAAGTGAAAAAAAAATTTTTTTTGGGTTTATTTTTCGTTTTTCGGCCTAAAAACAAGAAAAATGGTTTTTAAAAATGTTTTGCTGTGTGTGTGTCGTTGTTGTTGTCGGCATTTATTCTTGTTAGCACGATAACTCAATTAAATCGTGTCGGATCGATCGGGTTTTGACTGACTCTGATCGTGGACGTCTCCCAGACGACACCTATTGATTTTGAGGTGAATCGCACACACCACCCCCCCTCCCTTGGGTCTATTTGAGAAATTTTTTTTGTTAGCACGATAACTCAACTATATCGATTCGGATCAGTCGGGTTTTGACTAATTCTGATTGGGGACGTCTCCCAGACGACATATATTGATTTTGAGGTGCATAGAACACATCCCACCCTGTCCATGGGTCATGAGAAAGCACGACGGTGGACTATTTGAGAAACTTTTTTTGTTAACACGATAACTCAACTAAATCATGTCAGATCGATCGCGTTGTGACTGATTCGGATCGGGGACGTCTCCCAGACGACACCCATTGATTTTGAGGTGGATAGAATACACTCTACCATGTTCATGGGTCATGAGAAAGCACGACGGTGGACTATTTGAGACATTTGTTTGTTAGCACGATCACTCAATTAAATCCTGTCGGATCGATCGGGTTTCGACTGATTCTGATTAGGGACATTTACCAGACGACATCTATTGATTTTGAGGTGGATAGGACACACCCCACCCTGTTCATGGGTCATGAGAAAGCACGAGGGTGAACTATTTGAAAAAAGTAAAACTGTCGCATAAAACACATATTCTGCATTTATATGTTGGTTTATTTTTTGTCGGCCACTCAATTTCGAGATAGAGATGTGCGGAAAAGTCCGTTTTAAGGTTTTAAGGTTTTAAAACTGTTTATTTCTACATAAAATGTTATCAAAACTTGTCGTATCTCAGCTGCAAGGATTAAGAAAAAAATTTATAAATATTGGTCAATCAGGGCAATGAAATATGTATTTCATAATAATGATGTTAAAAAATTATTACTATTTTAGTAATTTTTTTTATCGAAAAAATATAAATAATATTTTTTTTTAAATAATGAATTTGCTTTAAAAATATATTTTTCTAAAATATAGAAAAAGATGTACTAAACATTATTTCATCTGTCAATATTTTTCAACGCCATTATTTCAAGTTTTACATATTTCATATTCATCAACGTTGGCTTTTCTATATATAGAGCCGTCATATTCTGTGTACAAGTACAGCTTGTAAAAAATAGGAACAAGTCTCAAAACTGTAATATCGGACCGCCCGTGAGGTGCGCAATAAATAGCCTAGTCTTTATTTAGTCGCATTGAGACCTTTGCAGAGTGAATATCGGTGAATATATATTGAATGTGAATGTACACAGGGTTTGATTTGGCCGCGCGTAAAGTGTATCCTTTCCCTCCGAATGCTGCCTCACTCCTTCTTCTAAGCATACACTGAGAATATCACACCTTTTCCTATTCTTGACAAGCTGTATACGACAACATTTCCTCCAACTCGTAAACATTTCAGGAAGAGAGTCCATACTGGAAGCTATGTTTATACTATAATTATGTACCAGTCCATTCTTCAGATGCATCCAGACATTTATATTAAGATGTTTATACCGTCTCTTGTCCGAAAATTGTCGTATATTGTCATTAATTGTTTTAGAATTTCATGAGTGATCACCAAATTTAGGTTTGCGATGACATGTCCATAATGAAGATCATCAGTATCCTGACTTGATCATGAACATTTTTTCCCGGACTTATATATTGGTGGTGTGTAAAATATAAAGTTCCTATGGACAAGGATGGGTTTATGTGAGACAACTTTAGATTTAGTACCAAGTACTTTTCATATAAGTGTAAATAAGCAGTAGACCGACCAGAGTCTGTGTGCAATTGTACTCAAGTACAGGTATATAAATATGAAACCGGAATTTGCCCATAGATGGCTTAGCTGCTAATGTAGTGACCGTCTGCTAATGTATACCGCGTCATTGGCGCCATTTTCTTGTTTTGACATGTGATAAAGAGTTTTATCTCACCGCAATACAAGTTTCATACAACAACATCGTTTTTAATAGCGTCGAACATGTCGAATTTTATGCCTGGAAACCATGATTTGCGGACAGCATTGATTTTCTTTTGCCATTCGAAGAAAACTGCTGCAGAATCGCATTGAATGCTTGTCGAAGCCTACCTTTGAGTGGGTAACAATGGGTAACTCCGGGCGAACCATCGACATCGACTGCAAGGCCAAATCGCTATGGACGGAAGACGATGATCTGTGTTTGGTGGGATCAGAAGGGTGTGGTCTATTATGAGCTGCTAAAACCTGGCCAGACCGTTAATACTGAACGCTACCGAGAACAGATGATCGATTTGAATCAAGCTTCGCGTGAATATCAAAAAAGAAAACACAAAGTGATTTTGCTTCATGATACTATGTCATCACACACAGCAAAACCGGTCAAGGAAACGATTGAGGCGTTTAGTTGGGATGCTTTCGCATGCAGTTTACTCACCAGACTTGGCTCCGTCCGATTACCACTTATTTGCATCCGTCGATGGGACACGCACTTGCTGAGCAGGGCTTCACTTCTTACGAAAATGTGCGAAAATGGCTCGATGACTGGTTTGCCTCAAAGAAGCAACAATTTATTTGGCATGGAATCTACAAATTGCTGGAGAGATGGGAAAAATGTCTGGCTAACAATGGGCAATACTTCGAATAAAATATTTTTTATGATTTTCATATAATAAACGTGTATTTTCTACACAAGAAATTCGTTCCATATTTACATACCAATAATTGCATATAGAGGTAGGTATTCCTTTAGGGCGATATCTAGAA
The DNA here is from genome assembly GCA_037954035.1 of Rosalia funebris. Lineage (NCBI taxonomy): Eukaryota > Metazoa > Arthropoda > Insecta > Coleoptera > Cerambycidae > Rosalia > Rosalia funebris. Next base: position 2,590,327 of record JAZFAV010000007.1, read on the forward strand.
GCGTTATTAAACAAGTACCATATTTACAGCCACATCATTCCCCAACTGAATTTCCCCGAAATTAAAAGCGAGAGATAATGGAATTTGAATAAGTGAAAGGGCCAAAGTTCAGTGACTACGATGAGGCGAGAGAATAGTTCGCAAACACTTAGATAAAGCTTTGACAAGCCGCCCGCGCTTGAGGAAGACAAACGAAGGATTTCATTAGGGAGTTATTCGGGAAATTTCAATAACGTTTTCCCGGCTACACTGTAAATAATGAGGTTTTTATAGGAACCTATTTAAAATCGCATCCGGCACGCAAACAACGTTCGATTTCTGGAGGCGAGAAAAAAATTGTAAACGAATGCAGGAAATGTTATACACATGGAATAATTTATTTAGATTCGGGAGCAGTGACTTCTGGGACGTGAGTGGTGTATTCAAAAATCCATTTCCCGCGTTTATGTCAACTTTAATTTACGGAAAACTGGAAACGTGGAAGTATAGTTGACGGTCCAATAGTGATTTCCAACAAACGGTGTCTTGAATCGTCATAATGTATATATATCACAATGTATAGTAAGAGGAAGAAATTATTATTAAAGTATTCTTAACGTTTATATACATTGCAGATTGTCAAATTCAAGGAGCTATGAACGAATATAATAAAATACGCCTTTTCGATTGTCAGAAGATTTTGAATGGCTTGGATCTAAGGAAAAATTGGAAATACATCAACAAATAATTATTTCAGGATAATAGGACCTGACTCTTGACACAATATGTTAGGATATACATAGATTATTACACAGGATAATTGAAATATAATAAGGAATATTCTTATTCGGTTTATTGATAATACGAACGCAGGCTCGTAAAAAACATTAAGATTCGCGGTTCAGAATAGGTCAGCCGCTTCATCAAAACTGTGTTATATCAACCTTTATTACCAATAACAGCTTTAAATTTGGCAGACATTATATCTACCATCTTAGCGCACTATTCAGGAAGCGTGCTGTCTCAAATTTCTTACAATTTAGTGCGTATGTCTTTGACTGACGGTTCTTTCATTTTATGACAGTGCAACGGTTCTTTCATTTTATACCACAATGTTTCTATTGGCAAGGGGTCTGGATTGCTAAAGAACCATCCTATAACAGGGATGCTATGTTCTGTAAACCAAGCTTTGATAGTTTTTGCTGTGTGACACGCAGCACCATCTTGCTGGAAAATGTACTGTGCACCAGTGCCTTAACATATTGGTATTGACGGCAATCAACTGTCTGTCAAAATTTGTTTATATTTTTGTGCTATCACTACCATCTACGAAATACAATTTTCCTACGCCCATACCACTCATACAACCCCCAGATCATAAGAGACGCAGGGACCTTCACTTTCCTAACCTAACAATCAGGATGATAAGTTTCCTGTGGGGTTCCTAGCACACGTTCTCTGGTATCACCCAGAGAAACTGGTACCATTATCTGGTAAAACAGATATTAAACTTGGATTCGTTACTCAAAATTACCTGGTGCTATTATTTTAATGTTCAGTGCCTATGTTCTCTGGCCCACCGTAACCAATTGATTTTTGTCGTTTAGTTAACAACGGCTTTTCGTTTGACAGAAGGAAGAACAGTAAGTTCAAAAGTAAAATGTAAAGAATCAAACTTTACCTTGTAAAATTTGTATCCTATTTTCTTTATCGAGTGTTTAGCCGTCGATACAGATATATTTTCTTCAATGGCTTGCCTCCATAGTACCATCATTTTTTTGCACTAGATCGTCGGTTTGTTGTTACAATATTCTTCAGAGCATGTTGATTTAAGTGTGAAATTTGGGATGCTCGACCAGTTTTCTTCGTTTGGGCTGTGCATCTAGTTTTTTTTTTATACAAGTTGATGATAATACCTTGCACTATAGATTTAGACAGCCAATACGTAGCAGATAGTTTCCGAGCCAAAATTCCCTGTTTATGAACATGAACAATTGATTTTCACATATCGGCACTTAATGCCACGCCTCCAAAACACACATTATAATATCCGTTTCATTTTGACAACAATTGAGATTCTGTTCTGTTTTGAAATGCTACAAACGTTTAGCCTACTATGTATTTCAGCAACTGATCTGAACCGCCAATCTTAATATTTTTATTTATTAACAAACTTGTCACTGACACAGAATAACGTAATAATATTTCATCGTATTTAAGTTAAAAGTTTATACTTTATTTCTGTTACAGATTCAGATTTTTCTTTAAAATCTGACTGTGGCTCTTGACAGATTTAATTGTTGTGCACGACGTCGAATTGATGTATCTGGATACTCGTCTCTTAAATTTCTTGATTATATTACGAACTATTAACTCCTCATCTTGCCCTAATTTTTCTTAATGCAACTGTAAATCATCGCTCACTTTCATAAAATAGTTGTACACAAAATATTCGCTGTTGAACTGTTAATCGCAGCATGTTGACGTCGACAGTCGGTAAATATTGACGCCTTATCTTTGACAGTAATTTAATTTCTTAATTTCAAATAATTTCATCTAGTGATGAAATTACAACTTTACAACAATAAGAAATAAATCTAGAGATGTTGAGTCAGGAGGTCGTATTGGACGTTATTGGCCTTTTACAAATGTAGTACATTATTTTTCGTCATAAAGTAAAAAAATAAAAAATATTAACGTATTTTTTATTATCCAGCCTATGCATCTAAATAAATAAAACTCGCATTGCAATTTAAGCATGTTTTAAAATCCCTTTCGATAGTGGATAAATGCAATTTGCAAGGTATTTTATACCTCGCCGTGTCGCTCTTACCAGCCATGTCAGTATTTTATCATCAGTATTTAATAATCAACAATTAACATTTCACATTTGCAGTGTATATATTTCTGCGCTATTTAGCTAGAAATTGAACTCATTATTCTAACTCTTTATCGTCGAAAAGACCGACTCATTTTCAATTCGTTTGATATTTACCAGGAGAAATTTGCATTACTATCAAGTCTGCTCCCAATCCTTCCCACAATATCATGCAAATGTAAAGCAGCTGATTACAGCGCATCAAATGGAATTCATTAGGAGTCTTGGGGTTTTGCAAAATTGGTTTTATAGAAAAAAAGTCCGCAAAGCATTTAGATAATGATGTTCTCACTATGGAGAGCTACCAATCTAGACTCTGATGACGATGAAATTCATAGACGAATAAGTAGCACAAGAAGGACTGTGTAAGTGTATTTTTTAACATAATAAATAGTTCATCTTGAGCACCATTTTATATATATATATATATATATATATATATATATATATATATATATATATATATATATATATATATATATATATATATATATATATATATATATATATATATATATATATATATATATATATATATATATATATATATATAATAATAATAAGTACAAATTTCTTTTAAATGAAAACTGTATCAAGAAGTTGAGTTCCTATAGACAATACATATAGACAATACTTCCTAGGAATAAATATGAATTAATATATTTAATTCATATAAACATATGTCTGTTATATAGAATCCTCCCTTATTATTAGATTAAAACTTACAATAGTATTGTATAATATTATATCAGGGCATTCACATACAGGATGTTATGTCTTGAAAAGAGTATACCAAAGTCAGTTCGGTTATCAGGTAAATAAATCCTTTCGCGCTTCATCTCAAAACTACATTGTATTTTGTCACATTTATTGCAACTCGCGAAACTTAAAGAAGAACACTTCTTAGAACATTCCTGCCGCCTCAGCAACAGAAATGTTTTAAATAGGGAAACGTCCAATTATTCCATAGTAACTTCACTACCTCGGTAATCCTCAACTAGTCAGCAAGTAAGCATCAAGTAATCGTCGAAAAATTTGAAGTTTAAAAGTATAAAAAGAGGTTACTCATTTTTTGACATGAGTGGTTGTTCAAAATCATAAATTGAAATTATAGTTTTTAAAAAGTGAAAATAATAAAGAGTGATATAAAATGTATAAGAAAATCTAAAAATAAAAAATACTGAAAAATAAGATTAAGACTTATATAGGCGTATATTAAAATTTTAAATTTTATGAAAGTGTGTATATCAATTTTTAATTTACTTTTAACTGTTCCTACCAATACATTGTCATATTGAGTAGGTACATATTGGTGATTACCCAAATATTTTTTAATTATAGCCCCCAAGCTGCTACTTCTTTTAGTATATTTCATTAACTATTTTTACTATTTTAGTTCGACTGACATATAAAAAGAAGCTAGATTATGTAAATCCCTGTAATCCTAGTAACAGTTATCACTTCTACATCATCACAAACCTGTTCAGTTTGAGTTGAGATATATAAAATGACATTCATACAATTATATGTTCATTTCAGATCGATTCGGTAAGCTATAGTTTTTGAAGAATAAAGAAAAACAGGAGACTTGTTTTACACAAATACCGGCTCTCTCAGTCAACCATCTGCGAGATTGGAAGGACATTTGCTACCATTTTGAAGATATCTGTTTGTGTAAAGACTGTAGCTAAATGGTTGGTTTTTTTTTTTATAAAAGAGATACCATGGTTTCTAGAGGTAATACATTTTTGTAGTCTAAAAGTATTGTAATCTATTTAATATCATCAAAAAGGATCAAATTGAATAACGGTAGAAATCAGAAAGGTCAGGAACAACAACCTGGTAGCTGTTTCACTCTCGTAGGCATTATCCGATTCAGAAGGCGACGGCTGTCTGCACCACAATACATTATATTATATAATTTCCATATGCTGATATATTCTAGTAATAGGTTAATTGAATTTAACAAATTAAATGAATAACAGTAGATTACAGATCAAACAATTCAACTGCTACTAGATTATGTGTAGCTCTGAGCGTCCAGAGAATGTTAGAGAACGTCCAGGAGGTACATATTCTGATAGTTGTTTCTTTGATATGTAATTTTCTTTATTGTCGTTACCATCATCGTCACAATTTGCTATTATTAACGTCTGGGATTTACATTAATTCAGGTTCCTCTAATTGGTACTTCAATCTCATTAATTATAATTGTTATGGCCAGCATCAGCAGTCTATCTTAGTAACAGATATATCCAGTGTCTCCCACCTCCTTCATAAAACTATTCCCCTTTTCGGGCCTTTCGTTTTTGGAGTATTCTTTTCAGGTTTTCACGCTTTTTTAAAGTTTTTGAATTCTGATTTCTTGATTATATTCAGCAAGTATTCTATTACAACCAAGTTTTAACTTCACCCTGTACGACTAAAAGACGGAATACAAATATTATAGTTTTCTCCAAGAAAATTAGATGCTGTCTCAAGTGGACGATGAAGTATGAGATAAAGAGGATTTCCGTTTATCCCCCTCTCGAATTAACTTAATTTGTAGAAACTGGGATAGACTCTTATGAAGGAAATCATATTTATGGGCGTCATTACTTATATAAAAAAAAAACCGTAAAATCTCTCTAGAAAAAGAAGATAATCGACAATGTGCTCTTTTACGCGATTATTTAATACCTATAATACATCATTATCATCACAATGGTAAGGCAGTATTTCTGTGTTCAAGAGATTTATGTAACAAACACTTGTGTTGATTTTGATTCCAGCTGACTCCAATAGTCCGATGTTGTGTACTTAATATAAATAAATGGAAACTATTTTGGGACACGCAAACAATTTTTAATGTATATTTTACAAAAACTATTAAGAAAAACTGCTAATTGAATAGACAATTAATAAATTAAGCACTCAAGTTAAACTTGAGTGACTCAATTTGATAATAACCTCATCTATTGATGATATCGTCATAAAACCAGTACATTATCATGGTCATGGACCAGTACATTAAGGGTTTATCGTATATTTTACACATTACATTACTTTCGCTTCATTATAGAATATATCATCAAATTCACCAATAAACTTGGTGAGCATATAAACGTCTTATGGGCTTTTGCACGCGCGACATACTTTATTATTAAATTATAACGTTTCAACTAACACAGCGGAAACCGTACGTACACCTCGACCGATAAATCAAGATCAACTACAGCCCTCCGGCCGTTAAAAATGCAATTCTGATCCTTCTACACTACGGTTCGTCGACCACTTACCTTATTTCACCATTATGATCGCACAGTAATGTTAAAACTGTTTAGAAACTAAAAGACAGTTATCTCAGTGAATTACCATACATTGTTTACAATCTAATAGAAATTTCATGATGAAATTTTATAATAAAATTTTATGAATATTATTATTTCAGTATAGCTACGATTTGTCGACAAACCGTTCGTTGCAGTAAAAATATTCATGCCCCCACATGAAGCGCCACTGGTATGCAATGTTCGCCCACAGTCTTACTTTTCAACCAAAAGTATAATAAAAGCGATAACCTACTATAATGTTTCCTAATTATATTATTTTCTGGCCATTGATTGTTGCATTAGAGACGGTATTTTTGACTTTGTGTATTACAAAGGATCCCTGTGAACAAAAAGCTCAATTTATCTCCATTCAAGGGAGATATAACTAAAGCCTTGAGGTACTTATTACCTATTACGGTAAAATACGCAAAATCCCACTAACAAAATTGCTCGAAGACGTGCAATTATTTATTATACATATCTACGTTTAGTTAACAATTCACAAACAAATTGATGATATTTAAGATGCTCATGCAGATCACGTCCATGATATAGTTTTTTTTTAGCAGTCGGTATTGTGTATATTTCTATAACTGCAACTCCACTTTCCTTTTCCCCCCGACGCGTGGGTGGGAATCAAATAAGCGTGTTTACAGGTTTCCCTCAATTTGCAATCCGTATCAATTAGGTTTGAGGGATATATCGTGAATAATGAGTTACGTGCACGACGAATCACGTACCTAATTCTTTAGATAATTGTCTTTTCCAGTTTCTAAATATACAAAAGACTAAATATATATAATACGACTAACGTAAAATGTAACATTAACAGTAATTAATGTGACAAGTTTGTCAGGTCTATGTATTCGTCACAATGATTAATTGCGCACAATTATGAACTAAGAGACAATGCGCAAATAGAATCGTAAGACAATAATTATTAATTAATCAATAATCGATAAGCCTTCAGATCATATCGACAATGAAAATTGATTACAGAAAGGCCCAGCGGCAACGGAAGGCCGGCGATCAGCCGGAGTAAACAGCCAGCGTGATGAGCTTAGTCGACGCCATTGGGACCAGAACCAAAATTTCCCGCTCTAGTGATGACAACAATAGTTAAAATACCTATTATAGTAACAATAGTTAAAATAACTCCTCTGAACATGGACTACTAAATAGAAACGATAGTATGTGTACATGGTAAAGGGTCTTTCAATAAGGAAGCTCGATGTTTAAACGTAAATAAAACAAGTTGTGTATGAGATATCCACGAATTTTATTTATTACTTTTCCGCACTCAACTATACTAGCGGAAAAGTAATGTAATCGTGTAAAGAAAAATGGAAAACAACATTTTGTTTTTCGTTTTTTAGCCTAAAAACAAAAAAAAATGGGTTTTACAAAATTTTTTCTGTGTGTGTGTGTCGTCGTCGTAATTGTCATCGGCATTAAAATTTCTTGTTAGCATGATAACTCAACTAAATCGTGTCGGATCGATCGGGTTTTAACTGATTCTGATCGGGGACGTCTCCCAGATGACACCTATTGATTTTGAGGTGGATAGGACACACCACTCCCTCCCTTGGATTTATTTGAGAATTTTTTTTTGTTAGCACGATAACTCAACTAAATCGTGTCGGATCGATCGGGCTTTGACTAATTCTGACCGGGGACGTCTCCCAGACAGCACCTATTGATTTTGAGGTGGATAGGATACACCCCATCCTGTCCATGGGTCATGAGAAAGCACGATGGTGGACTATTTGAGAAATTTGTTTTGTTAATACGATAACTCAACTGAATCGTGTCGGATCGATCGGATTTTGACTGATTCTGATCGTAAACGTCTCGCAGACGACACCTATTGATATTGAAGTGGATAGGATACACCACACCTTGTCCATAGGTCATGAGAGTGCACAATGGTGGACTATTTGAGATTTTTTTTTGTTAGCACGATCACTCTATTAAATCGTGTCTGATCCATGAACTGTTTATTTTCGAAGACGTCGCACTAGTGTGGCTGAATAATTGAAATTTTACATAATGATATATTCATAGGCAATAAGACTTATCTGCCTTCTACTTGATTTACTATAATGCATGAAACTCATTAAACATCTCCTTTTTATTTTATCTTGAAGGCCTACACAATACTACTCCTTGCCTCAAAGTAGAATATAAATGTAGCCCTATATTTGTCACACGTGGGTTATTAGTTTATGACCTGGTGAGATGGACCTGCATTTCACTCCATTCCAAAAACAAATTGTTAATAGTCAGCAGAAAACTTCCATTTAATCTGTCGATAGGTCATTAGTTAGCAATTCCGGCTTAACTGCTTGGCCATTCTCAGTAAATCGTATAAAGGTTCATTGTAACTCTTTGCGGTCTGTTAGGAAAATTTATTTTACACGAGTGCTTAAAGCACGATATTTGAGGCATTTAAATACACAAAAATTTCTTGTTTCTAATACGGAATTTAATTATTTTGGCGTTATTTCGGAGACAAATCGGCTCATTCTTAAACCAAAATATTCGCATTTTAAATAAATATTTAAATATACAGGGCGATTCATGTCGGTGTAGCACAAGAGAGATACTTTTGTTTTTCAGAATATCCTGTATATTATTGTATTCTTCAATAATTCGTGGTGAGCTGATTTCAGTAATGATATGAGTTAAAGGGACAAATTGACTCCTGGGAGACTGCTGATACTGATTATTCTCAGCATCAGTGGTTTGTTTATGTCGATTTAAAAATGATCACAATATGTCTTGGACAGCAAAATGGATACACCAAATATCCTTGTCACCTCTGTTTCAAAGTCGCACAAAAGAAAAGCATTAGCAGCAAACTGTTTGGCAATTGAGAGATGCTGCGGCCGCTGAAAAAGTCAACATTGTTCACTAGCCATTAATAAAGAGAGAACAAATGATACTACCACCTCTTTATATCAAACTGAGGTTAATGAAACAGTTTATAAAACCACTGGGCAAGGCTGGTGATTGTTTTAAATATATTTGCCAAATATTTCCACCACTGAGTATGGAAAAATTAAAAGCAGGGATTTTTGACGGTCCACAAATTCGAAAACTGGTAAATTTTAACATATGTGAAGATATGACCGTTGTAGAATCTGATGCATCGTTTAGTTATGTATCTGTAATTTAGTAAGTTTGTTGAGAAATCACAAGGCAAATAACTACCAAGAACTAGTACATAAGATGCTGAAATGCTTTGAAAAATTGGGAACCAATATTATTTTTTGCATAGGCGCAAATGCAAATTTCCTTCTAATAGGAGACTCTACTAACAAGGTGAATGGTTTCATCAGGATATCCAAGTAATGGAAGAAAAGTATCAAGGAAGGTGGGATCATCATCACATGATGGCCGATTACTGTTGGAGTCTGCAGAGGGACTGTTCACAACAAAATATATATTGGTTGAGGAATAAGTTCCTAGAGTTTTTATCAAAGAGTTTTATTGGAATAAAAAACGATAGTTATAACAATAAATTAACCAATAATGTATTCGCCGTTACTGTTTACGACCTCCTCCCACCTTTCGACCAATTTGTTGATCCCGTTCTTCAAAAATCGCCCGGTTTGGTGTCGAAGAAGTTGGTGAGCCAATCTTTGAGGTGCTCTTCGAAGGTAACACCCCTGATATGGTTCGACAAGGAGCGGAAAAAATGGTAATCGGTCGGTGCAAGGTCCGGAAAATACGGCGGATGCTGAAGGACCTCCCATTCGAGCTCTTGGAGTGCGGCATTGACGACTTGTGCTACGTGCGGTCTGGCGTTATCGATCGGGTCTTTTCAATAGAATAGCCTCATTTACGCGACGTAGCTGGGCAACATAGAGTTCCTTGTTGACTGTGGCGTTCTTCTCAAGCATTTCCCAATCAATGCACCATGCCTTCCCAGTCCCACCAAACGCAGATTATGGTCTTCCTTGGGTGGAGGTCCAGCTTGACTCTCGGCTTTGGCGTATCTGCTGGAGCCACCCACTCCTTTCTTTGCTTCATATTGGCGTATAGGCACCATTTCTCATCTCCTGTGATGATTCGGTATAAAATGCGCTGTTCATGACCGCGTGTTGCTCGATGGCGGGTGAGATGTTGAGAAGCAATTTGAAGCCGATTTTCCTTGTTGTTTCCGTTAAGCTCGTGTGTCACCCAAGCTCCCAATCTTTAGACAAATCCCATTGAATGAAGATGATTGAGAATCGTCTTTTAATCTCAGTTCATTTGTTCGGCCAATTCACGACTTGTTTGGCGACCGTTCTCCCTCAAAAGTGCCTTGAAACGCTCTTCGTCAAACTCTGCAGGTCGCCCGCTGCGAGGCATGTCTTCGAGCTCAAAGTCGCCATTTTTGAATCTTGCAAACCATTTCTGTGCAGTGGACTCGCCTATGACGTCTTCTCTGTACACGTTGTAAAAGTCCCGAGTGGCTGCGGCAGCTTTTTGACCTCGATGAAAAGCGAAGAAAAACAGATGCCGAAAATGCTGATTTTTGCCGCCTGGGTATTCCATTTCTAAGCGTGAAAATGATAAAAAATTAAATTACTCAAAAATACGATTAACACAGTTTTGTAGAGCAGAAAGAGCTCTTTCGAATGAATATATACACTTTGCCAAACAACAATGAAAATCGGTGTAAAATAAAGGAAAACAAAAACTCTACGATTCCTCAATCTTAAAAGAAAATCGTACAAATAAACTTTTTATAATTTTTAATATTTTCGGCGTCAATTATTCTTTATTTTATTGTTAAATTTAAAACAAGAGAAATTCCTAATTTTATTTTATTTTTATTACATTCAATTAATATCTATCATGTACGTTTATTTCAGAAGTCAATCAAGAAAAAGTAATGTCATTTTCGGCATTAGGGGCAATAATGTACTCAAAATCGATTTCTGACAACAAATTGACTGTTCCCCAGTGTAATAACTGAAATTTATTTTAGTTATTTATTTCTTTGTTCGTTCATTTTCAATGTTAACAAATTGGATGCCTTTTCATATATTATTTTTTGTGACTGATTTTGATTGATTTTGATCTGTGATTGATTTTGATCACTTGAACTTGATAACCCCTGTAGATATCTCTACCATTTGAAGAATTGTTACAAAAAAATCATTGGGGCAGATCTAAACACATCTTGCTGTGGTTTTTAACATTTTCAACACTTTGGATTTTTTTGAACTTTGAAATATTTTTTAGTCCTAATCTGGTAAAAAAATGGGTCACAACACTTTCTCCGAGAATAGTTTGGGTGTATATCATTCGAATATACTATATAGCGACCAACATATTTCCTAATTACTAACTTTATTATTGTGTAATCGTAAAGATTGTTAGACTCCTTGCTTTATACAAGTTAAGTACTCTTTGTAACAGAAGATATTAAAGTTGAAAGTTGGGTATTGAGAAGTATACTAGTACTTTCAACACGTCCCCGTAAATTTCCTACAGACGAGACAGACGCGACGGGAAGATTCGCTGAACTTCACCTTTCAAATGAAATTTCCTTTATTCTATTAAGGGAAAGTCGCATAAGGGTTCAAGGAAATATTTACTTGCTATAAGAAAACTATAGACTTAGACATTTCCTCTTTTGTGTTGCAAACATTTTTATTTAGTCTGGATCAAGCTTCCGGGACACGATAAGGCAGATGGTGGAGTACAACGTATGTAAATTTGATCAAAATGAATGTATACACTGTGTTTCTATTGGTTTATTTTCTATTGGGGCGATTTTATTTTTATGGTGATTTAATAGATGCTCTAAAGGTTGTTTGTCGTGAATATCAAGGTTTAAGAAGACTTGCTGGGGGCGTGCTGATTTTTTTTATCATCTGCTCTAATTATCTTGTAACTTTTATTATGAAAAAAAAAATCGTAGTGCTTTTGAAAAAGTATTAGGGCGGCCTTATCCATAAAACGACTTAGTAGAGGGTCTAAGGGTTATATATTGATGGTACTGGAGATACTGGGGATATGATGAATTTGTATAAAATTTTCTATCCTAAAATCTTTGTATTAATTTCATTAAATAATTCGTAGCGTATGTAAAGAAAAATATTAGGGAGGTTTTATATGACTTAGTAAGGGCTCTAAAGGTTGTCTGTTGCGAATATGAATGAATGTTACAAGAAGACTACTGGGGTATGATATTATTATTATGTTATATGGGTTTGGGCCTCATCAGCCACTAATCGCATGGGTAGTCCTTTGGCGATCCCCTCTTATCCGGGTCATTATCCAAAAATGCTATCCCATAAAAGTAGCAATTTAGGCACGTCCCCCGCCTTAAGCCTCGCCTCCTCTAGGATAACAGGGGTCCCTAATATAAGGCACCTCTTCTCCTCCAGTGCGGGGCAGGTGTAAAGAAGATGAACCGAGGTTTCCTCGTCTTCTCTACAATATCTGCAGGCCGGGCTGTCAGTCAGCCTCAACTTGTACTTATATGCATTCAGGCTACTATGGTGGCCCGTTATGATTCCCACCAGGATTATGGCTTTGTTTTAATGAATTCTTACGCTCATTTCTCAATCTCTGAATATTGGATGAAGAGTTTGGTTATTCGACAACCCGTTAGTCCTCTGCATCTTTGATTGTGCTGGTCTCTTGCCCAGCCATTGATGCGATCAAATTCCGACTTATTTCCACTGCACGTTCTAGTCCATAGAGGTTTTCCCTGGTCCCTAGTTTGGCAAGGTCATCTGCAATTAGATTTCCCTTAATGCCATTATGCCCAGGTATTCATAAGAGTTCAACCGGTCCCTTTCCTACCAAGTGGTTCAATGCTCCATAGCAATTATAGACCAGCTTCGACTTTGTCGTTGCTGAATTCTGGGCTGCCAACGCCGCCCTGCTGTCCGAGCAGCATCTCGGCGTATATATCTTCTCCTGGGTCCGACTTTGGTCGGCCCCCAGAACACCGTATATAATTGCAACTAGCTCGGCCTGGAGTGCGGTAGTGTATTTGTCCATGGGGAAGGTTTTACTTATCCCATCGCGTCGCCCTATACACCCCCGCACCCGCTCTGTTCCCACTCTTGGCTCCATCCTTGTACCACATGTTTGCATTGGCCGGTAATCCAGCTCGACCCTCCATCCAGTCGGTCTTACTGGTGATCTTATATTTCTTGTCAAACAGGAAGTGGACACCCGTACTGTCAGAGGGCATCCATAGGAGTCCCTGCTCAGGGGGTATAATAAATTTGAGTACTCTTTTTCCTTAAAAATGTTGCACAGATAAAATTTTTCAATCAAACCAATTATTTACATATGCAATATTCTCGATTACAAAAGTAATAGAAAATATACTTTGTCATTTAAGAGAATTGTTTAGAAAAACAGTTCAGAACATGCTTTGTTCCGTTTTCTTCATATAAAAGGTGTTACACTGAGAGCGCAAGATATGAATTTTAAATAAAACATGGTTCCCTATAGCAAAGTATTGAGACATTTATTGATTTATAGTGTATATATTTGGGAATTGTGTATGGAATAACATATTCGGCAAATGGCCGTCACGGCTTTGGTGGCACACGAGTATTCCTCTTGCGAAATTTTCAGTATTTCGTTAATACAGCGTTCAATTTTGGTCCTCAATGCTTGGGTGGTCACGTAAACCTGAAAGTTCAGAAAACCGCTCAAAGAAAAAAGGTCCAATGATTCCTTCAGACCACAATGGACACCAAACAGTAACACGTTGGGGATGTATTTATTTTTTATGAATCATTCATGGATTTTATGATCCCCAAAGCGGAAATTTTGCCTATTAACGAAGCCATCAAGTAGAAAATGGGCCTCGTCGCTGAAGATGATTTTCTCCACAAAATTGGCAGTCACTTCTTCTTGTTCAATGATTCAACTAGCAATGTAAATGTATATTGTCTCATTTTCAAAGAAAAGCGGTCCAATGATTGCTTCAGACCATAATGAACACCAAAGAGTGACACGTTGGGGATGTATTTATTTTTCATGAATGGTTTTTCTGATCCCCAAATGCGGAAATTTTGCCTATTAACTAAGCCATCAAGTAGAAAATGGGCCTCGTCGCTGATTTCCTCCACAAAATCGGAATTCACTTCTTGTTGTTTAATGATTCAACTAGTGAATTCTCTTCGCTGTTCATGATCTGATGGCAAAAGTTGTTGAGTCAATCGAACTTCGTAAGCATGAATATGCAAACCTTTAATGAGAATACGGTGAAGAATGGTTGTTGAAATGTCCAATTTTTGTGGAACTCTCTTCGCTGTTCATGATCTGTTGGCAGAAGTTGTTGAGTCGGTTGGTCTTTGTAAGCATGGATATGCGAATTTTTAGTTAGAATACGATGAAGAGTGGCTGTTGAAACGTTCAATTCTTGTGCACGATGACAAATCGCGGTCCCTGGGCTCTCGGCCACACTCTTGTGAATTGCCGTGATGTTTTGTTTTGAAAAACCATTACAAGCTCGTGTTATGTGTTTCACACCAATAACCGAACCAGTACTTTCGAATTTTTTGATTATTATTTTCACAGTTCCACAATTTGGACCATTTTTTCTACCGAAAATTTACAAATCGTAGCAATCAATCTTTCACCATTTTGATGGTACCGTTTAACAATAAGGACGCGTTGCTGAATCATGTAGCGCTCCATATTTACCAACTCCTATACGTCTCCTATCGTCCTGTCACAATTATTAACCTATCGAATCATGACAGCCAAAATGGCGCGCAATTCAAATCTCGCGCTCTTATTGTAACACCCTTTATTTCGTTAGGTATTGAGCTTTCGCCTACAAGACATTCACCCTGTATATTTCGTCCAACTGCAAATGAACTAAGCCCAGTTTAAAATGCGACGGCAACGAATTGATTTGGATAATGAACGAGACTACTTTAGCAACTGGTCGCGTACACAGCAAGTCTCATCCCGTATTTCCAAACACGCTCTTCCGCTATCACTCCTAATTCCTACGGGCGCAGAAAAATGTCGAGCCAGCACGTCCGCGGGGTACAAACAGAAAAAAACACGCAAAATTCATACGGCCCATCTAATCCTTTAACAATACAAAGTATGTTAAGGCTAAGGAGAAGTTATTATACGGTAAATAATCGGTAATGTAAGAATAAGGAGAAACAACCCGCCCTGGAAATCCTTACAAATGGGTTCGCTGACTCCGGCGAGAGACCAACGGAATAGCCGGAATGCAGCGAAAAACCGAAGCCGGGTTTTTTGTTTGCGAATTTATATGAGCTCATTTTTTAGTTTTCTACGTCGAAGTGAATGGGATAGATTTTTGTAAAGCCGGTAATGGCTTGCGAATCGCACAAAAGGAGTATAGGATGGACGTCCAGTGCTGCGATCATAGTAGTACGATGGGACGCAAATGTAGCGACGAATTAAGGGACTGATTACTCCAACATAATTATTTATTAGTTTATACCAATTTGCTTGGTATACATATTCTAGGAGTACATACAGGGTGAGCCACGGTGGATGAAGTATTAAAAGTATATGGAGAACGGATCTACCGATTGCTTTGACACTTTGGTTACCAAAATAGTCGAGTATGATCTATGCAACTAAAATATTTTCGAAAGTGCGGTGTTGCTACTTATACGTAAAACCGGCAACATCTTCGTTATTTTAAATAGAATATCCTGTATATTTTTACATTTTTTGGATTGTCGTCTCTTTCTGAGATTTCTGAAATTTATAAAATTCCTCAGAATTCGTAGAAACTTTCTGTTGTTCATCTGCGGCAAATTCGGATATTTCTCATTAAATATTCTACAAGTTCTGTTGATAATCTTCGTGCTGTAATCTCAGCATTTTTAGTTTTTGTCCCTGTACTTTAATCCCGAAATCCACTCTATCTTTTACCACATTAATCGCCTCTTCGATGTACAGATTAAAAATTACTAGTGAATGAGTACATCCTTGTCTTACTCCTTCCCTAATACCTACTTCCCTTTTTTTCCCTTCTACTTCTATAACTTCTTCTACTTCTATAATTGGAGAAAGTCGGCGAGAAAAGGAGTATGTGGAAAAACTTAAAGAAGAGAAGAGATAGAATGGTAGACCACTTGCTGAGACATGGGGGAATAGCCCGTGATATTTTGGAGGCAGAAATAGGAGTGAAGAAAGGCAGAGGTAGGCCTAGATTAGACTACTGCTCGCAAATAGTAAGGGATGTAGGTTGTAGCACAATTAGCGAAATGCGTAGGTTAGCACAAGATAGGAGAAGCTGGAGGTTAGCGTCCAACCAGTCTTAGGACTGATGACCTAATGATGATGACTTCTATAACAGCAGTTTGCTCTTTGTATAGATTGTGTACTACTCTCCTATCTCTATACTTCATTCCCGCGCTCTTTAGTATCTCGAACATTTTTTCCCATCTTACATTATCAAAAGCTTTTTCTAAATCTACAAATCCTATATAAGCGTTCTTTCCTTTTTCTATTATTTTCTCTAACATTACTCTTAGCGCCAGAATAGCTTCGCGAGTTCCCCTATTTCGCCTAAACCCGAATTGATCTTCTCCTAGTATATCCTCCGCTCTATTTTCCATCCTCTTCTGCACTATTCTGGTTAAGATTTTTGAGACTGTCAGTTTAAAATTGCTGGAGTGTTTAAATTTAGTTAAAACCTTGAACCTATTTCTGACCTTGCTGAATTGTTATTTTTCTTGTGTTGCTTGGTATCTGAGATATGCATATATAAAGTTATGCCAGGAACTATCCTGAAGTAATGTTAAAACATTTCTTAAAGGTTAATTCAGTAACTTAAGATTAAATCTTCAGTTAGAAACTTTGAATAATAGTTGTTTACAGAAATGCATACACATCTGCATCTATATAGATACAACTACATCCTTGTTAAATAACTTGTACTCATGCAAATATTTATTATCTTGAAAATCATGGTAAATTGGGAAAAATAAAAATACTAAAAAAGAAACACCATATTTCAAAATAGAAATTTATTTACTCAAGAAACATTTATCTTAAATACGGTCGCAGGAATAAAAAATACAAAGTATTCTCTACAACTCTTATTTATCAAACAGGGCAGCGACGTTGCCTCCGCATTTTCTATCTATAAAATTTAATTTAGCCCTACACCTTTAACGTATAAAACAGTTCAGCGTCAGTAGAACGATAACGCCGACTGACATACAAATTCTGAAGTTGCTCTCGCTTCCGTTCGTTCTGTTTCGGTAGGGCCCTATTTTCGATGCATAACTTATTACGTATGCCACATACGTTTGCTCGTGAACCGAATTGAACAGGTGGGCCATAGGTCCTGAAAAATAACCCAATTTATTTACATCTTTAACCGCCTTTAAACAGATAGGGTCTGTTCAAAAGCCCAAACGTCAGTTGTTTGATTTCGATAGCCAAGTTCTCATAATCAGGAGGTATAAATAATTTAACGGGTACCTTTCGCGTACACCAATACATCTGTGCCACTGTGGGTGACTTCGTCTGTCAGAACGACGGCTTGCTGAGAGTACAAAAAATCCGTGGTGTCGTTTGTGGAAGGATCGGGTCTTACTGCGGTGCCGTTGATTGCCTTGAATTGGTAATTGTTCTCTCCTCCTGTGCCGTAGAGTAGAGATGTGAACGGGACCTGATCAATTTCCGATTTCGTGTGTCCTGGAATTGAGAAAAACGTTAGAAGATTGCGAGAAAGTGTGTTGTATTTTTTAACTCTTACAATTAGTGTAGTCCATTTCTCGATGATTTAAAAACTTTTACAGCTAAGGTGTTTTCGTATTGTTCGCCAAGATTTGGGCATAGAAAGAATTTATGAAAGGTAAAGAGTGGGCCAAATGAAGGTAACCCATTTTAATTTAATAATTGTTTCCATTTTTTTACAGAATTGTAAAAAGAACTTGGAAAATTTATAATGGAGCCTCTGAACGGTGTTCCATTGATTATCTATTAACATTTAATGTTAATAAACAGAATATGCGTTTTGGACCACTGAAAATCTTCGAATACTTTAGGATCTAATTCATGAAACTATTTGATGTGGAATGACTTCAACTAGAGTGATCGGGCCATAGGTTTTTGCGGATAAGAGTGCGTTTTGCCAACAAAGTTGGAGCAGAAACAGCATCACCTGGAGGTGATTAAAATTGATTACAGTTAAAACTGAAATAGCTTTAATAACCTCCAGATCATGCCAACTTTATGCTAAATGTTGTCTAAACGTTGCCTGTTGGCTAAACGTTAGTCGAGTGTAATGTATAGTGTTTTGTGGAAAACTAAGTCAGTGTTATAGTATTGCCTTTAGATTCTGAAGGATCTGAATTACAGATTTAATGTATCTATTTAACATAAATAATTGCTCTATCACATCAACTTCTTGAGTTATTGACTCGCACTGACATAGTTGTGTTATTAGGACCAAAGGATGGCTATACAAAATACTGATTCTGCTTCTTTTGATGTGGGACATACAGAAAAAAAAAACATTACTTTGTTCAAGCTTGGCTAAACTCATTAGAACTTGTTGCCGGAAAATATCAACCTTCGACATTGACTCTACAAAATGTTATTATTCCACTTTTACGCATACAATTGTCTCCAATGTAAAATTGTTACTAGATATAGATAAAAATCGTGAACAATTTTCATATTTAAAGTCTGTATTTTATCAGAAGAAAACTCAAATTAAACGTTTTGGGTTTTAGAAGGGTTTTTGGGAAATCATCGAGCTGAAAATTCTGAACCGTTAGGACTTAGTTAAGCGTTAGTGACAGTCAGGGGAACGTTTCTATCGAGACATAAAGATGATCAAGAAATGTTACCAAAGTTATTGGGATGTAGATATGTTAGGAGACTATTGATGTGTTGTATGTATTGGGTTCAAGTCCTAATGGGGGGAATTTGGTATTTTTGATGAGTCTGGTGAGGTAAACCTCCCTCAGTATGGGTATATTTGTCCTCGTCTATATGTGTAACCGTCCCCTCCGCGGCCTGAGGCTTTAAGGAAAGGAAATCCAATTCTTTGTATGCAAACCACTAAAAATTGGTTAGATATTGGATAATATTAATTGATTTAACAGTTAGTCATCTCAACTCGATTTTCTCCATAAATTATGTGTGGAAAAATAGAATATGTGTAACAAATCGAATTGTAAGTGCCAATATTAAGTCTAAAACGCACTGTTGTCCATAATAGCAGTACTATTTAGAAGGTGATTCATCAAGTCACTCCTTAAAAGCCTTTTGTCTCTAAATATCTTTTAACTTCTAATCTAAGATTATTTTCTTATATCACTCTTTACCTAAGACGCTGCTTCCCCTGTCAGGATAACCTGTAAGAATAATAGAATGCGAGTGGTCACTGGTAACTATGATCAAGGTTTCCTGAGGATCCGTCATCTGCAACGCCTTATCTATGGCGTCACTGAAGGCGACTGTCTCGTCCAAAGCTTGCCGGGCGTGACCCCGATGATGCGCAAAATCTATCATGCCTCCTTCTACCTAAAAAAATATCTGTTAGTACAGTAAGTCAGTTGT
The DNA here is from genome assembly GCA_037954035.1 of Rosalia funebris. Classification (NCBI taxonomy): domain Eukaryota; kingdom Metazoa; phylum Arthropoda; class Insecta; order Coleoptera; family Cerambycidae; genus Rosalia; species Rosalia funebris. The sequence continues at coordinate 2,610,043 of JAZFAV010000007.1, forward strand.
TCAGGCAATGTTTAAATTATAATATTCAGCCTGTACACTTAGTTATAAGTTCTTACCATTAAAAGGTACCCGTTTTGGTTGTTGCTAAGTAAACGAATGGCTTTTTCGGTCATATTCTGTAGGGATGGCATGCCTTTCGGACCGCGATCTCTGGCGTAGTCCATTTTTAAATGCCCGTTGGCGAAAATTCCTAAAAACAATTACTAAGCTCCAATTTCAACGATCATAATGGTCAATACACGCTTTGATCTAAACCATTTGACAATATTAGCGACAAATTTAATACCACACCTACCTAATGTGTACTCAGAAGTGGGATCAATATTCTCCAGTTCGTCGTTATTGCTCAGAAATTGGTGAGAGACTCCCTTCTTCCGTTTGTCTTCTACCCATGCGGAAATCAAGTCACGGCCGTCTTTGCTATAGCAGGACCAGACGTCTACGGGATCGGCGTCCGAATCGTTCACTGATGATTGTAGGCATTGTCTACCGCCGCCCATTATAACCTAAAAGGTTTTGATGATTACGAGTATATTGATTCTATCAGGAACGTACTTGTATGTTCCTGCCTGGGAGATCCTCAATTAATTGTCTGGCGATGTCTTTACAATTAGAGGTGCTTGAAGGAATTTTGCTTTCACATTCCCATTCTCTGTTGGGGGTATGGGCGTAGAGGGCGCTGGGAGTTGCGTGGGTTACCCTGGTGGTGGTTACGAAACCTAAAATTAGTTTGTATTTAGTCAGTGGACGTTTGTAATCTGTCGGGTTTGCAGTCTATTGAGGAAATATTGAATCTGGATAACTTGATAACTGAAAAGATGTTGACTGTAGTCCCAAAGTCCAGAAAGGTACACAAAAGTACACATTAGTTCAAATGTAGGCTCCACGGATATAAAATCTATGTCTCTGTGGTGACAATCATAACTTGAGAATTGTAAGAACAAACCGACGATCCAGTGCAAAAGAAATTATGGTACTATGGAGGCAAGCCATTCGAAAAAATATTTCTGTATCGAAACGTTCAATAAAGAAAATAGGATAGAAATTCTACAAGGTAATGTTTCATTCTTTACATTTTACTTTTAAGCTTATCGATTTCTCCTTCAGGCCAAAGCCGTTATTAACTAAACGTGAGAAAATCAATCAGTTACGGTGGTCCAGAGATCATAGGCACTAGACTAGGACAACAATGCCACAGGTAATTTAGAGTAACAAATCCAAATTTGAAATATATTTGAGTGATATCAGAAAACGTGTGCTCAGAACCCCATAGGAAACTTATCATCTTGACTGTTTGATTAGAAAAGTAAAGTTTCCTGCGTCTCTTATGATCTGGAGGTATATGAGTGCTATGGGCATAGGATAATTGCATTTCGTAGATGGTACTGTGACAGCAGAAAAATATAAACTAATTTTGACAGACAGTTTATTGCTGTCAATATCAATATGTTAAGGCACTGACGCGCAGTACATTTTCCAGCAGAATGATGCTGTGTGTCACACAGCAAAAACTGTCAAAGCTTGGTTTGCAGAACATAACGTCTCTGTTATGGAATGGCCCTCTAGCAGCCCAGACCTAATCGTCAGTTTCCCATCGTTCTTTAAATTCGTCAAAAAGATCGATTGTTGAGGTCAGTTAACTTCTTTATTGGGCCATTTCAATTTTCCACATGAATTCAGTCGATTTAGTTCAATTTAAAGAGAGTTTAATTCTACAACGATGTCTGTAACAAGGACTCGGGGAAACGTTCGCCACTGAAATTGTTCTCGAATTCAAATGAAGTCATTAAAAAAATCTGACCTGTGGCTTTATCAGCAGCCTGCGCCCAGTCTATGATGCTATCTGGTTGGGCCTCCTTCCTCAAGGACGCCTCGCAATCGTCCTTTTCGACGGTCGCGTCGACGCCAGCCGTCTTCTGGTTACCCTTTACGCCGCAAAAAAGGGCGGTCGCCGTACTACAGGAATCCGGCACCAGCTTGTTTGCGGAGTAAGTCTGCAAGCAAACTAATAATATTACGCGTAAATTCCCTTCGCTTTGCACGAGATCGATAGATGAGATTGCGCGAGAGCTGTCAATGAATTACAGATTGCGCACGAGCTAACGATGATTTAAACTTTACATATTTAGCGTATTAACAATTCTATGTTCTCTAGTACCTTAAGGACGCCAATATTGTCGAACATTTCCCATGCTAAGTACCCATTTTCACCTTTTCCGTAAATTCTGGAGCTGGTTATAGTTGTGAGGCCCATTCCGTCGCCTACGAACAAAATGACATTTTTTGCCACGACCTCGATATTCTTTTTGTGCAAAGCCCTGTCCAGTTCCTCTGCTCCCATAGAATTCCAATGAGACTGGCCTTAAAAAAAATTGGTTATAATCTACATTGTTTACACAAGGCACTTTATACAGGGTGGTTTTAAATAAACGACGAATAGTCAGGCGCCGTTATCTTTCCTAAAATTAAATTGTAAAACGCAATTTTTTAAAGTTAATATTAAGGTTCTAAGTTTTTAAGATAATCATCAAAGGGCATATGAAAGCCATGTTGTTCTCTCTAATGCAGAATGGATAAAATTATATTTTATGTGATTTTAAATAAACCTTCAACTGGGTCAAATGTGGTTGTTCATATTTGAGAAGTCATATGAGGAGTGTGGGGTTATTATTCTGTAGGGGTTAAAATTGCAACTCCCCTCTCATATTTCTCACCTTAAATTTCATGAGAGAATTCATTTCCTCTAGATAATTACAGGATTTTAAATACTCCATAAAAATATACCTAAGTCGATTAAATCAGGTGATCATGGCGCCCATTCCATTATTAAGATGAGCCAGGTAACATATCGTCAAGAAATTACCCGGTATCAATATCAGAGTGGTGAGGAGCTGCGCCTACTTAAAACCAAATTGTTTGGTAAGAAACACCATCATCCTTGTTTGAATAAAGAAGTACTAATATTGGAACGCAGTCGAAACAGAAACATAATCATTCTAGTTCATATATTTATTTTACATCGACACTGGCTATGTGCTTCTTGGATGTAATAAGAATTCTCTTGAGACCAATATCTGTAGTTATGAAGATTTGCTTGTTCCATTCAAAAAAAAAAAAAAAGATTTTGTCAGAAATGTCTCGTTTGTCTCAGAAATTTCTCTTGTCTCTGAAATGTCAAATATATCTGTTGCCTGTAGGCGCTTTATTTTCATTTTTCTTAATGCAACTGCAAATGATCGCTCACTTTCATAAAACTATTGTACACAAACTATTCGTTGTTGAACTGCGCGGCATGTCGTATGGTTTGTAGATGGTAGTCATTAAATACTGATGCCCTCTCTTTGACAGCACATAGATGGCGCGCAATTCAAATTCTATAGTTCCAACTGAGACATCCTATATATATATTAAACATTAATTTTGCTACAAACTACGAACTTTTGCTAAAACGTGCCCTGTAATTTTATATGAAATATATAATAACATTTCGTACAATTTCCATTACTATATTGATCGTGAAAGTGTCAATAAAATGCATTAGGAAAAACCATAATTTTTTTATAACTTTAAATTCAGCTTGAACCTAGGTGCATTTGAACATCTAGCTGAACATCTACAAAATTAGCTTGTATTATTTATCTGTACGATTTCTTATCAACCAATATTTTACATTGTTACTCTAAGTAGTTGTATGTAAAAGAAAGAACTGTATGAAATGAATAAAGACTGACTATCTGTATGAATTCTCCACCATTTTATGCACAGAGCTTTATTCATTTCAAAATCCGCTTAAACTTATTTAAGAATAAGTTGTTATTTCCGTTTTACTCGTTTTAGTCATATAATCGAACGAAATTCTGCAAATTAAAGACGATAATATTATTTATTTCGCCCCAAGTCTGCGACACTGTTTAAATACACCAGACCAGAATAGACGCCGTTACATAACCTAAGATATTCGGTTGTCGTTGGTGACTGTTATAAGCTTATATTTAATTTTATCGGAATATTATCGATATTATCATCAATTTTTACGCACCTTCTTTAAAATTTTGCACCATATTTAACTGCAACAATAAAAGTATATGAAACGTAATCGATTTGAGTATCCACATAATTTCTACTGTTTCGAATGCAAACCACTTGAATTTTTCTATATAACTGATGCGGCAACTATTCCCGACGCGATGATAAGAGTATTATTTCAATTTTAAATAATATACGTGTATTGATATACTTCACCTGAGTCATTTATATATCATTACTCGGTTCCATGTAGTTAATAAAAGCGATAAAGTGAGCTGTGAAGCAGTGGCGGCTGGTCAGGAGAGGCAGGGTGGGCAGTGCCCACCCAGCTGTTTCCTAGAAGAGGAACACACAGTTCCAAAGGTCGTTAATTATCGTTTATAGAAATTAGTGAAGATATAATTATGTAATATGTAATTGATTAAATACATTATATATTATATAACAACAATAATACAATGAAATGTTCTGATTATATATACTAATACTACCAGCGTAACCGTGGTGGAAAATTGCAGTGCAAGTAAGTGCAACAATTCACTCTTCTAACCGTGGAACTAATAGTTATCGTGGTTATGCCTAGCCGGGCCGGGTGAGCAGCCACGCCTTTTGCCTTTCTGGAGTTTCTGGCTTTGTACATACGAGACAGTGCAAGCGCCTCACACAAATAAAAAATTATATTTATTGCTTTAATAAATAAATACAAGTAAATAAGTGTCTACCAAGATTAGTTTTAAAATTAATATTGATATTATTCACATAGGTATAATTTCAACATCCCTTAAAAGTTTAATATGGGAATGGAATATAAAAATTAAGTAAACAGTAAATACATGCATAGAATTAATTAATGAATAGAACTACGAATGATTTGATTGATTTTAAGACATAAAAATAAAATTATACACGTGTAAAGTACATGAAACAATTCGAAACACCGGCACAGCTTACTCGAGTCTGGAGTAAGCTGTGACACGGGTGGGCTAGACCTCCCTGCTGAAGAAGCCTTCGGCAAAGCGGGGGAAGGAATCGAGAATCTCCGATCAGTCCGATCTCCGTATTTCCGAGTTCAGTTTTCAAAGACGTTGTAGAACGTTGTTTTCTCAGCGAGATATGTACTCTGTAGGTTAGGATTTTCGTTAAATGTTAACGGTTCATTAATAATAATTACAATAAATTAGTGCGACGGTCTGTCAGTGGAAGTTGATACTTTACATTTGTGTTTAGTATTGTATTTATTTAGTATTTATACCATGGCGAACGTGAGAGAAATTTCAACTTGAAAGCTGAAAAAATTTTAAATCTTAACATATACTTGTATAGTGACTAACATAGAGTGATGAGTCAAAGTTATTTTTACTATATTTTACTTCATTATTTTGCACTATATAACCTACTCATAGTTAGTTGTTGCCCACCCATGACAAATCACCACGAGCCGCCATTGCTCGAAGTATGTTCAAAAATATTTAGGTAAAAATACTAAATATGTACATATGTAGATATACATATATGTATGTATAGGAAACATTCTAGTTAAGAACGATTTTGAAGTCTGAATTCATACAGATTCCAATATTTATTTATATGTATAACGCAAATAAATAATTAGTTATTCATCTGTAAACAAAAACAATGTAAATTGGGAGAAATATATGTACATTGAGATATGTATATGTATGTAGGTCATACAAGAACCTCAGAAAAAATGCGTTTTGGAACTTACAAATAATTTTCAGAAAAATAATAAGTTTTAACTAATGGCAAACTATTTATTTAAAGAAAAACGTTTTAGATTTTAATATACAGGAAGATGATAAAAGTTTCGTACAATATACGTAATTTTGTTATTTATTGTTTTCTAAAATATATGCTGAAACAAGGACAACTCATTTTCAAAAAGACATCGGCTGACATAAATAAAATCAAACCATAAAAAACCATTTTGAGTGAACTATTAGTCTATTATTAATTTATTTTATTCGTGTATGTGAAATGTTTTGCGTAATAGTAGAATAAATGAAAATCAATATAAAAAATATATTCATTATATTCTTGATATTTAGCAAACTTACTGCATATTAAAAGCTTATTATATACTTTGGTGGTAGATCTTTCGTGTTTTCTTCCCCTCGTGATCGTCGGTTTATAACAAATGTGGCAGGAACAGGCGACTTTCTTCCTTCATGAGGCAGTCCCCGTTCATCTGCAGGAACTGGAGAAATCTTCACAGGACCTTTTTTCGAGAAAACGTTTTTTTTGCGGAAGAACATGGATAGACTGATAGAAAATTGTAAGGCAATTTTGCAGAAAATCGACGCATACTACATTGATTACAATATAAAGCAACCTCCTGAACATAATAACAATCTTAGTTTTACAGAAAAATTGGCGATTTTCTTGTAAAAGAGAAATATTTTTTTAGAACTGCAGATTGAAAGTAACAACTTCAAAATTCATACTTATCTATAGTACCTTTGGAATTAGGGCAAATATGGTTTGTATAATGATTTTTTACGTGTGTGTCACAGGTAAAAATCGTATGAATTAATCAACTGACATTTTTGAACAGTGTCTTGTCAAAAAACACATTTTAGGATAACAGTTAGTACAATACAAATCCGTCAACCTATGACAGAGTAATGAAAAGGTTCTCCACAAAAACATTCAATGGAAGTGATATTTCCATCAAAATAAATGAAATAAATTCAACAAAAATCAGAATAAATGGAACAAAAATGAAATAAAATTTACAGAAATATTGAAACGCCAATGAATCAAATTATAAAATAAAGCTAAGACGTGACTTCATAGTTACATCTTGTTCAGCAAATTACTGTCTGTGCCGTACGTAGTTGATTGAAACACATGTCGCTAGACATACGTGCTGGTAATTGTGGCATATTTGTAACAATTGCGAGTGGTGTAGCATGTGATCCGTGCATCGTCACTAAATTGATACACGCGCAAAGATCCATTATACAAATTGTATAAAGGCACTTCTCAATTTATTGCCTCCATACGATTTTCCTCAGATTTTTTCTCCAGAAAATGTTTTTTTTTGCGGAAGAAAATTGATGAATGTCAAGGGAATTTTGTAGGAAATACAAAAGTCTCAAAATCGATGCACATTACATTGATTATAACGTAAATCAACCTCCCAAGTACCATAGTAACCTAAGTTTTAATATGAAGGTTTTCTCGCAAAAGTAATTTTTTTTAGAGTGCTAGATTGCAAATAGCTTCGAAATTTATATCTACCGAGAGTACCTCTGAATTTACAGTAAATCCGAAGGCACTATTGGGTTTTTCCACCTTCCTTAAGTTCATGTGGTCTTTTTTTTAATTTTTATCTCCGGAAAACGATGGACGGAAAATTGTTTACTACTCTACCCCAAGCTACAGCAGGTGAATTGATTTGCAACTCTCTGTAGCACTTGATGTTCATTAATGCAAGTAAATGGCAAGGAAAAGTTTTCAATTGCATATATATTTAAAAAATCGAACAAATGGGGCATGATACCTCCAGGGGGTGCGCAACAATCCGGGTAATGTTGGATACACATACAAAGGTTAAATTGCAACTCTCTTTCTTTTAACAAAAATTAATTTTGTCATGATTTGTGTCTTCATTGTTTTCATTGTAGAGCGATATTCCAGTAGTAGATGTTGCCTTTTAAGAAGTTAAGAACAAATAAAAAATTGACTGCAGTTAAGATATTTAGAATTCACACTGTTTGATTTAGTTTCATTATTAGCGATTCGGTATTCAAACAGAAAGGATGACGATGTTGCTCACGAAGGAATTTCTTCTTGTGGGGTTACTTAAAATCGTAGGTCTATTTTGATAAGCCACTAGAACTTTAAAATATTGGGATGCTAGTCTACACAAAGATTGCGGAACTTATGCCCCATTGGACCCCTTTGTAGATCATTTCCAGGAAGATCATCCTGTCTAGGCCCCTCCACTATCCTGTTCTAGGCAAAATATATGGTGATATCGCCTAGAGCAAGTTAGTTCTCTCATGTACAGGACATAGTAGTTATTATTAGAATGGGTACAAATTAAAAACTGTAAAACAACTAACTTTTTATTATACAACTAAAATGAAATAATAAGTATCAATTTTATAAAAAATCTGTAAGTGTTAAATCGTCGTACAATACTTAAGGAGATACTTGACAGTTTTAGTTTATTCGGGGTAACTTTTTATTCAATTTCTTCACTTGAGAAAGCCAATGGTTTGACGAAAGAATTGCTATGATTAAAATAATGTTTTTGTTAATTGAAACTGAAGCTTAGTTCTAATGGGTGGTCCAACCATAATGCACGATGTTAATTGTGAGTCACACCTTAACGTCAAGTTTTTTGCCCAACTTAATTTGACATTTCTTTGCTTCAATATTTGACAAACTCAACCATGGAGAGGTACACAATTGAGCACTGCGTTAAGATTGTTGAAACCTTTTACGAAAATGGGCGTTCAAATCAAAATGCATTTCGTGCACTTCGTGACTTTTTTGGTCAGCATAATCGACCAAATGTGTCCACAATCGGGAGAATTGTGTGCAAATTTCAGCAAACCGGGTCTGTAGGAAATGTGAAAACACCCGTGCATGCTTGCCCAGTTCGTTCTGCGGAAAACATTGCTGTTGTTCGCGATAGTGTAGCAGAAGAGCCGTCAACCTCGACTCGTCGTCGTGCCCAACAACTGAACATCTCAGGAACATCACTGATGCGAATTTTGAATAAATATTTGAATTTACACGCTTACAAGGTTCAATTGACTCAAGAGCTGAAGCCTACTGACCATTTCAAGCGTCGCCAATACGCCGAATGGTTGGTTGAACAGACAGAAGTGAATGGTGACTTTACAAAGAAAATCATCTTCAGCGACGAGGCACACTTTCACCTCAGTGGATTCGTTAACAAGCAGAATTGCCGCATTTGGGCAAATGAGAATCCACGAGTGATTATTGAAAAGCCGATGCATCCACAAGGAGTGACTGTTTGGTGCGGTTTATGGGCTGGCGGCGTCATCGGGCCGTACTTCTTCGAAAATGAGGTCGGCCAAGCAGTTACCGTGAATGGTGTTCCCTATCGCGAGATGATAACGGACTTCTTGTGGCCAGAAATTGAGGATATGGACCTGGACGATATGTGGTTCCAACAGGATGATGCTACTTGCCACACAGCCAACGAAACAATGGCACTTTTGCGCGAGAAATTCAATGGCCGTGTTATCTCACGTCGTGGCGATGTTAATTGGGCGCCACGATCATGTGATTTGACACCGTTGGACTTCTTTCTTTAGGGATATTTAAAAGAAAATGTGTACGTCAATAAGCCAAGAACAATTCAAGAGATAAAGGATGAGATAATTCGGCACATTAACGATATTGAGCCTCAATTATGTCTCAGTCATTAAAAATATGGACCATTAGATAGAGGTATGCCACCGAAGCCGTGGCGAGCATTTGGCCAATATTTTATTTCACACATAATTGTCATAGATCCTTCTATTATAATAAAAAATATTAAGATAATTCTCTGAAAAATTTTTGTTTTATTTACAATTAACATCGTGCGTTTTGGTTGGACCACCTTTTATTTGCATATCTGTGACTTAATATCAATGTCATAAAATAGTTTGTGCAGTAGTACTGAAAGTATTTTACTTTTATATTACTATAACTTTAGTATTTGTATAATTCATATTTACAGTAAAGTTCAATGTTCAACGAAATCTTCGTCTTTTTTGTCCTATATGCCTCGAGCTTTTCTCAAGAGCGCTTCATGGGATTTATAACACATTGTATGTGCATGTATATATCTTTAAATAAATGCAAAATGATTCATATAACACAATATTAACTGTTGGAAGTCGACTAGTTATGTTCTGTCGATATAACACAACTGTCGATAGTTCCCAAAACTTATTCTTTCCCAGACATCGTGATTGAAATCTTGACTGGTAATTATATTATTATAATATATAACAAAATTATAAAAAATAACAATAAATAAATTAATATACAAAATAAACAAATAAAATAAATAAATATGAACCTCCGACTACCCCCTTCTAGTCTAACCCAAACTCATTTCTTATCCAAGGATATTTCTGAGGACATTCTGAACACGTGTGTAAATATCTATCTTGTTGAAAAACCCTGCTGTGCAATTTGCACACGTTTGGAATGCTACAGGCTGTTTCGTAGCTATCGAAACGTCGACGACAGTTCCAAGGTTCGAACCTGGGTATTTGGTCCAACGTTTTCGGCTTTCTTATCCATTGAATCGCCTGCCAATTGTTTACGAACCACACGTCGGATTGTTTTCGCACATCCCTCACGAATTTCTGAAATAAATAAAGTCGGAATTTAAGAAAAGGTTTCCCATCACGAATTCGTGTTTGAAGATAATTGCAAAATTGTTGTTTCCCATTTTCTTTTTTTTCCATTCGATATTTCTTATCTGGAGATATTATTAAAAATTATTTTGGTCAAAGGAAGCCATGAAGAGAAAACGTCAGTCCTAGCTTGTACAAGGTGGGGCAGAGCAACTTGCTTATTTGAATTTGGCGCCCTGAAGCTATGGTTGCTCCTAGGTGGGGTGGGAGTAGCCACATTCGAGAGGACGGGGCGTAAAGTTGTATAAACCAAGTGGAGCTACAACTTTACGCCCTGTACTCTCAAATGTGCCTACCCCTACCCTCCTAGGATCATCCTGAACTATCTCTTCAGGGCGCCAAATTCAAATAAGCAAGTTGCTCTGCTTTATACATATTAGCTGTTATTATTCTCTCAAAGTTTGTCAAGGTACGTGTGTGTCATACCTGATATTATTGATATTATCAAAAATGTACAAATCAGCCGCATTGCCTCTCACTCTCAGTACATAAGTTTACGTTTCTTCTCATACCACAAAAGCATTTTTTAGAAGAATTTCTAGCATTATGGTTATGTATTCTACATAAATTTAAACCCGATTTAATGTTTCCAAATTCCATGTCAATTTTATCATTACAACTGCTTGACAATCAAAAAATTACTGAAAGAATGGACGTCAATAGCTCCAACAATTACTCTCAAACCCATCACCATTAAATGACTTTAAAACCTCAAAATATGGAAAAAACTAAATTTGTGTCGTGGTTCTTCAAACTGTATACAAACCTCATAAATTGTCATTTCCATTTGAAGTAAATATAAGCGTGGTACCTACCTGAAATGCTGATAAATATTCCTTGTTTTTAAACCACGTCGAGTGGAAATACAACCCGTAGGGTGCCCTATTGCTCAAATAATGCCGCTTGAAGTTGTGAATAAGCATCTTATAAATGTCCTCTCCCGACATATTCGGTGGACAAGAATCTACCATAGCGCAGGTAAAATCTCCAATTTCCATCTGGTTCATGGGAAGCTCCCACACACCTGGATACGATCTGGACGGACATATCTGCTTGTTCCCTAAGGCACAGTGTACATATTAAGATAAAACCGAAAACGTAAACATAGTAGTAGAAGCTTTTGCCATAATTGAACCACTTGATCCTTACCAGTGCAAGTATGAGGCATTTTATAGTCGAGGGTGTACGGCCACAGGGGCGGGTTTGAAAACGGGGCCACCATAGAGCTATCGTACACAAAACCAAACTCCTTCATCATCAAGAACTGCCTGTTCCATCCGATTCTCAAGAATGGCACGCGCATGCCTCGTATGTCCTCCATTTTGATTTTGGCGAACCGGTTCAGTATATTCGCCTGGCCTACCATTTCGTCGAACCAGTCCTCGATGGTGGCGTTGAGGGACCACCACTCCTCCGGACTTCTGTGACTGAAAATAAAGAAATTGGGGTCAGCTGGTAGGAATTGATTTTCTCAATGCACTGTTGATATGGACTAATTATTGGACTGATGCCATTATGGCATGAAATTCATTTCAAATATGCCATTAGGTAAACAGTAGAGTAATACTAGTTATAGATTTTGGTTTTGAGTCGAATAACTCGCACCAAATTTTCAATAACACTCTTTGGGAATTTCTCTTCTTTGTCACTTACGTTATGGAATGCACTGCGATCTCATGGCCTGCGTTCCACAGCTTCTGCGTGTAATGGTAGTTGTTGTATTGGTGGCTAACGAAGAAAGTGGCGGAAATTGGACAACCGCTTGGATTCTGGAGGTCTGGAGGGAACAGAACCCTGTTGTACATGTCCCAGTTTTCATCGTTGACAGCGTCGTCGAACGTTAGGATTATCATTTGGGGTATTTGAGACGGATGTAGGTTTCCAGGCACGCGAGTTCCTGAAAATATAACACGTGTGGTTTTCACCGTATTTTTATTATAATATATACTTTACCGTCTTTTGAGCAAAAGCAGTCCGGTAGAAGACAACTGGAGGAGTTACAGGGAGCCGCTCCGTTAGGATCATTACTGACATCGCAGTAGGCCTCGTCGCTGCCGTCAGAACAGTCCTGGGACCCGTCGCAGAAGTAGTCCTGTGGAAGACACGTGCCATCCGCACATCCCAGCTGGCCTTTATCAGGACAATTCGCCTTCTTTAGTAGAGGTTTCGGAATTACAGCTTCTGCGAATTAATAAAGTTGAAAGACGTCGGTATTGTTTTTGAGCATTTTTATTACCTGCAGTGACGTCACAGTTGTCTACATTCAGTTTGAAGTCACAAATCTGCCTGTTGACGTCGAATAGAAGACCGGCGGAGCATCGGAACTCGAACACTTCTTTCTCCAGGCATAAGTAATACCTGGAACATTCGTCTGAAGTCCACATTTTATGCGCTGGACGATCAGGATCTCGGTAGAAACGGTCGTTTTCCAGGCATTTTATGGTTTTACATTGGCTGCCTGGAAAAATTACGTCGTTAAAGCCGTGGTAGATTATTTGGAATTACAAATAGGTTATCTCCACAAATACGTGTACAGAAAAAATATGTTACTAAAGCAATTTCGTAAGACTGGTTCGCAACTCTACAGTGTGCTTAAATGGCGGAAATATTGTAAGAAAAAATCATTCACTAAACCTCTTTTGAATTTCTAATTTATCCTCTGTTTCCTGTTTCTAAATATTCACCCCGTACGGCGATGAAAGTTACCGTCTTTGTGAAAGCCCCTCGGCGCACGCCAATGCGTTAAAGTGAAAGTCATTAAAGCATTAAATTCTTTAAATGATGCGCGTAAGTAATTATTTATAGACAAAGTGAACAAACTATTCGCTTCTAAATATGCTCTTCCTACTATTGATTAATGTAACTTTTTCTCCGCGAGAAAAGAACGTGTAATAATTAGTACACGATACTATGGTGATAAAATGCGCATAAATTATCGAATAATTAATTATGCGTTGATAAATAAGTTGTTATGCCTGAGATTGTTTGATAAGCAACAAAATATGTCATATTGCATTGAAGGAAATAAAAAGTAAAAGGTTTGAAAACTTAACGTTATTGTTTCGATTATAGGCCTGCCATAAAAATTCAAAGAATAATTTTTGGGAAAACTTTCGGGCTCAGAGAATTTTATTTACGCATTTTATTATTGCGCAGTTACGCATTTTTTTAAATACAATTAATACATATAGGATGATTCATGTAGGAGGTATAATATCATCGATATATTTTATTTAACACTTCGTTGGTGTACCAGGGTCAAATTGACCCGGGCATAATTTTAATTGGTAACTGCATTACGCATTTACCCTATAGCGCGCCAGCGATCTCGGTACCTTCAAGTTAGTTGAGACTGCGCTCTGAAGTGTGTCGATTGCTTGTTTGCCGTCATGGCTTATATTAGTAGTAAGTATCGTAGGGTCAAATTGACCCTGGTTCACTAAATGCGTTATAATTCTGTGAGTACATCTCGGATTAATTCTTCAGAATAGAACTAAAATTATGGCTAAAAGTACACGTTTTGGCGATTCTAAATTTGAAACTACTTTGTTAAAATGGTTGGCCGAAGATGGCGATGCAAATAGTTATGTGAGCACTGATGTAGAGGATGAGAATGTCATGGAAAGCGAACACAATTCTGAGAGTTTGCAATCAGCATCTAACTTAGATGAATCAAATAAGGAACGTCCCCGTCCAAGTCGTTTTGTGTAAAAAAACTTTTTTATGTTTATTGTGCAAAAAACCAATTTGTAATGACTGCAGCGAGCACATTTGCAATAAATGTCGATAATTAAAAATGCATTATCCACATTAAGTTTTACCTTACGTTAGAGTTGCACGTTTTTTTTGTAGAAATGAATTTCGTTCATATGTTTATATTTTCTTAAAATTACGTCTTTATTGTTATTAAGATTTTCAGGAGGTCAATTAATAATCAATTTGTTATTGTAAAACACTAATTAAACAAATGTGTCAAAATTAATCAATAATTTATATTTCTTTTTGTATCAGAAGCTGTGTTTATTTTCTTATAATATCATTTGATTATTTTTACTTTAAAATATACTACTTAGCCATCTAATTACGTTATTTATTTAAAAGTTATCACATTTTGTCAAAATTCCCATTTTAAATGACAGGATCATTTTGACCCTGGTTGGAACTAAGGCCCACCAACTAAGGGTTAAATATCCCCTTATATTTCATGTTTATTGCAAATACACTTATTTATCGACATACTGTGTACATTATTTATTAGAAAAATTGTTGCTTATTTTATTTTGCGGATGGTTGACTTGTTAACGGTGTTTCATTAACATAATATTTATTTGTTTGTCTCGTGTATCTGTATTTTCTTAATTATCAGAACTAGGTTAATTTGAAAGCAATATTTATATGCGTATTTTTTATATTTTATATTGTTTAAGTATACGGAACAGCAATAAGAAAGAAAATTCGTGTTTTCAGGTTTGTTTTCTCTTCACAAAATGCAAAAAAAGTGTTCTTTAGTTTGGGGTACAGCAATTTCTTGGCAGCCTGGAATGTAAACTTTTGGAAAAAATGAACTCATGAGTGAAACTTCACATTATTTGGAAAAAATGAACTCATGAGTGAAACTTCACATTATTATTTTTACTTTTTCGAAGATTTAAATCATAGTACCTACGTGATATAATTAAATTATTTTAACTAATGTTTAACAAATTAAAATGGCATTATCGGGGAAAACATGAATAAATAGCAGAAAGGAACAATAATGTAAATACAATAAAAACAGTATTAATGAAAAACTTTAGAAAAAAAATTGGAGGAGATATTAAATTGTAAGAATTTGAATTCAGTAGCGTGTAGATCTACCTCTAGTTCTTATCACTGCTTCCATTCATCTGGGCCTGCTATTGATGAATGATGCATTGAGACTGAGGAATAGTCTCCCACTTGATTTGTTCGTGTTCCCTAAGAGTCATAGAGGCAGGTATGTGGCGCTTAACTGATCGTTTTAGTGCATTCAATAGATGCTCTATGGGGTTCATATCTGGGATTCTTGGCGGCCAGTCCATAGTTGGAAAATTCACAAATCGAAGGTAGTCCAGTATCTCTCTAGCAACGTGAGGCCGAGCGTTGACCCACATAAAAATGAAATTGTTCCCAACAAACAGGGCAAATGGCATCACATATTCCTTTACGATGTTTTCTACGTAGAAATGTGCATTAATGGATCTCTCCATTACGAATCAAATATATGCGACCATCGAAAAAAATTCCTCCCCAAAATATTATTGATCCGCCAAAGAATGGAATCTTCGTAGAGATATTGCAGACAGCAAACCTCTTTCCTGGCCTCCACCAGTCTCCTTGACGCCCATCTGGTGAATAAAGACTTATTCTTGTTTAGTCTGAAAACAAAACTCGCTGCCAGTCGTCAATGGTCCAATTTACGTGTTCTCTTGCAAATGCAGTCTAATAACTATATTCTCTGGTGAGCAGAGATGCAATAGCTGTTCTTCTACTGTCCAATCCTCCTTCAACCTTCTCCTAATTGTTCGTCCAGAAATTGCTACACTTCGAACTGCTGTTAGGGTGTTGATTGGCTCTAAACTGGTATGCCTGTTTCTTAAGGCGACTTGAATAAGATATCGCTTAATTCTTGTATCTATAAACTCCTTACGACCCTGCATTAGGGTTCAACAATAACTTCCAAGTTCATTGAAACGTTTCGACTAATTATTAATATAACAAGTAAATTTCCCAGTTGTCATCATTTATAAGAAATGACCTTTGGCCAATTACCTAATTTTCGGTTCATTTGTGCTACGAATATATTTAAAAATCTGCAGAAAACTACAACGGCAATTCTGATTTATATAATTAAGCAAGAACAAACTCCATGTCCAGATTTTGTCATAATTCACTGCAGAACCGAAAGTAATAAATAATTACTTATTAGTTCGCTTAATTACAGTTTACGTAGTTTTCTTTGTATTGCGGAATAAAAGAAAATTAAATACACATGTCTACATGTGTATTTAATGTGAACAACAGTTTCGTTAACAATACCCATTTGAGACTACATAAATGATTTTATCTTACAAAGCGTATCTTTACTAGACTTCATTTAATTGTAATTATAAACTATTATCCCAATTTTAGGTACACACTATGAAAACAATACATAATTAATTTCTTATTACGATAGGGGACGAAATAATCTTGTTTATTTTCAATGGAACCAGCAAGCAAAATTTCTAGATTTAATTCTGTTAGATTTATTCCATGGAAGTGATAAATAACACAATTTGGCATTTATTCATTTCAGTCATTCATTGCCGATACAGAAATCTAGGAAAAATCGTTTCTCAAAAGTCCGAAGCATTCGAGAAAATATTGAGGGATTTCTGGTAACGTTCCTAATTCGTATAAGAGAGCCCAAGAAGATGGCTGGCAAAATGGCCAACTCATTTCCCTGATTTAACTCCACTTAAGTATTTGTTATAATTGAATATGAATACGAATTAACTGATCTGGGAAAATTCGGTATTTTCGAGAATAAAATCAACCTAAGAAGAAAAAGTTGTAAATGAAAATACGGTGACATTCAGTTTATATTTTCAATAACTTGACATTATCTTATTGTCTTGTATAGATATTTGTAAAAATAATGTTGTTAGTTATATAAAATTTTCGAATATTCTCGACAGTTTTTGGTAATATAAGTTACGGGAACTATAAAAATATTCTAGAGCTCCTGAATATTACGATAAGTTGTTATCTTAAATAGCCACCACGTTCTCTTGATCTATATCCGCTGTAGATTACTTAGGGATAATTACAAATATAAATTGATTGTTTAGGAAAAAATCGACTAATATATAATTTACTACAACATAAAAAAAATATTTTTCTGTCAAATGGAATACTAGTTCCTTATCCTAGAAATTATTTCATGTCCATGCAAAGTAAATATTCGTCCCTACAGATGCCCTATAAAAATGTCTTAGTATTTGTTCTAAACATAATAACGAGAGAAATTTTTAACCATATCTTTTTTTGGATCCATAATTATTTTGAACATCTAGATAAGCACCTGGATAAAATTCAACTTAGTCCTATGAACTTAGCCAGATATTTTACTGGAAACTAAAAAAATGGAGAATATTTATGATAATATATGAGACATTTTATTCTAATGAATGTGTCGATGTCTTTAGATAACAGTATTTCGAAAATATTTTAAAAAAGTGATAACAGTAACAATTTTAAAGGTCCTATTTCCCTTGGACAGTAATTATGTCAAATAGGAATAAAAACAACTGCAGAATTTTAAGTTTTGTTTTTGGCAGGCGGGTTTTTAGACACCCTGTACAACCTCTTACGATTTAAATAATTTTAACTGCACCACAAATTATTTCAAACATCAACGAGCAACATCACAAATAGATCGTCACAGTTATCCAAATTAAATTCACCTGGAATACTCAGGATGATTATTCCGAGAAGAATAACTGAAACAACGAACGGCCGACACTTTCCCGACATAATTTCACCGGCTCTTCCTCGAGTTCGCGTTAGTACTGCAGAAGAGCGATCTTTTTTCATTTAATCGCACTATCCGAACTTTCTCAACATTATCATAATATAATTATACTCGCGAGAGTATGTGCGTGTATGTTGTGGTTCTACGCCATGGGTGTGCTTGGGGGAGAAATCGGAAAGCACTCGGTATATTGGGCAAAGAGATTTCATTCTAAGAATTGTCTTTAAATGTTTACAAGACTTGTTATTAATTTTGAATATCTACAGCCAGGTTTTGTCGTAGAAGATTCGCAGAATATGAAGTAGTGTATTTTTAGTGTTTTTATTTTTAGAAAATTTGCATATTTTTTTATAAAATAAGTATGGACGCCGGCAATTGGTAGGGACGTTCAAATATAAATGAATATCCCGGACGAGTAGTCTTGGAAGAAGCAAGGTTAGGTGTGAATTGTAGAAGGGGGTAATGTAAGATGAGAGTTGTCGTCGATGCAGCCCTGAGAACGTTAGTGACGCGCAACGCATCATCATTCAGGGGTAAAACCACTGTAATAAGATAAACGGGGCTTTTTTAACAATTTTTTCTTTTCTTTTCATGGAAGAAAAGGTATTAAGGCAATAATATTTAAGGGCGTTATTAGGCACATGTTTAAGTATAATACAAAAAATTATTATCAAAAAATATTCAAATATGGCGACACTGGAGCGATTCTCGAGAGAAATATCGAATAGGCAGTTTGATTGAAACTTCTATACGCCTAAAAATATATTTTTTTTGCCATATAATAAGTAGTTAAGAAGAATATTACAGTAATTTTTCATGAAAATCTTATCGTTTTTGCATAATTAATAAAATTAATTCACTCATTTATGTAAACAAAGTCACGTGTTCGAAAACGCTAGTCAGATTGGTCTACGTCACTGTATGGGGAAAAATCCCAATCGTCACTGTTTTGATTTGGTTTAGTACTAACAGTTTGTAAAATCTGTAACAAGTGCGTTTTATAAAGTGCCTAACAGTATGGAGTCGATAAAACACAAATTTTATAAGTATTGCATCATGCCAATGTGTGTACGGTATCAATGCCCGAAAAATTGTTCTTCTCGGTTCCCAAAGAGGAAAGAATGCGGAAGAAATGGTGCATAGTAATGAAAAGGGACGAAAAGAAAAATATGAAGCAATCAAGTTCGACGCCGCTATATTGTTGCGAGGATCATTTTATTGGGAGTACCTAATAACATTTATTTGTTTTGGATGTATTTGCACATAACCCCACTTTCACGTTGTATGCTGTTTTCATATTACTTGCCGAATGGAATGTTTATTTTGGAGGTCATTAGATATAGATACTTAAATAAGATTTACATTTGAATCCTTTTTACAGTTGGAGGAAGTTTTAATTCCTCTAATTTCAATACCCATAAATTGTGAATTTTCCCCTAGAAAGGAAAACATGGTCAAGGAATCAATCTTTGGCAAGTTATCAGATTGTCATTGCACAAATCCACTGTCTGTTGCCATAGTCTACACACAATTGTTCAATATTAATAATAATAAATAGATTCGCACACCGAAAAATGAATATTTAACGAAATTACACTAAACGCCAATCTATCTCTCAACAAAATTATATACAGTGACGTCACGCGACAGCCATTTGCATTTCTTGTGTTTACGCGCGCCGATAATAATTTCAAATTTCATTTATTTATTTTGTGTCTATTATTGCACAAAAAGTGGTAAATTTAACGCTGTATGGATTTAATGACCTATAGAATGTTTTGACAAATCATGCAAATTGCCCATACAAGGCGCTCTGCGGCACGCAGTGTACTGGTGCAAATTTGAATCTGGGAAAAAAATTACTTTATCCACATGTTTATAGCTAGTGAAATCTACATGTTTATACTAGTAAGGGATTTTGAAAATATTGGTTTTTGAGTGATTAGCGAGTATCTAAATAAAAAACGTTAAATTTTCGACAAAAAGGGTAATCATTTGTTAATAAATAATGTTTAAATTAACATGGAAAATTCCGTACGTATTTCACTTCAAAATGTTATTGTTAAAAATTCACATGAAAAGATGAAGATTGTTTAAATTATGCTGCGTGCCGTTTTGTAAAATCATGTTTCGAGAAAAACGCGTTTAAAGTTTTGAAATTTGTTATAGACATGAAGAAATGAAAAATCCGACAGTTTGAAAATCTTTACCTTTAATCTGCTATTCCAGGACTATAAAGCTGCCCATCCATATTTAAATATTCTTCGTCACTGTCTTTCCTCGAACATTTTATGTTAGAGCGTGCTTCTTTCTCTGCATCTGTTAAACATATTTCGGCGTGTTTGATCCACTTAGCATCGGCTTCTAGATAAAAATTGTATGATTGGACGCCAATAACCATCTCCAAACGTTTTATAATTCGAAGAATATTAGTCAGACGATCAATAAAAGTGCCCACAGCAATATGAGTCGCTGTATTCAAGACTATTTTGTCACTTGAATAAGATTTTGGAGCCAATTTCCAAACAGTAACATTCAAAGTTTCATTGCTATATTGCGTTTAGCCTCCCAAGTATGATTTAGCAACTCGTCTCAGCTCAGGTCCTCGTAAATCGGTTTGATGGCTATACAAATTTCTTTAGGAAGTGGCGTCTTATGATGGAAGGTGTCCAAGGAATCGGTTGCTTGCTTCTTCTTCCAGTCACACCAAGACTCTGAGCACTTCTCGTGCTACGGATTTCGTCGGTTGATATCTTCTGAAATAAGGTCGCCCAGAATTCATTTTTCATATTTTCCAAGGAGTTTGGATTTCGATGTATCGCCAAACCCTATTAAATTGTTAACTGATCAATTAATTTGTCAGTTAATTTATCTTTTTCTCCGATGCCATACACGTTTTTTTAGATTTCTCAATCGAGAGCCCATTCTCTTTTGTACATGATCAATACAGTCTTTATCTTGTATTCTGAAATTAAACATTAGGCTGTACCTAGACTGTAATTTCCCAGCAGGTATTTATTTGACGCAAGTATCGTTTCGGAGCAGTCCAACGCGCTTAAGAAAAAGCGCGAAATTTCAAAGAAGAAAATGGCATTTTATTAGAATTAATTGTGCGATAATAATAATATTAGTCATCCTGTATATCAGTATGGCGATAATGAATAAAATAAATACATTTTGCTAACAACAATGTAATCCCTAGATAACGTTTAGATAAGAAAACGTTAATTTTATGAGCTTCGGAGAATTTTCTGAACGTTTGGAAAATTTATGTCATTATTATAATTAAAAAAATTGCATTTGCACTGCAAAAAAGTGTCAGATTACAGGGGGAATTTAAATAATATAAACCAAGGAGCTGGTAATAAAAGATTGGGTCTATTTTTGGGACTTTCATAAATATTTCAATAACAGCGCCATCTGTTGAGTAGTAGAAGTTACAGATGTAAGAGTTACGTTTGCTCTTCAACTATAGGCCTTGCTGCCATTTAGTGTAACTTCGATCTCTAAAAATATGTTACAAAAATAATACTATAGTACGATCATATTTATTTCACGATTAGACGTAAATGCTTTGCTTGCTAAAAGCGCTTGTTAAAACTGTTTCTTATAATACTACAGACAGTCGTGACGTCTCTTAGTGACACATAGTGACGAGGTGCATAACGTCTGAATCCCTGGTCTTCACGTGGATAGGTGCTAATTTTGTCCGTCTCCACACAAACAAATATGAACTAATGGCGGCTGATAATAAAGGGCACAGGGGAACATGCCCATTTCTATTTTTTTAGGAAAAACACTTGTTTTCTGATAATTTTATCATAATACTTTATTTATAAACATTCTCAATAATATAATAATAGTTTCTGTATAACCTTTATGCTATAAAGGATTTTTATAACATCAATTCTACACGCTAGACTCTTCATCGGACCACCATAATCTAAAATTCTACACCGTATATAGGGACAGAGCGGCTAAGGGTGCACGTTTAGCTCTCGGTTTCAAAATAGTGGCCAGTAAGATATAGAACACTATTTTATCAGCTTGTAATACGATTCAACAATTCTCGTGTCTGTTTTACTTATAAATTGTAAATACCGCTCCTGCACTGCGATCTCTGTTATCTTTAGTTGCGCGCACACAGCTGGCACGCGCTTTGTATATCTTATTTGCCTATATAGCAGGCAAACAAAGAGCGAATTACTTTCTGTGGGTAATCTGTGAATTACTTATTGCGCGCGTAGACAGTTAGCCAGTGAACTCTATATTACTGTATAGTACGTATAGTATAGAGTTCACTGCAGTTAGCACGCGTAATGTCTCTCTTGTTTGCCTATTACAGCAGGCAAAGAAATAGCGAATTACTTACTGCCTACAATTTTGAAACCAGGGTATAATTAAATTTAATGAGATTACACATTTTAGTAGGCGATCGTCCCTTGTAGTTGATTGTACTGTTCGTCGTCGTTTGTGTTCTGTTCTCACACAAACAATATCATCATTAGTAACAATAAACACACTAGTTTGCTTTGTTTGTCTTTACAGAGTTGATTTATCATTCCACTACCTTCACGTCACGTCACTTCTGTACCCATCCGTGTAAAATACCCAAAAGCCGCCACTGGCCACTGATACGAACTATTCATAGTAAGAACATTTAATGTATATAGGATTAATAAAATGATGAATTCCCAAAGTTGTGTATAATTGCACAGCACGGTTGATATAAATTGTACCATAAATGTTAATTCCTACGAAGACATTTATATTGATTATCATTAAAGCGCCATCTGTTGTCTCATAGGAGATTTAAACCGTACGACGAATTACAGGAAACTGTATCCCATAAGCTGAGCTACAACCTATTCCTATAATATTTTTATACAATGAATTCGTACAGATCAGATTCAAGACCATCTATTCAAACCTAGATGTCCATATGTCGGACGCAGGGTACGCAGTAAACCTGATTTTTATTTTATTCTTTATCAGAAATACATTTTAATCGTGACTTGCTTATGCTTTAATAACCGTTTTCTTTTGTTATTACCGTTACGCTAAAAAGACATCTTCACGTCACTGAAAACTTAAAAAGAAAATTAGACTATAGGCAGCCCCACATTTAAGCCTCTAGTAATTAAATTACATTTATTTAGGAGGAAAAACCACCACGAAAAATGCTTTTGTACTTCGGCTATTGTAAGCTATCGCTGTTTTTAAGAAATTCGTAAGATGTCTGTCCATTCTTGAATCTTAAGACGATTGTCCGGTAACGATCAAGGTCTTAAAATATTGGAAAATGTTTCTTTATGTCGAAGGAAAAAATGTTTAGAGTATTAGAATGCTTTTGACGTAATATTTGTACAAAAACTAACTCGTTAAAATTGATTTCTATATAGCTGTTAAAAGAAGTGAATTCATTTTAAACAGTAAGGGTATCGATAAGCAGAACTCACTGAACTGACTAAAGGCACGAGTCTTGTATTCTGAAACTCTTCTAATTTTATGGTAGCAATTCAAGATGGCGTGATACCTACTCGCAACCACGAGAGTGTATATTAAAAAGGGACAAATTTATAAGACAAATGCAAGACTCTGGAAATCTGGAAAAACACAACCAGGGAGCGAATATGGCACAAAAGTACAACCTACTAGTCCTCACTGATAACAATGAAAAGGGCACATCGTAGATATAGCTTATCTGTTGACTCGAAATATCAAAAACAAAAATGGAAGCTAAGAAGAAACAGAGCACATCTAGGATCTAGACAAAGTAGAAGCTATTCTAACAGTCATCTCAACAACAAGAGTAATGATCAAGAACCCAAAAACTAACATAAAGAACTGTACATAAACTATGTACTAAACTATGTTCTAAACTATGTACATTTTTAAGCTAATGCAGAAGAGAGAAAGAGAGAGCGTCATATTGCACACCTGCTACATAAACTAAAACCGTTATAAGTTTCCTACTACGTCACCACCATACGGTAATATCACAGACAACCCACTATCCCTATGAACGCATTTGTTATAATAGGTAAACAAGAGACAGGTGATGTTACATGTGTCTTCGGTCATCGGAGATGACCTGAATATATCACCGACAATTTTCATATTTTCACGCTGATCGGTAAGAAGACAAATGGTAACATATATATTAGACTAAAAATATGAAACTCCTCTTTGACTAACGCAGTAGATAATTTTCGACAGATATTGATAGTTGTTTGACATCTGACTGCTAACTTCGTTTCCTTTTCTGCAAATATATCAGCCTATTGCATTGTTATATACTAATATTTGTCGTAAATTCGTTTGAGTCTATGAATTATAAGGTTTGTCGTCATGATAACTTATTTGAAAGGCATATAGTTTCCTTTGGTGCCGATAATACAGTTGACTGTAAAGGCGGTAAATTTAAATTACGTGAACAGTCACTCACTTGACTTGGATTATTCATCTTAGTTCGTATGAACTAAGAGTACTATCGCTTGTGATGTAACGGTAAAATTATAACGGGTTGAGTGTAATAAGGAAGTTCCTGACCAGTCTTTTCCGTATCATCGGAGCCTAGCTTTTGGGACAATCTCAGAAGCGGGTGAATGTTTTTCAACAAGTTTTGCTTTTTAAGTCCAAAATAATAATGTATTTATTGCCAAATAGAGTTGATTCCAGTTATAGAGCAAAATAAATAGAAATTAAATAATCTACTCACATAATTATTACACGTACAAACATAGATCTACAATAACAATATGTGAAAGTATATAAGTAATATGTCAATACATCATAATAATAGTATCTGATATAAGTAAAAATATGTATGTAATAATTGCTGTATCAATCAATGTGGATTAAAATATTGTTTCACCGAAGATAATAATTAATTCAAGGTACAATTGTGCAAATAACAATTACTGGATGTTTGGTTAAAATTATCCGATATTATATGCACTGGAGACTTTAATAGTACATTTGTTCTTGTCTTATATAATAAAACAAGGCGTTCAAACGAAAACCGAGTCTAGCAAAACATATATTAAACATACTTAAAAACGTAGATGAATTTGCGTTGTTATGAAAAGGTTTAAATAAAAAGAATAAGCTAGTATGCACTTTTCTGGTTTCAATGATCTCATGTCAAATCTGTATAGAAGTAATGAACGGTCATATAAAAACCTCATCATTGGGTTTTTATATGACCATTCATAGTTATTTGATGAATATGGTCAGGGAATGAAAGTTTGTCATCGAAAGGAATACCTAGATCTTTAACGATTTTGTATATTTGTATATAACTGTGGCTGTTTTTTAGAGTAGATGAACAGATTTTACACTTCAAGTCGACACACTGTCGATAAGTCTTTGAACATTAAACATCAGAACAGTTATCAATGTAAGTGACATCCAAGAATTTTAGTTCGTCAGCAAAACAACGATGATTCGATAGTAAAGTTAGCGACAAGTCATTTATGAATATAATGAATAATGGTGGCCTCAAATTCGAGCCTTGAGGCACACCAGAACCGTTGAAACTCCATTGACTAGAATACCGGTTCGAAAGTAGTTTTCAATCATATGCATTTTGTTTTCTGTGGTGAAAATCACAATCCAAGAACTGCATAAGAACAAGATCAAGACTTGTTCACAGGAACTACTTCACAAGTGAACTATAATCTTTGACAGAGATAATTAATGATTTATCAGTATGTATTTTTGCTACCTGTACGTCTCTTACATAAAGTTAACGGCTTCTGGCAAATACCTAAATAATACTTTGCAGTTCTAAAAACCCTACTTGAATTTTCTATACGATCATTATTTCCCGAGTAATTAATTACCAAAGTCAAAACTGACTTTCTTGCTTAGAACGATGATAACTCAGCGAAAAATCATCGTACAAGACTTTTAGCCACTCAAATTAAAGAGGATAAAATTATCATCATCATTAGGTCATCAGTCCTAAGACTGGTTGGACGCTAACCTCCAGCTTCTCCTATCTTGTGCTAACCTACGCATTTCGCTAATTGTGCTACAACCTACATCCCTTACTATTTGCGAGCAGTAGTCTAATCTAGGCCTACCTCTGCCTTTCTTCACTCCTATTTCTGCCTCCAAAATATCGCGGACTATTCCCCCATGTCTCAGCAAGTGGCCTACCATTCTATCTCTTCTCTTCTTTAAGTTTTTCCACATACTCCTTTTCTCGCCGACTTTCTCCAATACTTCTTCGTTTCTAACCCTATCAGTCCATGGTATTTTCATCATTCTTCGGTAACACCACATCTCAAAAGCTTCTAATTTCTTCCTACTTGCTTCCCCTACCGTCCAGGTTTCGCAGCCGTAAAGTGCCGTGCTCCATACATATGTTTTCAAAAATCTCTTCCTTGTTTCTAAGTTTATTACCCCCGAGCATAAAAGTGCTTTCTTTTTGTTAAAAGCTACTCGACCCTGCGCTATTCTTTGTTTTATGTCTTTATCGCTTCTTCCATCCCAATTTATTTTACTTCCTAAATAAGTGAAGTCTTTAACTTCCTCCAATCTTTCATTATTAATTTGTACTTTCGTTTTTGCTCTGCTCTCGCGCCCTCTGCACACTAACACTTTAGTTTTGTTTTTATTCACCCTCATTCCGTATTCCTCTGTCAACACTGCCTCCATTTCGTTCAATGCTGATTCTAGTTCCTCCTTACTAGATGCTAATACTGCTATATCATCCGCGAATCTCAGCATTTTTAGTTTCTGTCCCTGTACTTTAATCCCGAAATCTACTCTATCTTTTACCACATTAATCGCCTCTTCGATGTACAGATTAAAAATTAGTGGTGATAGCGTACATCCTTGTCTTACTCCTTTCCTAATACCTACTTCCCTTTCTTCCCCTTCTACTTCTATAACAGCAGTTTGCTCTATGTATAGATTGTGTACTACTCTCCTATCTCTATACTTCATTCCCGCGCTCTTTAGTATCTCGAACATTTTTTCCCATCTTACGTTATCAAAAGCTTTTTCTAAATCTACAAATCCTATATAAGCGTTCTTTCCTTTTTCTATTGTTTTCTCTAACATTACTCTTAGCGCCAGAATAGCTTCGCGAGTTCCCCTATTTCGCCTAAACCCGAATTGGTCTTCTCCTAGTATTTCCTCCGCTCTATTTTCCATCCTCTTCTGCACTATTCTAGTTAAGATTTTTGACGCATGGGAAGTTAGGCTAATCGTTCTAAAGTTCTCGCATTTGTCGGCTCCTCTCTTTTTCGGTATAGTAACGATAATGTTCCTCTTATAATCCTCCGGCATCTCGCCCGTTTCGTATATGTATTTTACCAGTTCAAACATCCTATTTACTACTTTCTGTCCCGCACATTTCAAAATTTCCGCCTGTATTTTATCTACACCCGGCGCTCTATTATTCTTTAGCCCCCTTAGTGCTATTTCAAATTCCTCTCTCAATATAGGTTTTCCTACATCTTCCCTATCGATGCTAGATTCTTCCTCTAATATCTCTCCTAATTCCTGACCCTCGTATAAATTTCCTAAGTACTGCTTCCATCTATCCGCTTTCTCCTCTCTTCCTATCAGTATGTCCCCCGATTGACTCCTAACATTTCTACTTATTGTTCCTACATCCCTGAAGTTCCTCTTAATTATTTTGTAAGCCTCATCGGTCTTACCTACTTGCAACTTATCTTCTACTTCTTTGCATTTCTCCTCTATCCATTGTTCTTTCGCTTTTCTACATTTTCTAATGATTCCCCACTTTATTGCCTTATACGTTTTCAGTCCTTCTTCGTCTCGTCTGTTTTTGTAGCCTCGTCTCTTTTGCATTAAGTTTAAGATTTCGTCCGTTATCCAGGGCTTCCTAGCTTCCCTTTTATCGTGTCCTAAAACGTCCGTAGCCGCGGAAGCTAGACTATTCTTGATACCCTCCCACTCAGTTTGTGCGTTCTTGATTTCGTCCTTACTCGTTTTATTTATTAATTGATCTGTTTTCTCCTGGAACTTATCTTTCATATTCTGATCCCTCAATATGTCTACATTTATACGTTTCTTATCCTTCCGGGTTTTCAGATTTTTGAACTTTAATCTAGCTTTCATGACTACCAAGTTGTGATCGCTGTCTACATCTGCTCCTGGATAACTCTTACAGTCTTTTACTTGATTTCTAAATCTCTTCCTAACCAGAATGTAGTCTATCTGATACCTGTCTATCCCTCCTGGCATTTTCCATGTGTACCGCCTCCTAACGTGATTCTTGAACAATGTGTTCGCGACTACCATCTTGTGCTTCTCACAGAATTCTATCAGTCTGCTACCTCTCTCGTTTCTGTTTCCTAATCCATAAGGCCCTACAAATTCTCCTTCTTTCCCCTCACCTACGACTGCGTTAAAATCTCCTACTATTATTAAATTTTCATGACCCTTCACAAATCTTATTACCTGCTCTATGTCCGAATAAACGGCTTCTAACTCTTCCTCGCTGTGATAAAATTATGTAAAAAATTTATTTTAGTTTATAATAACATCATTGAAAGAAAAGTATTGAAGTCCGTGGACCCTTTGAAAGGCAAGCAAAAGTTTGGGAATTTCTTTTACGATGGTTTTCTTATGATTACTAGAAAACTGCTGATGAAAAGAAATTTTGAAGATCTAAAAACTAGAAACTTGGAGATTTAATTTACTTTTTTTAAAATTGCTCTGTGACTATTTTTCCCCAAGTCCTCTTTCAAAATCACCTAAAAATTTGGGTTTTTTACATCCTGTAATTTTTGTGCCGTAGTATTTACGAGTGTGAGTCAAAAATTATCTGCAATGTAGCTATAACTTTCATTGTAATACAAATAGGAAACTGAAATTAACATCATTTTTCAATATAATCTTATATAATATATAGGATTATATTGAAAAATTATTACGATTGTATTATATTGATACGATTATATTGATAAATGATTAATTAAAACGATTGAATATATATAATATATATTATCAATCGTTTTTAATATAAGTGCTCTTCAACGCACTTGGTCCATCTTTGCACAAGTTTCCTGATGCCCTCAGAAAAGAAGGTTTTCAGCTGAACAACGAGCCACGCATGTACTGCGTCCTTCACATCTTAGTCCGAGGTGAATCGCCGGCCCCTTAACGCCTCCTTGAGTGGACCAAACAAGGGGTAGTCAGAAGAGACAAGATCAGAACTATACGGAGGATGAGCCATTACTTCAAACTTGAGTTTCCGGAGCGTTTGAGCAGTGTGGGCAGTAGCATGTGGACGTGCATTGTCGTGCAATAACACAACACCTTTCGACAGTAGTTCTCGGCATTTGCTTCGAATTGTAGGCTTTAGCTTGTCAGTAAGCATCTCGCTGTAACGCGCACTATTTATTGGTATGCCTCTCTCCTGATAATATTCCAGTACTGGGCCTTTTGCGCCCCAAAAAACGGTAAGCATCAGTTTTCTTGCGGATGCAAGTTTTGAACATTTTCTTGCTGGGCGATTGTGGATGTTTCCATTCCATATTCTGTCGTTTACTCTCCGGCTCGTAGTGGTAGATCCAGCTTTCGTCAGCAGTGATGATTCGGTCTAAGAAGCCGTCACCTTCGTTACCACAGCGATACAAATCTTTTTGGCAGATGTCCAAGCGTGTTTGTTTATGCAACAGTGTGCGATATTTTGGGACCCATCTTGTACATACTTCATGAAACCCAAGTCTGTTGTGGATGATTTCGTAGGCAGAACCATAACTTATTTGCAGACGATATGCCACTTCATCAATAGTCACTCGTCTGTCTAACAGAATCATGTGACGTGCACGATCAATGTTGTCATCATTTGTGGCCGTAGATGGTCGTCCGGCTCCTTCCTCATGCGTAACACTCGTGCGACCATTTTTGAATTTTTCAATTCATTTGTAGACACTCCGTTGAGGCAAGGCACTGTTCCCGTATTTTGTCGAAAGAATTTGATGGATTACGGCCCCTGATACACCTTCCGACCACAAAAACCGGATTACTGCTCGTTGTTCCTCTTTATTGCAAACTTCTAATGAAGCGGCCATGATCTATGTGCAATAAAAAGAACACAAATGGAGGAATTAGGATCGAAAATCCATAGGACAGGACCACAACATCATAACAATCAAATAAACGAGAACAGAGGTCAATATGAACAAGGTAAGAAGAGTTATGTCAACATTGCGGGTAATTTTTGACTCATCTTCGTATAAAAGGTGTTTTATTATCCTTCATTGTACAATTCGGACAATAAAAGGTGAAGCAATAGAATGATAACAAAAAAAAGATAATCAAATTTGAAAACAAACTTACACGAGAAAGGTGGAGAAATTTACATTAGACGTAAAGTTGATTTTGCTCCATTACTAGTATGAACATTTACAACAGCGATTGGTAAAATTCCACCATGACCTTGAGATGTTCATTGAACCTCAAATTGGTGTGTCTCTATATGTACCTCATTTGGAATGAAATTGGTGTTAAATTTTACAACACATTTCAGACGGTATACATTTATAACTATTCCACTGATTCCTGATTCCACTTCACTTATTTATTTCTATAATTCCTGAACACATTCTCATTGGCCGACGCTTAAACCCTTATTTATAATAATTTCCTCCTAATCTGGCTCATTCGGCCACAAATTAATATTTATCAGCCGCCCGACCTCAGGCTGCTAACCAATATGAATAGTCGTTTTAAAAATTAATCAGTCTGCGCCATTTTTCGTGAACACCTCATTTCTTTCCCTCATCGAGCAACGGTTTCGCATAAAAAATCATCGCAGCTTAACTGCCTGAAAGAAATTGCGCGAAGCCATAATAAAGCTCATTACTTACAGCGACAACCAGGGTATTAATTTCCCCCCGAAATTATTTCGCATTTAGGCGCATTCTTCGAGTCCGAACTGGCCGAAATGGATGTGGGAGTATTTGTTTTGTTCTTAGGGAAAACGTATTATTTACTTCGTTCCGCGAAGACGTGGGGAACGGCGCAGGAATCGGGATAATAAGGCGAGATGGGATTGGCATGAAAAGGACGGGGTTTTGATAACTTTGTCAAGGGAGGGTCTCTAATCTATTATTTCGGTCCTTTTTTTGGACTTCTTTGACGAATACAGCAGGTACCATTTTAAAAAAACAGGGGTATTTCACGTGAAGCGGACAACGAAAGAAATGTGACAACCTCAAATTTGTTCGTCTTCGGGATAATTGAAAGGCAAGAATGTAAGTACGTAATTTCTTGTTGTCTGATTGTGAGCCTTACTTAAAAATAGACGAAATGTGAGATACAGATTTCTTGGAAAATTTTTTATAGATAATACCGTCTTTCCACCGATACTACGGACGTCTTTCCGCCGATATTCCGGAATACCGCCACATCTTTCCGAAACCAGGTAAGAATCTCATGCACTCTGTAAGTTATAGGCCCATCAGCTTGCTCCGGGCGACGAGTAAAGTCGGATCATACAGCTATGGAACTTTATGCCGATGATACCACGTTGATCGCGAGGTTACACATGCTCACGAAGTACCTCTAAGAGACCGCATTAAAATATGAGGACTGGTGCAAACAATGCAAGATGAATATAACGGAATAGTCACACTAGAAAGTAGTAATATTGGTAAGGACAGAAATGGAACATCCTTTACCAGAACTTCAAAACCTCGAAGCTAACGACGGCCGCATCGAGACGCAATGAATAAGAAGGGTAAAAGTGATATGTTACTATGAAAAATCGACATTTTCATAACGGAAGGTGACCTGAAAGCCCTCATATCAGAATAAGAAATGAAATTTTACCGAGGAAATGTCTCAATGGAATTGCAAGATTGGACATCGAAGGCCGAGAAATTGGCAACTTGATTGAAACTATTCACAAAGATAGAATGCATCGCCCGAAAATCCTGGACGTAGTAGTCTAAGTGTAAATAATTTATATGGATCTACAACCATAATTCTGTCCTGTTTCAGATCAATAAAATGTGGCAATCCATCAGAAGAAACATCACGAGGAAGTAAACCAATTGGGAGACTTTTTACAATACATTGCAATGGAAAATAGAGACCATTTCTTGGATCGAGATCACTGAAGACCTCGAGGACGCCATGTAAAAACTCTAAGGAAATATCCAATAACTCTAAAAAATGTATCACCGAGATGGAGTAAACATGGGCAAGATACCTAACGAGGTACTGTGAACCAGTTAAATCGAAGGGTAAAAGCCGCACTCCAAGAATATAGGCAAGATATATGAAGTCAACAAGCCTCTCTGGAGAACTCAAAAATCATTCAAAATAGAATGTCTTCCAATATAGCTCATATATATATATATATATATATATATATATATATATATATATATATATATATATATATATATATATATATAACGAGGAAAAGGCAGAAGCCATTCATCGACTCTCCCAAACCCTAGGGCAGAGAAAATCGCTGAAAAACGAGGACATAGCTGGACCAAGGAAGTTGACAGATGAGCGAGATGGATAAGCCGAACGGTCGAGATTTTGTTTTTGGCCATCCACTGCTGAGGAGCTTGTCCAGATCCTGAAACACCTGAAGGTAAGTAAAGCTCCAAGCTGAATGGAATCGGCAACTGAACACTAAGGAATCTTCCGAGAAAGGGATAGCGGCTCTGTTGGACATAATCAACGGAAGCCTGAGACTCGACGCTAAGCTTTTGACCAACTTGACTTTTCTTACCCAGCCAGAAGTGTCAGAGGTAATAGATTATCCAGGTAATTAGATTATCTTTCTCTGTTTATCATACTTACAGCGGAGATACCTCCATGAAATAACTCTAAAACTGGAGCACTAGCGCGAATAGTAGAAGAAAGGTGGATCCTTCCTTCCAATAAATATATATATATATATATATATATATATATATATATATATATATATATATATATATATATATATATATATATATACAAAAATCGCTTTGACTATTGCCGGCACTTAAGAAGGAGAAGCTCTGCTAATTGGCTGATATCTGCAAAACCAACGAAGAAGTCCTGGATGGCGCTCCGTGCTTAATTTTTAGCCGTATTCCAAAGACGCATAAACCCCCTTGAACATTTAGTCGAGGCTGTACTCGGTCGGACTGACATTGCGCCTGAAGACACTACTATGGAGGATCTTTTGCATAGCATCCAGACAGCATTAACACTAATTCGAGAAAGAGATGAAAGCCCTTGCTGTCTTAATCGGTTGTGTCCAAGCTTCAAACCGGTTTGCAAATGCCAGACGGAGATTCCAGACTAACCTATCTAAGGATATTCGTACTTTTTGTTCGATGATAGAGAGAAAATTCATAGAACGGCTGGCGCTGGTCCGACTGGTCATCATACTAGTCCGAAGCGTCCAACTTTAACAACTCACCCCTCAAGAACGATGGACTATGGATTTCTGGACGAGGTTGTTCAAATTAACCGATGTATAACAAAATATTTAAAATGGTGTTTTATATAAATTGACTTTTCTTTTTAATTATGGAAACAGATTCGAAAGTTGAATTTTTTTTCGTGTAGAAAACCGGAAGTGAACATTTCAAATTCGATCCGAATTTTAATAACCATTTTTTTTTAAATTATTTAAAATTCAAAATATAGCTTGAAGTATATAGATAATACACAAAAAGTTTTAAAATGGGATCTGCATTCGTTTAAGAGATAGAGGACTTAATGTACAAAGGCAAGTACTGAGCGCCGCATCTGGCACATTCTTAGGTCGGTCGGACGGTTTACGCGAGAACTTATTAAAAAGCACTATTATAATATTAATAATAACCTGTTTAAGCATACTATACTCCGATTTCAAAATAGTGGACAGTAAGGTATAGAACACTATATTTTTATGAGCTGGTAATACGATTCAACAATTCTCGTGTCTGTTTTACTTGAAAATTGTAAATACCGCTCCCTGCACTGTGATCTCTGCTATCTTTAGTCGCGCGCAGACAGTTGATACTTGCCTTGTATCTCTTGTTTGCCTATTATAGCAGGCAAACAGAGCGAATTACGTACTGCCTAGAATTTTGAAACCAGAGTATAGTGCTATAGTAGTGATACAGACCGGTTTACTATAGCCACTCAAGTGGTTCCTGCTGATGATTTTGTTGATGGTTTTGTTGATGAAGCCACATGCCTACATTGCAGAACAACAAGCACTTTATGATTTCGCTGGATGATTTCACCTAATATATATTATGCATTTGTCCCTAATCTATTTGTATTTCGTGACGATGAAATGAGCAAGTTAATGTAACGTATATGTAGTATCTGTCATTTTTCATTTGATGTCTGCTTATTATTTTATAATGATAATAATAATATATACATTTTACCAAGAATATTACTAAATTTTTAATTTCAGCGAAAACTGAATCCGAATAGGAAGAATTATTAACAATTTTTAGAACCTGAAGCTTATTTATGATTTCTGAATCAAATTGTGCCTAAATGGTTTGCCTATCCCAAAAATGAAATATAGACATTGTCATGGCCAAGCTTATTAAAACTAGTAGATATTAAATTCCTGAAAAATATGTCAAATTTTGAAAAATTCGCTGAAGGATTTTATTGGGTGAGTACTAAGTAATTAAGTGGTATTTTATTATGCACTTACTAATAATAACACATTAATTTTACCAAGAATGTATCCAATTTTAAAAAAATGAATTTACTAATTGTGTACATTCTTGATTACGTTACTACTACATACATTAATACAGTTTAAATTATAATTTTTATTTTCAGTAAGGACTAAATCCTCTCTTTATACATTACAGGAAGAAGAAGAATTGTTAGTAAATATCCAAATGCATCTGGATATTAACGTTGTACATTACACCGGGGAACAAAAACAACATTTTTTATGTTGCCACAAATTGAAGATAGGTTTTTGAATACTTGAAGATCCTAAGTTCACATTATATCTTGGTTTTAGCTAAATTGACTACGTTTGTTAAAATAATGGAGACTTCTGAAATTGCTCATTCTCAGCATCAGTGGTTTGTTTTTGTCGATCTAAAAATGGTCATCATACTTCTTGGACAGCAAAGTGGATATACGAAATATTCTTGTCACTTCTGTTTATGGGATAGTCGTGCAAATCAAAAGTAATGGCGGCAGCCTTTGGAGTCTCCAAATGCGGAGGCATTGTTCACGAGCTATTAAAAGAGAGAGAACAAATAATACTGGCACACCTTCACATCAAATTGGATTTAATTAAATAGTTTGTAAAAGCATTGGACAAGTCAGGTGATTATTTTAAATACATTTGCCAATAATTTCCAATACTGAGTATGGAAAATGAGATTAAAAGTAAAGTTTTTGACGGTCCACAAATTCGAAAACTGGTAAAAGATTTAAATTTTATCAGATATGTGACCGTTGTAGAGTCTGATGCATGGTTTAGTTATATATTTGTAATTCAACATTTTTTGAGCATTCACAAGGCGAATAAATAATTACCAAGAACTAGTTCATAAGATGCTAAAATATTTTGAAAAATTGGGAGCCAATATGAATATTAAATTATATTTAGTCACTTAGTCTGTTTAGTCTTATTAGTTTATATAGTCACTTAGACAAATTTCTTTTCAACTTAGGAGATCTTATAGTGAGGAAGGTAAACGATTTGATGGGGATACCTGAATAATAGAAGAAATATATCAAGGGATCGTATAACAAGGGACATCATAATGGCCGATTACTGTTGGAGTCTACAGAGGGACTGTTTGCAGCAAAACTATAGATGAAAACCATACAAAAAAAAAACTTATAATTTTTATATTTTCTACATCAATTATTATTTATTTCCTTGTTAATATTTCATATGTAAAAAGTTTAAAACAGAACTTGCTCATTTAATTTTATTTTTCTTACATTGCATTAATATTTATCATATATGTTTATTTTGAGAAAATACAGAAAAATTAATGCCATTTTCAGCAGCAGGAGCAATAATATACTAGAAATCAACTCTTAAATTCCTGGAATTCCTGGCAATAAATTGACTGTTCTCCAGTGTTATATATTAACCTGGAAAAACATGCTCATTAGGATAGGCTCACAATATTTAATTGTACAGCTCAATAATACAAGAACTATTTCAAATATGATAGGAATTTGATTACGTTGTTCACGAATATAGAAATATCTTCTAGACTTGGATTAATACGAGGGTGGGTCAAATGTAAACCTGAATTTTGTTTAAATAAATTTATTGTCACAGTAAGAACATTTTTGAATGCACCGTAGTTTTCTGCATAGTCCTCTATTTTATCAATACATTTTTCATAACGATTGGCAGTTTTTTAATGGTGTTATCGAAAAATTAAGTTGGTCGTGCCTTTAATTAATTACGCACAAACGCTTTGACGTCTTGGTCGTCATCAAAACGGCGTCCTCCAAGTTCTTCTTTGAGCGGCCCAAACAGGTGATTGTCACATGGTGACAAATCCGGGCTATCGGGCGGATGTTTAAGTGTTTTCCAATGGATTCTTTCCGGTTTTTCTCTGATCAAAGCAGTTGTATGTGGCCGAACGTTGTCGTGAAGAAGAATCACACTTCGGACAGGCATATCTCGTCTTTCCGCCGAATACCCAGTTTGGATTCATCAAGGAGTTGGCAGTACTAGGCGACGTTAACTATATGCCGCTCATGAAGGAAATCAATCAGCAGCACCCCTCTGCAATCCCAAAAACAGCGGCAAGAACTTTTCCTGCAGAAATAGGAGTCTTGGTTTTTCGAGGTGGGTCTTTTTCAGGGTATGCTAAATTTGTTATGCTAGTTATAGACTTGAAAAGGTTTTATCGGCAAACTGTGTAATCAATCGACACAAGATTTCGTATAATCAATCGACACAAGAAGCCGGTTTTACGCCCTCTCGAGTCACAAATTTGTTGCTCAACGGACGTATGTACTTCTTGCTCAGACATGATCCTACTGACATTACTCGGCCTTGGCGAGCCGCACCGATGGGGTTCCCTCCTCTTCACACCCCCATCTAATATATATCAAAACAGCGTGCCAGTACATTTACCTAACGGCGTTAAAATAAAAATTCCGGTTTATGATTCACCCTCGTACATACATACATATAATATACACGAATATTTCATTAACGCAATAAAGAAATTAAATTGCGTATTAAAAAGAAAAATATAACAAAGTGTTTTCGTGTTCAAAGGTATTTTATTTTCCTAGTTGTGTAAAATTGAAGTAAAGCTTATATCAAAAGGTGGACAAGTTTACACCAGACGTCATGTTGATTTTACTCCATTACTGATACGAAAATTTACACCAGCGAATGGCAAAATTCTACCACAGCCTTGCGGTCTTCATTTCACACCAATATGTACTCTGTTTGGTGTGAAATTGTTGTCAAATTTTACACCATATTTCAGAAAGTATATAGGATAGTCAACATATTTCATTAAATAAAGAATGCCTGTTCCTTTCCTATTTATCTCCCTACCGGATCTGACCCCACTAACGCCTTAATTAATTACATCTAAACAAGAAGATAATGAAAAGTTAAAAATGATCCTTGTTTAAGCACAAGTAGGACGTAAATCTCGAATATCCTCTGCCCTATGGAACGGGACCGCGTTCTGAATATACTTTGCATTTATTTAAACTTTTTTCCCTTTTCATAGGAACGAAGAGTCTCGTAATATTACGCTAATTAGAAGATGTTTATTCTTGGCGCATGTATTCCAAATGCGAAATGGGCATAATGAGACGGTGCCTTTTACAGTTCTGAATGTCATTTAGTTTGTAGGTTTTGTGGATTTTTTTCTGGCGTAACTATGTAATTATGCGCGTTGTTTTACAGCGCTGGTACTGGAAGATATAATGAATAATCAAAAGCGCAGCTCATGATTAAAGTTCGAATAAGTCGGTATTTATGTGAAAAGTTGTCAAGAGGTATCATTTGACAAGGCGAATCATAATACGCATACTAATTTCAAGTTTAGATTCAAGTTTGGATTCATTAGTAATCCCCTTCGCTTAACCAAATCGAATTTATCCAGACGTACATTATTTGTTTTATGTAACCTATACCTGCCTAGTGTCCTCTCTAATATATCAAGGCTCAAATTTGGCACCATTGTTTCTTTATATTATGTATTAATGAGTAGTCTCTAATGCTCTGATTTCATATCTACCTTCCGTTTTTGATCCTCACGTAAAGTTTTTAATTAACTGAATAATCAGAATAAATTAAAGTGAAGTAAAGGAAAAATTACATTTTAATAAACATTATATTTAGTAAACATTAAAAAATATAGTAAAAAACAACAACACATAGTTTTGAGTCTCTAATTTCTACTTTTCTTTGAAAATCTCTCCCTGTTTGACAAAAAACTTTGTTTTGTAGTTTTTCTTGTGTAATCATTCATTGGATCTTCTCTCTTCATCATCCAGTAGTAATTTGCCATCATCGCCACATCCCATCGACCCTGGTGCCTCCTTTCTATCTCCTTTATGTCTTGATGGAACCTTTCACCTTGCTCCTCACTAACAGCGCCAAGATTTTCTGGAAAGTAGTCCAGATGAGCATGCAGAAAATGAATTTTTATACTCATATTACAACCAAGTTGCTTAAACTTATCCAGCACTTTGTTGACAATTTCCTCATACTGCGGATATTTATAATATCTTTAAAAAGTTTCTGTTACATTTTTAAAGCATATCCAAGATTCTTTTTCAATTTCTGTCATTTTTTCTTCAAATTGTTGGTCCCGCATTAATTTTATTATTTGTGGTTCTACGAAAATGCCTTCCTTTAATTTTGCTTCCAAGAGAGCTGGAAATTTGCCACATAAGTACTTAAGACAATTCACATTTTTATCTATAGCTTTTACATATTGCTCCATTAATCCTAATTTAATATGAAATGGCGACAAAAGAATTTTTTGCGGATCAATGAACCATGTGTTGTTTGTAACAAAATATATTTGGTGTAATATTACAACTTCTAGGCATTTTTAAAATAAAATAAAACACACGATGCGATGTCACCAGTAAACGTACACACATTAAAAATGTACTACAGCCACTATGTCAATACCCGAATAGTATAAAACCGGAGTATCCCCATAGGCCAACTCTGTTTCGGTAAATCCTCCACACTTGTACGTACGTTTCAAACCGATTAAACACAGGGGCACCGCAAATATTGAGGCGAAATTTAATTTTATAGAACCTCGGTCTTAAAAACTACAACTTATTGTACAATGTACACTTACAAATACTGGTGCGTGATGGAAACAAAGAAAAACCAGGGCTTCTGTAGCTCATGATATGTAACTAAGCCAAAAAGTCAAAAAATCAAAGGTCAACAAATCTTTGTTGACCTGTGTAATCTGCCTAGACGATCACTTGATATTGCAAAAACTTATCGACCTTGTTGTTTCGAGGTGTTCGGAGTATATATAAACTGTCCATAAATATAGGTAAATGTAAAATTTGCTCGTGTACCTTAAAGAAGCAACCACTAGTATATGAACATCATCTTGGTGGCACAGTTTTGACACGTTTCGAAAATATTAAGGATATTGGTGTGTACTTTGATGATAAACTATCGTTCTCTGAGTATATCAACCATGTGACTCCTAATGATTAGAAACACGACATCGTTTAATAAAACTACTATCTTAAAATGATTATGTCTTGCGTTAGTTCGTTCCAAATTAGAATATTGCAGCCTTATTTGGTATCCTGGGTATCTAAGTCATATGAATCAATTTTAAAATATTCAATGGCGTTTCTTCGTCTTCAAAACATTTATCATTTTGTGTAGACAATTATTACCCAGTAAGGGGTTACGACCATTATCTGCTTCTACAAAGATTTGATATCCAGTCGTTGAACTCTAGAATCTATATAAATATACATATACCTTCTTGACGTGTTTAGGTACACATAAAACTCCTTAAACGTTAGAATATTTCCCCAATATATATTTTAAATTAATTTATGTTCTTGTATTTTTTTTGATAGTAAATTTTCATCTTAAAAAGGTCCTATAAAAATGTGTCGACCTCACATTATACATCACATGTGTATTTTCGGAAACAGCAATACTGACACACTGTATCTACCACCGTCTATCCGGACTATAAAAACCATATGTGTAACGAAATTATCGGCGCGACTCTTCGTTTGATTAGAAAAAAATCCATCAACATAATCTGATTAACGTCTATC
Organism: Rosalia funebris; assembly: GCA_037954035.1. Lineage (NCBI taxonomy): Eukaryota > Metazoa > Arthropoda > Insecta > Coleoptera > Cerambycidae > Rosalia > Rosalia funebris. Next base: position 2,650,279 of record JAZFAV010000007.1, read on the forward strand.
ATGTCCATGTTAATTGGGAGCTTTCTTTTAATGTAATTCTGCTGGAAATGTCAATGTGTGTTGATTCGACTGTACACGAGTCTTTTGTTGTCGGTAAATCCCCAAGTTCGTGAAAATAAATTCGGGAAAATTGGAAAATAACCTTTGGATGTCATTGTGGAAGACGTTTAGGCGCGCGTGAATATTTGTAAAATAATTGAATAAAAAATGAGGTTTATAACAACTTAAGAATTCTTCATGGAAATAATATATTGTGCAACAAATCCTGAAGTGCTCTTTTCAGTGTTTATTTGTTTTCTTTTCAAGTTATCAACAATATGTATGTACCGCAAGGATCTGTTTTAGGTCCGATACTATTTCTTTTATATATAAATGACTTACCAGTAGCAATTCAGCATAGCTCTTGTATACTTTTTGCAGATGACACTTCTTTACTATCTCGAGGAAATGAGGAGACGAGCAGGAAATGTTTAGCTTCAGCAAACACCTAGTTCTCAGTTAATAAATTAAAACTTAACATGGGTAAAACAAGAAACATAATATTCAATTCAATTCCAATAAAAATAGACTAAACTCAGAACCGGTGAAACTGCTAGGGATCATACTTGATCCTAATTTAAATTGGTCTGCTCATCTCGACAGCCTATGTTCGAAATTAAGCACATAAGTATTTGTCATGGGACAGATGCGGCTATCTGTAAATAATAACGTCATGAGAAGAATTTATTTGCTCACATTGTTTCAAAGTCGTTTGGCGTATGGAGTAGTATTATGGCGAAACTGTAGCACAGCTCAAAAGGCGTTTATTTTGAAGACGTCTGCGGTTCGTCTCATTGAGGGCGCAGCGATCCGTACTTCTAGCAGAAAACTATTTAAGAAATATAAGGTTGTACCCCTGGCATGCTTGTATTTGCTGGAGTCTCTTCTTTTAGTAAACAAGAACTTACAAAATCTACTAATGAATGCAAATGTGCACCTCGCCCTGTCACATCACGTCCTGTCCTCTTCTGTTCTCTATTATCCTATCCTATCCCATCCTATTCTATTTTATTCTATTTCGTTAACGTTTAATTACTTATATATTATTAGCTACTATATTTTGTATAATATAGCAGCTTATAATGTATTAGTATATAGGTAGGTGATAAGTTTTTGTATTTCCGTATCGCTTACGCTCTGTTGAATATTATTTTTTAAATTCAGACCATCTCTCTCTCTCTCTCTCTCTCTCTCTCTTGTAAATCTGGGATAGAGTAAAAGAAACTGTGAGATTTTAAATAAGAAGGGAGAAACGCCAAGGCATCGATTCACTCTTATTCTATAAGGTCTAAAAAAGACCTCCACTTACTTCATACGATGATATGAGCAGAATCTTATTTAGAGTAAGTAGGTAACCTAAGCGAGACTCGTGAGGACTTGGTACGAGGATATCCGGATTCCTCTCTAATTGGATAGAGTAGAATTTTTCGTTTACGTAGTTCTCTAGCGGAATAGCGGCGATATTCCTGTGATCTTATGATAAACCATAAAGCTGCAAATCTACTTTAACTCTGATTGAAAGGGTAACGTACGACTGACTACTAACTTGGTTCGAGCGTACTTGAGTTTAGAGAAAATTGGACACTCCATAGGGCCAGAGCGAATCGAGAGATTATTTACGTTTGGATTTGGAGAAGACATATGTACGTCATTATAATGAGGATAGTCCACAGAGTAGCAACTTATTGAATTATATCCCGTAGTTATAACTTACTTGCAGTACTACATTTCCTACTAATACCTTAACATATTCATAAAATATTCATCAAATAAATTGAACCATATTTACTGAGTGTTGCAGTTCATTGCAACATAATATAATATCGTGAATTTGACATTCTTCTATTAATGACAGTCAACCCTTTTTATTGCGCATATTAAATTTTTTATAAACAACTTGATATTTGTCAAAAAATCCCAGTTCATCCTTGATTCATCAACTATTTCAGTTTACTTATCTCTATTTACTAAACGGCTATTTTCGTGTGTGTCGCGAAATTTTTAGGTCGATGTACGAAATGCTTTTCGTTTGAATTTCGACATTTTGACAAAATCAATATGGTAAATCGACCCTTGCCAACAACGTGGCAATTTTTGTGTTTTGATCCGAAGCCTCTAAAGGCCTGCTCCAGAGGTGCCTTCGATATGAGGGAGGGGACGGCGCATTATTATTGCGATTTTCTTATTCGTTGTAATATTAAAGGTGAAAAATGGTATCCTTATTAGATCAATGTTGTTCAAGACTTATGAATAGGTGAACATTTTATAAAATAATTGGGAATTTGTATCTTATTTCAGAGGTGGATAGACGAAAGAGACATTTATTTAATGGCCCTCAGAATCCCCTGATTTAAGTTCACTGGACTTGAAAATGCATTTTGAACTGTATTGGGTATTCGATTAAGAATACTTGATGGGAAATTGCATTCTGAACCACATTTATTTGCACCAACGACTTTCACTTAAATGCTTATAACTTGGCCGTATAATATATTTGTCAACTAAAATAATGCAGCTTTCCTTGTAGATGACTTGTAGTTTAAATAATATGTAGCTCATTTTCACCTTCAATTTAATGTCGGAAATTACCTCTACAGTTTCCTTGGGAATTAGATAGACAAAAGATAATCCACTTAACAGCCACCATAATTCCATGACCTCAGTCGAATGGATTTTTTCGTAGAACAATGTAAATAGTAAAGTGTATGCAAAAACTCAAATGTCATCGAATGATGCAAAATGCAATTGATGCATTCCAAAACATACTGTTTTGGTCACTTTTATGTCAAATCTACTGTCTGTCTATCTGAATAAAATTTGTAGACAATATAGCGTAACTGTAGTGTATTTTATTCAATTATTTTAATTTAGGGGGATTTAAAACCCTTTCTGTGTTCAAAATATAATATAATCGACAGACATTCATATATAAGTCGGTTACATAAATCCGAATTGGATACGTTAAACATCCCCAGCATTGCGTATGTCTCTAAAGTTGCTCTCGTGAGCGATGCCCAGTACTGTGAAAAAACATTCTCATATAAAGAAAGCTACCATTCGGCATCTAAAGATGTAACACTTCCATAGTTAAAATGGTTTCTAAAAATATTTAATAAATCTGTGTCATCACCGCTAATATAAGTCTTATAATCTAACACGAATTAATTTCGGATTTTTAAAATCGGTAGCACCTCTTGCACATCATCTACCAGATGATTGGCCTACAATGATTTACCTAAGGGTATTACACAGACGGCCATTGAAGACGATCAAGTGTACAGACTATGTAACGTTGGCGATAGAATGTTTTTTGAGAATTTGTTGCCTCGTCCAAGCCTAACCACAGTTTTTTAATGTGTACTTAGAAATTAATATTATTTTTAAGCCCATCATGTATCATGTTTTGCTGAAATCTCAAGTCTATGAGTATAATATATCTGATACAGACTTTAGCTTTAGGTACACATAAGGGGTTTAAAAAGAACTGATGTTCATGGCTGCTATTTACAAACAAAATGAAATTCTATTTTTTCTTGTACGCGGGAACGTATAGCAAAGACCCATCTATCACGTAAACGTAATAATATTCCTACAATATTTTACCTATACGTCGCAGAATGCCCTTCGTTAAATCTGCTTTTGATTAGTTAATGCGCGAAATTTTGAACTCGCAGCCAAAGTGCGGAATTTATGCTTAATTATTCGAATACGGCACCAGGCGGTTTCCTCCTGATACAGGGGAAATTAAGTCATTCATGAACAGGAATAGGGAACTAATTTATTTCCTTTCTGTCCAAATCTAGGCTCCCTAGACGTTCATTCTTGGAAAAATGCCATTTGTGTCTACGGAAATTGTGGTAGTACGTTAAGCTCATACGCGTCTGACTCTCCTTTACATTTTCTTTGCATAATAATGCAGTGGAGCGTAAATTGATAAAAACTTTGGCTTTTGTGGCGATTTTGTTTTATGATGTAGGTATCCATAGCCGCTGTCGCTTCGTAATGTGCGTCGTTAGCCGGTTGGACGATGTAATACAAACACGATAATATGATCAATCTTTCAATTAATACATCAATTTAATAACATCAAATCTTTCGGATTGGAATTTCAGGAAAGAAAAATAACTTCTGGATTAAAGTACTTGAAACTGAAAATTAATTTCAGTACAAGAAATATACTAAAATACCTTTAATGATAAACCTTTAATGTGCTGGTCCAAATCCGACTGTACACGTCACGTGAATTCTGTGCAACATCAACATATAAAATAGGGTGTGCCCTTGCAAACTCAATATAGCTTTGAATTATTGTTGATGATTATAGCCGCTTCACATACTAGATAAAGAATTATTTCGAAATTTTTGGCACAAATACAATACACAGTTCCAGTTACCAAGTCGCAGCGATATATCAACTGTATGTGACGACATTATAGAGCAGATTACACGTAAATTACAAAATAGACGACTGTGGTTATGTGTCGACGAGACGATCGATCGTAAAAAAATCTACTGTAAATATTATAGTACGTGTACTGAACCCTCGGCAAACGATATTTCCATTAGCTAGCAAAAGACTCACTGAGTGTACTGGCAATACAATTCGCAGGTAGTGCTAGGTAGAAACGTTAGAAAAATTTTAAGTGTCAGCAAGTCACTATTGATGTTTGTGACCGACAATGCCATGACAATGCGTTCAGTAGGCCGTTTTCTTTTACAATACGGTTGTAGATTGTTACGTGTTTTGTGTAAAGTGCATACTTTACATCTTGTGGTAGAAACTATTCGACAATATTTTTCCAAGATAGATGCATTGATATCAAGTACAAAAAAAGTGTTTCTAACATCTCCTAAACGTCTTTGCGAGTTTCACAGAAAGTGTCCTGGAATTCCCGAACCACCAGAGCCGATCCTTACATGTTGGGGAACATAACCTTTTATTATGTCGAGAATTTTCAGTAAATAAAACCTGTAATACTACAGTTAAATCCTACCGAGGCTGCAGCTATTAAAGAAAGCCAGACCGAATTTCTAGATATTTCCATTAAATCTAATTTAAAAACTATTCATTCCAATTATAAGTCCATGTTCAGATGGTAGTCTAGTGGTAGACTCGGCCTACGTAGGCTCATTGGGGGTAAAGCGCATTCCGTCTGAACAGCCCCGAGAGTCAAGCCGTAGTTACCTCTCACTTCCATTCTTCACTTTACGCAGTTGCGAGTAGAGAATGGCTCTCACAAAACAAGGGTTTTGACAAATTATTTGATTCTCAGAAGGATGAGAATAAATCGATTCGTGTAAATCATTTTATTTTTATTGCTATTACTTTAATCATTTTGTTGGAAAATTCGCTAGACCCTAGGTCCTATAACGCTGGTTTCTTTTTTTATAGAGATTATTAGTCTCTCAGTGTCGGAAAAACTCGTTTTGTATTAAATGAAATTAAAATTAAAGACAAACAGAAACACAAGAATCAAGGAAAAGACAAATTTAGGCAAGTGACTACCGTCTGAACAGAATTTCGAGGCTCCGTGTAAATAAATGGAAGCGCCAGTACCTGCTGACTTGCAGACTAGACAGTGTCTGCTGACAGAGAGGTGCTGACTACATACCCTCGTGCCTGCGCTGGCTAAGCGCTGCTGCTTTCCTCCGCCTGAACGGTCGCCGTAGGCGCAATGATATTGGCATGGAACCGCTCTCTTCTCTTGACTAAAAATAGCCTGAGCTAGACTACCATAGACTGAGCCTACGTAGGCTGAGACTACCACAAGACTACCGTCTAAACACGGCGGGTGTTCAGGCTGTAGTCTAGTGGTAGACTTGGCCTATGTAGGCTCGTGGAAGTCGTGGAGGGCAAAGCGCATCCCGTTTGAACAGCCCCGAGAGTCAAGCCATAGTCACCTCTCCCTTTCATCCTTCACTTTCCCACCTCCTCCGAAAATGTATGCCAAACGCATGACAAGCACAAGAAACAAGGAAATACAGTGTGAACGCGATGGACAACTGTAGGTGAGTGACCACCGTCTGAATAGAATTCCAAGGCTCCGCGTAAATAAATGGAGGCGGTACTACCTGTTGACTTGTTGACTAGACAACAGGTCCAGTTTTGTGGACTAGACATGACGCAAAATGAGCAGGTCAAACAAAAGTTCGAAAGTGTGTTAAAAAATACACCGATCTTAATATATTAAGACAAATTTGTGATGATGCTGCTAATAGAGATAGTGCATCTACAGATCTGTTAAGTAAGTACAAATGGTATTTTATATACTCGTATTTTCACCACAGCGAACATTATTCTCTGAGACAAATATGGAAACACATCTGATGCTGCAATGTATTTGTGGATCGTCTCCAGTTCATGATGATACTCGTTCATCTAGTTAGTTAAGAGAGTAAGTACATACAGTGTTATATTTACTTGTAACAGTTTAGTGTGTTTGTTACTAATTACTTTGTATGTATTATTTTATTACCCGTGTTATGAAGCGTACATCTATGACGCGTAGTACATTTCCCACATTATGTCCTATGCCTTAATTATCAGTGTATATGCTTCAATTCCAACGAAACGGAAGGCAGATAAATTCTTATCTTAAACTTATTCGCTCCCATTGTTCGTTGCCAAGATAACAAGAAACCTGATTAAAATATACCACGCTCTATGAGTTTCCGAAACTACGTTAAGGCCTTTTGAAGTCCGCATTATTTTACATCTTAATTAGAGAATGCCATCGGGTACGCATCCCGACGAAATTCCTGTTAATACAACTAACGATATACGTCTGCATAAGCTCATTACTAACTGTGAAAACAGAGACGTGATGATAGGGAACCGTTTTTGATCTCGAGGCTTAATACGAAAAACGTTAATGCCACCGAGATTAAATAAGTTTACGACGAGCTGCGGGCGGGAAATCGTCAAAGGGGGTTTGATGCATACGTGTAGGTTGCCAGAAAATCATTCAATCATAAGAAGGCTGTGGAAAATGTGCTGCGCGTCATAAACGCACGCATCGTAACAAGAGTGTGTAGGTAAACATTGTTACCATGTTGGTATGACTGAATGAATGTGGAGGTAAATTTTGTTATAATGTTGGTATGACTGGATGAGAGATGTCAAAAAGAGGATATACAACGGTTGTCATTTTTTATTCAGTCCTCGTGTAAAAATAGAAGAGAAAAAGAGGTTAGAAAATAATAAATGTGAATTGTGAAATTAAGACTATATTTATTTTAAAGACGCCAAAACGCATTATAAGAGTAATACAATAATAATACAAAGTAATTACTGACAAACGCACTAAACTGTTACAAGTAAATGTAATACTGTATGTAATGGGTGTTTTCTTAAGCTTGATAAAACTTTAAACTTGAATAAATACCACAAAAACTAACTTTTGATAAACAATGTGTTTTTATTTGAAAGATCAATACATGACATTAATATTTAAAAATGATTTGAGGCATATGACCACTGCGGCTGTTCCTGACGAAGTGCATTCTGTCAGTCCAATTTTGGGTCACTTTTTCTAGCAGTGGTGGCCGTATGTCATGAATCACTCGAACAATATTGGCTTGCAAGGAGTTTAGTGTTGTTGGTTTATTAGCATAAACCAATTACTCCACGTAGTCCCATAGGAAATGTTCAAGAGGCGTCAAATCGCAGGAACTCGGTGGCAGTTGAAAGGTCTATTTCTTGAAATCAACTTATCACTAAATCTTGTTTGCAATAACTCGATAGTTTCGTTCGCCGGCTTGGCACGTAGCCCCATTCTGTTGCATCCACATCTCATGCGGATCAATGTCACCTATATTTTCAAACAGATATTCATTGATCATGGTCCGGTAACGTCCTCCACTGACCGTAACGTTAAGGACAGCCTCATTTTTAAAGAAATAAGGTCCAAAGATCCCACCAGCGTATAAACAGCACCAAATTGTGCATTTTTGTGAATGTAATGGGGTCTGTAGGATCTCTTCTGGATTGGCATCACTCTATATCCGACAATTCTGCTTATCAACAGACCTGTTAAGCCAAAAATGAGCCTCATCACTGAACACAACTTTGTGATAAAACAATGTGTCGCTTTGCAATTGCTCTAAAGCCCAATCAGCGAAAGAACGATGCGGATGGTCTTGTAGCTTTAATTCCTGCACCAACTGGATCTTATATGGGTGTAGGCCAAGATCTTTGTGCAAAATTTTCCAGATAGTGGACGAACAAAGCCCCAACTGCTGCGACCGACGACGAATCGATAATTTTGGATTTTCTTGCACACTTTCGTCTATAGCGGCAATATTTTCTTCAGTGTGCACATTCCCTCGACATGTTGATGTTCTTGCATCCTTTAGAGACTGTGTTGTATGAAATCTATTCACAGTGTGACGGATGGCTTGCTCAGATCGACGGTTACGTGGATGAAAAATTCACGAAGTCGTCTATATGTTTCCCAAATCGACGACTGACTTTCAAAGTAAATTTGAACAATTTGATACAGTTGTTTAAGCGTGAGTCTATTCATGATGACTTGCCACAGTATAGTTAATACAAATGTCACTTATTGGGCCCAAACTGACAGCTGATTTCACAGCCATCGCTATCGGAAGTTCTATCATGCTTTAAAAAACACCATTTACTTACCCTCTTAACTATCGTGACGAACTAGCATCATCATCATCATCACCATCTGGAGACAATCCATAAATACTTTAGAGCATCAGGTGTGTGTCTATATTTGTCTCAGAGAACGAGGTTCGCTGTGGCAAAAATATGTTCTTATATTTGGAGAACGACCGTTCGACATCTGCTGATGTAATACAGGCATACGTAAAATACTCTTTGCACTCACTTAATGGATCTATAAATGCATTATAACTACTAGTCTTGATCTGTTAAAATTGGTGTCTTTCTTTAACACACTTTCAAATTTTTGTTTGACTCGCTCATTTTTTGCATCATCTATAGCATGTAGCAGTCAATTTACTTGTTTCACTATTTGCAGGGACTCCGCTAACATCAACGTACTATTTTGTAATTTCTCTATTGCGTCATGAAATTTTTTATAATTTGTATGAATAGTTTTTAAATCAGTTTCAGTGGAAATATCTAGAAATTATGTCTGGCTTTGCTTAATACCTGGAGGAATGAACTATAGTAATACAGGTTTTATTTATTGTAAATATTCATCAGAATAAAAAGCTGCCCTCAACCATGTTCCCCAACGTGTAAGGATTGGCTCCGGTGGTTCGGAAATTCCAGGACACTTATGTGTTTTCTCGCAATATTGGAAAAAGTTTTTCCATAACAGCAATCGTGTAAATGTACAAGGTATGATACAACTGTAAGTTGAGGCGAAACAAATACGAAAATCGTGTCTCTTTGGAGAGTGTTTATACTCAATTAAATCGCTTCTAGACTATGACAAAAGGATTTACTTTATCTCTGAATGTGGCAAAAGTTTAATTTTTGTTAATTTAATACTTTTGATACAACTACGACTTTCCCATCTGTATTTATATTAGAAATATGATTAAATGGATAAATTAACGAGTTATCTTCTACTCTCTTACCTTAGTGACTTTTTTGGTCAACATAATCGACCAAATGTGTCCACAATCAGGAGAATTGTGCGCAAATTTCAGCAAACCGGGTCTGTAAGAAATGTGAAAACACCTGTGCATGCTCGCCCAGTTCGTTCTGCGGAAAACATTGCTGTTGTTCGCGATAGCAGAAGAGCCGTCAACCTCGACTCGTCGTCGTGCCCAACAATTGAACATCTCACGAACATCACTGATGCGAATTTTGAATAAAGATTTGAATTTACACGCTTACAAGGTTCAATTGACTCAAGAGCTGAAGCCTACTGACCATTTCAAGCGTCGTCAATACGCCTAATGGTTGGTTGAACAGACAGAAGTGAATGGTGACTTTACAAAGAAAATCATCTTCAGCGACGAGGCACACTTTCACCTCAGTGGATTCGTTAACAAGCAGAATTGCCGCATTTGGGCAAATGAAAATCCACGAGTGATTGTTGAAAAGCCGGCATCCACAAAGAGTGACCGTTTGGTGCGGTTTATGGGCTGGCGGCGTCATCGGGCCGTACTTCTTCGAAAATGAGGTCGGCCACGCAGTTACCATGAATGGTGTTCGCTATCGCGAGATGATAACGGACTTCTTGTGGCCAGAAATTGAGGATATGGACCTGGACGATATGTGGTTCCAACAGGATGGTGCCACTTGCCACACAGCCAACGAAACAATGGCACTTTTGCGCGAGAAATCCAATGGCCGTGTTATCTCACGTCGTGGCGATGTTAATTGGCCGCCACGATCATGAGATTTGACACCGTTGGACTTCTTTCTTTGGGGATATTTAAAAGAAAAAGTGTACGTCAATAAGCCAAGAACAATTCAAGAGCTAAAGGATGAGATAATTCTGCACATTAACGACATTGAACCTCAATTATGTCTCAGAGTCATTGAAAATATGGACCATCGGATAGAGGTATGCCACCGAAGCCGTGGCGAGCATTTGGCCGATATTTTGTTTCGCACATAAATGTCATAGATCCTTCTATCATAATAAAAAATATTAAGATAATTCTCTGAAAACTTTCTGTTTTACTTGCAATTAACATCGTGCGTTTTGGTTGGACCACCTTTTATTTAAATTAAACATTGTATTGCTTTGAACACAAAAAATAAATCTTGATGATAGATAATCGCCATATTTAAATTACTTGCGGAGTTCGGCCGTAACCAAACAAAACAATTTTCAAGTAACGTACTTAGTTTAAATTATGCTCGCGTTTCGCACAACTGTGTAAAGTGTTACAAACTTTGTTCTGCACTCACTGCGCTATTCACGACTTTAAATAAGTTTTATTTCCTTCCCTAAGTCATTTACTTCGTTCGATTCATCATAACTTCGCCGTTTCCATCTATTTCCCCCTCAATGACTGGGTTTCGTTTACGGAACATTAATTAATGTCTCCTGTCTGCTGTTGTGTACGTTTAGTAATTTTTCAGCCAGGATAATTGTAGGTGGCAACCTGAGCATCATTTTGCCTGTTTCATATTCTAGCTGAAGTTTATTCAGATCGGTAAAATTAATTTTATAACATGACATTTGAAAAATAACACGAGATTTGATTGAAACCTAAAGATACATTTTTCTAATTTTAAATGTAAGTGGTATAACATTCGACCAGAGCTGGCTCGTAGTCAAACGCTGGCGAGATATATAAAAATAGTAATAATAATAATAATAATCATCTTCATCATCATGAGGTCATCAGTCCTAAGACTGGTTGGACGCTAACCTCCAGCTTCTGCTATCTTGTACTAACCTACGCATTTCGCTAATTGTGCTACGACCTACATTCCTTATTATTTGCGGGCAGTAGTCTAATCTAGGCCTACCTCTGCCTTTCTCGCTCCTATTTCTGCCTCCAAAATATCGCAGACTATTCCCCCATATCTCAGAAAGTGGCCTACCATTTTATCTCTTCTCTTCTTTATGTTTTTCCACATACTTCTCTTCTCGCCGACTTTCTCTAATACTTCTTCATTTCTAACCCTATCAGTCCACGGTATTTTTATCATTCTTCGGTAACACCACATCTCAAAAGCTTCTAATTTCCTCCTACTTCCTTCCCCTACCGTCCAGGTTTCGCAACCGTATAGTGCTCCATACATACGCTTTCAAAAATCTCTTCCTTGTTTCTAAGTTTATTACCCCCGAGTATAAAAGTGCTTTCTTTTTGTTAAAAGCTACTCGACCCTGCGCTATTCTTTGTCTTATATCTTTATCGCTTCTTCCATCCCAATTTATTTTACTTCCCAAATAAGTGAAGTCTTTAACTTCCTCCAGTCTTTCATTATTAATTTATACTTTCGTTTTTGCTCTGCTCTCGCGCCCTCTGCACACTAACACTTTCGTTTTGTTATTATTCACCCTCATTCCGTATTCCTCTGTCAACACTGCCTCCATTTCGTTCAACGCTGATTCTAATTCCTCCTTAGTAGATTCTAATACTGCTATATCATCCGCGAATCTCAGCATTTTTAGTTTCTGTCCATGTACTTTAATCCCGAAATCCACTCTATCTTTTACCACATTAATCGATTAAAAATTAGTGGTGATAGCGTACATCCTTGTCTTACTCCTTTCCTAATATCTACTTCCCTTCTTTCCCCTTCTACTTCTATAACAGCAGTTTGCTCTTTGTATAGATTGTGTACTACTCTCCTATCTCTATACTTCATTCCCGCGCTCTTTAGTACCTCGAACATTTTTTTCCATCTTACATTATCAAAAGCTTTTTCTAAATCTACAAATCTACTATATAAGCGTTCTTTCCTTTTTTTTTATTGTCTAACATTACTCTTAGCGCCAGAATAGCTTCGCGAGTTCCCCTATTTCGCCTAAACCCGAATTAGTTTTCTCCTGGTATTTCCTCCGCTCTATTTTCCATCCTCTTCTGCACTATTCTAGTTAAGATTTTTGACGCGTGGGAAGTTAGACTAATCGTTCTAAACTTCTCGCATTTGTCGGCTCTATCTCTTTTTCGGTATAGTAACGATAATGTTCCTCTTATAATCCTTCGGCATCTCATCCGTTTCGTATATGTATTTTACCAGTTCAAACATCCTATTTACTACTTTCTGTCCCGCACATTTCAAAATAATAATAATAATAATAATAATAATATATATATATATATATATATATATATATATATATATATATATATATATATATATATATATATATATATATTTTTTTTTTTTTTTTTTTTTTTTATAAAAACCAGTCACCTCTTTCTGTGGCTCCGACTCACACAGAAGGTGTGCTGGTGATACCAGTAATCACTCCTGAAGTCCTCACATCGGTTTGGTTAGTGATTACTTGGCCGAGTTGTGTGCCCTAAGTAGACGTAGCGAACTGAGAATTACGGTCTTCTGCATGCGACCGGCTAGGATTTCTGCAGAGTTTCGGCATGCTGGTATGCTCTATAATTCTGAAAGCAATGTATCTGTTGCTCCACCTAGGGCTCCTATAATCAGTACCCTAAGTTTAACAGAATGGCCAGGATAGAGTCTAAGGAGTTCCAAGATTAAATCTCGACAATTTGTTCGTTTCTCCACCATTCAATTACCGTGTCACCGGGTGCGAAGAAGTCGGTGACGAACATTGCCCTGAGTTGATGGTCAAGGAGGACTATGTCAGGCTTGTTGGCTTGTATTTACCTGACGCTGGGAAATTAATAGTTCCAATATATTAGGCACTTCTCGTTTCCAACAATGGATTTAATATCCCCAGGAGCATAGGACAGCACTGGTGCCTCGTCTATCTGATACGAGTGCCTTAAATGATAATAAAGCACCCGTAACGCTGCGTTGTGTCTATGGATATAGGCCGAGACTGCATATACCGGACAAGCCGACAGTAAATGCATCAATGTCTCCGGCGCCCTACGGCAGGCCCTGCAGCTGACATCAGGGACCTCCATACCCATGACACGACTCCGATAGACGAACGTGTTACACCATCTTGGTAAGCCATGATGAATCCCTCGGTCTCAGAATTTAGCCCAGCTGATCTTAAGAAAGCAAAGGTCAGCCTTTCGGCTAAGCCCAGGGCTCCCATGTTTCCAAAGAAGACCCCGTGCACAGGCTTATCCTTGTGAAGCTGCAGAGATTTTAATGCTCTGCAGCTTTTACTTGGGCTTTTACCCGAACGGGTTCCAGCTCGGTGACAGAGTTGTGATTGGCCCGTTCGGTATCGAAGACGAGACCCGGGTTCACCGGCTGCTCTATGAGCTGAATCTGAACTGCTGAACAATCTGAACTTTTGTTTTGGTTACCTTTTTAAATAATCAGTGTCATTTTGTAATTGCACAATCGCTTAAATTTAATCTGTTAAATCGATGCCCTAAATTTGTATTTTGCTAATTTTTTTTAACTATTTTAAAGACACCTGGAAGTCACCAAAATTATAACAGTACAGTTACAGTATCTATTCGTACTTCATCTTTTCTCGACATTACATATTCCACGTTTATAGGATAGAAATATATCCATAATATTTCATGTAAGAGAGTACTAAGAATCGATTGGTGGATACGAGAAAAATGTACTTTATTTAGTTCAAATGATACATTGCTCAGAATCGAGACAAACGAGAAGTGAAAACACTTTTCTAGCACAACAACTTTTTGTCAACACTGATTATATTATCAAATTCCCCATTATTTTCTACATAAGGCACGTAATTTGAAAAAACCTATTTCTTCGAGAATTATTTTAAAGACACCTGGAACTCACCGTTGCCAAAAATATAATTATTGTTGCACATAACTCGTCTCTCCTGGTCCTTACATTTTCCTCGCTTCCAAGATCGAGATATATCCAAAATATCTTATGTAAATATATGCAAGGAATTGATTGCAATGTCCGAGAAAAATGCACCTTATTTAGGGTCAATGATACATTGCTTGGATTCAAGACATAGGAGAATAAAAAAGATCTTAATAAAGAATAAAAAAATATAATATCTCGAAATCTGACTACTTTATGTAAAGACTGATTTTATTCTTAAATTGTTCATTACTTTCTATATGAGGCACATTTTTTGCAAATACCCATTTCTTTGAGAATTATTTTAATTATTGAGAATTATTAATAGAGAAAAGACACTTGTATTTTTGTCACAAAAATATAATTGTTGCAGTACTTACCTCGTCTCTCCTCGATGCCACCTCTTCCATATTTCTAGGATTGAGATATGTCCGTGGTATTTTATGTAGATGCATGTTAGGAATCAATCAGTAAATATGAATAAAATATACATTATTTAGTTTCAAAGATACGTTGCTCAGAATCAAGACAAATGAAAATCTAAAACATTTTGCCTGCAAAAAAAATAAAAATCTCGAAAATCGATCACTTTATGACAAAGCAACATCCTTGAATAGTACCCAATAATAAAAAGAAAATTACGAACATGACCTTGATGAATTAAATGTTTTATAATTAGTGAACGTATTCAGATTTATAATGCTTGAATTACGAGTATTTAGTTCGAAAACTAAAATATAATCAAACCAATTACGTTTATCTTATTTCTGTTAGATTGACGGGTCCATTTACTTCATCTCAAACGTCCTTCTATCCCAAGCGAGGCATCCATTGCTCGAAAATTAATGCCTTTTAACTAAGAATCCTCAGTTATCACAAAACTTATCAAATCGTGCTGTTCAGATCTGTTAAAATAGTGTATTTATTCTATTACTGATGACAGTTACGGAAACTTGCTTAATTAGTGAAACTAATTCAGTTTGTATGCGTGAAATTGGAACACTTCCAAAGGAGAAACTATCACCAAGAAGGCTGAGTTTGAATATGGTTTAAAAACCATTTGTTGTTAACTTAAAGGCGATGTTAAAATTTTATATAACAGTAATTCTTACTAAATATTTCTCTTTAAATAAGTGGGAAATAAACCACCTTCGAAATAAGGTCCAAGTAAATTCTGTTATATGAAAAAAAAAAAAACTTCCTAAGCAAAATCGTATTTTTATAATATAATATTTAAACTGGCTGATGATAGTATTGATGATAGATTTAAATCGATAATTACTAATTACCAAGAGATGGCGTTTGGTACGTTCTACTGCGGTGGAACGTAGCAACGTCTACTAGATGTGAGCTTCATCTGTCAAAGGTATACTCGTTTACACTGCACTGAAGACACCCAAGATAAGGTCGAAACCGGTCTGCAGTTAACGATATCCTGAGATAGGTGACACTTTGCACCTACTTCCTTGTGGTTCTCGAACAGTCCGAATCACTGTATTTTAGTGCTAACTCTGTTAGACAAAATACGGCGAATATTGCCATCTAATTCAGCGCTCAGCGTTTGGAATATAGCCAGGAGAATAGCCGTATTGACCTAACTTGTTTAGTTCTTATTATATAAGGCATTTGCAGATAGGTTGAAGTATAATCTCCTTATTTCTGAAGTTTAATCATCTCTAAACTTTATTGTTGATTGGCGATGATGCCCACTTGATTGTTGAAATGCGCGTCGAATAACATATATTCTTCCCGTGTTCGTAGAATACTGGTCTCTTGTTTTGATTTAAATTGATGTAAAATAAATCAATAATTACCATGTGCCAGATCAAATCAATCAGATAAATCGCTTTATGGAAAATACTTTACTATATTTTCTTTTCCTACATCATATTACAATCTATCTAATCTTATTTTCCTAAATATATTACATCCTGTCTAATAATTTTGCAATACAATTTTAGTCTCTCGATAATTAATTATCAATGACCAATAGAAATAATGGTGTACTACAAGGTTCGGTACTGTGACTCCTCCTGTTGATTATTTACCTAAAATATTTCTTAAGTCATTTTGTGTAGCGCGACCTACCCCACTTTATAAATCGTACTGAAGTGTTTGATGGCGATGGTAGTGATAGAAAATTAATAATAATGTATTGAAAGTGGTTTTTATCAAAATGTAATAAAAGGGGAATATCCATTAAAACGTTTTTATATAAAATATTTTTTAATACCCAAACTTGTTCAGTTATATATCATAATTTGTTCCTAGATTTGTAAGCTAGACATTCAACAACGATTTCGAGTAGCCCTAGAACAAATTACACTTTCTGACGTTAGTTAAAAATAGATCTTAACCTTTCTGTAAACAATTTCCTCATTTATTGCGTCATTCAATCGCAAGGTGCTGCATGAAACCAGTTGCCTGGAAAAGCAATTTAAAGTTAAAATAATAATTTCCTCGAAGATAAGAGAAGGGCAAATAAACCGAAATAATAACTCTGAGGGATTAGAACAGTACACGGTTAGTTATAAGTTCGCGATTAAGATAAATTAAGAAGGTCCACTGGGAAATTGTGTTTTCTTAAATTGGACGTGGAAAATATAACCTTATAAATTGATTTTATACTTGCAATGTACTATATGGTCTCGTTTGATAATCTTAAAAGAAATTAGAGATATAGAGTTGAAATTAATTGAGATATTTTCTCTAACTCTGGCTCTGATATACACTGAAACCTATTCAGTGTATATCAGAGCGGTGGAAGTTATAAACAATACTTTCATATGCAAAAAATACTACCCTCATACCCGAGTAATACACACTGTACTGTTAAGTATAAGGGAGAATTGACTAGCTTTGATATTTCCCACAATATTTGCTTATTACTATTGGGCAGATTGCAAGTAGAATAGGGGTTACCGATTATCACAGTGAATCTGCAGTGAATAAAGCCTCAAATATTGTATTAGGTGAGACGATAAAACTGCAATAAGTATTATATAATTATATGAAATTTATAAACACGCGTCTGGCAGTCATTATAAAAAATCTACACTGCAAATTCCTCTAGTCTTAATCGCATAAACTAAATAAATTTATAACTGCGTTAACACCGATAAATTCCCGCCCCAAAGTTTTGAGATATTTTCTCTATAATCCGGAATAACCTTCTTTATCCCCCGTCGCCGTCGCTCACTACCCCGTGTTTCCTAGTCCTTCCCTAAGGCACTCCATGCCTGCTTATACATACATCCGTATCCGAAGCATTCTGACAAAGTTGTAAGCGCTTACGAGATTTAGTGAGCTATATTTTCGTTAATGTGTACTCTACAGAACAAATATGTTCCATGTTAGTTTAGTCAGGCAACATATAAACGAATTGCAAACCGTCAAACGAAGCTCTGATTTATAATGATGAATGAATGATAGCCTTTACAAATGAGTTTAAATATAGCCGGAGCCAAAAATTCATTAAAAGGAAGGTATTTCTAGCAGATTCTACATAGTACATACATACATATATGAAACGTTTATTATAGTCGAACATTTACGATTTACGTTTCAAATTAAGAAATAAAAAAAATAATAGTTCAAAAAACATTACAAACTCGGTTACGTTTTTTTTGTAATTTTTATACTAGTTGTAATAAATAATGGTTATTTAAAACAATAAATAAAGATACATAAAATAAGTTTAATTATTTTCAAGTTTTATTAATATTTAGATACTATTGTAATAAATTCAATTAATACTTAGATTCATTGGTTTCTTTTTGTCTTTTTCTTCATTGTCGGTGTAGCTTATTTAGTAGCCTATCGAGTCTTTTCTGTTTTTGTCGGTGTAGTCTATCTACAAAAGTACTATCTATATTTACTAAGCGGCTGTTTTCGTGTTTGTGTGTGTGTGTGTGTCACGAAATTCTTTAGGTCGATGTACGAAATTCTTTTTGTTTCAATTTCGGCATTTTAACAAAACAATATAGTAAATCGACCTTTGCGAACAACGTGGTAACATTTGTTTTTTGATCCGAAGCCTCTAGAGCAGTGTTTTTCAACCTGTGGGTCGCGACCCCCTGGGGGGTCACGAAGCCTTTGTAGGGGGGTCGCGAGAGGTCGAGAGAACTAGGTACTTCAGTAAAAAAAATCGATAAATTTTAAAAAGATAGATATATTAAGAAATAGTTAACAAAAGGATACTCGTAATGTTATTCATACAAACAAATTAACAAAAAATAAAAT
This sequence comes from Rosalia funebris, assembly GCA_037954035.1. NCBI lineage: Eukaryota > Metazoa > Arthropoda > Insecta > Coleoptera > Cerambycidae > Rosalia > Rosalia funebris. The sequence goes on from JAZFAV010000007.1 coordinate 2,668,928, forward strand.
CTTCGACTACTCGTTCATTTTAATGTGAAGGTTGCGCTTGTTTTTGTTCAATCAATTTCTCCCACCGTGGATCCGTTTTGCAACATTAAGTATTAAATCGTTTTCCAAATTTAAGCCATTTCTTTGTTTACTTTTTATTTGTGCCATTGATGAAAATGTCAACTCGCACAAGTACGAGGTAACAAATGGAATCAAACATTTCAAAGCCTCAGTTGTTAATTCCGGGTATTCTGTTTTTCTTTTTAACCAAAATGTATCCAAATTTTCAGACTTGAATTCCAAGTGCAACATCCCATCGGCAGATAATTCCAGCAGATTCTCTTTGAGCTTAGTTGCTAAATTTGCCTCATTTATAGCTGCATTTAAAAACGGATTTAAGATCCATCTTTGCCCAGTGTTATCCGATGATATCTCTTGCACTGAGAAGTAATGACACAATTCTTTCTTCAAATTATCTAACACCATTTTCATACCAGATATATATGAATTGATGTTTATCTCACTTGCGACTTCTTCAATGAAAGACTGTATCGACGAAAATGAATCAAAGTTGTTTTGATTTATAGACGATGACTACAATTCAATTTTTTTTTGTAAAGCCATGGAGTTTGTCTTTTGCTCTGATGATATTTTCATCCTGCCCTTGAAGACTTTTATTGAAGTTATTTAAATGCTCAAATAAGTCAGAAAGAAAAGCTAATTTCAAAAGGAATTCCGGGTCAGAAATGAATTCCGAGTAATCTGACTTGGCTTGCTGTAAATATACTAAAAGTTCAGCGCGAAGTTCCATAAGTCTGGTCAGTACTTTGCCTTTTGATAACCACCTTACCTCTGTATGGCAAAGCAAATTTCGATGGAGTGCCCCCATATCTTCACAAATGATTCGAAACAATCGAGTCTGCAACGCTTTTCCTTTAATCGAATTTACAATTTTAATAATAATATTTAGAACTTGACTGTATTCTTGTGGCAAGGTTTTGGCTGCAAGAGCTTGGCGATGGAGAAAACAATGCATCCAACAAGCGGTTGGCATCTGTTCTTTCAGTCTACCAATAAATCCACTCTTCGCACCAGTCATGGCTTTTGCTCCGTCACTACAAATAGCAATGCATTTTTGTGCCCTCTCTTTCACTGCAGCAATATTTTCATCTAATCGAACACTACGAGGAAGTCATTGGCGTTGCCTCATCAATGACGGAACCATCTCCTCAAATTTCTTGATTAAGTTACGAACTATTAAGCACCTACTGTTACACTGTAGGTGTTTAATTTTTTCCTAGTTTTGTGCGAATTTTTCCTAAGGCTAGCCGCACACAGCAGACTTTTGATCGGCCGATAGTTGGATGGGTCTTTTAATTAGCATGAAAACATATGTAAGTGCGCATACTTAAAGGTGTGCGCACTCCATAAAGTTATCATACTAACAAGCAACCAACTAATCTGTCGGCCGATGAAGAGTCTGTAGTCTGCGACCGGTCTAATGCAATTGTAAACGATCGCTCACGTTCATAAAACAGTTGTAGACAAACTATTAGTTGTTGAACAGTTAATCGAAGCATGTTGACGTCGTATGGTTTGTAGATGACAGTCGTTAAATATTGACGCCCTGTCCTATCTTTGACAGAACACAAATGGCGCGCAACTCAAATCCTATAGTTCCAACTGAGACACTCTATATATTCCTCTATATTTTTCTTGCAACAATAGGAAGTTCATCTGTATGTTTTTAATTGCAGCCTTAATGATTTAATGTTGAGTGACTTATTTTCCTTACTTTAGCATTTTCTTAATTTAGTTTTTCAATTAGAAAATTTAATTTAAAATTAGTTTTAATTTCTATTCGTACCCTCTTGTAAATAAATAAATCTTTTAAATAGCATCTAATATGATCTAAAATAAAAATGCCAACAACTTCGTTCAAATTACCTACATTGTTATCGAACGGCTGAGTAAAATCCATATCAGAAATTCTTACCAGTATTATAGACCTCATTTTAGGTGACACTTGACATTTACACTCTGGATGAGCTGTCGATAAAGACGTTACGTCACATTACGTCCCTCGCCGGAAAATGATGTCTTTATTTGGTAATGTACTTGCGGGAAATTGACCCCTAGATGTTTTTAAAATAAAATAACGATCATACTTTCATCAAACCTTGATGAAACGTTCCGTGAGTATGACATAAATTGTTGTTTCCATGAATTGTTAATGTCGGCTTTAAAAAATATGAAACGTTTTGGTGGAATGATTATCTGACAAAATAATTTGCCACAATAAAATAAACAACTAATTCAAACTAATGAGGAACGAGGTTTTTTCTAAATAGATAATATAGAAATATATTGTCACGAACGCCTTGAGCGATCCCGAACGCCAGGAATATTCGAAACCATCGAGAGCGTGCGGAGTTGACTTAAAGTGTATTCTATACTAGAAGGCTCGCCTATGTTCTTTATCTAGAAACGTCTGAACAGGCATCCTACTGTCTATATAAGAATTGTGGAGTCCCGGTGTGGAAAAGCTGAAGATCGACGTTCCGATAAGGCCTGAGAATATTTTCGTACATTCGATAGCAGTCAAGAAAACCCACAGGTGTGATATACCACTGAACTCGTCTCATCGTGAAGAGGTCGATTTCATTTTCATTTCACCGTATCGCTCACTATCGCGGTCCAGATTCAAGTAACTCCTCGCTGGACGACACAATTCCTATATAGGCAGTAGGACGTCTCTCCAGACGTTTCTAGATAAAGAATTTTGGCGAACCTTCTAGTATAGAACGCACTGGAAGTCAACTCCGCACGCTCTCGATGGTTTTGAATATTCGCTGGGTTCGGGATCGCTCGAGGCGTTCGTGACAATATTAAAAGAACAAAATATACGCGTGTTTAATAAAGGAAACGCTAACTTAGTTGTTTAATTTTATACTTTATTTGGCTTATATTGTCTTATTCCTGTTATGTATACAAAATGTTTTAGATTCCCGTTTGCCTTGATTCTTAGGAATATATCTTTGAAACAAAACAAAGCTATTTATTTATTGTCTACCAATCGATTTCTAATATCCTCTTATATATAATACCATGGACATATCTTGATACTAGAAATATGGAAAGTGTGACGGTGAGGAGAGACGAGGTATGTGCTGTAACTGTTATATTTTTGACATGGCGAGTCCCAGGAGTCTTTAAAATAATTCTCGAAGTAATAGATATTTGTAAATTATGTGTCCTATGTATAAAATAATGAAGAATTTGATAATAAAATAAATTTCTACACCAAGTGATCGATTTTTGAAATTTCATTGGCGGGCACGATGTTAGATTTTCGTTTGTCTTGATTCTAGGCAACGTATCTTTGAAACTAAATAAAGCGCATCTCTCTCGTTCATACCAATCGATTCCTTGCACACTTTTACATAAAATATCATGGAAATATCTCGATCCTCGAAACATGGAACACGTGACAGCCAGGAGAGACGAGGTGCGTGCTGTAGCTATTATATGTTTGACATGGTGAGTTCCAGGAGTTTTTAAAATAATTCTCGATAAAATAGATATCTGCAGATTATGTATTTTATGTAGGAAAGAATGAAGAATTTGATAATAAAACCGGTTTTACATAAAGTGGTCGATTTTTAAGAATTTTTTGCGGGCAGGATACTTTAGATTCTCGTTTGTCTAAGCAACGTATCTTCGAAACTAAATAAAGCGTATCTTTCTCGTTCATGCCAATCGATTCTTTGCACTTTTTTACATAACATATCATGGACAAATCTCGATCCTGGAAACGTGAAAGGTGTGACAGCAAGGAGAGACGAAGTGCGTGCTGTAACTATTATATTTTTGACAAAGGTGAGTTCCAGGAGTCTTTACAATTATTTTCGAAAGAATGGATATTTGTAAACTATGTACCTTATGTAGAAAATGTTGCGTAAGTTGAAAAAAAAACAGTTTCTATATAAGTCGACAGGTTTTCGAGATATTAATTTTGTTACGGGTAAAATGCTTTAGATTCTTATGTAGAAAACGTGCTTTATGTAGAAAATGATTAAGAATTTGATATTGGTTCAGTTTTTACCGAAAATTGTCAGTTTTCGAGATTAACTTTTTTGTAGACAAGGTGTTTTAGTCCTGATTCGGATCAATGTATCTTTGAAACTAAATGACATATTATTATATTTCTCATATTTTCCAGTCAATTCTTTATATTTTTTACATAAAATGCTATGAATATGTCTCAATCCTAGAAACGTGGAAGGAATGACGGCTAAGTATGTGTTGTTACAATTATATTTTTGACAATGGTGAATTTCATGTGTCTTTAAAATGATTTTCGAAGATGTCTTTGTAGATCAGGTATCCCATGTAGAGAATAATAAAAAATGTTATAATAGGGCACGTTTTGATAGTACCTGATTCGTTTTCAAGATACTCATTTTTCCTCCGGACAATATGCTTCAGATTCTTGTTTGTCTTTTTTCTGAGCAACGTATCCTTTAAACTAAATAAAGCACGTTTATCTCATATTTACCATTCGATTTATAGTACTCTTTTACATAAAATGTCTTAAATACATCTCGATTCTAGAAACGTGGAAGACATGACGGCGAGGAGAGACGAGAAATGCGCGTTAACAATTGTGTTTTGACGACGGTGAGTTCCAGGTGCCCTTAAAATAAGTCCCGAAGAAATGAGTCCTTGCAAATTATGTGCTCTATGTAGAAAATGATTAACAATTTGATAATGGAATGAGTCTTGACATAAAGTTGTTAGTTTTCAAGATATCAATTTATTTGCGAGCAAGATGTTTTAGATTCTCGTTAATCTTGACTCTGAACAACGTATCTTTGAAACTAAATGAAGTACATATGTCTAGTATTTACCAATAGATTTCCTATACTCTTTTACATAAAACGTTTTGAACGTACCTTGAACCTGATTTAAGAATAATCCACATCTGTGGATTATTTTTAAATTATTTTTTTATGAATTTCTAATTTAATTATTATATTTTAGGAAAGCTATAGATCCAATAAAATGGACGAAAGAAAATATGATAAAAGCCATAGAATATGTGATAAGCAAGAAAATGGGAGAAAATAAGGCGAGCCGGACATTTGACATACCACCACGAACTTTACGTAGACACATCCTTAGGGTCTGAAAAATCACGCAGAACATTGGTAGGCCTTCCAAATTAAGACATGAAAATGATTTGAGACTTGTTTCTCACATTAAAAGTCTCGAATCTATCGGATTTGCTCTGGACCAATCGAGACTGCAGTCTACTGCTTACGACTTTGAAGATAAACTAGGATTGCCACATCGATTCAATAATGAGAAGAGACAAGTAGGCTGGGATTGGTTTCAAGAGTTTATGAAGAGGCACCCAGATCTATGTAAAAGAAAAGCAGAAGGAGCTAATGGTACGAATCGATAGAATGTCAATAAATATTTTGAAATATTGTTGAAAGTACTAACTGACAATGATTTGATTGGTAAACCGGAAAAAATCTGCAACATGGACGAGAGCGGTACTCAAGTTAACAATAAAACTGGACGCATACTAGCCAGTAAGGGAGCAAAATGTATTAAAACTGTAACCAGCACCGAAAAAGGTGAACATATTCCTTTGATTGCGTGTTGCAATGCCGAGGGAACTTTTCTTCCACTTGTTTTGACACTTAAGAGAAAATATAAAAAACCTGAATTTTCTGAGGGTTTACTGCCCGACTCAGATATGTTTATGAATCAAAAACCATCTTACATAAAAGCTGAACTATTTTTCAACTGGACGAGGGATCATTTCATTCCACGAAACCCAGACGGTAAAGTTCTTCTGATTCTAGATGACTATTCCTCCCATTCGAATCCATATAAAATACTACAGTTGGCTAACGAAAATGACGTTATCATCCTTTGTCTACTCAGCTATACTACCCAGGCTCTCCAACCATTGCACAGAAGTTTTTTTTAAGCCATTCAAAAGTTACCTGCCTAAATAAGTCACCACTTGGTTTATTAACAACAAAGACAGGTCTTTAAGTCGATACCACATTTAATACATGATTGGTGATGCCTGGTACAAGTCTACAATACCAGCAATTGGCGTTTCAGGATATAAAGCAACAGGGATATATCTCCTTAGTCCTAATGCTATTCCTGAATACTTTTTCAGCATTTCCGATGAATCAGCTAGAAACAGTGATGAAAATCCACAACCAATAAACGATAATCCGCAGTCAATTCAAAATATAAATGACCTTTCTTTGCCGAGTAGCGAAACATCCACAGATGCCTAGACCACACGTTTCTGTTGTTTCACAAGAAGAAACACCACCTAAGACCTTACAAATACAAATCTGTTCATTGACTGTTATACATCATAAATTAAGTAAAAGAAAACAAAACGTTAAGGCTTTGACATCAGAAAGTCATTTAACGTAATCTGTTTGAAGAAAAAAGTCGTAAGAGAAAAAGTTGATTACTGTACCATCAAAACGTAAGAAGAATTTTTCAAAAGCGTCTTCTTCATCGGAAAGTGAAGAAGAGTTACAGCTCAGCTAATCTAGTGAAGAATGTTCCGACGAAAACAACAACACTTGTGTAGAATGTCACGAGTCTTACTACCATACGAAGAAGAAAAGTGACTGGATTCAGTGTTTGTAGTGTTCTGACTGGTTACATGAAAATTGAACAATATTTTCAGAGAAATGCAACAATCGCGGTGTCAAAAATAAAGGAAAGAATACCAAAAAATGAGAGGCTTTACTGGGGCACATAAAAGTGACGTATCCGTGAAACGTGACCCACCCTAAATTTTAAGAAATTGTTGATCTCAGCTGTTTTAATTAGATTGTTAGAAGATTTTTCTAGTTTTTGTTATGCAAATTGAGTCAGAGGTTATTTATTATTATATTATATAGGTTTGGGTCTCATCAGCCACTGATCGCATGGGTAGTCTCTTGGCGATCCCCTCTTATCCGGGTCATTATCCAAAAATGCTATCCCATAAAAGGAGCAATTTAGGTACGTCCCCCGCCTTAATCCTCTGGTCCATAGAGGTTTTCCCTGGTCCCTAGTCTGGCAAGGCCATCTGCAATTAGATTTACCTTAATGCCATTATGCCCAGGTATCCATAAGAGTTCCACCGGTCCCTTCCCTGCCAAATGGTTCAATGCTTCATAGCAATTATAGACCAGCTTCGACTTTGTCGTTGCTGAATTCAGGGCTGCCAACGCCGCCCTGCTATCCGAGCAGATACATACCTTCTCCTGGGTCCGATTTTGGTCGGCCCCCAGAACACTGTATGTAATTCCAACTAGCTCGGCCTGGAGTGCGGTAGTGTATTTGCCCAAGGGGAATGTTTTACCTATCCCGTCGCGTCACCTATACACCCCTGCACCCGCTCTGTTCCCACTCTTGGCTCCATCTGTGTACCAGATGTCTCCATTGAGCGGCAATCCAGCTCGACCCTCCATCCAGTCGGTCTTACTGGTGAGGGTGATCTTATATTTATTGTCAAACAGGAAGTGGACACCCGTACTGTCAGAGGGCATCCATAGGAGTCCCTCCTCGGCTAGCTCTCTTGAGAGTATATTCAGGTCCCTTACCTTCCTATTCATGTTTCCCACCCTGTGCATTGCCTTTGCAGCTTCCACTTTTAGGATGACATCAAGAGGTGGTATCTCCGTCAGTATTCCCATCGCCTCGATCGGTGTTGATCTTGGGGCTCCGGTTATACTTCTAAGAATCAATCCTCTTAACTTGTTAAGTCGGTTAGCTTCCGACTTTAAACAGGCTCTCTCCCACGTATGCTGCATACGTCAGTCTGGGTTTGAGAATTGCCTCATACATCCATTTCATGGTTTCCGGTTTCAAGCCCCAGCTATTATCAATGGCTCTTCTCAGTTGCCAAAGTGTTGCTGTGATCTTGGAACATATGTGACTCAGATGTTTTCCCCATGACAGTTTCCCGTCCAGAATTACTCCCAAGTATTTCAGTTCGCTATTATAGCTTAGTTCTTGGCCACCAAGTTTCAGCGGACATGTTTTGTTCCACTTATATTTCTTGGTGAACACCATCACCTCAGTTTTAGAGGGATTGACCGAGAGGCCGCTCTCCCTGCACCAATTCCCAACCTTGTTTAAAGCTCCCTGCATTATGCCGAGAATCGGTTCCAGGAAAGGGCCGTTCGTTATTATTACTAAGTCACCGGCATAGCCAATTACTTGGTAGTTATTTAACCTTTCAAGCAGCTCATCTACTACTAGGCACCACAGAAGGGGGGGACAATACCCCTCCCTGTGGACATCCCGAGTCGACCCGGTCCTCGATGGTAGTCTTGCCTTTATTGGCAGTAAGCTGTCTGTTTCTCAACATATGGTCTATCCATTCAGCGATTATTCTGGGGGTGTAGCATCTGCTTAGTGCTCCGCTAATCATCTCCCTGGATGTAATGTTGAAGGCTCCTTCAATATCAAGGAAGGTGCCGACAACGTATCCTCCGGAGTCCAGTTGTGAGTAGTCAGAGGTTAAGACTAATTATTTTAAAAAACATGTTCTAATTAATACCGTTTTTTATTTCAATTCTTCGAATGGTGGGGTACGCTTGCCAGGTTTATCCTATATTACCAGAGAAGTTAATATATTCGTATCTATTTCTAATGCTCTAAAATAACTCCATGAATAATTTATTCCATTGGTGATTTTCACCCTTATTTTTTATTTTAAATAGACCTGAGATTTTAGTACATAAACCTTCCTGACAATATTAACGTTTCTTATACATATATTCCCTAAAAGAAATAATGTTGATATACTTACGCATTGTATTGCCCTGACTGCGGTATCACTGTAGGTGTAAATAAATATAAAACAGACGTGATATGTAATCTCCTTTTAAGTTTACGATTCCCTTTCACCACCGCTCGCTGTCTCTCTGCAAGGAAAATACATAAATCCTCTCTACAAGGTCTTAACCGTATCTTAACCGCGACTTTTACATCTTTGTAATGGTAAAATATGATCCTTCTCGTTCACGTACAACATCAAGGGTATTTACATTCTAAAGTATATGCCCTTTTCATCTTCTTTGTGCGATTTTCTTCCAGGAGACGTAAAAAACTCGTTAGCCGCGCTACATAAATAAAAATTTTTGATTTACGCGACCTAGTCCGTCTACATACATATGTATAACTGCGAGGAAATAGACGAATGATGAGTTTTACGTCTCACGATAACATTTCCGATAGTAATAAACAATGTGATGGGGAGAGTCGCAGATGATACTAAGCTGGTATGAGAAAAGGTTGCAATGATATTTGTGTGTTTGTAATACTTCAGTCGTATGTAACAACGAAGTTGGATGATGGAGTCTTAAAACATTCGAAATTGTTATCAATTATAACATAGTGTTTTCGTGAAATAATGAATACATTCGTTAAAAATTCAATGAATAAAACTCTCTCTCTCTCTTTTGGAGCAAACTCTCGGACACGTCAAATTTTATTTTTAGTTGCGCAATTTTTAAAATGTAATTGATATATACAGGGTGATTCGTGTAGGAAGTATGACGTCATAGATATATTTTTGTAATAGCAACCCTTCATTTTTTATTACTGAATGCAGAACAGCATATTTTTTACATACGGTATTAAGGGGATGTTCTCATCAAACTCGACCAAAAAATCGATGCTTTCTTGCCTTTTTTGATACCTTATTATGTGTAGAATAGGTTCCTAAAACGATTTGGCCGAAAACATTTTTATGAAAAAGATATTGCACAATAATGGAACCCATCTTTTTACGAAAAATTACGCAAAAATAGAGTTCGCGCTACTGCACGAACTATGCTCTACTGAGCATATTTTATCCTAGTATTTTTAAAATGCGCGCCTATATTAACATTCTATGGTAAGTATAGTTACTCCAAGTGCCACCAGATGTCAGAGTATATGATATAATATTAGATAGTTTGCCTCTCTGTCGATAGTTAAACGCGTGTTTCTCGAAACCATGTATTTTAAACTAGTGGAAACTGTAACTCAAAAACTGGAGCTTACACCTAAGAAAACATTGATTTCGTTATTTTTATAACACTTTAAAGGGCGAAAGAAATGTGAAAAATCGGTACCGAAAATTCGCAGGTCCGCCATTTTGTTAATTTTCGATTTTTTTTAATTGATATAAGCTCCAAAAAATATCATATATTTTATAAAATTTTTTTAAATTCTGATTTCAGATGATTTTTACAAGTTCCCACCGATTGGACTCCTTTTCTTGGACGGTCACATTACCGAGTATATAACTAATTACCGTGTCATTTTATTTAATAAAAAAATTTTGTTGTATACCTGAATACTTGATAAATATGTATACAAAATTTTGAGTACTTTACTTACTTATTTCTATGAGAAAAAAATTAAGAAAATCATGTAATTTTTGGGTCGCTCGATGAGAAACTCCCCTTAATTACATTAGCGCGAGTATTAATCTAACCACCCTTAACAATCATACAGGAACATAATCTGATCCCGTCACATCAATTTTGGTTCAAAGAATGACATTCCACTATTGATCAGATTCACACAATTAGAAATATAATAGAAGAATCATTAGAAATGAAAGAAAATAAAGTCTGTTCTACAATATTCCTTCATGTGGCACAGTTTTGGATAAAATTTGGCATAAAGTTCTAAAATATACAATGAAGATGTATTTACCTAAACAATTTTCTGATATTCTGGAATTCTACATCTCAGAAAGACATTCTAGAATTAAGCAAGGAGGGACCTATTTTAAGCTTAAGACAATGAATGCAGGAGTACCGCAAAGAAATGAATTAAAACCTGTCCTATATCTTTTGTACACAAGTTTATCACTAGACTAGAAAGTGATACCACAGCAACGTTTGCCGATAATACTGCTATATTAGCAGTAGGTAATGATCACGAAGAAGCAGTAGGAAAATTGTAGATATCAGTCAACAAAATTAACAATTGGACAAAAAAATGGAGAACAAAATAGAAATGAATCAAAGTCTGTATTAGTTAATTTTACAAACACAGCTAAGCAACAGGTGTATATTGATTAGTTCTGTTGATAAGCATAAATGATAAACAAATTTAATTTTCAATACCCCTAAATATGTTACTAGGTATGTTAAGTATTACACTTAATGCTAGGCTACGTTGGAAAGCCCTTATCAAAAAGAAATAAACAGTTTTAAAACCTTAAAACGGACTTTTCCGCACGTAGAACATCTCTATCTCGAATTGAATGGTACATTTTTTATATTAAATTATAAGTTCTTCTCTTTACTTTTCCGCACTCAACTATACTAGAGGAAAAGTAATGTAATCGTGTAAAGAAAAATGGAGAAAATAATTTTTTTTCGTTTATTTTTCGTTTTTCGGCTTTAAATAGAAAACAATGGTTATTAAAAAAATTTATATGTGTGTGTCGTCGTCATTAAAATTTTTTGCTAGCACGATAACTCAACTAAAACGTATCGGATCGATCGGATTTTGACTGATTCTGATCGGGGACGTTTCCCAGACGACACCTATTGATTTTGAGGTGGATAGGACACACCCCACCCTGTCCATGGGTCATGAGAAAGCACGATGGTAGACTATTTGAAAAATCTTTTTGTTAACACGATAACTCAACTAAATCATGTCGGATCGATCGGGTTTTGACTGATTATGATCGGGAACCTCCCCCAGATGATACCTATTGATTTTGAGGTGTATAGAACACACCCCACCCTGTCCATGGGTCATGAGAAAGCACGATGGTGGACTATTTGAAAAATCTTTTTGTTAACACGATAACTCAACTAAATCATGTCGGATCGATCGGGTTTTGACTGATTCTGATCGGCGACGTCTCCCAAATGATACCTATTGACTTTGAGGTGGATAGAATACACTCTACCATGTTCATGGGTCATGAGAAAGCACGATGGTGGACTATTTGAGAATTTTTTTTGTTAGCACGATCACTCAATTAAATCGTGTCGGATCGATCGGGTTTTCACTGATTCTGAGTAGGGACGTCTACCAGACGACATCTATTGACTTTGAGGTAGATAGGACACACCCCACCCTGTTCATGGGTCATGAGAAAGCACGAGGAAAAGCACTATTTGAAAAAAGTAAAACTGTCGCATAAAACAGATATTCTTCATTTATATGTTGGGTTATTGTTTCTCGGCCACTCAATTTCGAGATAGAGATGTTCTAAGTGCGGAAAAGTTTATTTTAAGGTTTAAACCTGTTTATAAACTAAATAATTTCAATACTTCTTGTTATTTAAATTCCATCTCTAGCGCTAAGTCAATAAATGTTTCATTGCAATACACTTAAATGGGAGGGAAAATTAATATATAAACAGCCACTTTTTTTAATGAACAATAATTTGAATCATCAGTAAAAATACTTTCATTCTAATATTTTAGATAACGTTATTGTTATTGACACATTTTCTCGCTAAAGCTTTAAAAAATGTTTTGTAAACAAACACCGCCGACGCTTACATGCTTTTATGCTTATTACTTATAGTATAGCATTATTTTATTCATATCACCAGAAACTAATGGCCTCATGAGTCACCATTAATTTCATTTGTGACCTCCTATATAAAGTTTGTCGTTAATTCGCCATTAGTGACAGGCCTGAAAGCTTTGGAATAGCTTAGTAGAAGCTATTAGATATGTATTGTGTTTTATTTGTTTGCAACAAATATTTGATGTCGATTAGAAATAAGAGCCATTTATCGTATCACATAGATTGGAGATAATGTCTTCATCATATGCAAAAGTTGCTAGAAAATGTTTGGACTAATTATCTAAAGTAATATTTTAAGCGATATTAAATAGTTAAATTAAATTCCCCATTGTTTATTAAATACATTTTTTCTGCTTCACGCGAAGGTCTTACATAAATAAAATGTATATTACACTATCAAAATATTTCGAATAGTCGTCATTTAAATTGCAAATTCATAAATAATATTTTTACAATACTTTTTCAAGCCATCATTAATTGAGTTGAGAGTCCAATGTTAAATACTGTCTTAAGATGTCTTGAATATTATTCTAGTAATAAGGCTTACATAATTAAGTGAAAGTAACTCTTAATTGTCTGCGACAGATTTTTAATTCCGGAAACTCGAAAGTATCTCGACGAGAGGTCATCAGTTTGCTACAGAATTCACCCCAGTATTCTGAACAAGTACAAAGTCTTGTCAAATACAGCTAACTCGTGTAACTGATAGCTGTTAGGTAATTTGTTTTATATCAATATCAATGTATATTTGTGAACATTTAGTAATGTCATGGTTTAAAGTTCAGTTACAAGTTTTTGCCCGAAGGGACAGCACTACAATATATTTGAATATTGTAGAAACTACTTCTATAAAATTCGGTATTAGGGAATCGAAATAGTGTGTGTATTAGAATACCTGTAAATAAGTTTTAATAGTCTCGCAATCTGTGATTTTCTTCAGTAGGGTCCCATGACGTTTCCGCAGAGAAAGAGAAAGAGAGAGTTCGCCTTTTAAAAGTTTAATTGCATTTTCTCGAAACTTTATTTATGCAAATTAATAAAATTTTTATAACAGTGCTCACAAAAATGTGCGCTTTCACTGTATAGAACAAAAAATAGGAGTTGCCATTAAAAAAAATGCCTCATTTGACCCTGCAAACGTAACTGTACATAGAAACGAAAGTATTTCAAAATACGGCAAATTTAAAATACCTTTTGACCCCTTCCCTTGAGCGTTTTTGCAAGAAAAAAAAATGTTTTTCAGATTGTTCGGGTGTGCGAGATTTCTCTTCCATACTGTATAATTTTGGCAATTTGGACTTAATTTAGTTGGATTAAATACGTTGATTTACTGTATCCATAGCGTTATATTGATGAAACGAAACAATCGTTTGTAGGATTTTAAGAAAATTCAAATCAGCAAGCGTCTACATGGGAGACATTTCAAAATTGCGAAGTTTATCTCGTAAGGATTTGGGGATGATGCCAATACCACAATTGCATGGTATGCATGAATATCAAACGTAATAATAGTTATATGTAGGTCAGACATGCAGCTTTAATATAAGAGAAATGGAAAACGTAATGTTGGCGAAACATATTCGACAGGGTTGCAATAAAGTGACCCATAAATTCCGGGTTTCCACAAAGCCCGGAATAATTCATTTCAGAAAACGATGTTGTTGACTGGTTTCCGTCGATTCATTCCCTTTCTACCTCATTGACGTCATAATTTTAATATCTATAGAGTGTCTCAGTTGAAAGTATAGGATTTGAATTGCGCGCCATTTGTGTTCTGTCAAAGATAGGGCGTCAATATTTAACAACTGTCATCTACAATCCATACAACGTCAATACGCTGCGATTAACAGTTCAACAACGAATAGTTTGTGTATAACTGTTTTATGAAAGTGAGCAATCATTTATAATTGCAGTAAGAAAAATTCGCAGAAAATTAGGACAAAATAAATCGCCTACAGAGTTAGCAGTTCGTAACTTAGTCAAGAAATTTGAAGAGACGGGTTCTGTTATTGATAAGACAACATTAATACGTCCTTGTTGTGATCGGTTAGATAAAAATGTTCTTGCAGTGAAAGAAAGTGTTCGGAGATACCCAAATATATCAATTCGACGTCGTGCACAATTGAGTCTGTCAAGACCCACCACGTATCGAATTTTAAAGAAATATCTGCATCTGTCAGCATAAAAAATTCAGTTGATACAACAGTTAACAGTTACAGACCATTTAAGACGTCGTACATTTGTTACTTAAGTGTTAGAAGAGAAAAGACGTGATGATGATTTTTGTAAAAAAAATTTTTTGAGCGATGAAGCACATTTTCATCTTGATGAAAATTGTTGATTCGGGGCTATTAAAAATCCATATGCGGTTCAGGAAAAAGAAATGCATCCAGAGAGATGCACGGTTCGGTACAATAAGAATTTTGGAGTGGTCGAGTAATTGAACCATACTTCTTTGAAAATAAAACGTTGACGACGTGTGGTTTATAAATGAAAGTCATTAAATACTGATGTCCTATCTTTGACACAACACAAGTGGTAAGCCTAATTCATCTGTTTTCTCGGAAAGTCGTGGTTGTGCTAGATGATTTAGATGAAATAAGGGTAACAACTATAACAGAAGAGTATTATGTTACATTGTTGGGTAAATTATGTGAGGATGGCGTGAGAAAATCTTCAAATGTGTACTTTCTTGCAAGGTAATGCATCGACACAGGAATTTCTTATTGAAATTGGATTGAAAAAAGTGAAGTGGAGTTGGGATTAATTAATTCGCCGTATTCACAATATATGGCCTTCTTGAATTATTATTGGACTATCTCTTTTGGACTATTTCCAGCTCTGAATTTAGCGCCATACATTGTCGATATTTTTTCAAATATTTGCGCCTTTGCTATTTCTATTAGTATGAAGTAAAACAATGTTGCATTTAATTTGTTTTATTTGATAATGTTTGTTTTTTTAATACTAACAAAGCTATATCTATATCAGCTTGCACGAGTGAACAATCTATTATCGAATGTGTGTATGTGTTACGGCTAGTATGGATACTTCTACTTTCGTTTTCAAACTAACCAAAACGGTTATTTTGAAGGAACCTAAAGGAATCTAACCCAACCTAACCTAATCTAATAATAATAAGTAGACAGTCAGCTTAGGTTAGGTTAGGTTTCTTCAAAATAACAGCGTATTTAGTACAGTTCCTGATTCCTTCAATATAAAAGCGGATTTAGTTAGTTTACAAACTAGCTGGTTAATTTGTAAACTAACTAAGTACCCATACTAGCCGTAACATATGCATGTGAATCTTACAGAGATAGATAATAAAAATAAAAGTACCAGATAGCAACCTTGTGGCATCCCCGATAAGGATACAAATGTCTCAAATTTGAAACCTCTCAGTGCTACAAACTGTGATCTACTTTTTATATAACATTCGACCTATCACAGAAGCACTCTAGTTACACCAACATCAGGCAAGTCTACAATGGAATAGCATGATATATTTTGTCAAATACCTTGCTGATATTGATGTTGATAGAATCTATTTAATGTCCAGAACCTAGACAATTATAAAAATACTCTGTAGTAACTAATAACACTTCTCAAATACACTGGCATATGCTCAGGGGGAAAGAGAGAGATTTATTTAACCGACCATTATTATCACCAGATTTGAACCTAACAGATTCATTTTTGCAGTGCTGTATAGAGCACGCAATAAAGGTTTCGTGTAAATGAAAATCACGACAAATGTATATATAAATTTCATGTATTGTTATTTAGTGTTAGACTACGGTCTAAGCCTATAAAAAATTTCCCAATCTTAGACAGGATAAAAACTATTCTCAGTTCGTAACTGAAGTCAAAGAAGTTTGCAAACTCTTAATAGTACTCGTATATAAAATTGCAAGCCGGCTCGTCGTGGAAATAAAACATTATCTAAACAATGTGGTCCGTAAACATAACGAAACGAGGGCAACAATTACTATAATGGTGTTTAACTTTCTTTGTTGTTTTGGGGTGGCGCATGGCGCGAGGGGGTGGTGGATGAGGGAAAGTCTACTCGTCAAGCCTGCTTCTAGGAGAGACGAAGGGATTTTTTGTGGAATTATGACAAAGTTGGTCCCTTTTGTCACAAATTGCTGCAAAGAATAGGTGATCGTTGATAGCTAATTTTGATAATCAGGATAATAAGTAGTTACATAAAAATAAAGGGAGGCATAGAGGATTTTTTTAACACTTTCATTGAAAATTGTTCACGTTCCCATGAAGATTTAATTTTAGAAATTTGGCACAAGGGGTGGTTACTTTTGATTGTTCTAAAGAAAATATTTTTAATCATGTACGACTTTCGTTCCGTTATACAAAGTGCTTACAGAATGAGTGTTGAATATTTCAGAACAGATACAGTAACTAGAAGCCTGATTAAATTTCTAGTACAGTTTTTCTTTGATGTTCCCCTTAAAGGAGATACATTCCCGAAGTTCTTACAATTCCGAAAATAGTATTTATTAAATAATTTCAAAAGAGTGTGTTATAAAATTGTGAAATTTGGATCACCTGTTAAATCCTTAATAAGATACAATAGAACATATCTCATATTGCATTTAGGATGTAAGAATAAAATAAAAAATATATAAACTACTAACATAAGGGGGTTCTTAATACTGAGGCACTTGCAGGTGGTGTAACCACCTGCAAGTGCCTCATACAATAAGGACTAAAAACAAATTAGGCCAAAACAGCTATTCTCCCGGCTACATGCCGATGACAAGCGTTTATTTACATGACGAAATTTGCAGTATTTTCTCTAACAATGATGTTAGCACTGAAATACAGTGATTCAAATTTCTTAAAGACCACAAGGAAGATTCAAAGCGTCCTCTATCTCAGGATATCGCTAACTACAGACTGGTTTCGACCTTATCTTGGGTCTCGTCAATGTAGTGTAAGCGAATATACTTTTGACAAACGAGGATCGAACAGCGCAATCTCTCGGTAGTTTCGAATATAATCTAAATCAAAACGAAGCTTAATTATGAATGCAAATTTTTCAGACGGTGTCTTAATTTTATAAACTACTAATATGAGGTATACTGGTCTGATGGGCGAGAGCCTGTTTAAAGTCGGAAGCCAACCGACTTAACAAGCTAAGAGGATTGATTCTTAGAAGTATAACCGGAGCCCCAAGACCAACACCGATCGAGGCGATGGGGATACTGACGGGGATACCACCTCTTGATGTCATCCTGAAAACGGAAACCGTAAAGGCAATGCACAGGTAAGGAAGGTAAGGGACCTGAATAGACTCTCAAGAGAGCTAGCTGAGGAGGGACTCCTATGGATGCCCTCTGACATTACGGGTGTCCACTTCCTGTTTGACAAGAAATATAAAATCACCCTCACCAGTAAGACCGACTGGATGGAGGGTCGAGCTGGATTGCCGCTCAATGGAGACATCTGGTACACGGATGGGGCCAAGAGTGGGAACAGAGCGGGTGCGGGGGTGTATAGGCGACGCGACGGGATAGGTAAACCCTTCTCCTTGGGCAAATACACTACCGCACTCCAGGCCGAGCTAGTTAGAATTACATACGGTGTTCTGGGGGCTGACCAAAATCGGACTCAGGAGAGGGTATGTATCTGCTCGGATAGCAGGGCGGCGTTGAATTAAGCAACGACAAAGTCGACGCTGGTCCATAATTGCTATGAAGCATTGAACCACTTGGCAGGGAAGGGACCGGTGGAACTCTTATGGATACCTGGGCATAATGACATTAAGGGAAATCTAATTGCAGATGACCTTGCCAGACTAGAGACCAGGGAAAACCTCTATGGACCAGAACCTGCAGTGGGAATAAGTCGAAATCTGATCAGAGATTGCATCAATGGCTGGGCAAGAGACCAGCACAATAAAAGATGGAGAGGAGTAACGGGTTGTTGAATAACCAAACTCTTCATCAAATACTCAGAGATTGATAATTGGGCCCAAGAATTCATTAAATTGAACAGGCATAAAGCCAGAACCCTGGTGGGAATCATAACGGGCCACCATAGTAGCCTGAATGCATATAAGCTCAAGCTGAGGCTGACTGACATTCCGGGATGCAGACACTGTAAAGGAGACGAGGAAACCTCGATTCATCTTCTTTACATCTGCCTCGCACTGGAGGAGAAGAGGTATCTTATATTAGGGACCCCTGTTATCCTAGAGGAGGCGAGTCTTAAGGCAAGGGATCCCATGCGATCAGTGCCTGATGAGGCCCAAACCTATATAATATAATATGATAATAATAATATGAGGAGGTTCCTAATACTCCACACCATCTGCAAGTGCCTTATGCAATAAGGACTAAAAACAAATTAGGCCAAAACAGCTTTTCTTCCAAATACATGCCAACGACGAGTGCTGAATTACATGGCGAAATTTGCCGTATTTCGTCTAACAATATTGTTAACATTGAAAAATCCGAATCTGATTTTTGTGTTTTATTTTTTTTTGACAAAATTACTTTGCTATGGTCCATTAATATTCTTCTACAAAAAAACGTTTTCGCGAGAAGTCCGAAAAAATTCGTATGAACATAAGAAAAGCAGCGCTTTTGGATTTCACCTAAATCGAGTTTTCCTAGGCGGCAATGAATTTGGAAGTTTTGAAATTATTTTGAATCTTCAGTTCGAGCAAACCTTTTTCGGTTTTACGAGACAACCGACAAATTTCTCATTAAAACGGACAATGCTATCGTGCACGGAAGGTCCATTTGCGTGGGATTCAGAGTAATTTGTGGCAATTTTGAGACTTATATATTCGCCAAAATTTCCATTCATCGATTTTATTCCACTAAAAAGCATTTTCGAGAGTAGAAATCCAAAAAAAATCGTATTATCATAAGAAAAGTAGTCAAAATCAAGGGTGCCTTTGGATTTCCCTTAAATCCAGACGCTCTCTAGTAATTTGCATTGCTATTGAGACTTTTGTATTTTCGATAAAACTCCCTTGCTTGTAGTTCATTGACTTTTTTCCAAAAGAAAACGTTTTCGCGAGAAAATATTTGAAAAATTCGGATGAAGGTATAAAGGGCAGACAAATTAAGCAGCACCTTCAATTTTTCCCTAAATCCAGAGGAGATTCGTAGTAATTTTGTATTCATCTTGAGATTATTGTATTTTCTACAAAATTCCCTTGCTATATTCGTTGATTTTCGTCCACAAAAAACCTGTTCACGAGAAGAAATTGGAAGAAGTTCGTATTATTATAGAAAAAATTCAATGGCGTCTTCAGATTTATCATAAATCCAGCGTTTCTCTAGGTATAATACTTTTTTCTGAATATATAGAAGACGCTAGAATAGAATGTGACACACTAACTAACTGTATAGAATAAAACCTATTAATACTTGGAGTCTATTCAAAGCAGCTATTTTTTGGGGCGAATTGATTGTTACTCATGGTTGATATAAATTTTTTTCAGTGTAGAATTCAGGTTTTTACGGCCGTTGTCCAATGAATTAAGTTCTCAAGTTTATGCCATGATTGTCTGTATAGTAGTTTTTCATATTTTTGAACCGCTGATAATAAAGACTAACAATAATTTTATAATAACAGACTAACAATAAGTTTAATAATAATTTTCAATTTATCAGAAAGGGTTTTTCCGTAAACGTTCACACCTAATGATGGCATCAGTTTAAGCAGCAAAAACGAAGAATGAACGATTGATAAACAAACCTCCACAATTAATAAATTACCTTTATTCAACACATTTACATATCATGCGGGAACAACAACTCAAAGCTAGAATCACTTTAGTCCTGTACGTGGAACCATCACATTTCACGTCATATTAGAAGTGATGGAAACAATACCCGGTCACATCGTTCATATCTTACTGCATATGTGATCGGTGCCGTTGCCCAAGAGCGTCACCGACGTCTCCTGGGTGACGGCGGGGTCCAGGCGGCGGTTCAGCGAGATGCCCAACCCCTTCCTGCTCATGGCCGATTGATTCCTCTTCATGGAAACGAGTGACATGGAGGTGGCGTGGTGGGCCTGGCAAGTGTTACATCGAGATCGTCTCGGTTTGATGCAGAGCAGATATCTGGAACAAAAGATAATCGGTGAAGCAATCGGCAAATCTGCTAGATCGGGTGTAAGACGTCGAGAAGGATGACGCGGATCTGAAGTTTTATCACATCAATTAACGAAGAACATTAAAAAATACTAGACCAATTTTTCAGCAGTTATTCATTGATTCAGAATGTAAAGGGTCTTTCAATAAGGACGCTCGATTTTTAAATGTAAATAAAGTAAGTTATGTGTGAGATATTTACTCAATTTTTTTTTATTTGAAAGAACATTTTATGGCATTAAGTATAGAATATAACATCGTTAAAGTATCCGTCGTGGCCTTGGTTGGTGGCACGTATTCGGGAGGCCAAATTTTCGATGACTTTGACGATGAAATTGACGATGATTTGTACACGTCATCGAACGCTATAGCGTTCAATGACGTGTAAGTGAACAAATGAAAATCATCATGGAAGATTATAATCTTCCATGGTGATTTTATAATTTACAATAAATTTGACAGATGTTGCTTTAATAACATGGCCGCTGTAACTTAACAAATTTCGAGCGTCCCTATTGAAGGACCCTGTAATAAAAGTATATTGATTATTATTTGAAAATAGACTGACAGTTGAGTTATTCGACAGCAAACTGATAGATGAAGGCGTCCCGCAGGGCTCAGTCCTAGGGTCCACCCTGTGGAACGTTCTCTATGACGGGATCCTTGACAGTCAGATTTTTGAAAGCAGGAGGGTAGACTACGTCGACGACCTGGCCGTGGTGGTTACCTCGAGGGAGGAGAGCGAGTTGAAAGCAAGGGTCGACAGAACGGCTACGGACGTGAAGGAGTGGTTAATAGCGCAAGACTTAAGATTGGTGACTGAGAAAACACAAATTTTGATAATAGCGGAAAGGAGGAAGCAGCATATAGGGGGATTTATCGTGGTGAGACAGGAAATAAGGCCAGAGAAAGGAGCGTTAACGTATCTGGGCAATAGAATCGACCGGAACCTTAGTTTCAGAGACCACATAAATAGAATGGTGGACAAGATGAACGGTCTAATAAACAACTTGATGAAGTTAATGCCCAGAATAGGGGGACCCTCAGAACCGAAGAGTCACCTTTTCTGTTTGGTGGCGATGGCTAAGGTACTGTACGGAGATTTGGTAACCGACACTAAAATATCGCAAATACAGAAAACCGCTGTATCGCAAATATAGAAAGGAGGATCGGGAAAACGGAAGATGCCATCACTGTGGCGAGATAGACGATCCTAGGAAACAGAGGCTGGATAGTGAATGTGGTACGATAGTCGGGGAAGAGAATATTCAGGAAATAATGTTAAGCAGAAAAAAATCATGAGAGGCAGTTAAGAGATTCGTGCCAGAGGTTTTTAGAAGGAAAAAGGAGGAAGAAAGAGTGAGACAAAGGGATGAAGGTGGGTAATCGTAGCCGGATTACCCACTTGTTTCCAAGCCCGATCATACAGAGAACTTCAATTCTTTCTCGCTCAGTTAATTTAACCGTACTTTACAACAAGACAAAGTTCAATAAAATTTCCAAACGCACTGCCGCACCTCGTACATGAATAACCCCATATATATTTACTATATTTTAAAAAATGCGCAACTAAAAAAAATTTGACGGGTCTGAGAGTCTTTCTCAAAAATTATTCCTCGAATTTCTAAGGAATTTTTTCATTAGTGTACAAAAGCAATGTATAACAAGATATCCATTATTAAAATTACTGCTATTTAAATATATAACAATTTTTATTTCCATTATAATTTCCTTCCAGCGCACGGAATTCAACCCCGAGTGTACTGTGCGCATTTCAGTGTGAAATAAATTCATATTTCATTGTCGTACGTCACCAACAAAGGATCACTTACAAATTCCAGACGAGCTCAGGAAGTGGAAGTGGATGTAGAGCAGTGGAGTCCCCATATTAAAATTTGTTTGCAAACGAAACACCGTGCCTTATTCACGACTCGCTTGTTTTTATAGAGACTTTCGATTTGGCTTAGATTGGGGCGGTTTTGGTGATAGACTTGACGTATTTCCGATCCTCAATTTCGCGCCATTGTGTTTTACGAGTATATCTTAAAAATCGTTTTAATATTTTAAGAATGAGGAGGAATTGCTAAGGGGATGTATCCAGTTTTTGTTTACCTCTTCTTGGATGTCCCAAATCTAACACAGTTTAAAATTCAGACGTATATGAAACGTATATAGAGTGGGAATCACTTGAGTACAATGATTATTACTATTCATAAAGGTTGATTCATAATTATCAGGAGTTTTCAAACAATATTTATTATGAAAAAATAAACATAAAAATAAAAAAAAAATTAAATGATCTTTCTGGAGCATATTTATCCTCGACTTCAATAGCTGCTTCGCACACGGTCGACGGACACGGGCAAAGTCAAAGGACAAAGAAAACGGACCAGGAAATTTGCGGTTCTTAGAGCCAATCCACGCTTTGACGTCGTCCACCAACTCATCCAAATCGTTGTAGACTTTGTTTGCCTGCCAGTTTTCAACGAGCCATTGACGTGGTAGTCTGTGGGAGCTTTGGTCGGTGTGTATGGCGGATGGGGGAGCAGATCCAATCCCTTATTGGCGATGGACTCGACGAAACGACGCTCAACACGAGGACGTGCATTATCTTGGTGGAAGACGATTTGTCCTTTTTGCGCGGTATTTTCGTCGATCGGCCTTGTTGATGTCGAAGAGTTCATGAGAGATCCGTCCGACTAATTTCCATACCTTTCCGAGCTTTTTGAGGCGACGGACGATGGTGGATTGGCCGACATTGAAGTCTTCGGCCAGCACTCGACTTGTCATGCTTTCACACTCTTCCACGGCTGCCAGAAGTTCTTGATTGTCAAAATCCGATGGTCGATCTCTTCCTGACTTGTCCTCCAAGCTGGTATCACCTGATTTGAAGCGGCAAATTATTCCCGACATCGACTTTCGCTTGCCAAAATCGCTTGTTCGTTGAGATCGCAAAATGATTGTGCTGCCTTTCATCCTTTTTCGAAGTGGTAAAGCATAATATAACGAATATAAGCATGGTATTCGACATACATTCTTATTAACTATATAGAGAAGAGTATTAAAAAAAAAATAAACAAAATGCCAATTTTCACAAAGAAAAAATGCCAATATAAACGG
The DNA here is from genome assembly GCA_037954035.1 of Rosalia funebris. Taxonomy (NCBI): domain Eukaryota; kingdom Metazoa; phylum Arthropoda; class Insecta; order Coleoptera; family Cerambycidae; genus Rosalia; species Rosalia funebris. The sequence goes on from JAZFAV010000007.1 coordinate 2,692,758, forward strand.
CTAATAATTATGGATCAACTTATTACAATTTTGGGTCGCATTTATGTAAAGAAGAAAAATCGATAAAGCGGAGATTCTTAAAGCCAACATAACTTTCTACATTAAATAAAGGTGTAAAGCATTTATAGATCTAATAAAGATGTATAGCAATCCACCTTTTTACAAATAGTACTATTTACTCTGAAACAAAAGCAACCTAGGCAACTATAAACAATATTCTTTCATTCCAACACTGATCGCTTGTAGCTACTATTTTGAGAATTTAACTTATTTGTGGTGCATTGACTATTAGAAAGCATTTGAAGTTCAATAGCACAGAGTTCTCTCACTTGTAGTCCATTATTTTAAGCAGGCCTTTTCTTAATTCTCCTTGTGTGTCATCGAAAATAAATATTAATAAAAACAGAAAGAGCATAAAATATTAATAGAGGGCAAATTAAGCTACAGATCTAGATAATACCTTGTACAGGGTCTTCCATTACACTCGAAATTTATTAGGTTATAGCGGCTACGTTCTTAAATCATTATCTATAAAATTTATTAAGAATTGTTCAGTAGTGTATAGCAAATCACTATGGAAGGTTATAGCGTTCAAAAACGTGTGAAAATCATCAAATTTTATTTTCAAAATCAGTGCTCCGTTCGAGAAACGTTCCGCTCATTTCGTGATTCTCATCCTCGCCACAACCGCCCTGTCGACTCGATAATTCGACATTTCGTGGCCAAATTCCAGTCAATCGGTTTGATAAATAATCAGCCAACACTCGAACGTCACCGATATCCAAGGTCTGCTAAAAACATCGCCGCTGTGCGTAAGAGTGTACGGGAAAACTCAAGGCAGTCAATTTATCGTCATTCATAAGAACTTGGCCATTCTGCAACTTCACCTTGGCGAATTTTGCGTCGGGACTTGGGTCTGTATCGATATAAAATCCAACTGAGCCAGGAACTTAAGGCAAAACTTAAATGACCATAGACAACGCCATGTGTTCGCCGATTGGTCTCTGGAGCAGTTGGAAGTTGAATTTCGACAAAAGATTATCTTTAGTGACGAGGCCCATTTTTAGATGAATGGATATGTGAACAAGCAAAATTATCGGATTTGGAACGATGCTAATCCACACTAAATACACCAACACCGAATGCATCCACAGAAAGTCACTGTTTGGTGCGGATTTTGGTCTGGTGGAATCATCGGTCCGTATTTCTTCCAAAACAAAACTGGCATGCGATTTAACGTCTTTAGGCTTCTTCCTTTGGGGCTATCGTAAATCACAAGTCTATGCAAATAAACCGCAAACAATGATGCCTCAACGTCAACATAACGAACGCCATTCAGCAAATTTAGCCAGATTTATGCGACAGAGGCATCGAAAATTGGATCTCCCGCATACATGTCACCAAGCAAAGCCGCGGTAGAGATTTGAACGACGTTATATTCCGTATTTAATAAGAAAGGCTCCGTAAGAGAGGCTAAAGAGATTGGCTAAGCAGTCGTTGTAAACTCCCCCCCCCCCCTCCCTCCTGCCCCTTTTTTATATTACAGGGAGAAGAGGACTGCTAACAACAGGAGGGTTTTCCATAGTATATATTTATATGTTGTATGTATGTATAGGTTTATAAACCTGTAGCCAACAATGCGAAACTAGTTATGATGACAATAGCAAACGATGTACTGAATAGGAAATAAAAACATTTAAAATGAAAAATGAACTTGTAGTCCTGCATCCAAATAATGAAAATCCTCAAACACCAAAACAGTTAATATGGCATCTATATGATGGCGCGCCACAATATTATTCACAAATTGCTCGCGATTATTTACACTGACTACTTTTTGTGGAGTTACCTTACATCCAAGATATATCTTATCAAATCAAATATTACTGAGACAAGGGTATTAGCATCAAATTGCAAAAAGTGAATGGCAAACAATTTCAGTACCACAAAAGTTTAACAGTACAATTACTTTGAAGCGTTTTCGTAAACAAAAACTTCATCCCCATAAAATGACATCTGCAAAAAAGTAACAGAAGGAAGTCTATACTTTAGAGTTCACTTATGCGAAATATTGAACAAACTGAACAAAAATGGGGTAGCTTTTGGGCTCATTCTGTTTTTAGACGGACCAAATTTCATGTTAAACAGCGATTTACAATAATAGAAGTGATACTGATCAGCGGAAAACTTTCACTGGAAGCGTCAGACATGTATAGTATATTCAAAAAGTTATCTTTAGGCAGACATCCTCAGTATCTACGTAACTGTTTCAATTTCTGTTCACAAGATGAAGTTATTTCGGTTCCGACAAACGTATAACCAAATATACTAGATTCAATTCTTTTCTAATATATGGTCTGAACGAGGCGGCCATTGTGTGCCCACCTAGACGATCAAACCTTAGGCCTCTGGATTTCTTTAAAACAAAGATAGATAATGAAAGAATAGGAACAGAAATTAAGAATATTTGGTCCCAAGTCTTAGAGAACGTTAGACCGGAGTTTTACTATAACTAACGGTAGTGTCCACCCTGTATACTGTAACATGTTGTAGAACATAGCATTTTATGCTGTGCCGTTTTCATTAAGCTGGACTGGAAGCGTAATTTTTATTATGCTCGACAGCGTGTGGGGAAAAGGATATGAACCCAGTTAAATCAGACAAAAAATTCATTCGGTTTTATATAGGTTAAGTATTGAAAAAGTCAGTGGTCGACACAGAAAAAATTATGATGTACTGTGGAAAAATTCTATTAAAACCATATGTAAAAAGATCCCCATTGGGATGTGCGATATAGGGAGCTGTCCTGCATTGAATACTAACTTGTTACCGTTGGATAAAGGTTGACATTTTTCGACCTTGAATTTATTTAACAGGTCTCCAATTTTTTGTTGAGAAATACGAGTTGTTCCTGGAACAATTTTTTTTTAATGTTAATAGGAATCTTGGCGGTTTTCACTATCTATTTTTCTATTTTAAATAAAAATCTTACCATCAAATATACACAGGTAAATCTAATAGACTGTTACCATTTCCTTGTAACTCCCTAAGGATATTTGAGTTGAAATCTAATTATTTTGTATTCGAGGTTACAGTTATCTAAAGTTATCACACATTATAGAAAATGCCTTCTCATGTTGCACTAAAATGGTTGCCCTCCGTAATTTTCATAAACTAAGCTTATGGCGCATACGCTGGGCGTTCAGGCTAATCCCAATACGAGCTAACAAAAGTCAAGTACTTCCTTAACAGCTTCTGTTGCGTCTACAACATGAGTGGATAACATGTCGAGCACTATTATCTAAATTACGGCTTAAATTCTATACGGCTGTTTTCGTGTGTGTATCAAGAAATTTTTAGGTCGATGTACGAAATGCTTTTCGCTCGAATTTCGGCATTTTGACAAAATCAATATAGTAAATCGACCCTTGCGAACAATGTGGTAACTTTTGTTTTTTGATCCGATGCCTCTAGAGGCATGCTTCGGAGGTGCCTTCGATATGAACAAAGGGGCGGCGCAATATTATTGCAATTTGCTTACTCGTTACCTATATTAATATTACAATCAATTTGAAAGAGTGCAATTTGTCAGAAAATTGCCGAGTATTCACCGACTCCTGAGATTGTTCCAGGAATTAGGCTCTGACGACAGGAATTAGGGGAGAGAATTTATCCGATTCCAATTCGCTCCACTTTATCCATTAGTACTGGTTCAGGAATTTTCTTGTATTGCAAATAGTATGGTGTTCTTCCAGGTTTATTTTTAAGTTCCAGTTTTTAATATTAATTCTCAGATTCTTGGTAACTACGCCTATTTCCGAGTTTATCATCAAAGTACACACCAGGATCCTTAATATTTTCAGAACGTATTAAAACTGTACCACGAAGAGAATAGTCATATTATTAGTAGTTGCTTCTTCAATATACACGAGCATTTATCTATACTACAGAAATAAGGAGATTATACTCCAAGCTATCTGCAAATGCCTCATATAATAAGGACTAAATAAATTAGGTCAAACCAGCTATTCTCCTGGCTATATGCCAAACGACGAGTGCTGAATTACATGACAAAATTTGCCGTATTTTATCTAACAGAGTTAGCACTAAAGTACAGTGATTAAGATTGTTCAAAAGCCACAAGGAGGATACAAGGTGTCAGCTATCTCAGGATATCGTTAACTGCAAACCGGTTCCGACCTTATATTGGATCTCGTCAGTGCAGTGTAAACGAGTATACCGTCGACAGATAAAGCTCACATCTAGTAAACGTTGCTACGTTCACCGCAGTAGAACGTACCAAACGCCATCTCTTGGTAGTTTCGAGAACAATCTAAATCGGAGTAAAAACTTGAGATCATCAGTACATGTAATGCAAAGTTTTACTAAACAGAGGATAATATTCAAACTACAGAAATAAGGAGATTATACTCCAACTCATCTGCAAATGCTTTATATAATAAGGACTAAACAAATTAGGTCAAAACAACTATTCTCCTGGCTATATGCCAAACACCGAGCACTGAACTACATGACACAATTTGCCGTATCATTTATCTATATTTATTAGTAGTTTATTCCTGAAAATCACGACACAAGAAGGTCAATGAGTTTTTGCAACCTCAAGTGATCATCTAAGCAGGATATATTTAAAAATAAAATAATGCGATATAAGCATTTAAGACAAATCATTAACAAATAAGATCGAGAATAATGCCTCCAAATATGAGCCTTGAGTTACTCGCAGTTCGGATGACGTTAAAAAGGTCTCGTATTTAAAGCCCTTATATGAAACATATAATGTACATACGTCTGGATAAATACGATTTGACTAAGTAAATAAGACTGCTATTAAATCCATATAATTGAAAGGCATTCGAAATGGATGTGAATATGGGTGTATAATAACGTTTCGAAAACTTTTGCAGGATTTAACAGACTAGTAATTGGGCGATAATATTTTATAACAGACATATTGCCACTTTGTAATATAGGACCGATCCTTGATATTTTCCAAACTTCAGGGAACGTGTGGGTAGAGAGTATCAGATTAAATAAAATGAGAAGTTGTTCCATTAACGTCCTTGAACAATCTTTAACAAGAAAGCTTTGGATCTGATCATACCCACGGGCCACGGGTCATTTTGTATTTTAAGTCTTGATAACCATTCACAAATGTCCGTTCCTGCAAATTTTACTCCATTGATACAGGTTGAGTGATTGCCATAACTTGTTCAGACTTATACTCTGCACGCTGTGAGTGTGAAAGACAGAACAAATAAATGCAATGCCAGCCAACGTTGTCAAAACGCCTAGCCAACGATAATTAATTAAAATATGAGCCCGCAAAAAGGCTGCAAATTGACGCTATCCACCATCTTTTGTTTCGACGCTTCTTTCGATAATTGGAATTGAAGAAGAGTACGTTACAGCGCGGCCCTATCAAAATGTCAATTAAAAGTTATTCCACGATTAAGTCTGTTGATATTTTACCGAGGCACTATGCCGATGCCGACTGGATTCGGTTGTTCAGGGCTGCGTCTTATCGGTATAGGTAAATAGAAATCAATTAAACCGGAATATGATGAAAGTGGGGGATTGAGAAAGCCGAGGAAATGAACCACAAAAAAGTGGGACAGTTGTGAGGCATCCAGTGAAGTTATCTCGTACATTTTTATTGAGCCAATGTTGCTACACCTAAAAATTTTTTATCGTATTCATCTAATACCTATATAGAAATAATTCCACTTAAATGTTACGATATTTAAAGATCAGATGTTAGATAATGAGTATTTAATAATAGAGGGATAGTGCGGCCTATTTTAAATCAGTATATGTCTCGGATATAACCAGTACTATGTCCACTGATAATGTTTCTAGTAGTTGTACAAACGAAATTCTATATACGAGGGCGGATCAATTATAAACGGAACTGTACTTAACAAAATTATAGATTGAAAAATAAAAGAGAAAGATATTTTATTTTTCTACAAAATCTCCTGCTTTACTAATACATTTTTATCAGCGAGTAGGAAGGTTTTTTATTCTAGTATCGTAGAATAAAGCTGGTTGCATTAGTAGCAAATTATGCACGAATCCCTCTACATTCTGGTTATCTTCGATGCCCTCCTTTCAGCTTAGAGCTTAAAGAGGGCAATGCCCTAGAGCTTTATTAAGCTCGCCAAACAAATGAAAATCGCAAGGCGATAAGTTTGGGGTGGAGTCCAGTGCAATTATTTCAGTTTCTCGACCATTAGCGCAGCATTATGGGACCTGGCGTTATCGTGATTGTCTCTCGAATCGGTTGGTTTCGTCTTTTGCGGCGATATGCAGCTCTCATTTGAACCCGATTCTCATCAGAACCCGATTGATCCGACACGAGTTATCAATGATAACTCTAATGATTCTGATCGGGGACGTCTCCCAGACGACACCTATTGATTTTGAGGTGGATAGAACACACTCTACCATGTTCATGGGTCATGAGAAAGCACAATGGTGGACTATTTGAGAAACTGTTTTTATTAGCACGATCACTCAATTAAATCGTGTCGGATCGATCAGGTTTTGAGTGATTCTGATTAGCAATTGATTAGCAACATCTATTGATTTTGAGGTGGATAAGACACACCCGACCCGGTCCATGGGTCATGACAAAACACGATGGTGGACTATTTGAAAAAAGTAAATCTGTCACATAAAACAAATATTCTGCATTTATGTTTGTTTATTTTTTCTCGGCCACTCAATTTCGAGATAGAGATGTTCTACGTGCGGAAAAGTCCGTTTTAAGATTTTTAAAACTGCTAATTTGAGATGAATTGATAATTCTTTCACACGCATTAAAAAATAGATTATTTTCTCTAATACACATATCCACAAATAACTACGAGCCACTATTAATCCAGATTTGCGGTACCTATGATCTGGATCTTTTGTCTTGTGAAATATTAATTTTCACATTACTGTATAAAAAAACGCAGAAATTCAAATACACAACGTGATTCGCAAGGGGCGTAAACAGTGAAAACAACGAGATGAGATGAAAACAAACCCAAAACAGACCTCTGTGTAACATGCGTTGGCAATGTCGTTGCTATACAAATGGACATCGACAGCATATCGATTGTTAATCGGTCTCTGTTGTGCCGCGTCGAAATAGACTAATTCTGTTACTTATAGCTTCTAACGTAGAATTAAAATTTCCGCTAAAAGGTGAGAAGTAATAGTTCAACGAAAAATTGAGAACAAAAAGCGTTGCACCATCCGAATGAGAAAGGTTTACCTTGGGCGGCAATAACTTCCACTTTCACGACACATTCGCGATTACGGCCCGACGTTCATATAAGTGAAAAAGGTATTTTCATGAATCGCTGACAAAAACTTTATGAATAATAATTTTGCGGAAACTAAAATAGCGGCATCGTGGGGAAATAAAGAAGATGACGTGAAATAGGCGTTTATAAAAGTTGTGAGGTTGACGTATAACCATTCATTCATCCAGTTTGTGTAGCGTTCAGTGCTTCTGGAAACGAATAGCCTTACTCGAATATGGTGTATTAGGTGCCGCGTATATTTATAGTTTATTTCATTTTATATATTTTTTTACAATATGAAAAGTCTCAAGATATGCAGAGAGTTAAAATTGTAGGGAATTGTGATAATAGCATTTTAATGGCAAGTTAAAAGCAGTACGATGCTGGCTTTCACGGCCTTGGTATAATGAAGTCTACGAGTCCAGGCTCATAGTTCAGCCAGGCATAATTCTTACAACTAATATATTTAAATAGTAGTAATAACACTCTCAAATCTATCTTATTAAAGGAAAATATTGGCAACACAAACAAAGTATAAACTTTAACTTAAATATGATGAAATATTACTATGTTATGATGTTCCAATGAAAAGTTATTTAATACAAAACATTAAGATTCGCGGTTCAGACTAGTTCAACCGCTTCATCAAAACTGTGTTATATTATATCACCTTTATTAACAATAACAGATATAATTCTGGCAAACATTGTACCTTCTAGCTTAGCGCACACTTCAGGAAGTCTGTTGTCCCAAATTTCTTGCAATTTGATGCGTAGATCGTTAACTGAGTGGGATGGATGTTTGCGCAACTGCTTTTTTATTTTATGCCACAATGTTTCTATTTGCGAGAGATCTGAACTGCTAGAGTTCCACTCCATAACAGGGACATTATGGTCTGTACACCAATCTTTGACATTTTTTGTTGTGTGACACGCAGCACCATCCTGCTGGACAATGTTCTGCGACATATTGGTATAGACGACAATGAACTGTGTGTAAAAATTTGTTTAAATTTTTTTGCTATTACAGTACCATCTACGAAATGCAATTTTCCTTCGCCCATGTCACACCTACAGATCATGAAAGACGCAGGGAAGTTCACTTTCCTAACCAAACAGTCAGGATGATAAGTTTTCTGTAGGGTTCTTAGCACACGTTTGTTGGTATCACCTAAACAGATTTCAAATTTGAATTCGTCGCTCCAAATTACCTGGTGTCATTATTGTAAATTCCAGTATCTATGTTTTTTGGTCCACCGTAACCGATTGATTTTCTATCGTTTAGTTAATAACGGCTTTTCTTTCACTTGTAGGAGAAGCCGGTAAAATGTAAAGAATCGAACTTTACCTTATAGAATTTGTATCCCATTTTCTTTATTGGGCGTTTAATTGTGGATACAGAAATATTTTTTCTAATGACATGCCTCCATAGTAACATAATTTCTTTTGCACTGGATCGTCGGTTTGTTGTTACAATCCCTTTCAGAGTATGTTGATTTAAGCGTAAAATTTGGGATGTTCGACCTGTTTTCTTCCTTTGAGCTCTGTATCCAGTTCTTTTATACAAGTTGATAATGCCTTGCACTGTAAATTTAGATAACAAATAATTAGCAGATATTTTTCGAGCCGATATTCCCTGTTTATGAGCATTCACAATTGATATTCGCATCTCGTCATTTAATGTCACTCCACATGCCATTTTTTAGAAGATTTTAGCAGACGCGTCCAAAACACACATTATAATATCCGTTTCACTTTGACAATAATTGAGATTTTATTTTGTTTTAAAGCGCGATAAACGTTTAGCCTACTATGCATTTCAGCAACTGGCCGAATTATGAACCGCGAATCTTTTCGCGAAAGTTTTGTGTTAACAAACTTGTCATTTATAGTGTGGTTTTTGTGGGTATACCTAAATATACACTGCCTATTTTATTATAACTAGTTACGAAGATTTATGTTACTTTTATGTTTGATATATGGTAAGAAAAAATAATTTAGCAAATCACGTAGTGTAGTGGCGCCATCTCCTTTTGTTGGATTGGTTGATACTTAGTACTTGAAACTAACTGCACCGATAACTTTGTCGACCCCGAACATCGATAATTTGTGGTTTCAGATTTTTTCCTTTGTATACCTACACCTAATGATCTACCTTGATGCCAAATTTCATGTTTCAAAGTCACCTAGAAGTGGTCTAGGTTTTTGATGAGTCAGTCAGTGAATGAGCGATAAAAATATCATTTTTCAGACGTTAATAACTCAAGAATTATAATAGGTTTATTAATGAAATTTGGAAGTCTAGGTGTTCAAGGGAGCTTTATTAGATATGCAAGATTGCAAGTGTGGAGGTGTAATAGTTTTTTCTTATGGTTGCTTAGAAAATAAGCAAAAGCACACTAAAAACGCAATTGTAAAACGCCATTTTACTTACGCTGTGCGCAAAACACCGTGGAGTAGTGATAGCGTTTTTTCTTAGCATCCAGTTGATTTACTGATCTTCAAACGTCATGGTGGATGGCGCTCTAGCACTGTGGCGCTAGGCTACATAGATGAATCCATTCAAGAAAAAGTCAAAATGTCCAATAAAATTGTAAATTTGTTAAACTCCGTAGATTCACAGGTACATGTTGATGTTCTACCACAAAATGAAATGCCATCTTCTTCAAAAACAAACAATAACATATCTATTGTAAAAAATTTGATCAATCAGCACAAAGAAATGCCAGGAATTCATTTAGAAAATTGCAGTAATTTCTACTATTAATTACAACTTCAAATAGATATTGTTTTTAACAAGATTATTATTGCCTATAATTAAAAAAATTATCATTAGCTGTTAATAATGATGTTTATTGCAAATACTAATAATAGTAAGTAAGTGTTTATCAAAATTAAATAAGTGTTGTTTTATTATGTCAAAAAATCATCGTTTTGAAGGCAAAACTTAAACAAGAAAAAAATAGACATCTCTCGAATGTGATTTAAGTGCATCCGTGGGAAAAGTATAGTGTAAGACACGTGTAGTAGTGTATTTTTCGCACATGTGAGACTTGTTCGCCTTCGACTCGTGTACAAACCGTCTCACTGCGTGCGAAAAATGCCTTTTTCGACACTTGTTGTACAATATACAATACTATTGAGTTATGGGGGGTCGAAAGTAGCTCAAAATGGTTTGTGTAATATTACACACTGCCGGTGCGTGGCCCTTTCCTTTATCGAACTTGGCTGACACACTACCGTGTGTCTAGATATAGATAATTACTTTGTATCCTGTTGTGAAATTACTTCCGTAAAGCTGACGCACCCTTAAGTTCCCCCCGTTTCAGAATTTCCCTTAAAAATAAACAGTGACGCTTACAATTAGGGCAGTGCTTACCGATTTTATTTCCAACTGAAAACTCTACTAAAAACTAATTACTCTTATCGATTGTCAATATGTAGACATTTGATAATATATTATTATTATAACAAATGAATTTATTCCATACATATGAACCGTACTGTATAAAATATAATTAATACGGAAAATTAGTTTGTTTCCTGTTGCGAAAATACTTTCGCAAAGCTGATGCATCCTTAAGGCGACTATAAATCCCTGACAATTTCGTTTATCACGTCGATGCATGCAGACATTTAAATAATATCGTTTCGAACTGAACTGAGCCGGAATCATAAAAGCAGGTTATGGCAGGTTGTAATTTGAACATCCAGTAGCGACTTTTATGCAATGCTACGTGATCGATCCCGTCTCTAGGGACTATTTGTTAGATTCTTCGCGGTTCGCCTTACATGCCAAACAGGAAGGGCGGTAAAAGGGCATTTTATTGGTAAAAGTCAATTCGATCAACGCGGAATATATAACTTGTAAATAGATTTGTATATTATGGTGCAGAAAGAATAATATCGGAAGACAAATAGGACAGGGAATATTATGTATTGAGAATGGTAATGGACTTGCAATTAGGTAAATTACTACTCGTGTAAGTAGTTTAAATTTTGTTTAAATTTTAAAAGATCCTTAACGTTCAAAATGCTTTTTATATTTTGGGTACGATCGATAGAATGTTTTAAATTTTAATAACAACAAATATATTAATAGCCATTTATATTCGAAAATATTTCAATTGTTCAAAAAACTGTTTTTAAACTTCTAAATATATTTCGATCCTAGAGACGTGGAAGGTGTGACGGTGGGGAGAGACAAGGTGTGTGCTGTAACAATTGAAGAGTGTAATTAAATAACGGTCCAAGTGGTCTAAATGGCAGAAATTGTAAGTTCAACACCGCTTTCTGTTATTAATGGTCAATGTGTCATAACCTTCTCTATGCTTATATTTATACTGCAGTATTTATTTATAAACGTGTTGAATGAGTTGTTGTGGATTTTATACCAAAATGAAGCGAAAGAGAGGGACAGTGAAATTCAAGAAAGGAAGCAAAATAGAAACAGTGGTAAATCATACGTGGCCCAAAGAGGCATTGTAAAAGATGCGAAGAATCCTCCAAAAGAAGTGGTACGAACAGGTGATTTAGGCTTTTTCTACATCGTGTATTATTGTGTTTTTTTTTCGTTGTAGGTGTCCCACAAACGCAAATTGGGTTGCAAAGCCTTTTCGTTTGAGCAGAAATGTAAGTTGTTCCATGCATTCTATAAAATGAGTGACAATGAAAGGCAGTCCACGTCCTTAATAGGATTAATGCGTATTGATAAAATCAAAATAAGAAGACATGGAACATGTGAAGATCCTGCGAACAATAGTAGAACAAATGTTGTTTGTTATACTGTACTAAAAGGAAACGGGGGAGTAACTTAGACGTGTCAAAAACGTTTCAAGATTTTTGACTTAACCCATAGAAAAGTTCAAACACTTGACAGAGAAGATCAAGTGTGGGGACCTGAGGACCTGTTGTATGAAAAGAATAGAGGCAATAAAAAACACAGAAAATATACAGAAGAAGATGAGCAGTATGTTGTTGATCATGTAAATCTAGTTCCACGTGAAATAAGCCACACACGGAACCGTAGTTTAAGGAATACTTCAGCCCCAACGTGCATCGTTTGTATCGAGCTTTATAAAGAATGTTCTCTGATAATAACTTGATTTATCGATTCTACTACCAAGTTTTTCGAAGAAAATTTCCCAATCTGAGTTTCAAACCACCGAGAAAAGATACGTGATTGTGATGATGATTGACTACTTACTTCATCCTGACCATAAGCGGTTTTTTAAAGAACTTATTAATGCACTTAGACCATAATTTGTGTTACTACTTGTTAAAACAGAACGTTCTTAAAGATGTTACCTTTACATTTAAGTTGTATTGATATAAAGTTTCGCATTATTTGTAAAGATAGTTACTGTATACTTAAATTTTATTAAAATAACTGAATCAATTTAATTTAATTTTATTTATGTAAAGAAAAAGTTAATGGAACAATACTGTGCATTTTTTAGTATTGATGGTTTTGGCACTTACAATTAGACCGTTAAGTAATTACACTCTTCAATTATATTTTTGACAATGGTGAGTTCCAGGTGTTTTTAAAATAATTCTTGAAAAAATGGGGACTTGGGAATTACGTGTCTTATGTAGAAAATAATGAAGAATTTGATAATAAAATCAATTTTTACATCCAGTGGTCGACTTTCAAGATATTAATTGGTTTGCCATTATGTTTTAAATTTTCGTTTGTCTTTATTCTGAGCAACGTATCATTGAAACTAAATAAATTATATTTTTCTCGTGTTTATCAATCGATTTCTAGCATCCTTTTACATAAAATGTCGTGGATATATCTCGATCCTCATAACGTGAAGGGTGTGACAGTGGGGAGAGACGCGGTATGTACTCATCATCATGAGGTCATCAGTCCTAAGACTGGTTGGACGCTAACCTCCAACTTCTCCTATCTTGTGCTAACCTACGCATTTCGCTAATTGTGCTACAACCTACATCCCTTACTATTTGCGAGCAGTAGTCTAATCTAGGCCTACCTCTGCCTTTCTTCACTCCTATTTCTGCCTCCAAAATATCGCGGACTATTCCCCCATGTCTCAGCAAGTGGCCTACCATTCTATCTCTTCTCTTCTTTATGTTTTTCCACATACTTCTTTTCCCGCCGACTTTCTCCAATACTTTTTCGTTTCTAACCCTATCAGTCCACGGTATTTTCATCATTCTTCGGTAACACCACATCTCAAAAGTTTCTAATTTCTTCCTACTTGCTTCCCCTACCATCCAGGTTTCGCAACCGTATAGTGCCGTGCTCCATACATACGTTTTCAAAAATCTCTTCCTTGTTTCCAAGCTTATTACCCCCGAGCATAAAAGTGCTTTCTTTTTGTTAAAAGCTACTCGACCCTGCGCTATTCTTTGTTTTATGTCTTTATCGCTTCTTCCACCCCAATTTATTTTACTTCCTAAATAAGTGAAGTCTTTAACTTCCTCCAATCTTTCATTATTAATTTGTACTGTTACAATTATATTATTGACAATGGTGAATTCCAGATATTTTTAAAATAATTCTCGAAGAAATAGATTTTTGTAAATTATATGTGTTATATAGAAAATAATGAAGAATTTTAGAATAAAATCAGTTTTTACTCAGTCATCTATTCAACAAACACCTACGCTTCAGGAAAACATTAGTTCTAATTAATGTCATTATAACATTCAAGATACAACCTTTGGCAGGAAAAGTCATGTTCATCATATGTGTTCTGGGGTAGTTGTAACAGATTTACTACAGAAGTGCTTCACGATTACGGGTGCCTGTTATGCTAATTCAATTCACAAACTGCGTGATTTGATCAGAAAAACCATTGGGGAATGTTGCGCAATGGAATAACTGGAGCAGGCTTCGAATTGTTAAACTGAAAACCAAAAACTTACTTTTCCGCACTCCACTGTAAGCGTAAAAGTAATGTAATCGTGTAAAGAAAAATTGAGAAAAAGCAAATTTTTTTTTGGGTTTATTTTTCGTTTTTCAGCCTAAGAACAAAAAAATGTTTTTAAAAAATGTTTGCTGTGTGTGTCGTCGGCATTTATTCTTGTTAGCACGATAACTCAACTAAATTGTATCGAAGCGATCGGGTTTTGACTGAATCTGATCGGGGTCGTTTCCCAGATGACACTTATTGATTTTGAGGTGGATAGGACACACCCCACCCTATCCATGGGTCATGAGAAAGCACGACGGTGGACTATTTGAGAAATTTTCTTTGTTAACACGATAACTCAACTAAATCATGTCGGATCGATCGGTTTTTGACTGATTCTGATCGGGGACGTCTCCCAGACGACACCTATTAATTTTGAAGTGGATAGGACACAGTCTACCATGTTCATGGGTCATGAGAAAGTACAATGGTGGGCTACTTGAGAAATTTTTTATCTTAGCACGATCACTCAATTAAATCGTGTCGGATCGATCGAGTTTCGACTGATTCTGATTAGGGATATCTACCAGACAACATTTATTGATTCTGAGGTGGATAGGACACATCTCACCCTGTCCATGGGTCATGAGAAAGCATGACGGTGGACTATTTGACAATTTTTTTTTGTTAACACGATAACTCAATTAAATCATGTCGGATCGATCGAGTTTCGACTGATTATGATTAGGGACGTCCACCAGACGACGTCTATTGACTTTGAGGTAGATAGGGCACACCCCACCCTGTTCATGGGTCCTGAGAAAGCACGAGGGTGGACTATTTGAAAAAAGGAAAATTGTCGCATAAAACAGATATTCTGCATTTATGTGTTGGTTTATCTTTTCCCGGCCACTCAATTTCGAGATAGAGATATTCTACGTCCGGAACAGTCCGTTTTAAGATTTTAAACTGTTTATTTTAATTGATCTGCGATTATTTTTCACCAACTTAGAGCCCTTTGAAAATCTCTTAAAAAATTATAATTTTTTATATCCCTTAATTTTTGTGCCTAGTGTAGTAAGGTAAATAGTAAATAATAAGTTTTTTATCGATTAACTGATATTTTGTTTAACAAATGATAGCTTTCATAACTTGTTTAATCATATCATTATAACTATTTTATATCTTCCAAATTCTAGTATAATATTTAGGCCTAATAACCGTAATGGGGGGAGTTTTCCAGGCCAATACGTCCATATCCAAGCTTTTTTCATACTTCGATGTCCTTATATCAGATACGAACAACAATAAACTTTTTCGTAAATCATTGACGTAGTTCTCAGTTGCATTGACATTATCGGAAAAACAGAAAATGTTTTCCCCTAGTATTCATCGGCCCACACAGAGCTGTCGGTGAATTATTAACGCCCAACTGCATTGTTTCTCCCGACAAAACAAAATGATTTTTCCCCGATTTTTCATCTGAACGCTCTTCGAACGCGACTCGTCGATTTGTTGAATGACAGGCTATTAGCTAGTTAGTCTAAATATCGAAACAACGCCTCATTGTGTCGGAGTTAGGGAAAAGTGAATTAACTTTAATACGAGGTGGATTCGATGCAATAAAAAGTTAAAACACCAGTTAATCATTTGATGACACTACGTCGTCCAAATGTGTATATAGTAGTAAAATTCGCACTGTTGTTAGTATGAGTAGTTGTAGAAACATTGTGTGTAGCATAGACTTAGTAGTTACTAAGACTATGGTGTATAATATTCTCTATGTGAGCGACATCAACGCCGCGTAGCGTTCACAACTTTGTAGGCTGTCATGCGTCTGTCAGAAATTCTGATTACATTGGTAATATTAAAATTGCACGTAAAATCTCATTAAATTTAATTGCACTGCTTCAATTTTTGTGGGCAAAGACCTTAGCAAGCGGTTTCTTTCAATAAAAGGATGAAGGTTTAATAAAACATGCAATATTATGTAGTGAAATCTTTTATTTTGACCATTATTTACAAGCGTTGCATTTGAAAAAGACTGCTGCTTGTAGCAATAATGTGACACGAAAAATGTTTTACTGGAAAAGACATAGGTAATTTAATATATGGCAGATTTTATGTAATGCCAAATAATGTTTATAAAAGTTATAAGAATTAATATTGACTATTCATAATAGCGCAGGGTCGAGTAGCTTTTAACAAAAAGAAAGCACTTTTATGCTCGGGGGTAATAAACATAGAAACAAGGAAGAGATTTTTGAAAACGTATGTATGGAGCACGGCACTATACGGTTGCGAAACCTGGACGGTAGGGGAAGCAAGTAGGAAGAAATTAGAAGCTTTTGAGATGTGGTGTTACCGAGGAATGATGAAAATATCGTGGACTGATAGGGTTAGAAACGAAGAAGTATTAGAGAAAGTCGGCGAGAAAAGAAGTATGTGGAAAAACATAAAGAAGAAAAAAGATATAATGGTAGGCCACTTGTTGAGACATGGGGGAATAGTCCGCGATATTTGGGAGGCAGAAATAGGAGCGAAGAAAGGCAGAGGTAGGCCTAGATTAGACTACTGCTCGCAAATAGTAAGGGATGTAGGTTGTAGCACAATTAGCGAAATGCGTAGGTTAGCACAAGATAGGAGAAGCTGGAGGTTAGCGTCCAACCAGTCTTAGGACTGATGACCTCATGATGATGATGATTCATAATAATTGTTTATCTTTTAATATTTCTTGAATTATTGGAGGAGTCGGAATTCTATTTAAAATCTAAAAAGTTCTTAGTCTTCACATTATTCTCTCGGCATGAATTTTAATACGGGCAATATTGTAAGTTTATTGAGTTTCCTCTTTGGAAAATTTACTTTTGCCCTGTAAAAAAGGTGGAATAACTATATTCACTTGCTTTCAGCTTCGTCCAAAACTCGTCTTAGTTCTGGAAAGCTTTTGTCCGGCAAAATAATGTCGTCATCTTCCAAATAACTTATTAATTCAAATTCTACAGTCATTTGTGAATCATTGTTCCTTCCACCTGCCATTTTAGACTTACTTAAATGAAATAAAGCCTCCAGGAGTAATACCAATAAGCAATTTCTTAGTAAACCCCTTTCTGTCCACTTCTATCTATTTCTTGCATTGTTCTAATCTCCAAGCTGATGTAGGAAATCGATAAAATTCGCATTTACTATTTCTTCCAGTATTATTGCAATTTACAACACGGCAACTATAACGGCCCATTTTTACATTCGCCTTCGAATTAACTTTTGTAAACACACTTATGACCTGACAGCCTACTACTGACAGCCTACTTTAATGCAATTTGTGTCCACTGCAAGCGCTGCCATTGACTTATTTACCCCCACCCCATACTCTGCAGGCAGAGAATACTCAATATATTTAAAATGTAAAACGATTTGTTGTAGATAATACTCAAATAATATTCAAAGTTATTTTTAGCTAAGTCTCCAGTACGTTCTTCAAAGCCATCCACATCGATATCTTGTGAAAGTAATCCATGCGATCTAATTCCCAATGATAAAAGAGCTTCGCGGTATTTTAGGAGTATTCGTTTTAAAATTCAATTACCATTAAGTTGTATCTCAAAAGTAAGGATTCCTCTCGACTTCATTCCGCTCGAGGTCATTCTTTTCTTGTTGCTTGCGCGCACTATTTTAATTTATAGGGCTTATCATATTCGTATGCAAATGGCTCCGCTATGACGAACAAACATCTAAGAAAGAACAATCAAATTACCTTTAGTATAAGTTACTAAATAATTCATGAGATTACATGTGCATCTTGGATGTCAATTATGTAAATCTTGCGCGAAGTATCGCATTTGACTGTTGAATAAAGAGGTGCACTTTAGAGGTCGCCTTAGCTTGTAGGGCATAGGGTTGTAGAGCATTGCTACAACATTTTTATGTAATATTTAATACTTTGAAAAGTACTTTAGTACTTTAGTGATTTGAAAAATTGTCCTCATAATGAGTTACTATCTTTAGGGACATAACATTTTATTGTCGTGTAACTTATACAGAATCTTTTAATAAGGACCCTCGAAATTTTTTAGGTTATAGAATACATGTTGTTAAAGCAACATCTGTCAAATTTATTGTGAATTGTGAAGTAGTGTATGGCAAATTATCATTCAAGGTTATAGCGTCCAACAACCTGTGAAAATCATCAAATTTTATTTTCAGAATCAGTGCTCCGTTCGAGATACGTTTCGCGTATACGTGATATTGATCCTTGCCACAACCGTCCCGCTGAGTCGGCTATTCGACGTTTGATGGCCAAATTCGAGTCAACCAGTTTGATAAATAATCAGCCAACGCTCGTACGTCACCGAAACGCAAGATCTGCTGAAAACATCGCTGCTGGGCACAAGAGTGTACGGGAAAACCCGAGGTGGTCAATTTCTCGTCGTTCACAAGAACTTGGCCTTTCTGTCACTTCAAATTGGCGAATTTTGCGTCGGGACTTGGGTCTGCACCCGTATAGAATCCAACTGACCCAGGAGCTTAAGGTAAACAACCATATACAACGCCGTGCGTCCGCTGATTGGGCTCTGGAGCAGTTGGAAGTTGACCCAAATTTCCCCAAAAAAATCCTCTTTAGCGACGAGGCCCATTTCTGGATGAATGGATATGTGAACAAGCAAAATTGTCGGATTTTTCACGATACCAATCCACACGAGATTGGTACACTCACACTAGTACCAAATGCATCTTACTAAAGTGACTGTTTGGTTTGGATTTTGGTTTGGCGGAATCATAGGTCCGTACTTCTTCCAAAACGAATCTGGCATTGCCATAACCGTCAACGGCGAGCGCTACAGATGATGATGATAAACTTCCTGTGGTCAAAACTGGATAATGTGTCAGATATGTGAACAATGTTATATTCCACACTTAATGCCATAAAATATTCTTTCATTCAAAGAAAAAACTGAGTCCATATATCACAAATTACCTACTTTATTTACATATAAAAATCGAGCGTCCTTATTGAAAGACCATCTATATTATTGAAGTATTCTATTATATGTTTATGTTAAAGTTTTTAGTAGAGGTTACCTTTTTATTTTTGTTTTTAGTTCTATTCTGTTCACATAAAAGTATTTATTTGTATTTTTGCACATATTTTTGTCTTATAAATGGATTTTTCTTCTGTTGGGCAATGCAATCATTAATATTAATATTGGTAAATTGTTGTATTATATACAAGATAATTCTAGATAAATGTTCTTTTATGTATTACTAGAAGATGTACAATTAAAACAATATTTTTAACAACTTTTGTAGGCAATGAGCGACCTTACTTTTCCTAGTTAAGCTAATTTATTTTGATTATTAAATTTGAGTTAAGTTCCTAAAGGAATAGGAAGATATTTTTTGTTTCAATCGACTCATCTCACCCTGTGCTTTGTATTAAGCAATAAATCTCCGACTCTATAAAAACTTAATATATATATTAGAAATAAACTTAATGTATATATTAGAAAATGGATTAACTTTTTTCAATAGATACGAATACCATGCAATGTATTCATCTCTTTATTCTCGAGGCAATAAATCATCTCGCCTACTATTTCATGTCGATTTGCACCAGGTACCGTCATACATGAAACGGAAAATCATCGACATTTGCGAGAGACCGGAGTCTAGTGTTCCCTATTCAGACTCAATCCCTATCTCAGGAGGTAGTTCGCTCTGATTGACGTGAGTTCATCGGAAAAGGCTACCATATAACTGACAAACTGGAACGGAATTGAAAAAATGACCGCTTGCCATCCTATGCGAATTGGCCGATAAAAAACACCGTATGTTTTTTATTGGACAACAATGCAAAGAAATTCTCCTCGAGTGCCTATGCGAATGGGGGCGTTTGAATTGAATCGGATTTAATTAGTAAGCGTTATCGTTCTGTGGGGCGTGAAATTACTTACTTACAGTAGTGGGAATATGTATGGCCGAGGGAGATCGAGGAATCAAAGAAATGTATAGATGCGGTAAGAATTTTGTTAGGGATGCTTAGGGAAGGAAGGTTCAGGATAGTGTATTAATAAAATATTCCGGTACAAGTAGTTTTGAGTCTGGAACTATTATATGGTAACTAATTACACAGGGTAAGTTAATTTAACGATAAAAGGTGTAACAAGGAAAGTACAAGATGTGAATGTTAAATAAAACATGGTTTTAGATTAGGATATCTCGAAATACTGACGTGCTAGAAACGTTTTACAACGTATCTGTTTTGAGAAGAGTTGTTCTAATATATTATTTTGATTTACATCTGTCTGCCAGTTTTTAGTAACTATCATTTTACATAAACTCACATCATACCCATTTTTGTATAAAACGAAAAGAGCATTGTTAATAATTGTTGTATGGGCTACTTTTATCTGTTATTGCCTGATTCCATAAAAGTCTTTTTGTGCCCTCAGGATTTGGCTGTCTCGTTATCACTGAATGGGCGGTCCGATGTTGCAATTTTGGTACTTGTTCCTATTCTTGATGAGCTGTATTTTCGATTATTAAATAATTTTAATCAGTACTGTCAGTGTTTTCTCAATGTAGTGGTTCATTCTTTTATTTCGTTGAATGTGTTTTAATATATTAAAAATGATAAAATTTAGAATACGGAGACGTTATAAATCTCCAGCAACGAAAAACAAATACAAGAAAGCACTACAAGTACATAGTATTGATAAAATATGTATAATTGTTTTTTTCCTATTTGTTCTTGTCTATGTATATTTCACTTGTTCTGTGTGCCCTAGGATTATAGTCAACAAAAATTAAACAAAAGAAACAGTTTTAAAATTTTAAACGGACTTTTCGTCCGTGTGTGTGTGTGTCCGTATGTGTGTGTGTGTGTGTGTGTGTGTGTGTGTGTGTGTGTGTGTGTGTGTGGGCGCGTGTGTGTGTGGGCGCGTGTGTGTGTGTGCGCGTGTGTGTGGGCGCGCGTGTGTGTGTTGTCGTTATCGTCGTTATCGTCGTTGTCGTTGTTGCCGGCATTTATTCTTGTTAGCACGATAACTCAACTAAATCGTGTCGGATCGATCGGGATTTAACTAATTCTGATCGGGGACGTCTCCCAGACGACAGTTATTGATTTTGAGGTGGATAGAACACACTCTACCAAGTTCATGGATCATAAGAAAGCACAGTGGTGGACTATTTGATACATTTTTTTTGTTAGCATGATCACTCTATTAAATCGTGTCGGATCGATCGGGTTTCGACTGATTCTGATTAGGGACGTCTACCAGACGGCACCTATTGATTTTGAGGTAGATAGGACACACCCCACCCTGTCCATTGGTCATGAGAAAGCGCGATAGTGGACTATTTGAAAAAAATACATAAAAAACTGTCGCATAAAACACATATTCTGCATTTATGTGTTGGTTTATTTTTCTCGGCCACTCAACTTCGAGATAGAGATGTTCTACGCGCGGAAAAGTCCTCGTTAAAGGTTTTTAAAACTGTTTATTTCTGAGTAGAATTATTTACTGTGTTCTCTAGTGGCGCATGTATTCGCAATCTGTACGTTTGTACCACACGTTCACTCCCAATAGGCAGGAAAAACCACCAAATCAGTGTCATGTAAGCAAGCTATAATGTGCCCGAATCGAATGTATTACTGCATACGACTTTTCACTGTATAGTGTGAACGTACACACACTTGCAAATGTACGTGACACTAGAGAACTCAATGAATAATCCGATTCGGAAGAATCACCGATTTGATGCCACGTGAATGGGGTCTCTAACTTTAGATCTATCGACGTAATGTTGCTCCTTTTGAATACCCATTATTTTCGACGGGAAATTAAATATTCAAGAATACACAAAGCAATTTCTTGGAGGTAGCTGGCTTGGCTATACGAAGGAGATTGATGCTCTTCACAACATCTCTTGACGATTTGACGTTTTACATATTGCGAAATTTACAAAGTAACGTATTGATTATTGTCGGAGTTAGTTGAATATCCGAGAAGATGACAGTGACAGACAATCTCATGTGTTTCACATGGGAATTCTAAAGCAGACAAATATTTGAGTTTACAGTCGAACGAGTCGAGTGGTTTCATAATTAAATTACATCACTTTACGACTAACACTGCTGGAGGAAATTTATGTTTCTAGATACTTTAACGATCTACTAATTAATATTGGGGAATTAGTACTGGTCAGGCGGCATCATCTCTATAATTAATGAACAACTTGATGAGTTAGGCCGATGGCATAAACGATCTCCTCAAATTGTTTAATAATTATAGAGATATTACATGCAGTTATCCCTCTTTCACCATATGAAAACAATACTGGTGATGGTAAACATCTCTAATATAAGATAGGAGTTAGTAACGAAGAAGGAAAGAATAGTGAATAGAAGGATAAATTCTGGATAAGAGTATTTGGCTATCCTGATACTTTCAAAGACATCCAACAGTCTCTTATTGATTATACTTTTAACTAAGTTACTAGACTCTATGTTTTCTAAAGCATGTTGGGCAAGAGAAGATTTTTCTAATCTTCCATACCTAAAGTGAACCAGATGAAAAATCAAACCATCATGGACTTCACATTTGATTTCCTTGCCCTACCTGTTTTGGTCTGGGTGACGAAGGTGTATTCTATTGGCTGGACTACTGTTTTGTTTCGGGGTCATAGCCGTAACACCAAGATTTATCTCATGCGATGATAAAATATACAGTTTTAGTAAAACGGACTTTTCCGCACGTACATATAACATCTCTATTTCGAATTTGAGCGGCCGAAAAAAAAAAAAGAAACACATAAATGCAGAATATGTGTTTTATGCGACAGTTTTACTTTTTGCAAATAATAGTCCACCATCGTGCTTTCTCATGACCCATGAAGAGTGTGGGGTGCGTCCTATCCCCCTCAAAATCAACAGGTATCGCCTGGGAGACGTCCCCGATCAGTCAAAACCCGATCGATCCGACATGATTTAGTTGAGCTATCGTGTTAACAAAAAAATTCTCAAATAGTCCACCATTGTGCTTTATCATGACCCATGAACATAGTAGAGTGTGTCTATCCAAAATTAATAGGTGTCATCTGGGAGACGTCCCCGATCAGAATCAGTCAAAGCCCGATCGATTAGACACGATTTAGTTGAGTTATCGTGCTAACAAGAAATTTTTAAAATGCCGACGACAGCGGCAGCGACACACACACAGACAACATTTTTTAAAAACCATTTTTTTTTTGTTTTTAGGCCGGAAAACGAAATATGAACGCTAGAAAAAAAATTTCTTTCCATTTTTATTTACACGATTACATTACGTTTCCGCTCGCTCTGGTATAGTTGAGCGCGGAAAAGTAAAAATCAGGGTCAGTCGGTGCTTGTTCTTTCAATTCCTACCACACTCTCAGATGGTTTTGTTTCTGGTCATCGAAAAGCAGTCGTGGAACAAATTTTGCCGCCACGCGTCTCATGATTAAATCTTCAATTAAGATTCTTTGGCAAGAATCAAGAAATTGCAGTTATTTTCTCCCATTCGTCGATAGTTCTGCGATGATGATCAAATATGATGGCATGGTTGAGAGGCGACACAAATGAGTTCACTTTCAAGTGACATTTGACCATTTTTAAACCACGCAAACCACTCGTAGATTCTTGCCTGGCTTAAAGCTTCTTTCTCATAAACTTCCCGAAGTATTTCAACTATATATACAGCTGTTCTTTAACAGGAAACAGATTTTGATATTGGCGTGTTACCCCTTAAAGTTTGCCATCGCAAAATCGCCGAAAGGGGAGGGGATGGGCGAAAAAAATACTCTGTTCGTTGGGGTAGTTTCACATGAACGAGACTTGGCCACCTAAGTAGAGGAAGTGTCTAGTAAACGCACCTAACGGGAGAGGTAGCTCTGCCGATCCATTTCTCTACAGAAAATAATTCTCGTTGTTTTGGGTACCCTCTCGTATTATTGTGATTGGATATTTACAGACAAAAAACGGAATAACAGAATATCAGTTTTCCATAAAACACGAAAGTTATATACATACAATCAGATGGACATATCACTAACCAAGTTGACATCACCAGAAGATGATTAACTGTAACTGTAACTGTAACGGCAACTGTAACTGCAACTGTATCTGTAACAGTAAGTGTAGGTGTAATGGAAACTGTAACTGCAACTGAAACCTCAACTGCAACTGTAACTGCAACAGTAATTGTTACTTCTAATGTTACTCACAGTTATACACGAGGCAGTTAATCATCCATACCCCCTTAAAAAAATGATGTAGGGACGATGTAAATGACGCCTGAGATATCGACTACATTAATGTTTGTCGTGAACGTGTCTCCGAAGGCAATCTGAAGAAAATATATAAATGTGGGGTTAATAGAGAGTTCTCCGTCACTATTCAGTGCGCTACCATCACCTGCGTAGGAGGTCTGCGTAAGTATTGCAAGATATTTAAATTTCGTGAAATGAATAAGCATTCCACAGAGTCGCTTTTATCCTGACAGTTAATGTATATGAAAATCCTTTCGTTTGAAACTTTACCGGCTTTTGTCCAAACCCACTCTCGGCGATTATCATTTCAATCTAATGGACTTTAAATGTCCTTTGAGTTTGGGACGAAATTTAAAATGAGGGTTTATCATGGAAGTTAGAAATAAATGTTACTTCATTGCTTTATCCTTAAGCCTATCGCTACGAAAACTGTTGTACCGCGATGTCTGTCTCGTTTTAGTTCAATATACAAAGATATATTGGTAGTCTAGTTAGCATAATAATAAATACTGATATAAAAAAATACGTCATCATGTGATGTATTTCATTAACACTACACTCAGAATTTCATTCATTTTTAATCTATTTAAATTATTTAAATGGATTAGAAATTTAAATTTCGCGCCCATTTTGAGGTTGGCAGCAATTAACATTGTCGTCCGTGGTGCCAAATTTATCCGATGTTTAGACTATTCGATTTCTAAAGTGTCTTAGCCCCAAGTTAATAAGAGAACTGTTCTTTTGAAAACAAAAGTATAGTAGAATTATTTTATGAAGACCAAGTCGGCAATAAATCGTGCACTGTAAATATTCAGACTGTTGCATACGTTGGATTGAGTTTACACAATGTCGAAAAAATTAAACAGTCGTTGTAAAGAATTGGTAGAACCTTCTCTTCATTATTTTGAGCAAGAACGAGACAGCAAGGGCCCATTGCTGCCGTTAACAGCTGCTACGGAAGTTACTTTTTGAAAGTTAGGGTTTGAAAATATTCTTTTTACGAGCTTGTGAAGCTCTACTAATAGTAGAAACATCTAAATTAAAAGCTACTGCTACTGGCTAAAAGAGGTTACGTTATATAACCTTTTTAGCCCGTAGCAGTAGCTTTGAATTTAGATGTTTCTACTATTAGCAGAGATTCACAAGCTCGTAAGAACAATGAATTGTTCAAATGATCTCCATAAAACAGTTACTAATACAGCTATGTTAGATACAAGTGCTATCCTATCAAGGTTTTAAGTATAAAAAAATGATTCTAGGACTTATGGAATTTGGCAATATTTCTGCAAAACGTACAGAATTTTTAAGGATATACATAAAAGAAAAAGAGGAAAGTTTGTATGTATTTGTATTTCTCGATGAGACCTGGATTTTTCAAAATGGCACTATCAATCGCACTTGACAAAATAACAATAAAAATAGCGTCAAGACAACTAAAATTGACAATAAAAGGTAGATTGCAGGTTCGGAATATTTAAAAAGTTATTTAAAAATAGAAAAAATGATAATAAATACTTTATTTTATAACATTTAAAACAAACTAAACTTGCCAATATTGGGAATATGTTGTTCGAGTTTGGTATTTGTTTTTAAAGCCAGACTTGTACTGGAGTGTATTTCCACAAAAAGTTATCACTTTTTACCACTGTATATATATAAAAATTTTAATAACTTATCCAATTTCTCGATTATCTCAAAAAAATGTCTTAATTAAAGCCAAACTATGCAACAGAAAGTTTCTCTACATTTTGGTATATAATTCACCTATTAAATGCAACTTCTTCACAGTTAAATCTTTATAGTTCTTCATAGTTTAACAAAATCAAGTAGCATTCACTATCTTATTCTCCATAACGAAGGCAACACAATGTCGGTCAATGGGGGGCGTTACCAAATAATAGTACAGTGGCGGCTCGTGATGAAATGAAACGGGTGTTCTGCACAGGGCCGATCCTAGGGTATTGGCCGCCCGCGTGCAAATTTCAAACGTATCCAAACTACTAGCGCCGTGGGGGCCGCAAAAAATTGCGGCGCAGACGAAAATGTAGAAAATTTTCAAGGTCACGCGTTTTCCTGATACTTCAGAATGTTTATGTAAAATACGTTTATACAAAAATATAGACTTTCACAAGAAAAATTTTTGGAATTTCGGTTTTGGTGGAAAATCGGTTCACCATCGAGAATATATCTTAAAACTACCACTAACTGAGTTTTTACAGATACCTCAGTTGTTTCGTCTGCCATAACTGCCAAAAATGAAGGTTTGTTAATTTCTTTAATTATTTCTTCATGACATACTTTTAATATACAGTCTAAAAGATCATTTTGTATTTCATTAGAGGTTCCTTTAAATACTGAAGCATTTTGTAGATGCTCGCTTAAAGTTACATCAAGCTCAGCAGAAAAAAATATCAAACCACGAAATATCCCCGGGTTTTGAGAGGTTTCAGCTTCGTCATGTCCTCGCAGCGCCAGTTCAAAGGCCCCACAAAACTTTATGCAGTTTATAATTTTTGACAAAACGTATCTCTTTTTTGTCACATTATCATTATGCCTTTGCACATTTATCCAATAAGCTGAATCTAGCTGCGCTTTAATATTAGTTGTTCCTAATAAAGCTAATTCCATTGTATTATGTAGATGGCTTTTGGAGTTGTCGTATTTTTTTATTTTTTCAGTTAAGTGCACCAAATCTGTCACCCCTACCTCCGTCCATGTTTTATCACCGCCAAAAAGTAAACAAGGAAAACAAAATCACGCATTTTTTTTTGTTGCACCCACAAATTCAATTTATCTTCGAATAAATATCTCTATTAAATTGACGTTTATATGCTTTTCTGCGGCTAACACCTGCAGTCTCAATAACAATATCGGGCAATGGCCTACCATTGTTTTTTAAATCAATTTTTTCTTCATAAGAGTATTTAAAAAATCGCTTCACATGAACTAAATTATAAACTAAATCCATTGTCACTATCACAGTATATAAATATTAATAATTAGTACAATAAATCACTACACAAATTCACAGAACAGTATTTAAAATCTCAAATTAACACGAAATACGAAATAGGTACGATTTACGCCCGCTCGAGGAGTAGGAAGGAGTAAACATTCACTGATGTTGCCTTAGCTGGAAAAAATACAGCTCACTGACCGTGTAAATTCGCGCATTTACGAGCGCCAAGTGTGGATTGTCGCGGGAGTTGAGGGGGAGAACGGGTGTGCCGAGCCGTGCTGTGGAACTACCTCGTGTGGCCCAGTTCAACGTACCGCGACGCGCTCGCGTAGAGACCCAGATAATTCATCTGGCCTACTACTCAATAGAGGACGGCGGGCAGAATGCGACTTTAACGCAATAATTTGGTTAGCTGCACCAACTAACAAAATTATTTTATTAATAAATTTTAGTGATTATGATGTCGCGAAAATATACAAATATCTAATTTTTTTTGACAGTTCTGCAGCTCTGCAGCACCTATACACCAGCCGCCCCTGTAATAGCATAAAAAAAACATATATAGTTAAGAAACCACCCTGTATTTAATGACTTTTTATTTTTATCTATTATCAAACTGTGTAACATAAACTAAAATGTTATAGAACGAACTGTATATGATTCATTAAGAAAATAACTGAAACTGCTAAATGCACATTATTATAAAAGCTGAATGGTGAATCATGTGTCAGTTCTTGGGAAAATCACTTTTACAGTTACCATTTTAACGCAACGTAATAAAAGTGTTGTCACCAACGTGTTATTTTTCATCTCGTCGAGAATCACCTTACCAAAACTAGATCTAGATTTAATGGAACCCTATGGCAAGCGACACCTCTTTTAAAAGGTATCGAAAAAACGTATTCAATCATACTAATATTGTTTGTATTTATGGTAGTTTTGATGGATTAAATCAGTAATCAGTAAACTTGCATAATAATTTTAATTACAGATTCAAGAATCAGTACCTACTTATAGTAATTGTTCGAAGTGAGCTCCATCTACTTCCTGACAGTAAAACATCCTATTGCGAAACTCTCCTCGTACTTTTTCAAATGTGTCTGCGGAAATAGCCCTACATTCTGTAACAATACGTTGTTTTAAACCATCAATATTGTCAGGCTGAGTGGCGTAAACCTTCGATTTAAGATACCCCCACAGAAAAAAATCTAAAGCTGTGAGGTCCGGTGATCGAGGCGGCCATTCCATTGAACTTCGTCGTCCAATCCATCTACCAGGATATGCTTCATCCAAATACCGTCTTACTGCACCGTAATAGTGTGGAGAAGCACCATCCTGTTGGAATGTTATTTCCAAAATGTCAAATTCATCTTGATTATCTTCCAAAATTTCAAGGATTAACGGTTCTAGTGCATTTTGCAACAACTGCAGATACACCTCACCGGTTAAGTTGGTATTTAAAAAAACAGGCCCAACGATGTGGTTTCCCAGTATACCTGCCCAAACATTGACCTTCTCGGGATACTGAGTATGTGTTTTACGAAACATGTGAGGATTTGCGTCACTCCAATATCTCACGTTTTGTGTATTTACATTTCCATTTAGATAGAAAGTACTTTCGTCACTAAAACAAATTGTTTTGACATAGTCTGGCTGTTGGTTAATTTTAGTCTCCTTATTTTCACAAAATTGCAGTCTTCGATCTGGATCGTCGTCTGAGAGTTGATTTTTAATTTGTATGGGTGAAATTTGTTTTTTTTTTCAACACCCTGTGCACTGTACTTTGACTGACTTTACAGGTTGATGCAACTTGAGTTGTTGAAGAAGTAGGATTTACTATTACTTCTGCCAGTATATCAATTTTTTTCTCATCAGAAATTTGTGGTCTGCCAGATCGTTTTGCATCATTAATACTACCCGTTGTTTTAAACTTACAAAGAAGCTCTCTCAAATAAGTCCTCGAAACTGGGCGATCGGGAAACCTTTCATTAAAAATGCGTTCTGCTGCATGAATATTTTCTCCAGTTTCACCAAGTATTAGGATCGCTGCTACTTTATCACCTAAAACACGTACCATTTCTCTTCTTGAAGCACTTAAACGTTCAGCTCACAACAGTTTAACAAATTATTGAATGTACAAATATTTTAAAATTACCACAAGGTACTAAAACAGTTAAACGTTCGATCAACAATACACAAATTATTAAATGTATAAAAACTTTGACAGCTAAAAAAAACATCAAATTGGGGAGACTTGCAAAAACGTGAGATTATTTACTATCCAACTATCCAGTGGCGGAGCTTCAATTTTAAATTTTATTATTAACTGATTTAATTCATCACAGCTTTGCGGTTTTTGAAAGCCAGTTGTCAAAACTGCCGTAAACAGACACAATATTAGTATCATTGAATAGGTTTTTTCGATACCTTTTAAAAGAGGTGTCGTTTGCCATAGGGTTCCATTTAAAATTATTGGTCACAATGACCTTGTGACATCATCTTTGACGCATACGTCATCTATCATCACTAGTAGGGTAGGTTACTAGTAGTAAGTTTACAACCCTTAATATTCAGTTACCAAATTTCTCTAGTTTATGTATAATCGTTCCAAAGATAAGAGGGGGGGGGAGGGGACTTTTGAATAGCACTGTATATATATATATATATATATATATATATATATATATATATATATATATATATATATATATATATATATATATATATATATATATATATATATATACTGAACTTATTAACAACAATATTTGAAAAATAAATAAATAAATGAAAGAAATGTATAACTTCATATGATAGATATTCATTTCTCAAGATGTCTTGTGCATTCTCGACATGTACAAAATCTTGTAGGTACGTCAAACTGCATAACATTGTTGAATATTGCCTCGTACTAACATTTTCATCAGTAATTAAAAAATACACTAAAATTTAATATTTATTTTCAAATTATTCAATACGTTGATACTAGGAAGTGAAACCACAAATGTATTTGTATTAATTCAAAACACGCTATGTTATAACTGGTGTAAATTATCGAAACAAATATTTTGACATTCCAATTTTTTTCTACGGACACAACTAAAATGTAATTACAGACGAAACTCGTCATGTTTCATTATCTGAAAATTGCTGCGTGTAGTGGATTTAATCGATCCTATATAGCTCCCCTAAAATTTATATAAACTGGGTAAACCGTGCCAAAATAGGTCGTAATTAATTTATGGAGTAATTTAACAGGGGACAGTTTTGCCGATGCGATTCTGTGGACGCGAATGAACAAAATGAATTTACGTTCTAAAATGATTTACTCCGGTGTCGATTATCGAGTATTAACTAATAATAATGATGATTCCTATTAGGGAAATTGTTTTAGTATAACTTATATAATGTAACAATAAAAAATAACATATAACATTTTCCCTATTTTCCGCATTTAGAGACCTTACAGACTTGATTTTATCCCAAAATTGTTATATTCTACCATCAACATTTTCACCTATCTAAAGAATTAATTTTTTACTTTTTCACACTCAACTATACTAGCGGAAAAGTAATGTAATTGTGTAAAGAAAAATGGAAAAAAAAATATTTCGTTTATTTTTCGGTCTAAAAACCAAAAAAAAATGGTTTTTAAAAAATTTTGCTATGTGTGTGTCGTCGTTGTCGTTGTCGTCAGCATTAAAATTTCTTGTTAGCACAATAACTCAACTAAATCGTGTCGGATCGATCGGGTTTTGACTGATTCTGATCAGGGACGTCTCCCAGATGACATCTATTGAGTTTGAGGTGGATAATACACACCACCCTGTCCATGGGTCATGAGAAAGCACGATGGTGGACTATTTGAGAAATTTGTTTTGTTAATACGATAACTCAACTAAATCGTGTCGGATCGATCGGGTTTTGACTGATTCTGATCGGGAACGTCTCCCAGATGACACCTATTGATTTTGAGGTGGATAGTACACACCACCCCCTCCCTTGGGTCTATTTGAGAATTTTTTTTTAGCACGATAACTCAACTAAATCGGGTCGGATCGATCGGGTTTTGACTAATTCTGATCGGGGACGTCTCTGAGATGACACCTATTGATTTTTAGGTGGATAGGACATACCTCACCCTGTCTATGGATCATCAGAAAGCACGACGGTGGACTATTTGAGAATTTTTTTTTGTTAACACGATAACTCAATTATATCGTGTCAGATCGATCGGGTTTTGACTGATTCTGATAGGAGAGTCTCCCAGACGACAACTATTAATTTTGAGGTGGACAGAACACACTATACCATATTCATGGGTCATGGGAAAGCACAATGGTGGACTATTTGAGATTAATTTTTTGTTAGCACGATCACTCAATTAAATCGTATCGGATCAATCAGGTTTCGACTGATTCTGATTAGGGCCATCTACCAGACGACATCTATTGATTTTGAGGTGGATAGGATACACCCCATCCTGTTCATGGGTCATGAGAAATTGAAGAGAGTAGAAACATTTATGTGTTTCTTTATTTTTTCTCGGCCACTCAATTTCGAGATATAGATGATCTACGTGCGTAAAAGTCCGTTTTAAGGTTTTAAAATTGTTTATTTTATTACGTTTTATTATAAAACCCTTTATTTTAAAGTACTTTCGTAAAGTAACGAAAAAATTTTGTTAAAAACTCAAGGTATAACTTTTGGGAAAAACTTCCCCATCCCGTCAAACTTTATTTTTAGTTGTGCATTTTAGAAAATATAATTAATATATACAAGGATCATATAGGAAATGCATCGTCTTCGATATCATTTTTCTCTCAATCCCCTTTTTAATTACGGAATGTGAAAGAAAATATTTATTTCATAAGCTACGGTAATTAAGTTAGGCTGAGTGTTGATTAAATAACAAGAAAGTGAAGAAGATAAAATAAAGATGATTCTTGAATTTCAAAATACTAAATTTAATGGCAATGATTATTTAACAAATCAACTAAAATACCTCAGCAATGCTTACCATGATCGTTGTATTGGACCTGAGGGTCCTATTTTGTGGCCAGATAGACCTCCAGATCTTAATCCACTGGATAATTTTGGGGATATTTAAAAACATGTGTATTCAGAAGAAATTAATACAATATAGTGCTGCGAAAACAGAAAAGTATCCTGTAACTATTGCAAAATTTATGCACACCTGAATATAGATCAAAGAAGATGTCAAGAGGCTGGAGGATTCTGTGAATGAATCCTCCGGCATAAGACATCGGTGAGTGGACAATTAACTAAGTATTCATACTTCGCCATTTGGTCGACATTGTCACAAGAACATTTCCGGATATAAAAGTAAGTTTATATCGGGAAATGCAGAAAAGTGTATAATGTAGATATTTGGGAATTATGTATGGAACAACGCTTCCGACAAATGGCTTTGCTGGCACACCAGTACTCTTTTGGCTACATTTTCAATAACAGTTTTGCATAAATGTGGTGGTATTTCATTGATGCAGCGTTCAATTTCGGCCTTCAATGCTTGGGGTGGTCGTGGTCTTGTTCGCGTAAATCTGAGATTTCATAAAACGCCACAGAAAAGAGTCCATATTTGTTAAATCGCAATATTGCGGGGGTCACTTCTAGTCATCAAAACGGGAGATGACACGACCAGGAATGGATTCGTGCAAGACCTTCAATATTTCACGGGTGATATAGCAAGTGGCACCGTCCTACTGAAACCACATATCTTCAAGGGCAATATCTTCCAATGAAGCACAACAAACTAGGTTATCATGTCATGATAACGTTCGCCATTTACCATAAATACATTACCTGCCTCGTTTTAAAAGAAAAATGGTCCAATGATTCCTTCAAACCACAATGCACACCAAACAGTGATATGTTGGGGATGCGTTTATTTCTCATAGATCATTGGTGGATTTCTTGAGCCCCAAATGCGGTAAGTTTACGTATTATTGAAGCCATCAAAGCAAAAATGGGCCTCGTCGCTGAATATGATTTTGTCCACAAAATCGGCATTCACTTCTTGTTGTTTAATGATCGAATTGGTGAACTCTTTCCGCTGTGCATGGTCTATTGGCAGAAGTTGTTGAGTCAATTAGACTTTGTAAACACGGAGATGCAAATCTTTAGAGAATACTTTGAAGAAATATCCAATTCTTGTGCATGATGGCGAATCAAGGTCGCTGAACTCTCGACTACACTCTCGCGGACTGCCGTGATGTTTTGTTTTGAACAACCACTACAAGCACGTGGCGTGTGTTTCGCATCAATAACTGAACCAGTATTTTCGAATTTTTCGATTATTCTTTTTACAGATGACAAATTTCACATGACAAAAAACATCATATTTACCGAAAATTGGACGCATTTTACGAATTGTAGCAACCGAACTTCATCATTTTGATTATGATGTTTAACAATAAGAATGCGTTGTTGTATCGTGTAGCGCTCTATGTTTACTAACTCCTATCTGCAGGGGCGCGGGCGTAACGTACATGGATGCGGATGAGATGCGTCGCATCCCTTAAAAAATTGGAAAATTAGTGTTATTTAAATGTTCAATCGACTTATTCAATTATCACAATTTTTCAATTATTCTAAACCGACCGCAAACATACATTACTTACTTTAAACGCTGCCATCAACTTTTTTATTTCAAATCGACCGTGAAGGCGCCCGAAATTATTGAACTTCCGCGTTACTTGCTGCAATGCTAAAATGCGATGGCCCACGTTACATCCAAGCTACGCGTTAGATGGGCGAAAAGGTCAGTGATCTTACGCAGTCAACAGTGGAACCTCGAGTGGGTGTTGTCGTTATTTCCGGACTCAGTTATGCGATTATGTGAACGCATCTTGGCGACTATCGCCATAACATAAGGAAGATTTGGAAGCGCTGCTTCAGGTAATTGTGGAAAATGAAAATGAGGAATGGGATCGAGAAACCGTTATTTGTGCTAGAGGCCATTTAACTTCATTGCGCGACTTTGATTTTAATTCTTTCTTAGCAGTATTTTCTGTAATATTCCCACATTCCGAGAGTCTGTTTAAAATTCTACAGATAAAAGTGTCAGATATTAGTTACTGCAATAAAAAAATTGCCGATTTCAAATCACATGTTCAAAAAATGAGAAACGAGTTTAGTGACATTTGGGACCGTATGGACAGATTTGTGTTAGAAAATCAACCACCAAGTAGTAGAATGCGTTTGGATTTAATTTCTGAAAAAGATAAGAAAAGCGCCTACGCACGATTGTTTTATGAAATTTTGGACGTTATTACTTTGAACATTAGTGAACGGTTTAGTGAAATTTCTAAACTGAAATTCTTAAATCTAGATTCCACACAATTTTCTTCATTCGTGAAATGTTTTCCTGACGAACTTTCTGCTTCTTTAGTAGATACATGTGGAACATTCTTTGACGCAAATCGTTTAAAAAGTGAACTTTCAGTGATTTATAGTGATCCTGATATGGAAAAGAGCACTGTGTTTGAGCTTCACCAATATATTATGTCCCTTCAATTATCTTCTGTTTTGTCGGAGTTATCAAAATTGTGTCGTTTAATTTTGACTATTCCTGCCACAAGCAGTTCCGCGGAAAGATCATTCTCATATTTAAAGAGAATAAAGACTTATCTGCGAGATTCTCGAAAGCAAGGCAGACTGTCAGCTTTAGCATTAATAAATATTGAAGTGCCTTGTTAGAAGATATGAGAGCATCTCCAACATTTGAAGAAACAGTGATAGACGCTTTCGCTGGACAAACAAAAACCGAGGAATTGATTTTCGTTTTAAAAATTGGGACATATACCTCGTCAGAATTATTTTAGGTTAGTGTCTTTTTTATTTTTACCATTTTCATATGGCCTACCATACATCTGACTATACCTCTTCCCCTAATAAAATTGTTATCACATCCCTAGATTCTTTTCTCACACTACGCCCCTGCCTATCTGTGTTCTATCGACCTGTCACAATTATTGTCCTATGGAATAATGACAGCCAAAATGTCGCGCAACCCTTTACAAACAGAATCACCCGTGTGATTTTTTGTAATTAAATAGATCGTAAATGAGAAACCAAAGACAATCTGCCAATACTGTTAAATAGTATTGGATTTATTCGAAACCTATTCCATCCAACAGCCCTAGCCCCAGCCCATAACAGTGCTATTAACGTTAATTAAACAACTTTAATCACCGCCCCATCAAATCGCCGATTGTAAAAACCTCAATTTAACGTCCATCACCCATAGAGGAATAAAAATAATTTACGTACCGCTATAAATTACTTACGACGTAAAGTAAAGCAAATTAACACCCCCGTTCTATATCGTCCATGCCGTACGGCTACTGTTAGCCCCGTCAGAGACCACGTATAACATTTTATGACGTCCGACCTCGCGTTTGACATTTCACCCAGCAATTTACAATCTCGTTGCGCGTCGATGATACCGCGAAATATTATCCGACGATTCGTCGGGGTGGGTTTTACGCCCGTCGTAATTATATAGCCAGCCAGGATTAATCAAGAAATTACTCCTGGTTGTTTATTCTTGCCTTCGGTGATCTTTAATAAGATCTACGTATAATTGTAATGGCTTTGGAGCACGATTCGAGGCTTAAGGAGGTGCCAACGAGTGGTGAGGGGTAAGGGAATTAGTTCTATGCTCTCCACGTACCAGGTATGTAAATATGAAACCGGAATTTACCCATAGATGGCCTTGCTGCTAATGTAGTTACCGTCATACCACGTCATTGGCGTCATTTTCTTGTTTTAACATGTGATAAAGATTTTTATCTCACAACAATACAAATTTCATACAACAACATAGTTTTTAATAGCGTTGAACATGTCGAAGTTTGTGCCTGGAAACTACGATTTGCGGACAGCATTGATTATCTGTTTACTATTTGAAGAAAACTGCTGCAGAATTGCATCGAATACTTGTCGAGGCCTATGGTAAGCATGCTCTTGGTAAATCATAGTGCTTTGAGTGGTTTAAAAAATTCAAAAGTGGCAATTTTGACGTGAGAAACGAAGAACGTGGAAGACCACCGCAAAAATACTGAAGATAGCGAATTGCAAGCACTGTTGGATGAGAATGACGATCAAACGCAACAAGAACTCGCGGATCAATTAAATGTGACACGAGAGGCCGTCTCCATACGTTTGAAAGCCATGGGAAAGATCCAGAAGATGGGAAAATGGGTTTCACATGAACTGAATGAAAGATAGCAGGAAAACCGAAAAACCATTTGCGAAATGCTACTCGCCAGGTAAAAAAGAAAGTAATTTCTCTATCTAATTGTGATTGGCGATGAAAAGTGGATATTTTTCGAGAATCCTAAGCGTAAAAGATCATGGGTAACTCAAGGCGGACTACCGACATCGACTGCAAGGCCAAATCTGTGTGTTAGTACTACTTATTTGCATCGATGGGACACGCATTTGCTGAGCAAAGCTTCACTTCTTATGAAAATGTACGAAAATGGCTCGATGACTGGTATGCCTCAAAAGAGCAAGAATTTTTTGGCATGGAACCCACAAACCGTTAGAGGGACGGTAAAAATGTATATGAGCAATAAAATATTAGAATAAAGTGTTTTTATCATTTTTATACAATAAACGTGTATTTTCTATATAAAAACTTCCTGTTTTATATTTACATACGTAATATAAGGAGTTACTGTTCCAACTTACAAACGAAAAATGTTTCCCCGTAAATTTCGAAATTAGCACTTGATTGTGTCGATATCAACGCATATTCTTTCATATAAACTCGTAAATAACCATATTTCATATAAGAAGTCCAGAAAGTCAGTAAAATAAAATCCGTGTAACGTCTGAAACCGAGAAAAATAATGCGAGGCGAAAAGCGATAGTTCAATCAGTAAAGAAACAAAAACCGTCGAATGTCTGTGTTGGCGAACCCAATGAATATCGCATTGTTTCCCTAAGTCATTTGGGACAAACGATGAAATGCCCCTCGTGTGACGCTCCTTCGAAAATACTGTAAATGACGCGAATTATTATATTTACACAACGTTTTACCCTTATTCAAAAAATAAATCTATGTAGTTGCACTTTCCAATTATTTGAATAGCCCGCGTTTGGCGGCGTTGCCGCTATGCGACCAGATCAATCGATTATGCTAAGCGCCTCGATCTTTAATTTCCAACATAAAATAAACCAGATTGTCAATTTCATGCCGATTGCGTCATTGAAAACTTCGAAGTACGATGCGTCACTGTAACAAACACGGTATTTTTCAGTCGTTCCAAAGATACTTTTCACGTCATTCGAAAATGTCCCACCATAAGAACCAATGCATTTTACATCTTTTACATTATTTTTTTTTCTCTTGATCCAAATGGTAAAAATATCTCAAAAAATTCATGAAGCTCTATTTTAAGCTGAAGGATATGTTAGCAAATTAAGAATCTCCTTAAGGTGACTAGCTGACACCCAAATGTTTGTTATCCCAATTTATTACAACATATTCTAGTTGAACATTCAGTAATTTAATTTATATGACAGCTGATTACTTAATTTCACTGAACGAACCATGGAGCATCTACGATTATTCACTTTGGACTGGACTAAACGGACTAAACTGGAATTTTTATTTTAACACTCGTTGGGTAAAGGGACTGGCAGGCTGTCTTGGCATATATTAGATGGGGATGTCAAGAGAAGGGGAGTCCATCGGCGCAGCTCACCAATGCCGATTAACTGTCAGTAGCATCATGTTTGAGCAAAAGGTACATACGTCCGTTGAGCAACGCATTTTAATCAAATTTTTGACGCGGAAGGGCATAAAACCGGCTGAAATTTTGCGCCGATTGATTGCACAGTTTGCCAACAAAACTCAACCCAAGGTTGAGTTTTGTTGGAAAAACTTGGGTTTTTGCCGTCAAAAACCCAAGTCTATGACCAGTATAACAAATTTGGCATACCCTGAAGCAGAAACAACCTCGAAAAGCCAAAACTCATCTCTCTGCAAGCAAAGTTCTTGCCACTGTTTTTTGGGATTGCAGAGGAGTACGCTGCTCATTGATTTCCTTCATGAGCGGCGTTCAGTTAACGCTTAATACTACCAGCTTCTTGATGAAACAAAACTGGGTTTTTCGCGGAAAAGACGAGATATGCCTATCCGAAGTGCGATTCTTCTTCACGACAACGCTCGGCCACATACAGCGACTTTGACCCGAGAAAAACTGGAAAAAATCCATTGGGAAACACTTAAACATCCACCCTATAGCCCGGATTTGTCACCATGTGACAATCACATATTTAGGCCACTCAAAGAAGAACTTGGAGGACGCCGTTTTGATGACGACCAAGACGTGAAAGGGTTTGTATGCAACTGATTAGAGGCACCGTCAACTTCATTTTTCGATAACGGCATTAAAAAACTTCTAATCGTTGGGAAAAATGTATTGATAAAAGAGGCGACTATGTAGAAAAATAAAATGTATTCAAGAATATTCTTACTGTGATAATAAATTTATTTAAATAAAATTACGGTTTATATCTGATTCAGCCTCGTATTTATATAATTCTACAAAGTATAGGATATATAATCTTCACATAAGATTTGCTTTGTCAGTGTTAGGAAAAATAGTCTCCTCACACTTTTTTTGAAAATGAAAAAAAAATTAAATATTGTTTTTATTTCTACTTTGCTGAAATAAATGTTTATACCACATTATTTTTATACATCGCAGTGGCCCTATTAAGAGTTAAATATCATATCTAATGCTTCTTACCTGTTAAAATGTTTTCTGAAAGCCCCGCTCAGGAAATACAATGCCACAGGGTTGGCGCATGAATTTATGTAGGCCAAACAGAAGCCCACTATCCTCAGGTAGTGCCAGAAAGCGTTGTACAGTTGTTGGGCCCTCGGGTTGAAGTAGAAGAATAACATGAAAGCGTGCAACGGCGCGAAACAAACGGCGAATACGGCAACAAATATCAGGACCGTAATTGCCACTTTCTTCCTCGCCTTGATCTGCAACAACGTAGACAGTTTCAAACTACATTTCGATGAAATAAAATAATTACTGAAGTACATGTAAATGATGACAATTTTTGGTAATGCTTCGGGGAAGAGTTTTGTAAATATAAAACAAAGCATCAAATTTGTAACTGGTTTTTGTAGTGCTATGAATTTAACATTTTCATATTTCGTATCCATTCAACACCCACTGAATAACAAGGCCTTAGTGCTTGTC
Organism: Rosalia funebris; assembly: GCA_037954035.1. NCBI lineage: Eukaryota > Metazoa > Arthropoda > Insecta > Coleoptera > Cerambycidae > Rosalia > Rosalia funebris. The sequence continues at coordinate 2,732,457 of JAZFAV010000007.1, forward strand.
GTGTGACGTCATCAATGTAGGCCGTGCAATTTTAATCATATAAGGGGATACATACACTAATATTTATGAAAACTATCAATAGTTAACTTATTTTAAAGAACGCTAGTTATATGACAGGCTTCTTGACAAATCCCAAAAATTATGTTTGAGTTTTGGTTTAATACTAGGTGTAGTATTAAGTGCAGGCTCCCAACTCCCCTACACCTGCGCCAAAATTCAGGATATGTATTTATGTATAATAAACATTTTTCACACTACTGAAAAGAGGTTATTACACATAAATACATATACTGAACTATTACACACCTTCTCTTAATTATTATTACTTAGTAGGTATAATATAGGTATGCATGTTCATGTTATGCAGTTTCATATTTCATTTACCTACCTAACATCGTGCATAACTTAGTGTTGAGGTGAGAGTTTAGGTATAAAAAATATATTATAGAACACAAGCCATGAAAATACATTAATTAAACTTTTAAAGAAATAGGTCCCAAATTATATACGTTTAGTTATAAAAAATATTTATGCATATATAGGTAGGTATATGGCCTACTTCGTTAATGTATCGAGTTTTCTTTTTTATTTCCTTTTTATAAATGGTCGCTATTTTTAGCGCAATAATTTTTTAAGAGGGCATTGGAAATACTTTTGAGAATAATTTTTAAAATGTCTTTTCCATTATGATTAGCGCATCCATTGAAATGTGAGACATGTTTCTGTTCAATACAATATTCCAAAATTAAATGAACCATGAACGATCTTTTATTATAGATTTCTAGAAATGTGTCCTCAAATTCATTTATTAATTTATTGAAGATTATATAAGTCATAGATACAACATTTATAACTTGTCCTTGGGGATATAAAAGTCCTCCACGATTTAATTTATTAATGAGATCAAAATTGTCCTCAACAATAGATTGCTCGTCATAGGTATACTAATTTTTGTTTACAGCTGGCACATTGTAATTTTTTTAACGTAATATAGCAACAATAACCACCTAAATATGTAATTAACGGCAATACATCGTTGATATCGTGAAAGTGATCATCATTTATTAAAATTTGAGACAATAACGTGTTAATTTGAGAAAAGTCTTGTTGAGAGCAATTTTTGCTTATTTCAAGGGCTTTTGACAAATTTAACTCATCAATATTTTTGAGCTTTTCATCTTTACTTGGCCGTAATTTGACATCTTTTGATAAATAAATGGGGCAATTTAAAAAAATAGATGGTATACAGTCTTCTTTTAGCCGTGGTTTTAGTAAATCTATTGTAAAAATCTTACCAGTGTTTGAGTCTTGAACTGTTGTACTTTTTATTATACTACCTTCAGGAAAATGAGCTTCACATACTCTCGTGTTGTTTGTGGGCTGAATGTTATCTCGGAGTATCGCTTTTAGCCATTTTTGTCGTAAACTTACGTCCTTTGGAAAACCGAAAACATGAACTTTAGGCCCATTTTTATAATAGTTTCCGTTACAGCCAGGAACACAACACTTTTGAGGCATAATTTCACTAAGTATCAGTTACCACAAAACTAGCCGAAACCAAGAGAAAAACATACAATTAAACACGAACAAAAACTTATAAACTGTGCTGTAAACAAACCGACGGACCGCCAAAAAAGCAACAGGTTATAAGTCCGAAATATATGGTTTTACGTATTTAAAAATACGCCTAACAATATAAATTGTATACCTAAATATACAACGAAATATTAGGTACAAGTTTCACGCACTTAAAAGCACATAAATAGTTCTGATTTCAGAAAACTGTAAGAAATAACGCTGAATATAGCAACTTTTAGGTTTAGAGGTTAACGTACCAGATGAGCGCTGTTGCCGGCTCCGTAAGGAAAGTATTTTTGTTAGGGAAGTCGAACAAGGTAGTAGTATTTGATAATTAAATAAATAAATTACGAAATACCACATTAAAAAAAGAGGAAAGAACATCTTATAGAAATATGTGTTTTACGATATTGAAGAAGAAAATGGTAATTTAAGAGAAAGAGATACATCCTTTATATACTGGAATCCTAATATTCGCTAGTATCGTAGTAGTCTGGCAACGTTGCAAACATCTGTTGCCTTTCGATCGTGTTTCGCCACCGGTAAGCTGGCTTCCTAAATCTTCGCTCCATATCGGAAAGGCCTACATTCATGACGTCACAAGCTAAAATTTTGTGAGCACTTTGTCCTTATGTAGAGGTGTTGTTGATCCATTGCTACCTATTTCTTTTATGTTATATTGAAAATGTTGGTAAGTTGAGGTTCCCATTGCGTGATGATAGCTTAAAGCCGGGCTATCTCAGCGAGAAGGGCAAGTCGTGGATAGGGGAACAAGCTTTTGATTAGTAATTTTATAATTTAATATACGTAATAATTAATCATATATATAATAATAAGGGCGCCAGTAATCATTAATTGATTGTAAGCCCTGACTTTCATATAAGCGAAAAGAAAACCGGTTACTAGTAATCTATTGAAAGAAACTGAGACCACAAACAAAGAAGAATATAAGCAACTAAGAAGAGA